>CM066728.1:139948672-141206172 GCA_033961575.1 Aselliscus stoliczkanus
GATGGTAATTGAAAATACCTGCAGAAAATTTGATTAGAATCTGGGAAATCTACAAAGGTAGCCTGATAATAAGAAATACATTTCCAAAGCCTATTTAATTCTGTCAGTGTAGCTTAGTAAATGTGCAGTTAGTTTTATTAAAGTAGTTTAAGTACATCAAAGTTTTCATATTAAAAGTAGTGTTGTGGAAAACTTTAAGTGTACCTGAAGTTATTTTTCTTGTGGATTCACAGGGCTGGGGCAATTAACTATCATTGAGAACTTTTAAAAATTATTTTATTAAACTCAGGATTTCATATTTTGTAAAACGATAAAGTTAGAATGTCATTTATCTCATATGAATGCAAATTATAAGCTTTCATGTTTCAGATAGCGATGCTGTATGGAGAATATTCCAAAATATTATATTGAAGCCTAGTGTTATTAAGGGTTATATTACTGAGCTCTGTCAAAATGAAGACACCAAGGTTTGGGAAATATGAAGTCAAATATGTAAATAAAGGGAAAAAAATGTCTAGACATGATATAAGAAAGTTATGAATTAGAGAAATAGCCGAGAACTTCAAATATTCTTGGGGATAATCTTAATCAGCTAATCAATGCATGGTTAGTTAAGGTACTTTTATATGCCCAGACACTGAGAATACTATTAATGTTTCAAATGGCCACAAAATGAGATAGATTGTTTCCAACTTAATGAAATTACAGCCTGTGTTATAGATCCTCAAGAATATAGACAAAAGGCAGAAAAACCAAAACTGACAGACCCAGGAGAAAGAACGCAAATTATAGTCTTAAAAGACAACATAAAGCAATGCAGTAAGAACATGGAAGTTTCAGGCACACGCTTTTTAACAATGGTAATTTTAGATACACTTGGAGACCTGAAATTCTATTAGCAGAGGCTCAGGAATGAAAAATAGAGGCTTAGAGAGGCTGAGCTGTGGCTTAAGATCCACGGATGAATTGGGCTCAGGGTGCTAATAGTCAGGAAATCAGAATCTGAGCAACAATACCTATAGGTCAAAATCTGGGTCCTAAGAATGGGTGGACATGATTTAGCTTTGATCTGTGCCTTTATAGAATACTGGAATATGGATTAACTAGATTGGCTACTTTGTTTATATGGCATCATATGTCCCTGTTCTTATATGGAAGGAGAGGGTAAGGCATACAGAACAACAAGAATGATATTTATATTAAGAGATTTGCTACAGATTTTAATTGCAACAGGGAGAGGGAAAAGAGACTAAACTAAATTAAAATATTCAGGCAATTCCTACTGGAAAAAGATGTAAGTTGATTTGGTCTTTCAGGGTTCTTCTGAAGAATGTACTGTCAAACTGTGTGTGTGTATGTATTCGCAGCTCTGAAGTAAATCTTGGCTTAACCACCTGTGCTGTGTGGCCTAGGGCATGCTACTCAATTCTTTTGTGTCTTTGTACACCTGCCAAAGAAGAGTAAGAATGTCTCACTCAGAATTGCCTTAATAGGACTAAATGAGATAATACCTTGTAGTTGTTGTTATTAAGGGGACTTAAAGTGTTTAGTGTAAAATAATGGCAAAAACTCTTTAAGAAGAAAATTGTGGGACTGGAACTGCAATGATTTCCCCAGGGAAAGATTCTAGAGACAAATAGAGGGAGGAAACGGATGTGACTACAATAGTGCTTATTAGAATGATTCTCTCCTGAGTCAAATAAAACCATCACAGATTGATCAGAATGATGCAGTATAAGCCAAAGCCAGCAGGAACAGCTTCATTTTCGTAAGGGTGTCAGAATAAGCAAATATTCAAGATTTATTTTTTCCTTATGTGGGGAATTCTGAGGCTTCAAGCCTAAAAACTGCTAGCATAGGGGAAGACAAGGAAAATCATCAGTAAGCCAGGACCGATGTAGTATATCGTAGTGGAGATTCTAAGGTCACAATACCAGGGAACAGGAGTTAGGAGAACTATGAAAACAAGAGGTAAGAAAGCTTAGAAGTGAAAATTTAGGAACATATATCACAACACAGACATTATTTTATGAAAAAAAGTGTATTGACTTGTCCACATTAATAGTCCGGCATATTAGGTACTGTAAGAGTCTTCATTCAAGACATGTATTTTTGCAGTTAAAATTTGATTCGTTTTATGCATTCCCCATAGGGGCATATATGTGCTTTGTTTTATTATGAAGCGAGAGGTTCATTAATTTGTCAATCTACTTTTTTAGTATCTTTTTGATTTATTTGTAGTAATGCATGGATTTCATATTGATGTTGCTATCGGCATTGCTTCTTTTTCTCAACTAGGTTAATGTGTGGTTTTATTTTATATATTTAATGGGCAAATATTTCCAAAGTAGAAAACTCTGTCTTTTGGAAATAGGTCTCCATGAAAAGTGTTAATTTTTGTGTCATTTGTGACAAATATTTGTTCATGTTGATCATAATGTCTGAGTTCTTCACTGAAAAGAGTAAAAGTAAGAAATATATAAATTATTATGTGCTTCCAGCTAGTCACATTGTAATTTCCCTTTCAGCCCCCATAGTCAAGACTTTGAGTTCTGGAGTTGCACTTACTGTGTTCGAATTCCAGCTCTAACCATCTAGTAGCTATGTGACCTTAATTATATTACTTAACATCTCTATGCCTCTGTTTGCTAATCTGTAAAATGAGGATCTACTTCAAATTGTTCTTATGAAGATTAAATGAAATATTATATGTGAACTGATTAGAACAGTACCTGACACATAATATGCATACAACAAATGTTGGATATCATTATTTTAGCAATCAAAAGGACAGAATTCTCTTGTAATGGTGCTAAATATTTTTCACAATTTTCTCGCTGCATTATAATACAATTTAAGGAGCCATAACATGATGAAACTTGACTAAATTCCATATCTTAAATTTTCCCTAAATTGTATTTTGAATTTTGTATCTTATAATCACTGCTGCCATATTACTGAGTCTCCATAAAATGTTTTTCATTTTTATATCCCACCATTATTTATTTACAAATGCACTCATACCTCGGAGATATTGCCAGTTCAGCTCCAGGCTGCTGCAATAAAGCAGATAACACAACAAAGCAAGCCACAGGAATTTTTGGGTTTCCCAGTGCATATAAAAGTTATGTTTACACCATATTGTAGTCTATTAAGTGTGCAATAGCATTATGTCTAAAACACCAATGTACATGCTTTAAAATTAAAAAAAAATACTTTATTGCTAAAAAATGCTAACCATCACTGAGCCTTTAGCAAGTCATAATATTTTTGTTGGTGGAGGATCTTGCCTTTATGTTGGTGGCTGCTGACCAATCAGGGTGGTGTCTGCTGAAGGTTGTGGTGGCTGTGGCAATTTCTTAAGCCAACAATGGAATCTGCTGAATCTATTCTCTTTCTTTCACAAACAATTTCTCTGTAGCATGTGCTGCTGTTTGATAGCATTTTACCCACAGTAAAACTTCTTTCAAAATTGGAGTCAATCCTCTCAGATCCTGCCACTGCTATGTCAACTAAATTTATGTAATGTTCTAAATCCTCAGTTGTCATTTCAACAATCTTTGCAGCATCTTCACCAGAAGTAGATTCCATCCTAAGAAACCACTTTCTTTGCCCATCCTTAAGAAGCAACTACTCATCTGTTTAAGTTTTATTATGAGATGGCAGCAATTCAGTCACATTTTCAGGCCCCACTTCTGATTCTAGTTCTCTTGCTGTTTCTACTACACCTATAGGTAGTTACTTTCTCCACTAAAGTCTTGAAACCCTCAAAGTCATACATGAGAGTTATAATCAATTTCTTCTTAATTCCTGTTAGTGTTGATTTTTTTACCACATCCCAGGAATCATGAATATTGTTTTTTTTTTTTGAGGGCAGTGTCACTGGCCCTCACATGTGGGACCCGAACCAAGGCCGCTGGCTTCCCAAGCCAGCGCTTAACGACCACGCCACTCGGCCGGTCCATGAATATTCTTAATGGCATCCAGAATGGTGAAACCTTTCCAGAAGGTTTTCAGTTTATTTTGCACAGACCCATAAGTGAAATAGCTGTGGTGGCTCTAGGCTTACAAAATGTATTTCTTAAATAATAAGACTTGAAAGCTGAAATTACTCCTTGATCCATGGGGCGCAAAGTAGACATTGTGTTAAAAGGCATGCAAACAACATTAATCTTATTGTATATCTCCATCTGTGTTCTTGAGTGACCAGGTACGTTGTCAATAAGTAATAATATTTTGAAAGGAATCTTTTTCCCTAAGCTGTAGTTCTCAACAATGGGCTTAAAATCTTCAGTGAACCATGTTGTAAACAGATGTGCTGTCATCTAGGCTTTGTTGTTCCATCTATAGAGCACAGGCAGAGTAGATTTAGCACAATATTTAAAGGCCCTAGGCTTTTCAGGATGGTAAGTGAGCATTGGCTTTAACTTAGTCCCCAGCAACGTTAGCCCCTAAAAAGAGTCAGCCTGTCCTTTGAAGCTTTGAAGCCAGGCATTGACTTCTCCTCTCTAGATATAGAAGTCCTAGATGGCATCTTCCAATAAGGCTCATTTGTTTACATTAAATATCTGTCATTTAGTTCCTTATTGTCTTAGTTCATTAATTATCTTAGCTAGATCTGGATAGCTTACAGAAGCTTCTACATCAGTGTTTGCTGCTTCACCTTGCACTTTCATGTTATGGAGGTGGCTTCTTTTCTTAAACCTCATGAACCAACCACTACTAGCTTCTTCGTCTTCTCAGCCTTCATAGAAGTAAAGAGTTCGGGCCTTGCTCTGGATTAGACTTTGGTGTACGGGAATGTTGTGGCTGGGTTGATCTTTTATCCAGACCACTAAAACTTTCTTTATATCTGCAATTTGGCTGTTTTGCTTTCTTATTTCTGTGTACACTGGCATAGCACTTTTAATTTCCTTCAAGAACTTTTCCTATGCATCCACAACTTAGCTAACTGGCACAAGAAGTCGCTTTCAGCCCATCTCAGCTTTCAACATACCTTCCTCACTAAGCTTAATTGTTTCTAGCCTTTGATTTAAAGTGAGATAAGTGGGAACTCTCTTTCACTTGACACTTAGATGCCATTTTAGGGTTATTAATTGGCTTAATTTCAATGGTGTGTCTCAGGGAATAAAGAGGCCTGAGGAGACAGAGAGAGATGAGGAATGGTCGGTTGTAGAGCCGCCAGAATGCGGGCAGCATTTATAGATTCTTTGCTGTCTTCTAAGGAGGCAAGCTTTGTGGCTCCCCCAAACAATTACAATATGTAGTTAACATCACAGATCACCATAACAAATATAATAATAATAATTAAAAGTTTGAAATACTGTGGAAATTACCAAAATGTGATATAGAGACATGGAGTGAGCAAATGCTGTTGGTAAAATGGCGCTGATAGACTTGCTCAACACAGAGCTGCCACAAACCTTCAATTTGTAATAAAAAAAAAAATGCAATATCCATGAAGCCCAATAAAGTGAAGCACAATAAAATGAGGTATGCCTGTAGTGAAAAGATCATTTCACATGTGAAGCAAAAGCAAAGTTAAACAGAATTTAGATCATGTTTAATAATTTATCTTAATTAAAAATTGCTGTGACTGTGCAGCTAGTCTTTCAATATTTTCAATGCTGTAGAACTCCAGCTAGGCGATTTAAAATAAACAGCAGTAGCTCAGAATACAATTAAGCAGAACTATTCCATTTACACAGTCTTTCTCTCAACACACACACACATGCATATCATGTATATCTTTCTCTTCCCTCCTCTTCTAAATATTGTCAAGGGAAATAAATATTGAAATAATTAAGCATTTTTGTCAAGTGATTTTATAACTTATTATTTTCTTCCCACAACTATAGTTTGTTGGTATATATAGAGCTGTTCACTGACTAATGAAGTATTTCCCTCAGGTATCTACATGTATCTGTGTATAAACAGCAGTGCATGTCATTTTTCTCCCTTTTTGGGTATAACTGAATGCTTTGTGAATTCTACAGTGTGAAGTACAAAACAAAAATTATTTATCATATTTAGCCATTCACTAAGGAATATACCAGTCGTTCAACCTGACTGAATTCTGACATGACAACAAATTAATTTACATTTAAAATTGAATCTCTGTTATATATGTTAAAAGGAAATACAAACCAAATCTTTTTATTATTGTCATTGCTCTTTTCATTTTTCCTAATTAGTAAACTTGATATTTTAGAGGAGTTTTAGGTTCACAACAAAATTAAGCAGATAGTACAAAGAGTACCCCCTTTCTACACACATGCATATTATTGGCATCCTACCCCACAGTGGTACATGTGTTACAGTCAATAAACCTAAATTAACACATCATTATCACCCATAATTTACATTAGGGTTCACTTTTGGTTTTGTACATTCTATGGGTTTGGACAAATGTGTAATGACATATATCTACCATTGTAGCATTTTAATGTCGATCTATAAAAAAAAATACCTTTAAAGTTTACACCTACATTTTTACATTTTTATGTGTCTTCTCAGGACTTTGATTAGACATTTCTCTACACACTGAAAATTCAGTCACCCTACTGCCACCACTCAGGACTTATAACAGGGCAGGAAAATCCAAGCTGCCTGTAAGATATTAACCTCTGAAGCTTGCATGATGCTTAAAACTCTAAAACACCCATTTCAGTTAAATATTGTCATATAAAACCCCTACAATTTAGTGTCTAAAGACATTAATAAGTTATTTCTAAGATTCCGTGAATTGGTTAGGTGGTTTTCTGTTGGTTTCACCTGAGCTCATTCATAGGCTGAATTTGGTTGCAGAGCTGTTTGGGCTACAGAGTGGAAGATGGCTATACTCCCAAATCTCCCAGGGCTACCCAGCTGTCACTTGGGCAGCTCAGTTCTTTCATATGACCACTCATACTCCCATAGGTTCTGTCAGTTTCCTTACATGGTATTCTCAGAACTGCATTGCAGGAGAGCAAAGACAAAGAAAGCCACAGGGATGTTGAAGCGTAGGCTCGTAGGCTCGAGAACTCCCAGAGCATCATGTCTGCTCCATTCTATTAGTCAAAGCAGGTTTCAGGACTAGTCTGAATTTAAGAGGTCAGGAAATGGACTCCCACAGTTAATGAGAGGAACTGCAAATGAGTGGTGGTCATATGTAATCTACCATAGTATCCTATTCCTGATATCTTTGGAGTGACCTTAGAAAATAATTTTGTGAAAAAAGTAGGGCAATTTTCAGTGAATTGTCTAGAATAAACCACACATTGTTCAGTCTGTAAACCACTTGCTGTTGTAAGCTCCTTAAACCATGGTTCTTATCTTCTTCACATTCTATGCTTTCTATTTAGTTTAGGTCCTGAGACAGAGTATGCATTGAAACACACTTAGTTTTGAAGGATTGAACCATAAAATTATTTCTACAAAGGTCATACAACATCTAAAGAGCAAATGTTATAACTTTACTATACTTCTCAGGCCAAAGAGACTCCAGTAGGCTTATGATTCTAATTAATTCCAGAGATTAATAAGTAAAAATAGTGGGCCCACCGAGTGTCGCGGTGGTTAAGCGCTGGCTTGGGAAGCCAGCGGCCCCGGTTCGGGTCCCACGTATGAGGGCCAGTGACACTGCCCTCAAAAAAAAAAAAAAAAGTAAAAATAGCATCTGTATTCAAAGGGTTTTATAAATTCAATACAGTATACTATAGATGTTTAGTGAGTTACTCCAAATAAGAAGCCTTCAATTTAGTGTCATTCTCAAGGTGAACAAAAGGTGTATATTGGGTAACATCACAGAAGATGCTTTTCAAAATAAAACACCTCATTTAATATGAGAAGCCATAAAAAATGACTTAAATACATTATTAGGATCATCTAAAATCTTATATCCTTTTGAAAGGTTAATATAATATATATTTGTTTTAACATTCAAAAGAAAAGAATACTTTTTTTATTTACTTCGTTTCCCTTGAATCATTAATGAATGTATTAGTAGATATGAAGAGAAATTACTATAATTAAAACTGTTCACTTTAGAATCATATAGTTAGTAAGACTGCAGGGTCTTACAATTGGTCTTACCAATTAACAATTGGTAAATTCTATTGTCTATAAAGTGATAAAAAGATAAAGGACTCTGTAAAACTGAAAGTAAAAAAAAAAATCAAATGTATATATATTTTATTTTTTTCTTCCATGTCTTAGTTGTCAACGAGTCCAATGATGATAGTGCTAAACTAATTATGTGGATTGAACAGTAGTTCTTGGCAGGCAGTGCATTTCTGAATGATAACAGCAGGTCTCAGGTTGCATTAAAACATACCAAGCTGAAGGCTATCAATTTTACCACCTGAGAAGTGTTCTAATTAACCAAAAATGCAAAGCCTAAAGTGGCTGCTCCATTACTGCCAGTGAGAGAAACAGTTGGATCCTTAGATTTATTAGTTTGCAAATTGCTTACTGTCAATTCCAAAACACCAACTGTGCCTTCCATTTGCAAGTTTTCTCCCAGTATTTAGCTGCAATGCAAGGTCAGTTAATTATAGAAAGGCATATATTAAGGGGTAATAGAAGTGCTGGGGCTGGCGAGTGGCTCAGTAGGTTAAGAGCTCGCTCAAGAGTGCGAGCTGAGCTCTGAGCAACAGCTGTTCGAGGCCAGCCCAAGCTGAGTTGCCGTTGAGCTGCCAACAGGTGGCAGGATGGCTCAGCTAAAAAAAAAAAAAAAAAAAAAGTGCTGGACATCAGGGGTGGACATCCTGCCTGGAAACCCAGCTCCATTATAGTTTTGTTATGTGATATTGGATAATTAATTAATTAAAGCATATTTTCCTATCTGTACATTAAGGGTGGGTGATTTCTTTATATATTGTAGCAAAGAGATACTTAATGTGCCTCAAATAGTTTTGATACGTGAGAATCTCAGATGTAGGCCTTTTTCTACTTTCATCTCTCACCCTTCGTAATATGCACAGGCATTTAGTCAAATGAATGATCCCATGTTAGGTGTTGCATGTGTTAGGCTTATTTAATGAATTTCTTAGGAATACACTTGTCTGATCTGCAATAGTAAAATGTTATTTATTCTGTGTAAAGAATAACTATATTCTCAAATTCACATTTTCTCTTAAATGCATTAGCAAGTTAATAGCATATCTATTCAGGGCTAAGGGATTTATAATGTTCAGCAGACAGAGCCCTTTGCTTTTGTAATAAAACTAACATTTTATTGGGCAGACAAGATGAATAAATATGATTTCAACTCTACCATTGCATCTAAAATGTTCATAGTGATACAGTGGCATCTTTACTGCTATTTACAATGATCTATACTGTGAAACTATTTTATAGAAGCGTTGCTTTAAAATGTTTCTAAGTCAGTAGCTAAATACTTGCCTTTGCGTGGAAAGCAACATGCTTCTACTTCTATGCTGGATTGTTCAATATAATGAAGTCAGTTGTATGAAGTAAGTGTTCTGTTTTGTTGATAATCAAGAAAACCTGAAAATTGTAGTATTGAGTGTAATCCACAGAAATAAGTAAAAATGTGGACTAATATTATGTACATTGTTATGATAGGCTTAGGATAAAGTAATCAGAGAAATTTATAAGGGTTTATATCCTTATAACTTTTCGTTGTGGGGTGATGTTTGTAGCTTAGGTCTGCATTCTTAGTTCTAGTATATGCTTTTTTTTCCCAGATGAAACATGAATTTATATGTGAGTAGCCATTTGAAAGCTATCTGCTACTCTAGCTCCCAGGCAGAGTACAGATCTTTGTCCTCCCTACTCTTGTCCTATCATAAGAAAGATGTAGTGTCGCAGGAGGTAAAATGAAAAGACCTGTTGTTCTATTGGAGTATAAAGTGTAGTGCTTGTTGTGATGGTGGTGGTGGTGGTGGTGGTGTGTGTTAGCATGTGTTAGCAAATCATTCCACTCCCAAAGTGGGATGGCAGTGAAGAAGGAAATGACTGCCTTATGGTGGTACAAAATGCATGCTTACTCTAGAGATCACCATGCTGTAAAATATAGTCACCATTAGCAATATCTAACTATTGAGCACCTAAAATGTGGCTATAAATTGAGATGTGCTGTTAGTTTTAAAAGAGCACACTGGATTTCAAGGACCTAGTATGAAATAAAGGACTAAGAATATGTCATCATCTTCTATGTTTATTACTTTGATGCCATAATTTTTGGGTTAAAGAAAACATGTTATGAAAATGAGTTCCCCTGTTTCTATTTACTTTCTGAAAGTGACTCCAGAAAAATTGTAAATGCACATGTGGCTCACGTTCTATTTCTATTGCATGGCTTGTTTACAAAGTCTTCTCCCTGTATTTTTCCCACAGGAACTTAGGGCTGACACCCTAAGTCTGTGTTCTCTCTCAACTGCATTCTATTCTATAGATTTTGTTTATAGCATCTTTGGGATACCAAATAAGGAACTAAATGTTTAAAATTTGTAAGATATAGAAACAAAACATACATGTTATATATAGAAGTAATGCTGCAAGTCACATGCATTTATGTGAAATAATGTATTTAAGTTATTATCAGACATGGTCCAAAGATGTGTTGCTTGAGTGAATAAATCATTCTTGTAGCAGATACAAAGGAGAAGCCTGGCATCAGTACTTAATGGACTGCAGGGTGCCTTTTTATTTTAACATATAAAATTCCTAAGCAGGCTCTACGGAATCTATAAAAAAAGAGTGCTAAAACACAGAACTCATCGCTAAAAACATACCCTGAAAAGAGAAGACTCTGCTATAAGTGGAATCTTCGGAAGTGGATCTGACAATTACTGTAAGTTGGGGGAAGGCTGAGAAATTATTGTCAACGTTGGAAATTGCTATGACATCAACTCATTATTTTTGAAATTGATTAACAAAAAGAAAAAAATATATAAACAGCAAAATGCATGCACATGCATGGAATTTGACCTTTATCCTGCCTTTCCAGTATGATCTGTATGTCAAGGTAACCACAGATTAAAAAGGGAAAGAATAAAAGAATTCCAACCAATGAATTCAGAAGAAATGACAGAATGAGGATAATAACCATAGTGAGCTGCAAACATTTCTACAGCTACCTGTCGTGTCATTTACAATGATACCTTACAGACTTTCACCTCAAGAAGTGGAATCTATTTCTCCATACTTAGAATCTAGCTTTGTGACTTGCTTCGATCAATAAGAATGCAGTGGGTATGATGTTGTGCCAGTTCCAAAACTAAACCTCAAGAGGCTTTGCATATTTGTCTGGGCCATGTGAACAAGCCCAGGCTAGTCTGCTGGATAATTACATCATGTCATCTTAGAGCAGCCAACTCGAGCCAATCTGCCAGCTGAACTCAAATGCAGAAGCTAGCCCACCTGAGATCAATTGTGCCTATCCCAGCAGAACTACACGGCCGATCAGAGGCTGATGAACAATAATAAATGGTTACTGTTTTAAGCTGCTTGGTTTTGGGGTAGCTTGTTAAGCAGCAATAGATAACTGATTCAACAACCATTTTGAAACCTCTAATGAGGTAAAGGGTCTAAGCAATAATTGCTGAATTATTTTAAAACCATAGATGTGCAATGAACCGATGCCAGAAATAACTTTTGGGATGTAGGTTGGAATAATAGATTTGTGCAGTTAAAAAATTAAAACATAAACAGTAATGCCATAAATATAAGTTTGAAAGGGTGAAGGGTTATCTGATGCAATGTGATTTATATGTTTTTGTACTTTAGGAGGAGAACAAATATGCTTAAAACTTTAGACTTTAACATCTTAAGAGTTCAAGTAAAATTCCCAGAGTATAAATTAAATATAAAGCACCTCACAATAAATATACTGAATATAAACTCAAATTAATTATGAAAAAAATACAAAGTTTTATTGAAACACCTAAAAGAGCTTCTAAAGGAGGAAGTGTATTATATTCATGAATAGAGGGTTACAAAATCAAAAATTCTAATTTGTAATTCTTTCCTGATTCACTTACAGATTGACAGTTCTAATCATATTCACAACAGTGATTCAACAGCTAGTTTTGTTTACATATAAGTTTTATATGAAGATAAAGGAAGAAGGATAACCATTGTATTCATCATACAAAGAAAAAAAGAGATGAGATCTTTTCCTTTTGAAATTTTAAGACTTCTTATAAAGCAACAGTAATTAAGAGAGTGTGGTATTGGTTCAGAGAGAAATTAGACTATTCATAGCAGTGTATTCCACACATACAGGGAGAGACGCTTTATAAATGTTAGAGCTGTCGTGTCAGATAGAAAGGGAAATAAATTGTTTAAATATGGTGAAATGGCATAAGGGAAAGCCTTTTTCATGAGGAAAGGTGAAACTGGATCCCTCTATTGTAACAAACTGGTATCAATTCTACATACATGAAGGCCTTTAATGTAAAACACAAAACTTTAAAACAATGTAAGATATAAAACTTTAAAACAATATAGGATATAAGTAATGTCCGAGTGTGAGGCGACACCGGGGTAAGGTGCCTGCGACTCGGAGCTGGAAGAAGAAGGCAGAGTAGACATACTTTACTCACTGGCTCTCTAAGGTACCGCCCTCCTGATTCCATAGCCAGGCTTTATACTGTGCGGAGACGACAGTGGTACACAGCCAAGGGGCTTACATAAGAATATGTAAAGATACACATCAGAAGCTGCCGCTGAATAATATTATATGTCAACTATAATTTAACACATATATAGTCATGGGATGTGGAATATAGTGTGGGGATGGAGTCAACGGGATTGTAATAGGTATGTATGATATGGGGGGTGGAGGGGCAGGGGAGGGGACGGGGGGAGTCAGTTTGTAAGGGGTGAAAAAGATAACTATTGCATAGTTTTGTACATCTGTAACTAATAATAATAAAGTTAAAAAACAAACACAAACAAAAGAATATGTAAAGATAAACAGTGATGGACAGCCCCTACACAACATCCCATCTTCCGTTCCCCCGGTCGCTGTGGCGGTTCCCCTGGATGGCCAGATGAGGGAGCCCTGACCCACTCTCTTTTCCCTACAAGTACACCCATTGAAACTGGAGGAGGAGCATATTTTAAAACCAAACACACACAACAAAACGTAAAGGAAAATATTGATAAATTTGACTACTTTAACTTCTGTTTGTTGAAAAAAGCCAAAAACAAAATGAAATGACCTACTGGGGAAAATATATATATATATATATATATATATATATATATATATATATATATATATATTTTATTAAATATAGTAAAATTCATGCATAGAAAAAAACAGAGAGGGGTGGGATGTTGGCTAATATTTATCAAAATAAGCCCAAATAAGGCCTGTTGTCTTTTAGGTAGCAAAGAACTGGTGAATAATGCCATTTTTTTTTCTTATTCAAAAAATTTTTTTTATTAGTTTCAGTTGTGCAAAATAATGTTAGTTAGACATTTACACCCCTCACAAAATATGACCCCTGTCCCCCAATCTACTACCCCTCTGATATCGTATATAGCTGTTACATGTAGGGTCTCCTACACATATCTTAATTGGGAGGAAAAAATAACTATAATAAAATACATTAGACCATAAATATAAAATACACATTAATCACCAGTGTTTAACACATAATACAGTTTAATAAGTTACTATGATATTCTTTTGTACAGAACATGTTCTCACCTTGGTTCTTAATACTATTTCTGAAATCAAAGACCTTACTTTGTAAACTCTTACACAGGATATGAAACTCTTTATGTGTTTTGCTTTTTTCTTGGTATTCCTCTATTCATTTTCTGTGAGCTGAATTTCAAGATTATCTTTAAAGCTCTACTCAAATAAAAGCTATTCTCTAAAGCTTACCCTAACTTTATCAGATGAATTAATCATTCCTTCTTTTCACTCCCAAAAGGGTTTCTACTTACCTTCTTTGACTGAAATGAGATGTGTGCAGTGTCTAACAAATAACAGGTCCTCAATAAAAATACTCTTTTGTATTCTCTACTATAGTACTTGTTTCCCATTATTACATTGTTACAATGTCATTCTCCCAATTCTTCTGTTTTCAGTGCTTAGCCACCCACTTAACACATAGCTAATTAATGTTTGTTCAAAAATTAAGGAATTAATAATGCATTTAGAGTGTTGAAAGAAGAACTATTCAGCAAATGGATTACCTATGTTAAATTACTCTCCGTTTTGTGAAGAAATATGATGGAGGTAAAAATCTATGTTAAAGATGGTTTTTTTTTTTAAAATAAGGGTATGCATAACAACAATTAGGAAGAATGCTTTTACAAGTAAAGAAAATAGACTTCACATTTTTTTAAGAACATGGGGTAAAACAATCTGATTGCTATGTTAATTCAATTCAGCTCTGTAAAATTTAAATCATCACCCACTATGTACATCACACTGTTAGTGTTATAATATTTTCATAGTTGAAAAATACATATGGCTTAAAATTTGTCCTAGTTAGAAAGAGAAAACAGAGAGAAAACAATTAAAGAAAACAATAAATATAAACAAAGTACGTTATTTCTGTCATTCTCTGCTTACTGGAACACAGAATTTGATCAGGGAGCACAAAGAAAATTAGGCATAGCCATTTCCCTTAAGTGACCTTTTCCTACATTTTTTGTTAGTTCCTTAAGGGAAGAGGGATTAAAAGGATTACATTATTGCATGGGTGTACACTTGCATATATTTGTTATATACAGAGGGTGCCAAAAAATGTATACACATTGTAAGAAAGGAACAAACTGTATTAAAATTATACTGATGGTAACTACTTTGAGCACCTCTTGTAATTGCAGAGGTCAAATGACTTGTATTCAGCTTTCGTTATAGGGATATATTGAGTATTACAATTTTAATACAGTTTTTTTCCTTTCTTAAAATATGTATACATTGGGCCAGCCGAGTGGCGCTGTGGTTAAGCACTGGCTTGGGAAGCCAGCGGCCTGGAGGCCTGGATTTGGGTCCCACATATGAGGGCCAGTGACACTGCCCTAAAAAAAAAAAAAAAAGAATACATTTTTTAGCACCCTCTGTATGTAAACCTAGCACAATACTTTTTACCCCACAGTTATGGGGCCATTAGTAGGTCATAAAATCAGTTTATTTGTTGCACATTATCATGCTTTTAATAAACTAGAAATATTGGAAAATAGTATAACCATAATTATCATTGCTTAATGTTTCTGTCAGATGGATATGTGCGTATGTATGTACACATACACAGATGTTTTCAGTGAATTATGATGTAAAACATATTCTTTATTTTTGGCCACTTTGAAAGAGTTTAAGAGACATTGCTTTAGCATCTTTGCATGAACAGTGGTAGTTCTTCAGAAAGGAAATTGGACTGCATCATGTTAGCCTTTGTGGAACTGATTAGGTAGCCGTATATGCAATTAGAGATATGTTTAGAAGCAACTTAATAGATATTATCACTAAGTTTAAGATGAAAATATTATACTTTTCATCACACAATGAGGTTATTATCTTTATATTACAGCTTATGTGAGAAATTTCTATCTGGTGCCTATATGGGGAATAATTGTTATATTTCTGAGTACTTTTGAATTAATATTATGGTCACTAAAATTAAATTTTACACCATGTGACTTCTGGAAATTTTAGGTCCAAATTTGGATAAATCATACCAGGAATATAAGATTTCATGGTATTTTGTCTTTTAAATTTCTGATATCCACCTAATTTTTCTATTTTCACCATGTTTTTGTCTTAGTTTTCTTACTAATTTAAAATTATCTTGCCATATTTCAATTTTATAAAGTAACTTACATAGTTTTTCACATCATGGAAACTAAAAGCATAAAGATGCATGTTAGAGAAGTAAAGTACCTGTTTTCAGCGGTTTTCTTTATCTACTATGGGATCCTGTAGAGGATGAAAGATTTTCTATCAGAGCAAAATGCCTTCAAGTTACAATTATTTAATAAATGAACAGTATAGCAAGATTTACATACGTAGCCTATTTTTAATTGAGTAAAATATATTTATTTTTTGAGAAAATAAATGACTTGCCCAAAATTATATAAATAGTGAATATCTGAAGCTAGACTTAAACCAAGCTATTTTTATTTCAGGCTTGGTGATTTGTTGCTGTTCCTGTGTGTGTGTGTGTGTGTGTGTGTGTGTGTGTGTGCGCGCGTGCATGCGCGCGCACACATACTATTAAGTCCTAACACTACAGTAACTCAAAAATTATTTGTCATCTAGGAAACTATTTAAATATATTTATATATAACATATTTTATATTTATGTTGTATATAAATATATTTAACATGTATTAAAATATGTCATATATAACATCTATTTGCTAGAAGTACATGCATACTTCTATCAAAGATTTTAAAATGTTATTGTACAGACATTTTTTTTGCACCTGAAAATCAAAATTATATATGAAATGTTGAAGTATCCTTCTGCTAGCTACATACATCTTTTAAAAATCTTTCTGTTTTCTGACATATCCTTCCTCTGCATACATACACCTTTTAAAATCTTTCTGACTAATCCCCCTTTGCTTCAGTGTCAAATAAGGGAGGCGCTGGCTTTTGCCTTCCTTTCCAGGGTTTGTAACATGCCTGAGACCTAACAATGTCATTGTATTTCTTATTAGAAGCCCTAAATATCTCATTACATTTCGACATTATGGTACCTGACTGTTGCATTACAGCTTCTGTCACTGTACAATTCAGTAATACAAACAGCTATATATTTCTTTTTATCACTGTCTCTGATTTTAATAGACAGTCTCATGATCAGTGTATGTGACACATCAGAATACAAACATAAAGTTAAATTCTGCAGAGCATACACTGATATGTTGAAATGTGTTGTCATTTATTTTTATGATAGCTATATTTTCTTAATTTTAACAATATATATGCATATTTTTTCTGTGCTTCAAATATATTTTCTGTAATGTGGACAGTGTAAATCACTGATAAAAATTAAGCCATAGTGTTTCATTTCAATATGTTAATGTGCCCTAATATTAGAATTTCCCAAATATGGAAAATGTCTGTCCTTTGGTAACAGGAGTAGCTGCTCTGAAGCTTCTCAATAAGAGAAGTTTGCAAAAACTCTGAGATATTAATCAGGTAGAGTTTACGGGATGGAGCAGGATTGAGTGCTAGTGCTTCATGAATTAACTGAGAGGTAAGATTTTTTTGCTAAATCTCATCTATAAGATAACTGCATGACTTTATTTGCAGTATTGATTGGATTACTTTCCATAAAATAATTAAAAGGTAATAATTGATAGATTTTAGAGTCAGCATTGCAAATGCTAGTTTTCAAATGAGGGAGAAACCAAGTAAGAAATGAGTTACCCAGCTTAAAACAGCCAACTAAACTATGCAAAAAATAAATATTTCAAGGTTGTTACTTGTCAAGTGTTCTAGGAGGCCCTGTTACCCATGGAAGCCATTTTTTATTTTGTGTATCTATAAGTGAACTTAGAGAATTCTTGTCTGTAGTTACCTAAAGGAGTTTTTCAAGACAAGGGGTTGATTGTTTAAGGGCTGCATGTGTTTCGTGTTTATGTCTACCATGCCTACCATTTGTCTTGTGCTGACATTTAGTCTTTGGTGGACTGTACCACCTGCTTTGGGCTCCATTCCCTGCGGGGGTCCAGCCTCCACAGAGTCCAGGGATTCCCTCAGGTGGGACGGAGTCAGCAAAGAAAAAAAGAAGAGAGAAGAGAGTGGAGACCCCGGAAAGAGTTTCGCAGGAGCATCTCAATTTATTGTTAGAGCAAGTCTCCTTTTATAGGGACTCTTGACCATTACCTCAATTACAAGTTATGTTTCACATGAGTTTGATGTTTTTTCTTTCTGAGGGCTTTCACAGTCTTTACTTCCTTGTAATTGTTCTCTCCAGGGTAAACTGTGACCTATTCTATGTTTAAGGATTATCTTATCTTTTAATATGATGTTCTCCTTGAGACCCATCTAGTAACTATCCCAAATTCCAGCAGCTAATACACAATCATAAGACTCACAGGGCGTATACTTTAGTTACTACCGAGAGAGACTAGGAATGGCTGAGTCTAAAGTCTATTCCTTAGTAAATACAATACCTAATAATCAAAAGGGGTCTCACACGTCTCTTATCCTATAGAGGTAGCATCTGTTTCTCAGTCAAAGCTTCAGTATCCATTGCTGCAACAAGACACTAGGCAAAGAATTCAAACAAGGCTATTGATTAACTATTGATAGCTCATGGTCAGTAAGTGTCTCTTATTGGAACTTTCATGGCCTGGAGACCTTTGGCCTCTGAGGAGACTTTTCACTGATTATCTTAGGCTAGTGAGCTCAGGACTGATGTTATCTTCAGCTTCTCACAGGCAGGCTTTTTGGCCTAAGTTGCCAGAGGTCTGTGCCTCAGTTTCCAAGAGGCTTGAGTCCCCAATATCTCAGTTCAGGGGTCCCCATGGAACTACCACCTGGCTTAGGTTGTCTCCCTTCTTTTCTAGGAGATCTTACCCGTCTTTGGCTGCGTAGTTAGCTCATTAGGGAGGGTATCACAGGAACTTGTCATAAATGCAGTGAGAGTACTGTCTCCTATAGGATCCAATGTAGGGGAAAGGCACATCGGTTCACAGGAGTGGAGACTATGACCGACCATGAAACCTTGTCACATATGGGAGTGCTGATGGCTCCCAACAATTCCCAAGCCACATGACTCCAGGAAGACCAAGATCCAAATGCAAGGGCATCTATTTGTTTCATACCAGTCATGGGCAGGGCCTCCATCAGGAGCTGGGTTTCCCAGCAACAGTGCCAGGAAGTGAATGTCTCTTCCCTATGTTACATATCCATAGCTGCACATCAGATGGGGTGGGTTCTGTGCTGAGCTCTTCCCTGTTCACTCCATGTTACTGAGAGAAGCCTTATTAATACATTTTCCTCTGCTGATTAATATGCTTAAATTCAGCAGGGTGCCGCATCTGATCTGAGGTTGTGAGACAATTATGTTTACAATAACCAGAAGTTAATTATTGAAATTTAAGAAGTAAATGAATTACATTACAAAATTACATTCAATTTTGTTTTCTTCATTATTAACTGAAATGTAATATTAATGTAAATGTAGTTTGTTCACATACAGAAATGATCATAAGAATCTTACAAAAATTGTGGGGAAAGATTGCTTATTGATTTTGAAGTTCTAGAAGGTTAAAAACACACCAATGGATTGCTTAGATCTGTGAAACTTCTGAATCTGGTGAGGGGATTAAGAATCTTTGAAAGCCTTTGTAGGCTTAAGTCAGACTTTCTGTCCTCTGCCATTGATTTTATTTTCTAAGTTGATTTGGTAGTTCCAGCTCTCATTGTGTTTTACTTACCCTTATTTGGAGTTAAAAAAAAATTCTTCAAAAGTCATAAAGTAGTCAGCTATCATATATTAGAAGATAAGTTTTGAGGTGGGTTGGAGAAGTATATAATATATGCGTAACTCCTAGCATCTTAGTCATCAAAATAAAATGAAATAAAGAATCTTCTCCCTGGTTAAAAATATTTTTTATCTGCAATAGAGACTTATAGATAGAAAGTTGCTGGTGAAGCTATAAATATGTCAGAGACGGAAGGAAACTAACTGCTCACCTTCTCCCCATCACTGTAGTATTAAACAACTGGCATGCCCAAAGAAGAAAACTTTCACAACCAACAAAGGTCACAACCATTTAAATATGGAAATGATTAGAAACCAGTTTGCACACTGCCTGCCAAATATTGAATAGAAAACACTCAGAAATTATTAGATCCTTTCTACTCCCCTTTAGAACAATGAATTCCTTTCTTGATAGATGTCAGGTTTTTGCTCAAAGTAAACAGTTTACGCTTGGATTCTGGTCATGTTGTAATGATGAACTTTCAACTAATAAATTTTGTTATATAAACAACTAATTAAAAAACATTACGCCCATTTGAAGCTCCGTTACCCTAAGATTGTGGTTTACTTGGTAACGTGATTTTTATTTTCTTGAAAAGAGTTTTCCATCTCATCCCCGCAAAAAAATCCACATCAATCTTATGTTTTTAATAGATGAAAAACTTGAGTTAAAAAAAGAATCAGAAAAACATGAAATAGAGAACACTCAGGAGGCAGGAAATTTATTGATATCCCCAACCTGGCTCAGGGATGGCTTAAGCTATCACTTGCAAAATTTCAGGGCTGCGTTCTGCTTTTGACAAACTAACAGACAAAACAGACACTATGAAGGTGGAAAAATAAGACATTATGTTTATTCTATGAGAATTAACTCTAATAATACAGGCCTATTCTTCCATTGCTCTTCAGATCATAGGCTCGATATCTGCATTGGAACCTTGGAATTATTTTTCAATCATGTTCTCCAGTCTTGGCATACCATAGATATTAGAGTAAAGCAGTTATTTTCCTATTTTTGACCAATGCTGCAAAATGTCCTTGAACTAATGTAAAACAGATCACAGTTGACCTGTGAACAATGTAGGAGTTAGGAGTGCCAACCCTTCATGCAGTCAAAAAATGTCCATATAACTTTTAACTCCCCCAAAATTTAGTTGTCCCTCATATCCATGGGGGGTTAATTTCAGGATCCCCATGGATAACAAAATCTGTGGATGTTTAAGTCCCCTATATAAAATGGCATCAATCTATGCACACAGCCAATCCTCCCCATCCACAGACCACTGATTGAAAACATTACAGGGATTTATTGAAAAAAATCTGCATGTAAGTAGACCCATGCATTTCAAACCTATGTTATTCAAGGGTCAACTGTATATGATTATGTGTTCACAGCTATAGTAATGATTCTGGTGTTTATCAAATTAATTTGATTTTTCCAACTTATGAAAATTGCCAAGCTTTCTCTTTCTTGAACTAATGAAGTGATATGATACATTGTTGCAAGTTTTATGAATATGTGGAATCATGTTTTAATCCTCTAATTTAAATTCCTCATTCTATAGCATGATATCTGAATTGATAACAGTATAAAATAAATCTCTAGCACTTTTCATGTTGGATAAGTTATTCCCTGTTTCTAGGATTGTTACTTAAATGGCAGGAAAAATGTATCACGCTCTTTCTGGGTAGAAGTTCATTACATGTGCTTTGGAACATCACTGTACATGTTTAGTAAATGCAAAGTAAGAGCCATACTGAAGTTATGACACAATTTTATTCTAAGAAAGAGAAACTAGTCATGTCCAAACATGGATTGGATGATAAATCATTTTCTTTGGATACTGTACATGAGTCTTCTGGACATATTTTAACTTTAAAAGAGGAAATATATTTTCTTGTACCTTAGTTTGTGAGCATAATTTGTTCCAGAAACAAACTACTCATATTGCAAGACATCACTCTTTTACCATGTTAAAATGTATTAGAAATGTTTGCTCATCTTGCAGAATACTCACAAATCAATTTACTCACAATCCAAAGTTTTACTGTATTTGTAAATTGTGCCAACATGTTAGTTAAAGGTGTCATTTTGTATTTTACAAGTTATCTACAGAGAGACATGTTTGAACATCTTATTCATCTCTATGTCTGTATTACATAAAATTATTATTTGAACATTGTAGATGCTCAATAATTGTTAAATGTAGATGGGATGAATGGGCATGATTTTTATTTGTGTACAGTAGAGTAGCACAACAATTAAATAGTTTGATAAGATTTTCTTGTTGGGAACTTTATGAAGATAGAATTGCAGGGGGAATCAATGGATAGAGAATATCAAGAAGCCACTTGAAATCATTGAAAAGGCTAGATGAAGAGGATCTAGAATAGAAAGGAATATGGATTCCAAAATATGACAAAGAAGGGATTGTCAGTGAGTTGGCTATAAAGACCAAAGAGAAGTCATTAAATATTAACTGAATAGAACATGATAAAGATTGCCAAACAGTATCCATTTACCACTCTACAATAATTGTGAAGGGTATGGAATTTTCTTTCCATTATCAAAATCATAAATTAATAGTGCAGGGACTGTGAATGAGTATGAGCATCACTCACTCATCTGGTCACCAGCAGTTGGAGCTGACTCAACAGCATGTTTCAACAAGAAGTGTGTTTTTCAATTATCTATTACTGTGATTAGCTTATTGATAGTTACTCACTGATTTTTCAGTAAATGCATAAATAAAATGTTTTTTAAAAAAGATACCACAGAATATTGCAGGGACAAGAACAGAAATCAGAACAATTATGTTTCAGTGTTTGAGAAAATTCTTAGAAAAAACAAAAAGTATCACTTACATAGGCATAAGGCTTCTGTGCCAACATTGTTAAAAATAGCATTGTTTACATCCTTCACAATGTTCAGCAGCCAGTACCCAGTAGTGGTGGAACTATTCTTCCTCATTCATTCTTGGCATATGACTTATCCCTGTGGAGTTGTAAGAGAAAAATCAACAACATTCCACTTTAATTAGCAGCTGAATGTAATTGTCTGGAGGAAACTGGGAGTGTGGCCTTGTTCCTGCGTTTTGAAAAGCGCCCATACCTGAACAGAAACAGTAAGTGCTCTTGAGAGACCCTTACAAAATCCTTAGCTGATTAGTCGGCTTGGAGTCTGCAGCAGATGTGCAGGCAAATCGTTTTGCATCCAAATACGGGTTTTTAAGAAGCTGCATAGTTTTTGTAAATAAACCTGAGGAAATGCTACACCTGTGCTCTCAAAATGTTGTGGAAATTCTTAGATGGCAATTCTTTTTTGATTAAATTGTATCATTGCAAACTACTTTGGAGACAAATACCTTACTTGGCATTTGCCCCGTCTTTATGAGAAGCAGAAACTCTCAACGTGTTCAGCAAATCTTGAAAACGATAATGACAGGAAAGAAACATCACAAAATTCAGGGCAGAATAGGAACAAGCCATGTGGGGAAAGTTTTCGTTATTTTTTTCCTTCAGTACATAGAGTGAAAATGCAGCTTTTGTAGAGCTGTGACTTCGTTAAATGAACATTTGATAAGTAAAACCCTAGGGTGTTGGATGATGAGCCCAGGTTCAACACAAGACCAAGGGGAACTGAAATAGAGAAGTTTATAGGTTCTGGCCGAGGTACAAACCTGGAGGGGCTATGTGAGGAGGTCAAGGCAGAGAGAGTGTCAGGACCTGGGACTTTATTAGGGTCCATGAGTAGAGTGCTTTGGGGTTTCCAGGCTAAGGCCAGATTGGTCAGTACAACCAGAGAGCTGAACTTTGGAAGCTTCAGAAGGGCATATGGGGAAAGGCCCTGGGAAGTGGCAGAGAGACTGTCACAGGCACTAGTGGAGTCATAATGAGGAACTTACTTTTAATTGTGACTCTGGACAATTATCTAGGACGTGTTCTTGTAGGAATAGCTAGTGTTAGTTCAAGGCTTCCATAGGCCATTCAGTCACACAGAATGGATTCCAAGGCAGCAGTATTGTGGAGTAGTTAGATAAACGCTTGGCAAATGGCATTAAGAAATTAGATTGAAAGAGGGCAAAGCATTGTGGTTCTGGGAAATATGCCCAGGTTCAGGAGTTAAATAGATTCAAATAGGCACCATGCACTAATTACCTGTGTGACCTTGACCAAGTTAATTTACCTCTTTTTATAAACTTTTGCTTTTTATCACTACTATGAACATAATGGTGATGGATCTTTTCTTATGTTAAACAAAACAAGGTGTGTTAAGTCTCTGACTTGCTGTGGTCCAGATATCCATAACAATCACTCAAGCCTTTTGAGAGCTGAAAGATTTCTTTATCTGGTTGCAGAAGGAGAGATCAGAGATTAGAAATGTGAGAGGCATTTCATGTGAAGGAGGTTCTGCACTGGTGGCTTTGAGCTAGAGGGGTCCATAGAGCAGAGACCAAGGAGTTGAGAGCAGTCCCTGATCAGCAGAAAATAGGATGTCAGTGCTATAACAACAGTGAATTGAATTCTGTCAATAATAGGAATGAACACGGAATTGAATTCTTCCATAGAGACTGGTCCTGCTGACACCTTGATTCCAGCCTTGTGAGAATGTAGGCAGTGACCAGTAAGCCTGCCTGGACTTTTGACCTGTCATTCTGTGATAAAATAACTGGGGCTTGTTTTAGAAACCTAAGTTGTGGCAATTTGTCACAAATCAATAGACAAATAACATCTGTCATAAGATTCTATTAGTGTTAAATTCCATTTTGTGTACTTATTCCCCCAAACTTTGAAGATATTTCAATTGTATTATTTTCTTTTTTGTTTTGATTTGCTTTCTGTTTTAAGAGGTCAATTTGAATATAATTTTGATCCTTTATAAATAACATTATTTTTTTAGCTTCTTTAATAGTATTTTTAAAAATTTGATTGCACAACCATATGTTTATGTGTGTGGATCCTTCTTTCCTCCCTCTATCTCTCCCTCCATATTTTTATACTTTAGCTTGGGAATTTCTCAGTCACAACCTTATGAAAGAAAGTAATCTGTATCATCTTTAAATCCTGATTTAATAAAGGACAGCGAGTTTCCAAATTACACTTACTTTCATGCTCATTTCCAGGGTTTTGGTTATTGTTCACTAATGGAAAGATATAAAGAATCAGGTCAGTGGGGACTGTCCATAAGGCGGCTCCATTTTTGCTACTATATACCTCTATATATCTGTGTCTTTATATTTATTTTTGGTCTTTGAGGATATCCCTATTTTCTTGCCAGCTCTGTGATAATTTTATAAAAATGGTTTTCTAAAATATTGTTCAATGATTTTGTGTTATTTTCACACAGAGTGTTTTTCGAAGTATCAAGTTTCCTAGACTAGCAGGTATGTCAGTAGAACAGATTTGGTATGCCATTGAGACTGTAAGGTTGGTGATGCCAAAGTAACAGAGTATGAAACCAAGGAATACTAGTGATATTTACATTTTTTAAGTCACACTATGGAGAGTAAATTGTAGGATGTTATGAACTGAGGCAGGGGATGAAAACTTCCTTTAAAAAAATGGTAGTATAAATGGAAACTACAGAGATGATTGAGAATTTTGGGTGGTAAACTCAACAGGAATTTGTAAATTGTTGGATTTAAAGACTAAAAAAAAAGAAGGTGTTCAGATTTTAAACCATTTCTTACTTGTATTAAAGTTTTGATGGAGTTATCTCTAACCAACTCAGGAAGGAATCATAAAAGAGGGAGATCGATTGGGGGATGGTAGTGGCCCCCAAGTAACAACTTTAGTGTGAGTGTTTTCAGATTGATTATATGGAGGCAGAGCTGTCCCTATAGACATTTGGAGTTATTGAGTTGAAGTTCAAAGGAGAGATGACAGCAGACGCACACACACACACACACACACACACACACACACACACACACACGTGTATTTTAAAGAAACATCAATAAATAGAAAAAAACTTGAAGCTTTGTAACTGGGTGATATTGCACGAGCAGAATTTATAGTAAAAAGAGAGGGGGAGCCCAGGGGTCAGCAGTTAATTGCTTTATTGCTGAACATGAATTTGACCATGGGGAAATGAAAACTTTTAATAATGTTTGTTTCATTTCTACCTACTGGTTTCTCATTTCTAAATGCCATTGATGATGGAGGATAGACTGTGTTAATTTCCCACATTGTAATGTCATTTTTCACTGAATGAACACACATTCCAAAAGTTAATATCGGAAATGTCATTGTGCTTCTCGATATGATATTGGAGAAACATGAGGAGGTAGGTTTTACAAGTTGCAACCTAACCTCCTTCAAGAACATTATAAACCTACATATTATTATTTTGGAATGTATTGTACCTTGTTACTCAAAGGTTCAGGTTTTTTTTTCTCATTGGTGAAATCTATCATTAAATTGTAGATTTTTTTGGAGAGTTACATTCAACATCTGTTTCCATTCAAAGAAGTAATACACCAAACACAGAATGTTTTTCATGGAAGCACTTTGATTCCGTGCTTGTTATGAATTCTGCGATTCATAATTACTAGAGATTGCTCACAAGAAGCAGAATAATTCATCCAAGTTCTAAAAGTATATTGAAAGTATTTTCCCTGTCCATAATTCATTAGAAAGAGGGTTCAGAGAACATTGAAGCTGTGAAATGAAGTAAACCTTAAAAGTAATGATAAAATTGTAGTCGTTAGTGACCTAATTGAGAGAGAAATATCAAGTTTCACACATTACTATATGTGAATTCAAATAACTAATCTTTTTATGGTGCAATTTATTTGCAATATTGGCCTGAGGGATACTTACAATAAAAGTGTAGGTTGCCTTCTGCTGTGGTCTACAGTTTTGCATCTATCCTTTGTGTCCACCCTGTGATAAACCCACATAATAGTTACAAAACTGGATGATTGAGGGGATTGGCCAATAAAGATAAAAGTGCAGCAAAGAAACAAAAAGTGATAAAGCTGGAAGTAGAATTGAAATTAAACCTAAATGGAATTAATAGATGAAGTAGGTGACCATGAGAATATTGACCTGTAGTTTGAGAGACTCTGGATATGCAGCCAGAGGAACTTAGGAAAGGAAATAAAAGAACAAGTGTTGTGCAGAACAGGAAGATGTCACAGAGAAACGGAGATCAATATAAAGCGTCACATTAAAATAAATGTTGGAAGCTGATCCAAAGTTAGAAAGCACATCGCAATTCACCAGTCATAGAAAAGATGCCCACTTCTTATCATACATTAAACGATGAGAAGAAGGCACGCACTCTTTAAACTATTGTAATAAGTTTTTATAAAGAACTACAACACTTTAATTATCAATGTTTCCAATATATTAAATTACACTATATGAGATAAATATTAGTTTTACTACTTTTTCATTTTCCTATACATTTATAACTGACGGTATGAGTTTTTATCTTGGCAAACAATTTTAAAATATTTAACAATTACAATTTTCCCATTTGTTAAGATCTTAAGTTTTCATGGTTATTTTTGTTTCCACACTAATGTGTAATAATGTATAAGATTGCCTAAATAGACACATATTGCTGTATATTTGTTTTATATGCATAGATATAGGCATAAATGCATGTAAGGACAAATCTAATTACTTCCCATCTAAATTACTTTCAGTCTCAAATCTTTCTTGTAATCAATTTTGAATGGCCTGGTGTGTATTGTTGTGCATACATGTTTGTGTTCATATATATAAATATATTTGAATATATATTCAGATATATTTGGCTCACCTTATTTGCTGTTTACTGATAAAAATCCTAAAAATGAATAAAATACACAAACTCTCAGTTGGCTTTTAATCGCTTAATGGAATATCATAAACATCAGTGCCTTCCACAACTTTCTGCGTGTTCACCTATATAGCAATAAACTTTTGTGTGTACACTGAGTTTTTCATGGTTAGCATTACAAAATGGAATCATATACACATTTCTGTGTATCTTACATATCTGTGAGAACACTACTTCATAGAAATCAAAACATTCTAAGGCAACTGATGTAAATATAGTCTTAATAAAGTAAATTAATAACTAATAGTAAATTATGTAATTTAGTCTTTACTACTGAAGGACATTTACTAAATTGTATGGTATTTATCATTAAAATGACTGCAGTAAACATCTTTGCTACTATATATATCCGTGTGTGTGTTTATATGTGTATATATATATTTGTAACATACATATAAACTCTGTGTATATGTACATGTAACATATACATATATATACCATTTGTATGTGTGTATGTGTATGTGATTGTACAATACATGGTAAGTTTAAAAACAGTTTGTTCTGATATATAGATATTCAAAATTATTTTTATATTTATTATATCCATACAAATTTGCTAATGCTCTTATTGATTATCATAATGCATTTGTAGGGTTTAATTTTATTTTCCTTATATACAGTCATATCATCTTTCTTTTTACAGTTCTTAAAATTATTATTTTTTTCTTTGTTTTGCTTGTCTAAATTTGCATCTAGGACCAATAAGATATTAAATAGAAATGATAATAACGGTTATGTCTCCTTTCTTCACAGAGCATGTCATCACTCAGAATTTTATGTTTACAGTGTTGCAGTGAAGTGCAGTGAATATCTTAGTTCATTGTCCAACTTTTCCATAAGTTAAAATTTTTCAAAATAAACAGCAATAAATACCAAATGAAAGCAAGCACACCTATTATTTTCAAGTATAATACCAAGTTTTTGTAAAAACAAACTTTTAAGGTTATAAATTAATAAAAATGATTAATAGAAAGTAAAGAGCAAGTCAGAAAAATTCAAACAGAAAAAATAGTGTTTACTATATTCTAAGTTTCTTAAGGTTTTGCTCTTTAAATTGTGAATTGAAAGCTTTAGTACAGAAATTGCTATTTCTGTATCTATAAAGGTTTTTGTAAATTTTTCACTTATAATTTTCACTTTATGATGCTATAATATCAGCTTGCATTGATTGATTTTCTAAGGTTGAAATGTCTTGTGTTCTTGTTATAAACCAAGCTTATACATGATTTTTATGATTTTGAAGATACTTTGGACTTGATATTTTAATTTTTATTTTGCAACTACATTTGAGGTTGTTTTCCTTAAGATTTTCTTATACCGTACATGCTGGTTTCATATCAAGTCTTTTAAAATGAATTATCTGTAATAGTTTGTGCTAGTTTAGAATTTTTGATATAACTTACTAATGAAGTCGCCTGAGTCTAGAATTTTATTTAGATTTTGTTAACAATTCATTTTCTTGATTGTTATAGGTGTTTTCAGATACTCTCATCTCCCTTTTAATAGTTTGTCTAGGAATTTGTCTGTTTCTTGCATATTTTGAATTTATTAGCATACCATTGTTTATATACTACTCCAAAAGCATGATATCTGCAGGATCTGAATTAATACCCTATATTTCATTACACTTTTATTATTTTTGTATCTCTTCCCTCTCTTTTTTTTCTATCTGTCTTGTCAGAAATTGATTTATTTTATTAATATTAGAATTTTCAAAGAATCAATTTTTTACAATATTGAACAATTTTTTTTTCTCTTTATGAGTTCCTTCTCTTTTACTTATATTTCATACTAATTTATTAGTACATTTTCATTATTTTACTAACTTCCTGAGGTAAATACTCAGCCTGTGAATTTTCAAATTTCTTTTTTCTGATATATGAATGTTAAGCAGTACAGTTGGTATGCTGTGCTATTTTAGTTGCATTAAATGTTTGAATATGCAATATTTTATTCAGCTAAACTTTTTTTCTAAAATCTAGTGTTTTGTCACACCATAGGTTACATAAGATTGTATTTTTAATTGTCCAAGCATACGAGAGTCTTCTCGTGTTCTTTTGGATGTTGATTCCCAATGTGTTTGCATTGAAGATGGAGAACACACCAACAAGTCAACCTTCTGAAACATTTGTTTATCTTGCCGTTTGCATGAGCTCCGTCCAAGACAGTTACTTAACACATTTGACCTCAGGCAACTACTGATCTGTCACTATAGATTTGTCTTTTTCTAGATTTCACCAGTAGAATCACAAAGGTTGTACGTTTTTGTGTCTGGCTTTTCTAGTTACTTAGTGGGAATGTTGGTTAGCCACAAGTAGTTAAAGCCAGAAGAACAAGTCCTCTCTGATAATTTTGAAGATCTAAACTACATACAATAAAATACATCAATTTAAGGGTAAAATCTGATGAATATTGACAATTTTAACACTTATGTAATCAACAGTATTCAAGTTCTAAAAATTGCCATCAGTCTCAAAAGTTCCCTCATCTCCTTTGTAATAAATCCCCCTCCGTTGCTAGAAACACGACACCATGTATCTGCTGTCACTTTGGATCATTATTGAGTATGCTAAATTTTATAAAGTTTCATTTCAAGTTAATTTTTTTGGAGTTACATAAACAGTGATTTTCATCTTTTAAAAATATGGACATCTACTGTTTCACCCCTATTGTTGAGAGACTGTTTTCTATTGGATTAATTTGGCATTTTGTCAAACATCTATTCTGAAACAGCTATTCTGTTTTGACTGATATGTAAATTTATGTTTATATCAGTACCATACTGTCTTGAATATTTCTTTCTCCTTAATCTTGAAAAAATAATAGTTTTTAAAATAATGTTTTATGATTATAGCTGCAGGGTTTTTTTTTATAGATGCCTTTTTACCAGGTTGAGTATTCTTTTTGTTGAGTGATATACTGGTAAATGTTTAACAACCAGTTTTCTGGGGATAGAGAGGAGGTCCTGATTTGTAGCATCTGACACATTCTGTGGTGTGAAAATTCCCATTGTAGCCATATAAAGTTATCAATATGATATTAAGTGAAACACAAAATTACTGAAAATTTAATAATCAGGTCTCTTGGGCTAGCTCCAGTGCATCATTGTTTCTATTTCTAGATTGCTGAGAACTTTTTATCACTCTCATTGAATGTATGTATATTTAGAAGTGGTATAGCTTTTTAAAAATAAGTTGACCTCTTTTTATTATGCAACACCCCTCCTTATCCTTTAGGAAAATCACTTGCTTTTGTGATTGATTACTTCTTTCAATTTTCTGTAGTTCATTTGGCTTTTCTACTGATGTGTCTTGATTTCTTTTCAAACATACTAATCATTTGTAAAGCTTAAAATATAGGGAGTATTTATCAGATCATCTAAAATTAGGTTAACCAAGCAAAGAGGTGTGACTATTGATTATTCATTTTTGTTTTGTTTTGTATTGTTTTAGTGTATGTCTTTCAATAATGAAAGTGTTATGACTATACATTTCCTCTGAGTTTATAGCTTTTACTATTCACTTCAGGTTTTGATATACTTTCTTTTCTCATTACTTTCCCAGTAGTTTTCAATTTTAAACTTTGATTTCCTCTTTGAAAGAACTATATAGGAACAAGACTATAATCAGAGAATGTGCCTGAATATGTATACTTATTAAATGTATTTGTTTTCCTTATATGTACTTTGAACATTTTTCATACATTTTTATGGCCATGATAAAGACAATCTCCAATTCAGAAGAATGTAAATAGTTTATATATTAAGATAGGTATACAGTTGATTCACTGATAATGTAATTAAATTTCCTTCCTACAAAGTTACATGTATTTATTAGGCTTGATTAATTGCACCCTAATTATTTTAAAATCAAGACGTATTTGTATTTCTGATATACTTTGCCTAATATTTACCTAATATGTTGTTTGGTGTATTCAGCTTTAAGATTTTGAGTACCTTCTTGTCCCTTTGAATAAAACCAAATGTACCTATCATGCGTTCAGCATCTACTATATAATTTGCAAGAAACATGCTCTACTTTAACTATATTTGTTAAACAGCAGCCATATACTAATCTTGACTATAACCTAGAGGATATCTTACCTTGATAGTGTATTTTAATCCTTTTGGGGTAAGGGGGTAATTGTCAGCCAAGTTGTGGACTTGGCATGTAGTTAGTGTTCTAAAATATAATTGTGTTAAAGTGAAGATAATATAGATGTAGTATTATAATCTTTTTGTAAAAGTACTATCAGGAATTGCTGGATCCAAAATATTCCTAACTCACAATTTTATTTTTCTCTTTCCAGTATTTTCTAATGTTTTACATTTCTTTAATTCTTCCTTCTAAAATAATTGTATTGAAATTTTCTCTATTTTCTGTGCTTAGATCATCCTACCACTAGTCAGAGAAGATATTTTGAACATAAGGCACTCTAATCCAAATATTAAAATAGGCATCTTTCTTCAAAGCGTTGGTGAAAAAATATGAAAACCTCAATTTCTTGTTATTTGTTACTTGATGGATGTCTTTCTCAAAGACATAACTCTCATATTAGCCTAGATTTTAGGATACAGAAATATTATATATGTCTTTCTATATTTATCATATTATTTCAGATGCAAAATATTTGGTTATCTGTTCTTGGTAAATTACTCACCTGTTCATATCTCAAGATCATTTTGAAACTTAGAGGGGCAAGAACTGTTTATCTAAATATACCTGATTCCCAGAAGAGTCACATAGAAAAAAAATCTATTGCAGAAAATATTAAAACAAACTTTCCAAATTGTTTATTTAAGTTACATTGTTAAGCAAATACCATAATGACTCTTCTCCCTAGTGGTCAGAGAAAATGCTCTTTTTGTTGGGGAGGAGAGATGAAAACAATCTAATCTGCCACATTTATAAGACTTCTATTCACTAAGCTATATTAGGTTTTCTTTTACAACTTTCACTGAGAGGGTTTTACTGTGCATTTGGTTTTGGCACATGCTTGATAATTCCACAGCATGTATGGAGGTCCAAAATAACACTTCCAACCTTTAAGACCAAGCACTTGGGTAACTACCACAGATGCCAAATTTCTCTAGCAGGTGCTAAATTGCTACTAGTATATCACCTTGGGATATGATGAAGATAAATAGAGCCCTCTGCATTTTCCCAGTATTCCACAATTACTGGAACACCTGTGCTAAATGATGTGGTGCTAATGCACCATAAATATCCTTACAATGCTCAAAGGACCTTCTTGTTTCACACTGCAACTTGCTTAACAGGGCCTTAACTTAATGTGGGTGTTGGAAGTGTTTGACCTATCCTTGATACTGTCACTACATAGTGACAATTCAGTGCTATATCAGTGGAAGCTGCCTTTCTCCTCTCTCTGCCCAGTGTTTAGTTTTTTATCTCCTTACCGTTTTCATTTAAATACTTTATTTTATCCATTCTTATCTTGTCTTTGCTATATGAGTATGTGTGTCTCCCTTTGGTTCAAATGAATTGTCTTCATCACCTTGCTCTAACATCAAAGACCTGCATCATTGTCAGCAATGCTGGATGCTGTTATCACTGCAGTTCCAGTGTGTCTATTTTTCAGCAAATTCCCTTTGGCATACATCAGCCCTCACAGGCCATATGGAGACTTCAGAGTTGACAATGATATGTCAAATGGGAATGTCTGCAAATATATTTTTGGTGTCTATGGGCCTGGAAACTTTTTCAGTGTTTGGATATATTTTTACCAATTGTTTTGACCAAGGTCTGGAGGCAGTAGAGTGTGGGAGAATGGGGAGCAACTGGTAGTGGGTACAGGAGTTTCCTTTACAGGGGACAAAATTGCTCTAAAATTAGGTTATGGTTACAGTCACACGATTCCTGTGAATATACTGAAAAGACTGTATTATATACTTTCAAATGTTGAATTGTGTGATATGTGAACTGTATCTCAATAAAGCTGCTAAAAATCATCTGCAACAGAAATAGCAGAAGCTTAATTCACAGTAACTATTGATGTTATAAACACAGTGTGCGCGCGCACACACACACAGAGCTATTCTTTTATTTTTATCTTTTTATTATTTTTTAATTTTTTATACAGAGCTATTTTGTTTTCTTTTTAAAGAAATTTTATTGGGGAACAGTGTGTTTTTCCAGAACCCATCAGCTCCAAGTCAAGTAGTTGTTTCAATCTAGTTGTGAAGGGCGCTGCTCCTTGGCCCATGCGGGAATCGAACCAGCAACCTTGGTGTTATGAGCCTGTGCTCTAACCACCTGAGCTAATCGGTCACCCCTACACAGACCTATTTTTAATGTTTAAATTTGATAAAATACCAATATTGGTATTGATTTTTGCTTGTTTTAGCATGAAATTAACTTGGTAGGATTTAAACTCTATACTCTCTCTTAGGGTAGAGTGGAAGTTAAAATTATAAGATTATAAGAATAACACATAAAGATACTATATATCCTTTACCAGTTTTCCCCAATGGCAGCATTTTGTAAAACTAGTACAACCAGGATATTAACATAAATAACATTCACTGATCTTACTCAGATTTTCTCAGTTTTACTTGTACGCTTGTGTGTGTGTGTGTGTGTATGGGGGGTGGGGGTGGACAGGGGTGTTTAGTTCTATACGATTATATCATACTTCTGTGTTCTTGTATTCACCACGGTCAAAATACTGAATAATTCCATCACCACAAGGACCCCTCATATTACCTTTTTATAATCACAATTATCAATCATCTCCCTCCTTTCCCTACGTGGACCCTAACACCTACCAATCACTAATCTGTGATCCAGTTCTAAAATTTTGTAATTTCATAATATTATATAAATGCAATCATACAGTAACCTTTGAGATTGGCTTTTTTTCCCCCTCAACATAACTCCCTGAATATTCATTTAAGTGGTTATATGTATCAGTAGGTCATTCCTTTTTATTGCTTTATAATAGTTCATGCTATGTATATAACTATTGAAGGTCATCTAGGTTATTTCCAGTTTGGGGTTATTAAAAATAAGTTTTCTCTGAACATCTGTGAACATCAGTTTTACTTCTCTGGGGAAAATGACCGGCGTACAATTGATGAGTCATATGATAGATAGTTTCATATATATTTTTATCAGCAACATCAAGAGTAACTGAACAATTTTACATTCCCATTAGCGATTTATAGAGCGATTCAGTTTCTCTGCATCCCTGCCAGTATGTAGTGGCTTCACACCTTTTTTCTTTTCTTTTCTTTTCTTTTCTTTTCTTTTCTTTTCTTTTCTTTTCTTTTCTTTTCTTTTCTTTTCTTTTCTTTTCTTTTCTTTTGTTTCTAGCACAGGAAAGTATTGTTGACAAAGATACACCCAGCCTAAGAAAAAACTTATAAGAGTTTATATGAGCCAAACTGAAGACAATTGCTGGGAAGCAAAATCTCAACAAGATTAAGAAAATGCTCTGGAAAATGGCCATTTTTGCAACTTATTTTATAAATTAGAATCAAAGGAGGGGTGTTACATGAAATCCATTGGTTGTAGATTAAGGGTGTGGGAAAAAGCAAAGCAGGAAAATCTCTTTGTAATTTTAAGCATTGTGATAGGTGTTCAGTGATGTCTTGTAGTTCTAATATGCGTTTCCCTGATCCTTTGTACTTTTTAAATCTGTGATTCATTTTGAGTTAAATTTTATGTAAGCTTGTGGGGTTTAGGTTAAGGTTCATATATATATTCAATTGCCCTAACACCACTTATTGACCAAACCAGCTGTACTCCAATCTCCATTAAATTGTTTTTGAATCTTTGTGAAACATCATTTCATCATTTGAGCATATTTGTGTGACTCTGTTTCTGGGTTCTTCATTCACACAAAAAATTTTACTGGTATTCAGAATTATACAAGGTGCAGAGAATACTGAGGTGAGTCGATTATGTTCTTATCTTTAAAGTGCTTGAGGTGTTACAGGGGCAAAGGGCTTAAGCAGATATGAAAGAATGTCAAAGAGACAGAGCTTGGAAACTGTATCAGTAGATTTTTGGGCACAATGGAAGAGGGAGACAGTTCTGTGTAAGGAGAGTTATTAAGAATGGCACTAAAGAACAGGCTTACAAAGAACAATGAGTGAGTGGATAAGGAGAGAAAGCATTTCAGGTACAAGGGACTTTAAATATGCAAATTTTGAAGGTTTGAAATGGTCTGGGGCATTTGGAGAACTACAGATAGTTCAGTGTGACTTAAGCATAGGATCCTAGAGGATCTGATGAGAGATGAGACTGAAAGTATTAAGATCATGGAAGACCTGTCTAACATTCTAAGGACCTCAGCAAAAGGAAAATACTACATAATTTTAAGATAGAAAGTGACATAATCAGTATCAAAGAAACTACCACAGGCTTTATATTTCTTTCTTAAAAATCAATTATACCATATATTTGTATTCACTCCTGCACTTCCTCTTTCAGTTTTTACAAATGGAATTCTTTAGCTCCCTGCATTTTTTCATTCAGTTCATAAAAATGGAATTCAGCCCATAGCCATGAAAATAAAAGCCCTAAAAATTACAAATAAGGAAAGAAAGAGCTGTTGATTCAGGTATAAACAGACAAGGGATTTTAAAGTTACAGCCATTTAAAAGGGGGAAAAGGGATAGTAGAAGAGGGTAAAGAGGGTTAAATGTATGGTGATGGAAGGAGAACTGACTCTGGGTGGTGAACACACAATGTTATATATAGATGATGTATTACAGAATTGTACATTTGATACTTATGTAATTTTACTAATCCTTGTCATCCCAATAAATTTTAATTAAAAAAGTAAATAAAATAATATTTTAGATAAATATTAGATAAAATTAGAATTCAAAAGCATTTACAAAAATGAAACCCTGTTCTCATTTAGAAACCAAGCAATGGTCTTTGTGAAGTTACCATATGGTAACTTCTTTGGTATATGGATTTTTTGGTAGTGGATTAAACTGTCTTCTTTGTAAATTTGCTTTACTTCCTTTCCGATTACATTAATTGATCTTAATGAATATAACTAATCAAATTGATACATGTAACTTTAGAAAATTTCTTTCGAAAGACTCATAGGACTCTATTCTTGCCACTATTGTGCATAAAGTTACATTTACTTATTTGTGTTAGATCCCTTATCATAAACACTCACAAAGCTTACTCCTGAATAAGTTTAAATAAAATATTTAATTTGCATAATTTTATGTCTGTAGTTAGGCTTTGTGAGGTGTAAAAACAGGTGAATGTAATGGTGCTGGACCATGGCCAAAACCAACTTAACAAAAACTCTACCAGTATATGGAAAAAAGTATAAATATTATAAAAATATCATCCTCAACCTTAGACCAGAATAAAATGAAAAGATTGCTGGAAAATTTTCAGCATTAACAGGAGATATGTTAACATGGGGTGATGGTACGGTAGGTGTGTGAGTAACTACACAGTGCATTCTAGTTACCTCAGGCTGATGTTTCAGTGTAGTAATCTGTGAAACAGCGATTAATTCCTTTTGTGTGGTATTGCAGTAAAAATCATACCGGACAACAACACGACTAAAAGATGTAGCATTCAGTAGTTACTAAATAACATGTAACTTTGATTAAATTGAATATTTTATACCTGGCTTCTGGGTTTCTATTCTCACATTTTACCTCCTTCCTTTTAGCCTTTACACATGCTCAAGTTCAGCAACTTTAAATGTTACTCTATATTTGCCTTATTTTAGACTTTTGAACTTCCCCCATTTTAGAGCCATCATCACATAGTCTGATGACACATTTCTATGGCTTACTTACTCAGCTCTTTCTCCTTAATATTTTATGTTGGCTCATCTTCCCCATGTGCCCTTTAAATCTTGTCACCTCTTAAAATTGTATTCCTGGACAGATTTTCTCCTCCATATTATCTCTTCTCTCTCTCTCTCTCTCTCTCTCTCTCTCTCGCTCTCTCGCTCTCTCGCTCTCTCGCTCTCTAGCTCTCTCGCTCTCTCGCTCTCTCTCTCTGTCTCTGGCCCTTGGCAGTTTCATCTGTTCTCCTTGAATTGACTATCATAAATATTCTGATAGTGATATTCTAGTTCCTGGGCTCTAAATCCATATACCAAACTGTTAATGAACATATAAAAGATGACACTGTAAAACAATCCCATTGGCAGCTTGAATAGAATTTTCCATTCACCAGCCACTTCAGTGTCATATGGGTAAAATGGATAACAACAACAATTTTGGAAAAATCAGCTTCTTGTAACAAAGACATAGCTACTAGTACTCTCATGAGCTTGTTCTATGCCACTGAATGAGCTGGGTTATGTCTGTTGTTGTTTAATCAAAAGCAATTGAGATGTAGGCATGATAGTCACAGTTAAGAAATCTTCAGGAAATTGGTTTTAACTTCATGGAACTATCAGATGGTCATCTAAAATGAAACAAAACAAAACATTTTTTTTTATTGCTGATAGCATACATACAGAAAAGTGCACACATCCTAAGCCACATCATGGACATCTATATGTAACCTATTCTTAGAGTGAAAAAAAAAAAAAGCAATATTATTGGCATCCATAGCTCCCTTCTTGCCCTCTCTCAGTTATGACTCTTTCTTCCTGTTACTTGTTTTTAAAAGTAACATAATGGACATGCAGACTTGTGTCGGCAGTTAGAAAATCCTCAGGCAGTTGATTTCAGGCTTTTGTGTCCTGCATGCAGGCCACCATTAGTTTTCATGTGCTGATTGCACGAGACCTTGGTAAATTCAAGCTCAGTAGAGACAAAAATAACTCAGGAAACAGGCTTATAATTTGTCGTCATCAAAATATATGGGTCTTCCTCATGAAAAGGTATATGTAGCAGCAAGGACAAATAAAAATATCTTCCTAGGTCTTCATTAGATTTCTATGTCTATCAACAAAGGAGCCTGCAGGTCGAGTAATGATTTTATGCTGTTTCTGATGAGAATGCTGAGGCTTGTCTCATGAATTCTTATGCTCTAAATACACAGTGTAGTCTGCAAAGACCTCAGCTATGTATCTCACTAGAAATCTTAAAATTTGGCTTTGGGGAATGATGCATATTAAAACCAAATTTTGTCAGTTGCAAGTGATTTTGAAATATTTTTGTTGCTGAAACCATATGCTCAAAAGAAAAGCACAATAAATGTCTGGTTACCTGAATGTTCCTTGTGATGTTAGATTCATCAAGATGATTAAACATACTGTTATATTTTCTAGTGGGGAAAATATAAACATTATGCTAAGCCCTGTAGGCCATTACTTCCTACTGTGCTCTTGGTAACACATCATGCTTTACCATCAAGCACAAGCCAAAATCCAATCCATTTAACTGAAGCTCTAAATATGGTAAGTCTAACACTGGATCTTAGGCAGGGCTTGAAGGACTAGAGATCTGAGAGGTTGTACATGTGTCCAACTACAATCAGAAAAGTCTGAACTGACAATGTCCACATAGAGAACTACCGATGTCAATATCTTGTGTAGGAGAAAGGTATACAAATGCAGGGAAAATCTCAGTTTCATAGCAGTCTGGACTCTTCAGTGTCTCTATAACTCAGATATTCATCATGGTTATAACAGTCTTCAAATATTTTGCATGAAAAATTTCTTCCCATCTTAACTGTCAATGTATGCCCATGCTCAAGTAGTGCACTCATCATAACAAGCTATACTTTCTGTAATCGCTACATTATGGAGTACCTTAGATGATTTTGAATAGATGGCTGTAGTGGTTAAACTTTATATTACAGGCATTACGAAGTATTTAAAAATTCAGATTTATAAAGTTGCCCAATCATTTTGTGTTTAAGTAAGTTTCATAGGAAAATACTTGCACATTAATTGTGTATCATTTCCTAGCTGACCTACTTTACTGATGAGAAAATTAGGGGTTGTGTAGTATATGCTTTGGTGACACATATGTAATTTCCATAAGAGAAACACATAATTTGTGAACCTAATAAAAGAAAATCCCTGGCCCTTATAATACATAGTAAAGTAATATATATTTAATATAGTTTACATATATACATATACGTGTGTGTGTATATGTGTATATATGTATATGTGTGTGTATATTATACATGTGTGTGTGTACATATATATTATATAATATATAAAATATAAAATTTATATAAAATATAGTAGGTAATAAAGCTTTTGTCTCATGGCATAGTCAAGCCATGCAACAAACCTACAATAGTCTACAGACTTGCTGAATTAGGATCCACATTTTCAAAAATATAGATTCATAGGACACTACAATGGAGGGAGACTTAAAACATGTCTTTGGAAAGCTTTGTTATTTGGGAATATTTCTATACATTTCCAAAATCATTTAAATTTTTTTTTTTTAGTTTTATTGGGAAAAGGGGGAGGGAGCAGCATTGGGGAAGCAGGGAAGGGGAATAGACAAGTTGTATTTTTGTTCTTCAGTCTAGTTGTGGAGGACGTTGCTTCACTGGATCATGTTGGTATCATCATTGTGCTCTTCCCTGGTGAGGCAGATCAGTCGCTGGCCATTGGACGGCCACTCACGGTGACTCACAGTAGCTCACCCTGGCTGCCGGCCACTCACGGTAGCATACAGCAGCACACTGCAGCCCCACTGTAGCCTATGCCATCGCTGGTGACTCACAGCAGCCCAGCTCCAGGTCAAGCTGTTGTTCACCATCTTAGCTGGAGAGGGAGCAGCATCACTGGCCCTCATGTGGGATCTGAACCTGGGCCCTGATGCTCAGAGCTCATGCTCCCAAGCCAATTCTTAACCAATGAGCCACTCGGCCAGCCCTCATTTATTTAATTTCTTAAAATACCAAATAACACTAGGAGTTCAATATTACACACTTTACTTGCACTTTTTTCCTACATGTTTGATGGAGAGAAGTTGATGGTAACTTGACCCTCAAAAAACATCCAGTCGATGTTGATGTGAACAGTGTAGGAATGACCAATTTGATAGCCAAGGATGCAACAGCGTTAAGAGAGTCAAGTTATGTAAACTCTTTTTAATGTCAACACTATGCAAATGTTCCACTTGTCTTTTATTTTAGCTGAGTTAGCCAGTGATTGATTACTTTCTTTTCCGGCATCATAATGAACAATATACTTCTTTCTTTATAATTCTCTATAGTTCTTCTCAGTAGTAAGGAAGAATTATTCTTTGAAAAATCCAGTTGTAGAGACATACATTGCAGTGCTACAGTGAACTGAAAACAGCATTATTTATAGAAAGTTTATTTAATCTTTATTTTTCCTTTTAATCTGTACTTTCCCATCTTTTATGTCTCCCAAAGCAGTTTTCTATCACATGACTCTCATTCATTTAATTAATCACTAATTATCAAACAGTGACTGATAAATTACTCTGACCCATTTTACACTGCTGTCTTCATGAAGTCTATGGCATTCTGTTGTAAATAATCCTTAGGCACCACCTCATTTTCCCTTGATTGACACCTTCATTCCTAAATGCTATTTTCCTTTCATCTGCTCCTAGAAGTTGCAAGTTATATGCTCTGAGGACAACAGGCCCTCCCCACTGCATTTGGCTAAACAGCTTCATAGTCTGAAATTCAAGCTTTTCCCACACTTTCTGGATTAGATGAAAGAGCACACCACAGAATATGGGATCTGACATTCTGAATGCCTCCAAAGGTTCCAGATGATGGGATTCAGACTAGAAAGAGAATCATCTCCCTAGGGGTTGAATTTTGACCAGTAGTTATGAGGAGATAAAACCCTCTCACTCCTCCCTCTCGTGACTACAACAAAGATTAGTTCTCCTTCCTGGCCAGTCAGACAATTGCTGTGTGTACACTGTATAAATCTTCTGATCGAGCGTATCTCTCATTGTTCTTAGTCATTAAGTGATAGCAAGACTGATAATGTATCACTTTGTAATGCTTCCAATCTTTCTTTCTTCATACCCTATTCCTGTCTTGTTACTAGTTGAGTAGTTAACACATTATCTAGCAAACACTAAATAATTACCTATTGTTGGCAATTTTCTCTAGTATACTGCCATATTGTACTAATTATTTTGTATTTATATAAGGTCTTTCTCTGTATTAAAATTCCATTGTTGGGTCGGCCAAGTGGCTCAGTTGGTTAAGAGTTGGCTTAGAGTGTGTGCTCTGAGCAACAGGGCTGCCAGTTTGATTTCCACATGGGCCAGTGAACCTTGCGCCCTAGTTGAGCTATCACTGAGGTGGCAGGATAGCTCAGCTGGTGTAACAACAAGATTGTCTGTTCAATGGTGGGTTACACCCACTCGCAACTAAAAGATTGAATTGGGCATCTTGAACTGGGCTGCGGCCTGGATGGCTCAGTGAATAGAGCATGCGCTGTTCACAATAAGGCTGCAAGTTGGACTCCCGCATGGGCTGGTGGCTATGCCCACTTGCAACTAAGACTGAATTCAGCACCTTGAGCTGAGCTGCTGCCCAGATGGCTCAGAGGACAGAGTGTGCACTCTTAACAACAGACTGCTGGCTGGACTCCCACATGGGATGGTGGCTATGCCTACCCGCAACTAAGATTGAACACAGCACCTTGGGCTTAGAGGCCACGAGCTGCCAACGGGAAGCCAGATGGCGACTGGTGCCCTCCACAACGAAGATTGAAGAGCAAGAACTTGGCTGGTCCCCTCCCCCAATTCCCCAACACTGTTCCCTCCCCTAATTCCCCAATAAAATCTTTAAAAAAAAAATTCCATTGTTGCTACCTCTATAGAGAACAGTGTTGCCAGAAAAATATAAAATAAAAACAACTCATACTAGATCATAGTGAATATCATTTGTTTAAAACAGTGATGATCAAAATAATTCTGGTAAACAAATAAACAAATAAACCAACAACTACAACAACAACAGCAACTTGAAACTCTTGGGCAATATTTAATGATTTGATTTACAAAGGATGTACCAAAGCAAACTAAGGGCTTAAAGCAAGCACCATTTTTTCTTTACATGTTGCCCTGTTCCGCAGGGCAAAACTCACATTAGTAGCTGAACCATAGAGAGGCCAGTGAATTTCATCTGCTGAGTTATCAGCATCCTTCATTCTTTTAATGAACTGTAACAACTGTGCAATGGATCAATCGACTTTTGGTCGAGGATGCCCTGGGGCTGAGGAGCAGAGCCTGTGAGAGTGAAATCTCTCTGAAGTGAAATCTGTCTTCAAAACCTATTAATAATTTGAAGAAATAGCATTGCAAATGAATCAGAAAATATCTTCATGACAAGTAATCTTTTTATAAGTAGTGCACAAGTTGCATTTGCGATTTAAGGAAAGGGTGGGTTTTTCAGATTTATATTTATATACACAGAGGGTGCCTAAAAAGTTATACACGTTTTCAGAAAGGAAAAAAACAGTATTAAAATTATAATATTTGGGCCGGCCTAATGGTGCAGTGGTTAAGCACTGCCCCGGTTTGGGTCCCACATATGAGGGCCAGTGACACTGCCCTCAAAAAAAAAAAATTATAATACTCAATATATACCAGTAACAAAAGAGGAATACATGTCATGTATATACATTGTTTTGTCACCCCTGGTATTTAACAATACAGTAATTAGAAAGTATGGCTCAGAAAAATAAGTTTTTTACAAAACATTATGAAAGGAACTAAAACTAATATTTTTTTGAGTACTATGCAAGGCGTTTTGCCTGAATGAATCATAGATCTGCACAACAACTACATGAGGCAGATGTATCTTGCCATTTAGGAGGATTAGTAAATTGCATCCTTTAACATTCCTGAAGCCTGGTTTCAGCACTACATGTGTGTGAATCCAATGTTTATTCCTGTGTCCCCATTATATCCTGTGGTTTCAGCGCCTGGTTTTCTCCTGCCTTACAATATTATAGATATTTGCTAAGATTAGACTGAATTTTAAGTGAGATTGATTTAATATTTTTAAAAATGTAGTTAATTATCTCTCTGATTATTGCTAAATAATTCTTCCATTTCCATGGAAATAGTTATTTCCTCTAAATAGAAGCTTAACAAAATGTAAAGAAAACTATTACAGGTCTAGAAATTGGCTAGACAGCTGACATTTCTGCATTTAGAAAAGAGAGTCCTAAATGACATCATGCTTTATACTTTATCCTATTCTGAGATGCAGCATGTGGCTCTAAAACCATGGAGGTAAGAACAGCGTGCTTTTGCCTCTTTGAGGCTCAGCTCCTCTGAGTTATCGCCTTTACTTTTATGCCAAATACATCTTTTTGGTTTCCAACTTGTATCTAACACGGTGAAAGCTTGTGAGAACACATGAATTCCTTAGTTATGCTTGTGAAACAAAGTTCTATGATTCTTGTAAATTGTCAACATGATCTTAATTTAGTAATAATTAAAAAAAACGCTCTATCTGTGTAATAAGAAAAACTTGGAGCTTTTTCTCCCTCCCAGCAAAGTCCTGTTGCCCGATGGATTGCTTACTCTTTGACAGTCTATCCTGTTAGCGTATAAGGGTGTAAATAGGATCCTCACTAGTTAAGTATATAATTGTATATCAGTAAGTATATAATATATTTCTGTCCTTCCTTTCTTATTGTTTATGGGAAAATAGGGAGGATGTAGCGGTTAGAAGGAACAGAGAATGTCTTTATTAATATAGTTGAACAATGCTCTTGCCATGTCTGGGTTTAGAAGTTGTTGAAATCTTACTGTTTCCTAAATGGGGAATTTTATTGGTATTTTGGAGAACCACCACCCTCTCTAACAAACACACACACACACACACACACACACAATCTTGATGTTGGCCAGTTCAGTCCAGTCCTGTAGTTGTGGACTCCATTATACAGCCATACACTGAGTGGGCATCTTGTCTTTGTAATTTTCATATCACCCTTTAGGTAGTTTGCATAAGTGGGTAGCTCTCTCCTAGATGGCTCATAGCTGATACACAGGATCCACGCTAACATTTTCCTCCTGAGACATCTCTGAGTGTGGAGGTGGACTCAAAGCGGCAGTCACGCCCTTTTGTTCTGCCATCAATGCAGAGAATAAGCCCATCCATCTCTCATATTGTAGATTTCCCAAGAAGCCTTAAAATACCTGTTCGGTGTGTTTTCCTAACTGCAGAGCAATATATTAAGATCTCTTAATAATTCCTTTATATCTCCTTGGGGGGAAGGGCAGAGCTTACTGTACAACAGCAGCTTTCTCCAAATACATTTTTTTCAACTTTCTCAGTTTCCAGCTACACAACAGTGTAAACCCTGATGAAAGTAAATAAGCTAAATATTTCTCAGGTACTTTCTTTTTGCAGCCTCCAGGAAGGTTTGCCTCCAACCTTTGTGTTTTATATCTGCTGACTATTTGTATTTTACTCAAAATGACAAATATTAACATTCTTTTGTGATAACATAGGTCTACCTAATGTCTTTATTTGGGTAATGTTAAGCCTGTCCAAATTAATGTAAATACCAGGTGATTTACACTTAGTCTTTCTTTCCCGTATCAGTAAATGGCATGGCCATCCATGTAATTGTGAAACAAATGACTTGTCTGTATTCTTCCTTCCTGTGCCCACCCTCATACTCATATGTAGCCTATGAGCAATTCTTACTCAGACTACCTCAAAATGACAATGAAATCTGTCCACTTCAATTCCAGTGCTACCTATCACCCTAGCCCTTTTTTATTACTTGGCAAATGACTACAGTAACCTTTTTATTGGTTCTCCCTGCTTCTATTCTTGGTATAACCTACCCCATCCCCTTATAATTAACTGGCCTTACATCATCCAGAATGGACTTTGAAAATAACTCCGATTATATCATTTCATTATTTAAAACCCTTTCATGCCTTCCCATCTTCCTTGAATGGCAGCATAGTAAAATCAAAATTAAAAATGCCTTTTATCACTAAACATATGTGTATCTTCTCAGCCTCATTTTCTATTTTCTAATCACACTAGCTCCTTTTTACTCCCATTAAAAATGCTGCTGAATAATATTATATGTCAACTATAATTTAACACATATATAGTCATGGGATGTGGAATATAGTGTGGGGATGGAGTCAATGGAATTGTAATAGATATGTATGATATCGGGGATGAGGGCGTAGGGGAGGGAGAGGGGGTAGTCACTTTGTAAGGGGTGAAAAAGATAACTATTGCATTGTTTAGTACATCTGTAACTAATAATAATAATAATAATAATAATAATAAAGTTTTTAAAAAAATGCCAAATTATCTTCATCTCAGGGCCTTTCACCTGTCATTCTCTCATCCTATATATTTTCCTCCTGGATTGTCATGAGACTGACCCCCATTTATCATTCAAGTCTTAGTTGAATGATATCACTTCCAAGAAGCCTCCTCTGATTATCTAAAAAAATAAATTAAATAAATAAATAAATAAATAAAAGCACCTTCTCAAAAAATTTTTTTTTCTATAATGTTACCACAATTTCTTTATCCTTCATAAAACCTACTATACTTACAAGGATTTTTGCATGTTTGGGGTTTACAATTTATTGCTTTCCCTGCCACAAGTCAATAAGTTAGATCCAGAAAGAAAAGAAGCTTCTCTCTCTTGTTTACAACTATGTTTTCAGTTGTAAACATTCCCAAATATAAACACACATATTCATCCACATTATAAATCACTTTCTGCAAATATTTTCTATGGGTACATACAAATACATATTTTAAAATATTTCATTCAGATGAGGAGGAATAGAGGGTAGAAAAGGGTAAAAGGGGATCAGATATATGGTAATAGAGATAGGTTAGACTTCGGGTGGTGAACATATGATGCAATAAACAGATGAATTTATTATAGAATTGTACACTTGAAACCCATATAATTTTGTTAGCCAATGTCACCCCAATAAATTTAATAAAAATAAAAATGTTTAATTTTTTTCATTCAGTTAATTATTTTTGCATGTACAGACCTTTAGTGATCATGTATTCTTTGATAGATATTATACCAAGCATTTTATGAACAAAATAATTTGATAAGTTACATGATAAAGATGTACAGATGGTATGACAATAATAAGTACATATGTAAGTGGTGGCAAGGTATCAGACAGAGTGAAGCTTGTAAGGAGGTAATCAGAACTGATTTCTTTAGAATGAGCTTCAAAAGAATGACTGATTAGGAGCAATCAAGGCAAAAGGAACACAATATACAAAGGCTTAGAGCTAAATAAAAGCATGTAGATACAGAAATATGGAAAGAGATACTATGATGATAGAAAGGTATAGCAGAAAATGTATTTTAAGGATATTGAACCAAAAATGACAAATATGAAAATTTATGGAATGTTCAAATGGACGTTATAACTCATTACATTTACTTTAAAAAGATCTAACCTTGAGGTATATGAAGAACTCATAGATTAGATATACGATTGAAGAGTGTTTCAGTAATCTAAGAAATGATGACACAAACTAAGGTTCAGACATGAATATAGATAGATTCAAGGTAGAATTCTAACAATAGAAATTTTAAGAGGAAGTGACTGATAGATAAACTATTAGTGTTGAGGGCAAAACCAAAGATGATTCATTGGTTTTTGATTGGATAGGAAAAAGATTCATTATGAGAATGGGAATATGTTTAAAATTTAAGTTCAATCTGGTTTGTTTTGCAGTGCCTGGGAGATTTTAAGATGGAGATGTACTCTACACTAGGAACAGAGAGAGACAGGCGATAGAGGTGGAGTTTGGGGAATCATTACAATCTTATTTTGAAACTTAGGTATATTGAGTTATATAATCAAAGAAAGTATGTTTAACTTCTATATGGTAAAAAACCCACATTCGATATTTGCTGTTGATCTTTTAAGTCACCAAAGACGATAATAGAATTTGGACAGGAAAACTATGAGCAAATTGGCAAACTTTTTTTTTTTTTTTTTTTTTAGATTTTATTGGGGAATTGGGGGAGGGACACAGCGTTGGGGAATCTGGGAAGGGGAATAGACAAGTTGATGTCTTTTTGTTCTTCAGTCTAGTTGTGGAGGACGTTGCTTCACTGGATCATGTTGGTATCATCATTGCGTTCTTCCCAGATGAGGCAGATCGGTTGCCGGCCTCTGGATGGTCGCTCACTGTGGCTATTGGCAGCTCACACTGGCTGCCAGCCACTCACGCTGGTTGCCGGCCACTCATTGTAGCCTATGGCAGCCCACTGCAGCAGGGGCTGCAGCCTACACCATCGCCAGGGCTCGCACAGCCCAGCTCCAGGTGGAGCTGTTGTTAGCTGTAGAAGGCAGTGTCATTGGCCCTCATATGTGGGATCCGAACCGGAGCCGTTGGCATCCCAAAACCAGCTCTTAACCAATGCGCCACTCATCCGGTCCTTGGCAAACTTTTTGAGTAATGAGGAGTTGTTGAGGGTCATAATCCCTAACATCAAAGGGCTTGCAAGCTGGCCTTAATGGGCTTGCTGAAGCATAAAACTTGTTCCTCTGTTCTTATTGTTTTTTTATACCCCTTGGAGGGTGCATATGACCTATTGAGGCATGTGGTGAGAACGGTCAGTTCCTTGGGACACAAAAGATAGATGGATGTTCAGGTTAATGGGAAAGGAGCCTAAGACACACATGGATACACAGTTAATGATTTACTGCAGTTTACTTCCTTAAAGATTATCAGTAAAAGCTATGCGTTGATCCGATTCGGGGCTCAGCTCAGTCTTCTCTGGCTGAGACCCTTGGTCTCGCTCTTATCTTACTTCTGTCTCTTGTCTTTATTTAATCTGCGTCGCCCCTCTCGTGTCCCACTTGCCCTTGCCACGCTGGACGTGACAAGGAGTAGCTGTAACTCCTGAATCAATCGATGACAGAGATGCAAAAGTTGTAGTATAGATTGGATAATTTTGAAAGAAAGCAATATTGTTAGTAATATTCTAAAGGTTAATGGTCTGAAATAAACACTGGTGTCTTAAGCATTTTATCTCTGATTTAAAAACTTGAAATACACAGGATCAAATTAGTGAGAAATTTCTTTTTTGAGAGGATTATGGAAGTAGAATTTTCAGGTGAGAACTCCTAGCTTTCATTATGGCATGTCAGTATTTTTAAGGAACAGTTTGGGGTTACAAGTATACTGTTTATAATAAATAGCAGTGTGATAGAATGATGCGGAAGCCTGTGGTAGAAAGACGATAAAGGTAGCAGCTGTATCCATGTCTGAAAGTACAAAGCTTTATACGCCTAATCAATAGATTTGGAAACTTAGGAAACTCCCTCATTGACTTATTCTGTATTATGTGCACGGAAATATATTTGGTACTTGGGTATTAATAATATTAGTAATATTCTTATATTAATAAGAACAATAGCAGTAATTATAATACCAATAAAAGTTATCACCATCATAACACTTCCATTGTAATAAAAGAGGCTTAATCATTTTATCTCTCACTTAATGAATAAAGTTCCAAATAAAAGATTGATTGTCCAAGCTTTGTCATGTGGTTACCTCTTGGGGCAAAGGAGAGGAGGATATTTTTTTTATAATCTTTTTTTTTAATTGGAGTGAAATTCACATAACAGAATCATGTTATCATATAATCATTTAACATAATTATCCAAACAATTTAGTGACATTTAGTATAGTCACAGAGTTGTGCAACCACCATCTCTGTCTAGTTCTAAAACAATTTCATTGTCCCCAAATAAAACCCATACCTAGTAAGCTGTAACTCCTCAGTCTTTCCTTCCTTCTGGCCCCTGGAATCACCAATTTGCTTTTTTGTCTGTAAACCCATAGAGACATCATTGTAGCATGTATCAGTGCTTCATTCTTTTTTGTGGAATGATATTCCAATATGAATTAATTTTATGGAATAATATTCCAGTGCACACATATACTATAATTTGTTTATACATGCACCCACCAATGGATATTTGAGTTATTTCCACCTTTAGCTACTGTGAATAGAGCGCTGCTGTGAATATGTATTTGCAAATATTTGAGTTTCTGTTTTCAAATCTTACCATTATATGTTTAGGAGTGGGATTATAGTGGCATATGGTAATTCTATGTTTTACATTTTGAGGAAGTACCAAGCTGGTTTCCACAGTAGCTGTGGAAACATTTTACATTCCCATCAGCAATATACAGTGCTTCCAATTTATCTACATCCTTGCCAAAACTTATTTTCTGCTTTTTTTTTTTGAGGTGTGAAGTAGTATCTCATGATTTTGATTCTGCATGTCCCTAATGACTAATGATGTTAAGTACCTTATCATGTGCTTGTTAGCCATTTCTATGTTGTCTTTGGAGAAACGTCTGTTCAGATCCTTTGCCCATATTTTAATTGGGTTGTTTGTCTTTTTGTTGTTGAAACAGGTGATCTTGCCTGTAGCCAACAAAGGGATAAATAACAAAGGAAAGTGAAATGTTCTTACCTAAAGGTAAATGGATTTTGAACAACCAAACAAATGTGTGTCATAATATTTTTAAGCTTTGCTGCCTCACTCGAGAGGGTCTATTTTGGCATTCATTTTTTTTCTTTGAATTTGAGGGGTGTTAAAGGTAAGGATCAGATATCTTTCATGTTTGTACCACATATAGCACAGTATTTGTTGATTTATTGGTTAATTTAAGATGATTTCTTTACTGAATTTGGTGATCAGTGAGGATACTCTTCCATAAATTTATTTCATTAAGTTGCTGAAAATCAGAACAGGTGTATTTTCTTCTGTAATGTCCATTTCTGGGCTGAAATACTAGTTCAGTAGTAGGTCTAAGTGTATATTTCCTGCAGATTAATGGCTACACTTTAAAATTTATTTTTTTTGACTATTAGGATACACTTATTTGGAAGAGACTTGTTGGAAAAATATTCAGGGGTTAGGACATGCTTTTTGCACAATCAACATAATAGAATTTAAATCAGGTACACAGAGCATTGAATTCGAAGGACTCTAGCCACATAGCTTACTGAGTTGTCCAAGTAGCACTTAAAGGTGGATTATGAGGACCTATTTACAAAGCAGAATGTTGTAAGAATATGTATTTGTAATGAATCAGGAAGAAAGACTTTGAAATACCCATCTGTGACAAGCACAGAAAATATAACACTGAAGTGGACTCAAACAATTCCCAATGTAATTTGTAGAGTTTGCAAAATGGTTACTATTATACTTTTTAGTCAGCAGTGGAAGAAAATTTTTAATCCATTCAATAGGCTTCTCTTTTTATTTACATATATCTTTGTTCTCTCATTGTAGATAACCGAATGCAATAAGACACACATTTCTTCTGTGGGCTGTCATTACTAGCCTGAATATAATCAGGTTAATGAGAGCAATTTCATTTTTTATTGTTGAAGTAAAATGTAACTGATGAGGTACTTTTGATATTCTTTGGCTATTTAGAAATGAAATATTTCTTAATGACCCTTAAGATTCCAGCATGCAATTGAGATAGAAAACCATTTGTTTTATTCCCAGCTCCATGTCTGACCTTAAATGCGTTACAAATAATCCCAGCAACTGGATAATGCCTGTGAACAAGTGGCTAATATCCCTTACCAGTTGGTAAATTAGTATATTGTGCTTATGTGAAAATTCTTGTTCTCCACCTACACCTTTGTTTGTTCAAACAATTGCTTCTTAGTGATTAATAAGTGAAAAAAGTATCTTACTCCCTCAATGGAAAAGTAGCAATAAAAGAGTATGATTTCTTCAGTGTGAGAGGTCCCATATTTGAGTTTCTATTTTTACATTTTTGTGGTTTTGTCAGTGTGACAAATTATATAGTTTTCTCAATCCTCTATTTTTGTTTGTTTAATTAGCAACTTAACTTCCTACCTAATAAATATTAATAACTTCCATATTATTTATGATTCCTGCATGGGCAACTACATTGACCATAAAGACAACTCTTTTAGAAGTAATTCATGCCGTTAGAATGCTAGTGTTTTAAATTATTTAGTCTGATAGCATTTTATCAGAATTTTATTCTCTTGTGACTCAGTTGCAAGGGCCAATTTATGATCCCCTTGGTTTACATGTATGACTCAGATATTTACTGTGCCCGACTTTGTGTTTTTTTGTTCTAATTATAATATTTAATTGCCTTTGGTTTCATCCTTGCAACTATTAGATTGGTTTTTATATTAGACCATGATCAAATATAATTCATTACTTTTTCTTTGTAAATGTGATTTTAGTTGATCTATTTAGGTTATTAGAGAGTCAGTACATTTTTTTTTTTAATGGGAGGTTGATGGAACAATTGTGTCTTGTATACTAGAAATTCTTTCTCGTTTACACATTATCTACCAGAACATAGTTATTAATTAATATTTTAAATTTATATTGATAACTAACATTGTTTGAATGCTTTCTATGCCAGACCATGATCAAAGGTTTTACATATTATGTAACTTAATCCTTACAACCCTATGAGGTCATTACTAACGTTATATCCATTTTACAGATGGCACAGAAAGGCGATGAGGCATCTAAAGCCACCATGTCAGTGAAAGGTTCTACCTTCTGATTAGTGATTCCTCAGTAGTCAGTTAATTCCTAATTCTTTAATAGCTGAAAACATATTTAAGAAAAACTTTCAAAACCTAAATTACAATCATCTAGATGAATTTCATACAGATAGTTTATGTGAAACAGTTGATATAATAATTCCTCCTAATCACATCACACCACACTAGGAAAACTCAAAAGACAGCTAAGGCAAATTGATTAAGAGCCATAGGCAAAAATAAGAAAGGCTTAGCATGCTAATTATTTTCATTTACATTGTGCATTATAAATATGCAAAGGAATGTGAAGGTGCTTAAAACACCCTTCATTCATAGTTTATATATTTATATGTAGTCTTACTGAACTGAATTCAATTTTGCATTTTCTAGGTTTTTACTACTGTGGAGTCAAACTCTTATTTGTTTGCTTTTTCCAGTGGTGTGATTCTATTGATATCTACTTAAATAAATATTGTAATATCTGGGAACTATTTGCGTATTGCCCAATCTAGTCTGAAGACCAGTATTGTTTGGGCTGGGATGTTCTCTTTTATGTGGACTTTTTTATATATTAAATTAGGCCAACGTTTAAAAAAATCAAAATCTTCTCAGTAAAGATCTAATTTCCTTCATTGAGAGGGGAAAGTGACAGGAAGGTTTGGAAACATTGGGCCACATTCTGCTGGAGCTGAGCTGCAGGTGGACAATTTCAACAGAATATACAACAGAAAAGCCGAATGTCAACTATATTTCATCATCAAATGTGTTGTTTTCTTAGAGTAAATAATTGTTTCCCTATTTCTCTGTCTCTAACAAAGGTATGCAAATGAAAAAAAAAATCTAGATGAGCTGATGTTTCAAAAACGGAAGAGACTATTTCCTTGGGGAAATAAACATTATTCTTATTCACTATGGAAACAAAGTGTTTAATATGAAATGTGTATCTTTTGTCTTATAGCCACTTTTACTCCTATAGGTATTTTAGTTTGTGACCCCTGTTCTAGAGATATCCAATAATAAAAATACTTCTGAATCTCAATTTCTATATTTCTATCAATTATTGTCCTGTTTAATAGCGAAAATACGGTTCATCAGTTTAACACCATTTTCAGGGTAGGAATGTCAGAGAAATGTCTCTGTCACAGAAAGTTAAACAGCCACACAGTCATACAGTACCTAATAGCCTAAGAAACTTAATCTGTTTTTCAAAACACTCGACTTACTGTCTAAGGCTTTGTTGTTTTTTGTTTTTTGTTTTTGTTTTTTACCACTGAGGAATATCAAGTTCAATATCTCATCCCAGCCGAATTCAAATGAAATCAGATTGTCTTTTCTTTTCTTCTTTCAAACATAAATCCAATAATTATTATCTAGTTGACAGTCTTTTTAATGGATAGTTTCTTAAAAACCAAAGACAATAATTGAGTTTAAAATGCTGTGCTTAACATTTCAGGATGATGTACAGTGAATGCAGGGGAGAATCTTTTTCTGTCAATGTGGATTTCTTATGGAAATTCACTTATATAAGGGCTTATCAATTTGTAGTATATTCTCTCACTCTAGTTAAGACAGCTTCACTGAATGCCTGTCCACCCCCCAACACAAATAAATTGCTTCTTAGTAGTGCAATTCTTTTTTTTTTTTTTTTAAGATTTTATTGGGGAACAGTGTTGGGGAATTGGTGAAGGGGAACAGCCAAGACGTTGTCCTTCAGTATTAGTTGTGGAGAATGCAGCTAGCTTAGCTCCAACTCCAGTCACCACCCGGCCACCAGTCGGCAGCTCAGGGCAGCTCAGCTCAAGGTGCCATGTTCAATCTTAGTTGTGGGTGGGCACAGCCCACCATCCCATGTGGCAGTCGAACCAGAAACCTTGTTGTTGGGAGCATGTGCTCTCACCAGCTGAGCCATCCTGCCACCTTTGGGCAGCTCGGTAGCAGCTCAGCTCAGGCTCAGCTAAAGGCCCATGTGGGAATAGAACCAATGGTCTTATTGCTCAGAGCTCCCGTTCTTAACCAACTGAGCCACTCTGCCGGCCCCAGTACAATTCTGTTAAATAAATAGTTTCTCTCTTTTCATTTTAAATAAGCCCTGCCATCTGTTCTGTCCTTTAGTTACAAATTCCAAAGAACATAACTTACTATCATGCCATTTACAAACTGCAGACAGAGAGGTGACTTAGTGCCTGACATGCCTTTGTTCTTCATTCTACACAGTCAGTATTTGTTTTCCTTTCTTCATGTTTCAAATAAGATGGGAGGTATTATTCTGTTCTGGCATATTGAAATCTTTCCCAGCAAAGAGGGAACACAAGGAAGAGAGAATGATGAATTGAAAGACTTAACCAAGGCTTATCTGCAGAAATGTGATGTATCCGAAGAAGTGAATCATATAGAGAGGTTGTTAACCCTAACTCTATCAGGCAAATGCAGTACAGATCACCTTGTAGCCAAGACCCTTGCATGTATCCCCTAAGAGGGATAAGAAATCTTTCCAAAGAAATAAACACTGAAAGCTTGCATCTATCCCATCTATATCTTTGGATAGGTTATGCTCTCTAGGAGCATAGCAAAAATTACCTCAACTTTAGAACAGCATCACAGCACTGGATAGGGGAGTGGTATAATAACTCTGGTGAAATGTCAAAGTTGCATTTAATACAATTCAGGGTTTATCGAACGCTTTCCTTGAGCAAATAATATTGTGAGTCACTTAGTTGAATATATTCATAATGAAAATAAAAACTGCTGATTAGTGAAAAACAGAAACAGGAAGCCCTTCTGAGATGTTTATACTAAGAATTCATAAACAACTAAAGTCACTATTAGGAAAGTAATGATATTTTATAAATCAGAGTACCTGAGCCTTCAGTTTTGACTGCTTTGGTCAGACGATGTTCCTAGGTTATGAATGGGCACTTCCTTGAGAACTTTTTTAATGTTTCTTTTCTCTCTCTCTCTCTCTCTCTCTCTCTCTCTCTCTCTCTCTCTCTCAGCTTTATATTCCACAGCTGTCAAACAGTGGACTCAGCTATCTGCAATACTATACCCTGGCCAAGGCCACACTAATTGGAGTCCCCGGGTCTATAATTCAGGATCAGACATAATTAGGATGGTGAGTTTTGTAGAATTAAGAACATAGAATACTAAAGCGCTCTCAGGCGTTGCTGTCCATAGGTATGTCTATTGTGTCCTTCCTAGAGCTAAAATCAATTCTAATGTTTTTGTTTTTTTTAATTAAAAAAAAATTTTTTTTAAAGATTTTATTGGGGAATTGGGGGAGGGGAACAGCATTGGGGAATTGGGGAAGGAGAACAGACAAGTTGCTGTCTTTTTGTTCTTCAGTCTAGTTGCGGAGGATGTTGCTTCACTGGCCCATGTTGGTATCATCATTGCGCTCTTCCCAGATGAGGCAGATTGGTCGCCGGCCTCTGGATGTCGCTCACTGCGGCTATTGGCAGCTCACACTGGCTGCCAGCCGCTCACTGTAGCCTATGGCAGCCCACTGCAGCAGGGGCTGCAGCCCACACCGTCGCCGGGGCTCGCACAGCCCAGCTCCAAGTGGAGCTGTTGTTGTTCACCATCTTAGCTGTAGAGGGAAGTGTCACTGGCCCTCATACGTGGGATCCGAACCATGGCCGCTGGCATCCCCAAACCAGCTCTTAACCAATGCGCCACTCGGCCGGCCCTAAAAATTTATTTTTAAATTGCCGTTGACATACAATATTATATTAGTTTCAGGTATACAAAACACACATAGAAAAAATACGTCATGACTTTTCCGACAACCCAATAAGTTTTTACTTGTTTTTTCTGTTTGATATCAACATAAGTACATCAGTTAGTAACTTTCTCTTTTCTTATAAAATTTCCCTAAGAAACAATGATTTAGAAATAAAATTAAAGACAATAGAAATGTTATACCATCTATACATTCAGTAAAATAAATGTTGGAAATTAAAAATGAAATAAAAAAAGAAAACTAAACAATCTGAGTATGTAACCAAACACTTAAAACAAATTATTTGTTGGGTCAAAGGCAAAACCTAAAATGAAACTGTGTTTTATCTAGAATATAACTAACATTAATGGAAGCCTTATATATTAGAATGCCTAAAATATACAGCTACAACAACTCTCAAAGGAAAATTAATTATATGCATGCATAAGTAATAAAAAAGGAAAATAAATGAATTAAACTAATCAAAACTTAGTAAATGAACAAAATAAAATGGGAGTAGAAAGCAAGACATAATAAAAGTTAAAGTAAAAAAAAATGAATTACAATAACAATATAACACACAAATAAAAAAAATCAGGCTCTTTGAAAAAACCAATATAATAGCTAAGTCACTAACATAAACCTGGAGAAAATAGGAAAAGAACAAATATGCAAAATAAATAATATGGAAATAAACTATATAAACAAAAAATAAAATTAAAATACTCATAAGATACTATCTTGTACCGCTCCCTACAAATATATTGGGAAACTAGGATATAATTTATTTTCAGAAAGTGTAATTTTTGAAAACTAATTCTAGAAGAGGAAGATAATCTAACTAGAATGATTTCCATGGAATAAAGAGATAACAACCCTTTCCCAAATGTATTTGGCTCATGATTTTAAAAAGAATTCTGACACAAAATTCTGTTAGATAATTCCAACACTATTTAAACAGTATCAAAATATTAGGTAAAACAAGCAAACAAACAACAAACTTACTAATTCTTGTTTTATGAAAATATAATAAAAACACCAATATAATTACTAAGAAACTGAAGACCAAACTTGACTAGTAAGTCCTCATTGTTAATTTTTAGTAAATAAAACCTAGCAGAATATTAAATAAGTCATTGTGATTATGGATAATATAATTCATCATGTATGTAACAAAAGTTTCTAATGATCTTCTCCATAGCAGTTAACATCCAATAAAATGTTTGTGTTCCATAGGTGTGGGGTTAACACCTAGCGATTAATAAAATAGCGATTTGTCCTATATTAGTTAACATTGTACTGAGGGTGATATACAATGCAATTAGAGAAGATAAAGAAATTGGAGAAACAAAAACTATAAAAAGTGGATAAAATATTACTGCTTTCATGTGATCTGATTTTATACTCAGAAAAATTGCGTACAATAAGCTAAAATTTCTACAAATATATACTAATTTAGAGATCTAACATAGTACAAAATTAATATATGAAAACACTTGGTGCCACATATTTCAGTAACAACTAGTTAAAAGATATAGAGAAAAGATTCCATTTACATTAGAAAGGAATGATCAGATACCTAGAGATAAAGGTCTGTGCAAAGACCTGAATTTAAAAAGCACAGTACAAAATTTGAATTAAGAGACATTCTTCTAAGTCTGAAAAGCAAACAAACAAAAATAATAAATGGAAATTCATTTCATACTACTGTTTTAAAAAAGTACTATCACAAAAATATCAATATTTGGAGTCTTAAATGGAGATGTTGTGTATTTTAGGGATAATATCTCAATTCATTGGGCAAAAAAGATATGCATTTAATAAATGAGTTTTGTACAACTGAAGAACCAATTTGAAAAATTAAGTTAGATGCATACTTCATGCTAATTAAGAGAATGCATTTCTAATAAATCAAAGACTTAAGTATGGTTTTGAAAACTATAGTGTTACTAGAGAAAAGATAACAATTTATTTAAAGACTTTCGGATGACAATGATTGTTCTATGATTCAAAATCTCAGAAGATATTGAAGAAAACATTGAGAAATTTGACAACGTAACAAAACAATCTTTATTTAAAAATCAGTCAAAAGATATTTGACAAAATTGGAAAACATATACAAATTTTAATGCAGTGGATTAATCTTTTGAATATAGAGCATTTCTGCATATAAATTTTTTTTTTTTTTGAGGGCAGTGTCATTGGCCTTCACATGTGGGACCAAACCAGGGCTGCTGGCTTCCCAAGCCAGTGCATATAAAATTTTAAAAGACCAAAAACTCTTATAAATATAGCCAAAGAATGTAAACAGTATGCTTATAGAAAAATAAAAAAAGCTCTGAAACATAGGAATCAATGAAAAGTTTATTACAATAGAAAGTTCAATTAAAACTTGACTGAGGTATTAATTTTTACTTACTGTATTGTAAAAGATATCCAAAACTTGATACCAGAACCCTATATATTCTTTGGGCAGTATAATTTGATACGTTCCTTTTGGAAGTCATTTTACCATCATTTAAGAATTTATAAATAAATTCACCTAGCCTTTGATTCAAAAATTCCAATCCGGGACTTTATCCTGGGCATAAACAGACACAATGCATTGAAAATGATAAATGTTCTTTTCAGCATTATTAGAAAAAAGAAAGCAAAAGTTAGGAAATGCACATCCACAGCCTAAATGTCAGTGATCTGAGAACCAGTTAAGTAAATTATATTTTTAATCTTTAAAATGGGATACAATAAAACTGGTAGAGGGGGCAGGAGGGAATCATTTTAAATTGATATGAAGATTTCCAACCTTTGTTTGGTAAGTAATAAATCAATGTGCCTCAGAGTGAGTTTTCATTTATGGATAAAGAGAAAAAAAATTCATTTATATTTAATTTGCCTATTTATTTATTAACATATTTCCAAGAGGATGCATGCAAATCCAATAATGGGGCATAGGGCTTGTTTAGAGCAGAGGTGAGAAAGACTTTCCACGGCCAATTTTCTGTAAGCCATTTGGTTTTTAATCATATGAATACATTATTTACTAAAAAAGTGAAACAGTAATAAATTAACAAAGATTTTCTAGCTATCATTACCTTAATTTACTAATGGGGAAAAGAGTCTTCCTTAAAACTTATGAATTAAAGGGACTGTTTTATATATACACATTGATTTTTCTCAAGAGATGCAGAGGTATGTCCACTAGGTGTCCTTCTTCCCTAGAGCCCAGTCCCAAGGGGCCTCCACAGTTAATGTTATTTTTTTACATTGCCCTGGGCTGGGAAAAGGGAACCCAGAGTAACTTTTACTTTGTTTTTAGACAGAGTCCCAGAATGTAGTTTTGGAAATGTGAAGTTTGACCTAAACGATTTGTGTGTAACTTGAGCTGCTGCTCTGTGGGATGCAAAAGTAGAATACTGATTGGCTCTACTTTTTAGGTTGATAAGGAGCAAAGACAAATGAACAGAGATGGAAACAATAGGGTCAGGTATCAGAAATGATCAGGGAAATAATCTGGCAGCAAGTTAAGGAATGGATGTGTTGAATTTCTTATTATACAAGTGATGGAGGCTCCAAGTCGTGTAGAATGCAATGATCATACATCTCTAACCCAGGCCTAGGGAACTTGTTCGTCTGCACAAAAGCTTCTCTTTCCAGGTTAATATAGCTGATGCCTGGTGATCTGAGAGCAGAGACGTCACTATGCCTGTAGCTCAGGTGTTCTGCTCCATGCTAAGCCTCCCAGTCCCCATTTGAATCAACCAACACTGGACTCGTTGTCTGTTAATACTCCAGTACATAGGAACTACTGGGTTTGGGCCAGATGTCCAAGGTGATCTGAAGAGCCCCATCTCAGATGTGTTGCCACCAGTCACTGAGTCAGTAACTTCCATTGAAAATTAACCCGTTCTTTTTTGGAGAGACTAAGTCTTCCTGCAGGGGTATCATTTGCTATGTAAACTCATGGTCAGTGATGATGCCCACGACTAGATCATTCAATATATTTCCTTCTTTAGCGTAAGTCTTCACTTTTCTTATAAAGTGAAGAAAATCCTTAGCCAAAAAAAGGAGTTTCTCTATTCAGTGCAAGGGTTGCAGTTTATTTATCCTGCTACAGGAGATGCTTTCAACCCAGGAAACTTCAAACCCCAGTCTTGCTACAATGGAAGCTCATAGGTCTTTATACACAAGGAAAATGGTAGGCACTGATATCCACCGGAAGGTATGCCTGTCTGAATAAGATCAGTGTTTTATGTCCTTCTGAGAGTTTAACTTAAAAAAATTATGCTGGTATGACCTACAGTCCATTTAATCCAAACCTATAAAGATATGAAAATTCCTAATTTTAAATATAACTCTTTAAAAATACAGAATTATTTATTTTAAAAAATCTTATTCACCACTGGTAGGAGTGTATATTGTTATATACCTTGAAAAAGAATTTGGCCTAGTAAAGGGGAGGAATTGCATAACCAAAGAATCAGCAAATCTATTCCTTCGTGGCCCCAGACAGCCTAACAGACCTTCTGCACGTGTATATCAGGAAACTTACAGTAATATATAGGAGTATTGCTGATAATAGAGAAAAAGTATAAAAAACACTAAAGTGTGTGGACAGAAAAATAAGTACATTTTGGCATGCTCACATGAAATACTATGAGGATGTGGAAAAGAATGAATTATAGCTACATATACATATGTATAAAATAACTTTAAACAGTGATTAATAAAAATAAATTAAATAAACATGCCATATAACTCTATTTTTATAAATATGAAAAATATAAAAATACTAGACTATATACAAAATTTAATACAGTATTCGAGAGAAGAGCAGGGTGGATTGGGAAGTGGATGAAATAAGGTAGGGGCCCAGAATGAGCTTAAATATTGCTAATGTTAAATTTGTTAATGAGCTGTTGGGTGGATGGTCTTTGTTCTGTCTGTTTACAATAATATTTTGTTTGCATAGATTAATTTATAATGTTAAAAGACATAAAATAAACCCTTAAACGTTTTCTCAAGATTTGTTAGAGTTGATTATAATTTCTATTAAAAAAAGTGTTACCATATGGCAAAAGTATTCCATTCCAGAAAACCTCATTCAATAGACTTAACTGGAATTGCAATAACAAATACCATGTGGCTTCAGGTTCAAAGAATAGCAGTAATTCTAATTGAAATGAATAATGGCATGGAATGTGTCTCTCTCCTTTTTCAAACTCTCCATTTTGAGTGTGAAATCATAGGTACCAAGGGCAGTGAGAGAAATTAGTTTTGTTCCTGACAGATACTACATGCTACCAAACCCAGACTGAGGGTAAATTATTGTGCACATAATTCAAAAGTTTTCTCACTTGCTTCAAAGGCAATAGGAAAATAATTCTTACTGCCTCAGACACTGTTTAGGAAATTAAATAAATGGCTAGTAAGTGGTAGAAATGGAGTTTGAATTTGGTTTGAGTCTTAGCCTGCCAGCCTAACATAACAACTCTGCTCTATAAATACTTCGTATTTGGTAACAAGGCTATTATTTAATCCTCTCAAGAGAGGAAGACAAGGGCAGGCAGGAATCTTCAGGAGCCAATACAGAACCCAAATGATAAATACAGTAGTGTCCACACATGTAGTTTCATTCCCATTTGAAAAAGAGGGGAATCAATGCTTTAAGAGATTTAATGACTTAACTATGCTTAAACTCATTTATTTCCTCTGCAGTGCCGTCTGCTTACTGAGACACCATCCCCAACCCTCTTTCTATACTTTCTGTAATTCCTATCTTTCATCTATTACTTATCCTGATATTTTCTACACTTCCCATTTAAAACGTTTTACTTGGAACAGCATTAGGGCATTTCGCATTCCATCCTACTTCATCAGTAGATTTTAAAAATAATCACCAAGATATGCTTGTCTTTTACTGTCAATAGTAAAACTTTAAATATTTATCAGAATTTGTATTTCTTTTTAAAATTAAAAATATTAATCATGTTTACAACAGAGGATATCTTCCTGGAATGATGGGATACAGTTGATAGTCATCTTTCTATCTCCCAGTGACCTTATTTGAATTCTCATTCATTTTAATTGAAAATTCTGTGAAAAGTTGCCAAAGCATTCCTTTTCATTTTCATCATAATGTATCATCCATCATATTTCTGACAGCCAGATTAATTTATCATTTGTTTTATTAACTGAGTAACAACTGAGTACCCAAAACCCTTTTTAATGTGTTATTTTTAAGAAGTCTAGAAATATATACTGATACATTCATTTTAAATAATAAAGTACCTGGATAATATCCATTACTAATCGAAATCAAGTTCTGATTTTTATTTGCATGCTTTATTGTGTCTTCCAAAGTGAAAGTAGTTGAGCAATTTAAAAAAAATAATTTTTCCCAAAGAGGAAGGAAGGAAAGGAAGGAATTAGGAAGAAAGGGATGAAAAAATTTTTGCTTAACCTCAACCCCTTTTTTTGGATAGGTACTGATTCTTATTGCCCTTGATTTTTAGATAGGCACTGGTATTTATTGCCCTTTTCTATGGCATTATTATTTAAATGAGTGTTGGAAGAGAAGCCTAAGCAATACTAGAAGAAAATATGTAAAGAGAGTGAATGAAGAAACTCTGAAATAGGACTAAAGGAAAGGAAAGCTAAAGTGACCACCAAAATGAAATAAAGTCCCCTCCCTGTAGCACGTTTAGCAAATGATGGAGAGACTGCATGACAGGGCATGATTGCAAGGTTATATGCTTCTCCTAAAAAATAGCAAGGAGAAAATAATTATGTTGAAGGAGATTAGGAGAAAATAATTATGTTGAAACATGTTTTAGACTAACCTTACTATGCATGAATGTTGTATCTATGGTTAATCCAGTGAAAAAAAATATACTTTTTGTTAGTAGGGCTGTGTGTGAGCACAAACAAGTGAAGTTTTAAGCCTCTTTCAGTGAGAAAATCACAAAATCGCATTGTCTATTGTAGACAGACATTTACCTGTGAGCAAATGAATTCTGAAGATTGAGGCACCTCAATCTAGTATCAATATTTCTGTTCATTCCATATACTTCATATTGGCTCTGTGTATAACATTTGATGTTGAATAAACAGTGTAACTTGGACTTAATACTGATGACGTATTTCAGATATTCTCAAGAGCTCTGAAAATGGGCATATGGCAGTCAGGATTATTCTACAGTACCAGTTATTTGGGGAAATAAAGCAATAAATTCCTATATTAATATGAAATAAGAACATACATAATTAGGAATTGAATATTAAAACCATATTTTTTCTGTATATGAACTTTATTAATGATACAAAGTCAATGATTATTTTCATTTAAATAACTTTTATTATCAGTTCCTTATAAATATTCTTAGTTTTGTTATGTGAATTTTAAATTTTGTCATCAAATTTGGATTTACTTTCATAAACATAGAATTGAATATTATAATTCAGAAAATCCTGAATTTGCTCTGCTACTGTAAAATATAAAGAAGTCTGTATTATGAGATCCTGCCATTTTATCTCTGGGCAAATGTCCCAGAGAGAGACATTTAACCCCAGGAGGCCCACTGAGAATACTGCTCCTTTCCCCTGTCCTCAGTGAATTGCTTCTGGGTGGTGTCTTGGATCAACCCTGGTCTGATAGAGCCTTTTCCCAGGATGTTTAGACCAGGAACTAGGAAGAGAGTCATTCTCCCCTGGGAGGTAATCACATAGGTGAAACTAAGGAATCCATGATGACTCTATACAAAAAGCATGCTATGGCCAAAAGTAAAGCAAATTCACAGAAAGAGTGAGCTCCAAAACTGTGAAAGACAGCAGACTAAGATATTAAGTAGTTTACCATGTTTATTTATACTTGATCAGTATTTGTATTATACAAGTTCCAATTCAAAATTATTCTTTCCAATCATGAACACAAAGCATTCTCCCCTTTGCCCTATAAGAGGTGGCCTTACACAGTATTTAAGAGCTTAAAAAAAAAAGACATTAGACAAACTTTGTCCTGGGGAATACAAATGGTGACCCTGTTTACACAAATGACATTGTGTCTCACGAATTGAGACTATGGCAAGGACACGTACTTGCTCAACAATATTTCTTCAACACTATTTTGGGACATTGGATCCTGGTTTTCTTTTTAGATGGCTGAATAGATTTGCCTAGAAAGGACTTTTCTGTTTGCCAATCCTGCCAATTTCATCCTGTAAATAGAAATGATTTGTATTTAACCAGATTAAATCCTCTTTGATCCAAAAGCCTAGTTGAAAATATGCAGAAACAAATGTGAAACGTAGAATTGTAAGAAAAGACATACTACTTAAAATTATTGAAAATATGTAGTGCACAAAAGTTTATTTCACTTACTGTTTATCCCCCAAATTGTTATTATTTTTTTTTTGGTTGCTGTAAAAAGAGAAGGCTGTGGAAATGATAAGGAAGAGGGAATAATAGGTTCTGAATTGGAGGATGAGACATGTGGCTTTATTTTTTTCATGTTAACCTATTTATGTAATATCTCTGAGAATCAGGTAAATGAAAACAATTTTACCTGCTTTACCAACAACAAAGGGTTAGTTGTAAAATCTGATGAGAACAAATTTGGTGACAGAATTTGGTAAGCCATAAAAGATTGTAGTGGAATCTAATTTTATATGTTTTATTGCAATATAAATTGGAATATATTATGAAATAAAACTTTATCTCCATCAATATATATAATTTATATTGAAATATTACACAGCCATTCCCTTAAAGCATGAGTAGACATAGTGGACTGATATAGTTGCTATTATTATAAGCCTCAGCAGATTCTGTGTATTCAGAATTTATTTCTCTTTCCAATGAAAAGAATGATTTATAATGCTCATGATGTTTTATTCACATTGCTATAAAAATCTCAAACCTAACTGTTTTGTGTATCAAAGGAATTAATTGCTTTTCCTGTTCTTCATCTCTCACTTCTGCTACCAATAACAATTCCTGTTTGTTATTACGTTTATGGTCTCTCCTTAGCAATTGGGAAGATTCCCAAAAGCGACCCAAACAATAGCTTATAAGAGTATTTTAATCATCCGCATTTTTTTTTTTTTTGAAGGCAGTGTCACTGGCCCTCATATGTGGGACCGAACCGGGGCCGCTGGCTTCCCAGGCCAGCGCTTAACCTCCGTGCCACTCACCGGCCCTCATCCACATTTTTTAGGACTGACTTGTTGAGGTGTTGCATTTATTATAGGTATTGTAAAAGATGATTCAACAAAAAAATACAAATCCATTTAATTTTGCATTTCTCAGAAGTTTTTGGACAGGAAATCAAAACTACTCAAAATGTTTTCCTGGCCGGCTGAGTGGCGCGGTGGTTAAGAGCTGGCTTGGGAAGCCAGCGGTCCCGGTTCGGGTCCCACATATGAGGGCCAGTGACACTGCCCTCAAAAAAAAAACCATGTTTTCCTTACATATTAATCTCTTCTTATTCCTCCTTCTCCTCCTCCTCTTCCTCCTCCTCCTCTTCCTCCTCTTCTTTTTTCTTCTTCTTTCTTCTTTCTTCATGTATTTAGTTTTATTTTTTGAAGAGAAAAGGACGAGCATTTAATGAACTTCCTTCCATGTGGCTTCAAGCTACCAGGACACAGGCCCCTCCAACACCCTTAATCTTCTCAGCTTTTCTGCTGAAAAGTTTGGCCTTCAGATGACAGGCCATTTTGGGAGCTTTCCCTTCCCCAGAGATTTGCAGTAAGTAGCCTGATGGCATCATGTCAATGGCAGGAGCATCTCCAATCTTGTTTCTGGCAGCATTTACCCATGTCTGCTCACTGACCAAGCTCCACAGTTTATCAAGGTTGACAGTTGGGCAGAAGCTCCTTTTCCTCTTTAAGTGGTAATGCCTCCTACCAACAATATTCCCAGAGTAACCTGAGTGATATTTGTCACAGTTGATCCTGTGGTAATGCATGCCACCAGCACTTGCCTGCAAGAATACAAAGCAATGCAGCCTTGGGCTCACGTGGCCCCGAAGTTTCCGGGTCTTCCCTAGCCTTGATAGCATGTTGACAGCCAAAACAAAAGAGTCTCACATTATTTGTTGAATGTGCAAAGCACCGCAGAACATCTGAAGCAGACCAGGGAGTAAAGTCCTTGGTTCTGAAAAACCGTAGTTTTTGTTTTGTTTTTCCCTGACAGTTCCTCAATTCCTCTACTTTGGCATGCTGTCTTGTTTGTATGTGCTGCCTAGAAACTATATACTCTCACCACTAGCTCTTAGTGCATCTAAAGTGTATTCATCTTTTTTTTGTTTATTTGTTTGTTTGTTTTTTAGCTGAGCCGTCCTGCTGCCTGTTGGCAGTTCAGCAGCATCTCACCTAGGACTGGACATCGAACTGCTGTTGCTCAGAGCTCAGCTCGCACTCCTGAGCGAGCTCTTAACCAACTGAGCCAACTCGGCCGGCCCTAAGGTGTATTCATCTTAATGGCACTTGTTAGGTGACTTGTACAGTGTGAACCCAGGATTACATCTCTGTTGTATTGCAGACCAATGTCACACCCAGCACGTATCACAGTCCATAGTTCAAAGAAAGCCATCAAGTAATATTTGTCAGAAAGATCAACTTGAGCACAATTCTCATTAAGTAGGAAAAAATGAAATGAAATAGTAAACTTAGAAGATTGTCAAAAGTGATCGAAGTAAAAAACAGTGTCTGGAGAATCATAAATAATACTTAAAACCTATTGAAAGAACAAAAGAGAAAGTAAATAATTAGTAGGCTTGGTACTGAGCATCTACTAAGTGTTTTTTTGTTTGTTTGTTGGAGTGATAGCTCCAATAAGTTTATTACCCATCTGACATAGTTATTGAATAGTTACTACATAGTACATAGTTATTACAATATTATTGACTATATTCCTATGTTGTACTTTATATCTCCATGACTATTTTTTAAAATTATAGTTGACATTCAGTTTTCTATTAGTTCACAGCATAGTGATTAGACATTTATATAATGTATGAAGTGATGTTCCCCAATATGTCCAGTACCCATCTGACACAATACATAGTTTCAATACAATATTATTGACTATATTTCCCATGAACACCCACTACGTTTTAAAGAAGAAATCAACAGACTGGATTGTCCGAGAATTTGGCAGTGTGGATATCAAGAATGTTGGAAGTTATATCACAGTTTAATTTCTGTCTTTTACAGAAGATTCAAATAGTTTTACAGTAGTATGTAAGGCTGATTAAAATGAGTAACTTTCAAACAGATGCCTTGACATATCGATGTGCTGCGATCAGGGGCAGAGGAAGAAGGAAACAGTACCCGCCCAGAAATACCACCTGAGCTGAAGCCTGTTCTGTACAGCAGTTATGTGAGGAGCAGCTGTTACAGATTGGAGTGTGTTCCATAAATAAGTATATCATTCAGGAATTGCAAGGCGGTACAAATAATTTTTTGAAAAACAGACTAAAAACCTCATCCCCAAACTGTCAAAAATCTAGCGTAATTCTCTAAGTAACATACCTTATTGAATACCAGAATTTAGGAATGTTATTTTTAACCTGAAATAAGCTGAACGTTGCATTCATAATGAGTATGTTCTCAGAGAAGCACCTCCAGGGACTAATTGAGAATGATTCAAAGGGTACACATAAAAAGAGTGCTCTTTACAATGCGCTCTACGAACAAGAAAATACACATTTGAGAAAGAAGACCTAATTGGTCACATTTCTATAAAAAATACTGAACAAATTCCAATTAGCATGGTTCCAAAGGCCTTTTAATGTGTATTCCTGCATCAAGAAAAGTCATTGTCTTCTGCATTAATCAGTGTGGGAAGCCATAATCAGGAAGTCATAGGATTTTGAAGGGGATGGGGGACATGAGATATTGCATGCAAAGCCTTTAGAACTGGGTATAGCACATAATATGCCTATACTAGCTGGTAGTAGGTGTAGTAATAACAGTGGAAGTAGTAAAGCTTAGGCATAGCTAAAATTTCATCCAGTCTGCATCATAAATCCACAACTTTTCAGTGAAAAAAAGCAAGAAGAAACAGAGATATGTAAAGTAGCTTTTCACTAGAGAATAAAGAAAGCCTAGTTAATAGAAACCCTTTGCTCACAGAAAAGAAGTGTCTGTGAGTAGTCATCATTAAATTCATGCATTGTGCACCATTTCCAATATGTCCTTACAGACTTAACCAGCTTGCTGTCATTTTTTACATGTGTGTCACTTTATGTTGGTTTCCAAAGAAGTATCTCAAATAATTTGTGTACTAGGGGAAACATTTTGCCAGTAAGTCAAAACCAGTAATGCAAATATGATTCACTTTTACACTTTGTTAAGTAAGTATAGATATCTTTCATAATCTTTAGTGTCCTGTTTCTAAACTAAACCTAAAGCTATATAAAGTGAGTTATCCGTTTTAAGTTTTGGGGGTTGGAGGACAAGCAATTTGTAAACTCTGCAAGTAGGATTGGAAGTAAGACGATGGGTAATATGTTTGGGGAACCCATCATATTGTGAATCTTTCCAAGAGGCAGGAATCCTCTACTCCCTAGAACACTTTACTGCTGACCCTAAAAAGCCCAGATGCAGCATGCGTGTGGGCAGGTAACCAGAGCTTGGCCAGTCTGATCTCCCCACAAGACTTTAATGAAACAATGTAAAAAGAAACATAAACAGTTTAATATTTATTCTTCTGCTGGTAACAGTAACACTTCAATAAGCATGATATAGGTAGTGAACAGTGGTGGGGCCATCCAACCAAGTTCTTGAGTTATGGTCTTGCTTGTGAATTCAGTTACCTAGATGCTCTTGATTTTTGATAGTTTTCTGAGATGAATTTTCTAGCTTTTCATTGTTACTTTGGGGCACCCCATAACTTTTCAACAAACACCATTTTTATTTAAGTTAGCCAGAGTCAGTTAACATTACTTGCATCTTAAAGGTTTGTTATAGGTAATGACATCTAGATAGGAAATTGAAGTGTGTTGGTTATCTTGCATATTTGAGGCACAAATTTGATAATCAGAATTTGGATAAAAGGACACATAATACACAATAGAGAAATACTAAATAATCATGTATATCTATCTAGAAATAATTGCCCAATAAAAATAAGTGGTTGAGGATAGAATTGCCAATTCCATAGAATAGTATGACAGGCGGAAGAAATGTCAGGGTGAGATAGCTGCTAATATTGAACTTGGAAGGCTTAAAAAATGAAATGACTACTTCAGACAACTAATAATCTGAGGCACCAAATGAATGCTTCAGGCTTTCTATTTCTATCCAAAATTGGTCTCTGTAATCTGATGATGCCAACTGAAGTAACCAAAAACCCAATGTGAAGTCTTATCCTTCAGGTTATTGAATTAAAATGTCACTTGTTTTGCATCCTTACTTGGGCTCTTTTGTAAAATTTAGGGCATTTATTGTTTAAGTGTGAGCTACCGAGAATTGGACATAAGATATAAAGTTTGGAGATTCTGTGTCTCTAAACCTCCAAAATATTACTGTTTACCTTAATAACTAACTAAAGTGCCCTTTTCTCATTGCTGATGAGACTGTTTTTTTTTTTCTTTTTTAAATAAATTGGAATGTCCTAAATGTAGGAAATGACAAGGGAGATAACACAAATTCTTTTCTTCTTTTGGCCTCAAATTTTTTTTCTTTATCTCTGCAATTAGATCTAGAATCAAATTCAGACATGTTGTTGGGGATGGAGGAATAATTACAAAATACAAAAGGAAAAGGAAAAGTAACTGAAAGATTTCTTTTCTAGTTTATGTATATAAAATATATTAAAATTATGTGGGGATAGATTCCAATCATACTTAACAAGAAGAGAAAACTAAAATTTCAAATCAGGCTGAATTTATTAATGGAGATACATTAATGGAGATATATATTTCTGGACTAGTTTTGATAACTCTAGCAGTAGGGCATTGTTCAAATTTTTGCACACTTGGCTGAATATTGGACTCTAGAATAAATAAAGGTGAGTGTCCAAAATTTCCTTGGTTTTGTTTTGGGAAATGAATCCAGTGACTTAGGAAAATAGAAATGACGTAGTACACTTTAAATATGTAACTCACCCACTCCTTCTACTACCCCTCCCATCCTAGAGGGTTCTATAAACAATTCCTTTACCAAAGCCTAAAGAAATATATTGGTGTGTAGGGATTGCCCAAGACCATCCCAGATTCAGTGCATTACTAGGAGGATTCACAGGATTCAGCATATAGTTCTCCTCACAGCTATGATTTATTATCACAAAAGAGTACAAAGCAAAGCAGCAAAGGGAAAATGTGCATGGAGGGGGAAGTCCGGGGGAAGCAGAGCTCAAGCTTCCAAGAGCCTCTCCTGGTGGAGTCATAGGAGACTCCTGTCATAGCAAGGAGTTACGACAGCGTGCGTGAAATGTTGTCTACCAGGTATGCTCATTAGAGACGCAATACCCAATGTTTCTATTGGGACCTGGTCATACCGGCATTTTTTTTTTTTTTGCCAGTTCCCTAAATTTTAGATTTCTAGAAGTAAAGCAGGTGCTTAGCATAAACCATATTGTTTATACATACCATCTAGATAGTGAGCCATTTTTATCAGTTTTAGGAATGTGAGAACGCTTCCAAGATTCAGGTCACCAAAAGCCAGCCAAATTCTGACCTCACAAGTAGGCCTTTCTAAGGAAAGCAGTCTCAGACCTGGTGAGAAGGGAGCAGCATCTTTGGAAAATGCTTAAATGTCTCTGCTGTGTCACTTTGCTTTCTGATGTAAGATTCTATAGTTGAAATAGGACCCCTGATTTTGAATGGGGATGAGAGGCTAGCAAGGTGCCAGATGGGAAGTAGATACACTTAGCTTCTACTTGTTCAGAAGCCAAATGGACATAATTTACCTCAGTAAGCAAAAAGATAAACACAGTAAACAAAAGGATCTTTCTTCATGGCAATTTTTTATGGTATTCTTAGAAATAAATGAGATGAATAGGCAAGGTGCTACTTGGAATTGATAATCAAAGATATAGACAAACAAAATTTTCAGCTCCAGTGAATTTGGTTACTTAATCTAACCATTAAAATACCAATTTACAAACCCTTGCCAGTTATCAATTAAAGGAAACCATTTGTGAATGAAGGGAAACTGGGCTCAGCTAAAGAAGGATGTTGTAATCACATCACAGATACTTGCTATATGATTCTCCCCGTAACTCTGCCCTACAGTGATCTGCACCTATTTATCCAAGTAACCATGTGCAGCATAGAGGAAAATATGGAGATTATTTGGGGTAATATCAGACACTTGCTATTGTAGATTGTGATCTTCACCTTTTCAATTACTCCTTTTTTAACATATACGAGTATTTTGAATTCCATATTAAAACCCTTATTAAGCCTTGTATTGCTGTGTGTGTGTGTGTGTGCGTGTGTGTGTATGTGTATGTGTGTGTGTTTAATTGAATTCCGATAAGCTTGTCCTGAGATAATCATGGTTATTTTTGTACACATTTGTCACTGAAGCTCACCAGGAAATGTGAAAGCAGCTTATGATGGGCAAGGTAATTCAATTTTTAAACTGGTCAGTTTACATTAGGCCCAACAGAATGCATCCATTAAAATGTCACCCAATTTATAGTGAATAATAGGGATACATGTTCTCAGCAAAAAAAAAAAAAAAAAAACAATAAAAACCCTCATACTTGCTTTCTTCTCTTGGAAAAACTCACCGTTATAAGAAAGACCAAAGGGAAGTTCCGGGAATACTTCTCTGCTTCAATACTGAATCAAAAACAACACTACATTGCTGTGGGAATCACAGATCATAAAACTGGAAATTTTCAGATGTGGTAATTCCTATTACACTCCCATTTAACTATTCAGTTCAGCCTAGACTAAGATTTGTCCTGAAGAATTATAGAGCTTTATCATGAACCCAATTAGGTGGTTTTACAATTGCAACTATTATCCCAAGTGTACTTTCCTTACTAAAGTGAATCAATACAGCCCCTGGCATCTGGTATGCTGTTATTGATCCAGAGATAACTTTTGCTCTCTAAACCAGTAAATAGCAACCATAAAAGGTATTCTATGTTCACCTGGCAGGGACAGCAGCTTAGCAGGGCACCATCTAATTTTGAAAAATCTTGGAAAACAGGAAGTAGACATTATCTCCATTAAAGGTCTTGGTAAGAAAAATTCTTATCCAGGAACATACAACAAAAAGTCTATGAAAATAGAGATTCTCCCTCCCCGCACACTAAACTTTCTACAAGTACAGTGATTTGTAATGTTGACGAAAAAACATCCAGCCTAAGAGAAAGCTAATGAGAGTTTATTTGAGCCAAACTGATTACAATTGCCAGGAAACAACGTCTAAATGGACTGAGGCTATGCTCCAGAAAAAGGACGTTTTGCAACTTATTTTATACATTAGAATCAAAGGAGGAAAGTTACATGAAATCCATTGGTTGTAGATTAGAAGGGTGGGAGAAAGCAAAGTGGGGAAATCTCTGAGATTGAATAAAAAGTAAACTGGAAAGACACACACTTCTTTTACATTGGTGGGTACAGGATACTTAATACCATTTTACAGCATTTTGTAGCTTCCTGTCAAGGAAGCTACATAAAGATGGTGTTTGGGGAACAGGATAACAATGAGGCATTTTGTAGATTCCTGCTCTGGTGTGGTGAGTTGTGTCCCCTGAGGGGTCTGAAAGAAGAGATTACTCTGATATTGCCAGGGTATGTTATCACAGATGCAAAAAGACTACAGACAGGCTCACTTAAGGTAAAGATTGACCTTTGTCAAGGAAGCTACAGGCTAAGGATGTGGCTACTGGCCATGACTCACTTTTAGTTAGGAATTTTTATGTTCAGGCCATCTTATGTGGTTATTTTTCAGTCTCCTGAGTTTGTCAGGTTTAATATGTGGCCCCTTTTCCGTCCACAACAACATACCAAGATATCCTCTGCAAAGGGACAGATTAATGCATCTCAGAACCAATTTCAATAATAATTAAACACCTAGGAGTTAAAACAAATATTTAATAAAAAATTAGATTTTAATAAAAAATTAGATGCAATTCAAATTACATTTGAGTGCACTACTCTAATTCATTGAGTTGTTATTAAAAGATTTCACTTTTAAATCCTGCCCTAACCTTTAGGTTTCAGTTGGGGTAATTTGGTATTCAGCTTTATGACTCAGTAGATCCAATGATGTTCAGAATTCCTGTAGTAGATAAGGCGCCTTATTTGCATATCAAGAAACAGGAATAAGGAAAAGCCACAGTACAAAAGGACCCACACGTCAATTAATCCAGAATGCTTTACTCACGTTTTTTGAAATCTTTCACAGTACTTTTATTTTTATATCACTGACTAGAATTTAGCCATGTGGTCTCACCTGCATGAAGAACAAAGAAATAACAGCATTTTACCTAGACATATTGCTGTTGTAGATAAAATTTGGATTCTATAACTAAGGATGAAAAAGCAAAGGAATATTCAGTGGAAACTAGCAGCCCTGCAACAACCTTTACTTGTCATCTCTGGGCTTGATCAATGTCCTAATCAAAAATAAAAAAAATAAATAAATAAAAAAAAAATAAAAAAAAATAAAAATCTTTTGGCAGAGATACACTAGATACTATGTATAGAATCAACAGCATGAATATCTTCACTACGAAGGCTTGCGTGGTTTCTGCCACAGCTAAGTGTCTCACAGAAGTTTGCAAGGATAGGGTGATATCAGTAAAAATATATATATATATCTATAAATAAATAAATAAATATGTTTATTTATATTTATTTATATATATTTATATATGTGCTTTTATTTGGCTATTAATATATGGTTTATGTCTAACTTAACTGAAGTATTCAGGCCTAGGAACCATGAGGGTGATGACTAGGATGACATCGGTTACCATCACACCCAATTACCTACATGTATGAAGTTCCATAGTTTCTGGAGACTATTGATTTAGTGCAAAAAGAGAAATGATTCCACCAAAGGATAGAAAGAGTTGGGTGGGCCGGGGGCAGGGGAGGAGTTTCCTTCTGAATTTGAGATGTTGACTCTATATATCAACTCTATGTGGCTGAACTGTATAGTGGGCCAAAGGAGGAGTATGGATGAAACTAAGCAGATCATTATAGGGTTTTCTTCTCCTATTAGTACCCAAACCAGGAGTACATGTTAATAAGAACTACTACAACTATTTTTAAATGCAGGGACAAAAAGTACTTAGGTCACACAGGAATGACGATTTGGCTTAACCATATGGAAAGCAGGATAATTGTCCTCCAACATGTCCACATCTTAATTCTCAGACACTGTGATTTTGTCACCTGCAAAAGGTTCATTGCCTGTGCTATTAAGGTAAGGATTGTCCAGGTGGTCCCAGTATTCAGAGGGTCCCTGTAAGATGGTGGTAGGAGGTGTTAAAGATTTGGAGATGTTAGACACCTGGCTCTAAGGTTGGAGCTAGGGAACGTAAGCCAAGGAATCATGAGTCCTCTGCAAGACAGAAAACAGAGTTGGGTTCTCCCTTAAATCCTACAGAAGAAATGCAGCCCAGCCAAATTCTTGATTTTATTACAGGAGGACACATTTTAGAACTGTAAAATAATATACATGAGGCATGATCAAACGATATGAAAAATGTTTAAATACGTAAAAAAATATTATAGTAAAAAAAACACATTGCCATTAATCCCCCTCAAAATACGCCACCTCTCTTCAAATACACTTATCCCATTGTTCTTGCCACTTTCTGAAGCAGTTCTGGAAGTCCTCTTTCGTGAGTGTCTTTAGTTGCGCTGTTGTGGCTGCCTCGGTGTCCTGAATCATTTTGACTTTGAGGACGAGCCAGAAGTCACACAGTGCCAGATCAGGTGAATAGGTAGATGAGAACACACCCTAATGTTTTTATGTGACAGAAATTGTCTTATACCAGAAGTGATGCGTGACACGGATCCTTTCCATTGTGATCAAAAACTACAGTGAATGCTACTGCCATCTGATGGAGAGACAGGGATCTTCAATACGGGAAGTAGTGCGTCAAACCTTAGTAACAGTGTGTGTCAAACTTCATCTTCTTTGGTGCAGTCAGTCAGGTGTGAGCTACAGTTGAGAGAAGGTGTGTTTTAAATCATCCTCCATAAATCATCCTCCAGCTTGACAAGGCTCATGTATATATGTTGTTGTAAGCCACTAAGCAAAGGAAATATGGAATGCTAATGAAAAAAGGAGAATGCTTTTTGAGATGGTGGATATGTGGCATAGATTGTGGTGATGCTTTCATGGATGTATATTCATCTCCAAACTCAACAAGGTGTATACTAAATATGTACAGTTTTTTGTGTGTCAAAAAAAGACTACAAAATTGGGATACAAAGAGAGAGAACTTTAAAGTAACTGATTACAACCATTTAACTAGTTGTAGAAATGAATATTGCGGCCTCTATCTATCTTTTTTCTGAGGTATACATATAGCTATTTATTCAAACTGATTTTATCTTTAGTTTCCTATTCTTTTGTTTGTTTTTAAATAGGGGACTTTCATGGATTTTTCTTTTCTTTTCTTTTTTTGTCTATGTGTTTATGGGATGTAGAAGCAGAAGAGTACCTGAACTAGATGAGGAATTTGCTTCCCCTGGATATCTTAGCTTGGAATTAGTTGTTGCAGTAACTAATGAGATTTTGGGTGAGGTCTTTCGGGAATGTAGGTGATTCTGTTTTCTCATACGCTGAGAACAGATGAGTAAATCAGTAGTGCCAAATACTTACTCCCATGCCTTAGCAAAGAGGGAAAGGACATGTAAATTGAACTTAGTCAATCTGAAGCTCCCATTTGGAATTTGGAATTTGGAATAAATGCCACAAAAGAGCAGGGATATTTTAGGGCTTAGTCGTCGTCGTCGTCGTGGAGAAGATAACACTACCAGAGGCAACATCCTGTCTTATCTGGCAGTAGTGTCTTAACCAGGCTGTTTATATCCACAGTGACTGTATTTCTGGCACCGTACCTTCCCTTGTATTTCAAACTTATGTTAATTCAGTTTCTTCTGTCTTTTCATAGATGGCTGTGAATTATCTGGCATTCTTTCACTAAAATGTTATTTGCTTAAACAATACAGGGTTGGCTCTTATATGGGGAGAGAAAAGTTTAATTTAAAGAACATGCCCATTATTTAAAGGTTATATTTTGCCCAGAGCCAGTGATATTTCCAAAAGTTTTACCATGGCATGAGTGAAGCATATCAAAATATGTCTTAAATCATTTTGCTCTAACCCTATGCATTTTAAATGAATGGCATCGCTACAATTATCTTTCCACGTTCTTGAATGTAGAAAAAGAAACTCTTCAGGTAAATGGTGCAGTTAATGGCAGGGGTGACCATTGTAGTTTACAATTGACATTTTGATGTATTCTTCTGTTTTATGCACATTTTTACATAGATATATTTGTCTGACCAACAAATGCTGTTCAGCTCTGGATCTGCTGAAAGCATCAGTTTCTATAAAAGCAAGAGTGAGGAGCAGACTTGGGCTGTATTAGTTCAAAAAGAAAATGCTATCCTGGATGGTGTTTCAGACACACTTTCTTTGCCTCGTCTAAATGTTTGTTTTCAATCTTTGAGAATAGGAAGATTGCAATCATTTAGTTTTTTTGTTTGTTTGTTTTACCCCCTGAGACCATTATGGGCTAAAATAGTGTGGAACTCAATATAGCTCTAGGCCAGCAGTTCTCAAATTTTTGTTCTCAGGACAGCATTATGTATGTATGCATGCATGTATTTATTTATTTATTTATTTCAAACATCGCTTTTTCAAATCTGTATTAAATTTATTGGGGTAACATTGGTTCATAAAGTTCTATAGGTTTCAAGTGTACATTTCTCTAATACATATGTTTTTAAATTATTGGGGAATGTAAGAGTTTTTGCCTATGTAGGTTATATCTATTAATATTTGCCATATTCGAAGTTAAAATCTGAGAAATATTTAAAATATAGTAATATACAAATAAACATTCCAATGGTTTCCAGAGTGATGATAACACATATTATATCACCTCTGGAAATCTCCATTGTACAAGTATGAGAGAAAAAGAATTGAAAAGACAAACAGCATGTTAGTGCTATTATGAAAATAGTTTTAACCTAATGAACCACCTGGTCTTGGGGACTCCCAGGAGTCTACAGACTGTATTTTGAGAAATGCTATCGTAGGCATTTGTAAATATAAAAAGTCCTTAGGTGTTTAAGATTTTACCGAGGCTCAAATATAATTTTATTTAAGTTTGACACCAGCCTAAGAGCACTTACTATGTCCCAGTTTTGTAATAAGTGTTTTCTGTATAATATTTATCCTTACTTTACAGATATGGAAATTGAAGCTCAGAGAGGCAAGCTACTTAAGAGTCACAGTACTGGTGGGTTTCTAATGCAAACTTAGTTTTTCTAGTTCCTTCAGAGGTATTGCTATTTTCACTGTATCATTGTTTAACATTCTAAAAAGTATAGATGACATCTGCAATAAAAGTTCAACAGTGCATATGGGATGATAGTTTTCAAGAAATTAATATTAATTTGGCAATAGTATTCATTAACTTAGAGTACAGATTATTTTTGTTCACTAACTATAACATTATGGGTATTTTTCTACTTCTCTTTGAGAGTTTTCACTGATGCCCCAAAACTTGTAATGGTAAAGTTTTGGGTTTGTATTGTCTAGAATGGTTTTTCAATGAATGATTGATTGAAATGTTTCAAGTTTTGATTTTCATTTTTATTTTATTTTTTCAATTTTATAATCAAATGTGAAGTTTGTCTTTTTAAAATGGTCATCTTTAGTAAAAAGAAGAAAACAGTTTTGTCCTTTAGTTATTTTGTAAGGTTAGATTTATATAAACACCAAACATTTCTGTCAAGAGAGAAAATTTCATACAATTTGCCATTTAGAGAAAAGATTTCTGCTTTTTCTGGAGTTTGAGTCTCAAAACAGTACAAGATGTTGACCTAGGTTTTCTTTCCTCAGGATGATTTTTTTCCTCCTAGGACTATATATCAAGACATGTTTCCTCATTTTTGCTAGTGGGTATTATTTGTTTGTTTATTTCTCTATTTCTGAATTATTTAGTCTATACCTGTCCCTCACTATGCAGCCCGTCACATATCTACGTAGGTGCCTTAAATTAACTTACTGCTTTGTAGAGGCTGAGGCCTCATTGACTTTCCCTGTGCTATTATGATTTGGGTTACAAGAAACTACCATTGTCCCCTTCTTTATATCTTAATGGCAGCCACTGCCACACATCAGACCCTGTGTTTACTGCTCTAATTTTCAGATCCATCTTGCTTTTCTAAGTATGGATATTACCTGCTTTGATCTCCACTTTGCCGTTAAAGTAATTTTTATTTTATTTAGTATTAGCTGCTTGAATATAAGAAGTCTAGTCAATCCTATTTTAGAATCTTGCCATAATTTTCAGTCTAAAAATGACTTTGAGTTTTTTGTGATGTTTTTGTTTGTTTTCTTATGTCTCTACTGGATTAATGAAATGTTATTTAATTCCCCTTTTCCGTGCAACTTTTAATTTATCTCCCTGGTCCAGAATTTATACAGGGTATTTCTATTATTTAAGAGATACTTCAATATACAAAACAAATGATAATCATTAGTGCTAGCCTCTTCCAGTATAATCCACAAATCTGAGGTGCTTTAATTTTTAATTGTCTATTCGTGTGGGCCATGTCCTTTTATATCTTAATACCATTTTATTTTCAACCACATAATTACGCATTATTTAAGTCTGTAATTATCTTTATTTTGTTGTTAATCTTAAATAATAAATTAGCTGGATAGAGGATGCTAATCCATGGAGTTGCACTTGTTTTGTTTTAGTTTGGTTCGATTTTCTTTCTTCAGTCCTTTGTACAATTAAGTTTAATACTTTCCTGCCTATGTTGTTGCTGATGAGAAGTCTATTATCTATCCTCTAGTCATTCCTTGATTTATGATATCTATAATTTCCTTTCTAGTGATTTTAAGATTTTCTTTTTTTTTAATGGAGATTTACTATTATGTATCTAACTGAATTTGTTTTTTTGTGTTTTTTTTTTTATAAGACTTGGGATGCTGCTTCAATTTGAAAACTCATGTATTTTTCTAATTCTGGAAATTTTTCGGCCATTATCTCACATAATTATAAATCTGTCAGTTTCCTCTCTATTCTCTCCTTGTAGAACATTATTCCATGGGTGTTGATTAAAACTATCTTGTCCAGAGAAAAATGTAGAAGTTTTATTCCAGCTTTTTTTCTCACTAACTAGGTGACTTTAACTCAGTTAACCATTCTAAAGGTCAGTTTTCTCTTCTATAAAATAGGGATAACGATTGTACCTGATTGCCCTTGTGGAGCACTAAATGCCATATGACATTGTACAAATTTTCTACTCTGCTATAACAAATTGCCACAAACAGTGGTTTAAAACAACAAAAAGTTATTATTTTATAATTCTGTGGGTCAGAAGTAAAGCATAGGTCTCACTGAGCTAAAACCAAGGCATTAGGAGCTGTTGTAGAGATTCTAGGGGAGAATGAATCTGTTTCTTGGCCTTTATAGCTCATAGAAGTTCGCTGTATTTTTTGGTTTGTGGCTCTCTTTCTTCTTCTTCAAAGCCAGTAATAGCTTTGAGTCCATCTCATACTGCTGTGTCTCTGACTCTTCTTTCAGTGATTACATTTCTCTCTGACAACAGCTAGGAAAGAGTCTCCACTGTTCAGTGATTAGATTGGACCCACCTGGGTAGTATAGAGTACTCCCCACCTCAAGGTCTATAATTTTAATCATACTCAAGAAGTCTCTTTTGCCATAATGTAACATTGCAGGGCTTAGGGCCTATTTGGAGGGGGTCATTATCCTGAGGAACAGAGAATATAAAGGCCTTGCCATCTAGTAAGCATTCGAAAAATATTAATCTCTGTTTGTTTTAACAGTTTTGAGACAATAGACCATTTGCACACGCGCACTGTCTCGCTTGCCCCTTCCTCCCTCCCTCTATAAATATATATAATATTGTACATATAATATGATTTCAGTATTGAAATATTATTCTAAATAAGATTAATACTGATTTTAAAACACTAAAAAATTAATTTGATTCAGAGCACTTTGAAATGCTACAAAAAATATTCATAAACCAAAATACTTTAGATAGACTAAAAAGATAAATATAAAAAATGAAATCATGACTAGAAGAAACTCCTATTATATATGAAATAATTACAAGGAATTGGCTCATGTGTTCACAGAATCCAAAAAATCCCAAAATCTGAAATCAGCAGGCTAGAGACTCAGGAGAGCCAGTGATATGTTTCCAGTCTGCCTCTGAAGGTCTGGGAACTAGGAAAACCAATGGTATAATTCTCAGTCCAGGTTATTAGAAACTAAGAAGCATGTAGGAGAAGGGGAAACACTGTGCTTGGTATGTTGCCTCACAGACTGTAGTGTACATCTTTTCCACAGGAATGGCGTGAGCTGAAATATTTTTGAAACCTTAGATCCCTGGACCTTATTAATTAGTGTGTATATTTCATTTAGGAAAAATACCTGGCAGTGTCTGTTGAGTGTTAGATTTAGAAGGAAACAAGCCGTGATTTATAGGAAAGCATGACCTAAAAGGCTCTTGAATTTAGATTATCTGGCATTTCAATTTGTGTTTTACCCTCTTCTCAAGGTTACTATATTTAGTTAGTTCTCATAAATCAGATTCATAGGGCATTGTGTCATTCTTATTACACAGGAGCTGAGGTTTTTCTATCATTTTTCCTGACGTTGCTTCAGTAAAGGAGTACACATTGAAATAATTTATTAACAAAACACCTTGCATTATGCAGAGTTATTTTATCATGTGAACAAGTGTAATGTTGTTCATTAACGTAATTTACTATCTTATCGATGAAATAAGCGATTAGTATTAATGTTTTAACAATAGTGTCTTAGGTGGTTTGGGCTGCTATTTAGCCTGGATGTCTTATAAACAGCAGAAATTTATTGGTCACCAGTGATTCTGGAGGCAAGAAACCCAAATCAGGATACCTCCAGCATGTTCAGATTCTGGGGAGAACTTTCTTCCAAGTTGCAGACAGCCAGCTTTTTGTTGTATCCTCTTCATATGGCAGAAATTGGTGAGGGATTTCTCTCAATCCTCTCCTATAAGGCCACTATTCCCATTTTTGAGGGCTCCACCCTCATGACCTGATCAACTTCCAACAGCTAGACCACCTAATTCCATTGTCTTAAGGATTAGAAATTTAACATATGAATTTAGGGGAACACAATCATGTCATATATAGCAACTCGCATGGTTATCTAAAAAGTGTTCTTGAATATACAGTCCTGGCTGTAGGTGGCCATGAAGTATTATAGTATGTAAGCTTGAAAAGTTCGAAAAAAATTGTTTTTATTGTGTATACACATCTTTTTACATTTAATTATTATTATTATTATTATTATTATATTTTTAAAGATTTTTATTGGGGAATTAGGAGAGGGGAACAGACAAGTTGCCGTCCTTTTTGTTCTTCAGTCTAGTTGTGGAGGACATTGCTTCACTGACCCATGTTGGTATCGTCATTGCGCTCTTCCAAGGTGAGGCAGATAGGTTGCCAGCCTCTGAACAGCCACTCACAGTGGCTCTTAGCAGCTCACACCAGCTTCCAGCCGCTCACACTGGCTGCGGGCCACTCACTGTAGCCTATGGCAGCCCACTGCAGCAGGGGCTGCAGCTATGCCATCCCTGGAACTCACAGCAGCTCAGCTCCAGGTGGAGCTGTTGTTCACCATCTTAGCTGTAGAGGGCAGTGTCACTGGTTCTCATATGTGCGGTCTGAACCAGGGCCACTGTCATCCCAAGCCAGCTCCCAACCAATGATCCACTCAGCTGGCCCTATTATTATTACTTTTAAATGTTAAACAGTGAAATTATCAGCTTACTAGTAAAGCTAAGTCTGTCTAAGGAAATACCTTGTGGCTATTTAATTTGTGGTAATGTCTCTAATTTGTTATAAAAATACATATTCAAAATATAATTCTTTTTTTTTTTAATTTTTATTGGGGAATTGGGGGAGGGGAACAGCATTGGGGAATCAGGGAAGGGGAACAGACAAGTTGCTGTCCTTTTCTTCTTCAGTCTAGTTGTGGAGGATGTTGCTTCACTGGCCCATGTTGGTATTGTGATCATGGCACTCTTCCCGGATGAGACAGTTGCTCCCTGTCCATTGGATGGCCGCTCACAGCAGCTCATGCCAGCTGTCGGCCACTCACACTGGCTACCAGCCACTCATAGTAGCTTATGGCAGCCCACTGCAGCAGGGGCTGCAGCTTATGCCTTCGCCGGCTCCAGGTGGAGCTGTTGTTCACCATCTTAGCTGTTGAGGGCGCAGTGTCACTGGCCATCATGTGGGGTCCGAACCGGGCCCTGCTGTTCAGAGTTGGTGTCCCAGGCCAACTCTTAATGAATGTGCCACTCAGCTGGCCCAAAAATATAATTTTTTAGGTGTCTGTTTATTTTTCAATTCAGAATACATTAGTCTATATAAACAAATGTTATGTAAATGGATTTCATGAAGTTATTTACTCTTACGTAAATTTTCAGCATACGAGATACAAGGAGAAGAGATACAAGGAGAAGTTCACTGTCTACAACATCATCACATGCTTTTAAATATATAAACTGCAGAAAACACCTGGAATAAATTTATAGTAGTAGTTCTTCAAATAAAATCATCAAGCAGAATTTGGACCTTCCTTGGCCCCAGCCAAGGAATACCCCAGGAATACCTAACTGACCATGTGGCTGAGCTGGCTGACTGTCCATCAGAAACCTGTGCATCTCCTTCCATAGCAAAGAGCTGTCACTGGATGGCTGCCTGTTTTCTGTCTTCTCTGCACTTAGCAAATTACATGTGACTGAGTAATAGACAGTGGGATATGAGCAATAGCAGTGTGCAACAATCACGGCCTTGAACAATGCAGTTCCTTTTCTAGTCTCCCAAGGCCCTTTCCCTTCTGCTAATTTCAATGGGTACTCTTGGGTTGATCTTGAAATCCATGCGTTGAAGATGGCCAATTCAGTGACTCTGCAGATTCTGCTTGTATTTTGCAGGCCTTAATTGAGCCATATTTACTGCTGTTGATTGTTTCAGATGTTGAAAGGACTTGTAAAGTTGTGTATGTGTGCGCGTGTATGCATGTGCACATTGGCACTGGAAAATAACCAAAAGAGTTATTTTAAATCCCACGAAGTCTGATTGAAGAAAAAAAAAATTAGTTCTAAAGCCTGGATAAATTGTCTGTACAAGTAAATGTCAGAGTTTTGGAGGAAATAAGATCATGTGACCTGCTGTTCAGACATTTAAGCAGATGACTATGCAGGATTTTAATTGTTATATGATATACTATGCTATGCTATAATAAACGCTAGAGTTACAAGTAAGAACTCATCTCTATTTACATAAAGGAAAAATGAATACTATGTGGGAAAGACTCTATAACATGGCAACCAAAATATGGTGGATAGAATTTTCGATAGCAGAGATAAAGGAAAATATTTTTGCTAAAGGGAAATTAAAGCATGGAAAGATAAGGAGAAGTCAAGTTTGTGTTATGTTCAAAGAATACTGCTCACATGCATTGGCAAATAAAGAAGTTGTGTAAAAAAGCCAAGCTTGAAAGAGTAATTCCAGTAAAGTTACAGAGAATCTTCTCCTTTAACAAAAAAAAAAAGGTAGGTGTTTGACTAGATTTCAGGTTTGAAACATGAAAATTATGCTTCAGAAAACAGCTTTTAAAGTAAGATGAACCACATTCTTCATAGATAAAGATGAATGTAGCTTAGAAGCAGAAATTTCTGGGAAGCAATAAAAAATTTATAAAGGAAACAACAGACAAGAGAGTCCCTGTAATTCATAAGGATTTTAAGGTACATGATTTATAGATATACATATTTTTGCAGATTCTTTTCTAATTTGGAAATATACAGAACAGTTAAAAATCAGCATTTTAATGATTATATAATGTATAAGTGACTATAGTCCCTTATTCCTTATTTCTCAAATAAACCCTAGATCCAAATATAAATTAGAGAGAACAGGAAGTACACGGGTGAGAGATTGTATTTTCCAAAATTGTTATAGAAATGTTTATGGTCCCACTTGCTCTTCTAGAACATCGCCAGTCCCCTGCCAATGGATTGAGTCTATTTTCCTTCCCCACAAGCTGGGTAGTGGGTAGGCTTGTGACTGTTCCAAACAGTGGAGTATGGCGGAAGTAATGCTATGGGACTTACAAGGCTACATTTTAAAAAGGACATAGCATACAGCTTCCCTCTGGCGTGACTGTATTTCTTCTCATATTGTCACACTCATACTCTCCTTGATACTCGTACTTGGAACCTAGTCTTCAGACCCCGAAGAAGCCCACACTAGATCATGCCAAGAGATGACCTGGAAAACCCATGTTTAAAAGAACTGAGGTGCCCATCTGATGTCCAACACCATCCTCCAGTTAAGTAATGGAATAGATCTTCATATTATCCTAGCTCTTACCCTTTGACTCTTTTGATAGTTTTTCTGAGTCCGCAGACATTCTGCAGCAGAGTCAAACCATCTTTGCTGTGGCTGGTTTAAACAGATTCATAGAATTCACAAATATAACAAATAGTTGTTTAACTCCGCCGAGTTTCATTTAGGATGCAGCTGTCTCACTTTTTTTCCTTATTACGTGACCTGAAAGTCAGAAATTAGATTTTCCTTTTTCCTTTCTTTCTCCATGTGACCTTTAGGTTAGTAGAGGATTTGGGGGCTCAATAATGATACTGATGAAACAAAAAGTTTTGTTTTTTACCATAGCATATTTATTTATACATTTTATAAACATACAAATATTTTATAATATAAATCTTTAAAATTATAAAAAAAATTCCTTTTTTCTTTCTCAGTCCTGTTTTGCCCTTTATTATTGTTTATTCACATAGGTGCACTATTTACCTATGGCTATGTAACAGATTACCACAAATTTCAGACCTTGAAATGATCCCCATTTATTATGTCTCAATTTCTGTAGGTTAAAAGTCTGTTTACAGACTTATGTGGGTTCTCTGCTAAAGGTGTCAAAAGGTGAAAACAAGGCACCAATCAGGCTGTGTAATCTGGAATCTGCAATAATCAGAATCTGCAATCTGAAAACTCGACTAAAGAATCTGCTTCCAAGCACCCTAAAATTACAAGCAGAACCATTTTTTGCAGCTGATAAGTGCATTACAACTTGTTTATTCTAGGCCGCGAGCTAAGATAAAGTGTATCTCTACTAATCTCTGTTTTAAAGGGCTTCTCTGGTTAGGTCAGGCCCACCAATGACAATATTCCTTTTGAATAACTTCAAGTTGTATGTCCTACCCAAACTTATGGAGAGAGGAAATTACACAAAGGCATGGATTCTAGGGTGTGTGAATCATAGATATCACCCTAGGGTGTGTCTTCCAAATTAGGCAAATGAATTAATTCTCACCAATTCTCAATATTCATTGTCAGCAAAGATGAATATCTTGATATATTTGGCTGAATATATAAAACTTTACTTTGACGAAAGTTCCAATATTTCTTACCACTATATCATCATGAAAAGTAGTACTCTATATTTTATGAATGCCAAAAAAATTTTCATTCAAACTATAAAATTTAGCAACCATTTAATAAAACATAATTTAATAATATAAACTTCTCTGGCTTTAGAGGCAAAATAACCTGAATTTGGAGTCTAGCTTTCGATCTAGCCCCTGTGAATGGTTGTACAAAATATTTTACCTCTTAGAACCTCAGATTTCTTATTTGTAATTAGGAAAGTTTATTTCTGTGTTGGATATAGGTAAATTTAAAGTAATCTAAATTATAATTGTTGCCTTTGGCTACTTAAAATCTCATGTGTGAAATATAGTTATGTATATAATATATATGGGTATATTATATAGTATATGTATACATGTATATGTGTATGCATATAAGAATATACTGTGTGTTATTAAATCTAATCATATATATATATATATATATATATATATATATATATAAAATCAGAATAGGCTTCCAACATAATATGATATCTTCATTTAATTGAGTAGTTACCATTTTATTACATTGCTCTACCAAAATGACATCATATCTGTCTTCCACTTTTATCACCTTTACATACTGAAAAGTATATAAACATAGACAATGAATCTTGTTGTCAGGCTGAAGAAAACCACCTTTTCTTTTTCCAAATTCTTTCTCTCTTTAAAGACCAAAGCAAATCAGAGATTTTCCAATTTCTATGTGTCCTTTGTCTATTTAATTTTAATATGAAGATTGAGAAACTAGAATATGGAAATAATAAATTTTGAAATTCACTTATACATGGACCATATCTATAATTTGTAGTGAAAAATCAGTGTGCTTTGTAATAATGATAGCAGCCTGTAATTACTAAGGGAGTTGTTTTGCTACTCTAAGAGCAATCAGAGAAAAATGATAAGAAATGAAATTTAAACAGAGACACAATACATTGGGAAAGTAACAGGAAGTATTGAGTGAACATAAAACTGTATTTCTTTTTATTAGACCTATTGTAACAGAGAAAATGTACCAGGACAGTCTGATTGAACAAAGATGAGAAGGATGATTGAGCAGAGGGGGTGATTCTTTACTTCACAATGCTCTCTCCAGCAATGAAAGCTGTTAAGAGTGGTTTGATCTACACCTCTGAGTTCAAACAACTCTTATCTGTTTGGCCTAGATTAGATTAGTAGAAATATTGCAGCTAAGTGGAGGGTTGATATCATCCTCAGGACTTGACTTCTTGAAGAGAAAGATTAAACTAAGGCAGAAGTGGAAGAAGCATTTAAGGATGAAAATATGGGAATACCCAAAGGGCCATCACTTTTTCTTTCTGAGATCCCATTAGAAAATTGGTAATTTTTTGTTTCATGAGAAATAAATTACTTCTAAGCCATATATCCAGATGTATACCATCCTCCAAATACCCACCACCTGCATTTGTTAACAGATACACTAGAATTTAGTTAAGTCCTGTTTGACCCTTCTAGCCTTACGTTGACTACACTAAGAATAAATATTATGTTCTATACTTTTGTTAGAATAACAAAAAGAAGAGACATTCATCATCTACTGATTAGGGCAATTCTATCAGGTTTTTATATTTTTTTCTGTGTAATTTAAAATCGATACCAATTTCATTGAACTAGGGAACACCAACTTGTTTAGGAACAATTTTATATCTCTTTATGATTGGCCTTAGTTGTGATAAGTAGACACACTTAGTTTCCTTAAAGCATGCCATCATTTTATTTGGCTTTGCTTCTATGAGCAAAAGAGACAGAAATATGTACCCCATAAAAATGTCCCAGGGATCCGGCCGAGTGGCGTATTGGTTAAGAGCTGGTTTTGGGATGCCAGCAGCCCCGGTTCGGATCCCACATATGAGGGCCAATGACATTGCCCTCTACAGCTAACAACAGCTCCACCTGGAGCTGGGCTGCGAGCCCTGGCGACGGTGTAGGCTGCAGCCCCTGCTGCAGTGGGCTGCCATAGGCTACAGTGAGTGGCTGGCAGCCAGCGTGAGCGGCTGGCAGCCAGCATGAGCTGCCAATAGCTGCGGTGAGCGACATCCAGAGGCTGGCAACTGATCTGCCTCATCCGGGAAAAGCTAAATGACGATACCAACATGGGCCAGTGAAGCAACGTCCTCCACAACTAGACTGAAGAACAAAAAGACAGCAACTTGTCTGTTCCCCTTCCCCGATTCCCCAGTGCTGTTCCCCTCCCCCAATTCCCCAATAAAATCTTAAAAAAAAAAATGTCCCAGGGATGTATAGAGGTTAGGGTGCATGTGGCAAACTTAATTAAAAGTTGGGAAACTTCATAAAAGGAAAAGATGTAGAAATGGTAATAAGGGAGACAGATTCAGGCTAAAATTAGGAAGAGCTTTCTAACAATGAAATCTGCCTCAGTAGTAATCCAGAAAAAAATTCTAGATCACATTATGTTGTGATAAAAATCATATCATCAATACTTTGGGGAACAATTGTTTCCATCCAGGAGTACCTTGTTGTTCCTAAGATCTTCCATAAGTCAGAAACCAAGTTTCCTTAGCCCCTTTGAATAAATATTGCACTACCTTTAAAAAGGACAATCAGCATAACCCAGAAGGCCTGCCTTAGTGCATATGTTGTTTTGTTTATCTCTGATAACTCAGACTTACATTCAGCCCACCATGGATGGTTTTATAGAAATGACATGACAATGAAATGACATAAGAGTATATTATATATGCTTTTTTAAAAAAAGTTTGTATTAGGGAATTGGGGGGCAAGAGCAGCATTGGCGAACCAGGGAAGGAGAATAGACAAGTTGTTGTTCTTTTGTTCTTCAGTCTAGGTGTGGAGGACATCTCTTCACTGGCCCTTGGTGGTATTATCTTTGCGCTCTTCCCAGGTGATGACGCAGTCACTTCCCAGCCATTGGATGGCTGCTCTCAGCAGCTCATGGCAGCTCATGCCAGCTGCCGGCCACTCACGCTGGCTGCCAGCCACTCACAGTAGCTCACCGCACTCCACTGCAGCAGGGGCTGCAGCCTATGTCATTTGCTCCGTGACTCACGGCAGCCCAACTCCAGGTTGAGCTGTTGTTCACCATCTTAGCTGTAGAGGGCACAGCATCACTGGTCCTCATGTGGGATCCAAACCAGGGTCCTGCTGCTCAGAGCTGGCATCCCAAGCCAACTCTTAACCAACACGCCGCTCAGCCGGCCCTATATATACTTTTTATTACTAATGTTCTTCTTTTTTTTTTTTTTTTTGGTATAATGGGGATACGTCTATTATTTGTTTCAGTGCTTAGTATTGTTGGTTCTAAAGTTAGAAGTGGCTATAGAGACCTCAGATGCAGCAGTTTGGGGATGTTTATTCTTGTGTTCTGCCACTGACATGATTTAGCTACACTCAGTGTGCTTCTTTCTGCCATGCTGCCAATAAGCAAGTCGTAGCTATACACCCAGTGCAAATCCCAGAGAATGTATTTCCTTGGAAGTATTAGTTGGGCATTGCCTTTTATTCCAGGCCACATCTTGGGTCATTGATCAGTCACTGTTGATTGATCCTGCTGACATGGACTAATATCAGTGTCCCCTTTCATACACTGATTTTTTCAGTAGGAGTCTCATAAGTGAAGCATTTTACATAAGAAGATAGGAAATAATAGCATGTATTCAGATAAGTGAACTATCCTTTACCTTATTGTTAATCATTCATTTAATAAGCAGTAACTTCTAGTGCCAGGACACTATAGGTAGGTGTCCCCTAAAATATGTTCTACCCATTAACATCATAGTAATAGAAATTATATTAAATAAGCTCAAGACACAAATGCCACAGTGATGGAAGAAGTACCTACAGTCTGTCTAAATTCTGAATTATATTCCAAATGTGAGTGTCTCAAAGCACTGACCATACTTCCATCCAGTAAAATAACATATTAGTCCCCTCTTATACTTGAACTCAGTAAATGTAATCTGACTCAACAATGGAACAGAAAATGGCTGAGTTACATGGATAGAGGTGGTGGTATGTTGATGTCTTACACTGTGCAATTTTAAGGGATTTTTAATGATCGATTTGACAGTAAGTGGTCATTGTTTTGTATGTTTATTTTAGAATCCAACCTTAACATAAAATAGAACTCAATGTACTTCTCATTAATCCAAACAAGATGATACAGTATGTCCTTTATCCAGGCACTTAGTCCACTGCAGAATTTTTTTTCATAGTAAAGCTTTTAGCTTTTCTTTTTTAACAAGATAGGAATTGAAATTCACCATTTTTTCAAATGATTAAAGACTGAAATGCAAAAAATAATACTTTAACTATTATAAAAATATAAAAGAATGTTTTAAACGCCTTGAAGTAGAAACACTTTAAAAAGTTACTTTACAAAAAAGCATGACACCCAAAATAAAATATTAATATATTTTATTGTATCAAAAACAATTTCTATTGGGTGAAAGATACAATATAACAAAGCTAAAGGACAAGTTATAGAGTGGGAGATGATTGTATATATCATATGTGTATATACATATATACATATGACTGAAAATTGATGGATATTTAGAATATTTTTTAAAAAAAACAACAATGATAAAAAATTAGTAGAAAAAGGAAAATTATAAGAATTACCAACAGAGTAAGAATAAACCAGAAGAGTAAATAAAAGTTTAAAAAGATACTCAACTTTGCATGAAATAAGTACAAGGTAAATTAAAAGCACAATAAGCTACAAAGTCTATCAGAGGGCAAAAGTCAGACAGTTTGGTAATACCAATGGAGGACAAAAGCAATTCCTGTGAGCATCTAAATTGGAATAATCATGCTGGAGAACAATTAACAATATCTTAGGAAGGTGAAAGTATGAATTATTCATGACTCAATATATCCACCTTTAGTTGGATGCCCTAGAGAAAATCATGCATGTGCATCAGGACTCATGCAGAACTGAACTTAATATGAAGAATAATAGAAATAACCAACATCCCATCAATAGTAAATTGAGAAAGATATTGTGGAAATTTTGTAACTGGAATATTGCATAAAGTTAAAATGAACTGTATAATATCAAGTGACTAAAGCGTGTTGGGAATGATATAGCAATATCATTAAAATAATATATTTTTCATGAATCCACATTTAATGAGAAAATTATAAAATACAGAAAACTATTCTAGAGAAGGAACAGAAATAGGGAAGTAAAATAGAACACAAGAGGCTTTAATTATATCTGTCATGTTATTGTTAGTGGTGGTGGTGGGGGTGTCTGTGTGATATGATTCACATGTGATAACAGTCAAACATTTGTTAATTATCAGTGGACAAATCGTAGGTGACTTGGGATTTTTCTCTCCTTTAGCATCTCTAATTACTACATCTTCATTTTTAAAAATTAGCTTTCAAGAAAACATCTTTGTTCCAGGAAGAATTAAGTGGCCATTCTCAGTTATAAAGTGGAGGGGAAAGAGGCATCCTCTCTCCTTGAAGAAGTGTATGTGGTCTTTTATATACTCATAAGGATGGGCCAGTAGTGTACACAGATAGTCTTTTGGGGATATGCAGTCCAACTTATTTTGGGGTCACGAAACTTCCTAAGAGAAAAGAATATAACATGTTTTCCACTTTTCAAGTGGTTTATGCTCTTCCTAAAAGAAATTCCACTGGTTAAAAAAATAAATAAAAAAGATAAAAAGAATGAAAAGTCACTGTGTTCCTTAATAGGAATTTAAAGTATGGGGATCAGGAGTCCAGACTGATGTCTCCACTGGACAGCAGAGCCTGAGAGCTGTGGGAGTGGAGCTGTTCGGATCCAGTCTGTGGCTGAGACTCAAAATGCTCCACAAAGAACCATCTTTGTATGTTATCACATGATTAGAAAACTAGCTGGTTTATGAGGGTAAAAATGATACAACTTCAAATAAATAAACACCAAGAAGAACAAATATGAGACACCTCTGTAACCAGTGTGGAAAGATTGAGATTGATTTCACCATTTTCCTACACCCAAATGATATTCATTATGTTTAATGTTGTGCTGCTCTTCAGTTCAGGAAAGAATTCTGTTACTATGAAACCATTTCAAATTCTTCACTGCCACCATCAGCCCATTTTAAAGAGGAGTGTGCTGTTTCTTAATTTAAGATTGGGACATTTGCTCATATGTTCAAACAGAAATAGGAATCGTATGTTCATTTTGTTTGTCCTTCAACATTAACGTAGATTTCACAGTCATCCTGGAGATTGATACTATTAAGTAACAATATATTTAAATTAATAAAACAAAAGCTCAGGGAGATTAAACAGTCTGCTAATAGTTTTGTGGCACAATGCTTGTAGGCAGAACACATTTGTTGAATGAATAAACAAACACTTATGAGCCAAAGTTGTGGTTTAAAGCAAGACCTGACTGTGTGATTCTTTCTCTTAGACTATAATTCATAGTTGACATTTTATAAATATTCTTTTAAAAATGACAGTATTCCCTTAAGATTGATAATTAGCATTGGGAATGTTCTTCCAGTTAATTCACTGGATCTTCAGTTGATATTCTTTCCCCAACGTTTCTGCTCATATAGAGTACAGAGAATGTTGTATACATGAGTAAACCATGAATATCATTTCAGAACTGCTCCTAAGAGTCTCAAGAATGTCTGAAGTCTAAAAGGTACCAGAAAAAAAAAAATAAATAAATAAATAAATAAATAAATAAATAAATAAAAGGTACCAGAAAACATTTAAGATGATTTTAAAAGAGTATATCAAAGTCAGCCTTTACAGCAATATATTTAAAAGCTTACTGTCTAGTTTATGAATTATTAGAATTATTGTGTATTTCCAGAACTTTTTTAATGCATTATATAGCCTTTTGAATAGAGCATCAATCATGTTAAACAACTGGAGATAACTGTAAGAATATTTGCTTTTGGTTGCTCACATATTAATCTTTAGTTTAGAACTTATCTGTTGAGTCAATGATTTTGAAATCATTTTAGCATTTGCAGAGATTAGAAACTTACAATAGAGGGCTGGCCGACTGGCGCGGTGGTTAAGAGCTGGCTTGGGATGCCAGTGGCCCCAGTTTGGATCCCACATATGAGGGCTAGTAACACTTCCCTCAAAAAAGAAAGAAACTTATAATAGAGATTTGTGGACATAAATACACTAAAAGATTTTGTGTGGTGGTCAGTATAGTCATATGTTTTCTCACCTTTCTTGGCTGCACCTGAAAGTGGGATTTCAGACCCATTATGTCTGTGAAGCAGTAAAGAGGACCTTCTCAGAGAGGCCTTCTTGTGTGTTGAGAGGAATCTGGAAATCTTTTAGCTAGGACCAGACAGTATTTTTTTTTTTTTTAGCATGTTATCTTTCTAGTTAAGAGCAAAAGATCTCTGATTTCTTAATGATAGTTTCTTTAGCTTCGAAGGCAATAAAGAAGAAAATTGAACTCACATCTACAAAAGAACAACAAAAACAACAACAAAAACGGCAAGTAAGAAGGTTATGATGAAAACACCAAAACCAAATCCTTTGTAGCATAGGCAGAAATTAAAATTGGAGACATACTTTTGATGGGCAGCCTCCCACCCCAACCCCATGATGGATTTAGTTCTTAGTGAAAATGTTAATAGTTTGTTTATGAGATGATCACTAATCATCATTCCTCTTCCTTGTGGGATTATATCTAGACTACATTTATCTTCCTTATTTACATTTAAGTAGGGCTTTATGATTGGATTTTATCCAATGGAATGTGAGTTGGCCTAGCCAACAAAATGGATTTTAGCCAAACGGGAAGCGGAACAGGTCCTAGGGTCCTTTACTTCATTGCTGTACAGATATTTCACAAATATCACTAACATTTTACTCTTCTGTTGGTAGTGGATAAACAGGAGGAGGCCTAGTGCACTCATGAGGATGTTGAAAGAATCAAAGCTCCAGTTGAGTTTGAACTCAAACATGGGCACATTGCTCCTTTAGACTAAAGAGATGGTTTTCTATCATCTGGAGTGAAACCCTGTCTTTGACAACTAGGCATTGAGAAAGCACATTGCAGACCAGAATACCCACAACACAGCACTTTTAAACAATCACAATGCGTTCTTGAGGGTCAGAGATGGGAATTACAGAGGAAGGTGAATCCTTCCCTCCACTGTCTTCACCAATCATTTTCCTCCATTGACATAACTCCCTCCAGCCTCTAATTCTCTTCTCCTTTCCCTGTGCCTTCTCCCCCTAAAAATAAATTATTTTATTATATCACAGATTTAATGTTATTGTAATCTTCTATTTATTTCACTCTCATACAGAAATATCTCGTCACCACTTCACTAATCCAGCTGTTTTATAGTCCTTGAATATGTACACTTCCCCCAGAAATTTTTGCTAAAATTATTGATTTTTACCCGGAGTCTCCGCTTTCAACTCTAGATTCCCAATATAATGATTTATTTTGACATGCCTCAACTTAGATCAGTTTCTCAACACTGTCACTATTGACATTTTGGGTCAGATAGTTCTCTTTGGTGCAGGGCTGTTTTGTGATTGTAGTATATTTAGCATCATCCCTGGCTTCTACCCACTAGATGACAGTTGTACCTCCCTTTGTCCTTGTGACAACCAACAGAGTCTTCAAATATCATCAAATGTTCCCTGGGCCGCAAACTTATGCTGTTTCAGAACCACTGGCTTAGATATAGACAGCTGCCTTCTATGCAACTCCTCCAAACAATGTATTTGTACAAAAAATAATGTGAATTGTAGCCAAACAAACAAACAAACAGAAACCTAAGAGAGACTCCCAGTACTGCTTTTTTTACTGCTGACTTTCACCTAACATAATCTGGCTTGACTAAATGACCACAGATCCATAAAAGATCCCATGAAAAGATCCTTCTGCCTTGAGCTCTACTGAAGCCAAGATTCATTTTATAGATCTTAGAGGTTCAACTTGCAGAAAGGAGAAAAGAGACACAAGGAGGGTTTAGACAAAGAAAGAGTAGAATTAAATAATATTGCAGCATTGTGTATGTAAACCATGATACTAATATTGCACCTATTTTCTGGTTTAGAAATTACTAATAGCAGTAGTAATAGCAGCAACAGCAGCAGCAGCTGTCAATACTAATAGTAAGAATAATAACTTTCATTGTATTCTTTTTATGTTCCAGTTACTTGCCTAAGTACATAGGTAATATAATTACCATGAACTTATTATATAGATGAGGTAACTAATAATTAAAAGAGGTTAAAAATTTTGTCCAAGTAGCAGGAAGAGTCCAGCACTAATTCCAGACAGGATTAACTGAGAATGGTTACAGGCTGAGGTAACAGATACCTGCATGCATCCAAGTTTGGGAAATAATTGGAGAGAGAAGAAAAGATATAAAAATATATCTTAACATTTTCTTGTGTGTCTTAAGGTTAGCTAACTTGACTGTAATGCTCAGATAAGTGTGGAACTGGTATGAACTAGACTGAATAATAAATACATTGGATTTTAGCAAACTTCTATCTAAAACTTGGGATTTAAAAACTGGGCAAGTTAAGATGGGGCATCCAATGGGAGGGATGGCTCAGGTAAAGTTTGGTACCAGAAAATTAGTGCAGTAAGAGCCTCATTAATTTCCATATCTGTCACTCTTCCTCCATCTATCAAAATATCTTACAATCAAATTCCAGGTGTTTCTTAGGAAGATTTTAGTGTTATGCCATTCCCTGCACTGTGCTATGTTCTTTAGATCTTGCCCAATGAAGGTAGAGCCTCATTGTACAAAATGAAATCCCAACAGTCACTGATTCATTGAGGGATCCAATTTCATATATTAAAAATTAACAAAATAAAATTAAAAATTAAATTTAAAAAGTGCCATACAGAAAGAGAGGCACCATAAATTTAAACAGTGCAAAACAAGAGTAAGAAAAAAATTATTAATTCTGTCCTAGGAACTATAAGGACTCTCAGAAAAGTTTTTCCCAGTAAATGTGATATTTACTTTGTGCAAGTTATACAGCTGTGCTCTATGCAGAAGGCAGGTTCATTAAGACAGGGAGCAGTGGGCCGGCTGAGTGGCACATTGGAGCTGGCTTGGGACGCCGGCAGCTCCGGTTTGGATCCCACATGTGAGGGCCAGTGACACTTCCCTCTACAGCTAACAACAGCTCCACCTGGAGCTGGGCTGTGTGAGCCCCTGCGACTGTGTAGGCTGCAGCCCCTGCTGCAGTGGGCTGCCATAGGCTCCAGTGAGTGGCTGGCAGCCAGCGTGAGCTGCCAATAGCCGTGGTGAGTGACCATCAAGAGGCCAGCGACCAATCTGCCTCATCCGGGAAGAGCGCAATGACGATACCAACATAGGCCAGTGAAGCAACATCCTCCGCAACTAAACTGAAGAACAAAAAGTCAGCAACTTGTCTGTTCCCCTTCCCCGATTCCCCAACGCTGTTTCCCTCCCCCAATTCCCCAATAAAATCTAAAAAAAAAAAAAAAGACAGGGAGCAATAACAAATTCATACTCCCTCTGCCTTTATAACTGTATTATCAGCACCCTCTACTTATTGATCATATAGCTATCTCTAGGACATAGATATGGGGCTATGATATTTCTTGATTGATTATAATATTTAACTGACTACAAGAAAGAGAAAACTGTTCTCATATGATTTATCAACAAAGCAGGCCCCACGTACCTTTCTCAGCCTCCATTTTGTCAGTGTCTTCATTGTCCTTCCCTTGTAGTTTTTCCCCTCCTCCCACCTTCACCAGTCTAAAAATAAACAAATGAATAAAATATAGAGGTCACCAAAGGGGCAAGAAATATACAGCTCATATTCCCCTTGATATTTTCAAATCATCCCTTCTTACTTGGGTGACAGCTGCTTCTTAAGGATTTTTTGGGTTCCTCTTTTTATTATCATCCTTATCTGTGGACCCAAATCTCCATAGTTCTAAATGCAAGAGGAAAGCTATGGTCAGATTCTAGCCTTAACAGATTAAACGGTTTTGTGTGTGTGTGTGTGTGTGTGTGTGTGTGTGTGTGTGTGTGTGTGTGTGTGTGTGTGAAAATTCCTCTACTTTCATTGTTAAATGCAGGGTCCTAGAATCGTAACTATTGTTTCCTTGAAATTATATTTGCTACAATTATCACTCCTTATAATCAGGTATCCAATTCATGTTTTAGAAAGGTAGCTTAATCAGATAACCTTTAAAGCTCCTTCCAACCCCAAAATTGTTTAATTCTATATGTTTTTTGCTGAAAAAGAACTCCAGGGGATGGGATGGGGTGAAGTAAATAGGAAAGTCTTTACATTTAATTCCCCGTAATTTTCTCTGGGTAAGAGCAATGTCAAAAAATGATGACTAAACTAACCTGTATCATAAAGGAAGGAAAAGAAGTCATGCTTTCATGCCTCAAGTGAAAAATTATGGCTTGATTTTAAAATGGATATAACAGAATGTGACTACGGTAATTACAGTGTTTACAATCAAAGTTTCTGTGTAAATATCATATTTGCATATATAGCTTTGTGTTTTTTTTCTTCTCTCAAGACAGATTGTCAACTACTTACGCGCTTTCTTGACTGCCATCTAAATAATTTGTTATTTGGAGGAAATGCAGCCATTTAAAGTAAATATGACCTTCTTTGAACATAAAAGCAAATCATTGACAGAGATTGAAGATTCAGTATTGGTTCATTTACTTGGGAGACTGTGGAAAGCTGTTTCTTCCCACCCACACCTCCTTTAATCTCCTAGTCTTTAAAGAAAAGATAATAATTATAATCATTATATTTGTCAGAAAAGTTTGAAGGTTAGAGAGCTAGGAACCGTTACATGCATACACACACACACACACACACACACACACACACACAGCTACCTAAAATTATATATTTTTGGACAATATTTAAAAATTTCATGAAAATATCAAATAAGATGCATGAAAATCCTGGGTCATATTCTTAAGTCATTTGCATTTGAGAGAATTATGAACAGCAAGGTGTAGTTCAACATTTCTTGATTCAGAGTTCCCATGTGTTTTCTAGATAACAAGTTACCCTTTCCTTCACATTGTTGTTGACGATCACTGCTGCCATGTTCTATTTTTGGTTTTACAGACAGTGCTCTCAGAAGTTTTAAGAGAAGTCATATTAGTGTAATTTTTTTATATGAATTATAACTTTTGTCAAATCCTCAAGTCACCTTGAAAACTAAATATTTAAAAATCACTCTTCTAATAAAAAATATATGGAGTTGGAGAGCATACTTAACTGAATTTATTTCCTGTTTCTGTTGTTTACTGCCTTGTGGGTTTAGAAAAAAAAAAATTAGCTTATCTCGACTCTTTGTTATTAGATTGTGGTATAAACTAGATGGCAGGGCCTATGTAAAACCCACAAACAGTACCTTCCTTGTCTGCCACTTTTCCCATTTCAATTCTGCCCTTCTTCTATGGTTACAGAATTTGTATTTTTTACCTGGGCATGGAGGTGCCTGGAATAAAGACTTTATTTCCTAGTTTTCTTGATTGTGGTCAAGGAGAAGTGGAAGTGTTGTGTGTAGTATGTGGGAAGTTTTATTGATGCAAATAGCATTGCCCTCCCCTCTTCCCTGTTCCTTTCCCTGACCTGCTGATTAGAGTGTAGATATACCTATATGCTAATCGGAGCTTGAGTAGGAATCTTGAATCACGAGTTGGAAGGTTCATGAAGAGAATCACAGAGCAACAAAGTAAACGAAATTAGAGGTTCTTGTGATCATCAGCTTCTGCGTCAGTACTGGGGCAAATATCTGACTTTATATGTATGTATTTTTTAAAATTGTTATAATTTTGTGATTTTCGTCATTCAGAGCTGAAATTAATCTTTGGCTAATATAGATAGTTGACCAAAAGACTAATAAATATAAAGATGAGCAAGTCAAGGAACTTTATTTACAAAACTTCAAATCTACTTTTTATTAGGTGAATAATATTTTACTTAACCATTCTGTTCTTCGGTTTACTCATTTTTAATTAGGTCTAATAACCTCCACCTCACATAATGCTTTGAAAATTAAATGAGATAATGCACATGTAATATCTTGAACCTGGGTCAGCAAACTTAGGTACCTGGACCATGTCTTACTAGAGAGTAATAATACCCTTCTCTCTACTTGTTCATGTAAATACATTTTTATGTGAACACAGGCACATTCATTTGTTTCTGCATTGTCTTTGGCTGCTTTCAGGGTAGGATAGTAGAGTTGAGTAGTTGTAACAGATTCCTTATGGCACACAGAGCCTAAAATATTTATTGGCTAGCCCTTTACAGGAAAAAAAAAAACAAAAACTGCTGATCCCTGATCGAGAATATAGTATAGGAACTGATGTTTTGATTATGTATTTTCTTTCTATGAAACCATTGTAGTAAAGCATCATTTTGCTTGGAAAGCAATTACTTCACTGAATAGCTTTCAGTTATGGATATGCTTAGGAATGGTTTTTGAGTGATGGGCTTGGAACTTTACTCCTCCAGCAGCATTTATTTACCTAGTGTCTTTGAAGCATATGGCATACATCTGCCTAAGGGGCAGATACAGATTACATCCTCAATCTTCAGCCTTAGAGCAGAGAATAACAGGCTGGTCAATACAAGATGAGAACCATGATCCATGCATTGCTGCTGGTGCCTGGAGCCCATGCGACTAATCTCAGCCACTCAGATACCAACCATATTCCCTCTCTACCAACATTCCCAACTCCAACAACAACCACAACAATGACAGAAACCTTTATCATACATTACATTAACAGAATAAACTTATTTGGTGAAACAGGTACACGTTGTCTCAACCCTTTAAGCATATAGAACCATTGTTACTAAGCAAAATAATTCAAGGACTCAGAGATTATCTCCTAGGAGCTGTCTAGAGAAGAATCCATCTGTTGAATGTTCGGAGTTTGAGGGACCCAGGCCTGCTGAGTCAATTCTTTCTTCCCTGTCTCAGAATCTACAGATATATTTGTATGTATAGCATTGATTCTTCCTTATGGTACAGTGGAGTGATGCTCCTTCAGTTAGAATATTATTCTCCGTCTATATCCTCTCTTGTTTTTACCTCATCACAGACTTCATTCATCTTTGACATCTCTGTTTCTTTAACTTTTCTTTGTTTGCTATCTATTCCCAAATCCAACTGAAGGGTGGGGGGGAGAATATTATTATTATTAATAATAACAAAATTACATATTTTTTTCCTTCAGCTACAGTCCTGTTTCCATCCTCCTTTTCTATGGTCAAGTTGCTTAAAATGTATTTTTATACTGGGTCTCTATATTTCGCCATTTCATGTTCATTTCTATTTACTTCCTGTTCAAATGATGACATTCTAGAGAAATTGCCAGTGGTTTCTTTTTTTGTAATTCAAGAGAATAATATTTCAGGGTTGTTCTTATATGGGTGCAATTAAAAGTTTTAGCCACCGTCTGTATCACAAGTTTCTTTCCTTGGATGTGGTAATAATGATTTGAATAACAACTTTCATGCATTTGGAAATATTGATTATAACTTATGTGTCAGGCACTGTTCTGAGAACTAAGTATGTGATACCCAGTAGACAAAGTCTCTATGCTTAGGTAGCTCATAACAACCAGCACCACCATTTTTATTCACCTAGCACTAACCCTGAGCAAGAAGATGAACATGAATGATATAACTCCCTTTAATTCCTGCATTGCTCCATGAGCGTGGTACCATTATCATCTCCATTTTACAGAGGAAAAAACTTGAGCTAAGAGAAATTAATAACTTGACCAAGCTTAACAATGGTTCACTTAGGGCTTGAACCCTCATCTATCAAATATCAAATTTCTTAAAAAGAAAACAAAGCAAAAAAACCTCTATATCCTTTATTCTCAGTTTTCCGGGTATATAGAAAAATTTGCATGCAGCCTGGATTGTTGTTAGTTCCTATATTTTGCACATGCTGTTTCTGCTATTCGAATACCATTTCCCCAGATATTTATGTGCTTAGTCTTTACTTCTAGGGACCTTACAATGGTGATTCTGTGTTCCTGTGCTCTCCCAAAGAACTTACCCTTGTTGTAAAATTTACCAGAATGCAATTTAATGGTATGCTTATTAGTCTATCTTACCTAATAAACTAGAATTTATTTAGTAACTATGTGCTGGCACTTATTGAAATAACGTTTTTTTGAATGGATGAACCAATGATTATAATTGTTTTGTTTTTTCAAATAATACTACCCTCTCATATTTTCAAAAGAACTTTTTAGCTGACTCCCCTTCCTTTTTAGCCATTTCTTCAACAATACTCAAATAATATTCATATGCTCCTACATGTGTGTGTTATTTTTTCCCTTCCACAAAACGTTCTTCACATATCTAGTCCAACTCTGAAATTCTTATCCTTCAGGACTTCTCTCAAACATGTACTCTGCTGTGAATCCTTCAGTAATCATCAGTTGTTTATACAGGCAGTAAAATGTTTTTGTCTTATACTTTATTTCCTCTGTTTCTATTTCATAAGAATGGGGTCTTATATTATTAGTCTGTAAGTAACTAAAATTCTTGGCATAACCACTGAAATTTAGGAAACAGATCGTTATAATCTACATATTATTTAATCTGTCTTTTAAAACTGATTTGTTAAATATGTTTAAAAATTCATCCAAGGCTACTTTTAAAGATTAAATACCAAACAAAGTAGAATTGAGATGCTTTTCATAAATACAGTTGCCTCTTACCCTACATTCCTAAATCCCTGTACCTCATTGATGAGTCAACTTTTATATCCCTGAGATGTTTCTTTTGACAATTATACTCATATTATCTGCTTAAGCAGCTGTTTCTTATTTTATCAATCACAGGGATTAATTATTTCTTATTTGGTAGTTGAGGATTTGAAACTGTTACACAAACTCTTAACTTTAAATTTGTGATTGAAAATATTACCTCATACTTTTTTAAAATGTTCTCCAATTCAAGTTTGCTAATGTTCAACTAAAAGAAAAAAAAAGTGATTATTTTTTCCTTATGGTGTTAAAGGATTTTTTTGTTTGTTTTGTTTTTTCTTTTTGGAGGGCAGTGTCACTGGCCCTCACATGTGGGATCCGAACTGGGGCAGCTGGCATCCCAAACCAGCTCCCAACCATCGCACCACTCAGCTGGCCCAGGATGTTTTAATTATTTATGAACGCATGGTAGAAACACAGTTTATCATGTTGTAGAAACCTATCACTAATTAGTAAAGATCAGTCACTTTTTCTGAGATTGATGAATCATTTCCAGTTGTTACAAACAAAAAATACAAGCAGTTAGTCATGTCTGGGCAAAAGGAATAAATGACCCATGTAAATAAATGTTTGCAGTTGTGGAAGATTTGGTACCTTCCAGCACAGGTGTACATCCATTGTAAATTCATAAACAGTTTTAAGTGTATTTTTAAAAAGAGAAAGATAAATCAAAGTAAGGCAAGATCAGGGATAACCTGCTTAAAACACCTATTTTTTTTAATGATCCGTATAAAAAGTAGGCAATATTTAGTAACTATTGGATCATATTCTGCATTCATTTTGCTTATTTAAAATTTTTAGTATTAAATATTGTGGCATTACTTTCACAAATTGTGAAAAAAAAATCAACTTTTAGTTTACGTTCTACTTGTTTACAGAAGAGTGATTTAGAAAGTTTTTAAGAGGTTGGCACAAGGGAAATAGCAAGCATAAATTTGTAGCAATAGTTTACTGGTCTTTGGAAGCAGATGGTTTTATTTCAAATCCCACTTCTTCAGTATACTACACTCATGGCATTTTATCTAATCTCTATAAGTATAACTTTCTTTATCTACAAAATAGAGATAACAAAAACTAGATTTTTATGATGTTAAGAGACTCAGCTGAAGCAATGCATATAAAGTACAAGTATCTGGTAACAAGAAAACTCTCAAAGTGTTTGGTATAATTATTATGAGCACATTTATTTTTTTATTACCATCATTACAAATGCCGCAGTTTGCATTTATGCCTTAATGAATGGCCAGTGATTGTATTTGTCTTTGCTGATATAATACCCTTATACAGTGGCATAAATTGATTATATTCATGAGTTGATTGTAATGATTGCACTAAAATAGGTGGAAGAAAAGTCACCTAATGTTTCATTTATATGAATGTCTTAAGAAGGGTGTCATTGTTCTATGGCAGAGTGAAGCAAAAATGCATCCCTGCACAGGTAGTTATACAACCAAAGCTATATCTGTAGATTTATTATTGTTTTTGGCTTATTTTCAAACATTCTAACTATACAAATCAAGAAATAAATGAACTCTAGTTAATGATGGTATAAAAAGAGTGGTTTAGTAATTATAACAAATGTACTATACCAATACAAAATATTATTAGTAAAGGAAATGTATATGAAGGAGGGACAGTATATGGTAATCGCTGTACTAATTGCTCATTTTTTTTTGTAAATGTAAAACTGTTCCAAATATAAAGTCTTTTAGTTCAATTTAAAAATATTGTTTAAGAAATGTACATTTAAAATTGATAATATATATGAAGAACCTTAAGGGCATCCATATATTTCAAGGCAAATAGGCTTTTAATGAACCCCTCTTTTTAGGAAATACTTGGCAATATAAAGAAACATAATTCAGAAATGTTTATCATGTATAATTTTAATAGCTGTAAATAGAAAGCACACAGTCATTTATATATTTAAGTAAATTATTTTCTAAATAGAGAATGTTAGCCATACAACCAAATCATGCTTAAGAAAGTTGTTAATTGACTAGGACAATGTCTATGATGAAATGTTAAGTAAAGAACATTTTTGCTACAATACTAAATAAACATAATACATTATAAAATAAGCATCAGGAAAAAAAAAACCCTTCTGTATAAATGGGTAGTCAGTAAAAATAACCATAATGCATTATGGACTTGATGTTTGCTAGCTATTGTTTTAAAGCTATTTTATATCAATATTTTTCTCAAGTATGTAAGTCCTTTGTATGTAAAGCGTAATATCCCTATTTACAAATAAGATAGTAAATAAAAATAAATCAACATCCAAAATCATAGCTTTTGAGTGCCAGAGCTAGGATTTAACCGTCTTTGACGCCAATGTCCATGTTTTTTTAAAAGGTTAAATAAAATAATTACAGTGTCTTCCTCTAGGTTGTGCTATTGTGAGAAATTTAAAATTTTTAAAAGCAGATATTGGAAATTTTTACAATGAGAATATATTTAATAAATATAGAAAAAAGGAATCATAGAAAATGTATAATTGATTTTATTTTATTTTATGTGTATGGTTATTTCTGTAAGAAGTCCTTCGAATTTCATCAAAGTATGTCCTAAATTTTTTTTTTTTTTTTTTTGAGGGCAGTGTCATTGGCCCTCATATGTGGGACCTGAACCGAATCTTCTGGCTTCCCAAGCCAGCAATTAACCACCGCACCACTTGGCCGGCTCCCTAAATTTTTAGATACTGTTTAGATATTATAATTTCTCCTCACTGATGAAAATTTTTATTTTTTTCAAATTATCTCTGGTTTTGGAAAGTATGCTCATTGAACTGACTGGCAAATGTAATATAATGGTAATTATTAAGTTAATTACTTCTGGGAATCCACAATTTCTAGTGTTTTAAATGCTTGACTTTTCTGGGGTTCTTTTTGTATCATTTTCTTTCATTCATAAACCTTCATTTTTATCAAATGCCCATAAACCTATTGTGAGGCCCTTGCTGTCAGAAGTAAAATTCATGTCTACCACAGAGTTTTTATGTAGAAGTGGATAATGACATGTTGATAAGGGTTTGGAGAAATTGGAAACTTAATTCATTGCTGGTGGAATGTAAAATGGTGCAGCCTCTGTGGAAAATATCTTGGCAGTTCTTCAAAAGTTAAACATAGAATTATCATATAACTTAGGTATATACCCAAAAGAATGTAAAACATATGTCCTCACAAAAAAAAACACATATTAATTGCAGCAATATTTAAAATAGCCAAAAAAATGGAAATAACTCAAATGTCCATCATCTGATGAATGGATAAATACAATATGATATATGCATGCAATGGAATATTAGTCAGATATGAAAAGGAGTAAAATGCTGATACATACTAAACATGAATGGATTTGAAAACATTATGCTAAGTAAAAGAAGCCAGGCCAGTTATTGTATGATTCTAATTAAATGAAATCTCCAGAGTAGGTAAATTCATGAAGATAGAAAATGTATTAGTGGTTAGCAATGAATGATAGAATATGAAAATGGAAAGTGACTGTTAATGGGTACAGGGGTTTTTGAGGGGGGGTGATTAAAATTTTCTGGAATTAGATTGTGGTGATGATAACGCAACCTTATAAATATACCAAAAACCAAACTTTGTTGTACATGTTAACATAATGAATTTTATGGTATATTAATTATATCTCAATAAAAAAATAAATTTTCCATATAGAACTAGTTTTGGGTATGCATAGATTGTAATTTTTTAAGAAAGTTAAGTTAAAACTGTTTTTTTTTTCATCTTTAATAACACAAACCTAATTGTTTGTTACAGTTCAGTGCAAACAACATACACTGTTCTAGATGTTTTAAAATTAGTGGAATGATTATAGAACCAAATTATTCTCTGAGATTTTCATATAACTCCCATAACAAACAAATCTTGAAATTTAGGGAAGCTTCAAACCATGGGATAACCACCAGATCTATTTTGATATAGAAATAATGTTACTACCATCCCTGGCACCAAGAAACACAAGAACATACTGCCATAACCTTTGTAACCAGTGATTACAGACAGAAAACAGGAAGATTCCCTTCTTATTATTTTTCTTTTTTTTCTAAGTCTCAAAAGACTTGTCCCATTAGAGGCATATTCATATTATCCATTGCAATGGAATCTAGGATATATAGTTCATAATTTCCTAAGCTCTGAAACTAGGTGCTATCCTAGAATTTGAGAGAGACGATTGAAATGTCTAACATTAGCCATTAAAAGTATTTTGCACCTTCAAAATTGAAAGGTTGAAATAATTCTTGAGATAGGAGTCTTGCCTCTCATAATACTAAACAATAATATTATAGTCAGAATTAAACTTTTTATGAAGTTATGCTTGACAAAACAATAGGAAAATCAGGACTCAATTATCAAACTTTTAGAAATGATTTTTCCCATTTCATTCTAAAATTCCATCTGTGAAAGTTCTTTGATTCATCTGGTTATCTTAATTCTAATCAGTGTGATTTTTATTAAGATTGCAGTATTCCCCCTTACCTGTGGGTGATCCATTCCAAGATCACCTGGGTATGCCTGAAACAGTGGATAATACTGAACGCTACTTATACACTGTTTCTTCCTATGTATGCATACCTATGATACAGTTTAATTTATAAATTAGGCACAGTAACAGATTATCAACAGATTATCAATAACTAATAATAAAATAGAACAATGATAACAATATACTGTAATAAAAGTTATGTGAATATAGCCTCTCCATCTCAAATACCTTACACTGTAATCTCACCTGTTTTCTGCATGTGATGAAGTGAGATGATACAATGCCTACATGATGACATGAAGTGAGGTGGAATTATCCATTTTACATTTTTAGACTGTGGTTCACCCTATATAAGTGAAACTGTGTAAACTGAAACCAGAGATAAAGGAGGATACTGTACTGTGAGAGCCTCCTTCCAGCCTCAGTTTCTCCATTGTAATCAGTTCTGCAGATTTAAATATTTCCTTCAAGATCCTAAAATTCCCCAATGGGAAAAGGTAAAAATAGTATAATATCCATGCTAAGCTTACATTGTTTGATCATAACCTAATATCCCTCCATCAAATCTATCAGCTTGTTTCTTTCTCTGCAAAACTTATGTAGCCTGTGCCTGGAATTCTTCCCTAATCACAGGGTAAAATTTTTCATTTCTACCTGGCATCCATTTCCTACTTCAGAAACGTTACCCATTTTTCAGCATAGCTAAAATGTGTGCTTAATTATGAATTTTTCTCTAATGCTCCCTGAGAGTTGGTTTTCTCTGCCATTTTCTCATTCTGTGGAACTTTTCTATACAGCATTTCTTAAATGTCTTCAAAGCAAAAACAACACAGTACTTAGGTTTTTATTTCCACCTACCAATATTTAGACTGATGCACAATAGTTACTCAATGTTTTAATAAAAATATATAAACATAAGAACAAACAAATGTGGTGGTTAAGCACTGGCTTGGGAAGCCAGCCATCCCAGTTCCGGTCCCACATATGAGGGCCAGTGACACTAGCCTCAAAAAAAAAAAAAAAAAAAGAACAAGCAAATGGATATGTAATTTAACTTCCCCATCCCAAGTTTTAAGTAATCTGTTTTTTAACACTACAGTATAATCCAATATCATGCTTTCCATTTGTACATTTCGATAAAATTGAAGTCCCATATATTTTTTTTTTTAGAGGGCAGTGTCACTGGCCTTCATATGTGGGATCTGAACCGAGGCCGCTGGCATCCCAAGCCAGTTCTTAACCACTGCACCACTTGGCAAGCCCTGAAGTCCCATTTTTTAAATTTTATATTCAGAGGCCTGACTGTCATTGCTGTTTGATTTGATTTGGATTTAAACCTAAAAGAAAATATATAACAATACTACAATTGTAAGGTTTCTATTAGACCTACCCACATTGATAGAACTATCAATAAAGGAACATTTCAAATACTGTGAAAGTTATGGGATTATATCAGACTTAAAAGTTTTTTCACAACAAAGGAAACCATCAATAAAACAAAAAGGAAACCTACTTAATGGAAGAATATATTTGCCAATGATATATCTGATAAGGGGTTAATATCCAAAATTTATAAAACACTCATGAAACTCAACACCAAACAGACTAACAACCCAATTAAAAAATGGGCAGAAGATATGAAGAGACATTTCTCTAAAGAGGACATCCAGAAGGCCAACAGGCATATAAAAAAATATTCAACCTCACTGGTCATTAGGGAAATGCAAATAAAAACCACAATGAGATACCACCTCACTCTGGTCAGAATGGCTATCATCGATAAGTCAACAAACAACAAGTGCTGGCGGGGCTGTGGAGTAAAGGGGAACCTGCTGCACTGTTGGTGGGATTGCAGATTGGTGCGGCCACTATGGAAGTCAGTATGGAGGTATCTCAAAAAACTGGAAATGGAACTACCTTTTGACCCAGCAATTCCACTCCTAGGTATTTATCCTGAAAAACCCAAGACACTTATTCAAAAAAATATATGCACCCCTATGTTCATTGCAGCGCTATTTACAATAGCTGAGACTTGAAAACAACCGAAATGCCCATCGGTAGATAACTGGATTAAGAAACTGTGGTACATTTATACAATTGAGTATTACTCCACTATAAAGAAGAATGAAATCATACCATTTGCAATGATATGGATGGACCTAGAGACTATTATGTTAAGTGAAATAAATCAGTCAGAGAAAGACAAATACCATATGATCTCACTTATATGTGGAATCTGAAAAACTAAATGAATGAGCAAAGTAAACAGAAACTGTCTCATAAATATAGAGGCAAAACTGATGGTTGCTAGTTGGGATGAGGGAGAAGGGGAAGGGATTAGACAGCGTAAATAGAGAACTACAATATTGCCACAGGGATATGAAACACAGTTTGGGGAATATAATAATGTAAATATTTTGTGGGGTGTCAGATGGTCATATGTCTTGTTAGGGAGACCATTTCATGGATGGAGTAGAGGCTTGATCACTGCACTGTACACCTGAAGCTGGTGTTGTATGATTTTGTATACCAACTGTAATAGAATATATAGATAGTCACAGGATGTGAATTATAATGTGGAAGGGAGTTAGAGGAAGTCTAATAGATATATATGATCTGGGAGGGAGGAGTGGGGTGGCTAAATGGGGGAGGGAGGTTGTCACTTTGAGGGGTAAAAAGTATAACTATTGCACTGTGTTGTACACCTGAAACTAATTAAAAAATAAATAATTAATTTAAAAAAATAAAAATAAAACAAATACTGTGAAAGAGAATTAGTAGCTTCTGTATTATATTCTTTCAAATCAATTGATGATGACTATGAAATAAAGCAATGGATTGACATTAAAGATCTTTTTCTTTCTCATGTAATTTCTTTGACCTACTATTAGAAATAAAGGTAAAGAATTATTTTTATTTAAAGAAACTTTACTAAATGAGAAATGTGCATGCACTCAAACGTATATACACAGGAACTCACTTGGCAGTCCTTACTATTTATTTTTAACCTCAGAAATGAGTCTTTTGCCATGCATGCCCTCGGTGACTTTACATCATCTTAAATGAGGCCTTAGAGAAATAAAGTACCTACAGCAGGAGCCTATAAATTAGTGCGAGTAGGGCCTACGGAAGCACCGACTCTAAACATATTAAACTAGTAAACTTGGACTTCATTAAGTTTTTGGTCATCAGCTATCATTAACAAAAAATAAAATTCAATTATAATTCCACTATGCATCTTGCGGTTTTATCTCAGAAGCCTCCTAATGAGTACTAAATGCTGAAAATGCAATATCTTAACAGTCAAAATTATTGCAACTAACAATCTACATTAGAAATGGACAACCATACAAGTAAGTTGAGTACTCAGAACTAAAGTCCAATAAACAGTTTGTATCATGATCTTTAAAAATGATTATCTCATTTTATTTTTCGGATTTTTCCTAAATAAGAGGGTTTTTTGTTGTTGTTGTTTTGTTTTTAATTTTATTAAATTTATTAGAGTGACATTTGTTATTAAAATTATATTGGTTTCAAGTATACATTTTTATAATACATCATCTATATATTGCATTGTGTATTCACTACCGAGAGTCAGTTCTCCTTCCATCACGATTTACTTGACCCCCTTTCTCTCTTCTACCACCTCCCCCACCCCCTTACCCTCTGGTAACCACTCAACTGTCTTCCATGTTTATGAGTTTTTGTTTCTTTGTTTGTAGTGTTCCTTTGTTGCTTTCAGCTTTATATCCCACATATCAGTGAATTCATATGGTTCTTGAATTTTGCTGTCTGACTTATTTTACTTAGCATGATAATCTCAAGATCCATCTATGTTGTCGCAAATGGTAGTATTTCATCTTTTCTTATGGCAGAGTAATATTCCATCGTATATATACACCGCATCTTCTTTATCCAGTCATCTATCGAAAGACACTTTTGTTGTGTCCAAGTCTTAGCCACTGTGAATAATGCTGCAATGAATATAGGGCTACATATATCTCTATGGGTAAATGTTTTCAGGATTGCTGGGTAGATACTCAGAAGAGAGATTGCTGGGTCTTATGGTAATTCTATTCTTAATTTTTCAAGGAACCTTCATACTGTTTTCCATAGTGGCTGTGCCAATTTACATTCCCACCAGAAGTGTATGAGGGTTCCTTTTTCTCCACAGCCTCTCCAACACTTGTTATTCTTGTCTTGTTGTTGATAGCTATTCTAACAGGTGTGAGGTAGTATCTCATTGTGATACTACCACAATGAGATATTACCATATAGCTAGTGAAGCTGAGCACTTTATCATATACTTGTTGGTCATTTGTATGTCTTCTTGGGAGAAGTGTCTGTTAGGTGTTAGGCTTTCACTGGTATTAGGCTTTATATACCTATTTTAAAGACATACAAAAATAGTATGTAATTGCTTATTATCATGAACTTTAATTTCAATTACATTGTGAAAGTTGAAATTAGAGCATTTTTTCTTTGCTACTGCCATCCTTCTTATTTAATGGAACTGTTATATTCTGACATTCATTATTTGCATGAGTTTATAATGTCACATTAGGTGCTGTTATTAACTTTGTAGGAAAATAGTTTTAAAAATTAATAAGTGCATTTAATGATTTTTAGGATAAAATAAAATGTGGTCTGATTTAATAAAAGATTTATTCATCTTTTATATATATCAATCATTTCCATAAATGTCTTAAATATATTATCACACTTAATTCTTACAAAATCCCATAATACAGGACATAGTTGTCTCAGTTTTACAGAAAATACATTAGGTTTCTATAGATTAAGCAGTATGCCCAATGTTAAACATCTAGGTAGTATTTATAAAACCCATCTCATGTTTGTCTTATCCCAGAGTTTAAGTTTTAAAAACCATAATACTGTTTAAGTACCAACCCAAAGGAATTACCACAGGACTTTAAGACAGTTTTAAAGTATTCGCTTTAAAATGGAAAAATGAAGATCTGGGGTATTAGACATAGTTATAGTTTGTCCTTCAGCACAGGTTAGGGTCTAATTTACCATGGGTCATGTAAAATATCTAGAAATAAAAATCAACCTAGAGCTATAAAATAAAAAGTGACCTTTAAAATCCAATATTACAGACAAACAACTTTTGCCTCTGGAGGCTGTTGAAGGGCAAAATATGAATAGGCAAGTTCACTCTCAATTTCCTAGTGTACATATCATTTTTTCTAGTCAGGGAGGCAGCCACTAGAATTAAGGCCTTAGAGCTGCTGAAATTCAAATGCATTTTCTACATGTCTGAGGCTTTGGAAAACCACCCAAACTTCTTCATTTTGGAACAAACAAACAGAAACCAGCAGCCTCTAATAGTGGTCTCACAATTAGTTAGAGATTCCCTGATGCTCCCTTGTCCATTCTTTCTGCAATTCTTTCACCCTCTGACACAAAATGAAACACTAGGTTTCAAGAATAAAAGATCCTTGCATTACAAGAAATCTAAATGAAATAACTACTGAGAGCAACATAATTAGAACACACAGAGAATCTAGTGCCTATACTTTGAATCCCAATTTAAGTAATGCAGTTAGTGGCATTTCCAAAACAAGTATTGAGATCACTTAATAGAGGAACTGCTGCATAATGCATGTTTGCTTAAGTCATCTCAGCACACTTGGATGAGATTGATGAAATGTTTTACTCAAAAACTGTCATATTAGTGGTCATTTGATAATTTTTTAATAAGATATATATATTTTTTTAAAGATTTTATTGGGGAATTGGGGGAGGTGAACAGTATTGGGGAATAGGGGAAGGGGAACAGCCAAGTTCTTGTCCTTCAATCTTAGTTGTGGAGGGCACAGCAAGCTCAGCTCCCAGTCCAGTCACTCTGTTCAGCTCAAGGTGCCTTGTTCAATTAGTTGCATGTGGGCATAGCCACCATCCCATATGGGAGTCGAACCTGGCAACCTTGTTGTTAGGAGCACATGCTGTCACCAGCTGAGCCATCCTGCCACCTGTTGGCAGCTCAGCGGCAGCTCAGATCAGTCGCAACTCATCGACCCATATGGGAATCAAATTGGCGACACTGTTGCTCAGAGCTCGGGCTCTTAACCAACTGAGCCACTCAGCCGACCCCCAATAATTTTTGTAGATGCATATTTTAGGCATACATCTTGAAAATGTTAGTTTCAGAAAGTCTAGGATGAGCCCCAGGAATGAGCATCTTTAACAAGCACAACAGCTGGTTCTTATGCCAATGTTAAGGAACCACACTTTGAGAAAAATTTTCCGGGAGCAGATAACTCTCTTTTGACTGGTTAAGTATAGCCAGGTCTATCATCAAAAGTCCAGCATTTGTTCTTTAAAAATTAGGCATTTTTGGCAATTAGATAAAATTTTATGTCATAATCATAAAACGTCTCCTAGAAATCATTAATACTGCTTTCACCAAAAATGGTGACCTTATGTACCAAGCTGGTCAAATTATTAAGTTAAATAATTGTAGACCTACTTGATAATTCCAGCTAACTCCAGATATGTATACAAAGTGTAGACATTAGAAAATGCTAGAAGCTCTTACACACCCCATTAAAATGGAACACTATTATTATCAACAACCTGATTAATTGTGTTCAGCATACCTTCTACCTTGTTATTTGCAGTGCTAAATCAACATGTTAAAATATATATATATATATATATATATATATATATATATATATATATATATTTTTTTTTTTTTTTTTTTAGGGCAGTGTCACTGGCCCTCGTATGTGGAACTGAACCGGGGCCGCTGGCTTCCCAAGCCAGCGCTTAACCACCGCGCCACTTGGCTGGCCCCCAACATGTTAAAATATTTTGCTGAATGCTGCCATGCATACCTTTGAAATGTTGTGCATCTTAAAATCAATAAAATATAATCATTAATATTGACTCATTAATTATCATTGATTCATTAACATTGGACTTACTGGTAAAAGCATTATAACTCAGGTGGAAAGAGCCTTACTTAACACATATTTTCTCCATAAGACAAATCACCTGCCACCTTCTTATGCTTGTGAACACTAAATGGCATTTCAGCACTGTGCTTGGAGGTCAGTTTAAAAAGTGAAATCATCACAATAATAAAAAAAGCAAAAAATGACACTAAAGAGGTAGTAAAATGGACACATTTAGAGTATGATAGCTGAAATCCAAAGGAGAAACATCACTTTTTTCCAGCCTTACCTGTGCATGTACATCTGCATCAGGAGACTTAGACTTTTCACCACTCAAAGCTTGTTTGTGATTGTCCACAAAAGTACTGTGATATTTCATTTTGGGATTACTAATAAAGTTTTACGAGTAGGCAAATTTGCACACATGGAATCTGTGAATAATGAAGATCAACTGTATATGTGAACGTATCAAGGAATGCATGGGAATGGTTATTAGAAAGTTAGGGAAGACCTCCTTCTAAAGAAGCTGTGGAATCTGCAAAGGCTGTGAGGTTCTGTCAATACACTTACTTATTAAGCCTTTGGAGGTGGCACAATTTCTCCTTTATTATTATAAAAACTAATGAACTGTGCAAATATATTTTAACTTCTGTATTTATGAGTTATTGTACATTATATAAAAGAATAAATCAAACACATAAAATATTACATATAGACAAAGGTATCATGTTATTCCTGTGTAATTTCTTCTATAATTTCTAAGGTCATAAAATTTTTTGCATATATATTTTAATTATAGTTGGCATACACTGTGACATTAGTTGCAGGTGTACAGCATAGCAATTAAAATAAAACCTTATATATTTTATAAAGTAATCACATCAATAAGTCTGGTACCCATCTGGCACCATGTGTAGTTATTCAGATATTACTGACTATATTCCCTATCCTTGTGACTATACATTTATATAACTGGCAGTTTGCACTTCATAACCTTTGTTGCCCGTCCCATACCCCCCAAGCTAGTCAATTGTTTCCATTATTGAAATTTAAACTATTTCTATTTCCATTTTTAAATTTGATGCACTTTCATAAATATATTTTTACTGTTTAATTAACCTACAATATATTTCAATGAAAGTTGAAGTGTGAAACTCTAAGTTTTATTTGCAAGCTCTTTTTTTAACTACTTACCCCAATGTATTTTATGGAATAACCATTTCTTTTCCACTTAGTTTATAATACTTTCTTTATTAGACTACAAATCCTTGTATTTGTCTTAATTCTGTTTTGTATTCATTTTGTCTTACACTGTTGACACTTTTTAAAATTTCTGTTTCATAGTTTTTAATTATGATCTTACTGCCACTATTCTTAATAATTGTTTCCCTTCTGAAAAATATTTTGTGATTTGTTGTTTATTATATTTGTACACCCAATCATAAATCAGATATTGTAATTTATAATACAATCTTTTATATAAAACTAAGGAAAATATTTGTCAACTAAACTATGGCATTCCATCATTTGTAAAACACAGTCCAATTGTAGAGTTGTTAACACATTGAGGTCGGGGCATTTAAATTGTTTAAATGCATGTTCCCAAAGTTTAAAGCATTGAAATCAACTTTTTTACTGTGTTTCTTTAAAAACTTATAACAAATTCGCTATTTTTGTGAACTGAAATTTTCAGGAAATACTCACCGAAGACCCTAGTAGTGCTTGAGGGTGTGATACCTCTGGAAACATTCCCCCTTGTGGAGAGGCCCTAAGCAGAACTTCCAGCTATACCGAGTTTCACTTCTTTTGTTGTGGGCAGCACAAATATGGCACCTCCTAGCAGGATGTTTTCTTTCACCCCATTCATTTTCAACAATTTTCTCTAGCACATGTTTGCGCATATCACCCGAAAGTCTCCCAGGGGGGGTCTTCATGAGGCACAGGAGGGGTTTGGGTAGATGTTCCTGGGCATGCTGCATCTGTGTCTCCACTTTATTTGTAGCCCAGTCTGTTAACAGAAGTGCTTCGTATTTCATTTTTGATGTAGGGTTTAGTTTTTGATAGATTCGAAAAGAATTGAAAAGTGTACAATGTATAAGCTAAAATGCAACTTTCTTTGGCCACCTCACTGTTTTTCTCGAGAGAGAATAATAAGACAAGTACTGATCTGCCCTATCAACACCCTTCATGAATATATTATACTGAAAAATACAAATAGGTTTTTTCTTTACTTCTTCATTTCTCCATGGAATATCAATCATTGTTGAATCGTGAATTGTGGAAATCATGTTGACAACATGAATATCTCTCCAGGATTGAAGAAGAATTTCACTCTTTCTCTTGAATGTGGTTTTGTCATGTTTCAGAGACTGTGATTCATTTTTCATTTCTGGAGGAAGACCCCTGTTCACTCTGATTGTTCACATACTCTAACTTGTCTTGGAAGGAGAGTTTCAGCAATTGTCACATGATTGTAATAGTTGTCTTGGTAGACATGGTAATTTTGATCAAGATAAACACAAATCTGCATCACTGATCCACAGTGTGTTAACATGAAAAGTTGTGCATCTTAAAATCAATTAAATATATTTTCTACACATACTTCAGAATAAATTTGTAGTTCTAAAATGTATCCTGTTAAATATCGCTTAGGTGTGCATTAAACCTATAATTTCATATTAGAAAAAAAGGTAATTTTTTAGGCTTTCTATCTTGAAATCTGCTGTTCAACTCTGTATTTTAGTTGTTTGCAGCTCTCATTAAAATTTCTCAGAAATCTATACAGAAGTAACACATTTTAAGATTATTTCTATATATTTATATAACTTTCACCCAGTACTTTCAATGTTTAATGTGTTTTGATTATATTTTCAATTTATTTATTTTTTCTGGTTTATAAGATGCTATTAATTTTCTAATTTATCTTATTGTACTCCAATTTCATGGGTTGATTTTGAAATTTTACTGTATTTCTCTTGATTCTTTTTGTTTTTATTTTATCTTTAATTTATGTTAACTTTTTAGTTTCAGATGTACAAAGCAATGTAATAGAAATTTAAACCCCTTATAAAGTGATAACACCCCCCCCCAGGCTACTACCCCTCTGACAGCTTATGTATCTGTTGCAATACCATCAACTCTCTTCCCTATGTTGTCTTTGTACTCCACATCCCGTGACTATATATACCTATATATTTAGTTATAGTTGACATTCAATATTATTCTATTTCAGCTCTTTAGGTGTATAGTGCATCGGTCAGGCATCTACTCAGTCTACGCTGTGATCCCCTGGTAAGTCCAGTGCCCATCTGGCACCTTACATGACCTTTACAACATTGTTGGTCATATTCCCCATACTGTAATAACTATCAATTTGTATTTCTTAGTGTCATCACCTTTTCCACCCTGCACCTAATCCCATTCCCATCTATCACGGTGATAGATCTAGCACCTATCTGGCACAATACCTAGTTATTACAATATTATTGACTATATTCCTTATGCTATACCCTACATTCCCATGACTACTGTATAACAACAAATTTGTACTTCTTAATCCTTTCTCCTTTCACCCATCCTTAACCCCCTCTCATCTTAAAGAAGTCCCTCTAAGATTCCTTATGATACTGGTTTGGTGGTGATAAACTCCTTCAGCTTTTTCCTGTCTGGGAAGCTCCTTATCTGTCCATCAACTCTAAATGACAGTGTTGCTAGGTAGAGCAATCTTGGTTATATGTCATTGCTTTTCATCATTTGGAAAATTTCCTGTCACTCACTTCTTGCCTGTAAAGTTTCTGTTGAGAAATCAGCTGATAGTTGAACCGGGGCTCCCTTGTACGTAACTAACTGCTTTTTTCTCTTGCTGCTTTTAAGATTATCTCTAAGTATTTAACCTTTGGCATTTTAATTATGATATGCCTTGGTGTTGGCCTATTTGAGTTTATTTTGTTTGGGACTCTCTGTGTTTCCTGGGCTTATATGTCCATTTTCTTCACCAGGTTAGGGAAGTTTTCTGTCATTATTGCTTCAAATAGATTTTCAATTCCTTGCTCTGTCTTCTCCTTCTGGTACCATTATAATGCAAATGTTGGTCCACTTTATATTGTCCCAGAGGCCCCTTAAACTTTTCTCAATTTTGTTGAAGTTCTCACTGAGATCATTGAGCATTCTTATAACCAGTATTTGGAACTCTGTGTCTGATAGATTGCTTATCTCTGTTTCACTTAGTTCTTTTTCTGGAGCTTTGTTCTGTTCTTTTATTTGGGACCTATTTCTTTGTTTCCCCATATTGGTTGCTTCCCTGTGTTTGTTTCTATGTATTAGGTAGAACTGCTATGTCTTCTGGTCTTAGTAGAGTGACCTTAGGTAGTAGGCTTGCTGTGGGATTGATTCAGTGATGCAGTCTTTCTAGTCACCTGAGCCACATGGTCCAGATGTGTCCCTTGTGTAGGTTGTGTATGCCCTCCTCTTGCAGTTGAGCCTTGGTTGATAATTGCACATCAATTAGAGGGACTGATCCTTGGGCTCACTGATTGTAAGGACTTGCCTTGACTACAATGGAAGAGTTGTTGTGCAGGGGCTGATCCTACAGCCAAGATCTGCCTTAGCAGGACTCTGATACCTGCCCAGTCCACCCCTTGGGTATGTTGTACATGGAGGTGGCTGGGTGATGCTCTAGCTCATTTTGAATCTGGTCACTGGGAGTGCCAGCCCCAGGACCACCTTGGAGGGGATCTGTTGTGGATCCACTTCAGCCATAGCTCGTGTCCCACCCAGGGCCACCCAGCGGGAGCCAGAAAGAAATCTGCAGATGACTGTCACCCATGTTCTGCTTGGCGCCTTGAGACGCCAAGCCATGAACAAGTCTGGCTACCACTGGTACCTGCATAGGTCTACTTAGCCAGAGGTACAGGACATGCTCAATCCAGTTGCTGCTTGTCTGGGTTCTGTGATCCTTTGAGAAACTGTAGGAAAGTCTGCAATTTGAGCCAATGCAGGCGGTCTGCATGAAAAAGCCACTGAAAGCAGCATGGATATGCCTGAAAGTTGGGCAGGGTGGAGTCTCCAGTCACTGGGGCGTGGCTAATGAACCACAAAGACTCAGATATGCAGGGTCTGCCTGCATCCACTCATAGGGCAGGGGAAGGGATCTACAAAGAAACAATGGCCTCCTCCAGCTCCTCCATTCAGGAAAAAGCTGCCACTCCACCCCCTATCCCAAGCCAGACAATTCAAGCCCCCACCATCTGTCCCTGCCACCTTTTCAGCTGCTGCTCCAGCGCTGGAGCTCAGAGTGAGTGATTCCATTGGTGGGTAAGTCCAAGCACAGTCTCTGTAAGAGGAGCACCTGGGAGTGCAATGGCACTCAGTCTCACTCAGTCACAATCTCTGCAGGTTTTCACAACCAAAAATTATGGGGATTTCTCTCCCCGGCACTGGAACCCTGGGCTGGGATGGGGCTGGGATCTCTCGCTCCTCGAGGGAACCCCACAGCTGAAATAGCCCTCCCGATCTGTAATGGTCACACACAGGTGTGGGACCAGTCCATGTCACATTTCTGATCTTCCTACCAGTTTGGAGATGGCTTCTTCTGCAAGTCCTTATTGAAAGGCTTCATTTCAGCTTGATTTTAGGCAATTCTTGATAATGATTGTTTTGTAGATTAGTTGTAATTTTGATGTGGTTGTGAGAGAAGGTAAACATAGCATTTACCTGCTGCACTATCTTGATTGTTGTCGTTTTGTTTTTATAAGTATATAATTCTCTTATTTGAATATGATAATCTCATCTCTTCTACATTTATGATCTCTTATAGCTTAGTGCATTTATTACCAGATCAATTCATTTAGTTTTATCCCTCTCAGAATCATTACTTATTTTCTGGTCTTTATAAAATCAAGTAGTTGCACTTCCCAACACTTATTAACACTCAGAATTATGAACTAAGAGAAATAGTGTATTTTTCAGTGATATGCTTCATTCTCTTGTGCAATTTTATAATGATGAAAGACGCACTTTTGTAAGATAGTCTGTCATCTGCAAAAATTTATTACCAAAATGTCTTAGAGGCTTATAAAAATCCCTAAGAAACCTTAGGATTATTTTTTAGCTACTTTTACTAAATCACTCTAAACTTTGATTCTTTATAATCATGAAAGAAATAATGAGTGCTTATATAATTTAAATAAAGAACAATTGCATGAAATCATAAAGTTTTGGTACTAACTTCACAGACTCCAATCTTCTTCCTTGGTGACATTTTTACTAGGTAGAAAGAATTTCTATAAAATCATGTTTATTGACACAGCTATAAATTTTGCATTGAAATGAGATTTTAGGTAAGAAAAGGCCCAGCTAAGTGAGTGGCCCCCAAAAATTGATCTTTACATTTATGTGTACCCATACATCCCCTAAAATTTTGCATCAAAATCATTATGAAATTATTTTAAAATTTCCTTTTGGAGAGTTCTATTTGTTCATTTGTTTTTCAAAATTTGAAGTTCAGAAATAATTTGGGGCCCAGACTCCAGTACAATAAAAATATTGAAAGGATTTGCAGTAATATTCAACATTATGTTTTCAGGATCTGAAAGCTGATACATTTATTTAGAAGTTAAAATATAAAAAAATACTCTTTATACCTTACTGAAATGCCCTTTTTTAAATCAAAGAATCAAAAACTTGGTGTTGTTTATGGGATTCTTTTTTACTTGCACTCCTTTCTCTTAATTCTGAAAAAAAAATGTACTTTTTAATTAAGTACTATCTCCCAAAATTTTGATATAAATTATCCCATAGACTTCAATTGTATCTTTCGCTATTATATTTTTAAAACCATGTTTCAATTTTTATTTAAATTCAAATTTAATTTTTTAACATTTTTTGCTAGGTGGAATGAATTTTTATTTAAATCTAATTTAGACTTGTTCTTTTAAATCGATTTTCCTAACAGTGCAGAACCCTGATTCCTTGATCCTTTTTTATCAGCTGGTAGTCTGCCATTCCTTAATGTTATGTTTAGACAAGGAAACACTGCAATGTGAAGGGATTTGATCCTAAACTCTAATGTAGTCAGTCCCTCATGAACTCTTGAACTACCATGGATGATGGATGCTCACACTAGAGACAACTTCAGAGCCCAGAACCTATGATCCTGTGGTCCCTGTTCTCAAACTACACACTGATACTTAATCCTCTCTGACTCACTACTCTAGTGCCAAGTCTAGAATTACCCCAATATACAAATATGTTAGCAAGAAGTAAAAATGTCAAGAGCAAAATAGCCAGAGCAGAATAGTATGTTTCCAAATTCTCGGCTCTGAATTGATGTAGTCCTTCCCAGGTAAAGGAAAGCTTACAACACCATATTATCTTTCCAGACTCATGGGGGAAAAAAATGTTTCTAGAGAATAAAAGACCAGAATCAGAGAAAAGGATAGTGGCCTGGATATTTTGCAAGCGTATGCACATTTCTACTTATTTCACCAGAATTCATGGAGAAAAGAATCAAATGTCCATGTGATTCATTCACACAAAAATCATTTGTATACCCCTATGATAACTATAAATATATATTTTTTCTGTATTTGTGTTTTTGTTGGTTTTTTAATTTAGTTTCAGGTATACAAAACAATGTAATTGTTAGATATTTACACCCCTTACAAAGTGATAACCCCCCTTATTTCTTTGATATCGTATATAGCTGTTACTTTTCCATTGACTCTATTCCCTATGGTATATTCCACATCCTGTGAATATATATATATATATATATATATATATATATATATATATATATATATATTCTTGTGACTATATATATAAAATAATTTTATATATATATATATTAAATTATAGTTGATGATAACAATATTAATGTCTTGAAAAACTCCTTTTTGTTGGACTCCAGCTGATGGTTACTGTGGAGGAAAAGCCAGATGTGAGCATCCCCTTTTTCAGTGTCTTCTGTTTTTCTATTGTTATTGCTTTTCTAGAAGTAGTTCTTTACCCAAAGCACTTAACAGCCCATTCACAGTCAATCCTGGATCCTTCTTTCTCTATCAAGGGAAGGGAAATGCAAAGAATTAAAGAATCTCTGCACTCATCTTTCCAGGCCATTATGCCCATCCTTAATCATGCTCCTGCTCATCCACTTGGGACTACTAAAGTAAATTGTTTAACCTCTGAAAGCTTCATCGTGGGACTTTGTATTTTGCATTAGGGAGCAACAACGAAACCCTCAAAACAGATGGTGAACTATCCTACTACTCAGTAATAAGTAATATACAAACATCTTTCCATTTCCACATAAAGAAATGAAATGATCTCAAAGTAACTCCCGCCTACTTCATATATGAAATATCGTAGTCCTAAAACATGTACACAGTGTCTTCCCCATATTTTATATTATTCTGTTTAGTTACAAAAGAGAAATCACAGTTTCCTATTTGCAGTTTCCTCTTTAGCAGTTGGGCTCTCCTCCAACTGCTAAATTGTTGCAGCAAACTGCGGCTCACGAGCCACATGCGGCTCTTTGGGTACCTTCCATCTCAAAAGTCTGCCGACTCCTGGAAGAGCTGATCCTGTCCCTCACAACCATTTAAAAATTATTCAACAGCCATAAATATATTTTTACATAATCACCATTATGTGAATAAATATCCTTTAAAAATTTTATAAATGAAACTAAGATAGTTTTATTTTCATTTTTTTTTAATTTTTTTTTTTAGCATAAACACATTTATTCACTATCCAAAGGGACGATCTTAATTAAACCAACACCTGGAAATAGTTGCATGTAAAACGTTTGTGATAAAGATAACAGAATACAGCAATGAAAAAAGGAAGAAAAAAAAAAAAACATGGAGAGATTCGCTCATTGAACAGAGCCTGTTTATTCACGCAGTTAATTCTTGTCCAGAAGGATGACAGAATTTTTACTCAACTTTTTCATAGACCCGAGAGCAGGTGACATTGTTCATGACGCATTCCACCACTAATTTCCCATTTTCCAGTTTTCTTGTTACTGTGCTTTCTTTCCCATCCCATACCTGATGTTGAACCAGTTCGCTGTTGACAAAGTTGCACACAGTCTGAGTTATTCTGCCATTAGCTGTAGTTTCTTCAAACTTCTCTCCCAGGTCACATGAAAACTGTGTTGTTTTCACCATGCTCCCTGTTTTCACAGTGAGGTATTTGCCGTCAGAGGTGATGATGCAGCCTGGTTTGGCCATGGCACCCATTTTTCGCAGAGCCTTCCCCACTCCTAATTCCTTCATGTACTCATCAAAGCCTTTGCTCTCCACTAAGCGCCATCTTCCTACCAGCTGCTGAATGGAGGCCATGGTAGGCATGCCTGGCGTGTTGGTGCGAGAGGAGCAGAGAGAAGCATGGGGAGCTTAGCTCTTCTTTTCATTTTCAATTTTACTTCAGAGTCGCAGTTTGCTGACCTCTGGCGGCTCTTCCCTCTCAAAAATTTGTCAACCCCTGGTCTAGTTCTTTCAATGTTTCTCATATTGGGGTATTCTAAAAGAACAGTTGGACATATAATATTTCCAAAGCACGAGCTAAATATCTGTAAAACTTAGGAAACACAAACATTTATACAAATAAATATACAGACTTAGGAAATACAAATAGTTAGAATAAAATCTGACCACTGTAGCTGCCTATACATACAAGTAAAGACCAGTTTTCTCATAAAATGCTAATTCCCAAACAAAACTGTTCCCTTAGAGAAAACAATATGAACTATATATTTAGTTTGAATTTTTATTCCCAACAGGGATTGATAGTAAAGGCTTTGTAATACTTTGGGGGGTGGGGTCAGATAGGGATAATGGAAGCTGTAAGATGTTCTTGTTCTGTGGTTTCAACAGAATGGCTGCCAATTGCGACAAGTTGTCTGGAGTTTATAACCTGTGAAATTAAAAGAAAATTGAATTTGGGAGTAGCACTCTTTTAAAGGTTTAAAAAATACATGTGTGATACTTTTATTTAAAACTATTCTACCTTTGAGAAATGGTTTTATTGGTAGGAGTTGGACTTAGACACTGTGTCTTAACTAGACTGACACTAACCATAACTTTGTCAGTTAAGAGAATTTCTTAGCAGTTTCAGGTCTTCATTCCTCATAATAGTATCTTACTAACCTAAAGACAGGACATAAGCCCCGATGTTTTCTTGAGGAACTTCCAACTCTGAATCTTACGTGTTAATTATAGCATTATTTACTCAATAAAAAATGGTATTCTCAAAGGTTTTCAAACAGACCTTGATTCAATAACACATGACAATGTAGTTATCAAAATGAATGAATTTATTGCATGCATTTTAAATATCAGAAAGAAAACATCGAATTGTTAGTACTAATTATCATTTGGGAGTGAAGGATAACAACTATTTTTTTTTCTTTATAAACCTGGTACTGCACATATACTTTAATAAAATGAATGTTGCATAATGCATGATTGTGTAATTAAAACATAAGCTGAAACAATATAATATAAATGTAGAACTCATTTGCAGGAACTTTACATCATCATTATTGTACTTCTATGGGCTACTCTCCAAAGAACTTCATCATGAACCAAATGATGTGTCCATTACTCTTTCCCATCATTTTTCCCTCAAAGAACAAGCAAACCTACAAACAAGCAGTAGAAATATGTTCCCTTTCATACCTGCTTTTTCGTAGCCTTTGCATCTCCTGGCATTTAATTAAACTTCATAATTGCAAAGGAAATGCCTTTGACTTTTTTTATGCTGAATTTGAAGTTTAATGAGAAATATTTGTCAAATATGGTTGAGAAACAGAATAAAAGGGAAAAATAATCTGGTTAGCAAATATTTTCCCACCTACCATGATTGATATCATTAGTGGATAGTCTGTAAGTCAAAGCTTTACCTGTTTGGAGCAACTCATATCCAAGAACCCTGGGGTGGAGGGAGAAGACACTAAAATGTGTCAAACCAGAAAAAGGAGTGATTGAAATCCGAGAACTTTTCCCTCTGCAGATGGGCTTTTTGCCCATCAAAAGTGCAGCTGGCTCTGCAGTCTGAGATTTTTCTAGGTAGCCTGTATGTTCCCCTAAAACAATGTGATCAGTTTTCCCTACAGAGCATTGACCTTGTTATATAGTATTCTTCCTCCAGCGTAAGACTTTGCCCATCTAAATGTAACTGTTCTAATAGTTTGCTATGCCTTCTGTGGTCCTCAAAATTTATTATTAATACCCCTGAAAGCAGCTGTACTTGCAGTTGAAGTTATAAACATGTTGATCTAAGTGGCTTTCTTCTCCCTAGTTCCTGATGGGCTTTCTAAGGGTCTGAAGAAGTGAGAAAACTTCTTCCTAAGTAAGAAAGAGTCCTTGAGAGGGAGGAACGGGTAGAAAGATAAAGATTGGCCTGCTTGGCTCTGGCCTGTTTTACCTTACCAAGTTACTAGAAAGAAGTGAAATTTGCTTCAGTACCCTTTATAAAATCCTCACATTTTGCTCTAGTCTCTTGAAAGTGTATCCTGGTAAACATGTTTTCCTTATAAACCCAGGACAGCTCTACTCTTCTTGGAAAGTGCAAGTCCAAAGTTATTTAATGTACTGTTCTTTATTAAGTTAATAGTTATTAAGGAGCAAAGCAATGTGCCACAGATTGCTTTAGATAATGGGGAAAAGAGAGGAGCTGAACCTCTGATCACAAATAACTTAATTTCCAAGAAGAAGTCATGGTATTAAATGTAACCACCATTTCTAGATTGTATTTCTACTGATTTGTTTGGATATCTGATTTTATTTTTTATCTAATTGTGTGATAAATAACGCTTAAATTATCAGGAAGTGTAATGCTTATGGTCTTCAGTACCTTAGTTTCTAGGTGAAAAGTTTAAAAACTATTATTTCTAGATGTGAAGGAGGAAACTTGGTATTTGTTTTTTATAAGATTTCTGAGGGTTAAAAGGCCTTTAAAATAATATTTCTTCAAACATTAGTTTTATCCTTAATTAAAAGCTTTCCTTAAATACCATTACATTAGTAGAACTTACAAAATAAGAAGAATGTTGAATAAGAACATACATCATTTGATGGTAATTTTAAATCACTGGCACTAAAGAGAGTTTTTGAAAAATACCACTATGGCCATAATTTGACACCTGATTAATTTACCTTTGAATTGTGAAGTCCAGTTTTAACTGTAATGAGTGAAGATGACTTAGAATGAGAGATTATCAATCATTTAGTATAACGTATTGTGCCTTAAAACTTTAGAAACAACTCTGGCTTGTTTATTTTCCCTGAAGAAATGGATGCAGTTTGAAATTAATGAGTTGTCCATTATCTGACCTATTTGTGGGGCACTTAGGAGAGATGTATGTTTTTGTCCCTTAAAGAAGAGCTGATTTTAAAGGGCTATATTTTAAAATTTGGCATGGGCTGGGCTTGGTTGACAGATATAAGAAGCTAATCTTAGGTATTTTTTTTTCATATGTACAATTGCTTAAATAATGACAGAATGGAAATTTATATTTTACAAGGTACTTTCTTACACATTATATTTTACCCTTATTATAACCTTCTGAGGTAAATGTCATTACTACCATGCAAATTAAGAGATGAGAAAAAATGAGTCTCACAAAGGGTAAATAATTTACCAAAGCACAGATAAATTAAGCTCAAATATTGATTCAAACTTAGCTATTCTGACTCCAAATTCCACCTCTCCTTCTGTGAATGTGTATATACGAGTTTAATACAATCACATCTTAGTTGCTCCTGTTGACCTATGACACATTTTGTGGAAATATAAAATATAGTGTTATTCAATAATTTTATATACCAATTAGAATATGAGATCATTCAGGAAAATTAATTAAAACATATTTTCAAGTACACTTTAATAATTATACAATAATATTTTAAAACCACATTTTAGAAATAATTAAAGATTTATTGTTTGTCCAAATGTACATAGTGGAAAATGCCTTAGAAGCATGAGCCTTGCCTTTGGGGAACTGGAGATGTAGCCAGGGCTGTGAAATACTGAAATAAATATGATTTAAAAAAATGGTTTCATGTTCTCAGAGAAGGAATAAATCAGAAATTATTGTCTGTTCCTTATTTTTGCCCCTCTTCCCCATCATTCTAGTAGGATATTTTAAGACATAACTGAAGCTATATGTAGACATCTTTTAAGAATTGGCCATTTATATCTCTTTATTGCTGTAGATTGACTCATATTATAGCTATCCAGCTTATATTTTCTTGCCATTAAGCCTTCACCAGATCATACCATTAAGCCTTCACCAGATCATAGCCTTTATACCATTTTTGTAGATTTCATTTCCCATTTCCAGTTTCTACTTTAGGGTTTACATAATGTTGCTACTCTCCTGGAAACTGGAAGTAGGGATGTAGATCCAGATGTTGTTTAAGCCCATATTGCTATACACTCTTATGTAAATGTTGAAGATAATAAGAATATTGGAAGGGTTTTATTAGAATAAAAGGTAAAGGTGGACTTATTTCTTTCAAGTTACCTGACATGTTTTCCTTTCCCACCTCAATCTGATGCCCATCCCTCCCTATATCCACTCAGCCTCCACCCTCTTTGGGAGACAGATGTGGATAATTATGATGAAACATTAGAAGGGAGATAAAATTGGGTGTTACAAGTCTCTAGACTATGAGAAGAGGTTTTATGAGAGTAGGACACTTAATTATAATTAATTACATGTTTTGTTATTAATTTAAGATGTTAATTTTAATCTCCAAGGTAACCACTAAGTAAATAACTAAAAAATAGACAGTAAAGGTAATGACAAGGAATCAAAACTGTACACTAAAAAATTAAACACAACATAAGACAGTAATAGAATAATTCAAGAATAAAAATGATATAACATAGAAAACAAATAGCAAAATGGCAGAAGAATACATACAGTGGTTTGGGAAAGAAAATGGAACATAGAAGCTTTTTCCCTGTCACATATCCTTTGATATTTTCTTATAATGAGCTAGATTTGTTTATTATTAGAATAATAGTCAGATATACATCAATTATTAAATAAAACTTTTGGTAGGCTAAATGCCAGCCTTGATACCATGTTTAGATCTAAATTGGCAAAAGTATTAAGCTATTTACTCCTTTTCCAGCCATTACAAAATTTTTCCCAGTAGAATTAGAGTTTTCTCTTGTTTCCTCTAAGCAGTCAACAAACAAATAAACATACCCCCCAAAACTGGGTATGGAAATGAAATTTTATGCAGAAAGACAAAATTAAAGCACACTAATCGTCTCTTCACTAACAGAGAAGACTAATCGTGTAGATCCCCAAACACAAGCTATTGTTTTTCCAATTTAAAAAAAATGAATATACTAAAATTGTATTATTTATTTATTTTATTACAAATTCTAGAACATTAATGGTATCTAATAATCTGGGGGAAATTATGCATAGTTAAAGCTGAAACAAAACTTAGAATGAAAATGAACAAAACTCCTTTACTACAGAAGTATCTGAAGTATATTGCATTTGTTTACTAATAAGTTGAAAAATTTTCCAAACTTTGGATTCCCATTAGTAGGGATGAATGCTATTTTATTAAAAGGGGAAAATAAAACCGAATATGTTTACATAACAAAATTGATTTGCTGACATCTAACACTAAAGTAATGAGCGTCTCTTATCTGCTTTAGAAGTAAAGTGGTACTCTGTTTAATCGTTTTATTCACAGATATATGCATATCTACGTACTTGTGAATCCCTATATTTGACAAATGGGCAAATATATGTCAGTGTATGGTATTCTGCCCACTTCTGACTTTGAAGCCATTTCTTTTCTTAGGCAAGTAGAAGAAAATGGTTCAAATTAATATGTTTGCAGCACCTCCTCAAGTAATTCTTGCTATTGTTAGCAATACTTATAATGTTTTATTTATTTGGCTGTATTTTAGAGACTAACATATTATGAGTTTCTATGGCTAAATAGTCTATGGTTCTGGATCTAGTCCTATTCACCTGCCCATTATTTATCTTCTCTGGGTCCCAGTCTCACATCTGACCCGATAGTGTTGACTGAGCCCTAACAATGTCAACAGGATGATTTGGTAAAGACTCCTAAAATTTCATTCTTGCTTTACCATGGTTCTTCTTTTTAATTGCTGTAAAACCATTTAATATGAGATCTGCACTCTTAACACATTTTAAGTACACAATACAGTTTTCTTATCTATAGATACAGTGTTGTACAGAAGATCTCTAGAAGTTATCCATCTTATATAACTGAAATTGTATACCTGTTGAATAGCAACTTCGCATATCCTCCTTCCTCCACCCCCTGACAATTTCTCTCTGATTCTATGACTATTTTAAATATCTCATATAAATGCAATCATGCAGTTATTTTTCCTTCTGTGACTCAATTATTTCATTTAGTATAATGTCCTCAAAGTCCATTCTTGTTCTCACATATGACATGATTTTCTTAATTTTTTAAAGATGAACAATAATCCATTGTAAGTATATGACATTTTCTTTATCCACTCATCTATCGATGGGCATTTAGGTTGATCCCATATCTCAGCTATGGTGACTAATGCAACAGTGAACCTGGGAATAAAAATCTCTTCAAGATCCTGATTTCAATTCCTTTGGATAAACACCCATACATGAGATGGCCAGATCATATAATAGCTCGATAACAAAAACCCAAATAAACTGATTTAAACATTGACAAAGGGTTGAATAGACATTTCTCTAAAGAAGACATATAGATGCACGACAGGTATCTGAAAAGATGTTCACCAACACTAATCAACATGGAAATGTAAATGGGAAGCACAATGAGATGTCTCTTCACACCTGTTATAATGGCTATTATCAGAAGACATGAGGTAAGTGTTGGCAAGAATGTGGAGAAAAAGAAACCCTTATGCACTGTTGGTGGGAATGTAAATTGGTACATCTACTATAGAAAACCATATAAAGATTCCAGAAAAAATTAAAAATATGACTTCTGTATGATCCAGCAATCCCTCTTTTGGGTATATATCCAAAGGGAATGAAAACAAGATCTCAAAGGATCACTGTACCCCCCCCCATGTCTCTTGCAACATTATTCATAATAGCCAAGATATGGAAACAACCAAAGTATCTGTTGACACATGAGTGGATAAAGAAGATGTAGAACACATATCAATGGAATATTGTTTAGCCATGAGAAAAAAGGAAATCCTGCCCTTTATGACAATATTGGTGGAACATGAGGGCATTATGTTAAGTGAAGTAAATCAGGCAGAGAAAGACTAATACTGTATATTAGTTATATGTGGAATCTAAAAAGCTAAAATCACACAAACCGAGAATAGAATGGTGGTTACCAGTGGCTGGGTAATGTAACAAATGGGGGAGATATTGGCCAAAAGGTACAAAATTGAAGTTATTAGATGAATCAGTTCCAGGAATCCAATGTACAACATGGTGATTATAGCTAATGATACTGCATTATATAACTGAAAGTTATTAAGAGAGTAGATCTTAAACATCTCACCAAAAAAATCAAATATTAATTATGTGACAGGATGGAGGTGTTAGCTAATACTATGGTGATAATCATTTGACAGTTATAAGTATATCAAATCAATACTTTTGTCAACTTAAACTTACACAAAGTTAACTGTCAATTATATCTTTTAAAAAGCTGGAAAAATGTGTGAAATTCTAAAACCAGACATATGGTTTAAGTTTTAAAAGTTATAGAAATATTTAAGTTAGAATATGATTTGTAGCTTGATTTGATAAAAAAATGCATGAACTTCATTATATGTTCTATGCTAAATAATAATTAGCATAAGATTTGAACTTATAATATCATGCAGAAATTTCTTATACTTACGCAGAAGTTTAATTTCTCTTGATATACATCACACACAATTTGTAAAACTAATAAAGTAGGTCCCTACAAAGCAATAAGCCAGCTGAAGCTCTAAATCTGCAAGATCACTCTCCTTTTTTTTATAATTGTTATCTTAAGAACAAGTGTACAGGAGTGCTTATGGCCCCAAAATCAGTGTCATCCTGACTTTTTGGGTGTAAACTAGATCTGAGGCTATTTAGTTTTCTCTGTAAGAGAAATAAACCCAGTAATCATAGATTGTATTAAATAAGATAACACATGAAAAGAATTCCATAAAACTTTAAGTAGTGATATTATCACTGTCATTATTATTGAAATCACTTTCAGTATTGAAGACTGATGGACACCCCTGTAGCCGTAAGTTAAAATGTTTGCCAAAAGCAATGCAGAATATTAATATGATTTTATCTTTTTGTTTCTGCTTCTGCCATCACCTCTCCCTGTAATGCTTGTTTCAATACCCCCTGAACAATCTAAACTTCCTTTTAGAAAGGAAGTCTCAGTGCAAGGTACCTGTGTAGTCGCTTTGACTCTGAAACCAGAACTATGTACTGTCCTATGCTCCTATACCAATTTAAATACCACCTCTAATAGCCCTTATTGAATCATATCAGTGATACAATAAGACGGTGCTGGAGTGGGAGGGATGCTCTTTCTTCACAATTCTTGACAAGTCTCTGGAAAAGTTTTTTCTTTTTCTAGAAAGTAATTCTTTCTTATAGAGAAGGCTCTAGGCATATATGCCACAATGGTTACTCTTCTCTCCCAACTGCCAGCAACATGAGGAGTTGGTTCTCATCACTGTTTTACCGCAAGTACCGGGTGAACTTCCTGGAGGTAACACCTATGAAACGGTAATGACCCCCCTAAGACTGCAACCTCCAAAGAATTCCAGGATGCAGGGGTCCAGTCTCCACAAGTCCAGGGGTTCCCTCAGGTGGGGATGGTGTCGACGAGGAAAAAGAAAGAAAGAAGAAAGAAGGGAGAGAGTGGAAACACCGGGGGAGTTTCAGAGAAGAAGTGTCACACTTTATTGTTACAGCATGTCTCCTTTATAGGGATTCTTGACCAATATCACAAGTCACAAGTTACATTTCACATGAGTTTGGTGTTTTCTATTTCCCAGGATATTCACAGTCTTTATTGTCTTGTGATTACTCTCTCCAGGGTGCACTGTGACTTACTCTTCCATTTAAGTATTATCTTGTCTTTTACTATGATAATTTCTGTGAAACCCAGACTTAGTTTCTGCATATCATCTAAAGAATGTTTATCATGACTATCTTGACTATCTAATAATTATCCTAAATTCTAGCAGCTAAACACAATCATAAGACTCACAGGGCATATACTTGAGCTATTACTAAGAGACTAGGAGTGGCTGTGTTTTAAGGTAAAAGCGTCTAAAGTCTATTCCTATGTAAATACAATACTTAGCAAGCAAAAAGGGGGGTTTCATCTAAAGTCTATTCTTATATAAATACAATACTTAGCAAGCAAGAGGGGGGTTTCACCTAAAATCTATTCCTATGTAAATACAATACTTAGCAAGCAAAAGGGGAATTTCACACGTCTCTTATCCTAAGGAGGTAGCATCTTTTTCTCAGACAAAGCTTCAGTATCTGTTGCTGCAACAAGGTACAAAACAAAGAATTCAAACAAGGCTAATGATTAGCATACCCCATGGTCAGCAAGCTGCCCGGAACTCTCATGGCCTGAAGACTTTTAGTCTTCAAGGAGACATTTCATAGCAGGGCCCTTAGGCAAGTGAGCTCAAGGACTGATGTTATCATCAGTTTCTCACAGGAAGACTTTTGGCCTATGTGGCCAGGGGTCTGAGCCTCTGTTTCCAAGAGGTGTGAGTCCCCAATATCTCAGTTCAGGGGTCCCCTCGGGCTGTAGCCTGTCTTAGGTAGTTTCCTTTTTTAGGAAATCTTGCCCCGTCATTGACTTACACAGCCATCTCTCATTGGGGTACCACAGGAACTTGCCACAAGTGCAGTGAACATACTGTCTCCTATAGGATCCGATGCAGAGGAAAGGCACATGGGTTCATAGAGGCAGGAGATGTTACATGACCAACCATAAGGCAGCACCCCAAACATCCAGTGCTGAGTGTGGCAATGTGACCTTGTCAGACACTGGGGGGCTGTTGGCTCCCAACGCCAGGAGTTTCTCACTCTTATTCTAATCAATACTCAGCAATTTATCAAAATTACCTTTCATATGTTTTTACTCTTTTATGGTCTCAGAAGCTTTTGCTCCATCAAGGTAAGTAGTTCCCAGCTGTTACTCTCTGGGTTCATCTATCTGTCTCTCCTGACTTTGGGTGGATGGTGTATCCCATAAATTCAGTATTCTGACTGACCCAAGAAAAGAATTGATTTTTAGTTTGTGTAGCTTTTTCTTGTTATAAGGACAACTTAGAATGACTACTTCCAAATTCTTCTCATGTCCAGATGAACCAGAAGTCTGTACATTTTTTTTTAAATTCATTTAATCTATTGAATCTGGGCTGGTCATGGGTGAGGGAAGATCAGAGTGATATCTTTGCAGCAAACATGGTATAAATTATGCAGGGCTCTTGTCAGTGAGGTTGAAGTAAGCATCCTGTCTTGTAAGTTGTTTGTATGTGTATGTGAGTACTGAATTTCGTATTTTTACTTATTTGCTTTGCTTAACAGAATACTAGTAACTTTGCAGGGGAAAAATAAAAATAGGCAGGATTCAGTGTTCTTTTCTAAATAAATTATATTAAAAAGAATTAATTTTAAACTGAAATATTAGGTTCCATGAAATACATGGGCAAGCAACTAATAATTTCTAGATATCTCCCCTGTGTAAATGATAAAATGTACATAAAATTAGGAAGAAGATCAGACAGTAATTTATGTATCCAATTAAGTAAACAGATATATAAAGTAGACTTGTAGTGTAGCTAATAAACTAAGTACCAAGAAGAGATTGTACAAAGATAATTCTGGATGGGTTTATGTTAGCTTCTAATTCCTTTTTCCTTCCTAGTCTTCTGGATCTCTAACTTGTCAATATGCTTTTACAACCATCAGCCTTCAGTATTGGGATTGGAAAGAAATTGTTTCAGTTTAGTTTTTGTTATTTTAACACATTATTGTCCTGGAAGAAGTGCAGGAACAAAGGAGAATGTACTCATGGGTACAGATATGACTTTCCAGTTAAAATGTCACTGTATTATGAAATCAGTGATGAAAAAAATCAGATAATAGGCACTGAAGAGTGGCCTGCATAACAGAGTAGAAGAATTAAAGCAGATCTTAATGAAATATAAAGGATTCTGTGAATTCCTTAACATATTTCCATTTAAATAATAACTTAAATAAGAAATCAATGCTACAAAAAAATTCAGTGATGTTTAGTATGAAAAAGCTACTTTACCAGATGCAAATTAATACAGCAAAAGTCTAATGCAATTAGAGAGCAAATAAATATGTAAGAGAAAGATCAGATGTAAAGTATAGAAACTTATTATCACTGTATTTGATGTCAGGACATATCAATGAGAAATAATAATCAAGGTTTTCTTATAAGAAACCTTTCCTGGATTGAATAGATATTTTAATTGTAATAAACTTTTAGGTGTATGGTAGGAAACAAATCTGCTCTGAGAAAATTAGTTCTTTTGTATTTTTTAAATTTTTCTTTTTTTTTCCCATTCCTAGTGAGGGTGGGGAGAGGTGAACACAGGAGAAAAGAGAGAACTAAAATGCTATTTATTTGTAAAGGGAACACCATCATTGGACTGAAATCTGAAAAGGTTCCATTCAAAATGGGTTTTCTGAAAATCTATGCAGAGAAGAGCTTTCAAGCCAGTAAGAAAAGAAATAAAAACAGAATCAAAATTCAATTAGGTAAAGTGACAGATATTGAGAAATAAAATTATTAAACCTCAGAACTCAGTAAAATAAGAATCCTAATAGGATTCAAAATATTTGATTATATTAGGTAATCTGTATAAACTAACATAATAATAATTACCATAAGAAAAATAAAAGAATAAATAGGAGAAACTGAGTTGCAATTTAGCTGTCCCAAATTCAACCAACCAGAAACTTAATGCAGGAGTAAGTATGAGCTGTGAGTGCATCATTGTGTCAATTTCTTTACTAAGGAAGAAGAAAAAAGAAAAAAAAACAACACCTTAATATGAAAAGTTAGAGAAATGAAGATTCAAGTGTGAGTGCAGGGCTTTATTTAAGTGTAATGAACAAATGTAATGAAACACAAGATGCTTTCCAAATTGTAAGAAAATAATAAACAAAAATAATTATGCCAGCGGGCAAATATCTTATGTTTTAAAAATGTGGGAAAAAAAAGAAAAAAGAAAAGAAAAACAGGATTCATAAGAGGAGGATGAAGGCAAAGATGAGGAAGAGGAAGTGGAGCAAAAGGAGAACAAAAAGTAAAAAGTGAAAAAGAGTAAAGGAAGAAGAAAGAAGGTAGAACAAAAGTATAAAGATATAATGAGAAAAAATGTTAGGACAATAAAATACATGAGTTAATTATTCTTTTAAACTTCATTTTCATTTCAGAAATAAGCAATAGCAAATGTAATCAATTATATGTTTTCTGCTATTCGAAGACAGAATAGACAGCTACTTAGCATTACAGAATATACAGTGATGAGTTCTGAAAAACAGATAAATGCAAACAAACTTCGTGGCTCACATTTTAATTAAAATTCTGGAAAATTTGAGCATGAAAATAATAGGAGGAGAATTACAATTTAAGTAGTATAAAATTAAACTTGAATATATAGCAATTATACTATAAAATTGGGTATAAAAATTCTGAAATGTAATCTAAATATAGGAAATTCAAGCAAATATGTCATAAAGTACAAATATAGTACTATTTCTATTTTTAAGTTTTATTGAGATATAATGCATGTACAATTCACTGACTTAACTGTGCAATTCAGTGGATTTTAGTATATTTATAAGTTCTGTAGCCATCACCATAGTCAATTTTAATATTTTCAGAAACCCAAAAAGAAACCTCATACTTACAGCAGTCACTCCCCATTTCCATAAACCCTTGATCCCATCCCAATCCTAGGCAACTGCTAATTTACTTTCTGTCTCTATAGATTTACTTACACTGGACATTTCATGTTAATGGTATCATATAGTGTCCTTTGTGACTTTTGCACTTGTCATAATGTTTTCAAGGTTTATGTATGTTGTAGCATGTATCAATACTTTATTTCATTTTATTGTCAAATCTCCATTATGTGGATATTTTCTCTTTTGTTTATCCATATATCAGTTGATGGACTTTTGAGTTGTTTTTACTTTTTGGCTATTGTGAATGATGCTACTATGAACATACAAATCCATTTTTGGGGGTTATGGCTGTATGTTTTTATTTTCCTTGGAGTGGAATTGCTGGTTCATATGGTAATTCTATGTTTATGTACTTGTAGAACTGCCAAGCACTTTTTTTTTAAGTGGCTGGACCATTTTACATACCAGCCCTATGATGCATGATGCTTACAATTTTTCCATATTTTTGTTAGCACTTGTTATCTTTGTTTTATTTCAGCCATTATAGTCACTGTGAAGTGATATCCCTTTATGGTTTTATTGTATTTGTCTTGTGGCTGTTGCTGTTGAGCATCTTTTCATATGCATATTGGCCTCTTGTCTATTATCTTTCTAGAAATAGCTATTTAGATTTTTGTCCATTTTTAATTAGTTATGTTATTGAGCTTTCAATCAGCTTTATATAGCCTTAGGCAAATTCATTGTCAGACATAAGACTTACAAATATTTTCTTTCTATGGGTTTTCTTTTTCATGGTGGCAGTATTTAAAGCTAAAGGTTTTTATTTTCTTTTTAATTTTGATGTTCATTATTTTTGTTGTTGCTTATGTTTTTGGCGTTGTCTAAAAAAAAAAATGCTTAACCCCATATCACCAAGATTTCCTACTGTGTTTTTGCCTAATGAGTGATTTGATAGTTTTAGCTGTTGTATTTAGGCTTGTAATCCATTTTGGTTAATTTTTGTGTATGGTATTAAGCGGGGATTCAACTTCATTCTTTTGTCTGTAGATATAGAATTGTTTCAACACAGTTTGTTGAAAGGACTATATTTACACATTAAATTATCTTGGGAACCTTGTCAAAATCAAGTAGGGTTAAGGTTTTTGGGTTTTTTTCCTGAACTCTTATCTCATCCTATTGATCTGTATGTTTAGCATTATGCCAGTAATGCATTGTCTTGCTTGCTGTACCTTACAGTAAGATTTGAAATTATGAAGTGTGAGTCTTCCAATTTTGTTCTTTTTTTTTTAAATATTATTTTGGCTATTCTTGTTCCGTTGATTTTCATATGAATTTTTAGGAACATCTTATCAATTTCTGCAAAAGAACTTGGAGTTTTAATACATTTTGCATTGAATCTAGAGATCAATTTGAGGTGTATTGGCATCTTAGCAATAGTAAAACTTTCATTCATTTAATATAGGGTATCATTCCATTTTATCTCAATACCATTTCATTTTTTACAATGTATTGTAATTTCAGTATACAAGTATTATGCGTACTTCTTATGTTCAATTTATTCCTAGGCATTGAAAAATATTATTGTTTAGATTTTTTGTTTTTTGTTTTTAAATTTCATTTTGGATTTAGCTGGGCACTGTTTGACAGTCTCTTTTCCTGATCCTCTATTTAATTTCCAGCTCATCTCCTTTGGTATCAAACACAGTTGTTACCTCCATTCATTGCTACCTGATTGCCCTATTCTTAGTGACCATATCCTAGGGTGGGAATTATTCCACAACTTGATCCAATTAAAGTTGGGTCACTTGGAAACATTAGTGGACTTGGTAGTTTCTGAGGCTTGCTCAGACTGCCTTTCAAAGGAGCCTCTCAGTTATATAGCTGAAGCTGTCTGTTTGGGATAGTTAAGAAGAGAGCTAGACTTTTTCCCGGCTGCCTCACAGATATCCTCCCTATGGAGAGGAGCTGATTGTGGGGGCGATGTGGGAACTGTCCAGTATGGTCAGATAACCAGGATGGGATCTGCCATGTTCACTGGCTGCTGAACTTACTAGTAATAATTTTTTGTCCTAGGAAACTGGAGGATATTGGAGCTGAAACTTGACTGCCGAGCCTATGAGAACAACTGTTTTGCAACATTAAGTGCTGTAGGAAAGGGGTGGACTGTACTCTCCACAAGCTGCCCCACTGGATCCTTATTAGGTATTAGAAGTTGGGGATAAGAGAATAGCACCCTTACCCCACTGCCACCACTTACTTTGCGGGGAGCCAGCCCCCGCGAAGACCAGGGCTTCCCTCAGGTGGGATGGCGTCGGCGAGGGGAAAGAAGGATGGAGGAGGACACCGGAAAGAGGTTCACAGGAGTGTCACACACACACACTTTATTATTAAAGCCTGGCCCCTTTTATAGGGGCTTCTGACCATTACCTCAATTGCAAGTTATGTTGTAAGTTATGTTTCACATGATCAGGATGTTTTTCTCTTTCTCAGAGCTTTTACCTTTTTGTAATTGTATCTTTCCAGAGTACACCGGTTACCATGACTTCCTTACATGGCATATACTTGAACTTAGTAGCAAAAGGAGTCTCAAACGTTTCCTATCCTACGAAGAGCTGCATATTATTGCAATAGAGGAGAACATCTGTTTCTTAGTCAAAGCTTCAGTTTTTGTTGCTACAGCAATGTACAAAGCAAAGAGTTAAAACAAGGCTGTTAATTAAAATACCTCATGGTCAGTAAGTTGTCTCTTATCAGAACTCTCATGGCCGAGAGACCTTGGTCTCCTCCTGATCTCCAAGGAAACCTTTCACAGCTGCATAGGCCAAGGGGCTTGAGTCCCCAATATCTCAGTTCAGGGGTCCCTTTGGGCTGTAGCCTGTTTTAGGGAGTTTCCTTTTCTTTAGGAAATCTTGCCCCGTCGTTGACTTACACAGCCAGCTATCATCAGGGTACCCCAGGAACTTGTCACAAGTGCAGTGAGTATAGCAGTGAGTATATTGTCTCCTATAGGAGGAAAGACACATGGGTTCATAGAGACAGGAGATATTACATGACCAACCATAAGGCAGCATCCCAGACATCCAGTGCTGAGCATGGATCTTTATTTCAATGTGGCCTTGTCAGACACCGGGAGACTGTTGGCCCCTGGCATTACTTGATTGATACAGGCCTTCTACAGTGAGGAGCTGTGGGAAATGGGATCTGCTGGTGTTCATCAGGCTGATCCACCCAGAATAGCTTCTCTACCAAGGGATCCTGGGAGATGAGATCTGCCCTTTGGATACTGCGTCTAATGGAAAGATTCTTCTGCAAAGCAGAGCTGTGTGTTATCATGCAAAAGGTCCAGCTGCTCGCTGCACAAAAGCCAAAACTTGAAAGGCGAGGCTGGTGGGAAGAAAAGCGGGTTTATTCCAAAATGCCAGCATTAGGGGAAGACAGTGAATCCCTGTCAAAAAGACTGCCTTCCCAATCTTAATACCGCCAGAAGGTTTTATACACTTGCAAGGAAGGGCAGAACAAAGGAAGGAGAATTTGGTCAGGTAACTTAATAAAAAACTCTTCCTAGAGACTGGTCTGCCCCACCGTCAGTAGTAAACCCCATAAAGATGCAAAAAAATATATAAATACATAATCCTCCCAAGTTACCAGGCCAGGTACACACACTGCTCTGAAGTAAACAGAACCATTCGAACTGATATGCATAATAAATGTACAGTAAACGGAGTCATCAAGGTTTGGTAGGAGGAGAGGGAAGCAAAGAAAGGGGGAGAAAAATAACTTTCAAAAATTCCCAAGCAAAATCACTGTCAAATCGAATTACATCAGAGGTTTAAATTTCAAAAATAGAAGATACAGGATCACCATTACAGGTGGTTGGTAGCAGCCTCTTGTTCAAGTGCCAAAACTGTCCATATTAAACTCTGTAGATTTTTGTTACATTTTGTCAATTGTGTCAAATTATTAAGTTCTTTGATAAATCTTCAGAGACTTTCAATAATTCTCATCACAAATTTTGAACAGCTTAATAGACATCATACCAGAGGGAGAGATTTCCACAAGTCCCTCACGCTGTCATTCTGGAAGTCTCACCTCTCCATAGCATTTTCAGTTAATCCTTTGAAAAACAGCAGTACAAGCAGACAAATTAACACATATATACACAGCAGTGAAAGGATATTTTTGGAAGAAATCTATGTGAAATGTAAGAACCGTACTTTTTTTCCCCCAATGTTAGTATACCCTGAAAGAGAAAATGGTAAATTTCCAAGACTATGGAGCAGCATATAGCATTCAAAATATTCTAAAGATCAGAACATTCCTTTTGAAATTAAGATCTCTGGCATGTCAACAGTTCCCATAGTGATGGATGCATCTAATTCCCATGGATTTGGAAATGTAAGTGGCAAATAAGGCCTAAGGTCCTGGCAGTGTTCTAATATAATATGCATACAAACGCCTACTGCTACTCTCAGTAGATGAATTAAATATCTTATAGCAAAAATTTATTCTAAAGACAAGAATATAGCCAAACATATACCTCATAAAAAATTAAGGGAGGTGAGACGAAGGTGATGATAATTGAAAAATAACATCTGATATTTACTACTTTGCTCAGGCAAAAGAATTAACTTTGATATTTGGAAGCTGATATCATTAAACATAGAAACAGTTTACATTTTGGCAATAAATCATGTTATTTATAATGGTTAAACCCAGCTATACATTTTGGCTTAGATCACTGTAAAAACTGCTACATTGCTTAATATGTGAATGTCCATTAAATTCTATAAGGAGTGAGTGTCTGTGCATGTTTGTGTATGTGAAAATAATAATTTCAAAAGTGTTTTTGAAGAGTGGAAAACAACAGTAACTGTAGTAAGTGTGAAATTAATTCAAGTGTTTAAAAATGTTGCAAAATAAACTCCAGTTAGTGACATATTAAAAGGCCAAGTAAAGTATACCAAATGTTATAAAGATACAGGAAACTGGATGAGCATAAAATGTCATCAGAGGTCACCCTGATAAAATATTTTAACTTTGAGTGAAAATATGCTGCATTCAGGAAACAAGAAGAGGCCCATCATAGCTAAATTAGAGTGAATCAGCAAAGAGCCTATTGAAAGATGTGAGACAGATGTTGGTTCAAAACCATGAGAGGTCTTGAAAGCCTTATTTTTGCAGCCTAAAAAAATTAAAAGCCATCAAGTAATTTAACCATGAAGATTACAATTATACTTGTACTGAAAACATGACATTTCTGCCTACTACTGGGAAGAATAGTATGGACAGGCATTAAAAGCAAAGCAGGAAGATAAATGAAGATAAAGGCTGTTTGGATGTGATTTGTATTAGCACATGGATGAAGGTCGTGGCAATAGGTCTATAAAGAAGTAAATACATATGAGAGACACTTGGGAGCAGATTTGGAGAATGAGTTTCCGGAAGAAATAATAACATTCAGATTGCTGGTTTAAAAAATTAGTTGGAGAGTAGCTGTAATTTCTGATAGAGGATATTGTAAAAAAAAAAGAAAGGACCAGTTTTGGAAAGGAATATAAATGGTTTACCTTGGGACATTTTTAGTTTGGAGTATTTATAAGGCCACAAATTAAGGAAGTTGAGGAACCAGTAGAATAATCATATCTGGAGTTAAAGAGAGTTCTGGATTTTTTTCTTTTTTTGAGGGCAGTGTCACTGATCCTCATATGTGGGACTTGAACCAGGGCTGCTGGCTTCCCAAGCTAGCGCTTAATCGCTGCGCCGCCACTCGGCCGGCCCGAGAGAGTTCTGGATTTTAAAATGGATATTTAGGAAATGGTAGTGATGGCAGTTCAAACCATGGGAGTAGATAGAGAGGTGGGGGTGAAAAAGGACAAAAAAGGAAAAAGTTGAAAAATTTCAACTTTTAAACATCAGCTGAAGGAGAAGGAAGTGGCAATAAAAATGTAAAAGAGCAACCACTTAGTCTAAGTGTATCTTAGTCCAAATGTACTATTGTTTTACAACATTTAAAGAAGAGAATGCTTTTAGAAGGATGTGATTAGTATCCATCCTGTCGGACCAGGCAATGAAGAAACTTAAAAACTTTGAGCGGATTAGTGACTTATGAGTGATTAATATCTTGCAATAAGATATTTCAGTGCAATATCCAACTTTTATTACATTTAAATTATTAGCAATCCCCTGTTAAAATATCAGTGAAAAATGCAGGAGGCCAGCAGTATAAAATTTAATGCTATACTTTTCACGACTTGTTTTGCTTGTAAAATACTTAGAACAAAATCAAAACCAAAGCCTGTATAGAATCAAGTCACAATTGCAGACTCTGCTTTGACAGGGTGAAATTTATTTTTTTTTAAAGATTTTATTGGGGAATTTTATTGGGGGAGGGGAACAGAGTTGGGGAATCAGGGAAGGGGAACAGATAAGTTGCTGTCCTTTTGTTCTTCAGTGTAGTTGTGGAGGATGTTGCTTCACTGGCCCATGTTGGTATCGTTATTGCGTTCTTCCCGGGTGAGGCAGATCGGTCGCTGGCCTCTGGATGGTTGCTCACTGTGGCTATTGGCAGCTCACGCTGGCTGCTGGCAACTCACTGTAGCCTATGGCAGCCCACTGCAGCAGGGGCTGCAGCCTAGACCGTCACCCGGGCTCACACAGCCCAGCTCCAGGTCGAGCTGTTGTTAGCTGTAGAGGGCAGTGTCAATAGCCCTCATATGCGGGATCCGAACCAGGGCCGTTGGCGTCCCAAGCCAGCTCTTAACCAATGCACCACTTGGCCGGCCCAACAGGGTGAAATTTAGCATTAGATCCAAGCTGGAATGAAAAAGGAGGAGTCAGAAACACAGTTGGACTTCTTTTGTAATGGCGATATACTGTATGATGTTCCATGTACGGATTTCATTTTTTCAGTCCTAACACCTTAATAGGGAAAGGAATAACGAGGCACAGCAGAAACTTTGGAAGGTCTCCTGATAAAATTATAGGAGTTGGGGTTATTTTGAAATTCACTGAAATGAATCATACATGGCCTGAGCAAAACAAAACAAATCAAGTAAGCATGTAGTGCGTTAAAACTATGAATCTTAAAGGTATCCACTTTAAGTCTGCAACAGAACTGTTTCTAGGTGTCAACTTTATTATTATCATTATTTATATGTGTTCTTTGAGTACTAGGCAATGCAATTATAGGAAAATTACATAAGGTATAAAAGAGTGTATTGTTTCCCATGCTGCAGGTGATAGGATGATCTTTATGAGAATCACATGATAATCAGCTGAACAAGCATCAGAAATAATAAGTGTTTCAGTTAAATGTTTTGTTGTGAAGTAAATACACACATAGCATAGATTTCTTTTGTGCCATAGTAAGGAGAATGATGTAGAATAAAGTACCTCATTCACAGCAATGAACAAAAAACTCCCACAAATGATTTAAGAATGGGGTTGAACAAGCATAGAGTCTAAGTGCAATGGCTTGTTCTAATTTCTTCTTTCTCCTCTTCTAAATTTATGTAAATTTTAAGATCCAAAACATAAATGAGGGGTTAGAATCACAGTAGTCCTTTTGACTGCATGGTTTTAGAATTGATGACCTTGAGTGGGTAAAAGAATTCACACCATGCTCCAGGCTAGCTCACCTAAACAGAACATTGTCTTCAGCAGCCAAAGCTTTTTATGTAAATCCTCTGCTCCATATATCACTTACTATTTCTGAGTAACAAACTATATCAAATCTTAATGGGCTCAAAAAAACAGTGAACATGTGTCACCTCACAATTTCTGTGCAAGTATTTGGTGTCAGCTTAACTGGGCAGTTTCGGCATTGGCTTCAAGTGCTGAAAGCCTCAATAAAGGTGTACATTGCTGGAGCTTTAGCAAATGGCTGGTGCATTGAAATGATGGTTTTAGCCTAACAGGCAAAGTTCTAGCTTTTATCTCCTAATATGGATTAATCTGGAGAGGAGTAAGGCTGGGGTTCAAATGGCAGTGTCCATCTTAGATGTTTCTTTGTGGAGTGGGGCTAAGTTGTTTCGGACATCAGAATCCATTTAAATCTAATGCCAAGTCTCTCATAAATATCACTTTTAAAGTGTTCAACTAATATAAAATAAAATTATTATAACACCAGCCCCGTACTCCCAAATATTTAAAAAAATATATTAAACAAGCCAAATCCTAGCTTCCAAGAAGTTTCCTAGGAAAATTTATATTCCATAACATGAATTCACTGACATCAAGGGTCATATCAGAGAATCAGTGGTATCTGAGTGATCCATTATAAATAGGGGGGAAAATCTAATATTTATCATCATCAAAACAATAGTCTATTTCAGAATCCATGACCTTTGGCCTTAAGCTAAATTGATTTAAATATTGGTGTTTACTATGATACTTTATTTAAAATATCTGGTAGGGATAAATTCACCTGTGCAAAGTGTTTTCTGAAAAGTGGAAAAAAAATCTGATGTAATCAAAAATTTCCATTTTCTTTTTGAAATCCGTGTTTGTGCCAAGGGAGAGCTATACTGAGAATGTGCTGCCTTCCTCACCCTGGGCCTTATTAATAATTTAGACACACTGTCTAATGTCTTCTTTAAAAACAGTTAAATGTGAATAAGCCTACATTTTCCTTTCATACTGACCTATTCTGGCCATCACTATCTCATTTTTCATGTCATATGTATCCAGTGTGTCTCTTAATATTTTTTCACTTCTCTTAAGGAAACCTGTATCCACTTTTGGCTCAATTATCTTCTCTCTTCCTGTATTTTGTTTTCATTCTGACAGTAAGACAGAATCCACTCTAGTTCTCTGTTGATTTATTTGAAAACTTGATTTCCAGAGGCAATATTCCAATCTCAGGCTTTTTAAATAACTGCTTTCTTATCCTTTGGCTTTCCAATACTTTCACGAGTATTTTAACTAACTAGACTTCAGAAATTGTCATATTTTTGCAATAAGAGCTACCATTTTTTTGTGTGTGTGTATTTTAATAAAATCTAAACCTTTCCATGGGAAAATTCATGTTTGGGTCCCAGATATAATTTATAAACCTAGAATTAATTTGAGACCACAGATGATCCTTATTCTTGTATCTGAGGATTGCCACATGCATCTAAGGTGACTTCCTGTCCCTTTCCTGACTTCCCATCTCATATGCATTTTGGGGTAGCCTATATAGTGTTACCTACCTAGGAGCACTAACAAGTTAAAGCTAGAAGCTCACACATAGTTGCTCTGTGGCACTCATTCAAATCAGCAACTTAAAAAAAAAGTAGAACATGTTGTTTTGACCAACAGTGCATAAGGAAGATTGCATTCAGTTTCAATATCTCCTATAATATAAGGTAAAGCAATGTAGATGCAATTAAATGTCACGATCTCATTTTATCTGCAAATTTATCTAAAGCCTCTGGCCATTTGAATAAGGTCCAGCAGTGCCCACCTCAGTTGATTGAGAAAAAAGATCAAAGTTAGCATAAGTCACATGTTATCTGGGGTGAAACTGAATGCACATTCACCTCTATTATGACACTAAGAATCAGTGCACAGAGATCTTATGAGGTAAAGTTCATAGGCCTTGAGATGAAGAATCATGGTTCAATTCCTGGCTGTTCCACTTGAAAATTTGTGTGAGGTTGAGCACAGATTAGTGCCTTAGGTTCCTTACTGGATGTCAATAGTTTCTGTCTCAGAGCAGTGTTTAGTGCTGTATATACTAGTGTCTATTACATATTTAATGCTAAGTGTTTGCTATTATTTTTACTGATAGTTTATTATTATTATCCCATTCTCTCCAGCAGAGGTGGTATTGGAAGCTCACATATTTGGGTTGAGTTTTTCCTCCTGGTGAATTAACACAGCTGTTGGCCTCCACCATGTTAATGGGTTATCATTGCCTGTGCCATGGTACAACATCTTCAGAGATTCCCCCTTAACTTTGTCACTGTTCACAAAATTACTGCCAAAGACTATATGTAATTGTGACTTTTATTGAATATTGAAAAATGTTTTATTGAAGGGTACTGTATGCTATTACTATCTAAACAAGAGTTCACCCATATTATTAAAATGCCTTCCAATAATTTTCACTAGCCATCAGCAGTTATGGTGTGCCAGTTACATCATCCTCTGCTCTTCCCTCTCCGCCCTAAGGCCCAACTACCCTTTCCTCACCTCTTCCTGGAAACTAAATTTGTCACTTAATTATGAAATTAAATTTGTTGCTTTTATGTTAAAGTTTTTATTTCCAGGCCATGGCCTCTGCTATGTATTGGGGGAGCTAATGAGCAGCTTAGTGTGTTTTTCTGAGTTAATAATAGAAGATATTTGTCTTAGAGTAAGAAGGTAATTAACATTTATTGAGTACTGATTTTCTCTTAGGTATACTTTAGGTTTAAACAAAGAAAAACGTAATCATAAATAAAAATATGATATTTGGGAAGTAAAGAACGTTGTAAGAATATACATCTACATAGTGGCAGGCTCAGAATCTGGACATATGTTCTATGTACCATATGGTGTTAAAGTTCTCCTTTACAACTTTTATGTATAGAGCTGTTTTTTTTTCCCTCGGATTATACTTACACATGCTTTATAATTATTCAGATATGTGTAAATCTTACTTTCAGAACTGTGCTAATTCAATTTCACACAATAACACTATTTAATGAAACCATCTGCGAGAAAAAAAACTATGATCAGTGGCTGTGGAGTGTCGTTTACCTCTCTGTGCTGCTCTTGTTTAATTTGAAATGTTGGAATTGTGTGAATAGCTGGGAGAAAAAGAGCTCTTGTTACCTTAGAATAATTGGTATAGAGTGGTTCTTTGCTGAGGGATTCATTGGAGGCATGGTCTGCTACATAATTTGAGGGGCACTGTGCAAAATGAAAATGCAAGGCTCTGTGTGGGGACAGGAAATCAGTTATCTTGTCCCCGGAGCCCACCACCCTGACCCATGCAGATCCCCAACGGATTGCAACTTCTGTGCTGGGATGCTCCAGGGAGTACGTGAGACGCCCCCTCCAAGCCCCCTTGGAAGGCACCATGGAGCTGCCTGCCTAAGTCAGGCATCGCTGCCACCTTACCCAGCCCCAGATATTGCAGGGCCTTCACTTAAATCTGACTCAACCCACTATATATTTATTTTTATTTTTTTTTGAGGGCGGTGTCACTGGCCCTCATATGTGGGACCGAACTGGGCCGCTGGCTTCCCAGGCCAGCGCTTAGCCACCGCGCCACTTGGCCAGCCCGTCAACCCACTATAACCCTGCATTGCCTGATAGGACTCTTTTATAAAATACAAGTGTAAAGAAAAGAGTTTCAAAATGATGACACAGATCATTAAACCACCCCAAGTACAGGGTGCTTTTGAGTGTTGGGCCCTATGCACCTTCACTGGTGAATGAAGTCAACCCTGATTAGAAGAAATGATGGAGAGTTTAAACACTATTCCTTTGGAAAAATGATGCTGCTGTCCACATTTATTCTGACGCCTGCTGATGAAGATAAAGAGGGCTTGCTGTTACTCTAGTGATGCCCACCTGGGGACTTAGGATGGGCTGAAAACTTGCTGTAAAGCTAGCTGCCTAAATAGGGATGTTGGGAGATATAAAAATGTTTGACAGATACAATGAAAGAAAATGATATTCCAGGTAAACAGTGTGATAAAAACACAAGGAAGGGAAATATTACATGTATTTTGGGAAAAAGAATATTGGCATACATTGTTTTATTAAAGAAGAAAGGTGGAATAATAATGGAAGTCCAACTGAAAAATAAGTTATGACTAGGTTGTAAGTGGTTTTACATTCAATTGAAAGAATATTTGAAACTCAAATGTTCCATTAAAGAGAAATAATGTGGCCTTATATTGATTGATATAAATTTTAATTTTATGGACAAGAAGTTTGTTGCCTGATGATGATTTTGAGCTAACTCAAAATGGCTATATGTTCACGAATTTCATTCTCTAATCTTCAAACTACAAAGAAAAATGTATTATAGTGGAAAAAAACTAGGAATTGGGGACCTGCGTACTAATATTTTGGGGATACTTAGAACATCCAGGTAGAAATAAACATTGTGAAGGGGGGATTTCTGGGGAATAATAGCTTAGAGTAAGTGCAAATTTTCAAATCCATATAAGAACCAACCCAAATTACTAAAGTAGAAAAATATAAAGTGAAAAAACGTCCGTGTTGAAATTAGGGACTAAAGTCAAGCACCTAACTGCAAACACTGAAGTTCCTGCAACAGGTATTGTGTGGTAAAGGAGATAAGGATCCTCCCCTACCCCAATCTTGACGATTGAGAGCTGAAGAAAGCAAAGTTAAGACAGAACACTGGCAAAAACCAAAATAGATTATTTCAACTAAGGTTATTTTAATAGTTTGGCAAAATAGAGCCACAAAGAACTACGTGTAGGTAGGTGGCTATGAGTGTGGTCAGAACACACAGGAAAATAGACGTATATAGCATGGAGAGCAGTCTTTTTAATTGATAAGTTCACAATTGCATAAGGTATTTATTCAAAATTAGGGATGACAAGCAGCTTCCATGACTGGAAGATCACCAACTAAAAGGGATGCTGTACTATTCCAGGATGGTAGAATTTTCAATACATCTTCACGGTAGTCCTGGAATATAATCAGACCGGAGTCAAGTAAGATGCTAAAGTGTCTCTACAAATGCAGCATTTTTTACCAAAAGTACAAATTTTTCTACAGAAGCAATGAGTTCCAAACCCACCACCTTAGGATTTTGATTAAACCTATAAATTAAATTACTCTTATATACCCACTCCCCTGGGCAGAATTGTATCCCCCAAAATCTGTATGTTGAAATCCTAATGCCCAGGACCTCAGAATGAGACCATATTTGGAGATAGGGACATTAAATTAAGTGATCATGGTTAAATCAGGTGGGCCCCAAATATGACTGGTGTCCATATAAAAAGAAATGAATAGGACACAGACAAACAGAGGAAAGACCATGTGAAGAAATGGAGAAGAAGGCCAAGGAAGATGCCACAGAAGAAATGAAATCTGCAGACACCTTGATCTTTGATTTCTAGCTTCCAGAACTGTGAGAAAATAAATTTCTTTTGTTTAGGCTACCCAATCTGTGGTACTTTATTATGGAAGCCCTAGAAAACTAATATAACCCTACATAAATTCTAAGAAAGACTCATCAACTAACTAGAAAAAAATAAAAGGAGCCCAATTGATATCCAGTTATGCTAGGTTTGGAGAAATATATTTTGTAATATACTTACATCATTCAAGTATTTATAAATAGGGGGAAATGCCATAAAAAAAGGTTTCTGAAGAGATAAGCTGAATATAATGAATGCAATTAAGGACCATACTTTTTCTTTTTCAGATCAATTCATTCATGAAAGTAAATTAGGGGCAACAAATAAAAATTATATTTTTTTGAAAATTAAAGATCCTTTTATGAAATAACTGTATTCCAGGTGATTCTAAACCTTTAGCATTCTGTAAATGTCCTTTATGTCTAAAAAAGAAAACTCTAAATATAATTAAATGAATTTTGAGATGTTCCAACTCTCTAATATTATTTTAAATTTTAGGATTCAATATCGATACAATATATTTTAATAGTTTAAGTTTGTTTCACAAATGCTGCCCACCTTAAATCCCCTTTTGAAATTTCTTTCTCTGTCCTCTTTACTGTTACCATTTTCCCAATTAACTCTCCATTTATTCTCCATGAATACCATTAAAACAAGCCTATTGGTGCAAATGATTTTCATTGCAGATATAGGGCAGCACATGATAAAAGTAGACATGGTATAGGAAAACTTACATACTAAACATCATTGTCCTAAAAGTAGATGTCCATTACACATAAAGGGGAATTTCTCCCTGGCTTTGTTATGCCTTTTATTACTATCTTACCCTTGCATCTTAGGATAGTTTTCTCTAGCACCAAGTGCCAGCTTCCCTCCTTCCCCTTCAAAAATAAATAAATAAATAAATAAATAAATAAATAAATAAATAAATAAATATTCCTGATTATCTCTTTTTTTTTTTTTAGGTTTTTTTTTTTAATTAGTTTCAGGTGTACAACACAATGCAGTAGTTATACTCTTTACCCCCCCCAGTGAAAAACCCCCTCCCCCAGTTCGCCACCCCACTCCCCCCCCATATCATACATATCCATCACAACTCCCCTGACTCCCCTCCACAGTATACTCCACATCCTGTGACCATCCACATATTCAATTGCAGTTGGCATACAATACTATACAACATCAGCTTCAGGTGTACAGTGCAGTGATCAAGCCTCTACTCCATCCATGAAGTGGTCTCCCTAACAAGACATGTGACTATCTGACATGCCACAAAATTTTTACAACATTATTATATTCCCCGAACTGTGTTTCATATCCCTGTGGCAATATTGTAGTTGTCTATTTATGCTGTCTAATCCTTTCCCCGTCCCCCCATCCCAACCCCCCTCCAAACTAGCAACCCTCAGTTTTTCCTCTACATCTACGAGTCTGTTTACTTTGATCGTTCACTCAGCTCTTCAGACTCCACACTCAAGTGAGATCACATGGTACCTGTCCTTCTCCGACTGACTTATTTCTCGCAACATAATAGTCTCTTCACAACATTATCAATTACATTCCCAGAACTGCTCCCATATCTCTGCGGCAACATTGTAGTCCCACGTACACTGTCCAAAACCTTCCCCCTCTCCCTCTTCCCCACTCCCTCCCAGCCAGCAACCATCAGTTTTTCCTTTATATCTGCTTGATATGACTTCAATCTTCTTAAATTGTCTCTCTGGGTCAGCTTGTTTACCCCTTTCTTTTGTTTAAAAAAGCCATTTTAACATTTCTTGCAATGCTGGCTTGGTGATAATGAATTCCTTAAGCTTATTCTTTTCTGAAAAGCTCTTTATTTCTCCTTCAATTTTAAGTGATAGCCGTACTGGGTAGAGCAATCTTGGTTGTAGGCCTTTATTTTGTGTCACTTTGAATATCTCCTGCCACTCCCTTCTGGCCTGCAGAGTTTCTGTAGACAAGTCAGCTGTTAGTCTAACAGGAGTTCCTTTGTATGTAACCTGCTGTCTTTCTCTTGCAGCCTCTAGGATTCTGTCTCTGTCTTTAACCTTTGCCATTTTAACAATGATGTGTCTTGGTGTGGACCTGTTTGGGTTCAGCTTGTTTGGAACCCTCTGCACTTCCTGGGCATGTATGTTGATTTCCTTCACCAGGGTAGGGAAGTTTTCAGTCATTATTTTTTCAAATAGGAACCCTCTGCACTTCCTGGGCATGTATGTTGATTTCCTTCACCAGGGTAGGGAAGTTTTCAGTCATTATTTTTTCAAATACATTTTCGTCCCCTTGCTTCTTCTCTTCTCCTTCTGGTATCCCTGTGATTTGAAGGTGGTTGCGCTTCAGCTTGTCCCATAGGGCTTTTAAACTATTTTCATTGTTTTTTTATTCTTTGGTCTTTTTGCTGTGCCAACTGGGTGAGTTCTGTTATTTTATCTTCCAAATCACTGATCCGCAACTCTGCTTCATCTACTCTACTGGTGATTCCTTCGAGTGTGTTCTTCATTTCAGTTATTGTATTCTTTAGTTCTAACAAGTTGTTTTTTATGGTTTCCCTATCCTTCTTTATGTCCTCGCTAAGTTCCTTAAACATTCTTATCATCAGTGTTCTAAACTCTGTCTCTGAAAGGTTGGATCCCTCTGTTTCATTTGGTTCCATTTCTGGAGGTTTCTTCTGATCTTTTACTTGTGACCTGTTTCTTTGTTTCCCCATTCTGGCTGTCGCTCTGGGATTGCTTTGATGTATTAGATAGATCACCAGGAGAGCCCTGGCTGGATCATGAAGGCACACAGCTCACGGCCCAACATTCCTAGGAAAACTCCCAGTCTCAGCCTGTCCCAATCAGCCGCTTGCAGATCAGGCCGAGCAGCCCGACAACCAATCACCAGCCTGGCAACTCTGCAAGTGCAGTGTAGAGAGCTGGGGCCCGAGGCGGCTTGCGCACTCCCGCGTCTCAGTGAGCAGCCTGTTGGAGCCGGATCACTCCCACTAGGCATTTCCCTGGCAACGCAGCACAAGCCGTGTGGACGGTTGGGGATCCGAGGCGGCTCATGCACTTCCGGGTCTCAGTGAGCAGCCTGTTGGAGCTGGAGGGCACCCGCCCTTCGTTTCCCTGGCAACGCAGTATAAGCTGGGCAGAGGGTGGGGATCCAAGGCCGCAGGCGCGCACACAGACACACGTACTTCTATGCCAATTCCACCAGACCAATTAGGTCTTGGACCTGATCCTCCGTGGGAGGGCCCAAGCCCCACAAAATGGCGCCCTCCGTACACCACTCGCGTGCAGGCTTCGCACCACGGGAACAGTTCAAAAACCTCCAGCCTTTGCACCAAAGGTGCTCAGTTCAGTCCGTCCCGCAGGCTCCCGGCTCACACAGCCACTCCCTCCACCAGGAACCAGGTAAGTGCTCACCGGTGAGCATGTCCGGGCGCTGGCCCCACTGATTCTCCAGCCGCTCTTAGCCTCACCGAGCTGAGCAAAGAGAGTCCTCACTAATTTACTGCCGGCTATCTTAGAACTCCTCTTCCCGGCAAAGGAGCTCTGGGCTGGTGAGCTTGGTGTGCAGCCGGAGGGTCTCTCCCCCAACCGGAGAAGCCTCCCCACAGCTGGGACCTCCCTCACGGGGCTCGCCCTCTCTCGTCTCCGCCCGTCCTACCAGACCCGACGCGGCTTCCTCTTTAAGTTCTTCGTTTAGTGGTTCTGTTCCTCCAGTGTTCCGGGGACCTCCAGGGTTGAATGCTGTATAATTTGCTTGTAATTTTGATGTGATCCTGGGAGGCAGTTAGCACAGCGTCTGTCTATTGCGCCATTTTACCGGAAGTCCTGATTATCTCTTATGTAGAGAAATTCACTTTAAAATGTAAGCCTCTTCTATTTGGCCATGGTTAGAAGACCTCATCTTTCATGCTCAAGTATCCCCTAATTCCAGCAAAATTTCTCTTCCTGCTAAATCAATTGAATTAATTGATATGCAGCTTAGTGACAGAAGAAGATTGACTTTGGGTGGTGAATTCACAATGCAACGCACAGATGATGTATTATAGAATTATACACTTGAAACCCATTTCGTTAACTTCTGTAACCTGTATAAATTTAGTAAAATTAAAAAAGAATTTTGCTTTACAGGTTTGAGAAGATCTTATTAGGTGCATAAAAGGTTGCAATAATTTCTAATGCTATTTAAACACTACATAAGACAATTCAACCTCCTGGAGTTACTGAACAGCAATAATTAAGAAAGCAAAGTGCAGGGCCGGCCGAGTTGCACAGTGGTTAAGAGCTGGCCTGGGATACCAGCGGCCCCGGTTTGGATCCCACATATGAGGGCCAGTGACACTGCCCTCTCAAAAAAACAACAACAACAACAACAAAAAAAAAAAAAAAAAAAGAAAGCAAAGTGCAAACCTGAAAAACAGCAACGTTGGTATTCACTCCTATCATGTCATTTAAAATATAATGATATCTACAAGTCTGTTTACTTTGATCATTCACTCAGCTCTTCAGACTCCACACACAAGTGAGATCACATGGTACTTGTCCTTCTCCGACTCACTTATTTCACATAACATAATAGTCTCTTCACAACATTATCAATTACATTCCCAGCACTGCCCCCATCTCCCTGCGGCAACATTGTAGTCCCATCTACACTGTCCAAAATCTTCCCCCTCTCCCTCTTTCCCACTCCCTCCCAGCCAACAACCATCAGTTTTTCCTTTATATCAACTCTTTCTGTGTTGATTTTCTGTCTAAAGGGTCTGTCCATTGGTGACAATGGTGTTGAAGTCCCCTATGATGATAGTGTTACTGTTGATCTAGAGGAAAAACTGAGGGTGGCTAGTTGGGAGGGGGGTGGGAATGGGGGGAAGGGGAAGGGATTAGACACCATAAATAGACAACTACAATATTGCCACAGGGATATGAAACACAGTTCGGGGAATATAATAATGTTGTAAAACTTTTGTGGCATGTCAGATAGTCACATGTCTTGTTAGGGAGACCACTTCATGGATGGAGTAGAGGCTTGATCACTGCACTGTACACCTGAAGCTGATGTTGTATAGTATTGTATGCCAACTGCAACTGAATATGTGGATGGTCACGGGATGTGGAGTATACTGTGGAGGGAAGTCAGGGGAGTTGTGATAGATATGTATGATATGGGGGGGGAGTGGGGTGGCGAACTGGGGGAGGGGGGTTGTCACTTTGGGGGGTAAAGAGTATAACTATTGCATTGTGTTGTACACCTGAAACTAATAGAAATAATATATATATATATATATATATATATATATATATATATATATATAAAATGATAGATCTTTGAGGAATTATAGACTCTCATGGTGGAACCATGTTAATATTGCTTCTAAGACTATCAAGAACAGGTCAGCTTTTAGTGTAACAGAAAACAGTAAAGAACCAGGGTGAGTTTGTCACACAGGGTATCGTATAAGATGAAAGGATAGAAATCAGACTACCTGCTCATGATGGAGAATGTGTAAGAATTTCCTTGGTATACATGTAGTGAAGGATTGACTTTTTTAATTTAAGTAAAAACGTAACTTTCCCAAACTATCCATACTTGCATGTACAGATTCCTACCTATGACAAATTGACAAGATTTTTCATTTTTCTGCTCATTGTTTTTGCATCATAAGGACAATGGCTCCTTTTAATTCAGTTATTTTTGCTTTACAGTTTTAAGAGGATTTTATTAGGTACATAAAAGATTAGAATCATTTTCCTGCTAAATTGAAACATATGTTATTAGTTATTACTTTCCTTTTATGTCAAAGCATTTATTTTCCCAAATAGTGATTGGTTTGATTTGTTTTAAAATATTGATACCAGTGATCTTTTGGTATTAAAGTATAGTTTTTTTAATATGTTATTATCGATAATGAAAATGCTCATTATAGACTGCTTATTGTTTAGTGTGAAATGTAACATTTGTATTAAATAATACAGAAACATAATATATCTGTCTTTCACTATTTTTGGAAGATTTGTTTACATGAAACTAGACTTGATAATTACAGCGGGGGAAAAAGAATGTGCTACTGGGATTCAGGTATGTCTTTCTCATTCTCTGGGAGTACAAGGTCCTAATTTCTCTAGATATAGCAAACCACCCAAAAACATTGCCCTGTCTTCATTAAAAATGTATTTATATATTTATAAATTAGAATAAAAACATGGAGGTTGGAGAGAGATAGAGAGAAATAGTGATAGAGAGAGAGAATTTTACATAGAGTATTTTTAAAGTTTGTCAGACCTCCCAGTTAGCCACTTGTCTTGAATTATCTCAACACACAAAAAGGTCCTGAAAATGTAATCAAACTTGCCACATCATGAACCTCTAAAGAGGTAGTACTTAAACACAAGCAATATTATTCTGAGTAGTTATATCTTATTTTGTAGTGAAGGGTTATCTACTCTGTAAATGCTTATTAGTTTACTAGAAATTTTTCTAGAAAAGCCTCTACATCTGTTTGGCAAGATTTATCCCCAGATTCAGAAGTCAGATATGCTTCCATTTTTTTTTTTAGAGATACTTCTGTATGTCTAGAATAAATAGTTTCAAGGAGAAAACTTAAAATTCTAGTGTAGTGTTTCCAAAATAGCAAACACACGCACACATACACACACTTGCATACACATATACATACATATATACAGATATACTCTATATTTCACAGACTCACCAAAATTTTTCAGATGCTTTTTTATGTGTATGCAATTTAATGAAAATTACATTTCATAAAAGTAAAAAAAAAATTACCAGTTTTACATCTTCCTACAATGAAAACATAAATGTTGTAATTTTTGTAAAGTATTTCTGTGTATTATGACTCCAATTAAACCTAAATTTATCATGTTTTATTTTACTTACTATTATCAAATTTTAGAAGCATAGTACTAAAATCTACAATTTATTTTCAAATCAAATATACAGTTGTCTACAGTGAGATTTTAGTGGCTGTCATTCACATTTCTTAGAGTTAATATTTTTCATTGTAAATAGTTGGATTTATTACAGGAAATTTAGTCATTTTCTGATGTAGCACATGGCCTCTAAAGTTCTTTTCATTGCCCTCAAATGTATAACCTTCACCCTTGAAAGATAATTAAAACACATTAAAAAACCATTTATTTGAAGAGTAAAACCATCTGATTAGAAAGTATGTTCAGATAATAAAATTATGAATGAAAATATATTTCCCTATATTTATGCTGAAAAGGAATGATCTTAGAGCCTTCCCAGTTTAATTTTAACTTGTAATGATTTCATTATGCCCTGCTTTAAGATAAACTAAATTTCTCTCTTTGCTTTTTGAATGCATGTAATTGGAATTAAATAACACATAAATAGTGATAGTCAACATGCCGGCATTTAAAATGCACCAAAGATAAAGTCTTGGGTATGGATCTTCTAAAATGTCAGAGAAACAGCAGATTACCTGGTATTTGAAAACATTTCTTTGTCGGTAATAATGTGTTTACTACTCATTGTTTTATAATTCCCAGTGGTTGACATGGGAATTAAGAAGGATTACATGTCATCATTTTATATCAGTGGCATTTGTAATATTTTGTATTACTATGGATTAAAATATCACATATAATGTAGGATTGACTTTGGTCTATATGATTCGTCATTTATTAAAATTTTATTTTTTTTCATTAATGAGTTTTAAAACTATACAATTTATTTATTTATTTATTTATTTATTTATTTATTTATTTATTTTGAGGGCAGTGTCACTGGCCCTCATATGTGGGACCCGAACCGGAGCCGCTGGCTTCCCAAGCCAGCGCTTAACCACCGCACCACTCGGCCGGCCCAAAACTATACAATTTAACCTTTTGGGATATTAAAAGTTATTTGAATGCCTTTCTGCTACTAAGGAAAACTAAAACTCAATAGTGATTAAATTACCTTTCTAGACAAACCTTTGACTTAAACCCTACTTTCTTAATGACCAATTAATCAACTTAAAGTCCCTCTAATTTAGACCAGGGGATTTCAATAATGTATGAGCATGATTCTATGTGAATTTATAAGTATATAGCATTTGACCAAATCTTTCATTCATTGAAATCTTTTTTTATGAATGTGTATGACTGTTTAAGAAAGTATCTATATCAAAGGAAAAAACTTAAAAACAATTTGCATGTTATTCACTACTTATTTTCAGAAATATATGCACCAGAATTTTCTATTGTTCTTTATATGTGCACACGCCATTATATGAATCATGACACTAGATATATCAGTTGTCGTATAATATTTTCAATTCTTAGCAGAATTTAAGATAATGCAAAGTGATTAAAAGTATAAAAAAAGAAATCACGGAAGTGCTTCTTAATGACATATAAAAATAAGGGGGAAAAGTATGAGGTATTCTGGGAAATCTCCTGTTAGGTAGAGTCAATTCTTTAGTAATATCACAGATAGATAAATAAATGAATCTTTACCTGTTTCTCGGCATAATTCATTTCTTCTAACGCTTTTTAGAATCAGTGCTATTTGGGTGGGAGATATGCTTCCATTCTGCTTTGAGTTCAGTGTTTTATATTTTCCATTGTGCCCCTCCTTCATGATTAAATAATAGTTGAGCTAGTATTCAAATGCATATTTTCAGTTTTCATATTTTTGTTCACTACAGCATATTCCTACAAATACAGCTCATGTAAACTACTAAGCAGAGTGCAGCACTTACTGACAAGGCACACCCAAGGCTATGGGGAGTGGGAACAGTTCAGGTTCTGTTATGACTATTGGAGGCAAGCAATTATTCATTGAACAATTATGTTTCTTAAAAAATCCTGTACTAGGAGTTTTACATATGTGATGTAATTTTAACATAACTATACATTTTTTTAAGGTTAAAAAACGAGGCCATGGAAAAATGAAGTGTTAAAGAACAATTTTCCCCAAATCCCAGGACAATTAAGCTACAAAGCCATGGTCTAAACACTGGTGTCATGAGACTCAAATTCAGATTCAAATCCTGGTCTTACTGCTAGTTGTGCAAATTTATTGATGCTAACCTCTCTAAGCTCCAGTTAAACAAAGATAACATATTAGGATCATTCTGAGGATTAAGTGGCAATACGAGAAAAGCATTTAGCAAATAATGCTCAATAAATATTAGTTGATTTTGCTGCTGCTTTTATTTCAACTTAAAAAGATTTTATAAATTAAGCATTTGAGTTAATGACTTGAAATATGATATATAATAATATTGAAATATTTTTGGATTTTGCTATTGCTTTTAAGTATTTTCCTGATTATAAAGTAATGTGGCACATGACTTCTCATTTAGTAGATGATTTCTAACTTTTGTGTCTCTTTTAAGTGATTGCTATTTGGTTTTCTATACCAGAATTTGATACCACATGGAAATAAGACTGAATAGGTAAATATCAAGTAGTGATACATATTTTAATATATAATATTTTTATTTGGAAATTTTTCTTTTATTATTATTAATGTTTCTGATATGAAATTAGAACCACAGTTACAAATTGAGAATTGTTAAGTTTTTTACAACTATTCAAATTATATAGCAAATAAATGGAGTTTTCTACCAACTGTATTTTAACATTCACATTTTGAAAATGTAAAATAGTGTTTTTTATATGTAACAATATACTTTTAAATGATTCACATTAAGTTCAATATTGAAAATATGTAGATGATATATGAGTATTTTGTTATTTTATCACAGGCTATATTATTTTTGCAATTTAATACTTATTGTATAGCTTAATGGTATGAGAAATATGACTTAAAATATAGCTGGCCGAATGGCTCAGTTGGTTAAGAGCTCGCTCAACAGTGCAAGCTGAGCTCTGAGCAACAGTGGTTCAAGGCCAGCCCAAGCTGAGTTGCTGTTGAGCTGCCAACAGGTGGCAGGATGGCTCAGCTAAAAATATATATATATATATATATATATATATATATATATATATATATATATATATATAGTATAATAATTAGAGTCTAAATACTTTTTTCTCTATGCAATGTAAGTCCTACTGAAAAACACAAATAAATTTAAGTAGTACTTGTGTGGATAGAGGGAATGAGTGCATTTCTTTTAGGAAATTTAATTATATATACAGTTAGAGAATGGCTAAAAGTGTGAGCCAGTCCCCTCTCATTAGGAGAGGATAATTTACAACAATTGTCTAGTAATAAAATCTAGATTTATTAATGTCCCTGCTACTTCTAGTTTCTCTAGAATGTACAGGAAGATACTTAAAGGGAAAAATGATGTGAATATATCTTACTCTAAATGGGTATATAACTTAATTACAATCATAATGAAAAATTTATTAATTTTTTTCATGCAAATAAGTTCACTCTTTTAAATGTATTTTTGTAGTACAAATAATAAAGAAATGTTCCTAAAGCTACAAAACTGAACTGGTGATCGTTTAAATACATTTGAAGTCATCACAAAAGCGAGTGCATAGTTCATAAGGATTGGACTGAGGATATTTTGATGAAATTTAAATGCCCAGCAGAATAGGATTATATAGAAGCTAGTGATGGGCTCTCATATACTGTAGTGCCATTAAACATTATTTAAATTCAGCAAAATTGAAATTTAGTACATACCACAGACCTTGAAAAATAAAACCTTGAAAAGTCTTTGCCAAGGTTCTGTTGTACTTCCAGTAGGGTCTTTGTAAATTTCCTTTTTCTGTGTCTCTTCCCTTCTAGTTTTCCCATTCTCATGTTCTCAATTACCTCTATGCTGTTTAGCATCTTCTTTCATATAACATTCTCTATATAATAGAGCAGTGCAGAGACATGATTAATGTTTGTGGCTGGGGATAAGCGCATAGCTGGTGTTAAAAGCAGAGAAATGTACACTTTCAAAACTACGCCCATATTTATAATTTATAATTTTATTTTGAACTTGATGTGCCTGGGTATTTACTATTACTTCACTCTTCCTAAGTGCTGTCTCTACTTTCAACTGTTCTCTACCAAAGCAGTGTGATACAAGCATCATCTCAATTTAGTGAAAAGAAAATGAATTATTGACTGTGGAACTTTGGACTTCAAAGCCCATTTTATTTCAATAAATATTCTGTGTGATGATTCTATGCATCAATTATATAGATAATGAAAGTCATTGCATTTACAACATGGGATAATAACCATATATTATATAGATATTAGCAAAATTTCACAAAAATGCTGAAGGATTAAGACATTTGGTCGTGTGCACACACACACACACACACACACACACACACGCACAAAGATCATCTTTGACCTCTAAAAAAGCATTGCATTTTTCAGACTTTGTGAACTAGTAATTATTCAAATTATGTAAGCTTCAAAATATGCACACTCTAATTGTTGAAAAAAATTTGAGTACATTTCCAATAGTACAGAGTTGCTAACTCTCCTCTTCATGTAGCAATTACTAGTATATTATCTTCCAAAGGGCAGTGTTTATGTAGGCAACATGTTTTGTCAGTTTTTGATTCTTTATTCTATCTGTGTAAATAGAAGCTGTTATTATTGAGTGCACCCTTGCTTATATTTGTTGACTTCTGGAAAAATAGGGTTTTAGATTTATCACTGGTGAATATCTTCACCCATTCAGTAGGCTGTCTTTTCATTTTGTTGCTGGTTTCCTTTGCTATACAAAAACTGTATAGTTTGATGTAGTAATCCAATTTGTTTATTTTTTCTTTTGTTTCCATTGCCTGAGGAGATATTTCAGAAAAAAATATTACTGAGAGCAATGTGAGAGTTTACTGCCTATATTTTTTTCCAGTAGTTTTATGGTTTCAGGTCTTACCTTTAAGTTTGCAACCTGTTTTTTCATGTATATGGAATTAAAGGTGGTCCAGTTTCATGTTTGCATGTATCTGTCTAGTTTTCCCAACACCAATTATTGAACAGACGGCTTTTAGCCCTCTGTGTTCTTGCTTTCTCTGTCATAGATTAAATGACCATGTAGGCATGGGGATATTTCTGGAGTCTCTATTTTGTTCCATTGATCTACGTGTCCACAAAGTGTGATAAAACAATGTTTTGTGAATGTCTATATATATAAAAAAATTATTACGGTAAAAGGCATGTTGTCATTAATCCCCCTAAAAACACACCTTCTTGCTTTGAATACATTTATCCCATTGTTCTTGCCATTTCCTGAAAGAATACTGGAAATCCTCTTCTGTGAGTGTCTTCAGTTGAAGTGTTGTGGCTGACTTGGTGTCCTGAATCATTTTGACTTTTGGGAAGAGCCAGAAGTTTCATGGTGCCAGATCTGGTGAATAAGGTGGATGATGCACTGTAATGTTTTTATTTGACAGATAGTGCCATATAACCAGAAGTGATGTGTGACATGGAACATTGTCATTATGGAGGATGATTTACGGCACACGAAGACACAGCTTCTCTTAACCATAGCTCACACCCAACTAACTGCACCTAACAAGTTGAAACTTTTCATACACTGTTACTAAGGTTTGACTTGCCACTTCCCATATTGAAGATCCCTGCCGTTCAGTTGGATGGCACTCGGCAGCAGCATTCACTGTATTGTTTGATCACAACAGAAAGGCTCAGTGTTAGCAAACATAATTCAGTGATACATTAAAAAGATCATACACCATGATCCAATGAAATTTATTCCTGGGATGCAAGGTTAGTTAAATATCCACAAATCAATTAATGTAATACACCATATAGACAAAAATGAAAGGTAAAAATCATATCATATCAATAGACGCAAAAAAAATGTTTGACAAAATTCCAGTATCCATTTATGATGAAAACTTGCAGCAAAGTGGGAATTGAGGGAACATACCTTTACATAATACCTTTACATATATGACAAACCCACATCTAACATCAGAGTCAAGAGTGAAAAGCTAAGTGTTTTCCTAAAGATCTGGAACAAGACAAGGTTGTCCATTTTCACCACTTTTATTCAACATGGTGTTGGGAGTCCTAGCCACAGCAATCAGACAAGAACAGGATTTTTATATCTATGTTCATCAGGGATATTGGTCTAAAATTTCCTTTTTTTCTAATGTGTTTGGTTTTTTAATCAGGGTAATGCTGACTTCCTAAAATGAGCCTGGGAGCCTTTTCTCCTCTTGAATTTTTTGGAATAGTTTGCGAAGGATAGGTTTTAATTCTTCTTTGAATATTTGGTAAAATTCACCTGTGAAACCCTCCAGTCAAGGACTTAGTGGGCCTTTTTTGAGTTCTGATTACATTTCATTTGTAGTATTGACTCTGTGCAGATTTTCTGTTTCTTCTGGTTTCAGTCTTCAAAGAGTATATATTTGTAGTAATTTATCCACTTTATCCAGATTGTCCAATTTGTTGACATATATTTGTTCATAGTATTTTCTTATAATCCTTTGTATTTCTGTTGTCTCAGTTGATACTTCTCCTCTTTCATTTCTGATTTTATTTATTTGGGTCTTCTCTCTTTATGAGTCTGGTTAAAGGTTTATCTTTTCAAAGAACCATGTCTTGGCTTCATTGATCTTTGTTTGTTTGTTTGTTTGAGGGCAGTGTCACTGGTCCTCATATGTGGACCGAACCTGGGCCGCTGGCTTCCCAAGCCAGCGCTTAACCACTGCGCCACTCGGCCGGCCCTCATTGATCTTTTGTATTGATTTTTTTTGAGATTTTTTTGTTTTGTTTCTTGAGGTAGAGCTATATTGCTGTGGATCCCCCTCATAGGACTGCTTTTACTGTGTCCCATAGGTTTGGGTCATTGTGATTTTATTTTCATTTGCCTCAAGGTATCTTTTAATTTCTTCCTTGATCTCATTGTTAACCTGTTCATTGTTTAGTAGTACATTATTTAGTATCCATGCATTTATGTACTTTTCCATCCTTTTCTTGTAATTGATTTCTAGTTTCATATCAGTGAGAAGATAGTTGATAAAATTTCAGTCTTCCAAAAATTATTGAGAATTGTTTCATGGCCTAACTGTTTCCTTGTTGATTTTCTGTCCTAAGATCTGTCCATTGATCTCAGTGGGGCGTTAAAATCTCCTACTATGATTGTGTTCCTGTTGATCTTTCCCTTTATGCCAGTCAATGTGTTTTATATATTTAGGTACTCCTATATTGCTTGTATAGATGTTTATTAGAATTATGTCCTCTTGTTTAGTTGATGGCTTTATCATTATGTGATTATTGATAGGTACATAGTTGTTGTCATTTAATTACTCATATTCATACCTCCGTTTTTCTGCTTAAAGAAGTCCCTTTAACATTTCTTGTAATACTAGTTTGTGGTGATGAAATCCTTTAGCTTTTTGTTGTGTAGGAAGCTCTTTATCTCCCCTTCAATTTTAAATGATAACCTTGGTGGATAGCATAGTCTTGGTTATAGGTCCTTGCTTTTCATCACCTTGAATATTTCCTGTCTCTCCCTTCTGCCCTGCAAAGTTTCTGTTGAAAAATCAACTGACATTCTTGGGGAGCTCCCTTGTAATAATTACAAGGGAGCCTTCCTCCTGCTGCTTTTAGGATTCTTTGTCATTAGTCTTTGACATTTTAGTTATAATGTGTCTTGGTGTGAGATCATCTTGTTTGGGACTCTGTAATTTCTGGACTTATGTGTCTATTTCTTTTGCCACGTTAGGGAAGTTTACAGTCATTTTTCTTCAAATAGCTTTTTAGTTCCTTGCTCTCTCTTTTCTCCTTCTGGTACCCCTTGATGCAAATGTTGATACACTTGATATCTCATAAGTCCCTTGAACTACCTTTTTATTATCATTATTATTATTTTTATTAATATTATTACTTTCCTTTTTGCTGTTCTGATTGGGTGTTTTTTCCTACCTTGTCTTCCAAATCTCTGATTTGATCCTCTGCTTCATCTGCTGTTGATTCCTTCTAGTATATTCTTCATTTCAGTTACTGTATTCTTCATTTCTGATTGATTCCTTTTTATGGTTTCTATCTCTATTGAAGTTCTCACTAAGTTACTTAAGCATTCTTGTAACCAGTGTTTTGAACTCTGTATCTGGTAGGTTGCTTGCCTCCCTTTTGTTTAGTTCTTTTTCTGGAGTTTTCTCTGTTCTTTCATTTAGGACATGTTTCTTTGTTTCCTTTTTGGCTGCCTCTCTGTGTTTGTTTCTATGTGTTAGGTAGATCTGCTTTATCTCCCTGTCTTGGCCTGGTGGCCTTATGTAGCTGGTGCCTTGTGTGGCCCAGTGGCATAGTCTCCCTGATCACTTGCACCAGTGCTCCATGAGTGTCCCTTATACAGGTTGGGTGTGCCCTCCTGTTGTAACTGAGCCTGATGGCATGTCAGTGGGTGGGATTGACTCTCAGGCTGATTGGTTGTGAGAATTAGCCATGTCCACAGCACATGCTCTGCTGTGTGGGGGCTGAAGCCATGGAGCAGTATTTGCTTAGCAGGCTCTAGTGCCTGTGGAGACCAACCTTGGGGTGTTCCACTTGTGGGGCTAATTGGGTGGTTCTGTATTATGGTCTTAAGCTGACCCCTGGGTGTATTGGTTTTTGGGCCTCTTGGGAGGGGCTCACACGTAGGCCAAGATCAGCCACTGCCTGTGACTTTCCCAAGGCTACCTGGTAGGAACTACAGAGCAATCTGCAGTTAATTACTGTCTGTGCTGGACAGAGATGTGTAGGAGAGGCCATGCCACTAACAAAGCCAGCTGTCACCAGTACTAGGTCTGGAGCAGCTCAACAAAAGGCCTGGAAAACACAGAGGCCTGTCATCATCTGCAAGCTGCTGGTAAGGCTCAGCTGCTGAAAGAAACTCGGGCGTTATGCAAGTTGGATGAGTCCAGGTCTCAGCGAATTACCAAGGTGGGGCAAGTATTGTTTACCAGCTTAATGCACGTTCAGGGTTGGCTCCTGTGCTGAGCCTCGGGCCACCCAGGAAAAGGCTCAGAGTACACTTGCCTGGGGCCCACAGACCCTCAGGGTTATCCAAGAAAAACTGTAGCATGGGCTGGGGCTGGCTGTCTGCCCCTGAAAGTGCTCTAGGCGGTGAGCCAAGTTCCATCCAGTATTTTGAAGTAACATTTCTTAAGGAGCTGATACATATCCTGTAAAAATGGATATCACTGAGGACACTGAAGGATCAACTGTGACCCTTTGAAAGAAGTATTTCATGAATAATAGTATTTAAAAGGAGATGACTAATGGCATGGAAAAGTCATGTTAATGTTCAGATGTCTAATTCATACTATAGTGTGGATTTTAATATAGGTAATAAGTAGATTTTTCAGTGGGAATGGCATATCAAAGTCTAGGACAAAGCTTGAACTATTCTATAAAATAGAGAAGTGGACCTCTTTTTTCATTTGTATAAAAAAACAAGTGGAAAATGTTTTTAATACAAAACAGATAGTTGCTAAAGAATCCTATTTCTGTATTGGAATTGTTGGTGATAGTGCTTTTATTGGAATTAAAGAAAATTGGTAATATCTAAAGGTTCATATAATTTCAGAAAATTAGTGTATATATAAAATTGGGCATCATGTGATTTTTCTATTCTCTTACATAAGCAAAGCTCTTTCAGAGTTCTCAAATCCGTCAGTTATTCCATCTTTCATTACACTCACTTTACCATTTTTGCTATATTCTATGTGATATTGACAATATTACACAAGCACAGAGAGACAAACATACACACACATACAGAAGAGAAACAAAGCTCAAACCCAAAGCACCTTACAAATATCCATACCATTAAAAATTATGACTCATACTGTAGAGTATTCATGAATGTTATAGTATCAGAAATGACCAAATAATGATATGTTGTACTACTTTAAATTCCCACATAGGGAGTCTAAAGGTGTCACTCATTTCTTTCAGGACACATGCATTTCTACAGACAAAATTTTTTTGAATGATATTTCTTCTGTGATTTTGGTCACATCTGAATATCTTTAACCATCACTGCTACCTTTTACAGTGTTTTAATCATATATTCACTGATAAACAAGCCTACAAAATTAACAAGACTTTAACATCTGTATTTCATTTTTACAGCTGTAAGTCTTACTCAGGGAAAAATTAACCAGTAAAATTAGAAAAATATCTTCCACATACAAATTGTGTGATAAAAAGTCTAAATTGAGAATTGAAACACACGGATGGATTATTGAATAGGAAACAGCCCTATACATGGATCTCTACCTTTGAATTAGTCTCCCATCCTAGTTCACCTCCCCTTTTGGCCTTAGTACTAAGGCGACTAAGCAAAGAAATATTAGAGAAACAATCTATACTTACACAACCAATCATATCTGCTATTTATTGTTATACATAAAGAAAAGGTTAGCAAATAACTAAAAGTTAGAAAGTTGGATACTTCTTAGAGATACATATTGATTCTCATTTATTGAAGGGTTTTATGTTTTTATTATAAGATTTTTATTTTAATGACCAAAAGCCTGTATTTCATATGATTTGTAATTTTATTTTTTGAATCATTTCCACATATTCCTAAGTCAAAACTTATAACCCACAGATGGATCATAAAATATAGCTCTGGAAAAAAGCCAAGGTTTTCTGCCATAGGTTAGAGTCTAAACTAATGAGTAAAGTCATTCTTAGGTGATCCTAGTCCTCATAGAAGAATTGAGCACTTTAGGTCAGAAATCAGAGCTACATTTTGTGAGTCAAGACTCAGAAAACTACACCTGCAATTCTTCCCCTGGATTTTGGAGGGAATAAAATTCTTAATTGCTCCTATGTAGTGGGAAATTAAAAAATATATATTTAATTATGCCACTGTAAATAGGAAGGGTACAAAGTGAGATAAAAACTTCCAAGTTGAACTAACCATTTCAGCTGGAGTATAGTTGCATTGAGAGAAACCTTGTCAAATGAGATTGGGCCATATCCTTATGTGTTAACTAGCAAATGCAGAATTAGAGTCTTATGGGTAGTATTCTGTGAGCTTTATCTCCTTTACAATGTTAAAAGAATAACTCTCCTTTCTGGACAGAAAAGGAAACAATTCAACATTATCTTAAGGCAGTGAAGTTCAAGAAGATATCTATTTTTTATATCATTTACCCTTATTACATGGTAGGCCCACCACCTTCAATTTTACATCTAATTCAGTACCACATTCTAGAGATGAGGATATTTCAAATCAGAGCAAGAAAAACACCTACTTTATGGTCAATGAATAATTTTGCCCTCTCTCCTTTCTTCTCCCCTCAAAACAAAGACAATATAACCTCTTTAATAAGGAACTTTTTACAGTTCAATAATATAACAAGAAATCAAATAAATTGTTGAACAATTGTAAAGTCTTTTTTAAAATGATACATTAATTATCAATTGGGGGTAGGAGTGAAGAAATGGGGAAAATTGGATCTTTGTATATTTCTGTAGTTTTCAAATGCTATTTCGAGTATGGGTAATATAAAAGTACTAATTATCAAATCAAAAAAATCTAAAAAGCCACAACTACTCTAAATAAAACAGATGCATAACATGTAGAAATCCATGTTCTTGTTTTAATAAAGAGCATAAATCCTTTTTCTGTGCAATGTTCAGTAGTCATCATTCTATGCAATAATAAAATTAAAGACACATAATAATTAATATACTTATGCAGTAAGAATTTTATAAAAGTAATTATAATAACCTATATAATTATAGCAATGTATAATAATTCTATATTATAATTCAATAATTTTATATTCTATGAAATAATTCAATAATAATTTTATTATATTTCTATAAAATAATTAAGAAATAAACATGATTGGTCAGGGACAAAAAGAAAGTTCTGCCAGCCTATATAAACACAATCTTAGAATTACTACTTAGTTCACAATTTCCCATATGTTATCACACTCAAATAAGAGAACACCATATCTTGTTTTCTAAATGGCTACTAACTCTGAAAATTACCTTCTTTGGAACTTACTTTCCTCTTTCTGAATGGACACTGGTAATTATTTTACTTTGACTTTGTTAAGATTGGTGTGTTTCAGTTTGGGGATGCTCACCCCAAGTAAGTCATTATTTCCACTGAATGCTCTAAATTGTATTTATTAATTTACCTGACATGGTTAATGAGTGTATGCTACGTGCTTGAAATAGTTCTGCACATTGAAGATCCAGCAGTAAGTCACATAACTTTTCTTCTCTGGTGGAGCTTTTATTCTTGTGGGGTAGACAGAAAACATGCAATAAATTATTTATATTAGGTGGATTGGTAGATAGATGGAGATAAATTGGATTAGAAATTAGATTAGATAGATAGATACAGACAGACCAGCAGACAAGTGGTTGTGTGTTGCATATTGGGTTATCAGAAAAGCATGATGTATTTTTTTCTATGTTTTTTGTTGCAAAATGCATCATGACTTTTCCGACAACCCAATAGAAAAGTAAAGCATGTTAGAAGTAGCTGGGTAATTGGACAGTGAACAGCAAGAGAACGGAAAGTGAAATATGTCTGAATCAAAATGGATCACAGACCTAAATGTAAAATGCAAAACTGTAAAACTCCTAGAAGAAAACAGGAGTGAAATCTGGATGACCTCAGGTTTGGCGATGACTTTTTAGATACAACACCAAAGGTACAATGCATGAAAGAAATAATTGATAAAGTAGACTTCATTAAAATAAAAAAAAATTATTCTGTGAAAAATACTGTCTAGAGAATAAAAAGACAAGACACCGACTGGGGGAAAATAGTTTCAAAAGATATATCTGATAAAGGACTGTTATCCTAAATATACAAAGAACACTTAAAACACAAGGATAAGTAAACAATCTGATTTAAAAGTGAGTCAAAGACATTAACAGAAGACTCACCAAAGAAGATACATAGATGGCAAATAAGCACATGAAAAGATGCTCCACATGTTATGTCATCAGGGAAATATAAATCAAAACAACGATGAGATGCCACTACACTCCTATTAGAATGGCCAATGTCCAAAACACCCAATGCCTGGGAGCGTCTAGCAACAAGAACTCTCAGTTGTTGCTAGTAGGAATGAAAAATGGTACAGCCACTACAAAAGACAGTTTGTAGGTTTTTTTTGTATGATGCATGTGTGTGTGTGTGTGTGTGTGTGTGTGTGTGTGTGTGTATGTATATGTGTATATTGACATAAAAAGCTATACATATTTAATATATATAATTGATGACTTGATGAGTTTGGAGATAAGTATACACCTGTGAAATCATCTGTCCATTCTGTGGCATAAACATACCCATAACCACCATAGCTTTCCTTCCACCTCTATATGTTATTTTGTTTTTGTATAATAAGAAAACTATGGAGACATTAAAAAGGTCAGTGTTGTCAAGGTTAGCTGGAGTGAATAAGCAGAGCACAGAGGATTTTTAGGATAGTAACACTACTCTATATGATACTGTAATGGTGGATATATGTTATCAAGCATTAAAAAACAAACAAACATAAAATGTACACTACCCAGAGTGAACCCTAATGTAAACTGTGGGCTTTGGGTAAAAATGATATCTCAATGCACATTCATCAGTTGTAACAAATGTGTTGTTCTGATGAGGGGTGTTGTAATGGGGAAGCTATGCATATGTGCGGGCAGGGAGTATATGGGGAACCTCTGTACTTTCTGATCAATTTTCTGTGACCCTAAAACTGCTTTAAAAAATAAAACATATTTTAAGGAGTCTGAAAAGATAAAAATTGAATTGAGAATAATTCAGCAATGTGAAGGAATCAGCAATGTGAAGCTCTGGGAGAATTTCGTTATAGGCAGAAGGAGCATGTGTATAGCCTTGAAGCCATAATGATCTGTACAGTTAAATAGAGTGGTTAAATAAAGAACGAAGTCCAGTGTAACAAAATCGTGGTAGATAATTTTGGTACCACATGAAGACAGAGCAGCCAAATCTTTACAGCCTCTCTATAGCCAAAGAAAAAGATACCTTTATGCTAAATGTGACAGCAACACACTAGAAGGTTTAGAATAATGGGAGAGCATGATGATTTCTGTGCTGAGAAAGGGATGTGGGGTGGTGGTAAAAGGTGAAGTAGGGGATTCACGTACATTTAAGGTGCTTTGGAGGTTTCCAAATGAGATGTAATTGCTTGGACTTATAGTGTAGAAATGATAAAAGTGAAATAGGACAATTCACATATTTTGGAGGTCATCAGGTGAGACTTACTAAAAGATAAGCAGAATAAAGAAAAAAGAATAATTATGAATGACCCACCAGTTTTGGATTGTGTGACAGGTTAGATGTTAGTTTCATTTACTGAGCTGGTGAAAACTTGGGGAAAACCAGGTGTTGGGTGGAGGATTATCTACTCTTTGGGGTATGTTAATTTTTAGATACCTGGAAGACAGTCAAGCACATTCTTTAATTTAATATTTGGATATATGAATTTGGAGCCGAGTGGATATGTCAGTACTGGCTTTGAAATGTAGGATTCAACAGCATAAGAATGGTGTTAAAGCTTTGGGAATGGATGGAATAATTTAGGGAAAATATATACAGAGAAGAGGGGCTAGGATAAAAACACACAGCTGCTGAAATTGGCAGCATGGAAATTCATCATAACTTTGGTGCATTTCAGTAGAATGGTAAAGGCAGAATCTCAGCTGTTCTTTCACTAGGCATTAAATTTGAATCTAAAATATGACTTTTGAATACCATGTTAGAGAAGAATCTTAAGGGATGTTTTTATTTTTTAAGAAGAAAAAGAGATTTAAAATGATTCCCTAAATCCACAGAGAGATGCTAACATTTCCAGAAAAGTTTGAAAATCTGAACGTAGAATTTTATTAGAAACAGATGGAGAATGAAAAGTTTCCTGGAATGGGGAGAGGAGAACAGAGGGGCAGGATTGGACTTGCTTTGTCATTGCAACTGATTCAGACCAGCAAGGTAGGGCCTCCTAGAAAGCCTTAAGTACCAGTAGCCATTGAGTAATTGAGTAATTGATGTAGGGAGGTGGGGGGAGGAGGGGATGAGGAGCAGGCAAAGCAATTATACCTCAGTGTTCTTAGAAAGCTAGCTCTTGAAAGCTTGCAGAATAGGAGTCCCTTTGATATCAAATTTATCACTTAGAAAAAAACAAATCACTTAGCAGATTCTTCAACAATGTTGAGTTTGTCTGAGAGAGAATATTTTAAATCAGAAGACATTTAATTGCCTCTAATTAATTGGGAAGTCCAAGGGTTGCATTTTTCCTTTTCATGACTTGTTATTTTTCTTCACATTAATAGGACTTATAGGTCACAAGAGATTTTAATATAGTTATGAAGATAGAGGTTTTTTTTTCACATCTAAATAATATGTAGATATTTTCACTGTTAGACTCGGAATTCTGCTTAATTTGATTTTCTGTATGTATTTAGCAATTTTGCAGGAACCTTTTAATATGTTTCATTGAAATTTACTCACATTGGCAATTTGGACAATTTAGATTTCCATCCTTCCTTAAATGGAGAGAAATTGGCCACTATTGTCTATTTTAAAATAAGAAAAACAACAACTCTTAATAATTGTTAAAGTTATCATATACCATAAGCCAGTCTCTTCTCCCTCATGAAAAATCAGTCTACTTCCCTTAAGCTTTATCATTGACACAGTTTTATATCTTCATTTATGTGTTCTTACCAAATGCTTCAAATATTTCTCATAATGAGAAAGCCCAAACTTGACAAAATTCAAGGAAAAACCATATCAGCAGATTACAGAGATTTTATAAGAATGGTTAAGTGTCAGTTCAAGCCTTTAATTTGGTTCAATTGTTTAATCTAATTTGGTTTAAAACAAAACAAAACTAACTTACCAAATGTGTTTGTCTTGGCTTGGAAGTGGAACATCCAACATCCATCAACCTGGCTGTGGCTATTTATACTTCAGAGATGGTAATATAGGAAGTAATACTATTTTTTTTTTTCTTTTTTAAGGAATGCTACCTTTAATTTGTATTTGTATTTATTTGAAAGTAAACTTACTTAAGTTTGTTTGACCCCCTCTTTTAACCCCTATGGTTCTTCATTTAAATCTGTGGATACAGCTTCAGATTATTTGAATCTGTGAATTCAACATCTGCTTTCTTGAATTATTTCAAAGGCTTCATCAGTTTTTTTTTCTTTTTCACATGCACAGATTCAGCATCATTAATTTCTACATCCTTAGTTGCATATTCTAGGGCTCTTTCATTTAATCCTTCATATCCCCAAAGTTAGCATAAGTATCCTCCAAGTCCTTCAGTGAATCACCTCTTAAGTTTTTCTTAAAATCTCTCTTATATTGTGATGAAGTTTTTCTGAGTCATTCTTTTATCGTCCTTTGCCCCATTTTTAAAAGTATTTGACTCTTTGAACTCCCTTTTTTACTTATAGATTCAGTTTGAGACTACTAAAATTGTTTCACCAAATAGGCTCTTGAATTATAATCCAAGGCCTACTTGTCCTTCTTTGCATCTTTCTTTGATTCCTTCCTTGAATCCTTCTTTGCATCTTTCTTTGCATCCTTCTTTGCATCCTTCTTTGAATCCTTCTTTGAATCCTTCTTTAGATCTTTTTTTGAATCCTTTGAATCAGCAAGTTCTGTGTCATTGTCTTTTTTGTCATCTTTCTTGTCCTTTGATTCATCACCTTTTTCACTGGGTTTCTTTGTATCTTTTTTCCCATCCTTATCCTTCTTTGCATCTATTTTTTCATCTTCAGATTCTGTAGCTGACCCCTTTTTCTTCTTTGAACCTTTATCTTTTTTTGATCCTTTCTTTGTATTTCCTTTTTCAGTGTCTGATTCTGAGGTTGACTCCTTGCCCTTCTTTGAATCTTTCTTATCTTTTTTTGAATCTTTCTTATCTTTTTTTGAATCTTTCTTTGCATCCCCTTTCTCAGCTTCTAATTCTGTAGTTGACTCCTTGCCCTTCTTTGAACTCTTCTTATCTTTTTTTAAATCTTTCTTTGTGTCTCCTTTCTCAGTGTCTGATTCTGTAGTTGACTCCTTGCCCTTCTGTAAATCTTTCTTATCTTTTTTTGCGTCTCCTTTTCCAGCATCTGATTCTGTAGTTGCCTCCTTGTCCTTCTGTGAACCTTTCTTATCTTTTTTTGAATCTTTCGTTGTGTCTCCTTTTGCAGTTTCTAATTCTGTCGTTGATTCCTTGCCCTTCTTTGAACTTATCTTATCTTTTTCGAGATCTGGTTTTGCAATGTCTTTTTCACTTTTAATTTCTGTTTCTGAGCCCTTGTCTTTCTTTGAATCTTTTGGTTTTTTTGACTCCTCTGAAACCATGGATGCAGACACTGCATCTGATTTGTCCTTCTTGTCTGCCTTCTTGTCTTTTGTATCTGCCTCACCTGTTGCTGGAGATAAAGGTTTCTCTACATCTGCTACTTCAGCGTATTCCTTGGGGCGATGGATTGGTTTATGTGGAGGCTGTCTCCTGGCAGCCAAATAAACAGATGGTCTTTCAGAAATTCTCATTAAAGAATGGTGCATCCATAAGGGTCGCTTAGAATCTTCCTTTAATTTGTTTTCATTGTATTTCTGAAAAATTGTGAGAATAATGTTAAATAACTTTTGTGAGATACGCAGCCTTCATTACCAGATACCAATTACATTTTAATTTCAACCATGAAAAGATTTTAGATTTTAATAAACAGAGTGTAAATTGTAGATTTCATAGTTTATTCTGCTTTTTCAATTTCAGTCTTTTTCAAGCTAATGGATAGCCATATCTCATTTTGAGTCTAATTTCAATTTAGAGTATCTTCATAATTCCCTCAAGATTTTATGTGAAAATGGGTTCAGACCTTCATTTACCAATGACATATCAGAACCTCTCTTCATAATCAAGAGAAGGCTTGTTTTTTCTATGACTCCGTATTTTTGAGATTCTTGGAATATCTTGCCCAGCCTCCATTTCTAGGCTAACTCAGAAAATAATTATTTTCTAATTTCTAATAGTTTTGTTTTCAGGAAGATCCTGGTCTCTATTGGTACATTCAAAGTCTCTGGAATTTACAGTGCTGACTGGCTAAAAGTAAAAGCCTGAAACTCCTCCTGCTTGGCAAGATATAAATTGAGTGTCATTACATACGAAACTTCAGTAATGAAAGCTGTAACATTCAATGTAAATTAATTTCTATAGAATGGTACATTTTGTTTTCAATTTGTAACTAAATATTTGCAAAAGCTTAATTGCAAAAACAGCAAATTTTGGAAGGAATGTTAACAAACAATAGCAAAATAAATTTAATAAAGATATAAGAAAAAAAACATGAGAAAACAGAAGAAACCTGGATCATTAAAGATTGGATAAATAAAGATTGGATATATTCCATAAATAAGCAAGAGTCTATGATGCTTTCATCTTGTGAAAAGTTTTTTTTGAACATTTTCATATCCTATAATGACTTCAGACACATTGGGAAATATTTATCTTCTAATATTCAGAATCCTGAATTTTATATTACAGGAAATGAGGAAGCATTGAGACTTGATCAGAGTATAATGTAACTCCAGGATTCTAATGAGGGGGTTTCTCTAGCTGGGAAACATTTTTCAAATGTTCATACCAACTGTAGCATTAGGGTCTCCAGATTTTCTGTGCTTTGGGGTACACATTTTCTATAATCTGGGGTTATTGAACAAATAGTTAATTTGAAATAGGGGGAGGGGGCTTACACAGTGGAATGCAAACAAAACATATCTACTTTCCCTAGGTAGTAGAATTTGAATTACCTTTAACTGTGTTGTTTAACATAGTATTTAAAAGACACATGCAAATTGAACTGAATAGAATTGAAATGTAAAATTCAATTCCTCAGTAACACTAGCCTCATTTCAAATGTTCTGTAGCCACATTTGGATGCAAAGATATTAAATATTTCCATCATCATAGAAATCTCATTGGTCAGTGGTGATCTTACACATGATTTCACAAGTTTATTATTAGTAAAATCATATGATCTTTTCAATACTCACATTATCTTGTAGTTGGGAAGGTTTTGATCTTAATTTTTTTCCTGGCCGCTGTGGTTTGGGAAATTCCAGGGCAAAGTGTTGCTGATTCCATGATTTTTTGCTTAGTTCACTGACTAAAATAAGAAAACATTAAACATAGACTTTAAAATAAGTAGAATTTCATCAGAACCTACATGGCAATAAGGCATTTGAATAAGCAAATGATGCAAATTATGTATTCCTTTATTTGGTAATGTTTGAAATTCTCTGCTGTTAATATGAGAAAATAAAAATTGATTATTCTATTTTACCACTTTTGCAGAAAACTATATAAAGTAGTGATTGTGAAATTAATGTAGTCTGTAATATAAATGGAAAGAAGTGATTTTACTGCTTATTCTTTCTACCTACTCCAGTCTAGAATTTTGCTTTATATTCTTTTGGTTAGAATACAATTCTATTAAGAATGGGAAATATGGTAACTACTTATGTAGCCCTCAAAGTAATTAGTGAAGTGCCTATTATAAAATATTTAGTAAATATATGATTGAATATAAATGTGAATGCTTTAGATCTCTTTAGTTAATAATCATTTTTCAAGCTACGAGAGTGTTATACACTCAAGGACTGAATTGTTATGGTGGCATATAAATAAAGAAAATTGACAAATAAAGAGTACCTACAGAATTGTGACTGGGAGGGTAAAGTTACCTGCAAACTATAATAGAAATGGTTCAAGACATTAAGTTACCAATGAAACAAGTAAGAGAGATATCCTCACTATTTTTGAGTATATGCAGTAATACTGAGTGTAAGAGAAAATAGACTTCAACATCAGGTTGACTGGCCTTGTCAAGTAATTAATTTTTAGCCAATTATAAGCTTGATACAATCTATCAGGAATGTAGTAGAGGACATTTATGACATGGGTGAGAAATTTTTTATCCAATTTTCTACCCTGGCTTTCAACTGTGAGATTATCTGATTAACTGATTTCTAACATGTAAATATATGTCTACCTGTATGTTGCTGTATATACTTGCTTATCTTTAGATTTACAAACAAAATAGAAGATGTTCACTGAGCCCACAAAACAGGTCCCTTAGAAAATGAAAAGTTGGTTTTTAATAATATTGCATGACAGCTACTTCTTTGAAAGGAGGATAACCACTTATACCTAAAAATTAATCATACGTGTTTTTTAAATAATAATAATATATATATGTATATATATATATATCAAATTACTTACCTGGAATGTAATTATCATATGTCCCAAAGTTTATTTTTTGGCTATTAAAATAAGAGGGAAATGTTTTAATTAACTTATTAAATAATCAGTGTTATTAAATAATCTATTTAATAATCAGTGTTATCCATAAGCACTTTCTATCACCAACTAGAGAAATATTTTGCATTCTCAGATCTCCAATATTATGTAAGACTACTTGGTCCCAGGGAAATAGAGAAGAGTGAATGTGTGTTTTTAGGGCAAACTTCAACAGAACTAAAACAAGGGGATAAAGCATAAGAAAAAACTTCACCAAATTGCTATTATCTAAATAATAAACCTTTATATTGTGAAACCAGGATTGAATTCATTTTCTCTATCACATGCTCCAAATTTCTTTTCAATTGAATTGTTACTAAGATAGTTACATTGTAACTAAGATAACACTTTGAAAACACTAAAATAAAATCCACAAAATATTTTCAGAACTTAAATCCAAATCATCAATGACATAGGTGCGTATCTATGAGTGTGTGTGTGTGTGCGCGTGTGTGTGTCAGTGTGCACCACAGTATTGACCTGAATTTTTTTGTTATTCTCTAAGAAAATATGAGAAATAAAATTATATTGCAAAACATTTCCCATTTATAAGTTCCCATTTGTTGTAGTACTACATGAATGTGTTTGTTGTGACAAAGGGGGGGGTTTATAATCTATTTTTTATATATTTGTAATGGAGGCAAATATTAAGATTTATTAGAGAAATATTATTCTGCATCTTCCCATTATATTATAGAATTAGTCATTGTTGATCATGAGTGAGCTTGTGCCTTACACAAATACACACAAATAAAAACACCCAGCTTACTCAGTGTTTTACTTATTTTGACATTACATAAATATTAATAATAAACTACATTTTTAAAAGTATCTTGATAACTTCATTAAATTTCTAGGCTGTAGCACAAAACTTGGCACATTAAAAAAGTTGTCACTCTTTAAAAAGTTTCAATAAAATAATTTAATAAAATTTAGCATATGTTGCCCAATAAATTATCTGGTCCGGGGTTTTCTTATCTGAGGACATGCATTAAAATTACTTGCCCCAATGTATCTGCACCTCTACGTTTGGACATAGCTGATGTACATTTATACACTGCTGAAGACATTTTTTTTTGAGGGCAGTGTCCCTGGCCCTCGTATAGTGGGATCCGAACCGGGGCCGCTGGCGTCCCAAGCCAGCGCTTAACCACCGCACCACTTGGCCGGCCCTGCTGAAGACATTTTGATAAGTATGGTTATGAACTTTACTGTTCTAATTTTTCTGAAAGAGGAAATATTTTAGGTCCATGCAGCATTATTAAATTTGAAATTTAAAACAATACATAGGCATGGTCCATTAATTTCTTGTATAATTTTTATGAATTTCCAAATGACTCCTAAGGAGGTGATAGTTGTCTGAATGAGAACCATGAATGATTTTATTCTTTATGTTCCAAAATACAATATAACAATAAATGAAATAAGCATCACATTGAAAAAGACTTATCTAAAGCCATGCCTATATTTTAGTCAAGTGAATGAACTAGTTAAATCTTGGATCAAAACAACATATAAAGCTACTTGAGAATGTGTTTTATAAACACATAGTCTCTTATTTATCAATGGCATAATAATGTTATAACAAACATCTCTTTACATTAAAGAGAACAAATGTAGAGCTAACTTGAGCATTTCAGTTATTTCAAAACATAAAATTTGACAAGAGGACTTACAATCTTGGTAAAGACATTTCTCCCACCTATGATTTGCCAGGACTTATGCACTGTAAATTCAAATTAGTGATGTTCGTTGGTGACATCATAAAGAGACCAAGAGCTCTACTGGTTAAAGGGGCAAAACAAGAGGATCCACATTTCCCTGTGGTTTAATAGTTTCTATTATTCAGTCTAAAATTGGTATTTACTCTCACTCATTACTACTGATTAAATACAACCTGTGGTTTTAAAATAACCCATTGGTTTTACTTCTTAAAAAAATACTTGTTTCAACTTTTCATGTAGTTTGATGTATTGTGTTGACTGATGTGACAAAAGGATGAATCTCAGCGTTCATCTGTTAAAATCAGTTGTAACTCTAACTTCCCCGACATTCATGTGCCTTTTATTAAATTATTTGCGTAACTTTACATTGCCTTTGCCTAACTTAACCTTATGGGTTGCTCATAGATACAAGATTTTGGAGAAGGCTAGATGCTTATTAAAATCATCAACTTACTCATAGATCTGAGTTAGATAAGTTTTATTCCACTCACCACTCCACCCCATTAATAGATGAAAACAGGTATTAAATAGAGTAGTATTTGAACATGTTGCCATTATCTAGCTCCTTTTAGGGAATTTCCCCCCTTAAGGAACAGAGTTAATAAACTTCAGCCACTGTTAGAGATAAACTATAAAAATCTCTGTGTTTGTTCTCAATGACAGCTTTTCTTTCATGTCTCAGACCATGGTAACTTCTAGAGGGGCTGGTGGGGGGCTTTCCTCTAAGGTGATTTAGGAATTGAGCTTTCTCTAAATTAATTGCATCACTATCCACTAACTTAACACAATTGATGCTGATGTTTTTCCCCAAAGTGGTGATATAATAAATGAAGTCTGATTTCTAAATCCACAGAATTTTGTATAGGATTTTACCCAATGCATTTCTTTGATCAGCATGTAGTAAGATCCAAACCACAAATGGGCAGCTAACAATGCTTGTCTTCTGCACCATGACCTCTTGAATTAATGTCCTATTGTCATTCTTAACTAAATATGTATGATCTGTTAAGATCTTACAGAGCTAATGATCTTTTTTATAGTAAACTGGTGCTTTTTTTATATTGCTATATAACAAATTACCACAAACTTATTGTATTATAAAACAAAACCCATTTAATATCTTATAAATCTGTATTTCAGAATCTTAGGTAAGTTCCATTGGATCCTCTTCTCAGTGTCTCACAGATTGAACTGAATTTCTTTACTTGACTGAACACTTATCCGGAGATTCTAAGGAAGAACCTGTTTCCAGTTGCTATTCCACTTAGCAAAATTTCAGTTCTTTGTGGCTATTGGTCAGATGTCTGTTTTCTTGTTTGCTGTCAGCATCAGTATGGGCTGCTTTCTGCTCCTACAAGTTGCCCATATTTCTTCTCACATGACCCCTTCTATCTTAAGCAATGTTTCATTGAGTCCTTCTCATCTTTTAAATTTCTATTATTTTTCTGTCTTCCTCTGCTGCTATTATCTAAGGAAAACCTTGTCTTCTAAAAGGCTTCAGTGATTCGTTTTGGTCCATTCAGATAATCCCTTTGCTTTAAGGTCACCTGTATCTCTCTCTGGGTATGATATCTCTTCATACTCACAAGTCCCACCTACAATTCAAAAGAAAGGGTCCTTGGGGGTCATTCTTAGAATTCTGCCTACCTAGAAAACCACAATGAAAGGTTTGCTTTAGTATTTGAGGCTAATTAGAAATATATTAGCCTCATATATATTATTTTTATGACCTAGTATTTTACCAGTGTCTGTACAGCAGCTACACTGGCATCACACACAAGCATTTTTGTTATTGTTTTTTGAAAAGGCCATTGAGCTTAGTAACCATGTCCTCAAATATAAATATTACACTTAAGTATGTGTATGTGTGTGTGTGTGTGTGTGTGTGTGTGTGTGTGTGTGTATATATATATATATGTATATATATATAAATTAAAAATATTTAAAAATATACTTTAAGCATTTTACAGGTTATAAAATTATTTGTATACATTAACTCATTTATTTCATATAATAACATAGTAAAAAAGTAAAGATAGTTGGTCCTTGATACTGACAGTTATTTCCTGAGACTTTGTAATATGTATGTTATCAATTTTAAACTATGGTATATATTTTTCTCCATACAATCTCCATATAACTAAAATAGATTCTTTAAGCTTCTGATGATTTCAGTGATTCCCATATTTACATATGTAAGACTGTACATATATATATATGATTTACATATCTATCAACATATCTATCCATATTTCATCAGTTTATTTATCTCTCTGATGCATAAAGGATTTAAGAAATTAAAAGAGGGTATGTAAATATAAAAATAAAATTATTAATACATTCTTATATATTTTGTAAAGCATTAATATTTTGTGTCATTGCTGTAAAAATTAACCATGAAATTGTGCAAATATCTGAGGTTTTTGCTTTTTTATTTTAAGTGTAAGTAAAATCATGAGTGATCAGCATGATAAATTACTGTGAAATGAACAAACCTTTTCACAACTCTCTGAGTTGCAAAATAGATCATTACTGATAACCTGTGATCTATTCAATTTATTGTCTTTTATTCCCCGCCCATAGGTGAGCACTGTTCAGTCTTGTAACAGTGTTAATTTTGTCTATTTTTGAAACCTATAGGAATAGTGTCATATAATAATATTTTCTTATATATGCTTCTTTCAATATATGTTTTTGATATTTGCAGTTTGTTCATACATAATTTCTATAAATAAAAAATATATGTGGTATTATAAGCATTATATGTACATACCATACTTAACTTATATTTTCTATAATTGATACGCATTTATTTTACCTCATTTTTTTTTTGAGTTTTAGGTATACAAAACAATGTAATAGTTATACATTTACACCCTTCACAAAGTGATAACCACCCCCAATCCACTACCCCTCTGACATCATATATATATTACAATTCCATTGACTATATTACCTATGCTGTACTCCATATCCCATGAACGTATATAAATATATATATATATATATATATATATATATATATATATATATATATATATATATATATATATATATATATGTATGTATGTTTGGGGATGGATAATTAAGTTCACAAACTCATCCTGAATGTCCTCAGTGTCATCAAAAGGTCTTCCTTTCAGTATCTCCTTTAACTTCGGGTAAAGAAGGAATTCACTGGGGGTCAGATCAGGTGAGTATGGAGGGTGTTCCAATACAGTTATTCATTTACTGGCTAAAAACTCCCTCACAGACAGTGCCATGTCAGCTGCTGCATTGTTGTGATGCAAGAGCTATGAATTGCTGGTGAAAAGTTCAGGTGATCTAACCTTTTCAGGCAGCTTTTGCAGAACTTCCAAATAGGAAACTTGGTTAGCTGTTTTTCCATTTGGTACAAATTCATAATGAATAACCCCTCTGATATCAAAAAAGTTTAGCAACGTCATTGCAACAAGTTTATGAACTTAATTGACTGTGTGTGTGTGTGTGTGTGTGTGTGTGTGTGTGTGTGTGTGTGTGACATTCCATATTATTGAACTTCACCTTCAGGTGTATAATGCAGTGGTCAGGCATCTACAGAGTCTATGAAGTTGTCTCCCTAGAAAGCCCACTGCCTATCTGGTACTCTACATAATCTTTACATTGTAACTCCCAAACTGTATTTCATATCTCCATGTCTATATTGTGACTACCAATTTGTACTGTCTAATCCCTTTACGTTCTCTACAATCCCAAACCTCCTCCCATCTAGCAACCATCAGTATTTTCTCCCCTTATATCTCTAGTCCATTTCCTTTTTGTTTGTTCATTTATTCTGTTCTTCAGATTCCACATTAAGTGAGATCATATGGTATTTGTCTTTCTCCGTCTGACTTATTTTATTTAGCATAATATTTTCTAGGTCCATCCATGTCATTGCAAATGTTAAGATTTCATTCTTATTTATGGCCCAGTAATACTCCGTTGTGTAAATGTACCACAGTGTCTTTATCCAGTCTTCTATTTATGGGCATTTTGATTGTTTCCATGTCTTGGCTATTACACTGCAATAAATATAGGGGTGCATATATTTTTTCAAATTAGGGTTTTGGATTTCTTTGCATAGATACACAGGAATGAAATACCTGGGTCTATTTTGAATTTTTTGAGGTGCCTGCATGCTATTTTCCATAGTGGCTGCACCAATCTGCAGTCGCACCAACAGTGCACCAGGGTTCCCTTTTCTCCACATCCTTTTCAGCACTTGTTGTTTGTTGATATAGTGATGACAGCCATTCTGACAGGAGTGAGGTGGTATCTCATTGTGGTTTTCATTTGCATTTCTCTAATGATTAGCAATGTTGAGCATTTTTTCATATATCTGCTGGCCATCTGTATGTCCTCTTTAGAGAAATGTCTCTCCATGTCCTCTGTCCATTTTCTATTTTTTTTTAAGCTGAGCCATCCTGCCACCTTTTGGCAGCTCAGCGCAGCCTGGAATCGAACCGCTGTTGCTCAGAGCTCAGCTCGCACTCTTGAGCGAGCTCCTCACCTCTGTCCATTTTCTAATTGGATTGCTTTTTGGGGTTTTTTTGGTGTTAAGTTGTATGATTTTAAGATATTTGGTCCAACAATAGGGGAATACTTACTCTTTTCAAGTTTTCAGATAAATATACAACTTTTATCAAAATAGAGCATATTATCAACCATAAAAACAAATGTTAAAAACTTACATCATACAAAGTGTATTCTTAGGCCATAATGGAACAAAATTCTTCTAATCTCAGAGGTTAAGAGGAAATCACACACAAATTTATAAATTTGCTTAAGTATTTATTTTAATCTAATTTTAGAATTGCCAACAAATTATAAAATTATACAGGTTTCCCTGTAACCTTCACCCACATTCCCCTGATGAACCATGACCAAAACTAATGTTAACATCATGCGCAACCATCAAAACTAAGAAATTAATATGGCACAATACTATTAACTACCAAGTGTACTCAGATTTACCTATCTTTTCACACATGTTTTTCTGTTCCAGGACTAGACAAGGATTCAGGGCACCTACTCTAAATCTGTCTTTCATGACCCTGACACTTCTTTATTATTATTATTATTATTATTATTATTATTTACAGATGTACAAAACTGTTCAATAGTTATCTTTTTCACCCCTTACAAAGTGACTCCCCCTCCCCATGTATCGCCCCCCCACCCCCGATATCATACATATCTATTACAATTCCATTGACTTCATCCCCACACTATATGCCACATCCTATGACTATATATGTGTTAAATTATAGTCAACATCTAATATTAATCAGCGGCAGCTTCAGATGTACAGTGCAGTAGTCAGGCCACTACACCGTCCATGAAGTGGTCTCCCATGAGTCCATCTGGTCCCCTAAAGAATATTTAAAACATTATTGATTATATTCCCTAAACTGTCTCTTTTGTCTCTGCAGTAGTATTGTATTACCAGTTTGTGTTACCTCATCCCTTCCCCTTCTCCCTCATGCCCATCCCCATCCCATCTACCCCTCATCAGTTTTTTATTTGTGTCTCTAAGACTATTTCTGTTTACATTGCTCGTTTATTCAATTCTTTAGATTTCACATATAAGTGAGATCATATGGTATTTATCTTTCTCTGACTGACTTATTTCACTTAACATAATGTTCTCTAGGTCCATCCATATTGTTGCAAATGGTACGATTTCTTTCTTCTTTATAGCGGAGTAATACTCCATTGTGTAAATGTACCACAGTTTCTTAATCCAGTCGCCTACCGATGGGCATTTCGATTGTTTCCAAGTCTTGGCTATTGTAAATAGCGCTGCAATGAACATAGAGGTGCATATATTTTTCGAATTAATGTCTTGGGTTTTTCAGGATAAAATAGGAGTGGAATTGCTGGGTCAAAAGGTAGTTCCATCTCCAGTTTTTTGAGATCCCTCCATACTGATTTCCATAGTGGCTGCACCAGTCTGCAATTCCACTAACAGTGCAGCAGGGTTCCCTTATCCCCATAACACCGTCAGCACTTGTTTGCTGATTTCTTGATGATAGCCATTCTGACCAGAGTGAGGAGGTATCTCATTGTGGTTTTTATTTGCATTTCCCTAATGACCAGTGAGGTTGAACATTTTTTTCATATGCCTGTTGGCCATCTGTATGTCCTCTTTAGAGAAATGTCTCTTCAGATCCTCTGCCCATTTTTTAATTGGGTTGTTTTTTCACAACAAAGGAAACCATCAATAAAACAAAAAGGAAGCCTACTGAATGGGAGAATATATTTGTCAACGATATATCTGATAAGGGGTTAATATCCAAAATTTTATGCAACTCAACACCAAAAAAACAAATAACCCTGACACTTCAAAAGAGTACTGGCCTATTGTTTTATAGAATTTTCCACAATGTGTGCTTTCAACTTATGCCATCCTTTCTCTTGAATGGCTTCTTTCTTTTTGTGCCACAGACTGCTCTAGGATTATCAATATTTTCCTTACCCTGGCTCTAAAATCAAACATTGCTCCAACAAGCCTTCTTCCTTGTATTAGCAATCAAAATATTAACAGAAGCTTACTGCTGGCTGCTGATTTCATACGTCTATTTATTTATTTTTCAAAATGTCCCAAAGATATGTCAAATGCAAGAAGTCAAAACTGAAGAAAAACTTATCCAGAGTCTAGCATTTATTTTCATTTTAAAATATTCTTTCTCACTATAAAATTAAAACTTACATTAGAAAATAATTTTAAAATACAAAAATATACATAATAAGATTTGTTCTTTTTCAAAGCTGACAGCTTTGAAATTGTATAGTTTATATCATACAAATAAGTCTAAAATTTTAATCAACATATTTTTAAGTCATGGAATATAATTTAGCCACACAAATAATTACTTATTAAATTGTGATCACATTGTAAATACAGTTTTATATATTCTCTGTACTTATCATTACCTTATAACTCCTGTATGAATAAAGTGAAATGAAAATTGAATTGCTAAAAAGCAAAGAAAGAAAGAGGGAAAGAGAGAGAGAGAAAGAGAGAGAGAGAGAGAGAGAGAGAGAGAGAGAGAGAGAGAGAGAAAAGAAAGAAAGAAAGAAAGAAAGAAAGAAAGAAAGAAAAAGAAAGAAAGAGAAAGAAAGAAAGAAAGAAAGAAAGAAAGAAAGAAAGAAAGAAAGAAAGAAAGAAAGAAAGAAAGAAAGAAAGAAAGAAAGAAAGAAAAAAAGGATGGAGATAGGTTAAAAACACACGGGAGCCAAACTGAAAGAGCTTTCTATAGGCAAAATTAGAACAATTTGAGCAACAAAATAAAAACAATTGTGTTTGATTCTAATCTATGAAGTAAAATAAATATTCATGAGTTCATAAATAGTTGGATAAATAAATAAAGGATAGAAGAAGAGACAATTCTTAGAGAAGAAATCCAATTAATACATGCAGAAGCATTGAGGGACATAGAAAATATTATTAGAACATGACATCGTTAAGTCTGAATTTAAAACACTGAAAAATCAGCACTGCAGAAATGTATTCCTATTGCTTACAAACAAGCAACTCAATCAGATCACAAATTAAAATAACAATGTTTAAAACATTTTGATACAACAACCTTTTTAAATGTAATGCTTTAATAACTTATGTGACTAAAATATTTTATACCTCTGTATTCTCTTTCACATTTGTGAATTCATCTTAAATGTTGCATGTAAATATTTAAATATTTTATTGCTACAAAACTTGTCATATGCTTGTTTTTGTTTCTCGGTGGGGGAGGGATGCAGAAGAAAAAACACATTTAAAGGACTCCAGATCACAAACAGAAACACAACATTTTCTATTTTTTTTCTTTCATTTTGGTCTTATAATAGTGTTCTGAAAGTTGTGACCAACTGAGCAAATAAAACTCAAGGGAGAGGGTTCTTAAACCAAATTTGCCCCTAACCAGAAGATCAGGGCTGATTGAGCTTGTGTGTGTGTATTTGTGTGTTTGTTTGTGTGTGTATGTGGTTCTCCAAAGACCCTACTAGTATAAGGTTGAAAAGTGAGGAGTAGGGATGAGAGCAATTACAGACTCAGCTCTTGGATCAGAAATAACATAGAGCAGCTTTACCCTGGGTAGGAATGCAGACTGTGCCACAGTCTTAAGTTGATTTATGAGTCATATATTTAGACAATATGACATAGGGGCTTTTATCTGTATTCTTGCCCCAGTTCCTACAGATGTTAGAGGAGAGAGTGATCTAAATCACAATTTTTGTAATTTCAATTGACACTTTTTCACACTAACTTTTTTTTACTACGTAGTCTTTTCTTATATATCATGCAATGTTATTACTTGATTTATGAACCTATAAGCTATGTGCAGTAGCAGAGTGAGAGAATAAAAATTTTCAATAATAATCATAGAGGTATAGATAGAGGCACTAATTTTGCATAAACCACCAGAGTTCACAGGAGAGAGTAAAATTATTAATGAATTAAGAAAATAAATAGAGAGAACTTGGAAAGACACATGAAAATTACATTTGCACTGTAAATACATGTAAAGGATTTTAACATTTCCTTAATGTGAACAGAGTGGACATAAACATCTCTATGTATTGATACAGTTGTTCATACATATTATCAGTAAATAACCATGACTTGTTCTCATGTGCAATTTATTAGCATCTATTCATATCTCTTTTGTCATTACACATTTGCAATTATTATTCTCATGCCCAGTATAGACAAATCAGGTAAACAGTCTTTCTTATTTAATGGTGCTCTATAAATTTATAACTGTCCACATTCCATAATTTATGGTAAAAGTTTTATAAGGAAAGGTAGAAGAGATGATTTTGCAAATGCTACATGGAGAAATGCCAACTTTCTCCAGGATATGCTCACCAATGTCATATCTCAGGATCTCAGCGTCCCTTCATATACTTCAGCCCATCAACATGTCAAAGCTTCTTTAAGATCAAAATTATCTTTTGGTACCAGAGATAATGCCCAGGATCCCAGTATTCCCGGTAAACACTGAAATACTATAGATTCACTCACGTATCTAATATGGATTCTAGCGCTAAACACATAGCTGAATAACAAAGGTGATTATAAAACTGCAAAAGATTAATGTAATGAAATGAGAATACTACAAATAATGCAAAGTTTAGCTAGGGATAAAAATCACTCTCCAGAAAAGGAAAGAGAAGAGGCATTACAGATTAAAGTAAGTTTGAAATATTTACTGATTGTTTGTGTTTCTTATATAAACCAACATTTTAAGTATAAAGCATAGGTATTTCTAATACCATAATTATTTTTTTAGAAATTAAAAGATCTTGTTCAAACAATACATACACCATATACTTTTATTTCCTTATATGGGTTTTTTTCCCCCTTAAAATGAATTTGTGGTTCTTTTTTTTGTTACCAGAGTTTCAAGTCACATCTCCATGGGTCGTAAGGGCTGGAACTCCCAGTCAGTCCGTATGAGTTACCTAGACTTGGTCTTCTTACATTGAGATGGACAATCTTCCAGTTTTATTTTATATCTGGGTTTACTTCAGCCCCAATCCTCCATGACTGGTAGCGTTAACCATAAACCTGGAAGGCTGCACCATTCCAACTCCATGTTATAGCTGGGCAGTTTATTTATGTCTCTGGCTGTATTTGGGGGCAAGATTCAAATATTTATAATGTGTAAGATATGTAGTAGCACCAAATTATGTCTATGTGTTTCTATTTGTAGCTTTCTTTTAATAAGATCTCTCTTTATAGATTATAAAAAAGTTTCTTTGGTGTCAAGCATGACTAAGTATTGGTCTAATATATCTATGTATTGAGAAGTTATTAGCTGCTTTAAAATTATTTTTCATATTTTATGATTGTATATCATAGAACTAAGTTTTTAAAAATGCTGGAAGTGATTTATTCAAAAGACCCAATTTACTTTAATTTAGTAGATATTAATTTAAAACATTTTTCAAGGCAGTCTATTACTAATTGCATTCTTTTTAAAATTTTGTGTTAAATTTATTGGGGTGACATTGGTTAGTAAAATATATAGGTTAAAGATATATGTACCCTTATGTTCATTGCGGCATTATTCACAATAGCCAAGACATGGAAACCACCAAAGTACCCTTCTATATATGATTGGATAAAGAAGATGTGGCACATATAGAAAATGGAATATTACTAGGCCGTTAGAAAAGATGAAATACTGCCATTTGCGACAACATAGATGAATCTTGAAATGATCATTTTAAGTGAAATAAGTCAGACAGAAAAAGTTGATATTTCACTCATATATGGGATATAAAACTGAAAGCAACAAAGGAGCAAGACAGAGAAACAAAAACTCATAGACACAGACAATGATTTAGTGGTTACCAGAGGGTAAGGGGGGAGGGGCGATAGTAGAAGAGGGTAAAGGGGGTCAAATATATGGTGATGGAAGGAGAAGTGACTCTGGGTGGTGAGCACACAATGCAATATATAGATGATGTATTACAGAATTGTATACTTGAAACCTTATAATTTTACTAAAGCAGTAGAAATTTTATCATGTTCTCAGTCACTGCCTATCCCAAAAAGTTTTAGTGGGTTTCAGAAGATGTCAGTGGATTTGAAGACAGAACTTTATTTAACTAGTGAATTAAACTTTGAATTTCCACCTCAAATGTGAACATGCAAATATGGAGGAATTACCAGTAAGAAGCAACTGAGGTAGTATCCTGCTTTATATAATGACTGATGCCAAAAGCATAATATATTATATATTATATATAGTGAATCATCAGTAGCTCTATATTTAAAACCTGAGCCTATCTAATACCCTTTTAGAAACTACCAGCTCCTAGTCCACAGAAATTAAAAAATTCAGGAGGTAGGCCTCTCTGTGGCTCCTAGGAACCTTTTTTCTTTAATTTATAAAGTAAATAAATTAGTAAAATTGAAATCAATAAATTATTGACTAGGAAACCAAATAAATGTCTAAACACCATGCTTTTCACTTGAAACTAATGTAAAATAATATTGACTATCAACTGTAATTAAAAAATAAAATATTTTTCTTTTTTTTTAAAAGAAAAAAATCAAATATATAAATGCCAGTCTTTACCCACTGTCTTCCTGGGAACACTGTCTTCCTAGAATTTGAAAGAGACTGTCAACTTTGTCTTGCCACCCCCATGTCCAAATGTTTGAAAAATGTTAAAGTAGTCTTATAAAACAGATGTTGAATAATTGAGTGCTTTCAGCCATGGCAGATTTTGACATATTGAAAAAATCAAGACATTGCTATAGAAAAAGCTATTTGCAAAGTGTTGACTAACTTGAATCAGTATATGAAAGATGTAACCATATTTGTCCTCAAATTTTTATCTGCAATTATAAACAAAATTAATTGTTTATCTCTAAGAACTTTAAATGTCTAAAACGGTGGTTTAGTGTGCTCCATTAGATTCAGGTATTATTGTACATTTTCTCTCCTCCTTTAGATTCTGATATCAATATGTATCTTTCTATTTAGGGATAATTATTTAGCATGTATCAGAATCACCTGGAGGACTTGTGAAACACTGATTGTTAGGGCCCAACTCCAGAGCTCTGATTTAATGGTTCTCTGGTCGGGCTTGTGAATTTGCATTTCTAACAAGTTCCAGAGTGAAAATAATGCTCTGGTCACAGGACCATTCTTGAAAACTCTTTCTTAAGGCTTAGTGCTATGATTTGATACATTTTCTAATGATTATTTCATCTTGTCATAAGGGATTGTTGGAATAGAGCGAGTCATTATCTGTATAAGTAAACATGTATCAGTAATGACAAATCACATGATCTTTTTTGTTTCTGTAGAAAACTGATAAAGTATTTTTTTTCTCCTGCATGAAAATAGAAGTCCACATTCAAAATGCACTAATTTTGGAAGACTATTTCATAAGGAGTAATCTAGTAAAAAAATTATAGATATGAACTTTTAGCTCATCCCTAATACATTTTATATTTGATGTTTCTATTACTGGGAGAATGCAAATGCTATTGAATAAACAGTTTCTCATCGGTGTCATTTATCCATATGTCATTTTTTAGTTTGGAGATTCATCCGAGTTGCATTGTTGGATGTTTGCTTTTCTTCCTTTCCCTTAGCTACAAATTTAATTAGCTTCAATACTTATTTCCCCTTTCGAAGTTTTTTTGTTTCCTTACATGACAGTAATAAAACTTAGTGAAAGTAACATGGAAACAAGTAATTTCAAATGAATTTGTGGAAATATTATGATAAAAGTAAAACTAAAAATCAAACATTTAATTTATATTTTCTCCATTAATTCACTTAATTAAATAGTTTCCATGGTCACCCCTATTATTAACTTGATTCCCATGGTCAACATTTGAAATAATTGCAGATCAAAGAGTTGTACCTAGGAAGTTTGGCTCCAGAAATCAGTTCTTTCACCCATTGCACAAATAGCTCATAATCTTTCTATTTGCAGAAGCAAGTATGAGGGATTAGATGATCACAGAGAACCACCCTGGCCCAAATAATTTAGAGAGTGATGTTTTATAGAAAGTTGATATTTAACCTAGTTCTTAGAGATGAAAGCTGTATGAACATCTATAAAGCCATAGAAGTATAAAAACATCAAGGAGTAAAGGAGAAACAAACGTAGCTTGATGTGGAACAACTGAAAGAAAGGAAAATGTGTTGGAAGATGAGGTTGGGATTTAGACGGGAGTCAATTTGGGATAGTGTCTATATGCAGAGGAAAAAAATAGGTAATGATTGAGGAAGAAGCAGGTGCAGTTTAGAAGTATAATAAAATACAATGGTGACATGAAAAGAGGGTGTTGCGATGGGAGTCAGGAGTTATAGTTTCCCCGCTAGTGCCTCTGAGACTGTATGAGGCAGAGACAAGGTACTTACCTCAGTTTTAGTGTTTCTGCCTGTAAAAGTATTGAGCTTGATGCTCTTTTCAAATCCATTTCCATTGAATCAACATTTTTTATTGAGACAAGAAATCATGGACAGGAGTGCTTTCCTCTTTGGATCTGTATGTGTGTGGAAAAGGATAATTGCAGCCTCAGTAATGAATGCTAAAGTCTCTCTCTCTCTCTCTCTCTCTCTCTCTCTCTCTCTCTCTCTCTCTCACACACACACACACACACACACACACACACACACACACAGCACACAGCAAACTAGCAGTGAATGGGTTAAATTCCTTATAGTCTATCAATATCACTAATAACATTAAATTATATTTTCTGCTTCCATGTATGTCATTAGCCATGAACAAATTATGAAAACCAATGTAACGTAAAGATAGCAGGAGATATTTAGTATGCAGTCCCCGAACAGCTAAATGAGAGTCATAGGAGGATTTTAAGCAGAGGTGTGATGATTTAACTTATAAGAATCATTCTTGCTACAGTCCAGTGTAGCTCCTTCAAAATGGCTCTGCCTTGATGATATTCTAGGAGGAAGATGGAGGAAGTAACTATTTAAAATCTTTCTATCCACCTGAGTTTATTTAGGTTCATTATTAGACTTCCTGAAGTTAATATTGGATACTGTAAAGGTAATATTTTCATAATTCAGGAACTTGATTCACAAGGTTATGATATAGGTTAAGTTGAGATTAGGTAGGACAAGACATAAACTCTTAGAGGCAGCTTAATAGCATATAAAGATAATACACAATTTTCCATCTTCCCATTTTTTCATCTAATGTTCAGCAAAATGCATGAGGCACAGCGATAGTGGGGTAATAGGTCCTTGAGGGTAAGTGCTCAGTAAAAGAAAAAGAGAAACATTAGTTTGAGCATAAATTTCAACATAATGTTACCTCACAAACAACAGAAGTATCTTGTTAAATCTTTTTATCTCTCCAAGAAACACAGAAGAACTATTTCATGGGGATTAAATCTGAGTAGGAAGCTGACCATAGAATTTTCTAAAAAAATAGCAAGCATTCATGCTGAATAGGTGTTTTCCTGAACTCACTTTGAAAAATGTAAAAAAGTTAAACCTGAAATATTATCTATAATAATAAAATTATGTATTTAAATTAATATGTTAGAGTTTAAATAATAAAAATGCTGCTATTATAAAAGTTAAACATATTCATTTTAGAAACTGGAATAGTAGAAATAAGAAAACTTTATTTATCAGGAGATAACTAAATGTTGATAGTTGCTGCCCTGGACTCAAGGGGGTATAGCTGAGGTTTTGTCTCACATTTTATTCACTCTTCATAGATGCTACAACAAATTGTATAAGAACTTCAATTTTAAAAGAACAACAATGAAAGTTAAACCAATAAAACAATGACTTAAAAATATTGTTTCTGCCCTCTGCAGTGATAGTCTACACACAAAAATAAACATATTGTATAAACATTTCCAATATAAAGTGAGAGAAATAGTTTCACACAGTACATAAGCATTCATAGGGATATATGGTTAGCATATCTTTATTCAAAGATGAAAAATAGAGTGATTATAAGTAAATGGTACCTGTTTATTTCGGTGAAGTATCAGTGATTCACTCGTATTCTCAAGTGCAAAAGTTGATATTGACTATTCTAAAATAGTCATGGAATTCAGTAAAATGCTAAAATAATTATATATGATGAATTGTGTTATATCAAATACATAAATTTCTGCAGTTAACTGTTTTAAAAGGAATATAATGAGAAGAAAAATAGTACAACAGATGTCTAATTGTTCCAAAGTTATATTTTTTTTCTAGTTTGGATTTGTAATATGGATTCATTTTTGTTGAAAATACTAGAATTTTTTATTCTCTACATAAAATTTTAAAATAATATGTAAGGAAAATGCACATGCTGTATTAATGTAGCATGAGAATATTTTCTGTAAATTGAAAACTAATTATTAAATTTTTCCTATTGACTAGACCATTGCAATGGCCTTATTGAAAAATTCAAACAACACTAATTGTGTCATGAGTAGTTTTTTTATCTGCAGATCTATGAATTAATAGAATATCAAAGAAGTTATTCAGAGGGTTAAAATAATATATATATATATATATGACTTGAAAATTGCATACTTGACAACACAGTCTTGAGGGTATGTAGCTTGAGGATTATGTTTTTCACTTTTAGCCAATTCTTTTGGTCCATCTGGATTTTTAAATAGGTATGGATTTTTCTCTCTGACTGATTGATAATTAATTATTTTGTCTTTTCTCCAAAGTAATATTTAGGTTGCCCTGGGATTCTGTCTTTTTTTACCTAACTTTCAATTTTGTTGGATAAAATGAAATTACACCCTGAGGGAAGATTTTAATATTGTACTTAAAAACAAAAGTCATAGTTTGATTATATAAAAATTTCTTCAGTTTTCTTACCTGTGTTAGGTGTCTACAGCAATCTCTAATCCAACCTTTTCCTGTATTTCTTGTTAAAATTACGAAAATAATTTAAGCTTCCTCTGGTTCATAGTACTGTTCCCACAAAATCCATCTTATTGCTACATATACACCTGCCTTATCAGCTCTCAACTACAAAATCATCTTCCACACACTTTTCCCCTTAGCTCCCACTAGAACACAAGCTCCACGAAGGGAAGGTTTTTATCTCTTTTCTTCAGTGCTTTATCACTAGTTTCCATTATGTTCTTGACATATAAGGGATGCTTAATATATAGGTACTTGAATAAATGAAGGTCACAGACCTCTCACCAGTCTACATTGGCCCTGAATTTCTTTCCTCATCAGTACACATCGCTTAGACCCCATGTATTATTCCTTCAACTCAGGCACATTTTCATCACCTCCCAATTTAATCTAATCCTGTCAACCTAATTTCATTTTAACTGAAATTCCAGGGTGTTTTTTTCTCTCCTTTACTTTCATTACAATTAATGTTTATCTGATACCTATCTCCTACTTAGGATATTTAATAACTTCTGAAATACCATTATTAGAACAATGAAAAAGCTAGAAAAGCAATTAGTCTATTGTTACTTGACCTGTGTTTCTCAGTTAAATCATGGATTAATCCATGGGAGACCTTCAGGGAAATCATAATTAATTGGTATGGAAATGTTGCAGATGCATGAGTTTCATCTGATTCTCAAAAGAATCTATGTCTTCACAAAAGCCCGCGATTTAGCATAACGATTTGGAAAATTTTGATCATGATCCACAGTAACAATACACTTTATTTTTGTCTTGACCCACTATACATACATATATGTATACAGAAAAATGTTTATTATAAAAATTTATCCTTATTACACATGAGCTGCACTTTCCTATCCTATCCTATCCTATCCTATCCTATCCTATCCTATCCTATCCTATCCTATCCTATCCTATCCCATTTCAATACATTCTAGCTTGTCACTTAAATTGAAATACTGGTCATAGATTATTAAACAAGTTCTGTAGCATAGAGGCAGTTTATATATTTCTATTTTGAAAATGCTGGTCCACTCACTATAACATCTTCATTTTAAAAATCAGGAGAGATAGGGCCGGCCGAATGGCACGGTGGTTAAGAGCTGGCTTGGGATGCCAGTGGCCCCGGTTCAGATCCCACATATGAGAGCAGTGACACTGCCACCTAAAAAGAAAAAAAATAAAATAAAAAATAATGAGAGATAGCCAACAGGTGACAGGATGGCTCAGCTGGAAAAAAAAATAAATAAGTAAACAAATAAATAAACAAATAAATAAATATTTAAATAAAAGAGATACCCGGACACCTGATTAGTTTAATTAACAATGATGACTTATTAAATTCCTAATCTTAGCTAAAACTGATCTGAAATTCCTTTGTCAGGAAATGATTCTCAGCCTTAATGAATGGTTGTTATAATAAAAGTACCTGTATATATAGTTACTTTGTAATAATGTTATGAAAACTCATTATAGCTTAGTAATTTCCATATAGTACCATTTCACACCTCTCTTGCAAGATTTCTGAATGATAGAAATAAGCTGTTCAACTTTTAAATGTATATGTATATACAAACAGTTATTTACATATATTTGTTTATTTCTTCCAAGAGGATGGTCATAATACTCTGTCATGAATTTGTCACATAATTGTCTAAAAAGTGGAAGATTTTCTTCTTTGGTAACATTTCAGTAATACCAAATGAGTAATTTATGAATTAAATGCAGGCTTTTGGTAGAATGCATATGGAGAAAGATCACCACTGCTGTTATCCTGAGTGTCCCTTAATTCTTGAGGGAATAAGGTTCATACTTATGATGCACCCAAGTGCTGATGTTTACAGAATGTGTATTTTTGTCTTATATATGTGTGAAAGTGTATGAAGCCAGAAATCTGTTAGTAGCTGGTTTCATTTCTGAGGATTTATCCATATGAATTATTTATGCACAAGTATAAAATTTAAAACTTTATTACACCTGTGATCATAACTTTGAATAATTATAATTATATTTACTGCATATGGATGTTGTGAGAATCAAATACAATTTTATATAAAGAGTGCCCCTAGCTAGTGCTCGGTGTATAATAAATATTATAGGGTTGTTTCTTTCTTTCTCTTTCTTTCTCTTTCATTGGCAGTTTGAAAGTAAAATGTTAAACATAGGTCATAATAACTTCTTTCAATGGGTATAAAGGTTCTGTTATGTAAGATGAATAAATTCTAGAGATGTACTGTACATTGCAGTACATATAATTAGCAGTATCCTATTGTGAACTTTAAAATGTATTAAGAGGCTAGAGGTGATGTTACGTCTTCTTGCAAAACAATAATAACAACCAACAAACACACATACACACACATATATACAAAAGAATACAAGAGAAAGAGAATCACTAGCTTGTCCAAAGAAGACAACTGGGGAAATGCCTAAAAATGTTTATCTATATGTCCTTGAACTTCTTATGCTTAAAAAGAGAGTGAACCATTCCTACATTAACTGGAAGAATGAATACAAAAAGTAATGCAAACGAATATAATACTTGACAGAACCTTAAGGTATGATATGAAAAGGGGAAGAAATGGAAAATAATATCATCACACTAATATGGATTTATTCAGCCATTATTTATTGACTATGGTGTGAGTATTAGTGTCTTGCCAATGTCTACAAATACAAGAGAACATAAGACATTATCCTGTCTTCTGCTTCCAGTCTAGTGGTGTTGGCAGTGGTATGTAAGAGAACAGACAGTGACAATATATTGTAATACTAGTGTAAAAAAAATAAAAACTATTAAATGATCTTAACAGGTTAGGTACTGCTTTGTGTTGCTCTCATTATTGCCTTCAAACAAGCTATTGCAAATCTCCTGTTTCTAGTTTTTAGGATATCTCAGATGCATCTGATAATTTAGAATTGTCTGATTGGGGGAGGAGATGCCATGTCCCCTTCTTGAAGGCATCCCAGATATCTAGATCAGTTCTCTTGGAGACATTATCTTTTGGTTAAAGATGGAGCAATGATAGGCACAATTTTGGTAGCAGTAATCAACATGTATCAGCACCAGTGACGAAATGAATGAAAGGTCTTGTCAGGATTCTTCTGTGTGATTCCCAATACTGTAGAAACAGTTTGGCCATTTTCAAAGAATGAGTCTCAACAGGCCATATCCTCATTCTCTGAGTTTGCTTCATCAAAAAGGTAAAAGGAGTCAAAAAGGTAAAAAGAGTTTGCTACTTTGGATATAACTGGACAAAATAGGTTCATCAGGGAAGTATCAAGTGTCAGTGTTTTCTTTTCCATGGGAGGAGAGAAAATCATTGTTTGAATAACTGAAATGTGGCACTGAAGAGTTTATGTTAAAAGGGAATGGGTTATTATTTTGTACCCCAAATAGATGAAGTGTGGAACAGTTTTTGTACTTCAGAGACCAAGGAAACTGTATAGGCATAAAGGAAAGAGCTTAGATATCCAGGCAATATTTCATTTGGTACTCCCTAACATTGATTAAAAGAGGGGAAATCTGGCTGTTATGAGATAGTATTGATGACTTCATATTAGATTTTAGATTTATGAACTGTGGTCCACAATGATTGTTGTATAAGGAACTGCAGATTGGGGATTTGTGCATATTTTGAGAAACAGTAAAACAGCGTTTGCTCACAGGCTCAGTAACCATGCTCGTATAATACTTTAATGCTGGGATAATGACTCAACCCCACAATAACATGTTCATCTCTACTTGCTTTGTGTAGACTTACCCTTCCCATAGTTCAGGGGGTTTGTTGATTAGATCTTCCTCAGCTTGTGGGTAACCAGAAGTCAGCCCTGAGTAAGAATGATTTATTTCTGAGTTCAGATTGTGCCTAAATTGAATCATCAAGACAAGTACTTCCTATTACTGCATAAACATGAAACAGAGATTGCTAGAAAAACCTGGAGAACTCCTTACTGCAAGCCCTGAGTCACCTACAAAATGTGATGGTTTTGATAGAGTCAGAATACATCGTAATACAAGCCTATGCCATTCGGTCTCCCACGATCCCTTGTAAGTTACAAAGAAGGATGGAATTCATGAGGTGTCTGCCTAATACTCTTTTTTTTTTTTTTTTTGAGAGCAGTGTCACTGGCCCTCATATGTGGGACCGAACCGGGGCCGCTGGCTTCCCAAGCCAGCGCTTAACCACTGCGCCACTCAGGGGACCCGAAATGCCATTTTTTTTTAGAAGTAGGGAAACAACCTACAGCATTTTTTTCCTACTAAATGCTTTTCATGACAGAGAAGGAAAAACTTGTTGACGAGAGAAACCAGAAGGAAAATCTGCAAGTGAAGCCAAACAAAACACTAATCAATTCTTGTAAGATGTATTAAAATGCCTCATTTTCATAACCCATTTAACAATTAGCTGTTTCCTATGATGCAAAGATACATTAATTGTTTTTCTTTTGACGCCTCTACAAATTGCTCTTGCGTAATATACTGTACAATAGGTTACCCAGAGGGTTGATGCAAAGCCTTATTTGGAAAACAAAAGCAGTATCCAATTATATGGCAAGAGAATGAATACATTCCAACGTGGAATAGGACTTGACACTTCAAATTTAAAATAAGTTATTTGGAAGCCTCCCCAGCCCTCCAAACACATATTGCTCTTCCCTCTAATATAAACTCTACTGAAAATGTAAATCAAATGAAAATGTATGAAATTTCAAAGCAAGGTTAAAATATATGCCACATATCTGTAATATATACAATAATAGATTATGATGACTTGAAAGGAACAAATGTGTTGGCAAGAGTCTATGAAATATACTATTACTATAATTTGGAGATTGCCCTTTGATACATATAACTAGTCAGGCATTTGCTGATTTCTACACTTCAAATCTAATGTATTTTTTTCCGCATGAGCTTTGCTGTCTATGATGCTTCATATATCATTGGCCTTTCTCTTTTCCCATATGCAGGTCCAATTATCCAATAATCAAAACCTACACTCTCAGGGTTAGGGTTAGGGTTAGGGTTAGGGTTAGGGTTAGGGTTAGGGTTAGGGGTTAGGGTGAGGGTGAGGGTGAGGGTGAGGGTGAGGGTGAGGGTGAGGGTGAGGGTGAGGGTTAGGGTTAAAAAAAAAACAAAAAAAAAAAACCTACACTCTCAGTTATTTATTTATTATATCTCCAGCAGCATTTAACTAGTATCTATACAGCCAGTTCTCCAAATCATTGCAAAATGGAATAGAATAATGGATTCTGCTTTTGTTGAGTTACGTTTAGAGCTGATGGCAAAATACATTCCTTGTATAGTGTAGTTTTACGGATTTTATTCATAGCTCCTTTCCCGTTTCTCAGGCTAATATGTGAGTTGCAAGAATTGAGCCAGAATAAAATTATACTAATCATTTATCTCTTATTAACCTTACAAATCTGATGAATTTGGCTTAATCTCAAACTTCGAACATCTATACCATGACACCTCCCCTAAATAAATGAAGTGATGTTGAATTCATCAAGTATTTACTGATTGTATTAATCCCGCACCCTGTGCTGTATACTGGAGATAGAAAACTGAGTAACCCTTGACCTCAAGGAACTTCGTGTAAAAGAAGGTGTGTGTGTGTGTGTGTGTGTGTATGTGTGTGTGTGTGTATGTGTATTAACATAAGAAAAGAGACAGAGAAATAGAGAGAGAGAAAGAATGTGTTATCACTGAGGAAAGATTCAAACAAAATGGAACTACCTTACCCATTACAATATGATATATGAAACATTACATAAATATTTTACCAGAGAATTATGTGGTATGGAGAGTAAGGACAATAGTGTATGCACACAGTAAGGCCGTTCACTTATATAAATTAAAAATACATAAATGAAGAGTCAAATTGCTATTACACATTTTTGACTGATTTATTTTATTAAGAATATGTGTCCTATTCCATCACTTCACTTTATTAAAATACTTCCATCATGGTATTAAAATTGCTACATCTCAGAGGATCTTTTTCAATACACTGTGAGTCAAGATGTTCAGTTGCAGGAAACGTTGGAGTTAAATTGCATTTTTTAAAAGACTGACCTTTTAAAGTATTAGTGTTTGAACTTCAGAAAATGTTTCAATTCATAAGATATTATATGGTCATTAATTTAAGAAACCAGCATGAAAAATATATGGGCTGATTCAAAACGTGAGGCAGAAATTGCATTAGAAAAAAAATGAATAAAAAGAAAAGAACTTCAGTTTCCACAGACCCTGGATGCTCCTAAATTTCTGAAAGATGGATTTGACTATTAGTCAGGGTTAGTAAACAGCTCACTTTCCATTTAGATTTTTAAAAAATGAGATTGAAGGTGACATTTTATCAAATATATTTAAAGAATCTACAAGTGTATTAGTCTGCTCAGGCTGCCGTCACAAAATACCATAAGCTGGCTAGCTTAAACAACAGTCATCGATGTTTTTCATAGTTCTGGAGGCTAGAAGTTCATGATAAAGGTGTTGAAAATATGAATTCTGTTGAAAGTTATTTTCTCAGCTTGTAGATGACTGCCTTCTATCTATGTCTTCATATTGTCCTGTTGTACTTGGTTTGTAAGAATACAAAGAATATTAAGGGAATTAACACCTCATTCCATAGCATGAAACTTTCTCTCATATAGCTTATTTTTTTTCTTTTTAAAAAAAATTAGTTCCAGGTGTACAAAGTCACATAATAGTTAGACATTTATACCCCTCACAGTGATAACTCCCCTCCCCCAAGCTACGACTCCTAACAGTTTGGCATAAAGAAATCTTAAATTCAAATCTCTTTCTTTAAGTATTAAAGTCTGCAGGTGGAATTAGAAAGACATACTTATTCCAAGATTTAATAATTGTTTACTCTCTTTTGGCTTAATCTAGAGATCCCTCTACATAGATGATAGATGATAGATTAGATAGATAGGTAGATAGATAGATGATAGATAGATAGATAGATAGATAGATAGATAGATAGATAAAAGAGATGTATATATGTACACAAACCAACCATTTGAGTGTACTTATTTAAATTAACTCAAATTATTACTTTTAAGTATTTGTGTTTGCAGTTCCATATTTCCTATGTTTCTAATTTGTAAAATGTATCATATATTTAGTTATACCTATCTTTTGAAAACAAATTTTGTATATATGATGTTATTTTTAAGAGACATCTTGAATTCAGATATATTGGAATGTAAAAAATGATTTATTAAAATTAAGGAAAATCTATTTTGATGTACATTTGAAAATAAATATGCAGGACCTGGTCCTCCGTGGGAGGGCCCAGGCCCGATAGGGTGGCGCCCTCCCTGAACCACTCACGTGGGGGCTCCACACCATGGGAGCAACGGTCCGGAAGCCTCCAGCCTTTGCACCAAAGGTGCTGGGGTCGGTCCGGCTGGCACGGCCACTCCCTCCACCAGTACCCAGGAAGGAGACAAACAACTTATAAGGGAAACATCCACACATCAACTGAATTCTGAACGCTATGTGCACACTTTCAAAGATATATCTAATTTCTCAGGAGCCATCAATGTCACCTACCGCTACTTAGCTTCCACACCTTTACAAAGGAAGCGGTTTCTTACAATTGGACTTTCATCAGTGAAACGAAAAAAAGGAAACTATTTACTTGAGACAATTAAGTCAATTTTTGAGCAATCTAGCTACGAAGAGCTGAAGGAAATCTCAGTGGTGTTTCATCTTGCAGACTTTAATTCATCCTGGTGTGAGGTTGTGGTTCAGGATATTACACAGAAATTTGCCCACCATATTATTGCAGGAAGATTAATCGTTATACATGCACCAGAGGAATATTACCCAATCCTGGATGGCCTTAAAAGAAATTACAATGATCCAGAAGATAGAGTCAAATTTCGTTCCAAGCAAAATGTAGATTATGTTTTTCTGCTTAACTTTTGTGCCAATACTTCAGACTATTATGTAATGCTTGAAGATGATGTTCGATGTTCAAAAAATTTCTTAACTACCATCAAAAAAATCATTACATCCCTAGAAGGAACTTACTGGGTAACTCTTGAGTTTTCTAAACTTGGCTACATTGGAAAACTTTATCATTCACATGACCTCCCACGTTTGGCACATTTTTTATTAATGTTTTATCAAAAAATGCCTTGTGATTGGTTATTGACTCATTTTCGGGGTCTGTTGGCTCAGGAAAATGTGATCCGTTTTAAACCATCTCTCTTTCAGCACATGGGTTATTATTCATCATATAAAGGGACTTAGAATAAGTTGAAGGATGATGATTTTGAAGAGGAGTCACCTGACATTCCTGATAATCCTCCTGCAAGTCTGTATACCAACATGAATGTTTTTGAAAATTATGAAGCAAGCAAGGCTTATAGTAGTGTCGACAAATACTTTTGGGGAAAGTCACCTTCTACAGGAGACAGCTTTGTGATTGTATTTGAAAATCCAATTGTAATTAAAAAAATTAAAGTCAGTACTGGAACAGAAGATCGGCAAAATGATATTTTACATCATGGAGCCCTAGATGTTGAAGAAAATGTTATACTTTTAAAACACAGTAGACAATATGATACTTTATAAGAGTAGGGGAATTCAAAAATGGAAACTTTGAAATATCAGATGTGAATCAAAAAATTCCATTTGATATACAGTGTTTGAGGATATATGTTACCAAAACACAAAAGGAATGGCTGATTATTAAGAGTATTAGCATTTGGACTTCTTAGCCAATTAAATCAATATGACCAGTCACTGAAACAGGCCTTCTTGTTTCCTTTTTTGTTAACTTCCTCTTTTGCTACCTTTGTCCTATGGAGGCAAAACAACAGATGGGATATTTTAAAAGAAAAGTTAATCATCTTGGCAGTTTTGATTTACACATTTTCATCATTCTTTTACCCAAATATACACTTGTATTTATTTCAACTTCTGAGGTTGAATATCAGTCTATATTTAATGCTACTTTCATTTATATTTTTAATGTTATGTTAGTTTCAAAATTTCAACTGAATGTCAAAAAGTGACATGAAAGATTTAAAATGAGAAAAAATAGTTTGTTGGATGGTGAGTTTTGAAAAATAGTTTCCAACTGTGTACACTTCTCAAAAATTGATAATTCATTGTATTATCAAATAGCTTTTATTAAGCATCTGTGTGAATATGCAATTGGTTAGAAAGATAATCTGTGCTTTTTTTTCTTGTTATTTAGGTTTCCATAGACTTCTGTACATCTACAATGAATACCTCCTCATAAAAGTGATGTCTTTACAACAGAATTTTGTGTGTAGGTGAAACAATTAAAAGGAAAAAAAAAGGCTTAAAAAAAAAGAAAAGAAATATGCATTTAGGAATCTATGGAGTATATAGAAATGGAAATACTGTATATATGAAAGAGAGAGAGATACTCAAATCATGGTGTTATATTCTGACCAATTGAGCAAATTATCTGTTTTGTTATACCACACATTAAAATGTCATTATATCATTATATATTTTTAAAACCTTCACTATTTGAGATACAAAAATTCTCTATGTAGGCTTTAATGCAAATTTTTTTCTTGGAAACTTTTACTAATTAAATTTTAGAAGTTCTTGGGAAGAAAATTCATATCCTTTGAGACTTCAATTAAAAGTTTTTCAATTTAGATATAAATTCAGAAAAAGTACTCAACAGTATTGAGACGTCCAATCCATATGCAAGATATATTTTTTCTAACTGCTTCTTAGCCTATATATGCAAAAAACTTTTATAAATTTATAGTTTACTGTTTTGTTTTTGTTTTTCATTACCAGCTCATTCTCCATAGAGGCCTTAGGTTGCCAGACATCTTTGATGCTTGGAGCAGAGACTTTGCAGCCTTTTTTAACAGGCTCTCTTTTCAAAGATATTTGTACAGCTAACACAACAGCCTTGTAAGACAGAGATAGTGTCTCTCTCTAGGTCATCTGCCAGAATCGTTTGCTTCCCAGGAAAATAAAGGTATTGTCTCCCTCTGGGCAGATTAGCTCGAAGCCTCTTTTAGAAGGTTAGGGTTTCGTCAGCTATGACACAAACCCACTATGTGTGTAGCATCTATTTGGGCCCCTTGACCTCATGTTTACGGAACTTGGCAGGCAAGAGAAACTCATGCTTCATGTTGTGTCATGATAATAAGTTCTTTGTCTCTGACCCATGAGTATCCTGTTTTCTGCCAGATTCCATGGAATTGTGGCAGACTCATTAAAATCTCCGAACTTTCACCATTCTTAACATGAATTTCTAAGATAATACCACTTTCACAAAATAATTCTGTGCCCATTTTTCTAACAAGTACATTTTTCACAATTTTCTTTATACACTCAAAACAATGTTAATTATTGATATTAATGACCAACAGTCTCTGTCTCATTTTCCTTACTTTGAAGTGTATTTTATTGTATTCCTATTATGTGTGCTCATCTGTATGTACTTTCCTTGTACTCTTCCTTATTTATTCATCATGTGTATCATCTTGGTTTATCTCTTAATCTCAAACCTTCACATTTTCAACTGAGCTGGTCCTATCCATAAGGCTTTCTCATTATTTTTAATACAGCCATTTCTCACTATATTCTATTAAAACTTATTAAGTATTCACTAGTATTTTAATTTTATACTGGATTCTATAATAGATACTTTTCAGTAGTGTGGTCTAATTCTCTTCTTTCAGTTTAGTATTCTGTGGTAGCTTTCTCTAGTTTATTTATATTGAACATTAAGTTGCCCTTGAATACATTAAGTATAATCAGAGTCCTGTGTATGATCTGTTTACTTCCCTTGTCCCTACTCTGCATTTCTCAGGTGATGATGCTCTTTTTTTTGATTTGCAACTGTAAGTGAAGCTTGATGTGCGTACTTATAATTTTCTTAGCAGGGCTCCATCTAATGCAGACTTACTTAATATAACTTTAGCATTTCCCGTGGCTTCTGTTCATGCATTTAATCAATGTGTGTGTGTGTATGTGTACATATACATATGCACATATGCATATACACATACATATGTACACGTATACTTAGGTATATATATATATATATATATATATACATACAGACAAAACATTTGCCAAGTGCTAGGCACTGTGTTAATTGCTGAGGATACAATGATGAAAACAATACATAATTTCTGATTTCCTGGAATATGCATTGAAAGGAGTGCAAAACATACAATAACAATCACAGAAATATATAATGAAAGTGATATAAGAGGTATAAATATAAGAGGATAGGAAAGGCTCCTTTAGAGTTGGTGGTCAAGCAAATATTCTCCAAGGAAGTAACTGCAAATGATCTAAATAAAATGACAGGTGGGAGGAAAAACTCCCTGAAGAGGCAAAGCATATGCAGTGCCATTAGGCTGAAGAGAGGATGTCATGTTTAAAGAACTTGAAGAATACTGATAAGTATGTGTGACTGAGGTGCACAGAGAGAGTGAAAAGGAACGTAAGATGAGGGTTGGTACATAGATGGGGCCATGCCCTTCAGGTCCTCATAAGCCAAGCGTGTTTGTTTGTTTGTTTGTTTGTTTGTTTGTTTGTTTTATTTGTAAGGTCACTGAGAAGCTACTGAATGGTTTAAACAAGGATTTATCTATTGAGATGTGTATTTCAAAAGGTCTTTGAGTAAAGGAGGATTAAAAGAGGAAAGGAAGCTGCTGCAGTGGTCAAGTGTTTCTGGAAAAACAGTGGAATAGAAAAAGATTATGACATATATAGAAGCTAAATTTAACCAAGATTTGGTGATGTACCCTCAGATGCATTAAAGTAACCTCATTCCAGTAGGAAGTGCTACTAGATTCCTCTCTGTTTCTTCACACACTTATGATGGGATAAGTATCCTGTATTTGTCTTATTTGAAAAATTGCTCTCTTTGAGTGAATATAGAAAAATCGTGACAAGAACAGAAAGACACAGGATTAGGACTTCTCCAACAGTAATAGTTGCACAACAGAGACAAGGCTCCCCAATTTTTAAAATTATATTCGTTTGTTTATTTCTTTTTTAAAAAAATTATTATTAGTTACAGATGTATAAAACAATGCAATAATTATCTTTTTCACCCCTTACAAAGTGACTTCCGCTCCCCCCTCCACTGCAGCCCCCACTCTCGATATCATGCATATCTATTACAATTCTGTTGACTCCATTCCCACAATACATTCCACATCCCATGACTATATATGTGTTAAATTATAGTTTGTTTATTTCTAAACTCTGGGATTTAGTGTCAGAGAAAAAGATGGCTAGGACATGAAATCTCTTTCTTTATAAAGTATTCTGTTTTATGGTGAAGCTTGTGGATGCCATGAAAGAAAGCTTAGGTCAACATTTTCTCAATTCAGTTGTATCTGTCTGCTTGTAGGAATCCTTCAATGTTCTAGCATTAGGTTGTCTGTGATCTTACTTGTGAGTAACAAGGCTTTGTAGATATGTTTGTTTGTGTTTATTATTATTATTTTTTATTTCTTATTTCTTCAGAGAGATTCTAGAAAGAAGTCAGAAGAAACAATACAGGCTGCTGATAACATTGTATTTTGGATTGGAACTTCTAGCATTTAGTTGAGATTGAGTTAAACTTTTTTTTTTTTTTTTTTTTTTTTAGGGCAGTGTCACTGACCCTCATATGTGGGACCAGAACCGGGGCCGCTGGCTTCCCAAGCCAGCGCTTAACCACCGCACCACTCGGCCAGTCCTGGGTTAAACTTTTATTCAAAGAGCTACAAGAGACCTTAATAAATCATTCAGTTCTGTCCCTTTGCCTTCAGACAATAGAGTGTCTAAAACTCACAGAAGAATATTCGATCTTGTTCTTTCACTATTCAATACTAAGATAAGCAAGTATCAATAGTGAGGTTCACTTAATTACTATTAACTATTTGTAGTTTGATTGTGTTATCTCCAGTGACTACTGACTCCATGAATGTATTCTTTACCATAGCACTGTCTGACAAATTACTGTGATTGATTTGCAGAGTGATGCAAGTATTATCTGCACCCCACCACCACTCAAAAAAACAAAAAACAACATTTTAAATAAATTCACACACATATGTCATCAGTTCTTTGCCTGTCTGTGACTTGTGTGTCATTTTGTAAAAAATTCATTCATCAATTAATTCATTTAATGAAATAGACTATATGCTATCTTCTATATGACAAGTTCTGTAGTAATTGAGTGACCATTATGTGCTAGGCACTGTTCTAGACAATAAGGTTTACCTCAGTGAACAAAACAAACACAAGTCCTGTTGTTGATTATGTTTCCATTGCAGATAAATGTTTGAATCCTTTTGGATAACATGTGCCTCAGAGTTATTTCACATGAGGGACAAGTAACTTGGAGATTATATATATATATATATATATATATATATATATATATATATATATATATATATCCATTCTTATTAGACTTCAATGAGTATTGTTCCCAGAGGGTGTTAAATTTTTAGTGTTTCTGTCTTTTGAGCAGGTTTAACAAGTTCAGCTGGCACAAAAATCCTTCAGGAAAACAGATGCATATGTTAGTTGTTGGAAATTGAACCAATTGTGCCCTCACAATGGTATACCCTGAGGGAATATGGGTGGGAAGTGATAGCATATTCTATAATCCACCTCTGCACAGCCCAAAGCATGTTTACATTCATCCATCCTGTCACTAAATTTTCAGGGTTTTTCCATAATTTCTTTTAAGCAAAAGACAATAGCAGAGTTAGTGAGGTGATGTAGTCCATAAGGCCATATTTGGTCTTGAGGATGATTACTGGCTGAATGTTTGTGTCCCTCTCCAAATTCATATGTTGAAATCCTATCCCCTCAAAGTGAGAATACTAGGAGGTAGGGCCTTTGGGGGGTAAGTATGTCATGAGTGTAGAGCTCTCATGAAGGAGATTAGTGCCCTTACAAAGGAACTCCATAGAGCTATCTTACCCTCACACTCTTACCCTCACTATCTGAATTTCTGTGAGGATACTAGGAGAAGGCCACCATCCGCAAATCATACATTCTTATTAAATCAACAATACTAAACTAGTCGTATTTGCCAAAGATTGACTTAAATTATGTGTACTTGAAAAACATTTGGGTTAATTTCTGTATTTCTAGGAGTTTTAGGAATATTTAATTTATGTAAGTGCTTATTTATCATTAAGCCAATTAGAAAAGATTGCCTTTATGAAATCCTTTAAGAGATTCTATAAACTAGTTTGATAATACCATCCAGAGACAAGGTAATATCACATATGCATAGCATACATAGGTACAAAAATACATAAATGTATAGACAATTAGATATCATATAGATTTCATTCTAACATTTTAAGTATGAGTCAAACATACACACAGTAATATAATAATTCACTCATTTATATAAAAGTGTTGGCTCTTGTCTTTGTTCCACTTGATTTTTTTTTTTTCTGAATCATGCTTCTGGCAGATGGGACAACTTAAGGTTACCTGCTTAATATGAGAACTAAAGCTTCCCACCAATATTTATGAAGATTTTTAAGATATTTCTTTTGACCCTGATATGTAATATTATGGAGTTTATGGACTAAATTTGGGGTGAGGTACTGAGGGGTGACACCTTTCAAGTGTCAAAGGAACATATATTAAAATAGACCATATCCTAAGTCATAAGACAAATCAATATGAATTGAAAATAATTGAAATCAGAGTGTGTTGTGTGACCACAACAGACTCAAACTAAAAATCAACACAAATATAATGAAAAAAATCTCCAAACACTTAGAAACAAAACGATACACTCTAAATATTACTTGTCAGAAAGACAGCTTTTAAGGAAATAAAGATATACACCGAACTGAATGAAAAGGAAAATACAAGATATCAAAATTTGGGGGAGATTTATAGCATTACATACACAGCTTAAAAAGAGGAAAATTCCCAAATCAATAATCTAACCTTTCATCTCAAGAACCTAGAAAATGAAATGTAAGGCCACAGCAAGCAATTAAAGAAAATAATAAAATAAAAGCAGAAATCAATGACATTCAAAACTGTAAAGCAATTGAGAAAATTTTTGAAGCATAGAGCTACTTCTTTGAAAAGATTGATGAAATTCACAAACGTCTAGCAATGTGATAAGGAAAAATAGAGAGAAGATAAGTTACCAATATTATGAATGAAATGGGGGCTATCACTACAGACCCTGCAAACATGAACAGGATATTTATAGAGAACACTATGAACAATTCATAAATTTGACATCTTCAATGAAATGGCTAAATTAAATCACATCAGCTAACAAAACTCACCAAATATGAAATACTGAAAAGTCCTTTTTTCCCCAGCCCTATGACTACTAAGGAAATTTCATTCACAATTTTAAAATTCCTCAAACCTTGTCATTCAGTGTAATTTATAGTTTATGTATTTTGAGTTCTCTCACTCTTTGCTACTTTCTCAGAAATGAGTGATGAAAATATGCCTACAAGCTAGAAATACCTTAGCCAAAACTCATTATGGAATCTGTAGTAGAATGAATGGCAGTCACCAAAATTCATGCCCACCCAGAATGTGACCATACTTGGAAATAAGAGTCTTTGTAGATGTAATTAATGAAAGCTAGAAATAAGACCATACTAGATTAGAACGGGCCCTAAATCTAATGAGAGCATCCTAATGTGACAAAACAGGACAGACAGAGTCACAGGGGAGTAGATGATGTGAAGATGAGGCACAGACTCTCGGAGTGATGTGTCCACAAGCCAAGGAAAGCCAACAATTGCAGGGAAGCCAGTAGAACTAGAAGTCATAGAAGTGATTCTTCCTTAGTGCCTCCAAACGGAACCAACCCTGTGAAACCTTAATCAGACTTCTGGCTGCCCAAACTGAGAGGATACATTTCTGTAGGTGTAAGCCATCAAGTTTGTGGTAATATGCTATGGCAGCCCTACGAAACAAATACAGAATTCATTACAGAAACATTTACAGAATACTGACTACCTGCCAGGTACTGAGTGTAAGATGGGTATGTGACATTTAATAAGATCCAGGCCTCGTCATCAATTTCTCATCATCAAGTTTAATTACAATACAATTGAGGAATGATAGTAATACAAATAGATACAAATTGCTCTTTAACTAAGTTCCAGCAGTGGGGTAGTAAAAAAAAAAAAAAGCTACTATTTTTCTTTTTAGATTTCACTATGTATCACTTTGTTACCTTTACATTTATTGGCATTTCAGTAACACTTCAGAAGTTTAAAATATTGTCAGCTTCTACATATCTAAATCCTACTGGTCTCTCTTTATTGAAGGATGAATGCAGGATCTTGTGGGTATAGATCTCTAGCTTTAAATGAAATAAAGTGATATTCTCTTTCATTACAGAAGATAATGGTATTTGAACAGGTACAAAGAGAATAAAATAAAGCAATCAAATAAAATAATCTGAATTAGAAGAAAAATATAGTGTTTTTTTCCCTGTTCAGTGTCAGCCAAGTAGAGGGAAAATTACTATATACAAACAAACAAGTTGCTGGAACTCAAAGTTTAGCAGTGCCTGAAAGTCTTGTAAGCTCAACTAACATATGAAAAACCAAGTAAGTTTTTTTAAGTTCTGGTTTATCAGAATCAGAAATGAAATCCGTTGTCTCACCTTTCATATATCTGTATATAAACTTTTCCAAGAAGACAGAATTTTTCAAAATTTGTGTTAAAAGTAAGGGTACAATTTCTTTGTTTTCATACTTCCGGGCTAAACATGAGAATTTAACATAATCTATTTAGATATTCCAAAGTTTGGAATTCAAATTTATATTTGTTTTCAGCCAGTGTGCTCCAAGCATGAAAAAAATTAAATGAATACACTTCCCCACAATGTTCTGTCACTATATAATTTTTTCCAGTACCCATATTTCTGTATAAAAGATATAAAATAAACTGAATGTGAACAGACTAGAGTAGTTCCTTAATATTGGAGCAAAAAAAGGTGGGATTGATACGATATGTGCTTAATACTAAAGGGAGGTCTAAAGCAATAATACACATTTTGGAGTATATCACTTTCTCTAAAGAGATATATTGGACATTTTTAAAGAGGTTTTGGATTTCAAAAGAGTTTTCTTACAGTTAGCATGATTAGTGGCCAAGAAGACTAGTCAGAGTGAACAATTAGGACATTGCCACAAAAATCTAGCGGGGAGGGACTGTGACATGGACTAAGGGATTAGTAGTGGTTATGAATCAGATAGAACCCTTTCAAAACAAAGGAGGCAGGGAAAAACCTAGCAAAATCACCAATAATGCAAATGGGGAAAGCTTCTTTCGTTGTCTTTTCTTACTGAGTATTGGACCATTGTGGAAGAGCATTTGTTTTGATAAAAGTGACCTCAGGAGGGTCATAGACATAACATCAATGAGATTTGCTAAATGTTTATTTTAGGCAATGAGAATGGGAAATTCAGTTATCACTGAATTATTCGGGAACTGATTAAGTGATAGACTTTTTCAGGATTTTTTTCTTGTTTTCCATCTGTTGCTCACAATTGGTCTTTTCCCTGCTCATTCCTCTCCTTATCAGAGGGATGGAGATTATTGGAAACTCCATCTTCAGGTGCTGCATGCTGTCTGTGTCTTAATTGAGGTTATGTTTTTATCTCTGTGGATTACAGTAATCCATGTTCTGTCATCAGAGTGTTTTAGAGATGGAAAGGCTCTTAAAAATCATTTATTTAATGCTACCAAAAAATGCAAAATGATTTGTCCCAAGTCTTCTCACGGGATTGAAGGAAAATAACTGGATATAACCCAGATCTCAAAATGAATTTGCCATCCCTTCCACTGAAGTCACTATGAGTCTTTACTACATTATGATAGCATTGAAAATTAGTTTTAGGGCCGGCCAAGTGGCTCAGTTGGTTAAGAGCTCACTCAAGAGTGTGAGCTGAGCTCTGAGCAACAGCAGTTCAATTCCCAGCCCGAGCTGAGCTGCTGCTGAGCTGCCAACAGGTGGCAGGATGGCTCAGCTAAAAATAAATAAATAAATAAAACTAAAGAAAATTAGTTTTAAATTGGTTCTTTGGGAATTCTGTAAGTTTATTTACCTATAGTTCAGGTCCACATCACCTTCTCATGCCAGCTTAGGCTGCCTCATATTAGACTTTATCCCTGCAGGTTCTTTCCTGTTAAGCCTGGCAATAAAGTGGCAAGCAAACTTCCAAGCTTCTCTTTTCTTCAGTTGCATCAAAACAAACATGCATATTTTTCTCTTTTTAAAATTACTTTTTAATATTTTATAGATCATCACTGCAGAAAATATGAAATGAGAAAAAGAAGAGTTCAAAGATATATCATTTATTTATTATTCAATTCATTTAGGTGACATTGGTTAATAAAATTACATTGTTTTCAAGTGTACCATTCTATAATACATTATTTGTACATTGCTTTGTGTGTTTACCAACCAAAGTGAAATCTCCTTCTATAACCATGTTGTGACCTCCTTTACCCTCTTCTACCACCCCTCCTCCCCCCTTATTCTCTGGTAACCACTAAATTGTTGTCTGTGTCTATGAGTTTTTTGTTTGTTTGCTTGTCTTGTTCATATGTAGCTTTCAGTTTTATATCCTACATATGAGTGAAATCACATGGTTCTTGACTTTTTCTGTCTGACTTATTTTGCTTAGCATGATAATCTCAAGATCCATCCATGTTGTCGCAAATGGCAGTATTTCATCTTTTCTTATGGCCGACTAATATTCTATTGTATATATGTATCACATTTCTTTATCCAATCATCTATCAAAGAACACTTTGGTTGTTTCCATGTTTTGACCACCATAAATAATGCTACAGTGAACATAAAGGTACTTATATCTTTACAGATAAATATTTTCAGAATTTTGGGTTGATACCCAGAAGAGGGATTGCTGAGTCTTATGGTAGCTCTATTCTTACCTTTTTGAGGAACTTTGATAATGTTTTCCATAGTGGCGATATCAGTGTACATTCCCACCAGCAGTGTATAAGGGTTTCTTTTTTTTCTACAACCTCTCCAACATTTGTTATTTCTGGTCTTGTTGATAATACCCATTATAACAGGGGTGAAGTGGTGTCTTATTGTGGTTTTGATTGACATTCCCCTAATAGCTAGTGAAGTTGACCATCTTTTCATATATCTGTTGGACATTCACATGTCTTCTAGGAGAAATGTCTGTTCAGATCCTCTGCCCACTTTTTTTTATTATTTTTTTTTTATTACTAGTTTCAGGTGTGCAAAATAACACAATAATTATCCTTTTCACCCCTCACAAAGTGACAACCCCCTCCCCACCTATCGCCCCTCCACCCCCAATATCATACATATCTATTACAATTCCATTGACTCCACTCCCCACACTATACTCCACAGCCTGTGAATGAATGAATATATATATATATATATATATATATATATATATATATATATATGTAATTATAGTTGACATATAATATTATTCAATAGCAGTTTCAGATGTACAGTGCAGTAGTCAGGCCTCTACACCGTCCATGAAGTGGTCTCCCTAACAAGATGTGAGTCCATCTGCCTTGCCCATTTTTTAATTGGATTCTTGTTTTATTCATTGTTGTTGAGTTGTATGAGTTCTTTATATATTTTGGATATTAGCCCCTTATCAAAAGTGTTGCTTGCAAATACTTTGTCCCATTCAGTTGGTTGCCTTTTTGCTTTGTTGATGATTTCCTTTGCTGTGCAGAAGATTTTTAGTTTGATTAAAGTCTCATTCATGTATTTTTTCTTTTACTTCCTTATCTTTGAGATCAAATTCATAAAATCCTCTCTAAGACCAAGCTCCCTACTTTAGTACCTATGTTTTCTATGAATTTTATTTTTTCAGGTCTTATAGTTAGATCTTTGATCCATATTGAATTAATTTTGGTGTATGATGACAGACAGTTTAGTTTCATTTTTGCACATGACTTTCCAATTTTCCCAGCACCATTTCTTGAAGATGCTTTCTTTTCTTCTTTGTATGATGTTGGCTTCTTTGTTGAAAATTATTTGCCCATACATAAGTGGGTTTATTTCTAGTTTCTCAATTCTATCCCATTGGTTTGTATGTCTGTTTTGATAATTGTTTTGTTTTGTTTTAATTTCAAATTTATAATTTGATGTCAGGGAGTATGATAACCTCCAGCCTTGTTCTTTTTCTCAGGATTACTTTAGCTATTTGGGGTCTTTTGTGATTCCATACAAATCTGATGATTTTTTTTGTTGTTGTTCTTCTATTTCTTTAAAAATACCATTGAAGGGGCCAGTCGAGTGGCTCAGTTGGTTAAGAGCTTGCTCAAGAGTGTGAGCTGAGCTCTGAGCAACAGCAGTTCGATGCCCAACCTGAGCTGAGTTGCCACTGAGCTGCCAACAGGTAGCAGGATGGCTCAGCTAAAATAAATAAATAAATAAATAAATAAATAAATAAATAAATAAATAAATAAACCATTGGATTTTGATGGTGATTTTATTAAATCTGTATATTGCTTTGGGCAATATGAACATTTTAACTATGTTGATTATTCCAATTCATGAACTAGGAATATCTTTCCATTTCTTTGTGTCTTCTTCAGCTTATTTTAATAATGCCTTATAGTTTTTAATGTATAGGTCCTTCTCATCCTTCGTTGAGTTTATTCCTAGACATTTTATTCTTTTTGTTGAAATTGCAAAAGAAATTTCTTTTCACTTCTTTTTCTGAAATTTTATTGTTAGTATGTAGGAATGCAATGGATTTTTGTACATTGATTTCATATCTTGAAATTTTACTGTATCTGTTTATTGTTTCTAATAGTTTTTTGGTGGAGTCTTTAGGGTCCCTTTTTGAGATGGTAAAGTGGAGATTTCCAAACTGGAGATTGCATTGAACTTTTACTCACTTTTCTTATTTCTACATTTGGGACTCTCATATGCTCCCCTTCTTTTAACCACAACCATGCTCATTACTCGAAGGTTCAGTTGGGAAAATAATACTTGCTTCTACCTTGACTCCCACACTGAGTGGCATACATTTATTTGTAAAACCAAAGATTTAAATTTAAAACTTGGCAGAAAAGGACAAAAAAATCAGTAGCGGAAGCATCAGTATTTTTTTCTTTGCTAAATGGCGTGTGCCTGTGTATGTATGTATTTCAAAGTGACAGAGTATATTTTCATATGTTGCACAAAAAATTTGTTTTTGAATCAAATTAAATTGAATAGTTTCTGAATCTTATAAATAAAAAAGTGTATTATAGGGCCGGCCGAGTGACTCAGTTGGTTAAGAGTTGGCTTAGAGTGCATGCTCTGAGCAACAGGGCCGCCGGTTTGATTCTCACATGGGCCAGTGAACCTTGCGCCCTAGCTGAGCTGTTGCTGAGCTGCCAAAAGGTGGCTGGATGGCTCAGCTGGGGTAACAACAAGATTCCCTGTTCAATGGTGGGCTATGCCCACCGGCAACTAAAGACTGAACTCGGCATCTTAAGCTGAGGTGCCTCCTGGATGGCTCAGCCACCAGGGCATGTGCTCTTAACAACAAGGCTGCCGAGTTCGACTCCCGCATGAGATGGTGGCTATGCGCCCCCCCCACAATTAAGACTGAACTCAGCACCTTGAACTGAGCTGCCACCTGGATGGCTTAGAGGATATAGCGTGAGCTCTTAACAAGACTGCTGGTGCAACTCCCACATGGGATGGCGACTGGTGCCCTCCACAATGAAGATTGAAGAACAACAACTTGGCTGGTCCCCTCCCCCAATTCCCCAATAAAATCTTTAAAAAAAAAAGTGTATTGTACACACAAAGCTACACTGAAAATCCTGTTATAATAAGGCAGTAACAATTCTGAATCCTTAGGAGAGGTGAATGTGATTAATTTAAACATATTATATAATAGGTAACTTCTATTATGGAGAGAGCAAAAGTCCATTAAAGAGCTAAACCTCTAACTTAAGTGCTGAAATACTTTACTGAGAAACACTGCAGTGCCTGGGAGTATTTCCTGGGAGCAAAGCCTGACTCTTGTTTAAAAGCACTATTGTAATGGCTGGTAGACTCATTTAGTTAATCAGCCTGGATAGGTTTGCAGTCAGAACCAGAGCAAGATTCATGGAAGACACTAGGGTGATTTCTAATACGGGTAAATAGGATTCCTTCAAATCAAATGCTGTGTTGGCTGTATAAGAAGGAGCTAAATCTTTTAACATGTCCATGTGTTATTGTTGCAGGATAGTTATTTCATTTGAATCATTGATTTTTAGGGCCTGAGGTAGATCAGTTCAATTGGGTTAAAATTGATTGATTACACCTAGAGGCGTTCTAATATGTGCAGGTTAGTAGATTGCATCCCATGAGAAGAATCTTACATTGCTAAGGTAAGAGCTTATGTGTAGGCTAGCTTTTTAACCCATAACAGTAATGAATGGATCTTTGGTTTCATCTGCTATTGACCCAGCTCTTATTGTCTGCTCTGAGGCTACAGACTAAAGCTGTTGTCCGTGTCAGCCTTCGGTAGATGTATACCAAAGGCTTCAAAGGGATTAGGTCAATAAAAGCTGGATTAGTAAAATCTCACATCACTCAAAAACCATCCTTAGGTATCTGCATAATTGAGGATTGAGTGGTGATGCAATCACTTTATAAGCAAGACAGTACCTTACTACAAGGATTTCATAGAAAGAAAATACATAATCAAATGATCAGTTTCTAAGTTCTCAATCAGGGGTCTGCAAACTTTTTCTGTAAAGGGACAAAAATAAATGTGTTAGGCTCTATAGGCCATAAGATTGTCTGTTGCAACTATGAAACTGCCATTCTATCATGAAAGCAGGCAAAAACAATATATAAACAAATGGTGTAGCTGTGTTCCAACTAAAATTGACTTACAGAGACAGAGGGCAGGATATGACAGAGGGGCAGATATGGGCTGCAGGTCATACCAGAAGCAATGTGTGACATGGAGCCTTTCTGTTGTGATCAACACATACAGTGAATGCTGCCAAGTGCCATCCAACGGAAAGGAAGGGATCTTCAATACAGGAAGTAGTATGTCAAACCTTAGTAACAGTGTGTGACAAATTTCAACTTGTTCGGTGCAGTCAGTTGGGTGTGAGCTATGGTTGAGAGAAGGTGTGTTTTAAAGTATGCTATAAATTATCCTCCATCATGACAACACTCCGTGTCACACATAGCTTCTGGTATACAGCAATTTCTGTTAAATAAAGATATTATGGTGTGTCCTCATCCACCTTATTCACCAGACCTGGCACCATGCGACTTCTGGATCTTCTCCAATGTCAAGATGATTCAGGACATGGAGGCAGCCACCACAGCACACCTAAAGACACTCACAAAAGAGGACTTCCAGAACTGCTTCAGAAAGCAGCAAGGATGATGGGATAAGTGTTCAAATTGAGGGGGAATATTTTGAAGGGGGTTAATGGCAATGTGTCTTTTACTGTAATCAATTTTTAATGGAAACATTCACTGTATTTTTTTTATCACACCTCGTAAATGTTAGCAGAAGGGTTAGGGTCTATGAGGGTGATGTCCACTCATGGTAGCTGTATGCCATCATTATCCTCAACACAAACCTGGTGACTGTTATGTAAGGCAGGGACTCTAGTAAAGCAAGCTGCTAAAGGAGGTGGTACTGCCAAGAGAAGGTACTATGAAAGGTTTGGTTCCTGTAGCAGAGAAAGGAAGTCTACCAGGGAATCTAGGCAGGCATACGTCTGAGAAATATAATCCACGTTTCTCTTAAACAATCACTGAGTTAACACTAATATCCTATCCTAAAAGAGGACATTATAACTTAAGGACAACTTTAGGTTCCATTCTGAACCTACTTGTATGATGTCTCTGTTCATGACATGAAGTCACACACACCAAATATTTTGGCTGTCTATTTTGGGTCAGGCAGTGGGTGAGGCACCTGAGAGTAATGATAAGCAAAACATAGTCCTTTTCCATTATGTATTCAAACTGTCATGAAGAAAAAAAAGAAGATAACTCCTGTTTACAAAAGAGTGAATGGCCCTATTTTCATTAAAGAGACCAAATGTACAGATTGCATATTAAGGATTTATCAGATGTGTTAATTATCTAGATGGGGGGAACCCTTTAACAATGTATATATAGATATAGATATGGATATCTAGAGATATATCTAGAGATATATCAAATCATGGTGATTAAAAGAATATTCCAAAAAAACTTGCAATTTGTCAATTGCACCTTAATAAAGCTGAAATTTAAAAAAGAATATTTATTCTACCAGAAAAAAATGAGGTTTTACTGAATCCTTGCAAATGTCCTATACAATAGTTATTTATTCATTTTTTTAAAATTATTTTATTGTAAAATAAACATTTTTTTAAAAATTAAATTAGTTTCAGGTGTACAACACAATGCAATAGTTATACTTTTTACCCCTCAAAGTGACAACCCCCCTCCCCCAATTCACCACAGCACTCCTCCCCGTCATATCATACATATCTATTACAATTCCTTTGACTCCCTTCCACAGTATAATCCACATCCCATGACTATCTATATATTCAATTACAGTTGGCATACAATATCATACAATATCAGTTTCAGGTATACAGTGCAGTGATCAAGCCTCTACTCCATCCGTGAAATGGTCTCCCTAACAAGACGTGACCATCTGACACACCACAAAATATTTATGACATTATTATATTCCCCGAACTGACTTTCATATCCTGTGGCAATATTGTAGTTACCTATTTATGCTGTCTAATCCCTTCCCCTTCTCCCTTATCCCCTTCCCCCTTCCAACTAGCAACCATCAGTTTTTCCTCTATATCTATGAGACTGTGTCTGTTTACTTTGCTCATTCATTCAGTTTTTCAGATTCCACATATAAGTGAGATGATATGGTATTTGTCTTTCACCGACTGACTTATTTCATTTAACATAATAGTCTCTCAGTCTATCCATATCGTTGCAAATGGTATGATTTCATTCTTCATAGCGGAGTAATATTCCATTGTATAAATGTACCACAGTTTCTTAATCCAGTCATCTACCGATGGGCATTTCGGTTGTTTCTAAGTCTTGGCTATTGTAAAAAGCACTGCAATGAACATAGGGGTGCATATATTTTTTCGAATTAGCGTCTTGGATTCTTCTGGGTAGATTCCCAAGAGTGGAATTGCTGGGTCATACGGCAGTTCCATTTTCAGTTTTTTGAGATACCGCCATACTGATTTTCATAATGGCTGCACCAATGTGCAGTCCCACCAACAGTGCACCAGCGTTCTCTTTTCTCCACAATCTCGCTATCACTTGTTTGTTGAATTATTGATGATAGCCATTCTGACCGGAGTGAGGTGGTATCTCATTGTGGTTTTTATTTGCATTTCTCTGATTATTAGTGAGGTTGAACATTTTTTCATATGCCTATTAGCCATCTGTATGTCCTCTTCAGAGAAATGCCTCTTCATATCCTCTGCCCATTTTTTACTTGGGTTGTTTGTTTTTTTGGTTTTGAGTTTCATGAATGTTTTATAAATTTTGGATATCAACCCCTTATCGAATATATGGTTGGCAAATAATCTTCTCCCATTCAGTAGGCTGCCTTTTTGTTTTATTGATGATTTCCTTTGCTGTGAAAAAACTTTTCAGTTTGATGTAATCCCATATGTTCATTATTCCTTTTATTTCCCTAGCCCGAGGGGATATATCAGTAAAAATATTATTCAAGGTAATGTCTGCAAACTTACTCCATATTTCTTCTTCTAGGAGTTTTATGGTTTCAGGTCTTACATTTAAGTCTTTAATCCATTTTGAGTTTGTTCTCATATGGTGAAAGTAGGTGGTCCATTTTAATTTTTTTGCATGTGTCAGTCCAATTTTCCCTGCACCATTTATTAGACCTGTTTAAAGATAATAAAGACTATCTTTACTCCAATGTAAATTCTTGCTTCCATTGTCATAGATTAAATGACTGTATATGGATGGGTTTATTCCTGGGCTCTCTGTTCTGTTCCATTGGTCTATGTGTCTGTTTTTATGCCAGTACCATGCTGTTTTGATTACTGTAGCCTTGTAGTATGTTTTGATGTCAGGTAGCATAGTGCCTCCCACTTTGTTCTTATTTCTCAAGATTGCTGTGGCTATTCAGGGTCATTTGTGGCTCCATATAAATTTTAGGATTCTATTTTCTATTTCTGAGAAAAATGTCTTTGGTAGTTTGATTGGAATTGCATTGAATCTATATATTGCCTTAGGTAGTATTGACATTTTAACTATATTAATTCTTCTTATCCATGAACATGGTTTGTATTTCCATTTATTTGTATCTTTTTTTTTTCTCTCTTCACTGTCTCATAATTTTCTGAGTACAGGTCTTTTATTTCTTTAGTTAAATTGATTCCTAGATATTTTATTGTTTTTGAAGCTATTGTAAAAGGGATTGATTTCCTGATTCCTTCTTCTGATAGTTTATTATTGGTGTATACAAATGCAACTGATTTCTGAATATTAATTTTGTATCCTGCTACCTTACCAAATTCATTTATGAGTTCTAGCAATTTTTTGGTGGAGTCTTTGGGATTATCTCCATATAGTATCATGTCGTCTGCATATAATGACAATTTTACTTCCTCTTTTCCAATTTGGATGCCTTTTATTTCATTTTCTTGTCTGATTGCTGAGGCCAGAACTTCCAGAACGATGTTAAATAGAAATAATGAAAGTACACAACATTATCTTGTTCCTGATCTTAGGGGGAAAGTTTTAACCTTTCCCCATTGAGTACAATGTTTGCTGTGGGCTTATCATATATGGCTTTTATTATGTTGAGATATGATCCCAGTATTCCCACTTTGCTAAGAGTTTTTATCATGAATGGCTGCTGGATTTTGTCAAATGCTTTTTCTGCATCTATTGATATGATCATATGATTTTTATTTTTCATTTTGTTAATGTGATGTATTACGTTACTTGATTTGCAGATATTGAACCAACCTTGCATACCAGAAATGAATTCCACTTGATCATGGTGTATGATCTTTTTAATGTGATGCTGAGTCCAGTTTGCTAGTATTTTGTTGAGAATTTTTGCATCTATGTTCATTAGGGATATTGGCCTGTAGTTTTCCTTTTTTGTAATATCTTTGTCTGACCTTGGAATCAGGGTGATAGTGGCTTTATAGAAAGAGTTTGGGAGCCTTCCCTCGTTCTGTATTTTTTGGAATAGTTTGAGGAGAATAGGTATTAATTCTTTTTTGAATGTTTTGTAAAATTCACCTGTGTAGCCATCTGGTTCAGAAGTTTTGTTTATTGGAAGATTGTTGATTACTGATTCAAATTCTTTGGCAGTAATCAGTCTGTTCAGAGTTTCTGTTTCCAGGAGCCAGCAGTCCAATAGTTATTTTTAATAATCCATTTAAAACAGAGTAACTGAGTGTAGAGAATTTCACCAACTTTTATTCTGAAAACCTTTGCATTGTAATTTTTTTTTGACTTTATATATTTTTTCAGTTTCTTCTTTATTAAATTTATTGGTGTTACAGTAAATAAAATTATATGATTAGTAAAGTTATATGGGTTTCAAGTGTACAATTCTGTAATACATCACCTATATATTACATTGTGTGTTCACCACCCAGAGTCAGTTCTCCTTCCATCACCATATATTTGACGCCCTTTACCCTCTTCTACCATCCCCTCCCCTCATACTCTCTGGTAACCACTGAACTGCTGTCTGTGTCTATGAGGTTTTGTTTGTTACTTTCTTTGTCTGGTTTGTTTGTTGCATCCAGTTTTATATTCCACATGTGAATGAAATCATAATGGTTCTCAACTTTTTCTGTCTCACGTATTTCGCTTAGCATGACAATCTCAAGATCCATCCACGATAAGAAAAGATGAAATATTGTGATTTTTATTCTATACCACTAGTGAGCTGAGCCTAAAATACCAGAAGTAGACAAAGAGTAAGACAGATGCTGGAAAATGTAGGAACTAGTGATATTTGGGTTTTTCCTAAGGGAAGTGTCAAGTGATTAAAAAGTTCTAACCGTAGAAGTTGTAAACTCTGAATAACATTTTAGAAGGACCTCCTAGAAGTTTTGAGAAGCTTTAAGGAGAACTGATTCTAAATTGGTACACATGGGTTCAAGAAGACAGTTTAGGAGGCTACTTTTGGAAAAAGTTTTATGATTTGAAATTTGAATTCATGGGCCAGGTAGTTAAGAAAGTCGTAATAAAATGGCATCAGGTCTCTGAATGAGCAAATGCATGGATACAAGTATGCATTAATACATTAGAAAAGCTTGACAAAGAAAGCTCAACATTTTTTTGTGTAGAATATATCTATTTTTAGGAAGGAGTCGATCCCCTCTTCTAAGCATTGACCTATATGTAATAGGGCTTAACAAGGGCTTGCTGCATTTATAATTTTATTTCAATAATATATGGATTGTAAAGGATTCTAAGATTCCAAATAGTTGTCTTTCAACCCAGAAGTTTACTGTCTTCTTTCAAGGAAAGTTCTGTTCACTAGGGCATTTAATAACATCGTTTTCTATTTGTTCTTGTATAACAGTAACAGCAATGTGGCATTTGTTGGGATACATCAGTGATTTTGATATTAGAATCGTGCTATTGCATTTTCCTTTTCTTCAATAGTAGCATCCTTTTTCTGATCCATAGAACAAAATAATTTGAGCATGGAAATTCAATTTATGATGAATAAAGTTATTTTCAAAAACTTATCTCTTTTTAACTAAGTTTATACCATCTGTTCTCTTTTCTTTTCATGTTTAAGATGTATATAATGAACTGAGCAATCATGTCATAAAAGAAAGGATATGGATGATGTCAGTGCAGCCTGATACTCTGTGTATAGCACATCTGTTCTGAAAAGATTTTCTTCCAAGCACATATTTCAGGTATAAACCATAGGAAACGTTTTTGTCTGAGTATCAACTCTTTCTAAAATAGACAGAAAACAGAAACAAATTTAAGAATTCTATTTCATTGAAAATACACAGTAAGGTATGGCCAAGATTAAGGTCACTCACTGCTTATTTTATTCGCAGCACATGCTTCATAAGAGAGCACGTTTTATCTTCAGGTTTATCTTTCATAATTCAGTAGTGCTACTAAATTGATTCTCCAACTTGACATGCTTTTCCTCTCTCTAGCACTTATAGTATGCTATTTTTTCTGCTTAAAACATCCTCATAGATTTGAAAATTGTCTGTCTATAATGCACATCTTTGCAATCATGTTATACTCACCTTATATTTACCAGAGCATGATATATATACCCTTTCACTGCAATTATTTATCCATTTCCAGCAATAGAACATAAACTCTGTTAAACTACATGTTATCTTTCATGTTAGCTTTATGTCCTAAAAATATAAGTAATAGTACATGCTCAAAAGTTTGATGAGCCAATTTAATTAATAATAATACCATCTTGAACAAAAGTAAACATGAGTAAAACTGCAAAGAATCCACTGACCTATTAATGTCTGAAGATGAGTCTAGTAAAGTATATAGCTTTGTACAGTAGCTTTTTATGTCTGTGGGTAAAACGGCAGATATCCCTTCAAATGTAAACTTCAGTGTTGCAAAGAAATGGAAATATATGTGGGACCTTTCAAATTGAGAATTTAAAAAAAAACAACGTATGTTTAGATGTGTGTGTTTACTAAAAAATAAAATCTGTAGTTACATCTTTAAGGTAATTTTTAAGAAAATTATAATTAGTGAGCTTTGAATGTACCAACATTGTGGAGGAGGAACACTGTATTTAATAATAAAATTCAAAAAAATAATAAATTGGAGTATAGAACCATTGCCCCTCTTTCAATTTTGGAGTAAAATAAGATCTGGATAGTGAAAACTAAAATCATTAACTTTGCTGCGAAATTCGGCCAGCTATAGGCAAAAATTTATCACTGACATGCAAAAGAGAGAAAAAAAAAGACAAGAATAATAGATTGCCAAAGGCTATTCCTTCATATCTCCTCAAGCACAGCCCCCTCCAATTAACTTCTGCTTACATTATATATAGTCTCTTTCATTTCTTTTTTTAAATTATTTATTTTTCTCAGTTATAGTTGATGTTCAATATTATTATTATTATTGTTACTATATTGTAAGATTTTTTAAAATTCAAGTTTATTGGGGTGACAATTGTTAGCAAAGTTACGTAGATTTCTGATGTACAAGAAACAAAGTGTCCTTCGGTAGATGATTGGATAAAAAAAAAATTGTAGTATATATACACAATGGAATACTATTCTGCCATAAGAAAAGATGAATGGGCCGACCGAATGGCGCGATGGTTAAGCTCTGACTTGGGAAGCCAGCGGCCCCGGTTTGGGTCCCACATATGAGGGCCAGTGACACTGCCCTCAAAAAAAAAAAAAAAAAAGATGAACTAGAACTAGTGCCATTTGCAACAACATGAATGGGTCTTGAGATTATAATACTAAGTGAAATAAGTCAGACAGAAAAGTTAGGGAACCGTATGATTTCACTGATATGTACAATATTATTTTAGTTTTAGGTGTACAGCAGAGTGGTTAGACATTTGTATAATTTAGGCAGTGACCCCCCCTCCCGATTTGTCTTTACATAGTTGTTACAACATTATGTACTATATTCTCTATAATGTACTTTACATCCCAGTGACTATTTTTAAACTACCAATATGTATTTCTTATTCTCTTTACCTTTTCCACCCAGTTCTCCAACCATCAGTTTGTTCTCTGTATCTAAGAGTCTGTTTCTGTTTTTTTTTTTTTTTTATTTTGTTCTTTAGATTCCACATAAAAATAAGATCATATGGTATTTGTCTTTCTCAGCCTGACTTATTTCCCATAGCACAATACCCTCTAGGTTCACCTATGTTGTCCCAAATGGCAAGAGTTCATTATTTTTTTATGGCCAAATAGTATTCCATTGTACATATGTACCATCTCTTCTTTATCCAGTCATCAATTGATGGGCACTTGGGTTGCTTCCATATCTTCACTATTGTAAATAGTGCTGCAGTAAACATAGGTGTGCATACTTCTTTTCAAATTAGTGTTTTGTATTTCCTTGAGGAAATACCCAGGTGGTCCTATTTTTAAATTTTGCGGAACCTCCAAACCATTTTCCATAGTAGCTGGACCAATTTGCAATCTTACCAATAGCACAGGAGAGTTTTCTTTTTGCTGCATCCTCACCAACATTACTGATGATGGCCATTCTGATGAGTATGAGGTGATATCTCATTGTGTTTTAATTTGCATTTCTCTGATGATTAGTGACATTGAGGGTCTTTTCATGTCTATTGGCCATATATATCTCCTCTTCAGAGACATGTCTATTCAGGTCCTTTGCCCATTTTTTTTAATTGTATTTTTTGTTTGTTTTAGTTGTTGTTAGTGAGTTGCATTGAGTTCTTTATAAGTTTTTGATATAAACCCCTTATCATATGTATCATTGGCAAATATCTTCCCCCATTCAGTAGGCTGTCTTTCATTTTGTTGATGGTTTCCTTTGCTGTCCATAAATTTTTAATTTGATGTAGTCCCATTTGTTTATTGTTTTTTGTTTGTTTGTTTGTTTCCTTTACCCAAAGAGATAGAGAAGGAAAAAATATCACTAAGAGTAATGTCAGAGAGTTTAATGCCTATGCTTTCCTTAGGAGTTTTGTGGTTTCAAGTCTTAATTTGTCTTTAATCCATTTTGAGTTTATTTTATATATGGTATAAGAAGGTGGTCTAGTTTCATTTTTTACATGTACCTGTCTAGTATTCCCAACACCATTTATTGAATAGATTGTCTTTACCCTGCTGTATATCCCTGCTTCCTTTGTCATAAATTAAATGACCATGTAGGTGAGGCTTTATTTCTGGGCTCTCTAGTCTGTTCCATTAACCTACTGTCTTTTTTCATGTTGGTACCATGCTGTTTTGAGTACTGTAGACTTATAATATAGTTTGATATCAGGTAGTGTTACACATCCAATTTTGTTCTTTTTTTTTCTCAAGATCACCGTGACTATTCAGGGTCTTTTGTGGTTCCATATAAATTTTGAGATTGTATGTTCTACTTCTGTGAAAGATGCCATTGGGATTTTGAGAAGGTTTGCTGAGAGTTTTTATCATAAATGGATGCTGGGTTTTGTCTAAAGTTTTTTTTTCTGTGTCTATTGATATGATTATATGATTTTTATCTTTCATTTTGTTTATATCGTGTAGCACATTAATTGATTTATGGATCTTGAGCCAAACTTGCATCCCAGGAATAAATCCCACTTGATCATGGTGTACGATCTGTTTAATGTATTGCTGAATTTGGTTTGCTAATATTTTGTTGAGAATTTTTGCATCTATGTTAAACAGGGTTATCATCCTAAAATTTTCTCTTTTTTTAATTGTCTTTTCTAGTTTTGGAATAAGGGTAATCGTGACCTTGTAAAATGATCTTGGGAGCTTTCCCTCCTCTTGGATTTTTTGGAATAGCTTGATAAGATGAGTGTTATTCTTTTTGAAAGTTTGGTAAAATTCACCTGTGAGGCCATCCAGTCCAGGATTTTTGTTTGTTGGGACTTTTTGATTACTGATTTGATTTCCTTAGTAGTAATTGGTTGGTTCAGATTTTCTGTTTCTTTTTTATTCAGTCTTGAAAGATTGTATATTTCTAAGAATTTAGGAATTTATCTACTTCTTCCGTATTGTCCAATTTGCTGGCCAATAATTGTTCATAATATTTTCTCATAATCGTTTGTATTTCTGTGGTCTCATTTGTTACTCCTTCTCCTTCACTTCTTATTTTGTTTATTTGGACTTTCTCTCCTTTTTTTTTGATGAGGATGAGTGTGGTTAAAGGTTTCTTACTTTTGTTTTACCTTTTCAATGTACCAGCTCTTGGTTTCATTGATCTTTTGTATTTGTTTTTTATTTCATTTATTTCTGCTCTGATTTTTATTATTTCCTCCCTTTTACTCACTGTGGGCTTTGTTTGCTGTTCTTTTTCTAATTCCTTTAGATGTAAGGTTAGATTATTTGTTTAAAGAGTTTTCTTGTTTCTTGAGGAAGGCCTGTACTACTAGGCAAGTTCCTTCTCCCATCCCAACTCAATTTGTCCATCTGCAAAAGGAAGTATTTGGGATTAGAGGATGTAGTAAAGCCTTCCCTGATTTTTATGATTATTTGAAAGTCAATATTTTGCTTATTCTTTTCAGCCTGTTTATGTATTTGAAAGCTTGGTGTTTGGTAAGCAGAGACAAGATTCAGGAAGATATGACTTACAGAAAAATAAAATCAATAATCAACCCCAAATTTGATGCTTTAAAGATTATGTATGTCCATTGTCTCTCCTCTGGGAGAAAATGTTTGCAAAGACAGAGAAAATATATCGGAAGAACAAAGGAGAGCTTCTGCGGAGCAGCAAGAAGAAATATAGTTGAGGAAAAGGATGGTGGAGAGAGGATTAAATTTTTTATGAAAGGCTTTGAAAAATGTGAGGTTTAAAAATTAAATTTGATGAATACTGAAAAGATTTTCTTAAATGCAGTGATGACTTTAGTATTTATACAGTGGGTTAATAGGTAAAATAACCCTCTGTGCCCCATTTCTATAGCTCTGCTTGCATATGCCCAGAACCCTAACCATGAACTTCCTATTTCTACGTAAACAGAAGTCTCTGTTCTCAAATAAATTTTAAAAATGCTTAGACATAATATTAACATAACTCAAGGTCACAAACTTCTGTTTTTATCATTTGCCCATGTTATCTGTTATTTTTATTACCCCTGAAATTTTATCTGCTTGCCTGCTTCAGTGTACATCCAGAAAAATTAATTTTTAAAAATCTTTTTCATTCCCTTTATGTTTGTCTCTCTGATAAAACTCAACACAAGAGATAGAGCTGAAGTAGTAGCACTGAATAGAGCTCAGTGATCTTGTCCAAAGTATTAGTATTTTATTGTTGAAGAAAAAGACAGAGGTAGAAAATAACTTATTGAACTTCATTCAACTACTAGCAACAAAGCTAGAAGAAGAGAACTCAGTTTTTGCTCCATAGGACTATCAATTATGACATAAAATGACAAGAAAAAAATGTGTACTATAGTTTTAACCTCATTGAGTATTTTGTTGAATTGCATTATTTGAATTAAAAGAACTTAAATTTTTTTATTGCTTATAACAGTTTTGTTAATTTTGGTGAATACCAATGTAAGGTAATAAACTAAAAAAAAATTTACTGTTCTTAACCAGATGTCCATTAAATGGCAGGTCAGTAATAAGATCAATTTTGTATTTTAGAAAAAAAAAAGAAATTACTCTGGTAACTCCAAGGAGAATAAACTCAAAGGCAGAGCCAAGAAAATGAAATAAGTCCATCACAGAAAGACAAACACTTCATGATTACACTTAAATGAAAAATCTGAAATAGTCAAACTCAGAAACAGAGAGCAAAGTGACAGCTGCCAGGGGCTGAGGTTTATGGAAAATAGAGAGTTTTTGCTCAACAGGTATACACTTCCAGTTTGGAAGTTTGCAAGATGAATAAGTTTTAGAGATCCACTGTATCAGGTAGCGCCTATAGTTAGCAATACAGTATTTTACACTTAACATTTTTAAGAGGGTAGAACTTATGTTAAGTGTTCTTAGCACAAAAACTTTTAAAAATGTGTAACAAGAAACCTTTGAAGTTTATATTTATTATCTTGATTTTGATAATGGTTTCATAGGTATGTAAATAATATTCAAACTCATCAAATTATATACATATTAAATATGTCCAGTCTATTTGTATATCGAATAAACCTCAATAAAGACTTTGGTTTTTTGTTGTTTTTTTAAGTCGAGACAAGAGATTAAAAAAAATCACTTAAAACATCTATAATAATGTGAGTGAAATGGAGACCAAACTATAGTTGTTCATCTGTGAAGGAACAGATGGTCATGTCCAAATCTGTTGTAATGGGTGTGAATTGCCTCTAATGATTCAGGATGTAGCCTAGGTAAGGATGAGCACTAATTCCAGTTGATTGCAAGACTCATAGTGTTGCCACAGACGATGGACTATTAAGTATTGCAGAGGAAAGGTCAGAATAAATTAAGAATTAGGTGTATTTTTCACATGAACTTTAATTTTACACTAGATAATACAAGTTAATAAGCTGAAATCACAAAAGGGCAGAATACATAATTTTAAAAAAAAAAGTTAAAAAGCAGGTGTAGGAAACAGTGCCCTAAGAACCAAATTATGCATTGAAGAAGAGAGAAGTGGATCATTTTTCTCATACTGAATAGATGATGTGTGAAGTGTGTTTCATGGAACCAGTACTCCAAAATCACAGTACAAGTGATGGGGTGATAGAGAATTTTAGAGGTAGGTAGTTTATTAAAAGAAAAAAAAAGGTGGAGATAAGAGTATAAAACAAAAATAATCTTAGAAATTTTATTGTCATTAATAGAAGCACACAAAAATCAATTTTCTGAGTTTGATGATTATTTAGCCTAAATTCAATATAATAACTGTTCTGCCTTGCAAATCTAATTTTGCAAACATTGATTTTCATTCTCAGCAGACATGCTGCAATAGCCTAACATCCCAACACTTCAATATCATATCAGAAAGGTATCTCTGAGTTTCTATTCTTAGTTTTGGTGATAAACTTTGCTGAGCTTTTCAATGGCAAATATCTCATGGTTTTATTTTATATGCATACCAAGCTCAGCATAACATATAGATTTGCATAAGAATGAACTCTAGCACAGTCTTTGAAAATAGTTTAAGTGTTTCCTGAGTTAAGGCTCTTTGCACAAGCATCTGAATCTGTAGAGAACAGGTGTAAATGTTGTATAAATTTTGGAGATCTGTATCACAAATACACAAGTGAAAATGCAGGTACATATTCCATTTTTTGAGGGAAGGGTATCTATTCACCTCTGATTCCTCAGCTGCTAAGCACTGTACCAGGCACAAAGTAAAAAGTTATTAGCATTTACTAAATGTACAAAACAAAGGGGAAAAAAATGAAGAAAATATTGTGTCTGGAAACACAGGAAATGTTCCAAAATGATCATAAACTCAAAGTACGGAAAACAGTCAGCAGTTCAGTGCTCTATTTAAGAAATGTTACACCCCAAAAACAAAAATATCAGGAAACTTTTAACAGTGAATAGTTAAATGGAAGGATTGAATTTAGAACTAATTTAAAAATTTTGATTTAGATGTTTCAGATATGTACTCAGATAAAATGGTGTGAAACATGCACTGTTTATATTTATTTCTTTAAAAACCAGTATGTTCCAATCACTGAATTAATACATTTACAGATATTAATTTATTTTATTTGTATGACAAAAATATGGGCAAACTCAGAGCCAAAATTTATAAAAGTTAGTCCCATATGAAACATGTAGTATCATATAGGTATATGCCCTACAAAAAACGACTGGTGAAAATGTTATCATAGGCAGAAAGAACAGGGCTGCAGGGAGAGAAGGGGGAAGGAGAGAAGAAGGAAGTGAGGAAAACAAAGAAAAGGGGAGATAAGATCATTCTTAAGAAAAGATGCAGCTACAGCTAATTGTAATGAGCAGTGGGCAGGGAAAAGTCCCTATCCCCTGTGTTGCTAAAACAGTTCCTACAAGGGAATCCCAGCTCCTGAAAGGAAGGAGTGGTCATAGACAGCAGGGACCAGCCCTGCGAACCCCTGTAACACCACCCCTGAATAATTTGAGCCCTCATTCAAATATAATCCTAAACTTCTTTGTTCTTTGGTGCAGTTGCTCTTTTTCCTGGCCTGCCTACACCCATTATTTCCAGAGTGTATTATTTTTCTTTAATAAATGCTTAGCTTGCGTGGCTTTGTTTGCGTGGCTTTGTATGTCCTGGAATCCCTTCCTGGGACCATACAAGAACCCTTTCATTCCCTAGCAACAAAAAGATGTTTTAAAACTGTTTAAATAAACTATATCAAAGCATCCTATTGGATTAATCCTTTATAAAATAAAAATTGAATAATATTACATCTCAGATAAAATCTTAATTCTAACGAAAAAACACATCAATTTTTCTCAAGAGATTGATAGTTATTTTCTTGTACTAGCTTACGTCAATTCTAGTTTCTTAATATTTCGTAATTCATTTCCTTTCTCTTAGTCCATTCCTTTAACTTAATTTGCCCACACCATCACTCATTTTGATTACTGTAAGCACCTCCTAAAAGATCTTGGTACTTGCCTCTCTGTAAAATGTATTCCATGGTGATATATTTGAAATGCAAATCTGATTGGGACATGTTCTAACATAAATTTTTCAATGGATTCTAATTGCCATCAGCATTAAATCAAACCTTTAATATGGCATACAAATTTATTATTAACTGGCCTTCTATTTAAGTTTCCCATCTGCTTTCTCCTATTTTTTTCTCATTCATCCCTATACTTAGTCAACTTAAATTATACTATAGGTATAAAATGCACCCAGCCCTTTCATTTTCTATGCATTTTCACATGACACTCCCTTTACATTGAATGCCCTCTCTCTCCAGTTCCTTGTCTTTGTTTCTAATTCATCAAATGCCATCTCTTCCGAGTGCCTTCCTTGATTCTGAGTGTCCAATCCCTACCCCCAAATATCCTTGATATACGATACCTTTATAGTGAGACCTTTATATCAAACACTGACTGCTCTTATTGCCTGTTTACTATCTTAACACTAAAACTTTTGGGCATGGAATGTATTTTTTTTAAAATCTTTAATACCAATGACTTGTATGTGCCAGCCACTGAGTAGGTACTTGGTAATTGGATGAAGAATAAATGAAGTCAGAGTAGCATAGGCACAAATGGCTTCCCAGTCACCTTAAATTATTTTTATCAGTACCTTTTCTGTGGTCCTTTGCAATATTATGCAAATTCATTTCAGAGTGTGCAATTACAAGCACAATAGCAATCCCAAAAAGTTACTTTTTATTGGAACATTAAAGATTACTGCTTTGCAGAATAGAATTTTGGGTAATTTGGCAGTCTCTGGAGATTGCCAGTTGTGGATGATTCCCTTTCCTGCTAAATCGGCACTCCTTTGATAACCCTGCTTTCTAAAGTTATTACTAGGCTCATCAGGTTTCAGATATAGCACCTAAACTGATAGAATAGTACCATGAAAATCTGCCTTGTGGAGGTTCCTAAACTGATTGTCATTTGTATCATTTTACAGAAGAGGCAAATAAACCACTCAAATACATAAAGCATTGTTCATGGATAGCATTCCTTTATAATCATACAGAATTGCAAGATGTTCAATTAGGTTTTATGGCACTAACATTTTGATTTATACTACCTGTAGGAAAGAAAAGAAAAGAAAACTAGATGGGGAAATGAAAATAGGACAATACCCTATCAAATAAATCTTAGCAATACACATTCAAAGTATCATATGCTGAAACAGATATAAATACATGAAAGGCGGCGATATCACTGCTATAGTAATGGCTCCCTGGGATGCGTGTTTGCTGAGAAAAGAACCTATCATGTTTTACTTACAGGGTCACACGAGCTATGGAATAATTCAAATACCATTCAATACCAACTGGATATTTTTGTTTTTCTAAATGAAGGACAAACTTATCAGAAAGGTCTCCTGATTCACTGTGAAACCATTAATATTCTTACAGAGTTCTTTGGATGCCTCTTGTTGTTTTGAAAGGGCAAATGCATTGCTATTGCCAGTTCAGCAATAGCAGCCTATCTAATATATTCTACACAACTTGAATGTTATATATTCCACCTCTCATACGACTTTGACTCATGCTAAATATTTATGTTTGCTTTTCTGTTTGCTTATCAGTAACCACCTTAGAATAGTCACACTATTATTTTGAGGGATGGGCAGGTGTACAATAAAATGTGCAGTATACCTTTGCATCTGCTATTTTGAAACTCTTGCAGTCAAGACAATGTCGTGCCATAGAGCTATTTTGATATCATTCTAGGATGGCGAACCTCTGCCTGTTACAGAGTCTGAGAAATTACAATCAAAGACCATTTACAAAAGAACCTGGCTCTTTTGGTCTTGTGGCATATATACATTCATAAACTACATGTCTGACTTCTGTAGCTGGACTGTGGACATCTTTTCTCGCACATATGCCTATCCTCCCTATGAACCTACGCAGCTGTTATTTATTTTCTTATATGGCACCTTCTATTTTGCATGATAAGGACTGTGCCTCTATTTATTGAAAATAGCTGTATCAATAGGGCATATGACCTCCCAGACCCAGAGGAGCAGTCCTGGAGACATTTTTCAGCTTGATCCGTTTGTCATTTGATTCTGATTACTACATCCTCTCGCCTCCCCCTCTCTCTCCCTCTCCCCACCCCTTTCCTTTTCCCTCTCCCCTTCTATTCCCTCTTCCCCTCCCCCTCCCTCTCTCCCTTTCCCCCTGGTCCTCCTCCCCCCACCATCCCTTCCTCCCACTCAGAAAGATACCACACTTTTTCTGCATTTTCTCAGCCCTTTCAAGCAGCCTCTTTCCAGACCCTTTTGCTTGCTCTTACTTTAAACTTGTCCTTATAATATTCTAGAATCTACTAGAATATGAATTTCATAAAAGTGAATTGGTTGACAATATTTTTATTTGCTATATCACTGATAGGGAAATAATTCCATGAAGCAATAGATGCTCCATAAACAGTTGTTGAATACTAAATAAATTAATGATCAAGGTAGATCCTAAGTCTTTTCTTATATAGAGCTCTCCCTGCTTATTCCACCCAGGGAAAACTGGAAACTGTTTTCCAGTTTGGGCCTTTATTTTCTTACATATCTTAGCTGTTACAGTATATCTTACAAACACTAAAGGGTAACCTGGGTCCCATACTCTGGATACCCTTACCAGACCCTATATATTCCCAAATCGTTTGCTCTTATAAGTTTTCTTGTGATAAAAGAATCTCAATCTGGCCCAGCCAAGTGGCTCAGTTGGTTAAGAGTTGGTTAATAGTGCGTGCTCTGAGCAATGGGGCCACTGGTTCGATTCCCACATGGGCCAGTGAAAGCTGTGCCCTAGCTGAGCTGTCACTGAGCTGCCAACAGGTGGCAGGATGACTCAGCTAGTGTAACAACAAGATTGCTTGTTCAATGGTGGGCTACGCCCACCTGCAACTAAAGATTGAACGCTGTACCTTGAACTGAAGTGCCACCTGGATGACTCAGTGGATAGGGTGTGCGCTCTTAACAACAAAGCTGCTGGTTTGACTCCCACTTAAAATGGTGGCTATGTCCACCTGCAACTAAGATTGAACACAGCACCTTGAGCTTAGAGGCCACGAGCTGCTGACGGGAAGCCAGATGGTGACTGGCGCCCTCCACAATGAAGATTGAAGAACAACAACTTGGCTGTTCCCCTCCCCCAATTCCCAAACACTGTTCCCCTTCCCCAATTCCCCAATAAAATCTTTAAAAAAAATATCTCAAGCTAAGTGTCATAGAACATCACCTATTGATAATCCAGTCTATTATTTTCTTTGTTGCAATGACCCATCCAACCCCAGATTAAAAACAAAAAAAACAAACAAAAATATCCAAAAAATCATTCTATGAATTATCCACAGTCAAGAGGCCTAAAATAAAATTCATTGTTTCCCAAACAAATATTATTTTTAACTCAAATATGCTCTTTCTGTCATCTGCTTTGTTAAATGCTTCAACTGTAATGATGCTGAATTGTACACTGCACGGTCAGATATTATGGCAGTACAATATTGATTTTATCATCTGGAATAAAAGAAAGAATGAGATAGGACACTGGTCCATACCTTGTGAATATCAGCAATGCAATTCAAACATATGTATCCTGAAATAAATGCCCCCACCATACACCTTTGAATCATATTTAAAGTCTGATTCCTAGTCCCTACTTAGAGCACTGCTAAGTATAAGAAAAACATTTCCCTGTGGATCAGGTAAAGATATAGGATATGGAATGTCTTAAAAATATGATAAAGGAAAAATACTGTTTTCGTATATGAGGGACCTTAAAATCATTGACCCTACACACACACACACACACACACACACACATACATTATATGCTATTATATTTGCTTTTTTCCTAATACAAGTGTTTTGAGATACATTTTTTTTTCAATTAACAATAGGCCATCTATCATCTCTCTATATTTTTTTATAGGACATGGGTATAACATGTGGGTACCCACATGTTATTGGTATAACAATTTATCTCTTTGTTTATTAATCATATTTAAGTGTTTCTGCAGAGTTTGAAATGTTATGTTTGAGTCAAAATTATCTTATTTTAGTCCCCCCAGTTTTTCTTCCTTATACCTATGCACATGTAATTTCATTTACCTGGAAATTCTTCTCTTCCCCACATATCCCTCTCTCTCTCTCACCTCTTTCCCATTTCATATTTCAGATGAAGTGTCACTTCCTTAGAGGATATTTCTCTGATCTCACAAACTAGATTCCATCCTTTCAGGGTTCCCACCCTCAATCCTAACCCCACCATACTCCTATTTATCCTTGAAATGTTAGCCTGATTGTAACTAGCTCAACAATATTCACCTTAGTGAATCATAGTGTAAACACACCATCATTATGCTCTCATAGCATTCTGTATTTACTTTCATATTACTTTCTCAGTTTACATCTAACCATCTGTGTGAATATGTGATTATTTTTTACTCACTAATTTGTAATCTTCATGAAGGCTTATGATGGAACTACAATATTTTGCTCATCATTTTTATTCCTAGTACCTAGTATAGCTCCTGACATGTTGCTGTTACTCAGTATTATTCACTAAATGAATGAATGCTGCAAAGGATGTCATTGGAAACTCTATTTCTGTTTGCATTTGAAGGCTTCCTGAAAAATATATTACTGGACATGGAATTGTTTCCTAAAAGGGTCTGTGCATTTAAATTTTGACAGAACCTTCCAGCTTTCCTAAAGAATTATGTCCTCTACACAGTTGCTATGTCTAGTGCTAGTTGGCAGGAAAAGGTATTCCATTCAAGAGGCATTTTGTCTTATCAAAACACAATCTAATGTGAATTGGTGTCTCATTTTTTAGTGTACATTCTAAGGCCTTTTACACCTTTGTTCAAGTCTAACTTCCCAGCACTCAGTGCAATGCATCCTGTATTTTAGTTAGAGATTAATCAAACTTCATTTAGGAAGGTGACATGAGCAGAACTACACTTCAGAGAAAGTAATTAGACATTGGTATGTGCAATGTATTGCCAAGGGTGTAAGGGTATAGGAAAATCAAGTGCAAAAGTGAGATGAAAACAAGAGAAATAGGCTGATAAAAGTTGCAGTAGAAAAAGAGTAGTAGTGATTTACAAATGTTAAAGTTGGGTTGTTTTTTTTAATTTACTATAACAATTCATTTAAAAAGCATCAAGTCTTAACATGAAGGATATTATCTACTATTTCATTTGACGTGTTTGTAAGGTTCAAGGATTCATTCACATGTGACCTCCCCCCTCCCCGCCCCCCATGCTCAAAGGGACAGAATATGAGGGACTTGAGCAAGTTAGAGATGACTCCAGGATTCTTAGTTTGGTGACAGAGCAGAACATAATGCCATGAACAAGAAGTGGGATTCAAGAGGTTGGAGAGGGAAACAATCAATCTGATGTTCATAAGTTGATTAGTTTGCCTGGAAGGCATCCAGAAGACAATGAAATGTGTGAGGTCAATTTCAGCTGGAAGTTTATGTTAGTCTGGTTTACATGATTTGCCAGTTAAATATATTTTTTTCTATTTTTTTAGCCTTTGTAAATTTTGTTTCATCTTTTTCCAAATGATATGTAAGTTTCCCAAGCACCTATACTTGTTTTTAAAGTGATTTGTAATTGAGTAAACAGAGTTATGACTTTTAAATGACCAATAAAATAGTATGTGGAAAATGATGGACCAATATTTGCTGTGGTCATTCTCAGAAAATTACATGGCCTCATAATAATATCACAAAGAACTCTTGATATCTAGAAAAATTAATGGTACATCTGAAACTAATAATAAAAAATAAGAAGTAATGTACAAGGTCAAACAATTAAGATTATGAATTTGTTGCAACAATGTTGCTAACCTTTTTTGATATCAGAGGGATTATTCATTATGATTTTGTACCAACTGGACAAACAGTTAACAAAGTTTACTATTTGGAAGTGCTGAAAAGGCTGCGTGAAAAAGTTAGACAACCTGAACTTTTTGCCGACAATTCATGGCTCTTGCATCACGACAATGCACCAGCTCACACGGCACTGTCTGTGAGGGAGTTTTTAGCCAGTAAACAAATAACTGTATTGAAACACCCTCCCTTCTCACCTGACCTGGCTCCAAATGACTTCGTTCTTTACCCAAAGATAAAGAAAATATTCAAAGGCAGACATTTGGATGACATTCAGGACATCAAGTATAATACGACAACAGTTCTGATGGCCATTCCAGAAAAAGAGTTCCAAAATTGCTTTGAAGGGTGGACTAGGTGCTGGCATCGGTGCATAGTTTCCCAAGAGGGGTACTTTGAAGGTGACCATAATAATATTTAGCAGTGAGGCATATAGCATTTTTTCTAGGTTGAGTTCACAAACTTAATTGTCTGATCTCATATAATATGGAGAGCATAGTATAGGATTAGAAGGAGGGGCCACTTGTAAGAACCTGAACTGGTGTTGATTCCTGGCTCTATTACTTATTGGCCAGCTTCCTCTGTGCAAGAAATGTCACCACTCTAAATTTCTTCTTCATAATAAAGATATCAGTGTGGTTTCCATAATTTATTCAAGAGAGGCAGAAGTAGGAAATGTCAGCAGCTGGGAAACCTGTGTCTCAAAAAGCCTGTCTATGAGCTCTGGGTAGCTAAGCTGGTCTCCAGCCAGGAAGAAGGATTGAAAATAGAAAAATTTCATGCTTTTCTTCATATTGTACCCTTTTCATTTTCTCATTTTTTTCATCTGTCAAACTCCTAGTCACCATTCATCTACACTCAACTCAGGCAACACCCTACTGTGATATAGATTCCCCTTCTCTGTGGTATCTAATAATATGTGGCTATGTCCCTAGTCACAGTTATAAATAATAGAATTTATGAGCCTGATATCTAGCCTGAAGCTTGGCACATAGATATTTATGGAACTGAACCAACATGAATTACAAGGGAAATGCACGTGTGAACATGACTTGGAAATGAAGTGAATGAAAAACCTCCCTCTTCATTGTTGTTACTAATGGTTTAAGGCAGCTTAATAACTGTAACTCATAAAACATTTCAGATAATAATCAGTCATTCGGAGATACAACATTCATAAGAAAATCAACTACAAGAGCAAAGAGTGATTGCTAAAAAAGGAGAGAACATGGAAACATATTATTATATAAATTCTACTTCAAAGTCAGGATTGGTCAGTGTATCAGTTTCCTAGGACTGCTATAACACAGTACCACAGACTTGGAGGCTTAGAACAGTAGAGACTTATTTTCTCACAGTTTTGAAGGCTGGACGTCCAAGATGAAGGTGCAGGGAAGTTAGTTTCTGGTGAGCCCTCTATGCTTAGCTTACAAATGGCCTCTTTCTCCCTCTTTCCTCATATGGCCTTTTCTCTATAAATTCACCCTTCTTGTGCCCCATTTTCTTCTTATAAGAGCACTAGTTATACGGGATTAGGGCCTGAATATTTTTACTTCATTTTAAGTTAAATACCTCTTTAACAACTATGCCCGAATATAGCCACATTCTGAATTCCCAGTTGTTAGAGCTTCAATATATGAATGGGTGGGGTGGGGCACAATTCAGCCCATAAGAATCAGGGAATTGTTTCATAACCGAAGTTGTTTATGTGGCTCAGGAGGCACTTGTTAGAAAAATGGCAAATGACAGAGACAGGGAAAATGACATGAGACAGACTTGTTGAAGAGAGTTGCTTAGTTCAACATGGGGGCCAACAAAAATTCTCCTTGGATACATGGGGATATTTATGTGATATAAATAGAGAAATTAATAAGCCATGTAAAGCCTAAAACTATTAGACTTTTGCATAAAAATGGTGTGTGTGTGTGTGTGCGTGTGTGTGTGTGTGTGTGTGTGTGTATTTGGCATTTTTATAAACTTTAAATTAAAAATAATTATCCAGAATATAAAACAAGTTAATAAGGAAAATAAATTATGTATACTCAACATCTGTATAAAAGCTATATAATAAAATAATATATAAAGCTAACTTTTTCCCCAAAATAAATACTTAGAAAAAAAATCCAAAGTATAATCTTGGAGAAAAAAATTCAAACTTTAATTCCAAAAGTACATGTAAATGTGAAAGGGTAAAGAAATTTCTTATATAAAAATCCAAAAATCACATTTTCCCCCTATTTACACAAATTAATGAACCAAAGAGATTTCTGTACATTTAAAATAAAGATTGTAAGCAATGGGTGATGGGTTTTTAACAATCCTCTCCAAACAGTGACAGAATTTGTCATATGAAACCTATTTGTCTTCATTATCTGTAAGCTGGAAGAATAGAAATTGAATTTAGACAAATATGTTGAATTCGCTAACAGACATATGTTGATAAGCAGTGTGCCTTTACATTTCCAATTCCATGACTAGTTGAAAGAAGTGGAAGAGAAAAAGGGGAAGTGGAAGGGATCAGAGTGTACAGAAGACAAGTAGGAAGACAAGAAGTAAAGAGAAGAGAAAAAAAGAAAGACTAAGGAGAAAACATGTGGGGACCTAGTCACAGAATAGATGAGATCACGTGGGAAGAAAAGAGACAAGGAAAAAAGGAAGACAAAAGTTGATAAAAGGAAATCAACATTCTAATAGGAAGAAGTGGTATGATAGGAAGAGATTACATGGTGAAAAGAAAGAGAAGAATATGGCTGGCTGAGTGGCGCGGTGGTTAAGCGCTGGTTTGGGAAGCCAGCGGCCCCAGTTCGAGTCCCACATATGAGGGCCAGTGACACTGCCCTCAAAAAGAAAAAAAAAAAGAGAATAGGAAAGAAAAGAAAAGAAAAAAGAAAAAGTGAAAGATGTAAAGGAACAAGAAAAAGGGAGAAACAAAAAGCCTGAAGAAGATGGGAAAAGGTCATGATAATTTATGATTTATTTTCTATTTCCAGTCAGTATTCAAAATATTACAAATTCCTAGTTTAAATGAATCCTTACAAAACAACTATAAAATATGAGTTAATTACCTCATCGTGTAAATGAAGTAAAAATTAAGAAAAACATTATATGTGGCATAGCCGCTTTTCATATATAAGTGTAACACACTCCTCAATTCATTATAGATAGATAGCAGTTTTGTTTGTTTTTTTTTTGCACACCAAAATATCAATGCTTAAAATATTTCTGCATTTTGTAACAAATAATACATTTTTTGTAAAACACTCTACTTTAAAAATGTTAAATTAATAGAGATTAAAATAACACTTAAAATTTTACTAAGGGATTAATAGTTTTTCTCAATAAAAATATAAAAATAGCTAAGGATGAACAAAAAAGTGTTTCTTTTCGTTAAAAATTGTTATGTGAAAAATATGGAACTTCTTTAGTATAAAAACAGACATTAGAGAATCTGACATCTTAGAAAACTCCCTGATGGAGACAGGCAAAGGAGGAAATATATGTTTTATGTTACTGGTAACTTAGAAAAGTCAAATTGTCAAAAGCATCCTACGAGAACAAAATAGAGAAGAACTTATTATGTTTCATTGGTTCTTGCTGACTGTGCTTCTAAAGGATCTAATGGCCATCTAGGAAGGTATCTTTCCAGGCAGGATTTAGACAACCCACATGGATGCCAAGATTTGTCTCAAGATGAATAATATTTTCCAGTGTTATATCCAAAGAGCCCAGAAATTTAAAACATTAAAATGTTTAAAAAAATGTTCTGCAATCAAATAGAAGAGTTAGACATACCTATCAGGAAGAAGGGCATTTTGGCTATTTCATTATCAGAGATTTCAATACCAGCTGTAGATTTAGGTTATATTAAAGTGATCAAACAGTAACTGCAGAATGCACGTGTTTTATTTCCAAAAGTTTCCATATTTCTATGAAGTTCATAAACTGACAGCAAGGTAACAAACTTTTTGGCTACTTATTCCTTATAAATAAGTCATGTGCTGCAATGTTTTATAAACGTGAATGTTTCAAATTCCAAGTGGCTTTACTTTTAGTGGTTTCAAAAATTTTCACCTGATTTAAAGTTCCCCAACACCCCACTGAATCATAGACCAGCATCACGGTACCTAATTTATTAGTGACAATCTAAAGGGCCAAAAATGTGAAATGATACACAAGTTTACTTTTGAGTTATTGTGTAACTCAGCTTTGTCTTTAATTGTCATCATCACAAATTGTTTGATTTCATAGGAATGCATTTTCTTCTGTGTACAAATCCGAATTTTGGAAAGCATGTCATCATTTAATGTAGTCAACTTGGAAAGATATCAAATGTGTTTTATTAGCATTATTATTAAGAACTAAAATATAATGAAAAATAATTTTTATATAAAATAAATTTTTAAAAAGTCTTGTAAGTGAAAGTTGTGAAGAGTATATATCGTCTTAGAATAGCATAGGCACTAATTAATGATTGTTACACTCAGTGAGAGTGTAGTAAATGTTTAACCAGCTATAAATTTTTTTTCATGATAAATAGAAAAATCAGCGAATGTAAACCATTTTCAAAAATATGCAGACCGTGGCAGATTTCGAGCTACTAACTTGACACCCCTAAAGTCCGAGTTGGAAAAAGTTATGCATAATTGGCTCCACTGCATTGGTATGAGCTGGCTCCAGTACATCACTGCTTATATCTCAGAAGTCTCTGGAAGACACACCATAAATTCTATGTAAAAGAGGTTAAATAAATATTAACTCAGGCAAAATATGGTGGTTTCAAAATTACTCTATTTTACTTCAACTGTAGATTTCAAAATTGATCATTGATTAAGTAAATAACCCATTCTAATTTAATGTGTTCCTCCAATATATTTACTTTATATTCTAATCAATAAGACTCAATATGTGCCACTCTCCTTGAAGGATCCTTTACCTTATCTAAGTGAATTACTCTCAGTTATGCAGTTTATTTATTAGCTCAACTTTACATCAATTTATCTATATAGTATGAATAGGCATTTTTTTGTGTTTCTTTGTTTATGCTTATATATATTCTTAATGTACACCCAATTTGTTTCTTACATATACTTAATGCACATCTATAGCTTATATATACATATATATAATGTTTTTATCCATACCCACACCAATATCCTTGCCTATTTCACTCCCTATAGTTTATTGATATCTAACAATTTGTTATTATGTAAAGCTTTGTTTATAATTCACAGTTTGAGTTAAATGGCTTTAAAAACCAATTGAACATACTTAATGCATACATATAAATTGGTTTTTAACCAAAATATAAATGTTAATATTAAATATATTTTTCTGTCTTCATAAAAGGCAGAAGTTGAGTATCATGAAGACTCTAAGCCCTTAAAGTCATAGAATGCAAATGACAGTAAAAGAAACAGTCAAGTTTCTGATCAGAAGATAAAATTTGTCAAATCCACAATTTAATTCCTTGACGGTTACCTACATAGAGTCAAAGGTCCATCCGAGGGTAAAACTCCATAACTTTTGTATCCTCTGCTGACTTTATTCTTCCTAATTCCAAAATTATTTAAATAACTTTTAATAAAATACAAACAATAAAACAGTACAGTTAATATGAGAGCAAAAATGGTAGTCTAAGTATCTGGTTAAAGAAAGAAGAGTTTAAAAATAGAGCTTAAGTTGAAAGAGTTATTGTGATTGGTCATGTCCTTGGGTTGAAACACAAAATATAAATACATATAGTGATGCGTATTTCTTTCTTTTAAAGGAAAGTACAATTATATTTCTCAGTTCAAAATGTAACTTTTCTTCATGACCTCATTCAGAAATTAAATCTCACCAGATAATTATTTGTTCATGTGAGTTAGCAATCATAGCTTGCATCATATGTCTTGGCAATATTTTTCATCAAATATTATCCTCACCCTAATATTCATTAAACACCTGTAAAACCACACCATTTGTCCTCAATTGGAAAGTGGGAAATGACATTTATAGAGATGAAAACCTTCCTATATATGAAAAAAATATTTTTAATGTAATAAGAAATATTTCTGATGATAAATGCCTTTGAGAAATTGAAAACTATGTTTTTCCATGTTCTCCCTCTGCCTTCTGAAGCCATGTGTTTGGTGTGTAACAATGAGGAGCTTATGGCACCTGTGGAAAACAGTCAAATAATGTGTGCCAAGTAATAAACTTCGTAAGACCTCAGGGAAATGCGAGGTTAAGACAGAACTGATACCATTGAGCACTGACATACAGTAATCAGTTTTGGTCTTCAGCCTTCCATTATTATTCCTTCATGTTTCTTTGACTCCCTCCTCCCTATATAACTTCCTTCCTCTTATATATTACCAAAATATTGCCTGAGCAGTCTGCTCTTCAGTCAGATAATTTTTCTATTTTTGTTTATTGGCCATGGACGGCTCAGAACATGGTAGAGAGAGCACTGAGTCTAAGGTTATGCTGTGTATTGTGTCCACATTTGGAGGGACATTAAAATGAGAATGCATAGGAAGAATGTAAGAGTGAAAGAGAGACAATACAAAGGGGAGCAAACTCTGTGATGCTGGGTATGAAGGAGAGGAGAGAGTGTCCCCATTTTGCACGGCTATGCTGAGTACCTATCACCATCTTCATGTATCTACAACTGACCATTAACCAGAAAACAACGCCATGGAGGATGGCCTCAGGTAATAAGTGTAACTCAGCTGGGCAGTTCACATCAGAACATTCAGCGTGAAATAATTATATATCTTAAAAGGTGTTAGAATGTGGTGACAGAAAACCCAGGAGCAGATGGTACTATGCAATGCAGGTTGGCAGAAAATCAGTCACTTCAAGGACCTCTATCAGTGTATATCAGGTTTCCAGTCAACTCAGGGACTTCACAGAAAGAACTTTGATTACTTGAAAGGATAGTAAAAAAATTGGCAAGGCTGCAGCTCAAAAGCCACCAGAATGCCTGGGAGATTCTCTAGATATGGATAAGGACCATTAACTAACTAATCAATGAATGAATCAATTTAACTTAAACACTTAAAAATCAACTTCAGGGATTAATTGGAATTAACAAGAAGAGATGTTTAATGCCGATCATTAGGCTATGGAATAAAAGTTACTTAAACTAGAGTTGTAAGATAAAATATAAGACAACCAGTTAAATTTGAATTTCTGGTAAATATTGACTAATTATAGAATGTGGGACATATTTTACTAAAAAATGCATTGTTTATCTAATTCAAATTAAACTGTGGTGTGGTGTAGTTTGGTGTGTGTGTGTGTGTGTGTGTGTGTGTGTGTGTGTTTAAAACCTAGCAATCCTGATGGAATGGCATCTGCGTGTCAGAAGTCAGCCTTGTGCACTGTGCCAGACCTGAAACCCTGAGAGGACTGCTTGAGAAGCAACTTGAGGGATACGAATATAAATAGAGGTTGGGAATCAAGCAATGCGAGGCATCTGTTTGGCATGAGTCTTGGCGTTGAAGCTAGGTTCCTTAAGCTGTTACTTTTTAACAACAGTATGGGTCAAACTAATCTCTTTGATTAATGTACAGGATTGCTATACTAGTATATGCAGCCTGCAGTGAATTCTAATTTCAAGTCCGTTGGCATTCAATGAGGGGTAGTCTGCCATAACTTCTGAAGTCTCTGCATCTGAAAATTTGAAAGATATATATAATAAATTGATGTTTAAACTGTAATTTGAGTCTTACAGTAACATTCATTTGATAACATCTATACTTTCTTATGAGATTTTAATTCCTGGAAGAGTAACCTTTTTGATTTGTCTAAGAAATACATCATTCCACTCAAATGACTCTATCAATAATGACTGTATTCATAAATGGGCCCATGGATAAAGAAAATGTGATTATCTAGATGGATAGATAGATGATAGATAGATAGATAGATAGATAGATAGATAGATAGATAGATAGATAGATAATAGATAAAAATATATGTAGGTCTATCTATCTATGGTTGAATATTATTCAGCTATAAAAATGTAGTCAGTCGTGACATTTGTGACATATTATCTCAAGGGTAATATCCTTGAGATTATTACTCTAAGTGATGTGTCAGACAGAAAAGACAAATACTGTATGATCTCACTTCTATGTAGGATATAAAAAAGCTAAAATTATAGACATAGAAAGTAGAATTGTGGTTGCCAGGGACTGCAAAGTAAGCAAAATAGGGAGATGTTGGTCAAAGTGTACAACGTTTCAGTTAATCCTGATGGAATGGTTTCAGTTAAAAGACAAACAGGTTCTGGGGAATCTAATATACAGCATGGTAGATATGGTTAACAATACAGTATTATATATTTGAAAGTTGCTAAAAAACAACAACGAAGTAGTAGTTAATTAATGAGGATAATCACCTTACAAAAATATATATGTATCCCATTATCTTGTTGTATAGCTCAAACTTATACAATGTTATATCTCAGTAAAGCTAGGGATTAAAAAAAAAGAATGATTATTAATGACAAATAGCTGAGCTCTAAACTAAGTATCAGTAGCACATTCTGAATTCTACATGTCCCCATAGCAGAAGCATAGTTTGTCATTTCTTTTCTCAGATGGGTTGGCTAGAAGAGGGAACTTGGGATATGAACTCATATTTACTGCCTCAAATTTTACTTTGTCAGTCTCCCAACAATAATCATAAATCTGCTAAGAACATAGTCATACACTGGAGGCTGAAATTCTATTGCCCAGGAATTTATGGTTTGTAGTATTAATATCCAGACTTATGAAACCTTTATGTTATTCCCAGAAGCTCATGAGTTTAGGGTATAAGGCAATGCTTTATTCCCTTTGTATCTTAAATGGGAATGGAGATGACAGTCTCTACATTTTCTTTAGATTATGACAATAATCTTGTGAAATTAATTTTTTTGTTTGTTTACTAGTGTCTGCCTCTTTACCACGCTTTAATACCAAAAGCACAATCAGTTCCTAAGACCAGTTTCCCAACGGTAGTATTTTTATTAATATAGAAAACCATCCTGGCAAATGTCAGAGTTCTGGGATCTAGGAGAAAAGTTTTGACTGCCTCCCTCTTCTTGTATCTTTTTTCAGGATGTTTTAAATTATAAGAAGCTGTGTAGTGTGCTCCACTCCTTTTTAGAAACCATTACATGTAATTAGTAGGAAAATATTAAGTGAGAGCTTCACAGGAAATCCTTTCTCTTTAGAGCATGTGAACAAGAGCACATTGTAATTGAAGCCGTCTTAAATCTTTCTCCAGGGAGAGACTTGCTTCAAATTATGGGTGACGCATGAGTCTTGCTCACTGCTAATACCAGAAGACAAAAAAGAAGACACAGATCAGAGAATGAGAACAACAGGGGGCAAATTATTTGTCCATATCTCCTTAAAAGCATTTCCAGTGCTTTTAAAAATGGAATATGGATTCTTCTGATAATGTGAAGAGTTATTATTTCTAAGGAACAACAACCCAGAGCAAAGGCTGCAATGGAGAAGAGCTTGTGTAATAACACTTTAGGAAAACCATACCCCGGTATCAGCGTTTGGGATTTCACTTTGTTCCTAGAATGTCATTGTCCTAAGAGCAAAAAAAGCATCTTAAGAGATCAATGCATTACAATTCTCTTATAAACCACAGCGAAAATAGGAATAGAGAGGGAGGAAAAAGGCTAGTAATACATAATTAAAATCTTGAAACATTTCCCCAAACAATACTAGCCTGAGGGCGGGATCAAGATGGCGGAGTAGGATAACCTTGGGCTCAACCCTCCCCTCCATGAAGACACCAAAATTATAACCACATATAGAGAAACTATCTCTGAGAATGACCTGAAGACCAGCAGAACAGTTTCTCTACTACTGATGATGTAAAGAAAAAGGCACATGGAAGAAGAGCACAACTGCGGTGGCTCTCCCTAAAGAGAGAAGAGTTTGAGTTCCCCATTGGGCTCCCCCAGCCTGAGGCCCCTACACCGAGAAGAGGAGCCCGGTACCATCCGCCTTTGAAACCCAGGGAAGCTTTCATCCTGGAGAACCTAAGGGCTGTAGGACACCTAGGCTTCTCCTTTAAAGGGCCCACAAAGAGGTTCCCTCACTTTGCATCTCAGCACAGAGGCAGCAGTGTGAAAAGCACCTGGGTCACACAAGAAGGAGATACACTGACCAATTTTAGGGTGTGTGTCAGAGAGGCAGCAGTAGTTGGAACTTCCTCCAGGGACAGAAGCAATGGCAGACGCCTTCCTTTTTTTGGTTTGCTTCGTTTTACACTCCATCCACCCAGTTTGCCCAGGGCTGGACATCACTTTGGACACTCTGTTAACCTGCTAGTCATTCTCCTCACCCTGGTGTTGCCCTGAGGACTCACTCAGCTCAATCTGCCTGCCCTGGCCAGTGCACACCAGAGCCCCTCTAAAGCAGCACCCCAGTCCCCAGTATCTTGTGGGCAATACCAGAGCCCTACCAAAGCAGCCCCCTGCTCCAGGAGTCAGCACCCACACACCAATGCATCCACAAGAATAGAGCCCAGGCCTCTCAGCCACCCACACTGGATGGCTGCCCTGCACATCAATGTATCCTTGGCAGTTGCAGCTAAAGCCTGAAGCAAGCTGTGCCAGGAGTCTGCCCCACATACCAGTCAGTGTGCCCGCAGCAGTCATGGTCTGAGCAAGCCCAGAACATCAACATACAGGTAATGGTCATGGCTGGGCCTCACAGACAGCCAGGTCCTTTCAGCAGCCACCTACAATAGTTATGACCTAATCACAATGGAAGTCCACACAGGGAACAACCCTGGAGCATTTGACGCTGGTGACAGGTGGGGGATGGCCCCACCAGGCCCCACAGGACACCTTCTACATAAGGCTACCCTTTCAGTAACACAGATGTAGCTGATCTGCCTAATACATACAAACAAACAGAGACTTGGGCAAAATGAGGAGACAAAGGGATGTGTTCCAAATGAAAATATATGACAAAGTCCAGAAAACAGAACTAAATTAAATAGAGAAAAGTAATCTACCAGATAAAGAGTTCAAAGTAATGGTCATAATGGTTACTGAACTCAGAAGTATGCATTTCTATACACTAACAGTGAACTATCAGAAAGAGAAATTAAGAAACTCTCCCTTTTACAATTGCATCAAAAAGAATAAAATGCCTAGGAATAAATTTAACCAAGGAAGTGAAAGACCTGTACTCTGAAAATTATAGGACATTGATAAAACAATAAAAATTGAAGACAACACAAATAAAAACAAAGAGATACTGTGCTCATGGATTAGGAGAATTAATATTGTTAAAATGTCCATGCTGCATAGAGCAATCTACAGGTACAGTGCAATCCTCAGATTCAGTGCAATCCCCATCAAAATACCAATGGCATTTTTCACAGAAGTAGAATAGATCATCCTAAAATATGTATGGATTCACAAAAGATCCCTAATAGTCAAAGCAATAGTGAGAAAAAGAAACAAAGTTGGAAGTATCATGCTCTGTGATTTTAAACTATAGTAATCAAAACAGTATGGTTCTAGCACAAAAACGGACACAGAGAGCAATGGAAAAGAATAAAAAACCCAGAAATAAAACCATGCTTTTATGGTCCATTAATATAAACAAAGGAGGCAAGAACATACAATGGGGAAAAGACAGTCTATTCAACAAATGATATTGGGAAAACTGGAAAGCTATGTGCAAAAAAAAAAAAAAAAAAAAGAAATTGGACCACTTTCTTTTTTTAGCTGTGCCATCCTGCCACTTGTGGGCAGCTCAGTGGCAGCTCAGCTTGGGCTGGGAATCCAACTGGCAACACTGTTGCTCAGAGCTCACATTCTTGAGCGAGCCCTTAACCAACTGAGCCACTCAGCTGGCCCTGGACCACTTTCTTAAGCCATATAAAAAAAACCCAAAAAACTCAAAATGGATTAAAGACTTAAATGTAAGACGAGAAACCATAAAACTTATAGAAGAAAACATAGGCAGTAAACTCCTTGATGTTAGTCTCAGAAATATTTTTTTGAACAATAAACAGAAGCAAAAATAAATAAATGGGATTATATCAAACTCAAAAGCTTTTGCCCAGTGAAGGAAACCATCAGCATAATGAAAAGCAACCCACTGAATGGGAGAAAATATTTTCAAATGATATACTCGTATCTGATAAGGGGTTAATATATAAAATATATAAAGAGCTTATGCAACACAACATTTAAAAAAAAAGAAAACAATTCAATTAAACAATAGAGGACCTGGGCCGGCCAAGTGGCACGGTGGTTGGGCACTGGCTTGGGAAGCCAGTGGCCCCGGTTCGGGTCCCATATGTGAGGGCCAGTGACACTGCCCTCAAAAATTAAAATTAAATTAAATTAAATTAAAAAAAATAAAAAAATAAAGGACCTGAATAGACATTTTTTCCAGAGAGTACATACAAATGGCTAACAGACATATGAAAAGATACTCAAAATTGTTGATCATCATGGAAACACAAATCAAAACCGCATTGAGATATCATTTCACATTTGTTAGGCTGACTCTCAATCAAAAGGTAAGAAATAACAAATGTTGTTGAGGGTATGGAGAAAAGGGAACCCTTGTGCATTGTTGATGGGCTTGAGAACTGGTGCCACCACTATGGAAAACAATATGGAGATTCCTCAAAAAATTAAAAGTAGAACTACAGTACTACCCAACAATTTCACTTCTGGGTATCTATCCAAAGAAAAAGAAAACAAAATTTGAAAAGGTATGTACACCTTATGTTCATTGCAGCATTATTTGCAATAGCCAAGATATGGAAGCAACCTAAGTCTCCATCTACAGATGAATGGATAAAGATTTGATATATATGTACAATGAAATATTACTCAGCTGTAAAAAAGAATAAAATTTTGCCATTTGCAAAAACATGTATAAACCTAGAGGATATATTATCAAATGTCAGTCAAACTGTGAAGGACAGATATCATATGACATCACTTATATGTGGAATGTAAAACACAAAACAAAGAGAACAAAATAGGAACAAACTCATATCCCTTTCCTTTTGAGAAAATCATATCCCTTTCCTTTTTCTCATAAAAAAAAGAAAAAAGAAAAAAACCCTTGCTTTCATCCTGTAATTATGACACTGTTTAGTTTTTTTGCCTGAATCTGTGGCCCCCCAATTTGAATTCTTAGTTTACAAGTAAATGTTTTGCTTCTTGGAACTGGTTTCCTTTTTCAGGTTGACAATAACATATTTATTTCATTGGATTGTAATAAGAATCAAGTTAATACATAACAAATGCATAGAACACTGCACATAATACACACTCAATAAACATTAGCTGATATTTAATGTAACTTCTGTTTCAAGTCATATGATAGGTATGTTTCTATTTATTGCAACTAATTTAGTTTACAAATAACCCTGAAAATAAAGAGTTATTAGCCATACTCTTTTTCATCTACTAAAACTTATATTTACAAATTGAAAGCTGTTTGCTCAAGTTATACCAGGTTGGGGCTTGTATTCAAAATATCTAAAGACTTTGTCTTAAAACTCAGAAGAGCTGAACAAATACCTCACTAAAGAATATATGTAAATGGAAAATAAGCATATGAAAAGGTACTCAATGTCATTGTCAGGTAAATGCAAAATAAAACAGCAAAAATGCTAACATATAGCTATTAAGATGGCTAAGTTCTTACAATACTAATTGGTGGCAGGAACAAGGAGAGCAGGAGCCCTCCTGTGTGTCTAGTGAGAATGCAAATGGTACAGCCACTTGGGTAGACTTTTGACAGTGTTTTACAAAACGAAAGGTAGTTTTACCATAAGATCTGGAAGTCACGTTCCTGGATACATACTGAATGGATTTGTAAACTTTTGTCATACAAAGTCTTGTACCTGATTATTTCTAGCAATTTCATTCATAATCTCCCCAAACTGGAAGGTATCACTATGCCCTTCAGTTTGTAAATGGGAAAAAAAATCAGTGGTATATCCATAAAATGAAATCTCTTCAGCAATAAATAAGAAGGAATGAACATGAAAAGACATGAATGATATCACTAAATCACAGAAACTATATACTGTTTGATTCCATTAATATGTCATTTTGGAAAAGACAAAACCACAAAGACTTGAAAGCTTAGTGGTAGACGTGGGTTGGAGTGGGTAAATAGGTGAAGAATTTCTAACATTTTCAGTTACATATATTATAAATATGCACTATCTGTTTTTTTTGTTTGTTTTTAATTTTTTTTTCACATTGTTTATGCTGTCCCTGTAGTTTTACTTTGGGGTTGTAAGAAAAGATTCTCTAGAATAATACCCTGAAGTTCCAGTCCTCCTGGAATTTTGTCTGGTATGAGTTAGTAATCAATCCCTCTCTCAAATCATATAAACTATTGTTTGTGTGCCTTTATCTTTATGAACAGTATACCCTTTCCTCACTTTATAATTTGTAATTTTTTCAAACTTAAAATTTTAATTCTACTGTGTCATAAATTAATCTCTCATCCATATGTGGATCTCTCACTGGATTTTCTGTGATGTTTCATTGGTATAGTTGTTTATTCTTGAGGCTGTTAGAGGTAGGCAATATGATACTTGGAGTTTTGGCTCTGTAACTGAACATTTTATATGATCATGGGAACTTTCATCATCTATTTTTTTTTTTTAAAGATTTTATTGGGGAATTGGTGGAGGGGAACAGCGTTGGGGAATCAGGGAAGGGGAACAGACAAGTTGTTGTCTTTTTGTTCTTCAGTTTAGTTGTGGAGGATGTTGCTTCACTGTTGGTATCGTCATTGCGCTCTTCCCGGATGAGGCAGATCGGTAGCTGGCCTCTGGATGTCACTCACCGTGGCTATTGGCAGCTCAGTCTTGGCTGCCAGCCGCTCACGCTGGCTGCGGGCCACTCACTGTAGCCTATGGCAGGCCACTGCAGCAGGGGCTGCAGCCCACACCATCACCGGGGCTTGCACAGCCCAGCTCCAGGTGGAGCTGTTGTTAGCTGTAGAGGGCAGTGTCACTGGCCCTCATGTGGGATCCGAATCGGGGCCGCTGGCATCCCAAAACCAGTGCTTAACCAATGCGCCACTCGGCCGGCCCTTCATCATCTATTAAATGATGAAAATAGTAATATGTTTATATTATATTTCAAAAACCATTAAAATTAATATATAGAAAAACATAATTTAGAGCCTACATCACAATAGCTATAATAAGTGATATTTCTTTTAACCCACTGATCTTTGTATTCATGAAATATTTGACTTTTTAAAATTTTTTTCTCTTTCTTATACATATTGGGATCTGTAGCTAATGCATATGGAAAGAAACTCCAAAAACTCATAGAACACAAAAATGAACACATTTCTACACTTAATGATGTGTCTTCAGGAATTTCTTTTTTCTCACACTTCCCAGATAAGTTTAAGAGGCAGAAAGACTGAACACAATTACAATAGGATCTAGAAGGGCTTGGAACAATAAGGAAACTAATCATTGAAAACTAACACACAGACATAAAAGTTAAATTAATAGATATGCTAAATGTTCACAAAGACAGCAGAGCAGTGGAGGACAGATAAAGGAGAAACAGATATATCTATATTTGTATCTATCTATCTATCTATCTATCTATCTATCTATCTATCTATCTACTTCCCTTTGTAATGCTGTCAATTTTTTTCATGTATATATGAAATCATGTCATTAGTAGCAAATTCGTTTATGTAACTTATCTTTCTCACAAATTATGTAACTTTTATCTTTCTCACAAATTCGTTTATGTAACTTATCTTTCTCACAAATTTACAAGTATGTTTGACCTTCTTTAATTCTACATGTAACCCTAAAATGTGATTTTTGTTTCCTTTAAAATATATATTGTCTTATATTTGTATTAAGACCAGCTTAAACAACTCTGGTGATACTAAAATGGTACCAGACAAGAAAAATGCTCACACCCCTGCCTGCACCACCCACACAGACCATGCATCATTAGCAGTTTTCCACTATATTAGAAATGTTCTTGGATTTTTTCCCCTGGATATCTACATCTTTAGGGGATTATTGGATTTTTGGGGTTATTATTAATAATAACTTCAGAAACTAAGGTGCTCTGAACAACCAGGAAACATAGATTTTCCCTGTTCTGCTATCCAGTTACACAGACAACTATTAATTTTCCCTGGTGGCTTGCACTCTAGTATAGCAGCACTCTTCATTTATGTTTCAAATTCTGTTACATAATGATGTTGAAATGGCTGAAGGGAATCATTTGTAGCAGTTTTATTCCCTCACATAGGAGAAAATAGCAAAATAAATCAACAAAGTGAATGTGTACTAATGCAAGCGCAAACAGCACTTACGAATGATGAAAATAATGATAGGGGATTTAAAGCTACTTATCTTTATAATGACTTTTCTTATAGGAATTCCAACACCTGCCCATTGAGCTAGAATAGATACAAATTCATTTTTGAACAAACTTTCTTCCATTAGCATTTATGCCTATTATTTAGTAAAGTTCCTAGTTTATGTTGTGCATTTTTACATGTAAAATTTTATTTTCTGAAAAGTTTACCTGTGTTTGTCCTCTAACAAAATCATGAAATTTATGTTTCCCATTCCCAAAGGAATCAGTATCACAAGTGATATACAGAGATATATGCTTAACTTTATCTTTCATTCTCAGTATAGCTTGCACTATTATAAGTGTGACTTATTCCCCAAAAAACAACAGACATGTATATACTTATTTTTACTCTCATCAGTTATAATTTCCTGAAGTGCACATATTACTTGAAATAAATATGCTTTATTTCCTAAGAAGTGCTTACAATTTTTGCATGTAAAGCAGAACACCCTATGCTAATTGAATCCTTGAGCCCACAGTTGAAGACACAGCAAGTTTCCTACACGAATGTTTCTCAAAATATGTGTGGATATATATATCGTGTTTATATTATCGCATGGCTTTCTTCCTCACTCATATATCACCTTAAGATTGACACTTTCACTATCAAAGGATTCACAACCTAAAAGCTTCAAGAACATTCCCAAACACTTCAGTTAATCGAATGTTCAACATTTCTTATTTTCCTAGCAAAGTTGCCATTGCTTTATTCATTGACTGCATGTTCTAGAATATGGCAGAGGAGATAAATTGTGAGAAGTTAAGATGGCATTTTCATTTCTCAATCCTCTTCTGTGAAAAATAGTATGTCTTAATATGTATTATAGAGTTCATGTAATTCCCCATATTTGAACAAATTTTTTTACCTTCTCATTTTAATATTCTTAATCTTCTCCAGGACAGTCGTCTGAGACAGTGGAAATGGTACAGTACACAGTGAAAAAACATACCATATTCCAAATAAGTTCAATTTAGTACATATTCCCTTACTATCTACCATGTAACTAGCATAGCTGTTAACTAGTACAGCAACATGTCCATATATGGCATTGAAATAGTTGTTTTGGAAATTTCTGCTATTAAGAAAATAAGTCTCCACATAGGATGCTCTCCCTTTCTCACAGATACAGAAACTGGTTGTGACATGTTTGGTATTTCACCTCTTTATGCATACACTGAATAAAATGTATGTCTAGAACTCAGATTTCTCTTTTCCAATAGCCTTTTGCCAACAAAATGTTTTACTTCATTATTTTATTTGTCAGTTCATGGCATTCGTTCAGACATTTAGCAATTCTTTCAGTAGGCTCATATCAAGTGTAAATTCTGTACATCCAAATGTCACATAATATTACAGAAAAATAGTATTTTTGTTTAATATTTACATCCCAAAAGACATGGAAAATTATATAACTAATGACCAAATGGAAGCAAAATTTTTAAAAAGTGCTTTCAATCTTTATGTGAGAACAGTGACACTTTGGACATAAATGTTATATATTAAATAACAAGGAGATTCATAAGATATAATGTAGTTGAATATGTAGAATGAATATAGAAATGCATATTACAAGCACATGACAATAAGTGTAAACATACATATTTAAGAGTGAGAACTGCTTACTGTGTCCTAAGTTATCATGTCTCTGACTCAAGAGTCTCCTGACTTAGGCCACCCTCAAAGAAACTGTGGTCTAACAGCTTGTTAACTTGTTAGTAGAGTAAAATCTATAACCCTTCAGAATTCTTGATAGACTATTTGACTTAATCTGTATATATGACCAAACAGAGGTAAACTCAAATTAGAGGCTCACTGACTACACTGTAAGTCCACTTGTTTAGTTCCTACAAACTTTGTATCTTCATATGCCCTTTTTGCTGTATAATGATTATGATGGTAACAGTTTACATTTTTAATGCTTAATATGTTTTATAAATGTATTCCATTTATCAGCACATTCAAACTTCAAAATAACTCTATGGATTAGTAATTATTCCTATTTTACAGATGAAAAAAACTGAGCAATCAGATGAATTCTCCAAGGTCATATACTATTCAAGTTAGGTAAAGGACTTGAATTCAGGTAGCTGAGTAGGACAATGACCTACTGCTGTGTGCTTTCTCCCCAGGGTGTTCCCTTTTCAATAGGTCTATCATTTCAGTACCTGCCCTTGTTCTCTAAGCCATCATCATAAACTGAGCTGGAAAGTATGAATGCCCAAAAAGTAATCAACTAGGAGGTGATGTTAGGTAATTCATATCTAACTTGTTAAATCTAGGAGAACAGAGTTTAATTCCTTAAATTAGTAACCACAAGAAGAACCACCTGACATATATTTGTTTTTCAATTAATGACTAAGTACAAAATGAAGGATAAAAAAGGAAGTAAAAAATGAAGGCAGAAAAGGAAGGAAGGAAGGAAGGAAGGAAGGAAGGAAGGAAGGAAGGAAGGAAGGAAGGGGAGACAGAACAGAAGAAAAGTCAGTGTGACAGGTAGCAGTATTCATAGCTTTTTAAGGAAATCAGGATGTTTATCTGCTTTGTTTATTTACTTTGTTGCATAAGTCTATGTATTAATACTTAGGAATGCAAATGAAAGATAGAAACCCAGTAAGTGAATAATGTGCATTTGTGAAAGATAGCCACTTTCCTTTTTAAAAATGATTTTTAAGGAACTGATACACAACCATTAATAATACCAAACACTATACAGTGAAGAACAAAAGAAGTAATGCAGTGAAGGATTGCACATAACAATTTTACTGAAATATTTAGTCTTCCAATGTCATACCTGGTGGACCTGGTGCTTCAATGATATATTTGAGAAAATGGATTGTCAATTAAAATAGATGCAGCTATAATTGCTTCTTAAATTAATAGAACTTTGATGTTGGACTTTCTTTTTCTGAATGATGGTATATAATGTTAAAACTTGATTCTAGAGATCAAGAAATAGAGGGAATTTATCAGTAATTCACCATTTATAAACAATGAATTTCCAAACTAAGATGAGCATAGAGAGGTTGGTGATAGCAAGTATTAGAGGTCATCTCAAAAAAGTCCCAGGATGGAAAGGCTATATAAGCCTCCCCTGAATGTACCCACCTCACATACCCACATGTTCTAACTTTTGTTTTATACCACACCGTTTAGCTGTCATTTCCCCTAAATTAAACAGATGCTGGAGGATCTGAGAGTAGTTTCTTCTTTTATTAAGCAGCTCTTTCTTACCAATATCTCATTGGGATAAAAATTAGTTTTTATCATAACAGTAGGTAAATGGGCATAATTTTATTTTGGGTTAAGATGTAATAATGGGTTAATATATAATAATTTATATATGATCTCTGTAGTGTGAAGAGATGCAAGCTCTTTAAGATTCTGAAATTTTAGAACACAGTTGGTTAACATGAATCCAGTGAGGGCCTACAGCCTCAGGTATGGACAGAGACACAGTGAGAGATGTGTGTGTGATTCAGGGTATCAGAACCAGTTGCAGCAACCTAGATTGGAGGCTGACCTGAATTGAAAGAGAATTTCAGGCCAAAGGATTCTCATAGAAATGCAGGTTAAAAGAATGATGTTAAGAAATAATTGACCTCCAGATCCTGTCAAATCTTCTCAGGAGTTGACAGGAAGAGTTCCTGACAAGGGTCTGTGTTTCACTGACTAACAGAACTGATATTTTCTTTTAAAAATATTAACAACTAGCTCAAAATAGAACACACATTAAATATTGAGGCTCTTATTTTAAATTTTCCTCTACTAGATATTGTAATTTAATTTTATTTATTTGGAAATGTTTGATGTGAATATATTTTATTTGTGGATGAAATTTGTTCTTTGTAAGAAATTTCTCTGTGATCAAGCAAATACTACAAAATATAAGCCACACAAACATCTGACTTTTTTTTTTTTACAATAAACTTTTGGGGATTGAAAAGGAAGGTTTCTTGATTTAACAGGAATTCCCACAAAAAGGTGCAGAGAGAATGCCATTTATAAGGGCATTACATGTACAAAGAATGAGGAACAAATTTAGAAATGTAGAATCAGAATCAACACAATAAAGGCACAATATATAAAACTGGATTTTAGTTAATATAAGTTATAAAGATTGAAATAATTCTTGTGAACTGCCTACTTCTATTTCTAGTTACTGAGAAATGCAAACCTAAGAGCATCTTAATGCATGTTCTACATATGTGTGCATATATATATATATATATATATATATATATATATATATATTTATAAAATTAGCTTTTAAAAACATATCGTATTTTGTTCCCTGTTTGAATGTAGGAAGATGAAAATAAATTTTCACTATATCCAAAAATAAGGAAAAAAATGCACAATTTTTCTAAATGTCTTCAGGGAGCTAAACTACAAGGTAACAAGTAGCCTGAAAACCAAGAAAGGACAGTACCCTCCCCAACCCCCCCCCCAAGAAAAGATGGGTTACTTAGACTGTCTTGCCTCTTGCAGAACATGGGAGGGAATCAGAACCACAATACAAACAGATAAGAAGAAATCAGCTAAAGTTTTAACAAATTGCTAAAGACAGAGTTTGGGCTAGCGTGATAGTATATACAACACCTGAGAGACACCATTAGAAGAGCATCCAGCTACTCATAGACTACCTTGGATTTCCACCAGGTAATCCAGGTTTTAAAAAACTCGTAGAGGAAGCCTGTCTTTCCAGTGCAGTTTTGGGGAGGGTAGGATATTCCCTGCAAAAAAGGCACAAACCCTGCAACTCAGAGGCTTTTCTCAAAGCTTTAAGCCTCAGGGAGAGGAATACAGAAAATTATCTTTCCTGGGAACAGATAAAGACACGTTGTTGGTAAAATAAGAGAAAGAAAACGCTATGTTACTTGGGGAGAAGAAGTAGGAAGCAGACTTGAGTTTAGGCTCCTAAGGTAATATTATCAGAGGTCCCCTGTCACTGGAGGAAGGTGGGAAACTTTCTCCATCACCACACTTACCACAGATACTTGTCACAGCTTCACTGCCATGAGAAAAGGGTACAGGAATTCCTGCTGAGAAAACCGTACACCTGAGATGCAATTACACAGTCTGAGCTCCAAGACAACAGAGAACACCCCCAAACACACATACCCCAGTTGCAAGCCTGGCAAGCGCCAAGAAAAGCAGGAACAGGCTACCAGTAGGGGTGAGGTAAAAACGTGGAAAGAGACAACTCTCATGAGGTACAGACTTAAAGAATCAGCCGAAACCTGAGGGGAAAGCTCTAATTCCAGGGAAAATCCACTTTTGGTATGTTGTAAAGCAACCATCCTAGCTAAACCCAAATTCTGGTCAATTCCAGACCATTGTAATTCAATCTCCTTTGCTATCTGCCTGGAAAGATACTACCCATTTCCAGCCATAAACACTGCTCACTTCAATATCTATTGTTACACACAGATGTCTGGCATTTAGTTAAAAATTTTGAAGCACTCTAAAAACAAAAACAAAATGTATCAAACAATCTAGAGTGCCAGACTGAGAGATGACACAGGTATTGAATGGGTACTTTAAATAAATATGATTAAAATGTTAAAGAATCTAGGGGAAATAGCTAACACTATACATGAACATATAAGGAATTTGAAAAAATAAATGGTTAGTAAATGAAAGAGTTTAAATGAAAGACCACCCAAAAATGAACTAATAGTGATGGTATCCTCTGACAGGCTCATTCAGTAGACTCAACAGAGGCGAAGAAAAAAAATTAGAAAAATTGAACATAGGTCAATACAAATTACTGAAACATAAAGAAAAACAAGCAAACAACAACAAAAATCGGGGGCCATGGGAGAACAGATCAAGTGGTCAAATCACTTAACATATATAAAATTGGAATTCCAGAAAAAGAAGAGAGAAGAAATGTTTGAATTGATAATTTCCAAGAAATTAAAAAAAAAACATAAAAGAAATCAAGCAATGAATCCAAATAGTGAAGAAAGTCAAAATAAGATAAATGTCACACAGAGAGAGAGAGAGAGAGAGAGAGAGAGCAATAAACACACCTAGACAAATAATTTTCAGATAGCTGACAATCAAGATGAAAGGAAAAACCTTGAAGTCAGCCAGATACAAGACACATCAAATACAGAAAACAAAAATAACAATGACAGATTTCTCATTAGAAATCCTGCAAACCACAGAGTGATTTTGAAATGCTGGGAGGGAAGTTCTGAAAAGTTGTAATTTTATATTGAATATAAATATTTCATAATTACAAACAATATAAAGGGTTTCTTACAAACAACTGTGAGAATGCATTGCCTGCCAAAATGCACTGTAAGAAATGTTAAAGAAAGTTTATACCAGAATTGTTACCAGAGAGAAACTTGGATCTACACAAAGAAATAAATAGTTCAAGAAATTGTAAAAACAAAAGTAAATGTGAAAGACATTTATCCTTATTTTTAACTATTCATAAAGACAATTGTCTAAAGCAGGAATAAAAATAATTAATTATGGATTTTATATCATGTAAATTTAAAATGTATGACACAGACAAAGCACAGAGAAATAAATCAGAAATACACTGCAGTAATGTTCATATAATATAGTCAAAATTCATGATTTTGTGTGTCTTGTATAAGTTAAAGATGTATATTATAAAACTGAGAGCAACTAATAAAACAATTAGAAAAAGCATAACTAGCAAGTTAAAAAATGTATAAAACCAAATAATGAAAAATACACATTTAGTTCAAAAGCAGGTAGAAAAAGAGAAATGGAGAAAAAGAACAGATAGAGAAAAAAATGAGTCAACAAGCAAGATGATATATTTATATCCAAACATATCAATGATTTTTTTAAGTGTAAATGGCCGGAGTACCCCAATAAAAAGTCAGTGATGGTCAGGCTGGTTATAAAAACAAGACCCTGCTGTGTACTTTCCACAAGAATTCCATTTTAAATATGAAGGTAGATAAGCTAAAGATAAAAGGAGAGGGAAAAATATCATGAAAAACATTAATTGAATGGAAGCTGGAGAGGTTATGTTAATATCAGACACAGAGAGCTTCCAATCAAGGGCTCTAGCAAGAGAATGAGAAGGGATATTGCATGATGATAAAAGACTACACTCAGCAAAGAGACAGAACATGCTTAAATGTTTAATACACTGAAGAATAGAACTTCCAACTGCATGAAGTAAAACCTGATGGGGAAAAAAAAGAGGAAGGAAGGAAGGAAGGAAGGAAGGGAGAGTGAGAGAGAGAGAGAGAGAGAGAGAGAGAGAGAGAGAGAGAGAAACGAACTAGACAAATCCACAACTATAGTTTTGACTGATCAGCCCTTCTCTTTAGTAACTGATACAGCAAATACAAGATCATCCAGGATACAGAGGTGTGAATAACACCACCAACCAACGCAATCTAATTAATAATCATAAGGACAAACATTCCACCCAACAGTAGCAAATATTATACACATCTTTTCAAGTACAAAGAGTTCTTGTATGCCCCTCACTATTTTAATTTATAGTTAATGCCTTAAATGGTGTGTTTGTCATAACTCAGAAACCCATTTTGCTACATTATTATTAACTAAACTCCACACTTAATTCAGATTTCACTAGATTTCCTGCTAATGTACACTTTCTGTTCCAGGATCATGTTCAAGACCCCACATTGTGTTTAGTTCTTATGCCTGCTTTGTTTCTCCAATCTGTATCAGTCCCCTGGTTTTCCTCATTTCTCATTACCTTGGCAGTTTTGAGAAATACTTTTTGGTTATTTCATATAGAACGTGTTTTAATTTGGATTTTTCTCTTATATTCCCTCTTGATTAGATTGAGATTATGGATTTTAGAAAAAACACAAATGAAGTACCCTTTTTATCATATCAGGTCAGGGATACATGCTAGCAATGTACATTATTACTGATTATTTGAACCTGATTCACCTGGGCAAGGTAGTATTTGTCAGTTTTCTCCACTATAAAGTTTTTACAAGAGAAATGTTTCTTCTACCCTATTTATGTATTTCATCATTTATGTACCTCAGTTGGACTCATGAATATTTATTTTTGCTTTGGGATACAATCCAATACTGTGTATGGATAGTATATTTATATTAGTAATAGTTATTAGTAACATATTAATACTTACCATTTATTGAGTGGTTGTTAATTTTCTTGAAGGGAATATCAAGTTTGCATCAAACCACTTTATTATCATTGTTTTCAAGTCAATTAAATGACTTCTTGGAGTGACGATTTTTACATAAAAATAAGCTTCACATATAAACATTTTAATTTAGTGTGAAATGTTCTCCCATCCTTCTCTTATTTCTGAAATCCTTCATGTGTTATTTTTTTATTGGCTGTATGAATCTTGGAGATGGTAATATTGCCAAATATTAGTGTCAGTCTCTTTACTACTGTAAATCATGGCATGTCTTTTTCATGTTTTGTCAAAACTAAAAAAGAAACCAGGTTTCACTTTCTCTGCTATATTTTTGTTTTAATTCCACTGGATTGTAAAAATATTACAAGATAAATAAGGAGATGTAAATTTGCAAGTTACTGACATATCTTATTTTGACTTAAAACATCTCTGGGCAAAATAACATATGCTGCTTATTGTCAAGTATCTGGTATACATGCAGTCGTTCTCTTGTCTACAACAAAGATTGCTCATTAAAATGTGTTTCTGCATATATACAACATTTACATATCCCATGTACTTAATGCTAGATTGCGTTATACCTGGGGAACTGATTGTATGTATTGGAGACAAGTTGAAAATGTCCATACCTGAATCATGGAGAGGTTTAATTTAAAGTTTCCACAACATCATAGTACAATCACCTTTCCTATAAAATTACCCTAGAATTATTGGAAGTGAAAAATAAAGAAACAACAAAACCTCAGTGAAATAACTTAAAAACTCAAGAAAATTATCTAGACTTTCAGGTCAAGAGTAATCAAGCCATCTACAAAAATTTATAAATTTGGCAATGTTCCTATTTTAAAAAATTGTATTTTTAGCAAACATTGCATATATTTAAGGTGTATAACATGAAGATTTGATATACATAAACATAATGATTTTTGCAGAAGCTAATTAACATATAATCTCACATATATTTAAGGTGTATAACATGAAGATTTGATATACATAAACATAATGATTTTTGCAGAAGCTAATTAACATATAATCTCACATAATTACTATTTTCTTCTGGTGTGATGAGAGCCCCTGAAACCTATTATTAATAAATGTTCAATACTTAATACAGTATTATTAACTGCAGTCATTATGCTGTGTATTAGATCTCTAGACTTATCCATCCTACATAACTGGAACATTGATCCTTTGACCAACAAGCTCCTATTTTCTGCACCTCCCCAACCCTTGCTTCTACTTTTCTGCTTCTATGTATTCAATGTTTTTTAGATTTCATATGTAAGTGAGAGCTTTCCAGTTTGCTGCTGTTGTTTTCTTTCTGGTTTATTTTACTTAGCATAACATCACTTAAGCTGATTCATGTTGTTGCAAATGGCAGGAACCCCTTTTGTAAGGTTGAATATATATATATATTCACTTTTCTCCAAATCCTTGCTAACACTTATCTTTTATTATTTTTTTTTCTTTTTTGGTAATAGCCATACTAATAGGTGTGAGATAATACCTCATTGTGTCTTTAATTTGTATTTCCCTGAAAATTAGGGATACTGAGCACGTGTTCTTATACTTGTTGACCATTTGTGTGTGTTCTTTGGAAAAATGTCTATTTAGATCCTTTGCCTATTTTTTTAATTGGCATTTTTGTTATTTAATTGTGTGTATTTCTTATGTGTTTTGGATATTAATCCCTTGTAGCTATATAGTTTTCAAATATTTTTTTCTCATTCTGTAGGTTTTCTTTTTATTTGGTTGTTTTCTTTGCTATACAAAAGCTTTTTAATTTGATGTAGTTGCACTTGTTTTGTTGCCTGCATTTTTGGTGTAATAACCAAAAAAATATTGCCAACATCAATGTCAAAGAGCTTTTTCCCTGTATTTCCAAGATTTTATGGTTTCAGTTTTTATGTTTAAGCCTTTAATCCATTTTAGTTGATTTTTGTGTATGGTATAAGATAAAGGTTCAATTTAACTTTTTTGCACATGGATATTCCATTTCCCCGGCACCATTTTTAGAAGGGTCTAATCTTTCTTTACTGTGTATTCTTAGCACCTTTGTTAAAAGTTAGCTGACCGGGCCCGGCCGAGTGGCGCGTTGCTTAAGCTCTGGCTTGGGAAGCCAGCGGCCCCAGTTCGGGTCCCACATATGAGGGCCAGTGACACTGCCCTCAAAAAAAAAAAAAAATAGCTGACCATATATGCTTGGGTTTATTTCTGGACTTTCTCTTCTGTAGCATAGGTCTCTGTGTCTGTTTTTGTGGCAGTATGGTGGTATTTTGAATGCTATCAGTTTATAATATAATTTGAGATCAAGAAATGTGATACTTCTAACTCTTCTTTCTCAAGATTGCTTTCACTATTGGGATCTTTAGTATTTGTTTTATGAGTGAATAAAATAACAACTTTATCATCAAATGGAAAACAGATGCAAATATTAGGAATTTCATCTTCTGATGAAAAGTATCAGAACTAATTCCCAGTTAGCACTCCTTCCAGATCATTTTGTTTATGCTGGAGATTCAATATATTAAAAAATATGGTATCACCTTACCTTAGAAATACCCTAAGAAATATATACATTCATAGGAACTACAAATTATTCCTCAGATTTCTTTTTATTAATTTCTCACAGGAAAAAATTCAAATGCATAAAAATATTTAGAGAGTTATTGTTTGTTTTTATTTCTCCCCAGTATAGAACTTGAATACTCTGATTAACTTCTTACTAACTTCTTACTGTTTTATACATTCTCATACTTTCCCTCATCAATTTTACTACAGTGTTGCGTAGACTACCACAGTGACCTGTAGTAAATTAGCTGTATCCGAAGTCCACCTGATCCAGATGCACAAATTTAGTATAGCATATGGATAATTTTTCAAGCATATAGAACTTGATTATACACATTTGATTAACCTACTCTTACTTTTCCACAATAATTTTATTTTTGTATCAGATTTCATGTCTTGGATATGTTGACTACAGTATAATAACACTTTAACTTTTCTCTTTTTTTGCATGTAGATAGGTTTATAAGTCAATAAATAAATTAACAGCATCATCTGAAATTATATAAAGCATGAGTGCTCTGCAGTGACAATGCAACTCTATTTTACTTGTTTTTTAGGTTGTATTCATGCCAGTAATAGATCTGTTATTAACACTTTATGAAATTGGATCAAATTGAAGAAGAAACTAGGGTGACTAGTTAGAGGAAGACAGTGAAATTCACTTCTAGATATAAATTGTCCATTAATGTGAGGTTAAATAGAATTGTTTCATGTTGGTGCAAAGGTACTAAACATATATGTTTTTGCCTATTTGTTATCATAATTATAATATTGGGTTGTCAGAAAAGTCATGATGCATTTTTGCAACGAAAAACATAGAAAAAATACATCATGACTTTTCCGACAACCCAATATAAGCTTGAAAAGGATCTGGAGATGGCACAAGAGTGGAGTTGTGCATTTTAGGTACAAGTCTGAGTAAATAACTTTGTGTTTTGTTTTTAGGGAGTTATAGTTTACTTGTATTAAGTAGGCAACAGTGAAGGAAAAAAGAAAGCAGAATAAAAAATGAGACCTTTCAGGCAGAAACGACAAAGAAAATCTAGGGGTGCTTGTGAGGAGGTCTATGAGAACTCCCTGAACTCGCTGCTAAATTTTTCTATAAACTTAAAATGTCTCAAAATAAATTTTATTCTTTTAAAAATTGTTCAGTATTAAAAATTAAAGAAGTATAAAAGAAATTTAATTATTATTTTTATTTTTTCAATTTTATATTTGTATCATTTGTATTTTTTAGATTATTAAGGCAAAAGAACTACAGTGATACTTTTAGAATATCCTGCATGTAGTCTCATCAGACTCTACTATAAAATTCATTGAAAACTGAAACCAGTCCGTATTGAGAAACATGATTATAATGAAGTAATGGTCTATTATAAGTGATGATAATGACTGCACAAATTACAAATGAAAATTGTTCTTTTGTCTACATCCCTTTAACCAATATATATGCAATCATAAAAAAAAGCATCTTGAGTATCTAGAAAGAAATAGTGAGCAACAGGACAACTAGAAAAACATCAACAGAAATTTGCAAAAACAGTTATTATAAACTTCTAAACAATGAACAGTTGTTAGGAGAGAGATGGTTTCTACAGTAATTTTTTTTTAATTTTTTTAAACTTTTTTTATTTTACTTCTTTTTTGTCACTTTTTTGTCACTTTTTTGGCAGTGTCACTGGCCCTCATATGTGGGACCCGAACTGGGTCCGCTGGTTTCCCAAGCCAGCGCTTAACCCCTGCGCCACTCAGCTGGCCCAGAGAGATGGTTTCTAATAGCATGCATTTACAGAGTTCAGTGCCCTTTAGAGATTTAATACATTTAATTTTCATCAACTATTAGGTCATATGTAATCTGAAGTTATAATGTGAGAAAATAGGCCAACGAAAATAACACTAATGCATAGATTTCAAACTATGAATAGGAAATATATATAAAATATATTTTATAATATAAAAAGGTGTTTAGAACTTCTGAACATAAAGTAACTATTGAGTGATTTAATATTTTAATCAGCATTTAAAGATAAAACATATGATTATATATTACATGAATAAAGTATAGCACTATTAAATCCCAACTATGTATTAGGCACATTATAGTATGCTTTGAGTAAAGCCCTAGCCCCTAAAAAGAAGAATTTTTATGGCTGTGCTTTTGTATTTTGTTTAAGAAGCCATAACCAAACCGAAGGTCACGTAGATTTTTCTCCTAAGTTATCTTCCTTGAGTTTTCTTAGTAAGAAACCATATTTTAATTGGAATAATATGGGAATATATTACAGATCAAAAATGAAAGAATTGAAGAATCAGAGTGAGAAAAGGGAGAGGTACCTGGCAAATTCAAAGATGCAGATCAGTCTAAACAGTGGGTTTTGACAAGATGAATCCACTCCATCTTGAATCACTAACTCAAGATTCAAATTTCTTAGGATGGAATCATCTGTCTGGCCAAACTTAGATTACATTCACTACTGAGGACCATTGTGTCTGGATGGATAATTCAAAAAAGACAGTCAAAAGTGGAAAAGAGTCAATTTCCTAACAGCTAATCAAAAATATCCAGAAAAAAATCCAGACTGTCCAACACACAGGAGAGATCACAACCCCATAAAAATAGTAGTGTTTTACCTTATGATAGCATAACTGATCATTCTTCAGATTTTTTTTTTTTGCTCTGGCTCCCCATTAACTCTCTTGTAGGATCTAAGATCTATAATCCTTCTTTTAGTGTTTTCTTTCATGTATTTCATTTGTGAAATTTGGACAAACAATCCCAAAATTTATAGTTGGTGATTTTTAAAAAATACAATCAGGTACTTTGTAAGGAGTGCTAATTACATTTAGATTGTTTATAAGCTCTTAGGTTAAATGAGGACAGAAAAAGAAAATAATTATTAAAAACAAATGCCATTTGTCTAAATAGGTTTTCTTTATTCTATTCCAAAGCAAGTCTCTAATGACTAGCTATTAAAATGGACTTTCTAGTTATTAGGTAGGTAATGGACAAAAGAGAGTTTGAATGATTGATTTTGATGCTGTATATAGGCTCAGTGGGGTTCATGGATTGCTATCATTTATCCATCAAGAATTCTAAAACTAAATCCTGTCTTCACATCAGTCATGGGTGAATATGGCACTGGCCTGTTTAATTGACTAGAAAACACTAATGCACTAAGATTAATAGAAATGGAACTAGGATTCTAAATACTATTTTTCAGTAGGAATACAGCTACTATTACTCTGGTAAAAATTGCTAGGTAAAAATTCAGAAATTCTGAAAATATCAATTAAAATATATACTACTTTCAGAAACAAATAATACAGCATCTTTTAAAAATAACCAGCCTATGTTAGGAAATTCATTTCCTTTTCACACTGGATGTCATATCTCAAATATTCAGTTACCATATATTTTTGTATAATAAGAGGTCATTATGAAATATTGTCAAATATTATATTGTCAAATAGTGTATACCGTTGGGAAAATTTTTGTCACTTCTTTGTCATTTGATGAATGAAGAAATGGGTAATATTCATTCCTTTTATACATTTTTATTATATGCTTACAATGTTTCAAGTACTTTTTTACATATGAAAGTTATAAAGATAAATTAACATAATTCTTCCTATCAAAAAACTTACTTTTTGGAAATGAGAGAAAGTATAATATTATTGAAACATGAAAATGCCGTATAAGACTATTTCTGTTTACATTGCTCAGTTATTCAGTTCTTTAGATTCCACATATAAGTGAGATCATATGATATTTGCCTTTCTCTGACTGACTTATTTCACTTAACATAATGTTCTCTAGGTCCATCCATATCGTTGCAAATGGTACGATTTCTTTCTTCTTTATAGCTGTGTAATATTCCATTGTGTAAATGTACCATAGTTTGTTAATCCAGTTGTCTACCGATGGGCATTTCGATTGTTTCCAAGTCTTGGCTATTGTGAATAGTGCTGCAATTGAATTAGTGTCTTGGGTTTTTCAGCATAAATACTTAGGAGTGGAATTGCTGGGTCAAAAGGTAGTTCCATTTCCAGATTTTTGAGATCCCTCCATACTGACTTCCATAGTGGCTGCACCAGTCTGCAATCCCACCAACAGTGCAGCAGGGTCCCCTTTTCCCCACAGCCCTGCCAGCACTTGTTGTTTGTTGATTTATTGATGATAGCCATTCTGACCGGAGTGAGATTATGATATCTCATGGTGGTTTTTATTTGCATTTCCATATAAAAGGTAAAGATATGACCAAATCAAACAAAAATGGTATGAATTTTTATCTTTACTGAAACTGGGAAATGGCTTCAAACCAACATATACTTTGTTTTAAAAAATTTATTTATTTATATATATATATATATATATATATTTATTTATATATACTTTTAATTAGCTTCAGGTGTACAACAAAGTGCAATAGTTATACTTTTTACCCCCCAATTCTCCCCTCCCACTCCCCCCCATATCATACTATCTATTACAATTCCTTTGACTTCCTTCCACCATATAATCCCCATCCCATGACTGTCTATATATTCAATTACAGTTGGCATACAATATTATATAACATCAATTTCAGGTATACAGTGCTGTGAAGTAATTCTTGTAGATAAATCAGAAGACAGAAGAAGCTTGAAATAAGTTATGGAGGAATGACTCACAGTTCTGATTCCTAAGAAAGTGGAAGGTAGCTCTTCCTTATATCCTGTAACTTAACAGAGGCCAGAAGAGGTATCTCATTTATGATAAGGACCTCTCTTTTGGGAGCCCATTTAAAACAACATAAATAAATATATTTCTGAAATTATAGTAGAAGTATTGAAAGAGTACTAGCCTGACTGTTTTTATCAGAAAATAAAAATTGAAAAGGCTGTGTAAGGTGTGGTTTGTGTTGTGTATTAGTTTCCTAGGGCTGCCATAACAAAGTACCAGAAACTGGTACTTTAGAAACAGGGACAACAGAAATAAATGTATTGTTGCACAGTTCTGGAGGTTAGACATTCAAAAGCAAGTTGTTGTTAAGGGTCACATTCCCTCTGAAACCTGCATGAGAGAATCTTTCCTTGCCTCTGCCTAGTTTCTAGTGGTTTGGCAGCAATCTTTGGCATACCTTACCTTTCGGCTACAGCCTGTCAATCTCCGCTTCCATTGTCATGTGGCATTTTCCCTCTGTGTCTGTATTCATATAGTGGTTTTCTCGTCTTACAAGAATTCCAATCACATTGAATTAAGCAACTGTAAAGATCTCATCTTAACTTAAATACATCTGCAAAGATTCTATTTTTAAATAGTCACATTCACAGATACCTGGATTAGGACATCAACATATTTGGGTGGGGTGGGGGGATACAATTTCACCCCAAACAGTGAGTTTTCATCTTTGTTGCACACTTATTGTGCTATATGAAAACATCATTTATTAAAGGATAACTATAGTAAGTAGGAGCCTCTCTTTAATGATAGATAAGAGTGAATCCATCATATCAAGTTGAGACTAGTGTATATACCATTGTATAATCAATAAGAATTGTAATACTTTTTTAAAGAAAGTACACAAATTCTTTTAAAAAAATAAAGTAAATATTAATAATGGTAAAAGCAGGCATAACATATAATAAAACAGAAAACAAGAAAATATCGGAAAGCATAAATTGAAATGCTGGTTTATGTGTTTGGTCAAAAATAGGCAAGGCTTTGAAGTTTGGGAATGAAAACAGAATTATCCACAGACATAGAAAAGTTAATCGATTTTTAAGAGAATATTACCTATAAACTCTAGGGCAAGAAATTTAAAAATCTGGAAGACAGAGATTTTTTTTTTTAGTAATAGTTAAAACTACCAACATTGATACAAGAAGGACAGAATATTGATAAATCAATTGCCATAAAAGAAGTTGTGAAGATGATTAGAAGTAATTTTTTTTTTTTTTTTTTTTTTTTTTTTTTAGGGCAGTGTCACTGGCCCTCATATGTGGGACCAAACCGGGGCCGCTGGCTTCCCAAGCCATCCCTTAACCACCGTGCCACTCGGCCGGCCCCTAGAAGTCTATTCTTTAAAAGCACACATGCCAGATGATTTTACAGATGAGTTCTACCTAATTTTTAAATAGTAGCTAAATCCAACATAATTGAAAACATTCAAGACTGTGAAAAATATAAACTCTTTCTAATTGACTTTTAACCGAAATAACAATGTTTAATAACAATGTGATAAAGTTAATTCAGTAAAAGAAAACTACTAAATATATACCTATAATTATGTATAAAAATAAAATAAAAGCAAATAGAATCCATCAACTTATCAGTAGATTATCAGGATTTATTATAAGGCTTCAAAGGTGAAGCAACACTAGGAAATTTAACAATATTATGTAACATTCAATTTTAGAAGACAAACCATGGGGTTTTATCAAAGATGCTAAGCAGTTGATAATACTCAGCCAAGGCCATTCATTGAAATTAAAAATGAAAAAGGGATAACTGAATGCCTCACAATAATTTCTTCACACTGGCACTGCTAGAATGCTACTGCAGGCTGTAGGTTTTGCATTTTGCTAAGATCGATAGATGCTCACTTTCCACTGAGGTATGGGTAGAATGAAAATATAGTTTCACTATGATTGCTAGTATAGTTAGCTTGATGGGAATGTAACTAGATTATTAAGATTTCCTTCATCTCTAGAATAAACTGACTAATGTAAAAACATTTCTCTTATGCATCTCTTGAACTTATATATGTATATATAAGTATATATGTATATATGTATATACACACACATATATAAAAAATTGCTTATGTAAATAATATATAGTTTACATATATAATAATATATTTATGTAAATTATATATAATTTATACAATTATATTTATATATAACTATATACAAATATTTATATAATAATTATTTATAAATAGGTTTTCTTTATATTTATTTCAATATATAAATATAGAGAGATCTATTTATGTATTTATAAATCAAATAAAGGTATATATTAAAATGGTATCATAAAGGTATTAGAACATGTAGATATATGTATAGATAGGAATACCTTTCTATATTTTTACAAAATCAGTCAGGAAAGATTAGCCTTAGACCTTGGAGTTAGAGATGAAACAATAAAGCAATTGGCTTTAGATGAGAGAATTATGTCTGAATTTTTATCTGCATCTTAATTTTCTTATATATGCAAAAATTCTTCTTTAGCATGGATTTTTAAGAAAATGGTTGATATTTAGATGTATCAGAAAAATATATTGATTTAGCTATTTCTTATTTGAGGTACGAAATGCTGCAGCAAAGACAAAACCAGTTTTTGGCTAAATTCTGATGTCAAAGCAAATGTTTGGGCTTCCCTACTGAAAATCTCGGCTTATGTTCACATCTCGTTGTACTGTGGCTTTATAAAGGAGATGGAAAACACATCCTCACTCATTTGATAAACACATATCTGGTTTTCAAATTGAAGTTCATTTCCACCAAAATGTAAGCTTTGTTTTTCAAGAAGACTACTCTCACCCTTAAGAAAGTTAATCACCCACTACTAATTATTTAATGCTAACTGAATTCTTAGGTCCATTTTTACATGTAATATTATGTATGGTTCTATATTTCTCTTTCTAGTCAGACTCTGAGTTCATTAAGATAAACTTTAATGCACTGCGAAAGTTCAATACATTATTATTGAGGAAACTATAAACTGGAAAACTAAATTGAGGAATTACCTTCTTAGTACTGAATCAAAGTGGTGTGCTAAATTTAACCCATAATATACAGAGATGTTTCAAATGATGGACAGACTCCTATAACAGAAATAAAGTAAAATATGCTATAAGATTTGTAAATAAAATATAAAAATTCCCTAACATGGCAGAACGATGGAGAATGGCAGAAAATTTAATTTTGCAACTTTAAGGAACCAAAATACTTAATCATTCATAGGTAAAATGAATGAATCCTTACTCAATCTACCTTGCAATTTTCTGACAGAAACTAGTGCTGGCCATCATATCATCTAGGAATTCCCCCATGTGCTTTTAGATTGTCAGCTGAAAAAGATTCAGTTGATTATGAGAGATAGGCATGAAATCTGTCACAGTTCTCATGGATTGAGGAGGGAAAAGATTGATAAATGCTGAGAGACAGGCTGTGTCTTGATTATTTTTGCAAAGTCAGTCATTTGTGTATTGACTATAATTTACTCTAGGAAAATTATTATTGTCTACAATTGACGTATATTTTACTTCATTTTTGACTTAAAATGTCAATGATAATTTTATGCCTGCAATGACTATATATAACAACAGAGAAACACACCTACCGGAATCAACTTTATAGTGTTCAATTTTAAAAACTATCGACATTACAAGATGTATCTCTATCTTATGAATATCAATATTAGATGTATCTTAAGTATGTAAATATAAAAAATTAAGACTAGATTATGATTATATCCAATCAATATCCTCTTAATATTTTATATTAATCTAATAGCACACCTTAACAATTATTTCCACTAAACTCTCATTTTAGAAAAAAATCACTGGAAAATTGCACATATATGATCTTTTCAATTTGTAAATTGACTTTTTGAGCTAGACTGGTTAAATTATACATGGACAAGTTAGATAAGAGAAAATGCAATATTTTTTATTTTTGTTTTTTAAAAGAATGCGTGCAATCTATCAGCTTGTTATAATTCAGACCTGTAAAATAAAAAGGAGTTTTACATAGGAGAAAGAAATAGAATGGACTTTGAAGTCAGAAAACTTGTATTTAAATCTCAGCTTTGTCATTTTCTGCCCTGTTTTCTCTAAAATTTAGTAATCTGTGAAAATCTGTGAAAAATGGGATAATATTTATATGTGTCCAATGATTTTAACCTCAGCTGTAGACCTTTGTTAACACATTTTAGGCTTACTTCGTGGATTCACAATTTGTTAGTTACCCTTCCAAAGCAGCTATATTTGATTTTATATATATATATATATATACAGTAAAACCTTGGATTGTGAGTAATGTGGTTTGCCAGTGTTCTGCAAGATGAGCAAACATTTCTAATATATTTTAACCTAGTAAACGAGCAATGTCTTGCAATACAAGTAGTTTGTTTCCGGAATGAATTTTGCTCGCAAACCAAGGTATTACTCTATATCAGCTGTGCCAAAAAAAAATATGCAAGTGGACACTTTGGTCAATGTTGCTCAAGTAGTAGTTTACCATAATCAGAAGTGTCTGGATGCTGATGGTAACCACTTTGAGATCCTCTTGTAATTGCAGAAGTCAAACAGGACTTGTACTAGGTCTGACAATTAAGTTTGCAAACTTGTTGCAACAATGTTGCTAACCTTTTTTTATATCAGAGGGGTTATTCATTATGAATTTGTACCAAATGGACAATAAACCAAGTTTACTATTTGGAAGTGTTGAAAAGGCTGCGTGAAAAAGTTAGACGACTTGAACTTTTCACCAACAATTCCTGGCTCTGGAATCATGACAATGCACCAACTCACACAGCATTGTCTGTGAGGGTTTTTAGCCATTAAACACATAACTGGATGGGAACACCCTCCCTGTTCACCTTTTGTGAATGACTTCTTTCTTTACCCTAAGATAAAGGAAATATTGAAAGGAAGATTTTTTGATAACATTCAGGATACCAAGAGTAATACGACGACAGCTCAGATGGCCATTCCAGAAAAAGAGTTCCAAAATTGCTTTGAAGGGTGGAGGGTGGACTAGACACTGGCATAGGTGCATAGCTTCCCAAGGGGAGGGCTCGAAAGTGAATATTCAGCAATGAGGTATGTAGCATGTTTTCTAGGATGAGTGCAAACTTAGTTGTCGAACCTCGTAGGTCAAATATACTGAAAACTGAGCTGAATGATACAGAAAAGCAAATCTAGACACTAAGTTCACAACAAGGTGAGCTTTTCATGTATCATTTACACTCTGTTTAGTGCCTAATGCAAAGAATAAATATAAATATAATTCTAGATGTTTTAATAAGCATCAGTGACTAGAAAGTATGCAATGGAGATTTTCTTTAAGTTTTAGTACAATCCAGGCTTTAATTATAAGTTTAAATACTCCTTGTAGGTTATTTCACAGTATAGTTATTCATTTGCTTTTCCTGATTTATCCTGAATTAAGCCCAGGCTGCTGAACTCAGCTGTTTCTAGAAGGCAAAGTACAATATTTATTTGTTATTCATCTTACATTACACCTTGATGATTTTTTTTTACCATACTAAAGTTATTAGCTCATTGGGTGTGATATTGCCATGAAAACTGCTTTCTGAAGTACACAAGGCATTTGGATTATATTGAAAATGTGCGTATCGGCAGCAGGTGAGGAAAGCAAAGGGGCCACACTTGTATTTTTAAAAGCTGTAAATGTATACTTTTATAGTGAGTCAAGGATTTTTGAGAACTAACCTCTTCTCTAGAGGACTACAAAAATAAAAGCGATGGATGTTGTACATAACTTAAGAGTTAACTCATAATGGGCCAGTGAATATTTGGAAAGATTGAAGAAAGAGGATCCCTTTGGTTCATGTTAACAAAAGGAAGGAGAGATATCAATAGCAACAATTTCTGACAAGCACATGAACCGTGGGCCTGCTGGGATATTTCCACCAGTCCGGGCAAATAAATTTATGACTGATAAAATGTATTCCCCATCTCTTTTTTATTAAATCTGTTATTAACCCATAAAGAAGGAAGTGATTGCCTGATTTTCAAATAGCAGTGAGGTGGTCAGGGTCCAATTTAGCCCTAGAAAACCTTAAAAAGATCACACGCAGATATACGGTCAGGGAACCTTTTAACAGGGCTATGTCATGTGAGACGGAAAGTATTGGTTTGAAGATTTACTGATCTCAGTAAATCTACTACAAGGAGTATCCAAGTGCAGTCCATTTTAAAGTGTACTTTCTCAGTAGAGGAAGCCAATAACCATGGGTTTGTATCGATTGGTGGGTTCCTTAGGAATATAATAAAATAATAAAGATTAGCCTTTCTAAATTAGCACTGTAGCCGTGTTCATCAGACAGTTGAGTTCTGGAAAAGTCTTGAAGAGTTTTCATTCTAATCATCTCTTTATATGTGGAAGCAGTAAGAATAAATGACTCATGCACTAGTTTTCCATTGCTGCTGCAAGAAATTACCACAAACTTAGTAGCTTAAAACAACATAATTTTATTATTTTTTACTTCTGTAGGTTACATGCCTAAACTCTGTCCCTTTCTGGAGCCTCTAGGGGATATGTTTCCTTTGTTTTTCCAGTGTCTAGAGGCCACCAAGGTGATAATTACTTTATCACCTCCTTCCTTATTCCATCTTCAAAGCCAGTGACATTGTATTCCTGACCATTCTTCTGTAGCATCCATCTTACCTCTGGCTACAGTCAGGAGAGGTGCATTCAAGATCTCAGGTGATTAGGTTGAGCCCACCCAGATAAGTCATGGTTATCTACCCATCTCAGGTCTGTAACCTTAATCATACTTGCAAAATCCCTTCCCCCGCCCATTTTTTTAAAGTGACATAACATATTCACGGTTTAGGAACTAGGCATTTATTTTTCTACCTACTATAATTTTTCTAAAGCTCAGTGGTCAGAGATGAAATTAGAATAGATTTCCTGAAAGTCAGTGGTCAGAGCTCAGATTAGAAATTTCAGTTCTCCACCACACGTTATTTATGCCACACTGCAAATTATTTGAATCATATAAAGAAGAGATGATTTGTTTAAATATTTCTATCTTCTAAACTAAATGGATTATTTTAAAGGAGAAAACAATGTTCTTATTGGTAAAAGGTGACATGCTATCCTGCATTTGTTTTAACTGAGCATTTTGTGACATGATAGGCCCACTGCTGAGATTGCTAAGGAGGGACTGAAAAATTAGAACACATTTGGAATAAATATCCTCACAGGAAATCTGCCGTTAAAGTGGAGTCTGGGATAGAAGCCAGAAACATGACAGTGGTTGATATGGCAAAAAATGGCTCTGAGATTTTTAAGAAAAGTGATACCTGATAAGTAATATTTAAACTTTCAGAAACATAATTCATCTTTCATGACTGACAAATCACCATTAAAATCTTGCAGAAAAGAGATTTTTTTTTTTGTATTTGTGTTTTCTTGATCTAGGTTAGGAACAGGGAAATGTTAAGGCAAATGGGTGCTTATAATTGTTACCAAAGTACAAAGAGCATAAGCAAAGAAAGAGAATTTAATAACTGTCTCATCTTCTGTAGAAAATCTTTGAGGTGTCATTATTCTTTCCATAGTACATAAAATGGGTGTTCAATCTTCTCTTGCCTAGATGGTATGGGATAGGGTGATTGATCCCAGCTGATAGCTGAGTTGCAAGTTTTGTGCCTTTTATGGTTTTTGTTTGTTTGTTTGTTTATTTTTACATTTCATTTATTTAGACTTCAAAGCATAAGGATTCACATAATCTTATAATATATTCTATTATATTACCTTATAATCTAAGATATACATATATATTTTTTTAATATCTTGTCCCAAGGCCATATTTAGTTTCATGTGTGAAAGGATTAATATGCTAATTTTATTTCTTTTGTTACAAAATAAAAAGCAACATTCATTTTAATGCATTATTTATTATTTTGCTTAAATATCTGCATGACTATATATTCATATGAATCTTAAATTAGTAGTAAATTTACAAGTGTGCGTTTTTGCTTTGCAATAAGCACAGTCATAAGAATTCTTCCAATGGGAATTAATGTGGGGAAAAAACTTGTTAAATGATTACATTTGCAAGGTGTCCAGAACATGTGTCCTCCAGAGAAAGCTGTCAGTGGTACCATAATAACTGTGTCAAGACATTCTGTATGGAAAAAGGAGTTATCATAACACCTTGGAGACTGACAACTGACTTCAGCTGTTGTCAGATGAGAACAAAGCACATACAAGAAAAATTGCAGTGTTACATTAGTTTACTGATGCAGATGGAAAAAAAATATTCCCTAGGAATAAAATGTTCAAAAGAGACCTAAGTGGGAGAGACTCTGTAATGATAAATGAAATTGTATGATCTTTCCATGGCCCATATAATTGGATTTTATTTTATTCTAATTGGTTTTTTTTATTTAAAACTCCTAGCACAAATAAAAATCTTGAAAGGAGAATAAGCTTAAAAGAACAATTTGAGTATCTTTATTACATGAGGTTTGACCTTAGTAGTTCTCTGTTGAACTATGTAACCATTCTATCATTATTGAAGAATAGCATATTGAATCTCTAGAATGAACATATATTGTAGGAAAATCATACAAATTACTTGCTCACCTAAGTCAGCTTCAAAATAATGTTTAAATAAGCTAACACATTCATTCATGACTGATATAACTGCCAGAGAGCAAACATTTATTAACTACTCATCTATGTCTTCTATATTTTCAGTTCCTTACAGTTAACTATAAATGAAACATAATTAATAATGTTTTAAAATGTGTAATCTTCAAGTTAATGTTAAAAAGATGACTCTACGTATTTTATTAGACTCTGTAGATACTATAAAATGACAAAACCCTGAAAGGATGTATAATTGTGTATGACAAATGACATGATTTGCTGGCTGAGGGAATTAGGGGTATGACATGTCCTCAGATGTTTTGTCCAATGTCAGGTATATAAAAATGGAATTAATTCCGATAAAAATGAAGAAGAATTCAAGGGACTCTAAATTTTTCACAAGACACATGATGGAAGGTAGCATGGCATTTTAAAATAGCAAAGAGTGGGCTCACAGGGGAATTAGGTATATGTCTACAGTTTTTGAAAGCCTGTCATAAATAAGGGGATTAATGTCTATTTTAGATAAGTATTTCAAATATAGAATTGTGTTGAAATGAAGGCAGGGTTTTGTGTCAGAGGGATCCAAGTATGTCTGCTACCTAAGGTAATGAGCACCCAGTCTCTTTAGGTGAGAAAACATCGATTCTACATACATTAAAAAGGGATGTTTCAAAAGAAATTTAACATTCATGTAGGCAGCATCTATCTGGTGCAATTGGAATTAATTTGACTTTCTTACTCAATCTGAGCAACTAGATGGCCTACATATATAATATTGGCATGAGTGTGCATGGGTGCATGTTTATAATTCAGCCACTGCATTGACTGTATTGATTAAATCAATGAGTTACAATGACAGAGTGAAGATTGAGACTTTGCTGGTATGGCATGGATGTTGAAATTTCTGAAGTAAATCAGCTAAACAGAGTATGAATCCTTTTAAAAATCTAGACATTTCTGACAAAAATCTTATATGTCCTTAATATTTAATTGCAAGTTAAACATATTCATTAGAAAAATCTTGCATTTTGTAGTCAGTCATATAGTGATTGCTGGTTCAGTTCTGGCCTTTGCTGGCTTTTGCCTATACAACTTCTGTGGATTGTAAACAGGATTTAAGTGTGAAGATAAAGTTAAATGATATATGTGGAGGACCTGTTCAATATCTGATATATGTTAACATCTTAACAGGTATGAGATGATATCTCGTTGTGGTTTTGATTTGCATTTCTCTGATGATTAATGATGCTGAATGCCTTTTCATGTACCTTTTGGCCATTTATATGTCTTCTTTGGAGAGTATCCCTTCATGCCCCTTTCCCACTTTTTAATCAGGTTATTGTTTTTTGCACTATCTTTCTTGATGATTACATTTCAAAAAGATGGCTCCCTAATCTTTGAAAAAGACATTCCTGGATTGTAAAACTGATGAGAGACTGGGAGAAGATTGATATATCAAAGGAGCAAAAATGCTCTAAAAAAGGGAGGTCAAGGACTTATAATCAGGAAGAAATCTTTTTAAATCTTTAGCCATACTGAGAAGAATATTAAGGCCAGATAGCACATGACCAGCATAGTAATTAAGTACAAAGACAGGGGACAGACTACTTGGATTGAAACACTGACCAGCTGTCAAACAGAAAAATTACTTAATTTCTCTGTTCATCGGTCTCCTAACATATACAGTAGGAATAATAGCAGGGCTGTTTTAGGATTACATTAGTTAATATTTTAAATAAATATCTAGAACTTAATAGATACTTGTACTGTCTAAGCAATTGTTTAAAATATTTAATTCTTGCAATAGCCATATGAAAGGTGCTATTGTTCCTGTTTTATTGATAAGGGAAATGGGGCTAAGGGGGATACAATTACATTATAGATCCAGCCTGTATTGGAACACAGGAGGTCTGAAGCTGAGACTACTATTCTCTAAACTGGGAGACACATACAAGTAATAATTATGACATAAATTCCAGCAAATTAGCTGTAAAGTAAAACTACAAAAGGAAATCATGGTCTTAATTTTTTTTAGTGTTTTGAGATGCATGAAGTCAGAATGAAGTTACAAATGTGAATGTGCAATTCTGAGAAGGAATGTCATTTAGTCATTAGTTTCTCATTCTTTTCTACCCTTGTGAGAAAGAGAAAACAGTATTCACTCGCCACTTACTATGCACTGACTATAAATAGCACTGTGATGAATGCCTGGATGTTTCTCCATGTATTAGACTCAGCCTGCATTTTGAATGACATGAAAACAAACATGATAGATGCTTATTTCTTTCACACATAGACTTTATAAACTATTAAATTCTGATTAATAAAGGGAGGTGTTAGAAAAAAATAAGACTTTGTAAACAGTAAACTAATAGTATTTTTAATCCAAAATTCAAGTGGAATGAATTATGCAAAGTCTTTATGACTTATTTTGATGTCAATTATATATTTCCGTTAAAATCATGAGTGCATTCTAAGAACATATACTAAAAAATATTTTCATGCAAAAGGAGGTGAGATTGACTTTACTAAAGAAAATTCAAAGTAGATCTGACCCATCCATAGATAAGTAGAAATTGATTACATAATACTTTTATTATGGCATTGCTTATATCTCATCTCTTTAAACTTCAGTTCAAAGGAAAGTCCATTTTTTAAAAACATGAAAAATAAAGGATACAAAAGAGACTCATCTTTATTAATTACCATGCATGGGAGAGCAGAAAATGAAAGGGAAACATAATTAGCATAGATAAATGGGTGCATGACCCCATTAATTAAGCTGTAGGGGACATTCAACACTTAAAGAATTTTATCTTACATTTTTTGAGTCATTATCTTTTTACAAACAGTTTCTCTGGCACTTTCTTCTGTTAAGAAGTCCTCTATCTGTGATGTCACGATGCCATTATTCTCATGGGGTGAAAACTTCAACTTGGTTAATTGGGCCACTCAGAACATAAATTTGAGCTCAAATCAGTTAACACAGTAGGTAGGAGGCTTCCCAGTGTGGGCAAGAGAGCCAAGTTTTAGTTGGAGAGAAGACACTGATGGATCATTTTTAATTACAAATAAATGGACTTCTGTGCAAATAAGAATATCAATTAACTTCCTCAGTACCCACTTCAGTGTTTTAATGTATAAATTGGGAAGGCCCATCTTTACCAGAAAAGCATGTTGGGGATTTGTTTCAATCTCTCTCTCTCTCTCTCTCTCTCTCTCTCTCTCTCTCTCTCTCTCTCTCTCTCTCTCTCTCTCTCTCTCCCCCTCCCTCTCCCTCTCCCCCTCCCCCTCTCCCTCTCCCTCTCCCTCTCCCTCTCCCTCCCTCCCTCCCTCCCTCCCTCCCTCTCAGGTTTTATGGAGGTACAATAAACTACAGGTAGCAAAGTGTATATATTCTTTGATAGGTTTTGCCAGGTGTAAACACCTGTACAACAATTACCACAGTCAAAATAATAAACCAAGTTTCCTCATGAAACTTTGTAATTCCTCTTGCTCATCCTCTTTCTCCTCAGAAACTACTGATCAAGTTTCTCTTACTAGAGATCAACTTGTATTGGGTTGTTGGAAAAGTCATGATGTATTGTTGCAACAAAAAACAGAAAAAACATGTCATGACTTTTCTGACAACCCAATATTTTCTAGAATTTTATATGAAAAGAATCTTATAGTATGTATTCTTTTTTTATGCTTTATTTCACTTACAATTATTATTTTGAGGATTTTCCATGTTTTAATATGTATCAGTGGTTCATTCCTATCTATTAGTGACTAATATTCCATTGTATGGATATACCACAGTATGTTTATTCATTCACCTGTTGGTGATTTAGATTGTTTGTTGTTTTTTTTGGCCATTATACTGGGTTGTTGGAAAAGTCATGATATATTTTGTCTATGTTTATCAAAGGACATTTATTTATATAAAGAACAAAGGTCAATCAACGATACATTGCCCATTTTGTTCGATAACCTTTTTCCATCTTTCAGTGATCCTCATAATTCCTCATTCATAGAAGGACCTGTGTTTATTTGTGAAAAACTGAACAAGGTACTGATTAATAGCCTCATCTGAATTGAACGTTATACCACGCAAGGAGTTTTGAAGAGAGAAAAACAAGTGGAAGTCTGATGGTGCAAGGTCAGGCAAGTATGGTGGGTAAGGCAACACATTCCATCCAAGCTCCAATAATTTTTGACGGGTGGTTAAACTTGTGTGTGGTCTCACATTGTCGTGATGGAACACAACTCCTTTACAATTAACGAGCTCTGGACATTTCTGGATGATGGATTCATTCAAACTATCGAATTGCCAATAGTACACATTCGAATTGATTGTTTGGTTCCTTGGTAGGAGCTCAAAAAACACAGCACCTTTAAAATCCCACCACACTGAGAGCATAACCTTCCTCTGATGAATGTCTGCTTTCAATGTCGTTTGAGTCAAATCATCACGTTGGGACCAAGACTGTTTGTGCACCACATTGTTGTAAACAATCTACTTCTCATCACCAGTTATCAGTCACTTCAAAATGGATCGTTTTCCTCATGTTTAATGAGCATATCACAGATATTTATACATGCCATCAAATGAACTTCTTTGAGTTCATGTGGAACCCAAATATCAAGCTTGTTTATATATCCCAGCTTCTTCAGGTGGTTTTGAACACTTGAATGATGGATGTTCAATGTTTCTGCAATCTCTCGTGTCATGTAACATGGGTTTGACTCAATCAATGCCTTTATTTTGTCTTTATCAACCTCAGTGGCCTCCCTGACCGAGGAGCGTCATTGAGGTAAAAATCACCAGCCCAGAATTTTGTGAGCCATCGTTGGCCTGACATTCTCGTAGAGCATTGTCATCATAAACTTTATGCAACTTTTCACAAGCTTGACACATGTTCTTCCCTTTATGGAAGTAAAACAGTAAAATATGGCAAAAATGCACAGTTTGGTCTTCCATCTTCAACTTGTTGTAAAATATCCAAAACTCAACCAAATCGTTCAATTTCTTTTTTTAGAATGAAGCTAGGACTGTCATCTGTCAAATGACATAGCAATAACATGAATGTGAATGACTCTAGTACTTCCAAAAGTGAACTAGTGCCATCTGTTGTAAACATGCATCATGACTTTTCTGACAACCCAAGAAGACATATTAGGAATTTTTAAAAATGTGAATATATTATTTTGCCTACATACTTCCTATGGTATACACAACAAATTAATATAGGCATGGATGTCACTTTAGTTTTTAATGGGCACATATTAACTGCATGGTCATTCATAATTTTTTAATGGAATATGACCCAATTAAGTCAATAGTATGGGTCAACCTTGATTTTGTATTTTGAAAACTTACAAGGTTGAAATAAAACACTTCAAGGTAACTTGTGGGTATTTCCTCTTTCATTTTTCTAATTTTACCTCAATGATTTCCAGATATTTGAAGCCCATTACATTATTTGCGCTTGGTTTTATATTAAAGAGAATGCTGTGTACTCTACATGATTAGAAAATATTATTTGTACACTCGGACAGTTATATTTTCCACCACCAAGCTAGGCAGAATGAAGGATTTTTTGTTGTTGTCTGTTTGTTTGTTTTCCCTGGTGTTTTCAAAGCATACAAATTCATAGTAAATGATGCTCACAGTAAACGTGATCTAATGGTTTCATTATTATTTATTATTACAGTGATTACTATAATAACGATTTGGATATATTTTTACTTAAGTAGGTCTATAAACTGTCAATTTAGCAATGTGAAGGTCAGAGTCACCTTCACAAGAGCATTTTTGGGTAGGTGGAAAGAGGGCTAAAACCCTAACTGGAGTGGAAGAGAGAATCCTTATAAGCTGCTTTATAGTTTAAGACTATAACATATTTGTGGAGATATATATGTGTGTGTTTATATATATTAACTTTTGCTACATCTATAATTATATATATATATATTTATTTATCTATATAATTTTTGCTATTTGTATATGTGTGTGTGTGTATGTATATGTATATATATATTGGGGCCACCAAAAAAAAATGTATACAAGTGGACACTTTGGTCATAGTTGCTCAGGCAGTAGTTTGTCATAATTAGAAATGCCTGGAAGCTGATGGTAACCACTTTGACCACCTCTTGTAATTGCAGAAGTCAAACATGGCTTGTATTTATCTTTTGTTATCGGTATATATTGAGTATTCCAATTTTAATACATGTTTTTGGCACCCTCTGTATGCCAAAAAAAATGTATACACATTTTAAGAAAGGAAAAAAACTGTACTAAAATTGTAATACTCAATATATACCAATAACAAAAGATGAATACAAGTCACGTGTATACATTTTTTTTGGAACCCAGGTATATACAATCTTCCCCAAATGAATACGTCCATTCATTCTATGACTCAGGTCCTACTGGATCACTTACCATTTCCCAAAGATAGCACATTCACTTCTTACTGCCTCAGCTTTTGCATTCCCCTTGATTTACTCAACTTACAGGATGCTGTGCATGGAGTTTATCCTCCTGAGTGGGATTAGCCCTAGTGGGCTCTGCTACCTGTTGGATCACCCTTTGTGTGTGCTGCTTGTGGAGCTAATTGGGCAGTGCTCCACTGTGGTCTGAAGTCATTCTCCAAATATGTTTATTCTGGGGACTCTTGGAAGGGACTCCCATGTATGCCCAGGTCACCCACTGCCTATGACCAGCCAGGGACTACCTGACAGGAGCTCTAAAGCAATTGTGGTTGTTCGCTGCCTGTACTAAAATTAGAGACACATAGGAGAGGACATGCAGCAAACTAAGGACAGCTGCCACCAATACCAGGCCTGCTCCTCAAAAAACCAGGACACCCAGAGTCCTGGGGCCACCTGCTGGGTCAGCCACTGATTGAGCCTCATGTGGTACACAAATTGGGTGAGGCAGGGTTTAAGAGAGTCACTAAAGTGGGAAAAGTTGTGTTCACCAAGTTAATGTAGATTCTGGTTTGGTGCCAGTGCTGAACCTGGAGCTACTCAGCGAAAGTCTCAGAGGACACCGTGGCCAGTCACTTCTTGCCTAGGGTCCACAGACTCTGATAGTTTTCCAAGAAAGGGTGCAATGTGTGTGGGGCTGACTGCTCTTGAGGAAGTGATTCCAGCGTTGGGGTCCTTGGTTGGGGTGGGGTCCCAGTGAGTCAGCAGGGTGGAGCAGCAGAGCTCCCCAGACCAATCAGATTCAGATTTAGCTGGGGAGGGCAGGCTCAACACAGGAAAGATGGCGCCCACTTGCTGGCTGCATGGGAGAATGTCCTCCAGCCCTCACTACAAAACCACACACCTCAGTCTGCTCCCCGTATACCTGCGACGCCCCCCGAGTTACCATCCCTCCTCTGAAGCCCACGGTGAGTGCCTGTGAGCGAGTGAATCTGTGTGTGACCCTTTAGGAGGATGCCTGGGTTTCCCACAGCCTTCCATCCCACGCAGATAGTCAGAATCCCCACTGATTTTTGCAGCCAAATGTTGCAGGGCCCTTTAGTGTGGCACCAGTACCCTGGGCTGGAGAGCCTGGTAGAGGCTGGGGTCCCTCGTTTCTCTGGGGGGAACTTTCATGGCCAGTTAATCCCTCCTGATTCTCATTCACCACACACAGGTGTGGGGCCTATTCCATGTCCCTGCCCCTCCTACTAGAACCAGCATGGCTTCTTTATATCCTTAGTTATAAAACTTTTGTTCAGCTCGACCAGATGTTTGTCCAGGTTAATTGTTCTGTAATTTATTTGTAATTTTAATGTGTTCACAAAAGAAAACAGGCACAGTGTTTATCTACTTCAACATTTTGGGTCTCTTTTCCAATGATATATTGTTACTACTCTTTTCTCTGCTGCCGTGGTTGGGAAACTAAACACTGTACTTTTTTTACTCTAGACAGTCTTTCTAGACTTCCTTACGGTAGAATCCTGACTATGATACAGCTTTTTGTAATCTTTTGAATGATATTTATATTTTGAACATGGTCAGATGGGAAGAGAATCATGACATCATTATATTGTGGAGTTGTAGAAAAGAATTCCTCTAAGTATTGTCACATGTTGCAGCAGTTTCCAAAATCAGAAAGTAACTTCCTGATATGGAAGGAAGGAAAGTGTCATTTTCAGTGACCTAGTTTTATGTGGCTTTGAAAGTCATGTGGAGACTTAGCAGAGCATCTATTTCTCTATCCTATCCATTGGATGTTTAAGAAATTCTAGACTTTTTAGTTTTCCTAAGTCAGAGCACATTGTGTTCTTTCCCACTGAACTCTCTGTAATCAACAACGTTATCGCTGCTACCTGGGTTTGGGATAGGAGGAGTCGGTGAAGTTTGTAAGCTGTAAAACAGAACAAGATTGCAAATATAGTGTAGGAAACCAAAGAAACTTCAACTTTTTCTGTAACAAAGTATGTTACTAAAATTTCTAAAACAAAATGGCCAAAATCTTATTCTTGTTAATTATTGGTTGTAGGAACATAGGGTGTTTTTTTTATTGTGTTTTTGTTTTTTAAAAAATTATAACTCTTTTTTCCCCTGCATTTAAAATATATATATATCAATATAAACGTAGATATGGAGAGAAATCAAAATGAATGCTTGCCTGTGAAATTATAAATGAACTAAGAGTCTATAAATCTACTCAGACTATTACAATATGGTATTTTGTTTGCAAATAAGACCCAAAGCACAGAGCTAAAAGGCTTTTATGTACTCAGTCCTTGAGTGAAAACATTCATGAAAAACTCTTTGCTATTCAAAATAGTACTTTCAGCAATAATGTAATTTTTACTTCTTTCTAAAATTTCAAATCTGTTTTATGTTTTGTTTTGTGTTTTCTCTTTTCAAAAAGGCAGCCTCTTACACTGACTGCTTGGCATTAAATACATTTAGCCGAAAAGGAGCTAAGTAGAGGTAGTATTCCTGAGTGTATAACTCACTGTGTAGTGATGCGACCTTGTCTAGTCCTTATTTTGTTCCCTTGAAAAACGAAAGGTGGGGTGTTGAACTATACAAAATGAGAATAGATGTTTCCAAATGTTTTCCTGTTCTTTTCTTTTCTCTTAAGATGTAAAGGCTTTTGTTTAAAGGAACTTAGAATAATAGGGAGAAAAATAAATGCATTCACCTGTTTTTACAGTGAAATGTGCTAATCTATCATTTTGAAAACAATAATTCATACAAAATCTCTACAATGCAAGAAATAGAATTTGTATATTATAAATAATTGGGCTAAATGTGGACTATACTGTGTTTTACTTGATGCATGAACTGCATTTTTGAAAATAGTGTTTTTGAAAATAGTTTGCTCTCTAAGACTCCGCTGCTTATATAGTAGGCCCATGTAGCTATTTACATCTAAATTAGTTAAAATTTTAAAAACTCAGTCGGACTGGTCACATTTCAGGTCTTCCGTAGTCACATGGGACTAGTAGCTATCATGGGACAATTCGGTCACTGCAGAGAGTTCCAGTGTCAGCACTGCTCTAAAAAGTTAGATCTCAGTGATATGCTCAAGCTATGTATGTGGATGAGTATCTGCTTCTTAGCAATACCAAGAAGGGAACCATTACAATATTGTAAAAATAAAAACATTCAAAATTTTTCCTAGCAAAATTAGTATGAGAACTGAAAATAACATAAGTGGGATGACTGAACCTAGAAAGAGTTCAATAATAATAGGAATATCGAAAACTATAAATGTTCTCTCATCTATAGTATTAAGTATATATCTGTCTATAGAACACGGGTACACATTTCTGTTTATTAAAAAAGATCTCTGACTTTATAAGTAAAGAAAGTGGGTGTAGGGCTTTGGGATGAAGTGTGAGCAAATATATGGCAAAGCTTGAAAAAGCACAGGAGAGACTGAAGGGTGTTACGTCTCACACTGAACAAGTTTTGTCAAAGTTGATGCATTTGCCATGAAGAGAGCTGGCTGTGGGGGCTTGCCTATCTGTCTCCTCAGAAATGAGCCCTTCTGGATGCCCTATCAAGTGTAATGTAATGTCCGAATTTAATGAATTACTCGTACCAGGATTTAGTTGACATGCGGACCAAATGAGAAGCAAATGGGCAGATTTGGTGGAAGAGATGAGAGGTGGGGAGGTTGCTTTATGATTTATAAAGGGTGTCATTGAAATATTGAATGATGTTGTTCTCAAAAGGCAATTGTTCTCAAATAGGAAAAAAGTAAAAATTTCTGTATATTTTTTGTTTGTTTTATTTCTATTAGTTTCCCCCCCCATCTTTATTGAGGCATAATTGAGAAATAAAAGTTGTATATAAAGATGCACAAGTTAATGTTTTTAACTTATACATATACATGGTGAAATAATCACCACAATTAAGCAGATTAGCATAACATAACCATCACCTCACATAGTTATCATTTTCTTTTTTTTTTCTTTTTTGTTTTGCAGTGTGTTGAGAACACTTAATATTCACTCTTTTAGCAAAGGTTATATAGACTTGTATAATACACAAGATCTTTAACTATAAACAAATTACTGTGCATCATATCTCCAGAATTTATTCGTCTTGCATAACTGAAACTTTATACCCTTTGGTGGATGTCTCCCCTACTTCCCCTCCCTCCCAGCTTTGCTTCTATTGGCTCCACTGCTATTTTGACTGTATCTTGTATCTTGTTATCAGGAAAATCTGCTTACTCTATGCAGGTGACTATGAAGCAGTAATTTTGTAGCCTTTTGATTTGGCGATCACAATTTGAGACTCGAGGTGCACTAGTTGTCTTGAAATTACTAACAAATGTTCAAGGTAAAACATTATTACTGAGGGTATGGAAGGAACAAACTAGATAAAATGATTACAGCTGCTTCTGTTTGGTTACTTAGAAGAGAAACTAGAAAGTATGATAGAGAATAAGGTAAAAATGAAATTTCAGTCAGTATTTTCTTTAAATATTTTGATATAAGAGTAATTATTAAAATATAGTAAGTTTACTGTGAATTTCACATTTTTGTCAATTTTTAAATGAAAGAGTTCACAAATTCAGTCATTCAATTATGATTATTTGAAGAATGATGGTGTTAAAGAGGTAAATTTGAATTTTTTCAAAGTGGATGAACAACAGTTTATTTTATGGAAGATATTGACAATTCATAAATATTGAATATTGAATGCATTAAGAAACACTTCTTTGACATTTTAAATGCTTAACTTACTTCCCCTTCATCAGAAATAAACAAATATCTTCATAATATTTAATGTGATTTAAATTATACTCTGAGTACAAATTCTTGTGCTGAAAACAGAAGTCTCTTTGTTTTGTTCCATGTCACACATATTCTCACTTGTAATCATGAAAGGTTTAAATACATATGCCACAGCAGCTAAGACTTGGTAAAGAAAATTGCCACATTAAATGACATGAATCAATTCCTTTTAATATAATAACAGTTCTTAGGAGATGTAAGGAATAAAGATGTTAAGTGTATATAAAATACTACCAGTGGACCCAAACATAATTCTGACCAGTTTATCAAATCATGTTTGTCATATATGGAAAAAAAATAAACTACAGAAATTTCCTCCCACTATTTAAAAATAGCCTGATACTCCATTGAGATTTAATAATAACAGGCAAAGTTTACCCTGTAATATAATTCATATTGCCTAGAAAAAGGAACAAAATTATTTCATACAGAATTGCCTTTTCAAAGGAAGATATTTTATTATTCTACTTCTCTTGTGTAGTAGGAAATATCCTTTCAGGAGACTTTTAAGTGACTTCGGTAAATGGAAAAATAATGATACATACACTTCTGTAATTTAAATGATAAAAGGGATTTCAAATTAATTTTGACTTTTTAGTAGCCCTTTAGTGTCATTCTCTACCCTTTATGTTTGAAGTGCGTATAAGGAAGTAAAAAAAAAACTAGAAGAGTAATGGAATGTGTGTCAGACAACGGCAATGTGCTGCCTCAGATCCCTCAGCCTCACCTGGTTGCTTCTCCCCAGCCACCTCTCTAGAGCCTGACTTTTGCTGAGTTCATGGTTATATCAGCATCAAAACTGGTGACTGGCTCATCCGCTGATTTTCAGAGACATGTGAAGCATCAGGCCACAGGCTATGGTATTGGCTTTCCCAGGGAGAACTTAAGGAACCTGTGATTGCAGAGGAGTGGAGGAAAGAAGACGGAAGGGATCTCTAGAAAAGTCACCCCTCCATCCCTTCTCTAGTGGCCAGGTATGAGGCACAGTAAGTGACTGGTTATGTCTATGGTGAAGCAATAACCAGTTTGGTTATGTTCTATCTTCTGTGCCTTTACTCGCACTCTTCCAGGATTGCACCAACCAATAAAGAATCAGCACTTAAATTTGCCTTAGTAAAAGGCACCTTTGATAAAAGGCTGCCTTCCTTTGACAAGATACCCAATCTACAAAATCATCAGTTACAGAGATTATAAATTAAAGAGGTTATTAGAATGCGGGCTCCCAATGTAGAAAAAAGCATGCCACAGCTTGCCTCTGACAGTTTCCAACATCGCCTGTTGGTTTGGATCCCTCTGAAAGAGTTCTGAATAGTGGGTTAACCAACATAAATGATCAAATAGAAAGCTCAAGTGAGGTACACACTGGCTGTAATACACAGAGCCTGCTAAGATGCAGAGTCTCTTTGGTGATAACAGCCAGTTTTCTTTGACTTCTGAAGAGACTGACATTACGAATCTGCCCACTTAATCCCAAGGAATTTTACTTAGCTAGCAGTCTTCTGAATTTTGATGGGACTTATCAACCATGCTTGCTGGTAGAGGTGTGATAATGCTACAGCCACTCCACTGAGACTGAGGCTTCTAATTTGCCAAGCAAGAGGGTAGTGTTTGTCTAATGAACAGTTTGCATATCAGAAGGTAGAGTACTTATGCTAAATCCTGGCATGCTCCCTGCTGGCAAATGGGAGTCAATTTAATTATCCCTGTCCTAGGAGCACATCTCTCTATATATCCCTTCCAAATGGGCAGATCCTTTCTGGCATTTATGAGACAGAGAGATTAACTATAAAATATCAGTTTCTATTACCTGTTCAGTATGGAAATGGCAACAGCATATTGAATTGGCCCAAAGGGCACCACCACAAAGTCATTTTAGCTCATGTGAACATTGACCAAACTCCATTAGATCAGTCAGGAATCCCATTTCTTCGTGGAACTTAGTAGGGAGGTGGTATTGGTGGTTATGTCCAACAGAACAATAAAAGTTTGAGTTTTTCTGTTCTCTGAAATTTCCTAGGATATTTGGATGGTTGCATATGACCCTAAATCCCTCTGGGAGACAGGGAGACCTCATTCCCACTCTTAAAAGTCTTTTTCCTTAAAGCAGCTGAGTGTAGAGTAAGGAGGGTCTAAGCAATCAGAGTACACAAAAGGACAGACCAGCTTCATGCTGTTAAGCAAGGCTCATTTATTGTTCTTTTCTTTTCATGCAGTTCAGCAGTTTCTTGCCGGTCAACAACAGTGCTGTCTAATGTTTTCAGTCTTCCCCAAATCATATATCCAGAGGCAAGATCAGCACTACTGACATGATTTATTTTCTCTTTGGGGAACTCCGACGCTGTAGCCACAGTCATATTGTTTCTGAGTGGACCCATAGGGTTTCTAACTTCTTACCAACTCTGGCTTGTCTCACATGGTGGTGACATTTTTAAGGAATCTACTTTAATTAGAATCATTTGTCACCCAGGTATAATGAAACATCTTTTAGCCTCTCACCAAAATTCTACAAAAGGGCTATAGGAATTTACCAGAAAGTTTGGATGATTGCAAATTTATCAAGAATTATTTGGGTCATTTTTTCATTCTTCAGTAGATCACATTTAGCTGTGTTGTATACCCAGTATGAATATTAATCAAATGCCTCATCTATAGTTTAGTATGAGAGTTCATGTTTTAGAAAAATCTACCTGATAGGCCAAATCTCTAATATGAAGCAGGGCCCATTGCAAACAAACAAACAAAAAAATAACACACACATAAGACTCTGAGACATTTTCTGTTGTCTCCAAATGGATCCAAAGTTGTCATAATAGCAGAGAGGGGCTGAGCCTTAAGACAGCTCAGCTCTAGACATTCATCATAAACAACCATTGTTTTCCCCATCCCTTATTTCCCAATTGATCCAAAGTTCTACTGATTTACCTTATTTCTGCATGTAGTGCTCACAGATTTCCCTCATTTCATGTTCAGTGTAGGTTCACATATTTGTAACTATCTTTTGAAATGAGTGAACCTTCTGAACATTCAGGATGAAACTTTATGGAGCAGATCTAAGATGACTGTCAGATTAGTGAGAAAACCTCTTATCCTATTCAGTGGAAAGTTAGCAGAAATAGGCCTCCATTGGAAAAACTATTTTCTGGTCTGTAACCACCAACTAGTACCAACTCATTGATAGGCAATAAAGTATTATGCAGTATTACCCTTTATTACCCAGTTGACCATACAATTTAATCAACATGTTTGCTATTTACTCCTTGGACTTACCTCAGATCCTGTCAGTAAATCCACAAGACCTTCAACCTTCCTCTTCCCATAGTCATTTCTCTGTCAACATCCCATCCTCATTGCCCAAACTGTCAAGAACTGTGAAAAATGGTACCCTACTTGTGTTAACAAGTTAGCTTCATTAATTACTGTAGAAGACATGCAATCCTGGGACAGAGACAAATATTTTATTACTCACAGCACCGCAAGCCTTAAGTACAGCATCATGTCGTATCAATTCTTCTTGCCCCCAAGTCCCACAAGAGTAATAGAGATGAACTAGAAGGCTGTCCAGGCAGCTACAGGTGAAGATGATTGACCCAGAGAACCCAAATATTTTACTACAGCCCACAAGGATTCCTGCCTTGTGTTTTGAGAAGAGTTACTATCTCTGTCTTCTATGACTCTCCACAATATAAACAACCTTGAAAATGATTGCACAGAACAAAAGCATGTTAGTGTTTCAACTTAAAAGAGAACCGTAGAGAACTGACTTACAACAATTGAGGCTTGTTTTACAGCATAGCATATGGTATATTTTTATTACATACCACATTGTGTGAAAAGAATGTTTATACTGAGGCTGTTTGGCTTAGTGTTTACTGGAATATCAATTAGGACAAATTGGTTAAAAATGATACTCAGCTATTCAGTGACGATAATTTATTTCTTTGCCTATTCTATCAGTTGCTGAGTCATATCTGCAAAACGTCCACTTATAATTGTGGCATGGTATGTTTCTTCCTTTTATTCTATCAACTTTTGCTACATGTGATTTGGAGTTTTGATATTGAACACATAAACAATTATTACATTTTCTTACCGATGAATTTATTTGTATTGTAATAAAATGCATTCATTTTTATCAACACTCATATTGAAATGTAATTTTATCAGATATTATTAATGTAATCACTCCAGCTTTCTGATGCTTACTATTTGCATGGTGAATCTTATTCGGCTTATTCACTTTCAACCTATTTTTGGTTTTTGTATTTAAAGTATATCTTTTATAGACAGCATAAAGTTGCTTTTTGTTTGTTTGCTTGCGATTTTATCAAATCTGGAAACCTCTGTGTTTCAACTGGAATATTTAGTACATTAGCTTTTAATGTAATAATCATAATGTAATTATATTGTAATGTATTAATTGATGTACATCTCAATTTTGATTTCATGATCAAGATCACAGATTTTTTTTGTCGTAATCAATAATATGATTCTAAAATTTCTATAAAAATCAAAGGAAGGAGGATAGCTAAAACCATTTTGTGAAAGAAATAAGAAGTTGTAGGGTGTCCAATACCTAATATCAAGACTTACTATAAACCTACAGTGATTAAGAGAGCATGCTATTGGTAAAAGTATAGAACAAATAATAATGGAATTTAATTGAAAACCCAGAGGTAGACACTCAACGTATATGCCGAACTGATTTTGACAAATATACAAAACAAGTCAATGAAAAATTTTTTCAACAAATTATAATATTTTGAAATCCACATGCTAGAAAGTATAGAAGAAAGAAATCATTGACCAATACTTTATATTATATATAAAAGATCTTTCAAGGGCCAGCCGAGTGGCACAGTGGTTAAGCGCTGGCTTGGGACACCAGCGGCCCTGGTTCGGGTCCCACATATGAGGGCCAGTAACACTGTCCTCAAAAACACACACACACACACACACACACAAAAAAAAAAAAAAAATCTTTCAAATTGGAAAATAATTCAAAATGTAAAATTTAAAATTTTAAAACATCCAAAAGGAAACCTAAGAGAAAATATTTAATCCTTGGGACATTTTGCTCAAGATTTCTTATATATAACCAGTAGCATGAGTCATAAAATAAAAAATGATAAATTAGATTTCATTATAATTAAGAACTGCTCTTCAAAAATATTAAGAACATGAAATGCAAATCTCATATTGGGAGGAAACATTTGCATAATTTATATATAATAAATAACTTATATCCAGAATATATTTAAAAATTTCAAAACTCAAACTAATAAAAAAAAAAAAAGGCCAAACTATTAGGACAGGTCACCAAAAAAGATATATAAATGGAAAATGAGCACTTGTAAAGGTGTTCAATATCATTATAGGAAAATGCAAGCTAACACCACAAGTAAAGAGTACTACACACCTATTGGAATGACTTAAATAAAGGTATCATCATCATTATCATTAGAAAACTGACAATACCAAGTTCTGGAATGGATGCCAAGCAACTGAAAATATCATCAATTGCTGGAGAATGCAAAACCACACAGGCAATTTTGCAAACCATTTCTAAGTTTTAAAATTTTAACGAATACTCTTCATATGTCCTGGAAACTGCACTCCTAAGTTTTGCCAAAAAATGAAAATTTATACTCATGCAAATGACTGTACACAAATATTTATGGTGGCTTTTTTACATAATCTCCCGAATCTGGAAATAACCCCAAATGTTTCAAATGGTGAATGAAAAAAAAAGTAGGTTGTGTACATACAGTAGAATACTGCTGGTCAATAAAAATAAAGGTACTACTCTGAACAACACAAATGAATTTTAAATGAATTATGCGAAGTAAAAGTCAGACTCAAAGGGCTATGCACTGTATGACTCCACTTATAGGAGGGACAGCAGATAAACAATAAGGTACACTCAGTAAAAGTAGCGGATAAATAAAATGAATGAAAAATGAGCAGAGGATGCTTACAGTGAGTGTAGGATGACTGAGTCAAATTTACCAGGTTGACAAGGAAGGTTTCACTGAAAATGTTGCACTGAGTAAAGATCTGAACAAGGTCAGGGGACAAGTCACAAAAATTGTCCATATTAGCAACGTGATGTAAAAAGTGTCAATCTAGGACTGTATCCAATGATTTGTGGTAGCACAGAGGAGCAAACTATGCCTCTGACATGAGCATTGAAACCTACACTCCAAATCAGTTCTCTTTGGACAGATGAGACATTGTAATTCATTATAAAATAGTTTCTGTATTAACAAGATATGAAGGGATTCTAGTCAGTAATTTAGACATTTATGAGGACACACATATGACAGTCCTGGTGTTTAGGTGACATTGCATGTATTTTCATTCTGGGGAGCAGGATGGATCAGAACATGTATCTGAAGGACATGAGAAGACTGAAATAAGGAAGTTACATATTATTTTGTAGAAAGAAAGGGATTCTTTTAGAATTTACAACAGGACAAGTGGCATAATCAGATTTATAATAACTTGTATTGCACCTTTTTTAACACTGTCATCTGAGGTCCTCTGACAGTGAAGTTCTCTGACAGCAACAAAACAGAAAAATTGAATAAATAAGCAGACAGTAAATATCTAAGTAGCACTGGAATTTCATGACAAATCAGTGTCAATTACAAATGGTTTTTGTTGGTACAGTCTGAAACCTTGTTATCACCTGTGTTAACTTGTGTTATCACCTGTGTTCTCACTTTCAGGATTTTGTGAAAATGAGAATATATTTTCTGTATGCAGTATAATGAAAGCTTTATTCCACTTTCTTATGGCATATTTTAATCCATTTCTCTAATTTTGCTCAAAACCATTATATTGAAACATTTTAATCTCCCTTTTTTCTGATTGTATTTAATATATATTTATTGTAACACAAAAAAGCAAATGCACATAAAAGAAATCAGAAAAAAAATAAGCCAATATATTGCCACTATTAGCACTTTGTTTTATTTAGTTTCAAGTTGTTTTTCCTACTTTTTGTCTTTTATTTGACTGGAAGTAAAGCCAAAATTAATGGGGAGTTTTTTTCTCTCTTTTTTTTAAAAATTGTTTATTGGGACGATAATGGTTAGGAAAATTACATAGGGTTTAAGTGTACAATTCTGTATATCACATTGTGTGTTCATCATCCAGAGTCAGTTCTCCTTTCATCACCATATATTTGATCCCGTGTACCCTCTTCTACCACCCCAGTCCACCTTTTACCCTCTGGTAACCACTAAACTGTTGTCTGTGTCTATGAGTTTTTGTTTCTTTATTTGTTTGTTTTGTTCTTCTGTTGCTTTCAGTTTTATATCCCACGTATCAGTGAAGTCATATGGTTCTTGACTTTTTCTGCCTGATTTATTTTGCTTAGCATAATAATCTAAGATCCATCCATGTTGTTGCAAATAGCAGTATTTCATCTTTTTTTTTTAATGACAGAGTAGCATTCCATTATGAATATATACTACATGGTATTTACCCAATCATCTATTGAAGGACACTTTGGTAGTTTCCATGTCTTGGCCATCATGAATAAAGCTGCAGTAAACATTGCAGCACATACTTGTGTATCTTTACAGATATATTTGTTTTCAGATTTTTTGGGTATACCCAAGAGAGGGATTGCTGAATCATATGGTAATTCTATTCTTAATTTTTTGAGGAACCTCCACACTGCCTTCCATAGCAGCTGCACCAATCTGCATTCCCACCAACAGTATATGAGCGTTCCTTTTTCTCCACAGTCTCTCTAAAACTTGTTATTATTTATCTTGTTGATTACAGCCATTCTAACTTGTGTGAGGTGATCTCTCATTGTGGTTTTTATTTGCATTTCTTTGATGATCTGTGATGTTGAGCATCTTTGCATATGTCTGTTGTCCATCGGTATGCCCTCTTTGGAGAAATGTCTCTTCAGGTCCTCTGTCCATGTTTTGATTGGATTGTTTGTTTTCTTTTTGTTGAGTTCTATGAGTTCATTATATATTTTGGACATTAGTCCCTTATCAGAGGTGTTGTTTGCAAATATCTTTTCCCATTTGGTTGGTTGCCTCTTTATGTTGTTGATGTTTTCTTTTGCTGTGTAGAAACTTTTTAGTATGATATAGTTATATTCATTTATTTTAGCTTTTACTTCCCTTGCCTTTGAGGTCAAATTCATAAAATCCTCTTTGAACCAAAGGTTCATAAGTTTAGTACCTACGTTTTCTTTTATGCAATTTATTGTTTCAGGTCTTATGTTTAGGTCTTTGATCCATTTTGAGTTCATTTTGGTACATGGTGACAGATAGCAGTGTAGTTTCATTCTTTTGCACATGGTTGTCCTTGACTTCAGCCTGTACTACAGAGCAATAATAATCAAAACAGCATGGTATTGGCAGAAAAACAGACACAGACCAATGGAAGAGAACTGAAAAACCCAGAAATAAACCTACATAAATATGGAGAAAAAATATTTGACAAAGGAGCCAAAAACATACAATGGAGAAAAGAAAGCCTCTTCAAAAAATGGTGCTGGGAGAATGGGAAGTTTTGTTCTTGGGTTTATTTTCATTGAAAATTTTATCAGGAATATTTTACTATGTAATTGCTAGTGATTTGTTTGCAACTCCCACAGATAAAAAGTTTAGAAGTAATCACAACCATCTTCACAACAAGAAAACATGCTCAGGAAAACTGAGTTAGATTAGCTACAACATAGAAATTAGACAGAAAAATAGCTTCAGATTAAACTGCAACACTCAGTTACACAATATTATGGAAATAAGTGTGACAAATTTTTTACAATGATATTTTTGTAGGTTTCATGGTTCATACAATATTTTTGAAAAAGGATGTAACATAACCTATGAGCCTTTTCAGAAAAAATAATTTCTGAAAACTAGGAATACATTGTAGAGTCTTGGCAAATGTTAAATATTTAAATGCAGTAAAACCTTGAATTGCAAGAAATTTGTTTTGTGAGTGTTCCGCAAGATGTGCAAACATTTCTATTAGGTTGATGCAAAAGTAAGTAGAGTTTGTGCCATTACTTGTAATGGCAAAAACAACAATTAGTTTTGCACCAACCTAATAATACCTTTTAACTTGGTAAATAAGTGATGTCTTGCAATACAACTAGTTTGTTTCCAGAATGAATTACGCTTGCAAACCAAGGTATTACTGTATTTGTAAATGCTATCTGAATAAAATCCAGAGGTGTTAATCTCATGTTGCTATACCCTTTACCTTTTTTTTTTCAAATTCTTCCATGAGGCACTTGATATTAGACATTATAGAGAGATGGTAAATGTTTTTGAACTGGACATGAAAGCATAAAAACACTTTATCTCATTTGTTTTTCAAAAATCTGTGTTTTATACCCATTTTATTATGCCAAGTGGGGATTTGCCTTTATTCGCTTAACATCTTAAACCCATAGTTTGTCAATCAGCAATAAGATGTTATTTTAATTTCCTATGCATGTGGTCAACATTGTTCATTATGTCATCATTTAAATTATTTATATACACTGAGAGAGAGAAAGAGGGATTCATTGTTGTTTAAAATATCTTAAAAAATATTGTGAACATTCGGCATTAAAACAAAGTAATATGCATGTTTAAGTGATATGAATACTTTCTCCCATAGTTTAATTAGCAATGTTTTATTTTTGATGTACAAAATATTGGTAGATATTACATTAATGGCATATTAAATTCAATGAAATACAGAAATTTGATATGAATCCATGTTTACAAGGCAATAATTTCCTTAGGTGGTAATAACCTCTAAGCTTCAGTTTGCGCCTCTGCTAAACAACATAACAGCACCTCATTGTCAGTATTTTTATAAGGGTTTGTAGAATGGTGTATAGGAATATGCTTTGTAAATGTCAAGTTACCAGGCAGGTGTAATGAATAATTTCCTTTAATTAAAGCTTGGCATACGATTATCAGAATTAGAAATTAAAACTGCATAATGAATATGGGAACATGACATTTTACCAGCTAGAAACTCTTGAAATTGTCATACAAGGAATTAATGAAAACAGGGTATAACTGAGGCGGTATAATAGACAGGTAATTCTGTGGAATACCCAGAATGAGAACATAAGATAACACTATATAGTCAAGGAGCCATCATTAATGATAATGGAAGAAATATCTGTGAAAGTGTTGAAGAAACTAGTTATCCATTTATTAAAAACTATCTTTAAAAATAAATTTCAAACCTACATGTGAAAATTCCAAATCATTTATATATATATATGAAAAATCAAAACACAAGAACATTAGAAGAGATTATTGAATATAAAATTTTTGAAAGTAGAAATGACATTTTTTACAAAATTATATTTTCTCTTTCAGTGTTTTTTTTCTTTTTTTTTTTTTGAGGGCTGTGTCACTGGTCCTAATATGTGGGACCTGAACCGGGGCCGCTGGCTTCCCAAGCCAGCGTTTAACCACTGCGCCACTCTGCCGGCCCCGATTTTCTCTTTCTTTACTAATATTTTCTTCTCGTTTAAAAAGTTATATACAGAAGCATAAAGTTGTAGAATTATGTGCCACCACCCAACAATTGCTGTATTATGTGCCATCACCAGACATTGCTGAATTATTTCTAATGAACATGTTCCCCATAGTTCTTGCAATGCATTTACATATATATATATATATATATATATATATATGAAAATACAGAAACATTCAATCAAATATAACACTCAGACCTATAAACAATTAAAAATGCAAATTAAAAATAACTTATCTTCAATTCATCTCATATATATATATATATATATATATATATATATATATGTTTTAAACTAAAATAATGTCAAACCCAGTTTTTAACTCTGCTTTGCCCATACATCACTATTTCTGCCCATCAACACAATCAAATATATTTATGACAATTACAGATAGTTTTACATTTAGTTATATGGATGAGACATAATTTATGTAACTGTTGTATAATTGGTAAACATCTAACTTATTTCTAACTTTAGCACATTATGAAGAGTGATTCAATAAACAGTCTATTGCATAATATTTGGACACTTGTCTAAATATGTTAGGGAGAAAGCACTACAAATGAAATTTTGATTTATAACCCCAAACTGTCATCATCAAATACGTGTCTATACTATATGAGGATTACACTCCAGCAGTATTAAAAAAAATTTAGATTCTTAAGTTGAAATTATTGTGGATGAATTGAAGATAAATTATTTTTAATTTGCATTTTTAATTGTTTATAGGTCTGAGTGTTATATTTGATTGAATGTTTCTGTATTTTCTTCTATGAACGGATACTTGCCATCTGATATTGCGCAATACCTAGAAACATCCAGCTTCTAACTCTTTATCTCTAAGATGGTAAATGATAACATTTGACTCATAAGGATGTTCAGGCATTTGAATGAGTTAGTGTATGTAAAGCAATTGGGAGAGAGCATGGCATTTAAAAAACATATATCACATGTTAGCTGTGATTACAATTATGATTATTGTCAATGAGTACTACTAACATTGACATAGGATAACAATATTTATTAACATAGAATAGCTCTCATTATAATATTATCTTAAAAATAAATGTTATAACAACATATATGATTCCATTTACTCATTAACTTACCATAACACTATGTAAATCATATCTATCTTGCTACAGAATTAGATTTTTTATTTTTCATCAAATGTTAAATCATACAAAGGTATCAATTATTTCTGAGGCATAGGGTCAGATGTCATTTCTTATTTTTGTTATAAGTATTTCACTTTCCTATAGCAACTATTATATCTAATAAATGGAAATAATATTTTAAGAAGGTAAATATGATCAGGGTCCCAATTTTGACATAAATCCTGTCAAATAGACCTAAGTATAGTTAACTAGTTAACACAGAGATCCTTCTATGCATTTATTTCCATATGGGCTCACCACATCATTCTTGAGGAGAGCTGAGTCAAGACTTGACACAGGCAAGCATGGTTCCATAGCAAAACCTCAGCCCTCTGTAGAAAAAGGTAATTCTGACAAAGTCATGTATGTAACTAAGATTTGAGCCCTGAGGAACTCATGCACCCTGGGGGAAAAAAGGATCTGCAAGCAGAGAATGAAGGGAGATATAGTTGAACACATGATTCTACACCTGTGCTCGTGTGTAATTGAGTTCTAGAGGAAGCAGTCATCAGGGAGGGCAGTTAATCTGTCACTGATAACTCAGTTCAGTGAAGACAATTCAGTCCTCAGGTTAGTGATATTCAGAGTTATCTCATATATACCTGGGGATTCCTGCATCAGCAATCCGCAGAGTGGCAAAGAACCTCCCACAGGCCCCATGGGGAGTTTAGAATAAATCAAAGGGAAGGCAAATTAGAATAAAAAAATTCATATTATAATATTATATTATTATAGTAACATCCTGATATAGTTCTTGAGGTCTCAAGGAACAATTACAAGGTTCACTGCAGTGCACTAATACTGTATTGCCCTCATGTTGGAGGAAAGAGCCAGCTTGATGAACCTATTTCATAATCAGTAGATTTTGTTGCAAGCAGCAAATTCTGGAAAAACATTTGAAAAGCATATTGAGTCTTGTAATATGAATCAAATTCCAAGTGTTAATGTGTAGATAAAGTGAGAATAAAAATGCTGTCCTCCCCACTTTGAATAAGGCAAGAAACCTGTAATCAGAGTCAAGAATCAGTCTGCACCAGAAATAGAGCCACAGGATAACGCATAAGTAGCAAGAATAGTAGATGCAGGATGTCACTCATCACCTGACAATCAATGAAGGATAAATTGTCATCTGTGTCAAAGACTGCTTTTATTGATCAACCAATCCTTGTCAGCAGTTGAATTATGGATAACGTCAGTCACTGCTGTTCTGTTGCCAGACTGCCTGCCCACTTGGTTCCCAGGAATGTCAGATAAAACAGTCATTCCCCTTTAAACAAATGATGGACAGGGTGCAGAAACCACAAAGCCCAAAAGGGATGGTGATACCACTGCGACTGGCAATAGCATATTATGTAATCCTCTGTAGCAACATGTAGGTGAAATGAAAAAAGCAGCATGTCTTCACACCTGGTGAAGAGACAAGGAGGAACATCTATTACAATTTTAAAAATAATGGATTCATACATATCCCCAATCCCATACAGAAAAACATAAAAAATGATAATTCTTAAAATTTTTAACTCAATGAATCTAATCTTTATGATCACATTATTGTATTTCTATCATGTAAAGGCAAAAATATATTATAATCGGGCTGGCTGAGTGGGGCATTGGTTAAGCACTGGTTTTGGGATGCCAGCGGCACCGGTTCGGATCCCACATGTGAGGGCCGGTGACACTGCCCTCTACAGCTAACAACAGCTCCACCTTGGAGCTGGGATGTGCGAGCCCCGGTGACGGTGTAGGCTGCAAAATTGTTCCAAAGGAACAATTTAAAGAAAAAAAATTTATTGTAATCTAAAAACCATATTTCTTTTTTGTCTTCTTTCTAATTTTTATCATGTAAACATGATAATGTCATTTTGCAAAGAGTGAAAAAAGTATCCAAGCACAACTAATTAAATAAAACTCTTTGCCCATTTTAATAGTTGCATATTTACTATATAACATAATGTTCTAGGAAATGCACATGTACATATGCAAATAGGAAAGGACACATTCACTCAGACACACATACAAATGCTTATTTTCCATTTCATTCAGTTTCATTTCTCTATCTGACCAGTGCAGTCCAGGGTTCACATTTCAAGCTATTTGAGATTTATATTTTATTTAACTGTTTAACAGTAGGAACCTTATCCATCAATACGTTTAAAAAAGTATTTTAATATGTGTGTGTGTGTATATGTGTGTCTGCCTGATATAATCAAATTTCAAAGTGTTTTAAAATTCTTTTGGAATTACATTTTTTGTAATTTTATGTGGATAATTTTCATTTATATTTTACTATATTTTCTCTTCTTATCCAAGAACATGATAGGCTTCTTTGTTTTCCCAAGTTTCTTATTCTCCTCTTTACAGTTTAGTAATGTATTAATATCTGTACTAAAATGTATACATAAGGTACTTTTTATTTCTCTTATCGCTGTGCGTTCTTGTTTTTCAATTTCAGTTTCTTAGTGGTCATTGCAAAAATATAACTTTGTTTTTCTGTTTTTATTATCTGATTATCTTACTGATCTATTATGCCCTAACATGATTGTTTTTCTCTAGCTGATTTTCTTGCATTTCCTATGTAATGTTATTATGAAACTTGTAATTTTGTCAACTTCAGTTATCAATGTAGACCTCTAATGTAAGGAGTACATTCTCTAGAACTACCAGTGCATATCATGGTACCTGACATGTAGCAATTCAATAATTATTTACTAAGTAATGATCAATGTTAAATTATAGTATGTAGGGTGTTAAAATGTTCCTAAACTTAATGTTAATTTCTCCAGTGCTATGTAGACTTACCTTTAATATGTGCAAACATTTTTATGCAGTTATTATGAATATGAGCATAAAATCAGGAAGAGAAGCTGAAATTATCTATTATAAGGATTGGTTTCATTTAACTTAGTGTGCATTTTAGTAATACATGTTTTATAATAGAAATCCTTTTTAGGATCTCTTCTATTTGCTTTAAGAAATGGTGATAAACTCCTCCTCACAATAATCTTAACTTTTCATAAAATTGTTGTTTCACTCTCTCCTTCTGAAATTTAAAGATTAGATTTAAGGGATTAGTAGTGTAAAGCCTCAGAAGGAGACAGGGAGGGTGGAGTGAATGCAGCACTTAAGGAAGACCCTGTGAAGAGCCTGAGCTCTGCTCTCCCGTGATATCTTAAATAACTTGCTTATGTATTTACATCTCACATAGGAGGTGTATTTTACTCCAGAGTGGTTCTTATGCCTGAGTCCATACTGTGTACATTTTAGTCATTTGTGCAATTGAAGTCATTCCTCTTCTGAGGAAAAAAAAAAATGGCCTTGGTTATTTATATCTCTCATTTCACCTGCTTCTTCCCAGCAGTCACATATTTCTTACTAATTCTAAAGAGGAAAAAATAAGGATAGTCTGAAATAGCAATTTTTAAGTTCTTCTTTGACTGAAGTGTTGTTTAGCAGAGTGATATATTTTTCACTTATCTCAGTTTCACATGACTTATAAATCTCTAGCCTTATCATATCATGATCATGGAAGGTGACCAGTTATTGTTCTACCTTTATTGATTGAGTGAATTTTATTTCAGAGAGAGCACAGAAATGTTATAAGCTTATACAACTTAAGTAACCAACTAGCCTACAGAAGTATTTTGTTTTGGCAATACAGTGTTTTGTTTTGTTTTGTTTTGTTTTCTCATTTGCATACCATTTAAAGGCATCGTTTTGCCTTTCACCACAGTTCTTGTAGTTTCTATTTCTTTACACACGATTATTTCACACATCTACTATACCTGTCTAGTAGAATGCATGGGGATTTATCACCTATGTTCTAGATATTTTTATGTGTTATAATCAAAATCAAATTATTAAAGAATGACACTATTGTATTCCTGTCAGTTTCCACTTTTAGTTCCTAAATATTTACTTCATATATTTTGTACTCTTGCTGTCTGAAGATTTATGTTCAGTTGATGTTCAGTATGCTGCAGCAATTTTATCAAAATGGCCTTATTTCCTTGGTGTATTGATTTTTCTTGAATTATCAATGTTTGAAATATTGCATTGATTTTAATTATATCTTTGAAAATCTATTTTTATAGTAAAACCATCTGAATTGCTTAGTTAAAGCTTGTCTTTATGGACTTTTTTTTTTTAAATACAACTTAAATATCTAAAAAATTTAGTAGGAATTTGGTTGCTATGTGTGATACAGTGGTTCTACGTGTTAGCCTTTTCAGTTCCTCCAGGGAGATTTCCCAGGTACACTTTTAGTCATGAATTCTAGAATGGACATTTCTTTACTTTCTTTCCTTATCTTTTCTTTGTTTACTGGAGTCTATTTTCTTAGCTCCTGAGACCTGCTTCAGGGAGTTTATGATTTTTTGAGAATATAAAACTCTCTAAGCATTTGAATTGCATGAGAAAAATTTTAACTCTTAAAACTATGCTATTTGCATAATAGGTTTATTGCAGCATTGGTTGTAGTAGCAGATTACTATAAACAATGAGTAAAGCCCCCCATAGGGCTGGCATAAATAAATTATGGGAAACCTATTCCATGAATTATTATGCATATAATAGAAGAATGACCTATATGCTAATACAAAAACAGACCTAAGTATTAAAGAGGAAAGGCAGGGTTCTGAGGAATGTATCCAGTATTTCCATTTATGTTATAAATAGATATAAATTGATATTTATGTCACTTAAAAATCAAATTTATCAATCTATAAATATTAATAATGGTTATATCAGAAAAAACGAGTCTAGGGTTCAAATGGAACATATTTAATTTAAGTCACCCTTATTCTGTTAGGAAGATATTATCATGAGCATATATATTAAAAAATATATATATATATAATATATATTCTGAAAATGATATATGCAATGTGCATATCTTATGTAATAAAATATATTTTATAATATATATGTCCTATTCATATCTTGAAATCTATGCATAAGCTTTATTTTTGTTGTCCTGTTTTCTCACATTATACCTTCAGATTAAATATGACCTAATACTTGAAGAGAATTAAATGTATTAAACCTCTAAAGTCCACTGAACTCTGTAAATGCATGCTATTAGAAACTGTCTCTCTCCTAATAGCTGTTCGTTGTTTAGAAGTTTATATTATCACTCCATTTGCCCAGAAACCTGACAAGTATGTGGTTGGAGGTACTATAGCCATACACGATCCCAGAATTATAAATGCAATCTGATTAGATTGTTTATATATATTTTTGAGCACTCAGATTTCACTTTAATTATGTCTCAACTCCTGATATTAATATAATGCCTTTATTTTGAAAAAATGGAAACTTTAAAACATATGAAAGTAAACATTTGCTGCTAAATTAAGACCTTGACCATGACTTAGAATTTAGAATCATTCCCAATCCTCTCTTAAAATAGGACTAGCAGCTACTATAGCAGAAAGACCAGAATAAACACAAGCGATGCTTCTAGTAAAGTAGGGGACAAAGTATGAAGATATATACACACACACACACACACACACACACACACACACACACACACATTCAGAATGTGGATAAAGCCGCATGCTCACTACCTACAAAATCCGCGGCAACCATGAGCTGTGCTGAAATAGTGAAAGGAGGAGACACTGAAGTTCTGATGATCCTATGAACCGAAGAAGACAGAAATAGAAATAAAGATTTGCCTGGAAGGAGAGTGTAAGCCACTACAAGATCTGAAGGAAGCCTATTAGACTCAGAGGGCTACCAAGACTCCAGATCAAAATGATCATGGGACCCACTGAAATTAGAGAGTTATGAGGTGCCACAGCCTAAGCTCTCAGGACATCAAATATAAAATAAAAATAATTTTAAAAAGAAGATCTTTCTTCCAGAGTATCCAAAAGGTGAAGCTGCTAGGATTAGGGTTCAAAATGAGCCTGGCTGCTCTGGATAAAGAAAAGGTCCGGACAGAGCTAAAGGAGCAGGGTCAGAAGAGAGCAGATCAGAGAAGTCTTACCTGAAACTGTTTTTACTATGTGTGAGTATATGTATCTAAGTGGTAGGGATGCAGATCAATTAATTTCACAAACTGAATATATCTATTGTTAGGGGCTGAATTGTGTCCCTATGTTGAAGTTCTAACACCCAGAACCTCAGAATGTGACTATCCATGTATTTGAAGGTACGGTCTTTGAGAAATAATTAAATTAAAATGAGGTTCTTAGCGTGGGCCCTCATCAAATATTACTGGTATCTTCCTAAGAAGAAATCTGGACACAGACACATACAGAGTGAAAACCATATAAAGACACAGGAAGGAGAAGGTGGCCATCTACAGCCAAGGAGAGAGACCTCAGAAGAAACCATGCTGCCGTCACCTTGGCCTTGAACTTGTAGTCTCCAGAAAGCGGGAAAATAATTTCTGTTGTTTAATCCACCTAAGCTGTGGTAATTATTATGGAAGCAAACAAATATATCTGTGTAACAAGCACTGAGATGACAAACAAAAATGATGTTAAGTCCTATGGAGCTACAGATGGTAGATGATAGAGTTGTTTTGAGCCTTTTTATTGAAGTATAATATGTGTGTGGAAGTATGTGTATAAATGTATACACGTTTAATGCCTATTTCATAGATGTATATCAATATGATGTTAATTCATTAATTAATGTATTTAAAATATTTTATTGTGTATATGTGTGCCTTTGTGCATGTATATACAACTTGCAAAAAATTCTGATTTAAATTATTTGGTGCTAAAAGAAAATAGCAGTAGAATATGTCATTAGAAAAGTGCACATAGGACTTCCGGTAAAATGGCGCAATAGACAGACGCTATGCTAACTACCTCCCAGGATCACACCAAAATTACAAACAAATTATACAGCATTCAACCCTGGAGTTCCCCGGAACACTAGAGGAACAGAACCACTAAACGAAGAACTTAAAGAGGAGGCCGTGTTGGGTCTAGTAGGACGGGTGGAGACGAGAGAGGGCGAACCCTGTGAGGGAAGCCCCAGCTGTGGGGAGGCTTCTCCGGTTGGGGAGAGACCCTCCGGCCGCACACCAAGCTCACCAGCCCAGAGTTCCTTTGCCGGGAAGAGAAGTTCTAAGATACCTGGCAGTAAATTAGTGAGGACTCTCTTTGCTCAGCTCGGTGAGACTGAGCGGCTGGAGAATCAGTGGGGCCGGTACCCGGGCTTGCTCGCCGGTGAGCACTTACCCGGTTCCTGGTGGAGGGAGTGGCTGTGTGAGCCGAGCCCAGGAGCCTGTGCAGACGGACTGAACTGAGCACCTTTGGTGCAAAGCCTGGAGGTGTTTGGACTGTTGTTCCTGTGGTGTGGAGCCTGCATGCAAGTGGTGTAAGGAGGGCACCATTTTATCAGGCTTGGGCCCTCCCACGGAGGATCAGGTCTGAGACCTCATTGGTCTGATGGAATTGGCGCAGAAGTGCGTGTGTGCATGCGCGCGCATGTGGCCTTGGATCCCTACCCTCTGCACGGCTTATACTGCGTTGCCAGGGAAACGCTGGGCGGGTGCCCTCGGCTCCAACAGCCTGCTCACTGAGACCAGGGAGTGCAAGAGCCACCTTAGATCCCCACCCTCCACACGGCTTGTGCTGCGTTGCCAGGGAATCACCTGGTGGGCATGCTCTGGCTCCAACAGGCTGCTCACTGAGACGCGGAAGTGCATCAGCCACCTCAGGTACCCGCTCTCCGCAATGTGCTTGCAGAGTTGCCAGGCTGGTGATTGGTTGTCAGGCTGCTTGGCCTGATCTGTGAGCAGCTGATTGGGACAGGCTGAGACTGGGAGTTTTCCTGGGAGTGTTGGGCCGTGAGCTGTGTGCCTGCGTGATCCAGCCAGGACTCTCCTGGTGAACTATCTAATACATCAAAGCAATCCCAGAGCGACAGCCAGAATGGGGAAACAAAGAAACATGTCACAAGTAAAAGATCAGAAGAAACCTCTAGAAATGGAACTAAATGAAAAAGAGGGATCCAACCTTTCAGAGACAGAGTTTAGAACACTGATGATAAGAATGTTTAAGGAACTTAGTGATTACATAAGGAAGGATGGAGAAATCATAAAAAACAACCAGTTGGAACTGAAGAATACAATAACTGAAATGAAGAACACACTCGAGGGAATCACCAGTAGAGTAAATGAAGCAGAGGAGCGGATCAGCGATTTGGAAGACAAAATAGCAGAAATCACCCAGTTTGCACAGCAAAAAGACCAAAGAATAAAAAACAATGAAAATAGTTTAAGAGCCCTATGGGACAAGGTGAAGCGCAAGCACTTGTAAAGAATAGGAATACCACAAGGAGAAGAGAAGAAGCAAGGGGTCGAGAATGCATTTGAAAAAATAATGACTGAAAACTTCCCTACCCTGGTGAAGGAAATCAACATACATGCCCAGGAAGTGCAGAGGGTTCAAACAAGCTGAACCCAAACAGGTCCACACCAAGACACATCATATTTAAAATGGCAAAGGTTAAAGACAGAGACAGAATCCTAAAAGCAGCAAGAGAAAGACAGCAGGTTACATACAAAGGAACTCCTATTAGACTAACAGCTGACTTGTCTACAGAAACTCTGCAGGCCAGAAGGGAGTGGCAGGAGATATTCAAAGTGACACAAAATAAAGGTCTACAACCAAGATTGCTCTACCCAGTACGGCTAACACTTAAAATTGAAGGAGAAATAAAGAGCTTTTCAGGAAAGAATAAGCTTAAGGAATTCATTACCACCAAGCCAGCATTGCAAGAAATGTTAAAAGGGCTTTTTTAAACAAAAGAAAGGGGTAAACAAGCTAACACAGGAAGACTAGGAATACAAATAACAAAATGGCAATACGTATGCACCTATCAATAATCATTTTAAATGTGAATGGGCTAAATGCTCCAATCAAAAGACAGAGAGTGGCTGAGTGGATAAGAAAATAGGACACATGTATATGCTGTTTACAAATGGAATACGATATTTCATGCAAATGGAAATGAGAACAAAAAAAAAAAAAAGCTGGAGTACCAATACTTATTTTGGACAAAATAGACTTTAAAATGACTACAATAAAAGACAAAGAAGGGCACTATAACCCTAATAAACATCTATGCCCCAACATAGGAACTCCTAATTACATATAACAGATTTTGAAAGACATAAAGCCAGAGATCAACAGTAACACTATCATAGTAGGGGACTTCAACACCCCATTGTCACCAATGGACAGACCCTTTAGACAGAAAATCAGCACAGAAAGAGGGGCCTTAAATGACATTTTAGACCAGCTGGACTTCATTGATATTTTTAGAGCATTTCACCCTGAAAAAACAGAATATATATTCTTCTCAAGTACACATGGGACATTTTCCAAGATAGACCACGTTAGGCCACAAAACAAGTCTCAGTAAATTTAAGAAGATTGAAGTCATATCAAGAAGATATAAAGGAAAAACTGATGGTTGCTGACTGGGATGGAGTGGGGATGTGGGAGAGGGGGAAGGTTTTGGACAGCGTAGGTGGGTGACTACAATGTTGCCACAGGGATATGGGGGCAGTTTGGGGAATGTAATTGATAATGTTGTGAAGAGACTATTATGTTAAGTGAAATAAGTCAGTCAGAGAAAGACAAGTACCATATGATCTCACTTATATGTGGAATCTGATAAACTGAATGAATGATCAAAGTAAACAGACTCATAGATATAGAGGAAAAACTGAGGGTTGCTAGTTGGGAGCTGGGTGGGGATAAGGAGGAAGGGTGACAGATTAGACAGCATAAATAGACAATTACAATATTGCCACAGGGATATGAAACACAGTTCGGGGAATATAATAACGTTGTAAAAATTTTGGATGGAGGGGCCGGCCGAGTGGCGCAGTGGTTAAGCGCTGGCCTTGGAAGTCAGCGGCCCTGGTTCGGTCCCACATATGAGGGCCAGTGACACTGCCCTCAATAAAAAAAAAAAAAAAAATTTGGATGGAGTAGAGGCTTGATCACTGCACTGTACACCTGAAGCTGATGTTGTATAATATTGTATGCCAACTGTAACTGAATATATAGACAGTCTTGGGATGTGGAGTATACTGTGGAAGGGAGTCAAAGGAATTGTAGTGGATATGTATGATATGGGTCGGGGGGAGTTGGGTGGTGAACTGGGGGAGGGGGTTTTCACTTTGGATATAAAGAGTATAACTATTGCATTGTGTTGTACACCTGAAACTAGTTAAAAAATTAATTAAAAAAATGCTTATAAAAAAAGAAAAAAGAAAAGTGCACATACATATAGAAATCCATGGAATAATATACTTTAATAAATTCAGATAATTTTATATTTAGTCATTTACAAAAAAACAACATTTAGACATTGGAAAATCATAAAGATTTGTAAATATCCAGCAATGTGATTTTTCAAAAAATTTTGGGAAAATTATTCTAGTTTATTGTCTGTTTCTCCATAATTTATTTGATTTGTAATATATGTAAGTTTTAGAAATACGATACATAAGTCAATAAAAATAAATGCTTCCAATGCAAACTAAGTAATTGAGAAAGCTTGAGATGCTTGGTAATATGCCAAATCAAAATAACACTTCAAATCATAATAATTGCTATAAAACACATATTCAATTTTTGTTATAGAAAAATATAGTTGATTTTCTTTATTGTATTCAATATCATTGATAAATTAGTTAATGAATTTTCATAAATTAGTTATAGATTTCTTAGATTGTTTAGTTTTATTGATTGGAAAACTTAATAATGCAAAGGTATCAATTTCCTCTAAGTTGATTTATAGTTTCAGTGTAATCCCAGTCAAATTCACAGTATATTTTTTGTAGATATTGGCAAGATGATTCTAAATTTTTCATTGAAATGTACAATGTGATGAAGAGTAAAGGTAACCATAAAGGAAAAACAAAAGCTGTAGTGTTTATACCAACAGATACGAAGGCATTTTCCAGCACCTAACATTGGAATAGTGCAGTGTTTCTGCAACTATAGACACATGGAGCAATGGCGCAGAATATAGAATCCAGAAATATATCTGCTAATATATTGATACTTAATTTTTGACACAGTTTCCATTCAATGCAATTCCTTTGGAAATAAAGCAGTTTGTCAATAAGTAGTTCACTTTGGATTTCATGTTGGAACATAATGCATCTGAGTCTCTAACATCATATACAAAAATCAATCCCAGATGGATTGCAGATTTACATGTGAAAATTATAGCAAAAAGATATTTTTTACTAAATAGGAAAAAACTTCAAGATAAAAAAGATTTCACCAAAGGAAGAAAATATGAATAATTTGCACCAGAGTTATGTAATAAACATATTATGAAGAGAGCAAATATCCAAACAACATCATGGGAAAATATTTGAAATATATAATTGACAAAGATCATATTCAAAAGGTGTAACATTTTTAAGTCTATGAATAAATAAATCAAAAAAAGTGCAAAAGACTTTATAGCCACTTCACAAATGAAGATACTCAAATCTCTAATAAGCATCTGAAGTAATAATCAACATCAATATTTATATAAATAAAATGCAACTTGTTGAAATATCAATATGTTCCTACCATAATCAACAAAGTGAAAAATAATATTTTCTGTTTTTTCTGTCCTCCCTATGTTACTATTTATTATTCATCCATGACCCTTGCTATGTAATTTTTACCATATCACATTAAAGTAGAAATAATATTTATTGCCTATTCTAGGCAATTGATTTTGGTTTATCCACATGATTTGCATTTGCCAACAGAACAAGGGCAAAAATGACACTGAGTCAATACTGGAGAGAAGGTTTAAGAGCCATTGCAAGATTCTTACTTGTGTCTCATGTGATCCTTTTATACATTATGAGAATTACATGTCTTGGTTCAAGGAGAATGAAGACATGTGAAGCAAAACTCAATCAGACCTTTAACCTGAAGCAGTCTCACCACCTGACCCACAGACTGCGAGCAAGAACAGTAAATGTTAGTCATAAACCACTGTGAATATGCAGGAATATCTGCATAACACAAGTTGGTGATACAGGAGAACATTTGGAACTCTCATTCAATGCTGGTACAAGGTTAAATTGTTCTTGCAACTTCAGAAACTGCTAATGATAGATGGTTAGATAGAGATAGATAGATAGATAGATAGATAGATAGATGATAGATATAGATGTAGTTATTCGATAAGTGAAAAACTATTCTAATAAGATACCCAACAAAAACATGCACAAATGTGCAACAAAAGACAGATTTGTAAAGATTAATAACAGTACCTTTCTAATAGAAAAAAAAATAACAAACCAGGTTCTCATCAATAGTAAAACAGATAAGAAATCATTGCTAAAGAAATTATGTAGTCACTCAATTGGAAATTTTAAGAAATAAAAATAGGACCGGCAGAGTGGCGTGGTGGTTAAGCACTGGCTCGGCCCTGGTTCGGGTCCCACATATGAGGGTCAGTGACACTGCCCTCAAAAAAAAAAAAAAAAAAAGAAATAAAAATACAGTACTTACTGATGCACATAATAGCATGGGACTTAAATATAATGTTAAATAAAACAGGCGTAGCACAAGAGAGTCTGTACTATGATTCTATTTCCATGAATTATAAAGACAATGCAGATTATTCTTCAGGAATGAAGGAAATATAGTGATTACATTTAGAGGTAGGTGTAGTGAAAGGATGGGGGCATCAAGCGGGCTTCTGTGGAACCCATAATTTTTTTTTTTTCATTTATTTTAGAAGAGCTGTTAACATTTGAAAATACAATTTTTAAAAAGCCCAGTCTCAAAAAATTGCTTTAAATTGCAAAAGCCGTAAATGATAGAACTAGTAGCTAAACCCAATTCTGTTTGACTCCAAACCCATGAACTTTATACCACAACTTTCAGGCAAAATAATTCTAAACATATTGTTTCATCATATGTGTTTACCAGGAAGGGAAAAATTTGTTTTTTTTTAAAGTTTACAATGATCTGTATGTATGATAAAATAGATCATCATTACATGAAAAGATGAATGGAATGTTTTTTGATGTCATTATTTTTAAAGTATAAGTAACTATTTTGTCTACATAGTTCTATTGATAAACTGGTTCTATCAACCCAACATAAAAGCCAAACCATGAGGAAACCTTAGCTCAGCCTGGGCATTTTTAATAAAGCACAGACTACAATTTAAAATACTCAACAAAGTGCTTTTATTACTGGGCAAGCTCTACCATGAAACATTGTATTTGAATATGAAAAGAAGATTTAATATTTTCTAAAGAGGTTATCAAGCAGATTAAGACTCCTCTCTATACCTTCACCTCTACCTGCACTATTTAAATCAGGAAAGCTGAATACTGCCATTTAGAAACAGAAAATAAATCACAATTTATAAAAAGCAGGTTGTAGACAAGGAGGTTTATAATCTAAAAGAGGACTTGCTTTAAACGCTTGTAAGAGGAACCCAATGAAAAATAGATAATGCATGCACTTAGGAAACTCGGTATACATTGTTCAAGATGCAGGTAGAATTTGACAGGTTCTAAATCATGAATTGCTCTGAATGCTCATGTATGAGAATCATGTAATTATGTTGGATACTTGGGCTCTGGAGACAGACAGATTTCAATCTGAGTTATTCTTCTTATTTGCCCTGTGTAACTCTGTATATATTGATAAATTTTCTGTGACTCAGGTGTCCCATTTGTCAAACAGGAATCATTAGAAATAATATATGTATCATAAGACTGATGTAAAACCATGTGAAACAATCTAGGTATACATTTAATAGAGAGCTGGGCTTTTTGAAAGCAAATTCTAGTTGCGCTGTGGAAGAAGAAAAATGTCAGGATTAGAATATCAGTGGAATTCTTGAGCCTTCATGTAGTGAAATTTACCAAGTCATTCATCACAGCACTGCCTCAGTTCTAATCAGTTTAAGTGTAACGGCAATACTTGAGTCGTGTGAATTGATGCCACCTGGTAGAAAACATTTCTTCAAATATAATCCACTGAATAGGTGCGTAATATATTCATCAAATATTTGAATTTCTTATTTTCTCCAGAGTAAAGTAATTATATGAAGTCAAGACTGTGCGTGTTTATTCAGAAAATGGAGTAAGAAAACATTTATAAAGAAAACATCATTTGTTCTTTTGTGCTAGACCCTTTACAAAAATCATTTCATTTAATCTTTTTAATCTCTCAAGGTTAGTTCTACTATTGTAAGTCTCTTTGGTGAGAAATTCTATCTTACTGGAGAAATTAGTAAATTAAATCACCATTTTCTTAAATACAAACAAACAAACAATTATTTGTATCTATACATCTTACTTTGGACTCCAAAAAGCTGCGTTCATATATGTTAACTCAGTTGATACTTATGATCAATATATAAGATCCTTGGTTTGAGGTAACAAATCGCCATAGGATTTTCAGGATAAAACACGAATATTCCCAAATGTCCTGAATATATCAGCTCCCATCCTTCCTGAAACCTTAACTCGTCTGTTTTTGTTTTTTGTTTCTTTTTAATGTCTTCTGTTCTTTATTTTCTGAAATACAGTCGTAGAGCTAGCACACAAGGGTTATTAAATTCCATTGATACTATGTAATTCAAATACTTCTACTTCCTCCTCTGTTTTGTGACAAACACTTATGGTCATTCCCCATTTTCTCTGTTACTATTGTTCATTAAATGATACCTGAAGATGGACAGCTTCTCGTCTTCTTTCTCTTCTATAGCAAACCATAGTGATAATGTGCAGATTTCTCCTATAAACTGTACTTTCTTATATATGGGAACTCTAATGCAGCATAAGCAAACATAATCGTCATTCTTCTTAGGAGACAAAGGAACAAAACCAGAATCAGGGAAAACAGCCATGCTTAGCAGCTTGGTGCCTCTTGCATCGGGAATTTAAAATGAGAAGGATGAAATTAGGATGATTTAGGGGAAAAATTATGAAGTTCGTACATAGATGTTCAGAAATGTGATATTTAGCTCCTTTAAGGAAATTATATAGAGAAAAATAAGCCAAGTAAACAAAGAACACCCTACATGGGCTACTGCATGGCCTTTTTTTTAAAGATTTTTTTAAATTGGAGAACTGGAGGAGGGGAACAACGTTGGGGAATCGGAGAAGGGGGACAGACAAGTTGCTGTCCTTTTTGTTAGGATGTTGTTTCACTGGCCCATGTTGGTATTATCATCATTGTGCTCTTCCCGGGTGAGGCAGATCGGTCACCGGCCTCTGGATGGTCTCTCACCGTGGCTATTGGCAGTGCACACCAGCTGCCAGCTGCTCCTGGTGGCTGCGGGCCACTCAATGTAGCCTATGGCAGCCCACTGCAGCACAGGCTGAAGCTATGCCATCCCAGGGACTCACAGCAGTCTAGCTCCAGGTGGAGCTGTTGTTCACCATCTTAGCTGTAGAGGGCAGTATCATTGGCCCTCATATGTGGGATCCGAACTGGGGCCACTGGCATCCCAAGCCAGCTCTTAACCAATGCGCCACTCGGCAGGCCCTCTTTCCTGAAGGCATTGTTATTACAAGAATAGCAACCACTACTACTGATGTCCCATGTAATCTCACTTCAGGGCCCAGCCTTGTAAGAGAATCACAAATTGTGGTGAAAAATTAGAAACATAGATGCTAAAAACATAGAGATTTGACTATATAAATTATAAGATAATTATATAATGTAATAGCAAATAACCATTTAAATGATATGGAGATATACTGATAGTCCTGGAAATATGCTCAAATTATGCATAGTAATATACATATTTTTCCAATGAGATAGCTGTTATGAAATTTTATGTCTAATTCCATTTCATTGTGTGCATGGATATGCATGTGTATGCATTTATATGTGCATGCATGTGCATGCGTGTGGATAAATGGACATGTATGTATACATACATGTGAATTGGGTGTATATATCTCAATGGTTGTATGTACATTCATATGTATGCATACATAAACAGGCATCCACATATACATGCATATAGATGTGCACATTTCTATACATATTTGAATGTGCACACATGCATACATGTATGGGTGTGGAGGTGAATGTATGTGTCTACAGATATCTTGTGTATATTATAATTATATATGCAATAAACATATGTGTATGTACACATACACAAATAAAGACTGTGCAAAGACTATGCAAACATGTGCACTTGTATATCTGAATGCATGTTTGTGTACCCATGTGTGTATATATGTACACATATATGAGTATATGTATGCATACATGATATCTGTAAATGCACAGATATATTGTATTTTTTGTAGTAATGTTTTTACATGTGTTTTTTCTAATAATATCACAGACATACATGAACATGGGTATGCTACAGATAGCTTATTTTAAAAACATTTTATAGGTCATATTATAACTGAAAGACAATTTTGCCCAACATTTAATGGATAAATTTCCTAAGCTTGAAAGATACGATGGAATTGACATTAAACAGACCATCCATCTCTTTTGAAAAGAGAGAAAATTTAATTTTAAATACAGCCACACCAGTGCTGAGAAAAATATATTAGCAAACTTTTTCCCCAAATATTCATAAAACTTAGGTAGTAGTCATTAATTTTTTGAAGGAGAAATAAGACCAGAAGAAATTATAGAAAGAAGATTAATGAGAAAGGACTGCTGAGGATTTGTGAGTGGTGAAAAGTAAGAGTCTCCTAATACAAAGTGTAAAAGGAGATTTAAAATATAATTACTTCACTTAAAACAGCTGGGAAAATAACATATTTTTACATATATGGCAGTATCCTCAAAGCAATTATATATTTGAAAAATATACAAACAGCAAAATGAATGTGTAATATTATCTCTTCACTTAGACTATGAAAACAAAAAAAGTATATATGTTTATATATATAATGATAATGGTATAGAACACTTACTAATTACCTATCATTTTCCTAAGCATTTTAAATGTATTCAATTATTTAATCCTCACAATCCTAACATATAGGTACTATTGTCATCATCATTTTATAAATGGAGAAAGAGATACAAAGAGGTAAAGACATTTGCTCAATATTACGCAACTATTAAGTAGGAAATATGGTACACAAATCCATGCAGTCTGGCTCCAGGGAATATATGTTATTTATACTTTTCAATCATATTAATTTAAAAGGCAAGAAATAAAGGACCAAAAATAAACACTAAACTATGGGGAAATGAATCAGGGTGTGAAAATACAAAGAAAAAGAGGGTTATATTTTTCGCTCTCTATACTTGAGCACTGCTCAAGTCTTTTCAAAAATATTTCTTTATTGTTTCTGCAGATGTTTAAAGAATAAAAATGTATGTCCAACATATAACAAAGCAACTATATTAACTAAAGGAAAGAAAACTTTATAATGATGTGTTAAACATGTTTCATAAAGATTAACTATGTAGCAGTTGAATTTAATAGGCCAGGATGTTTCTCAACAGCCCCACCAAAAAACAAACAAACAAACAAACAAAAAAGAGAAACAGCAGTATAGGGAGTAGTTCAGCAAAAATAAAACTGATAATTGATAGTGATATGGCACGACTCAGTAAAGTATGTTACTTGATTGAAGTTTTTTCCCTAAAATTGTACATTTGATACTTTGATTTGAAACTCAGAAGTAGTTTTTATGACCCTTCATATATCATTTTTAGCCTTTATATATCAGGTTTTTTTCCTTGTGATCTACTATCACGGTATTCAATTTAAAAAATAACAGGAAAAACTGAGTTTTCTATATTTACTCATTATAGCAATAATTTCTATTCATTTTATTTGTCATTTCCATCTTTTTGTATGTTGGCCATCAAACTGGAATTTAATTACCTTATGCATAATTTCCAAATATATATATTAATATTTTAAGTTGTTAATCCAAAAACTATTTCAAATGCATGGAAAGATATGTTATGTTTAAAAAATATGGAAGATATCAACAGTGTCCTGAATTATTCACTAAGCAATTTGAGAGAGATAAATATTTAAATAAATAAAGTATATTACCAACGACCCAAATTCTTATATTTTCATACCATACCTAATAGTACATGATTGAGAAACTAAAGCTTGATTTTTATCATGTAGAATATAATTCAACAATTTTTCCAGAAAATCAGAGGGCATGCTGCTTATGGAGAGAGTCCTTTTGTTCCAGTTGGTAGCATGCAACTTGATAAGAAATGACTTATTGTCAGTCTTTATAGTGACACTGAAATAATAAAAATGGTATCATTTCTTTGGAACTTACATTCCTATTGATGTATTTTCCCTGACACTTGAGAGTATATTGCATAGTGCTATTTTGGCAATAAAACCTCTATGACCCATGAGAAATCAAGCCATTTTCTTGTGTATCTTTGAGGGCACTGTTGAGCTTCTCCATGAATTTGTTATTGTGATATTGTTGCTGTTTAATATGGGATTCTTAATCTCATGGTAAGAGGTTATTATGGATGAGTTGTTAAGCTATGCATAGTCAAGAGTGTGTTTTTGTCTGCTTTTGCTCTTCTATATTCTTCCTATTTTCAATTGCCAGAATGTATTTCTTTAATAATGAAAAATATTAAAATAATATTTTAACATGATATGGCTTAAGAATATGACTACATAATGATGTGGAAAGAGCACACAATTCTGACATAAAGAAACTGATTTTGACTCCAAGGCCTAGAATGTTGTAATATTTTAGTTAAGTTATTTAGTTCCTTTAAGCCTCTATTTCTTCATTCCTAGGGTAGGAATAATGATACCTAATCATAAGTTTGGTTGAAAAATTAAAGATACTATTTATTACTCTATCCAGTACATAAATGACCTACAATAATTGTAGTTTTCATTATGAAGGTAGTTTACATTAATGGACTGAAGCATCAGCTCTGATATCATACGTAATAGTCCTCAAAAAGTCTGGGTACCTCCCTTTCCCCACGATGTATGTAGAAAATGACCTTAGGCCCCTTTGGAAAAGAATCAGGAAAATATTTTATAGTTTTGTGTTATAATCCTGAGAAGTATCTGCTGCTACAAACTATTGGAATAGACTCCCTTTTCCAGAGATGGCTGAGTGCACGATATCCAGTCTTATGTTCTGCTCCCATAGACCAACACTCTTAAAATCCACTCTTATGCTTATTCCCCTGATTCCTGCAATTTCTTTGGCATATTATCAGGCTGTTAAGAGACCTGTCCTCTGTAATCAGCCTAGAGGCCATGAGGATAATGAGAGCAGATCTTAAGGAGGATCAGCTGTGTGTAATGAGGAGCTTGCATCAGATGAGATCATTACATGGTCATCCAGGAGGTATCACAGGGCAACCTGGAGACACAAGATTCTCAGGGTTATCTATCAAATGTCTCCATTCTGTTTCTCAGGACCCTACAGTTTTCTGACATTGGCTTTCATTTGTAGATATGCCACCATTAAAATTATAAGCTAGTAATAATTTTGAACCTGGGCTTCCTTGTGTATGCGAGTGTCTCTGTGTCTTGTATTTGATAGTTGGATTCCCTGACCATACCATATTTATAAAAGAAAATTTCAAAAATATACATGCAAAAAGTTCTCAGAAAAGGTATAACGTCTTCAACTCTGATGGGGTATCATTCATTTTCATTATATATTCTGAAAGTAATTAAAGACTCCAAAATGTGTTCTATTATAAGCCAATACAAATATATTGGGGTGTTGGAAAAGTCATGATGTATTTTTTCTGTTTTTCATCGCAAAAGTGTGTCATGACTTTTCTGACAACCCAATATATTCGGTTTGAACAATGAACCATAATTAGTGTATTTAAAAATAAAAGAGGCCATAACCCCAAGAAATATTTTATTAAGTAGACAACCTAACAAATATGTAGAAAATCCAACGCAATATATAAATACACACATGTCCATCAGCTTTTTCCCTTAATGCCCCTGGAGAGCAGTCACACTGAAAAAGGAAAGCAATGCCTATTTTACACCAAACACACACATATATATATATATATATATATATATATATATATATATATATTCTGTTTGGAATATTTATATATATATATATATATATATATATATATTGCTTTGGAATATTAAGCAAATGGTTTCTTACATAAAACTGAAGGAGAATAAGGAATAATTTCTATGAATAGAATGCCTGGAAGGCTATAAATTTGAGCACAAAAATACCATTTTAGAAAATACAACATTTTTGATAAAATTAATAGGTATTCATTTAGAGAATATGGATAGCACACCTAAGGTAAAATGCCAAGCTAACCTAACATTATCTCACTAATCAATGATTAAAAGTTCCTAGAATGCCAAAGTGTTTCTCACCAGTGAGAGAAAGTATACCAACACAAGGGGTATGTGGCCAACACGCTTCTCAGGTCTCTTCACGAGAGCCTAATACAGGTGCATAGTCAACTCCTCGTCCCAGCTTCCATCCTCTGGAACACTAACTACTGCATTGGCGCACTGAGACTGCCCTTCCCTGCACTGTTCCCAGACAGCCTCTGGCCCATTCTTGTGGGATGCACAGCTGCCCTAAATGCTCTTTGGGGCTGAGGATGTCTGTAGGCTTTGCTGAAACATTGTTTAACTCTTAGGTCTGAGACTCTTCCTGCCCCATCCTCTTTGCTTCCCCAATACATATCACAGCTCCTCCGCTTGACTAAAATCTCAAGGTTTTTCTTGCCTACTGCTTTCTCCTCCCCTTTGTCACTCACAGGTATTTCCCCAATAAATCTCTTGTACATCTATTTCCATCCTTGCGTCTGCTTTTTGGAGGACTCAAACTGATACACAGTATCTTAAAGAGCATCTTTATCTTCACAATAATCGCCGATACTTCTCTCAAACCATTCCAATCAAATAAACAGTGAAATAAAATCAATATCATCTCCATGAAAAAAAATCCATAGTCTCCTCCTCCAATCACATGACCTTTCTTAATCCCTCATACAATGAGATTCTGAAACTGTACTTGCTAATAGACCACTATGCCTTTGTATTCACATATTGCTCACAGATTTAAAAAGCAATAACTTTCCAAGAGAATAATGACTACACAATTTCAGTTAGACTTAGACACTGCATCTGTGTGTCAGGCTATGTACGTTGGGATAGTTATGAAGAATCTTTGAATCTTCCCTCAGGTGGTCTCTGTATCAGTAAGGAGAATTTACAGCACACGCTATAAAATTCACTTAGTTCTTTCTTCTTTAAATGAGATTTTTGCCCAGTGATTTCTAAGTTGTGTTTTCCCCATAATTAGGAGTCTAAGTGTTTCAAATGCATCTTTCAGCACTTGTTTCTGTTTACAAGACACCATCAGCTGGAAGTAATGCTAATATCTAAAACTCACTTAAACGGACTCTTTCAATAACCTTTCTGTTTCTATCTCTTGAATTAACTGAGGTTCTACTGGTGTTATTAGAGAAGCAGACTGAATTAGAAAATTCTGGCAGTGAATTTTTGGAATTTGACTTTATAGCATATATTCTTGTGATATGACTGCACACCAAAACCTCAGATCACCTCTTACAAACTTTTGACTTCTATTGGCACAGGTCAGTTGACTTAAATTCATGAATATTATCATTGTTTTTCACTTGAATCCCATTTCCCTTTATTTATTATATATCTCCATTTATTAAATTTTCTGTTCTTTTATCATTTTTTTCTCTCTTTTGTTCCCTGTCACCCTTTTGTTAACATATACTGAGTAATTCCCTTCCTGCTTTCTACAACAGGATACCCAGTGGATACCAAAGATTATTTTGGCCCTGAGGGAACATGTGGCAAATTAGAAAATATTATTAGATGTCACAACTTGGGTGACAGGCATTGCTGTTAACTATAGGGTTAAGAAACCCTAGTTACCATGTTTATGTCCAAACTACATGGAAAAAAGTTTTGTTGTTTTTTTTTTCCTATAAACTATCTTCTTTAAGATTAATATTAATTGATAAATTCCTCAAAGTTTAATTTAAAAGTCCAATTAATTGATAACTTATCAATAGACTATCATTGTAGAGCTTGGACTTTATCTGGAAATATAAATTTTTGTACATCTTCAGATTTAAGGATTTGGGTAAATTTCTAAATTTTCTGAGCCTCAGTTATCATTGGATAGGTAATGATGCCAGAGTTGTAGAATTATTATGAAAATAATCTATAATGTGCTTAAAAAATCTAGTATGTAATCAATAGGTAGTCATTGCCACAGTATGTTTTATTTTAATCCCTATTATTGTTATATAGATAATGTTTTGTACAGTATTCCAGATTAAAGGTGTCAGGTATGCTAGTGTGCTGAGTTTCAGAAGAGGTTTCACCCTAATTGGGTAGATTGTGGATCAACTGGGGTCAGGTATTAAAAATATCAGTTTTGTGTTTAGAGAACCGTATTCATCCCAGATCTGGAATGTATTACTTGATCACTTCCTTTTTATAGGTATTTATTAGCTTTATTTTATAATAAAATTATTTTTTGCATTATGAAAATGGAAGTAAAGTGGCTTAATATCCTTTGACTGCAAAATGATGATAATTATATCTGCTTTGTTAGGTTCCTGTTAGTTTCAAACCTGATAATATATATAAAAGTATAATGTGAATCTGATATATTTTCTACATTCAAGTCATCAAAAATTCAGAAATGTTTTCATTCCTAGATTTATTTTTCTTGATTGATTTTAGATGATGAGTAGAAGGTATGCTGGGTGGAAAGAGGTAAATAAATCAAGGAATATTATGGAGATGGTGCAATTGATGAGATTTAATGACAAAGAAGTTTTAAATTCATTTTGCAAATTTGTTTCCAGTTCTTAATTGGCCATTATTAAATCTTTGCAATTTCAATGATCTTCAGACTATTGTTCAGATATGTTTTAGTCACTACACAAATTTAATAATACACCATAACCAAATGATAACTTTGTAAGATCTGTAATATTTGGTTAAAAGGCCTAGACAGAGTTCTGCCAACACTTGTGATGTCTGTGTGTGTGTGTGGGATGGGGAGGAGTCTTGTAGGAGACAGTTACTATTTCCTATCATGTATTTTCAAAATTATTACGATAGAATAAAATATACCTAACTTTTTGCAATGGACACTATTGTGTTGTGATATATTAATGGCTACCGTATGACACAAGGAGCCATAGTCATTAACTTGTGAAAATACTGGGATGTTTGAAACTAAATTGGTTTCTTTAAGAGTTTATAGAACATTTATTGCATTAATGTGTGTGATAAATATCAAAAAGAATTTTAAAGAGTATAGATCTTTTCTCCTCTACAAAGTAATTGCTACCTCTTTCCCTTTATGTTATAAAGTAGGTTCCAAGGGTCTATGTGCTCTGATTTGGCTGAGCTGGTCATGTGATCTTGTTTCAGGAGCGTAGAGCTAAGTCAAGGAGAGCATAGCATTGCCTTCAGATAGGAATGCATTTACCAATAGGAATGCAGTTCAATGAAATATAACAGTAAGGTATCTGAGATCTGTGTGACTTTTTCTTTTTTATTCTGATAGATCTCTAGGAAAAAATAATAAACTCTTTTTTGTATGTTTGTTTTTTGAATACTGTTGGACAGAGGTGTGAGACATTCTTCTAACTACTAGCCTGAGGATAAAGTTGAGAGAAGGTTGAGGGGAGAGAATTAGAGAAGGGAGCCAAAATAAATTCTTTAGAATTAATTTTGCCCTTCCTCAGACTTCCAGTTAAATGTAAGAATATGTTTCCTTGTATTTAAACTTATTTGATTTGTGTTGACAGCTGAAAAAAAAGTCTAACATTATAATATAAAAAGGTAATGATATCAAAGACTTGACAATGAAATACTTTTGTTTAGAACATCCATTAATGAAACAAATTTTTGAAAACCTAGTATAGAAGAAAAAGGATTGAATCCTTTCTGATTCATTACCAATTTGTTTTGGGAGGTAATATCTGTATATATCAAGTTTATATTTTATAAAATTTTAATAATACCCTCCCCCATATTATCTTAAAATTGTTTTCAGGATAAATAAGATGATACATATATAAAGAGCTTATTATAGTGTTTGACAAATAGTATGTGCTCAGTAAACTTTGCCTACTATTATCATTGTTATTATTTTATCACAATTAGGTATTATTTCATATAACATAGAATAAATATTTTGACCAGAGCATTAATCAGAACTCAGCCAACTCTTGACTATAGAAATGGACTTTATAGTATATCTTACAGGCTCCTACAAGTATTTTCAATGTCAGGACAGTCACAGACAATGTATCTTCCTGTTACACAACTGTAATTGTTTTTAAAAAGTGTTCTTCCAAACTACCTGTCTTGATGCAACTCACAGGAGGAAAAGATAAATAGTAGCTTCTAGCAACATTTGACTGAAACCTTTTCTTAAGTTAGTTGCTGTGCTAAGCACTGTAAATGCATTACTTTAGTTTAGTGTCTTCAAAGCTCATATAGGTACTATGATAATTTTTATTTTACAATGGAGGAAATTGATATTTAAAGAGATTAAATAAAATTGACATAAGGCATACAGCTAGTAACCAGATTATTCATGATTTTGACTCATATGCGTGAGTCCAAAATATCGAATATGAACTTCCAGCCCATATTGCCTTTTATAAATTATTAAAATAACTTTTGAACACTTATTTAACACTTAATATTCATTACCTCCTGGGGGAAAGAAGTAATATTTTCTGGCGCAGCTCCTTTGGAAAAGAGGTTGGCAAGTCTTCAAAATGTTAAAAATAGCATTACCGTATTACTTTGCAATTACATACCTACCTATACATCTGAGGATGTTGAAAACATGCCCACAGAAAAACTTGTACATGAATGTTAAAACAGCGTTATTCATAATAGTTAGAAACAGAAACATCCCAAACATCCATCAACTGATAAATTAATAAACATAATGTGGTATATCCAAAGAGTAATATACTATTTGCCAATAAAAAGGAATACTAATCAATATTACAACAGGAATAATCCTTGAAAAAATTATGAAATGTATACTTCAAAAGGATAATTTTGTGGTATATTAAATATATCTCATTAAATGTGTTGTTAAAACAAGGATCAAGTAAAATTTCTAGAACTGAATATTTTAATGACTAAAGTTAAATTTTATACAAGACCATGTTTAATAGTAATTTATTGAAAGTTTTCCCCATGATATCAGCAACTAGGTAATACCTGCATTTCCTTTCCACACTTTCTTCTTTCAAAATTGTACTGTAGTTTGTTCAATTAGAATACAAAGCATAAGGAAAGTAAAGGATGAAAGACAACTGCCATTATTGTTATAAAACACGATTGTTTACATAGGATTCTAAAAGTAAACAATTTAAATGAGTGCAAATGTTAAACGGATAAGTAGGGGAGAAATATGAGGGATTAAAAGTAGAAAAGAAAATGTAGAAGAAACTATGAAAAATAAAATAAATTTATTAACCCTTATGCAAAATCTAGGAATCAATATAATATTTTAAGCTAACAGATTAACAAGTAAATGGTTAAACATATTTAAGAGAACAGCAAGCAACAAAACATCATTTGCTAAATTTAATGACCAAAGAAAGAAGCAAGAAGGAGAAAGAAACGAACAAAACACTTTATTGTAAACTGCAATAGGGACCCAACAGAAGATGTCAAAAAATAATATGTATATATCTATATGAACAAAAATATAAATTGTCTTATATTTGGAAGTACAAATAAAGAGTAAAGAAAAGAGATCACATAGTTCATGTTTAATTAATTAATACAAATTTTTTTAGGTTTGGTATTTATATGCAAGTATATATTAAACATAGCAAGATAATATGACAGAGTTTAGAAAAACTTTTTAAGTCATTTCATCTAATATAAATTGGTCTAACACACACACACACACACGCACACACGCAGATTTCAAAGAAAAATTAAACTATGCTAAATGTGAGATACATCTAAAACAAAATAACATGCATAAAAGGATAAGCAAAGATATTTTAGACAAATGCAAGTCAAAAGGAAGGAGAGAGCATGATATGTATCACACAACATAGAAATGGACCCACAAAAAAACATTTTAAATTAAAAAGTTCAAAAGGACATATTATATTTATGAGGTCTCTAATTAGAAAGATACAGCTATTAATTATGGAGCAAATATCAGCGATGGATTGACAAAGCAGAAACTGTAAGACATACAAACTACATAAACCATTCATCACTTAAAGAAACTTGAGTTCCTCAAGACACTAATTGATTCTAGGTCTGGGAACAAAAAGGATCAATACAAGTCTGAGATATCTTCTCAGATGAGCAATGAAGTAAACTTTCAAAAATTAAACAGAGCCATGTCAAATGGGCACAGCAAATCCTTAACAAAGCCCTCACTGAAAAATATTTGGAAAAATGGGAGATTCAAAATAACAATAATTCTAATGGCTTGACACATGTAGAATATTAAGTGAAAATTTCTGAATCTATAATGATACTTAAAATCCAAGAAAAATGGTATGTCACTATTTAAGGTGCCTATTGAAACAATTGTTTGAAAAAAAAAAAAGTAAAGGACAAGCCATTAAACATGTATCCTGCCTTTCCAGTAGAAAGTCTTCTGCAATGTAACTGGATTCTCAGGCCAAAGAAGCATCATCAAAATTTCTGTTGTGTTTTTATGCATCAAATGATATGTATAATGACTTCACTTCCTCAAGTCCATTTGGATCAGAGAGCACAGAGTTACCAGAATTTTAGTGTAAATTGCAAGACTCATTTAACAATCTACTACCACAATCAAGGACTTCCCAGTTTCCACCTTTTCTTTATTGTGATAATTTGTGTCAACTATTGACCTCTCTCTTGCAGGGGAAAAAAACTACAAAACTGGTGTGCCATGAACACCCACGAGTTAACTCCTTAGCCAATTAACTGGTGTATTACTCTTCTGCCTTAGTTCAAAAGATAAAATGTTAGCAAGAAAGTTCAGCCATAAAATTTTAAACTATAACCAAATTTGGAAAGTTGACAAATAGGCTATTAGGATGTCAATGACAGAAGAAAAAGAGCTGCTGGTATTTTTATTCTGAAATTATTTTATTTTCACTAATATGAAAACAATGATCAAAGACTATATTAATGAATTTGGAGGTATTATGAATTCTCTTTTCATGTCAGTCATTGATGTATTTCTCAAATCACTGTTCACTTTAACTATTAGATAAATAGTTCTACTTTTAAAGCAGTACAAAATGCTTTGAAATCCTTCCTAGGTATGATCTGAGAAAAACGGGTTTAAGGTGAAGAAGATATATTAGAATAATGTTCCCACCTGTTTCACTGTAACTAACAACTCGCAGAATCAATTTAGTGAGAAGGAAAACTTAGCCAAAATAATAGTAGTGAATCTCAATCTAGTAAAAATAAGACCAATAAATGAATGGTGGCAAAAATTGGGTCCATCACCTGGCTTCCAATAGCTATTTTAGGACCAAATCAAAGTGCAGTGGAGATTAATGAGCCTTTAAGTAAATCAGGATAGGATAGAGTAAGAGTTGGAAAAACAATGTTGCAGTTAGCATACATGCTGGGGACTTGATCTGAGATTCCCAAATACAATATGTAAAGTTGGCAAGAGAAGATTGAAAACTGGGTCAGGATGCATAGAAATAGTGATAAACTATGACATCCAAAAATAAAAATAAACACCATCAGGTGACACCTTATTCACTTAGTAAAAAACGTGTACCTCTTCAACCATAATTATCAAAGAAATAAAATTCTCCTCCACTAAAAAAGAAGAAAAAAAATCAGTCATTGGCTAGAACTGTGTTTTCTTCTGTTAGTGCTTTCAATTCAGCCCATTGTCAGTTGCCAACCTGAGCTTCCAAAGCGAAATGAAAATTGATCATAACAGACATAAAGCCTCTATTTTAATAATATTCATAATGAGACTTTAGCAATAACCCTCACCCTTAGCAAAATTGATTTAAACTGTTTTGTTGCTCCATCTGACGACACAAGATCAGACTAGCTTCTTTTGACTTATCTACCCCACAACTACTTTCCTCACTCTGAATATTTCATATGCTTCTCTAAATATACCACATTGGTTTATGAGTCAGAGCTCGCTCAGTTTTAAGGGCTAAAAACCACTTGAAGTCGTTTAGGCCAAAACAGAGATTGACCATACTGAAGGATGGACATGGTTAAAGAAAGGAGTTTGGGACACTTGGATGTCATTGCTCTCATCTTGTCAGGACTGATCTGTTTTGTGTAGGCTTCACTTCTTTCTACAAGTTGGCTTCCTTCTTGCAGATGTTTTGTTTCTGTTTTTTGTGTTCTTTCAACTGAGAGGCTGGAAACTTTGGGCTTCAGCAGTTATTTCTGGGTTCCCACATTCTTCAATTTACCTCCAGTGGTAAGGAGCCTCTCTTCCCTTCATTTCTACTTGAAATTACCCAGAGAAGAATTTTAATTAGCTTTGTGTGAACGAATGATTCAAGGGAAAAGAATTTACAAAAGAGAAATTTGTTTACCAGAAATGTGAGAGTGTCCTATTTAGAAGGACTGAGTAATGAAATAGAAAACACAAGTGGCATTTAAATGGAAAAAATGTATCTCATGATTACCATATTTATAAAGATGGTGGGTGATAAATCTTCAGATATCAGAATTGAAAAAGTCAGTGAGAAAATTGTTTTCCTTAGGCAATCAACTTATAGGAAAAGATTATAAATTAACTTAGTTTGGGAACTAAAACAAAAGCCCTGTTATTTTTGGTTTACCTCAGGGTGCAAAATGTTCTGCGGGCTGGCTGAGCGGTGCGGTGGTTAAGAGCTGGCCTGGGACGCCAGCGGCCCCAGTTCAGATCCCACATGTGAGGGCCAGTGACACTGCCCTCAAAAAAAAAAAAAAAATGTTCTACACTCACTTCCCACCAAGGGATATGCCGTTCATGTTTATTGCTAATGTTGGTAGGAAGGTGTGTTCATTGTTTTCTCCCTTAGTCCCAGCTATCAGGTATTCTCATGCTTTCTTTGACGAATTATATTTGAATAGACATAAGAAGTGTTGATTAATTCACAAAAGTCCCCTTACTTGGTTTAACAAAACTAGAACCATGTTATTTTAAGACTCAGAAGTTAATGCTTGTCTGGAGGCCTCATAGGTCCCATAGAAGCTTATGTTTCTATTGAAGCCTCAGAAATATTGTCTTTTTGCTATTGTTAGCTCACCTGCTGACGTCAAGAACAAAGAACCATTCCATTCACCTAAGCTGTGCTTTATTATAGTAGCTACAATCTTATCAATCTAAGGAACTCTAGTATAGTTTATAGATCTGTGATTGCTGCTATTTAATTCATAGCTGGCCCTTATTTCATTATTGTTTTTCCCAAATATCATTCTCTTTACTACAAATTTGGTTGATATCCTTCTAGGTGTCCCATCTATCTATGAAAGTCTGATGAGTAAGTTTGTGAACTTGCTGCAACAATGTGGCTAACCTTTTTTGATATCAGAGGGATTATTCATTATGAATTTGTACCAACTGGATAAATAGTTAACCAAGTTTCCAATTTGGAAGTGCTGAAAAGGCTGCGTGAAAAAGTTAGACAACCTGAACTTTTTGCCAACAATTCATGGTTCTTGCATCCTGACAATGCATCTTGCTCACACGGCACTGTCTGTGAGGGTTTTTAGCCAGTAAAGAAATAACTGTATAGGAACACCCTCCCTACTTACCTGATCTGGCCCCCAATGACTTCTTTCTTTACCCGAAAATAAAGGAAATATTGAAAGGAAGACATTTTGATGACATTCAGAACATCAAGAGTAATATTACAACAGCTCTGATGGCCATTCTAGAAAAAGAGTTCCAAAATTGTTTTGGAGGGTGGACTAGGCACTGGCGTCGGTGCATAGCTTCCCAAGGAGGGTATTCCAAAGGTGACCATAGTGATATTCAGCAATGAGGTATGTAGCACTTTTCCTAGGATGAGTTCACAAACTTAATTGTCATATCGTATATCATTTATTTTGAAGTTTATAGTTTCTTTTACATATAGGATTAGACAATTCTATTTTAATCACCTCCAATATTTATCATTAATTAACTTGTTATATAACTTTATGATTTTTTTTTTAATTTAAATTCTTCTCTACTTGCTTAAAGTATATTTTAGAGAATCCACTCAATACCCCCACCCCTCACAAATGGGAGGGTACATGGGTGGTTTATACTTTTTAATTGAGCATATTATTCATGTATTATTTCTATAACATGTATTATTCATATTGCATCTTTACATTTTTTAGATGATATAGAATCATGCATAAATTAATAGATAAAATATATCAATGATAAATATAAGGCATGCATTTATAATAATAAATATATATTTGTATATTAAACAATATAAAAAACAATTTTTATTAAATTATACATACACAGACTCACACACATCGAGTACATTACCTTGGACTCCCCTACAACCTTACTTATGTCAATCACAGTGACATAATTTTTGACATATTTTGAAAGACCACTTTTTGTATGTTTTTAGTGATGATATAAGTTTTATGATATTCATAACTACCTTTCATAATAATGTTGTGAAGGACGTTGCTTCACTGGCCCATGTTGGTATCGTCATTGCGTTCTTCCCGGATGAGACAGATCGGTTGCTGGCCTCTGGATGTCGCTCACCGCAGCTATTGGCACCTCACTCTGGCTGCCGGCCTCTCACTATAGCCTATGGCAGCCCACTGCAACAGGGGCTACAGCTACACCGTCCAGGTGGAGCTGTTGTGAGCTGTAGAGGGCAGTGTCACTGGCCCTCATATGTGGGATCCGAACCGGGGCCGCTGGCATCCCAAAACCAGCTCTTAACCAATGCGCCGATCGGCCGGCCCTTACTTTATCTTATTAATCATTAGCTTCAAACAATATTTTTTCCAGAATACTTTGCAAGCCCCTCCAATATTTTGGTTTGAATTTCTAGTATCTCATGTACTAGAAATACATGAGAGGGCATATTTTGTCAGCTTTAACCCTTGCCCTTGCATCAGCCTCTAAGTTAAGAGATGCTCTTTCAGAGACATGGAAAGGCAAATGAAAGTAATGTGGTGAGTATTTGTCTTAAAAGATAGGGACGAAATTTGTCCTGAATGGGTTGTGTAGATGTCTGCACAATGTGTGCTATGTAGGGGAACTGAGTGAAAAGACATGTGACCAAATACTTAAAGTACAAAAAATATTAGAAGGCAGGAAATATGGCTTCCAGTTCCAGTCCCAGACTTACTACTCACTAAGTGATTTTAAAATATGAGGTTTATGCTATCTTCTCTATCAGATAACAGGATTATTATATGTGTGGTAGTATATGTGAGAGTACTTTGTAATACCAGCTAAATAAAATGTACTCTTCTTAACGAAAAGAGCAATACTAGTTAAATTGTGCCTATTGCATGATATGTGTCAAGCACCGTTATATATGATCTCGTAACCCTATTATGACTATACTCTCATTAGTATTTGGATACTGAGGAAAACGAGGTTTATGAGTGGTTAAGTCACTGGTCCAGGCTCACACAACCAGAGGTGGTAGTTCTGAGACCTGCAAATGCATCCATTATGCCAACTGTCTCCATTATAGAACTATTAGGCATCATTTTAATTAGCAATAAGTAGGGAAATTAGACTTAATAACATGTGCCTAAATTTTATTCTAGATTGAATGTTCTGTGCTTTTAACTAGTGCATTTCTCATTCAGTACACTTGTCAGAAGATTTTCGTACCTCATGTAAATTTAGAAGTGCTTATAAATGCTTAGCAATATCCACATAGTCTAAAATATAGATAAAAGTATAACAGGATAACCAGTAAAAGAAGAAGAAGAGAGAAGAGGAATTTTTCAGAGAAGTTGGCAAAAACAAATAAACAAAAAGTTTGGCTTAGACTACAGTGTCAGGAATTAAAAGTAATGTCTAAAGAGAAGCAACTGATTTCAGGTAACATATGAATTAACTAAAAGGAAGGTATTCCACATGATTGAGATTCCCTAGTGAACACTCTGAAAGTAAAACACCAGAAACTCAATGTGCATATTAAAACCATGAACTATTGAACTTAACAAGGCTTAATATGATAAGAATAATCATAGTGTTTTACAGTTCATAGGACTTTACACTTTTACTTACCATTGAGGAGAGCCTGATCCCATTAAATTTATTCTCAACTTTTACTAGGAGTCTGGTTAATTATCATTGAAACCTGGCTAAGTGTTAAAGGAAAGTATCTTATTTCTGTCTCACCACATACCAAGCACATTGTGCTCCATACACCTCATCTTATTTAAAATTCACAGCAGCCCCAGTGGTAGATAGCATCATCATTACACTATTACTGATGAGACTCAGAGTGTTAATAGAATACAAGAGAAAAAAACTAATCTGTTTCTGATCCAGTGTTTGAATATATTAAATCTGTTATCTATCTTAAAATATTTAGCTATTCGGAACATGTTGTCATTTCCAATGTGTCTCATCCCAACCAAAAGTATATTATGAAGCCATTCTTTATTGAGTAGAATGAAAATATAATCTAAGTGTTCTAGAGAATTACTGTTTTAGTGTAAATGGAGTTACATGAAGCTTAAATTACTTTATTGCAGCTTTTTTTGCCTTTACCACTGGGTCTTTGGTATTCACATTGCATCTATGTAGCATCCACTATAGAGCAAGATTGCCTGGCTGTGAAAATCCAAGTTTCTGCCCCTTGTTGGCATACTTGGCAAATTGCTTAATATATCTTTGCCTCAGCTTTCTCATCTGTAAAATGGACAGAAAAAAGAACCATACTGGATTCATAAGATTTTGTGAGGAGCAACTCATTTAATATGGATAAACTAAAACTGTGTTTGACATGTTTGAGCTCAATAAAAGGAAGTTATCTTTATAATAATTATTATTATCATTATTATTCCTATCTTTGAACAGTGTTCCCAATAAGATTGAAATTCTATTATTAACAATAACTCTAGTAATATTGTTCATATATTTAATAAAAAGTAGATATGCAGAAGTGCTAACTGAAATAATAAAATTCTGTAAGTTGTAAAATAGTTTTATTATTCTTATAGGGTCAAGGTCTTGTTAAATTCAGCAATCCATGATGTTGATAAGCACAATAACTTTCAGAGGTTCTTTGGAAAATTGCATTCAATTGAAATTCCATCCATTTAATGAACTCATATGCTTTCTGAAAACTTTTTCTCTTTGGCCATTATTACTATGTCTTGAAATCTAATCCTCAGCTAACACATAACAAAGATGATAATGAGGAGGATGAAGATGACGATGAGAAGGGTGATAACAATGATAGGAGTATTACTGTGTGCTAAGCACAAGAAAATTTTTATTTCAAGAAGTACAAAAAACAAACACATTCATCTCACAATTATTTTTTATTTTTCTGGTAAAAGTAGATATTCAGGTTGAATATCCATGCTGTATTATACTTATATATTAAATGATTGTATTTAATTAGTTCCCCCAAATTAATTTTTCTGCTAAAATTGAATTGGAAGATCAAAACACAGGTGACTAAGTCAAGAGAAAAATTACAAAAGCAATTCTTTTGTTCTTCCTTTTCTATCTTCAAGCTAGAGACATCCTATTTCAATTTAGTACATTGGGGTTCTCTCCTAAATTTATTTAATTGTACCCAAAGTCTCTCAGGATAAAGTAAAGGAAGTAAATTTACATTTTCCTTTCCTTTTTTTTTTTTTTGAAGTTTATTGGGCTGACACTTGTTAATAAAGTTACATAGGTTTCAGGTGTACAATTCTATAATACATCACTTATATATCACATTATGTGTTCACCACCCAGAGTCAGTTCTCCTTCCATCACCATATATTTCATCCCTTTTACCCTTTTCTATCACCCTGCTCCTCCCTTCCCCTCTGGTAACCACTAAACTGTTGTTTGTGTCTATGAGGTTTTGTTTCTTCATTTGTTTGTCTCGTTCCTTTGTTGTTTTCAGTTTTATATGCCATGTATCAGTAAAATCATGTGGATCTTGAGATTAGAATGCTAAGCAAAATAAGTCAGATAAATTTTCTTTTTTTAAATTAAATTTATCAGTGTGACAATGGTTAGTAAAATTACTGGGTTTCAAGTGTGCATTTCTATAATGCATCACTATATAACACATTGTGTGCTCACCACCCAGAGTCAGTTCTCCTTCCATCACCATATATTTGACCCCCTTTACCATCTTATATCACCTCTCCCCTTATCCTCTGGTAATCACTAAATTGTTGTCTGTGTCTATGAGTTCTTATTTCTTTGTCATATTCCTTTTTTGCTTTCAGTTTTCTTAAGTTTAACCTTTTATTAAAAATGCCCTTGAATAATAACAAATCATGGTCATCTTATGATTCAGAACTTTCTGGAAATGTCTCAGAAACTGATGCCTCAGTCCTACAGGGCATCCATTTGAATAAAATCACAGGAAACCTCCTCCTACATGTGGTTGAGTGTTTATGTGTCTGTTGGTAAGGAGGGAGGTGGGGGGCTGTTGATGGAGAAGAGAACATCCTAAAGAAAGAAGAATCCAAGACTCAAGTGCGGTTCAAGCTTATTAAAGAAGGACTAAAAAAGAAAAGATCTGAACAATGGAAAATGTCTTTTGTTCATATTTCTTTCTTAATATTTCTCCATAAACCTCAGCCTGCAAATATGAGCCTTCCAGGAAGTGCAAGTCAAATTGAAAACTGTTTCACTATGAGAAGGTGATTGTATATTCATGTAACATTTGGTTACCAATAACCAATGCCAAGCTTAATGACAAAGGGTACAACAATGGAAAGATGCATAGCCAGGAAACACAGCTAGACCCTGTGAGAGACTAAAACCAGGAATTTGCATGTGAAGAACTGGGTTTATTATGACATTCCCAGTGATGCCTTGTTTCTTATCTCTTGAATTTCTTTGAGTGTCTCTTTCATCCTTTATTAACTCTCGGGGCCTTTTGTTTTAAATGTCTCTGTGCACATTATTAAAAGCCACCCTCAGCTTTCCATAATTTCATATTTGACCTTAACTGATTTGCAAGTTTTCTCTGATCAATCTATATGGATAAACTCTGTCCCACAATTCATGATCCCCTTACCTTGTTGTGTCTTCATGATCATACACCTACCTCACATATTATAACTTTATATTACTTTTTAAAAATTTTCTCTCACCATCACCAGATTTGGAGCTCCCAGGGAACACATACATTATCTGTTTGGCTCCTCAGAGTCTAGTATAATGCTTGACAAGAAGAAAGCATTACAATATAAGTATGATATATTCAATGGATGTAGGATAAATTTCAGAATCCAATGTCACACACAAAAGTAACAGACTTGTAAACTAAACTCAATAGATAAATAATGGGTATGGTGTGTGTATGTGTGTGAAAGAGAGAGAGAAAGAGAGACAAAGAGAGGGAGAGCATATAAGAGGCTCCATAGTACAGAATGCCTGAAAGCATTGCTAACAGGGTAACGATACCTGGATACCCATCCTCCTTTTCCTTTCAACTCAAAAGGATAATTATCACAGACCGTAATCAGACTTTTCTCTATAAACTAAGTTTCTTCCTCTTACCCCCTTTTTTTGGAAGAACATCCAGGGAAGGTAAGGGAGTGCTCAGCTAAGTCAAATCTTGCCCCAATGATTTCTCTTTATATATAATTTACTGATTACCTATCATACACTTAGCACATGGAGCCAAGTGTTTTACATATATTATCTTAGTGTGCACATTAACTTTATGATGTGGATGCTCTTATTGCCAGCCCCATTTTATAGATAAAAAGAAGACACACAGGGATGTGGTACAATGGTGACAATGATCCAGTTTAAAAAATGGCAGAGTGGGATTTTCATGGACGAATCTGATTCTCAAGCTCAAGCTCTTACCTAGAACTCTATACTACTTCATTATGATTCCCAGGAATTTTAGGGTGTTGGCTGGGTCACCATTGATTTCACTTAGATTTTTACCAATTTCATGGACCTTAATTTTGTAACTTATCCTCCATCCCACATATAACTACCATATATCTGTCATATCCCCTCTAAGCTTCACTTTGTACTCGTATAAGAACTTGATTTTAACTCATGGGACCGGCCAAGTGGCTCAGTTGGTTAAGAGCTCACTCAAGAGTGCGAGCTGATCTCTGAGCAATGTCAGTTTGATGCCAGCCCAAGCTGAGTTGCCGTTGAGCTGCCAACAGGTGGCAGGATGGCTCAGCTAAAAAAAAAAAAAACAAGAAACAACAACAAAAAAATGATTAACTCATAATGTGCTACACACTGATTCTGTACCTCTTTCAAAATAAGCACAAAAACCTAGTTTATTGATATTTCTATCTACTTCCTCAAGGACGTTGTCCTATTCTAAATTGAGCAGAGTAGAATTCCGAAATTTTCCTATAAAATAATTCATGTTATTTTCCCTCATGTCTGCTTTATTTTCAAAGTTTTTCAGCTTTGCTCTTTATTTATGAAACATAATCTTAAAAAGTACCTACGCTGAAGTTTTTTGTTTTTTTGTTTTTAATTTACATGGTTGAATCCTTTGTAATTTTAAGAGTGGTAGAGTGATAATATTTATTTTCTTACTTTGTCAACTTATTGAATCCTATTAATAAAGTAGTCTTTCCATTTTCACCTTTTTGAGAGCACTTCAGATATTAAAATATGAAGATTTGCAGTTAGAGCTATGTTTAAATTTTTACCACTATTAATTGTTTGCTTAATAGGTCCTTTAATCTCCCCAAATGACGATGGCACTACATTTTCAGAGGTTGTTATATGGACCCAAGAAGATAACTAATGTAGCCGTTGTCTTCCACTCTTCAATGCCCTCCAGAGTGGCATCTTGAACTTTCCTGAAACAATAGCCTTCACTTCAGTTAGATCAGCACATTTTCTCAGATGCCACTTTTCTATCACATTGCTTAGTATTTTCTGCCTTGGGCAGCCTATTTTATATGGATATAAGAAAATAGTATTGCAACATAATCCATTGAAGGTCATATATATAGATATTCAATAGTTTTCAATTTCAGTATTCATTACCCAGAGTTCCTAAGACTATGAGTCAACAGGTAAAATGTGACTCTCGGGGATATGACACAGCTAAATATTACAGAGGCTAAGATACTGGGCTGGGGAACCAGACAGACTGATTTCAATTCATGATTCTTCTTTTACTAACTGTGTGGTCTTGAGCGAGTTACTGAATCTCTGTATGACTTAATTTCCTCATACATTAAAATAGAATAAAAGTCCTTCATAGAGTTTATTGAAAATGTTAAATGAATAAATCCATGTACAGGGCTCAATTAGTGTTTATTAGCATTATTCCTCTTCTTTCTCTAGCATATTTCCTTGACAGCCCCTTGGTTATTCTGTCTGGATTTGGGTACTGGTAATGTCCTGAAATCACTTTGATAATGTTATTTTACTTTCAGTGGGTTCACAAGAGAAGTAGGTATAGTGATGTCTGTATAGCACAAATGTAGAGAGGTGTTAGTATAGTACAGTGATAAATAAAGAAAAGCCAGGAGTCAGACTGCCTTGATTTGCATCAGCACCTACTAACTTACTGAGCATGGGACAGTTGCCTCTCTGAGCCTTGTTTTCTTCATGGGTAAAATGGGCACATTGAGAATATCTACCTCATAGGGTTATTGATCAAACGAGATAACACATATAAAGTACTCAGCACAGTGCCTAGCAAACGGTAAATGTTCATTGTTGATGCTGCTTCTGTTGTTGGTGGTAATGTAATAATAATTTTAAAAAAATAAAACTTTCTTGTGAACAGATAGTGGCAACAATCAGATGCCCATGTAAACATCTATGTGATACCCCTCCGGTAGAAAAAACACTCATTTTGTCCTACCTAGAATGTTATTTCTAAGACGATGTATGGGAGGTTTCTCGAGCAAAGAAAAGGTATAAAATTGCAGTTGGCTAACTTATTCTGTAAAAGACCAGATGGTAAATATTTCCAGCTTTGTAGGCCGTGCAATCTCTGTTGCAGCTTCTCATTTCTGCTATTGTGGTACAATAGCAACCATAGACAATGAAATGAATGCATGTGTCTGTGTTCCAGAAAAGCTTTATTTATAAAAACTGCAGCTGGATAATATGGCCTGCTCACTAAAGCCTGCTGACTCCTGATGTTAGAGATCAGGAAATAAGCCTATTAAAGAAAGGTAATAGCGGGATAGCTGCACAGTGTTCGTGTAAATTTAAATTTAGACATCAGTCATCTAAATCAGTTATGTGATTTTTTTTTCTATAACAATTCTCATATACCGTGGTAGAGAAGTAAGGAAGAAAAGTGGAAGCCATCATGCACAAGTGGCAATTCATTGGGACCATAAACTAGGAGGGTGAGACAGTGAGTTGATTACATTTAAAGACAGGTGATCATAATGAAAAGTCATAGACACACAACTAGAAAAGGAGTAAGCCAGTTGGGGCTAGTAGCTGGTGACAAGGGTGCGGATGGTCTTAATGGGGTCAAAAACTTTAGTATTGAGGTGTTTGGGCACATTATCTTGAAAGATATAGAGTAGCTCCCCCTTATATCTGTGGTTTCACTTTCTGCAATTTCAGTTACTCACAATCTGAAAATATTAAATGGAAAATTCCAGAAATAATTCATAAGTTTTAAATTGCATGACATTTTGATGAACTGATGAAATCTTGTGCCTTCCTGCTTCATCTTGCCTGCCTTCCCACTTCACCCCTTTATTCAGCATATCCACACCATGTATGCTCCCCACCTGTTAGGCACAAGTAGCCCCTTCAGTTATCAGATCTACTGTTGCAGTATCCTAGTGCTTGTGTTCAAGTAACCCTTATTTTACTTAATAAGAGCCCCAAAGCCATTCACATAACTTTTATTGTAGTAGGTTGTTGTAATAGTTCTATTTTATTATTAGTTATTGTCGTTACTCTGTTACTGTGCCTACTTTATAAATTAACCTTTATCATATGCATGTATATATACCTACATACATAGTATTTACAGGGATCTGTAATCTCTGTGGTTTCAGGTATCTACTGGGGTTTTGAAGGTACCCCATGTGAATAAAGGGGTACTCCTTTAAAGTGTTAGGTAGAGGCTAGCACATGAAATATGCTACTTGAAATGAAAATTTGAGAGGAAGTGATGGCTGACTCCAATTATAACTCTGGTAATAATTGGCTGTGGTGGAGAGTTGAAAATATAATTGGAGATAAAGAGTTAAAACAAATGACACATCTGGATGTTGCATATCTCATACATCTGAACATTTAAATTTCGGAGACTAAAGTTGGGGTTGAGAAGCAGTTAATAAGCCAGAAACAGATCTTCCAAACGGGCAGAGCTATGGTGTTAGTAAATATTAATAATAGCGGCTGGACTGAGAGAAGGGATGCGTTGTGTTGTTGGATAACATGAGCTTCAAATACGTAATGACTCTTTAGGAAGGAGAGGCCTTCATGTGTGTGAGTGCCCATCGGGAGAAAGGAGGGCGGTCACTTTGAAGGCTGTAGCAACTTGCTCCATAGTGAAAGTGAAGAAGGAAATTTGCACCTCAAAGCTCATGCTGTTAAGAACTAGAGCACTTAGGGCCGGCCGAGTGGCGCTGTGGTTAAGCGCTGGCTTGAGAAGCCAGAGGCCCGGTTCCCACATATGACAGCCAGTGACACTGCCCTCAAAAAAAAAAAAAGCTACAGCATTTAACACGTTCTCTGTCTCCACACTACATGTCCTCATTAGTGAGTGACTGTTTTCTTGCAAAGGTATACCACACAATTAGGTCATGAGGGAGCTACATAAAAATATAAACTGAAGCTTTTACAGCAAGCAACATAGAATTAAATTATCAGAGAAATATTTCACTCACTAAAAAATATATATATATAACATACATAAACTTCTAATTTCAGAAGCCAGAGTTTACCATAGTAAAAATGCTCTAATTTAATTAGGGAATATAACTGTTTTTATTTAAATTGAGAGCAACATATCACAAGGGCTTCAGCAAGTTCTCTACCACAAGCTCTTTCCTCTTCATTAAAACTACAATTATTATTTTTTGATACAAATAAATTATAGACAGATGGATAGGTAGGTAGTTTAAAGACCATGCTAAACACAGTTGTAAGTTCTGCTGGAGTGTTGCAAATGGTAAAAACCTGGAACATAAGTCAATTACTTAGAAGAATAACTAAAAATAAATAAGTAAATAAATGGTAATTTAGAATGTAACTTGGAAATTTTTAAGCTTCTGGTAAGTCTTGGAAAAAAGTTCTAAATATGTACCTCCATACTGATAACACCACCCTGTCAAAAAATCACTAACATCAAATATATCACTTGAAGCCGGTCAGGTCACATTATAATATAAAAATTTACAAAACTTTTCTTCACCTATAGGTAGCATTCTCTATATGCTTTCACCAAATTCTCTATAATAACTGTGAGATTGGCAAACATCTTGGAGATCTTTCTCTGGGTAATTTATATGAATATTTTGCAATTAATCTTTTTGTTGTTCTATTATTGAAGAGCAATCAAAGGCTCACTGATTTCTCATTGGTTTTGCTGGATATTGATATTGACTTGTGCCTTATCTATAGGAAAATTTTAATCAGTTATCAGCATTCAACTCTTAAATTTGTAAAAATCACACATATTATGTTATCTATTCCTTCTGTCGCCCCACCATACCCCCTACAAAAATACACCCTTATTTTCAGGTACTGCTTTTTCCTTAACCAGAAGGACATATTTTAATTACAGTTGGAACTCAAGTATCCTGCACAGCACTTTACCATAGTGCTGATTTTATAATTCATAACAGGCTGTTTAGGGTCCTGGTCAAGGAATTTTAAAATTGGAATTACATTTCTAATTCCCTGTAGCAAAACTGGAAACATGTAGAGGCCATGGCTACAGCCTCATGAAGAAATCTCTGGTGAGGAATTAAATTGGCATGAGAATTAGGGACAAATGAGAAACGAATTAATGGACTCTCTATTGCATTTCTGCCTGATTTTAGCAATCATTGAAGCTCGTTTATCTCCTCTGAGCTTTGTTTCTTTGTGTTGCCTACACTGGTTCAGATTGGGTTTCTGTGTCCAGCAATTAAAAGACAGCCCTGGACCTTAACCTTACACAACTAATTTGCTCTTTTACGACTACCTACCCCGCAGGCATTCATTATTCCCATTGTCCAACTGGGAAAGCTGAGAAAGAAGAAATGTCAATGAATACCTCCCTGTCAAAGAGTAAGACACGATGAAATTTTATGATGAGGCAAATGCTTGTGGTATAAACTAAAAATATAGAACAAAACACCCAGAAGTTCAGAAAAGGGTATTTTTAGATCTGTCTTGTTTTTGTACAGCCATTTGCTAATTCTCTGCTGTTTCTAACCCACTTTCTAGCATAAACCCTGAATATTTTAAGAGGGTAGCTCTTCCATTGGTATGCTTAATTAAAGGTCATGATTAATTGAAATCGTGACAGCTTATCAGTGCTCTGATTTAATTCTAAATGATAGAGTACACTAAATTGCAACTATTTCTGGAGCTACCTAAGGATAGGAGTTAATTTTACTACCTTGACCAATTCTTTGATTATTATGTTTTAATCGATTTCCATCAACCTAAACCAGCCATTATATAATCAAGAATTGAATATTTTCTGTAAAACACCATGGCTGTATTTTTAAATAACCACTTCAATACAGAATTAAAGGGATAACATGTATTAGCAGCCTTCACAGTTGAACTCCTCCAAAGTAATGACCTGTTATAAATAATTGTAGGGATTACATAGAATAATTGACATTTTATATGCTCACAATCGACTGGCCTTGCACTTCAGCATCCTTTCACTTTCCAGCATAAAAAGCCAGTAAGGTGTAACAAGCAATTATGACTTCAGTATCCAAATTGCCACCATAAAACCTTGAGCTTAAAAACCTCAGGGACACCCAACGGATCTGTCTGTAAACATTCAGCAGTGTGAAAACCTGAATGGCTGTTGAATCAATCACAACAGGTTATACTTTGGCAATGAAAACCCAAACTCTCAGTGATTTAAAATAACAACGGTTTGCTTTTCACCCATGTTACAAGAAGGATAGCATAGTATAGTCAAAATAATAAAATACTACATTAGAGTATAATACCAATGGTTGTAAAGGATGTGAGGAACCTCACACACTAATCTCAGGAGTAGAAATAGTTGCAGTCATCTTGGAAAGCAATCTTGCATTTTTTAATTACATTTAAGTGTTTGTTTGCTCTGTGGTTCAGTAATTCCACTTCTAGGCATATACCCCAGAGAAAATTTCCCAAGGCCTATAGGATACACACAAAATTCTGAGTAATAGAAAGGGAATGTTATTTATAGTATAATATTCTTTATATAAATTAAATCATTTATCCCACAAATACACCATATATTTAACAAGACAACACAAAAATTGAAGTACCTATCTGAAACACATAGTATAGTTCTTATAGAACAATAAAGTATAGGAGTAATGATGAAAGCAGAGGAAATTTAAATATAAAACGTCCTGTGCTAAAATAATGATTGAAAAAAACAATGCTATAAAATGAAGAATATAATTTACTAAATTCTTGTATTCAAATCAGAATTTTAAAAAAGGTTAGAGGATCAAAATAATCTCTAAGGAGATTTATTTTTGTCCTTGTCATCTTTGGTTAATTATGGCCAAATTTACAGGAGAAATTAATTTCTGGATATTGGCCATCACTGGCAATATGTTTTCTGCACCCAGGGCTTCTGTTTATCAATTTAATAATTAACAATTTAATTCTTTCTGTCACTAGGATATAAAAATGAATAAAATTGTTGATTTTTCCTTACCTGCAGAGTTAATATAACACAAGGAAAAATTAGAGAGAATAATAATAATAATAAAAGATTAGCAAACTAAAATGTGATATATAAATTATAAAATATCAGATTGGGATCGGTGAGAGGCAAAGACATTAGAATTTTAGAAAATTATGTTAGTGATTGTAGTGGAGACATATCTGTACCTAATTATATAGCACCCACCTCCATTGCCTCTAATTTAGCCACTTAACCATCCATCCATTTATCCATCCATCCATCAATCCACCCAATAATATTAACTGATAGCTTACTAAGGTTAGTTAAGCCCCGGATGAACAGTGTCCTGGGTCTTGATGTGTAAGTAACACCCAAGATAGCCAAAGTCTCTTCCTTAATGAAGCTTTTAGTCAGAATTTAGAGATGGCTACTGCCTGGGGATTGGAAACAACCAACTGAACTCCCGGTTTTTGTCTAAATATGTGCCTGATTAGACATACAGTAGAAGGCGAGCTAGAACTAAATATTTAGCCTTCTGCCAAATGGAAATAGTCCCTATGAGAAACAGATTTTATCAGAAACCTCTGAAAATATCAGACAAGGCAAAATTCAATGAAAATAAATTTGAATCAACATTTCTGTCAATTCCTTTAATACTACCTTGCATTCAGAGAGATTTGCTTGTTAAAGTTCATTTGTAGATTCTAACGGATAAATTTCATTAAATATCTAATAGAGCCTTTTCTTTGATTTTAGGAAAAGAGGTTCAATTATGCAATAACAGTGATCAGCTCATATTTGGAACCCAAGAACAAAGAAATATAGATAAGTGAAAATTGGCAAATGCTTCAAAGAGAAATGATGAATTGCTATTACAGAGCCTTACCCCCAGAAGTAAAAGGAAGAATGCCCAGTGTTTTGGTTTAGTGAAATAGAGAACAATAATTGCATCTTATGCTGCTTTTTTTGAGACTATTATACTTTGAGTATATTTGTTTGTTTCTTATTGTTTAAAATTCTGTATGTGTGGACATGTTCTTTGAGGCAAAAGGGCATGTGTGGGGATAGAGGAACCCTATGTCTAGTGTTGTTTTATTTGTATTAATATAGTTACCATTGTGATTGGATGTTTTTTTAACCTCTTTATATATACACACTCACATACATATAGACACATATATATGCACATGTTAATAACAATTTATATTGCATGTCAGTTATGTGCATGTGTTTACATGTTCATGTGTTTAGGTAAACCTCAAGAACTAAAGAATGAAAAGCAGTGAATGAATTAAAGAATGAAAAAGCTCCCTTCTGGTAGCATCTGTCTTTTCTGGCTGTGCAGCATTCTTGAAACAGCCCCTTGTTTCCTTTTGGGAACCCCACTTCCTCATTGTGTGCAATTTTTATGGATTGGGCATTATCTTAAGCTCACCTTCCCTTGAGTTAAGGAAACATGCCAGGGACTACCATCTAGGTACACACTACTCAGATATTGTACCAGAAATCAGAAACACAAGTAAACATCAATTTTACCGAATCATTTCTGAGGCAACAGCAACATCTCCACTGTCAAGTGTCATTGATGTTAGTGTTATAAATGTGGTGATCATATTCAGCAGGCGCGGCAGTGGTGTTTTCAGGGGATCAGTTCTGTGACATCCTTTTTGTCATTGTTCATTGCTCTTTAGCTCCGTGCCTCCTTCTCAGGTCTACCCACAAAATATTTTTTTTAATAAATATTATTTTTGTGTAAATTAACCCCTATTACATTTCATTTATTTCAAACTAAAATACCTACAGATAAAGACAGTAAGTCTGAGCATAGTTGCCTCATTTTATAAGCCAATTGTCTGCCATTTCTATGCACTTCTTCTTGACTTGTATCTATTAGTTGTCTTATTATGAATAGTAATCCACCCTGTAACACACAGGAAATATTTTATCTGGGTCTGCCAATATTATAACTTGGTTCATTTTCTTAATTAGAGTGTAAAATTCTGTAAACTATTTGCATGCTTTAACTCATATTGAATATCATGCATATCGGCCAAATTCCACTTCTCCTTCTGTATGTCTGTATTTCTTATTTTTCTTCACTATTTCATTCTTAAATATAAAAAAGAAAACCTCCTCAGAATAAGAAGATATCCATTGTTGAAGCTAACTATTTTTTCCTCTCTAGCTCTAACTGTACAGCTATCTGACTAGCTGTGTATAACTGTAGTCTCTTCGAAGAATCACTTTTCATATAGTCTCACCCATTGGATTATTGAGAGGTCTGGCTTTTTACATGAATGTTTTCAAAATTATTTTCACCCATTTTCAGTTTTCTTCGCCTCATAACAGTTTTAGATAAAGTCAAGGATAGCATTATTATATTACCTTTGAGAATAATTCTGAAAACAATCGAGAAAAGAGCCACTTCTTTTTTGTGCTCCCACATGAATATATGAGTAAAGTTCATATTTTCTCACATTAAAAATAATTGAGAAAAAAAATTAAAGTTTATATGCTTTGAAAATAAATTTCAGGATTTTAGTTTTTCATAATGTTATTTTTTCTGATAAACATCCTAGAAGGCAGGGATTATATGTATTTTAATTAAATATTAAAATGTTAAATCTATCACAGGATGAGTACCTTCAATTATTTCTGCCACTGTCTTCTATCACTTCTTTATAATATTTTGAGAAGCTGTATTCAGATAGCCTGAAACACTATTCTTTGCCTTTGCTTTTTATTAATATTCGAAATGATTTTGACTTATAGAAAAGTTCCCAAGTACCATACAACTTTTTATTTTTATAAGTCATTTAATGGACAGAGATGCTGGCATCATACTCACATCATCCCCATTTGTGCCTGTAGTTCCTACAAAGACATTCTCTTGTATAATCACATCATAACCATCAAAATCAGGACATTAACAATAATACGTTACTACTATCTACTATGAGACCCTGCTAATTTTTTTTCCAATTGTCCCGATAGTGTCTTTATAGCAAAATATGTGATCCAGAATCTAGTGTTCCCTTTAGTTTTAGGATCTGATCCCTTCAGTCTCCTTTGACCTGGAAGAATTTGTCCAACTTTATTGGACTTTCATAACTGTGAAACTTTTGAGTATTATAGGCAATATAGTTGTAAAATGTTATTCAGTTCAGGTTTGTCTGATGTTTCCTTAGGATCTTATTCAAAGTTTTGCCTCTTTGGCAGGAATATCACAGATGTGATGGTGTATTCTTCTCATCACCCCTATCTGATGGGTTCAATTTTGATTTGCCCAGTGCATAGCCTTCTTGATCAAGGTAGTATCTGATAGAATTTGTCATTGTAAAGGTACTTTGAATTTATTTTGCAATTAATGATTATTTGGTAGATAAGTATGTTTAGACTGTATAAATAATTTATTCTTCATTAAATGTTCAAATGATTCATTTATTCTTTTACATCAATATGGACTCATGGATTCCTATTTTATTCAAAGAATATAAACTTTTATTATCATTATTTATTCTGATGCTTAAATTGGCCAGTGCAATCAGATTTAAGCTGGCTTCTTTGTTCTATTCATATGTTTTCATTATTTTTTTAATAAGTCTTAGGCTTCTGACATAGTTGGGAGTGCCAGGCTCAACTTGTTCTTTAGCACCCATAGTCCTGAAGATATATATTTTTCTAATGTGTCTTAGATTCTACTAGTGGAGAGTGATAATTAGAAAGCAAGACATTAGTGTGAGAATTTCTTGTTGCTAACAGGGTGTTGCAGCTCAAGGATCTCTTGGACAGAACTAGTATACAATGTATGCACATACACATGTGTCTTGTATTTGCATCTATATATTTGTTTATTTTTCTATCCAGCACCATGAGTTCACATTGATATCTCCAAATCCAATCCAATCACTCAAAGTTAATTTTTTATTTTCTCCCTTTTCATGTTTGTAACTCCTGAGTCTGATAGAGAAATATATTTGGTCCCGATTATTACATACACATACACACACACTCAATCCTTTTGTATGAAACTGACCTCTTTTTGCTGTCACCCACCTCCTCCCACTCCACAAGCAGACATCCTTCCCAACACACTTGGATTTGACCCACTGTGCTGAGCAGCTTCCCATACACAGACCCCTGCTGCATACCACTCAACTTGACAGTTTCATGGTCTCCCCACTGTGTGGATGCCCTCTCTCCAGGGTTCATTTCTGATGTCCTGCAGCAGCTTAGCATCACATCTCACTCCCCACCATGCGCAAGCTTATCTTAGGAGGTATTGGACCAAAGTTTTAAAGAAAAAAAGGAAAATAAAGAGAAAGGAGAAAGGAGAGGAAGATAACAGGAACATAAATATGTCTTAAAATTAACAAATGACAGCAGTATGATGAAAAATACCTTGGTCATAGCTTATATAATTTCCATTGGTTTTGTTTCCACTATCACTGTTTCTTTACAGGGTTAAGTGAACTGTGCTTTCGAGCTCTCCTTTTTTGAGTTTGCAGAAACAATGGATCTAATTATAGAGACTGAAGTTAAAGACTCCATTTTGACCTGTAGTGAAATCCTCTGCAGAACATAAACATAAGAATTATAGCTATAATAATAAAACAATTGTTAATGTTGCTGAGAAATTAATATATAACTATTAATGTGGCAAAACACTTTCAGAGAAAAAGCTGTAAGATTAAGTTAGAGCCTTAACAAAATACTATAGCCATGCTAAAATAACAAAAAGGGTTCTCTGATAAAAATAAATTAAAAAGTGGATAAAACTGTTGCATCTGTTAGAAAAACCTATACTGAACAAAATAAACAAGATTAAACTCTAAACATGGAGCTTTATCAAAGGCTGACAAGGAGTGCCAAGTGAAAGATGTTTATCGATTCAAAACTGAGCAGACATTGGAATTCATTTCAAACTTCAAAATCTTTCATGTCTTGTGTGATTTCAGGTTTAAACATTTTTGTTTACATCAGTAGTGTTTCAGTTGGTGCTTCAGGAAGAAGCTCAGTAGGAGTTAGTAGTTTAAGCAACTTTGGTGGTGGTGGTGGGGATAACTTCAGTGATAAAAGGTGGAGAGAACTGAATTGAGCAGGATAAACCTTCCATCCACCCTGACACCTGTGAAAGAAAAGGGAGGTGGAGGTGGACTAGATAGGGCTTCAAATCATGATACAGTCCTGAAAGTGTATCAGGTATCCCAGTAGGCGGTTCTGAATAAAGATGGCCGCTCCGTGAAATTTTGTGTCCCAATCTGCTCACAATGCTGAGTCATTGCTGGAAGCTGCCCAGAAAGAGTTACTTTAGGCTAAACTGAAGCTTATCCTGAAGATCTGAAACTGAGGCTGATCTAGCTAATTTCATTCCTCTTAATCAGGAAGTTCTTTCTTGAAAGGAGATCCAAGTTCATTCCTATGACTGCCATAGCTGGATAATTTTATTTGAAATAAAACTTGTAAAATTTGTCAGTTTATCAATGTGGTAATTTATTCCCCAGATTCATTCAGTGCATATCAAATGTCAAGCCTTCAAGATACTATGATGAATATGAACTATTTATTTATCTCAAGGAGCTTAAAATCCGATTGTAGAAAAAAAACACAGTAAATAGGCAAATAAAATAGATTATGGCAGATGTTATAATAGATTAGATATATAGGAAATTCTGTTAGAACAAGGACTGACTCCCACACTCAGCCTTCAGGGACTTCTAAGGCTCTCTAGAGTACGTATAGATAAACTGAAGTCCAAAACAAGCAGAAAAGATTCCATCTAAGAAGAGATAGACTGTAAATGTGTATATTAAAGACCATATATTAGAGTATTATCTTTAGAACTTGGTATGACTTATTTAGAACTGAAGTCAGACTGGATGCATGAGCCTACCACTTTTCATACACCAAATCACTCAAAAGTAACCAGAATATATATTTTCAAAAAACAAATCCATAGGAACTCAAAAATGAGAAAAGATAGCATCAGAAGAACAGAAATTAGAAAGCCAATGAGATCAGATCCATAAAAGTACTTGAAAATCAAACTCAACTTACGCCAGGGTAAATTACAATGGCAAAGATGGCAAAACTAGTCTCAGAGTAAACCAAGTCCAGAGTAAGAAATGATCTCTGGCACAACGGAGGAACTACCTGAAAAGGAGACACAACTGAGACTACCACACCCCTTCCTTAGTCCTAGAATAATACGAGGCTTGAGCTGAATAGCTGGCAGTCATTGCATATTAAAGAAACTAACCACCTAGAGAGTGCTTTTTTGTGGAATACAGACTAAATAGAGTAAGAAATAGTGATGTATGTCCAGTTTAGTCTTTGCTCCAAAACCATCAAGCATTCTTACATAGATACTATTCTAAAAATGTGCTCATCTAACAGAGTAACTGTTTCTGGTACAACTGAGAACATAATTTTCCACTGTCCAAAAATTATCACTCTGATTTCTTATACTCTGAGAGATGTCCATCCTCCACTCATGAATTTCTTTCATGATTCAATATTGATATTCTATAACTTGTAAATTGTAAAGTTTACTACTAGCAGCAATTTTTATGTTTCTATTTCAGCAAGGACAAATAATGTCATAACCATAAAGCATAAAATAGAAGTATATTCAATTTAAAATATAAATTTGACTGGTGCTCCAAGGTTATGTGAGCCATTTTCTTTAGCCATAACTACAGGTCTTTGGATATCATGCAGTGCTGGTAGAAAGATGAGTGTAAGGGAGGCTAAATCTATGTAGAGAAACTCATGTATAATCTCTCTTCCTATAATCATAGCCAATGATTAGGATCTAATTAAATAGGAACAAATTGGCAAGATAGGAAGGATGAATGGCATTTATAATTGGATCATCTTTCCTACCTGATTATTTAGAGCTGCATATATAATAGAGAACTTTTGATATGAATTTGCTAAGATAGAAATTCTCTCTCATTATAGTTTTTACTCTTAACCATATACAGTTTTACCAAACACTTAAAACCTTTAAAATTTCCCAGCCATTTCCCTGATCATCCTGCAATTCCATGAACCACCATACAAAATTGAAGTATTTCTCAGCTTCCATTTTTTTTTTTATGAATATAATGAATCATGAAATTGTACTATTTGGAATTCTACCTAATAATAGGAATTCCCTTTTCCATTTTAATTAAAAGCCACCATAATGTTGGATTATAAGTCTGCAGTTGTTTATGTCTACTTGATACAAGAATATCCTGTACATAAGTATTTAAAACAGACTTAATATGAAAGAACTATTATTTTTTAATTGAGGGCTATGAAAACCTGTTTAAGGAGAGGACTGCAATATTCATATATCTTTAGGAAGATAATTCCAGCAGAAAATATGTATGAAATATAGATTTAAAGGAAGACAATAGGGGCAGTGTACCCAAGTGAAGTAATTATTAATCCAAGTGAGAAATGATAAAACATAAAATAGAAATATTATTACAAAAAGAGAAAAGTTAAGTACAGAATAACATTTTTGAAATGCAAACTGTCTTTATAATTCTGAGTAAGTATATAATTTAAAATATACTTTTAATTTGTTGATAACTTTGTTGATTGTAAAGTCCTATCTATGGGTTTACCTAAATTAAATTTATTTTTAAAGATATTAAATACTTACACATTTTCCTCTCAAAATTAACAGTGCTCATAGGGAAGCATTTAAAATATTAATGCACTTACTTTTGAGGGGTATAGATTTGTGCAATCTGTCCTTTAATCATTTTCATTTTTATGACCTTATTGCAATTTGTTTGAAGGGACATAAATGCCAATATTTGGATCAATTCTAAGCAATCATGGAAATAGAATCTGTGACTCTGTATTCTAAAGATTGGGGCAAATAAACCAATAGCATGATGACAAATGGAATTATAGAATTAGCACATATAAATGCAAAATACTGATTAACATTTAAGTGTTAGTCTATCAAGATGCTCTATTTTTAACAGATAATTATAATATCCTATGGGAAAAAAAGTTCACATATACTCAAGTCTGTCTGTCTATCATCTATATATCTCTGTCTAAATTTGTAAAAACCACTTGCAGAAAGAGGTTAGAATGACTGTTGCGCATATTATAGGAAGAGCCTAGAAAAGCAATTAACTGATATGAACAATAAATTGCTAAGGAAGATAAACACATTTTTTTGCAGAATTTTACAGGATAAAAATACCTTCAGGAAAATGGATTCCTGGTCTGCATTTCTTCTAGTGCTCATGCATTTCTCTCAGATTTTTACATTTTTGGTTGTTTTGTTAATTTTAGTTTTTATTAATTTTTTTAAACTTACTGGGTTGACATTGGTTAGTGAAATTATATAGGTTTCAAGTGTACAATTCTATAACACATCATTTATATATTGCATTGTGTGTTCACCACCCAGAGTCAGTCCTCCTTCCAACACCATACATGTGATCCTCTTTACCCTCTCCTACCATCACCCCTTACACTCTGGTAACCACTAAACTGTTATCTGTGTCCATGAGTTTTTGTTTGTTTGTTTGTTTGTCTCATTCGTTTGTTGCTCAATTTTATATCCCACATATGAGTGAAGTCATATGGTTCTCAACTTTTTCTCTCTGACTTACTTCGCTTAGCATGATAATCTCAAGATCTACCCATGTTGTCACAAATGGCATTATTTCACTTTTTCTTATGGCTGAGTAATATGGGGTCTGACAATTAAGTTTGCAAACTCATCCTAGAAAAAGTGCTGCATACCTCATTGCTGAATATCACTATGATCCACTAGGGCAGCTGTGCACTGATGCCAGTGCCTAGTCCACCCTTCAAAGCAATTTTGGAGCTTTCTCTGGAATGACCATCAGAGCTGTGGTTGTATTACCCTTGATATCCTGAATGTCATTCAAATTTCTTCCTTTCAAGATTTTCTTTATCTTCAGGTGAAAAAAGAAGTCATTGGGGGTCAGATCAAGTGAGTAGGGAGGGTGTTCCATTACAGTTATTTGTTTACTGGTCTAAAAATTCCCACATAGACAGTGCCATGTGAGCTGGTGCATCGTCATGATGCAAGAGCCATGAACTGTTGGCAAAAAGTTCAGGTCGTCTAACTTTTTCAAGGGCTCTTTCAGCACTTCCAAATAGTAAACTTAACAGTTAACTGTTTATACAGTTGGTACAAATTCATGATGAATAATCCCTGTAATATCAAAAAGGTTAGCAACATTGTTGCAACAAGTTCACGAACTTAATTGTCAAACCTCTTATATAACTTGCTTTCTCTAATAGATTGTTAATTACTCAAAAACAGAAAATATAAATTCATTGCATATATAATTTTAAATATGTATTGTTTTTTCTATGGCTAATAGTTTTGTCACAAAACATTATATTGAATATGCTAATGAATATTTGTCTATTGATTAATATGATTATAATTTGATGCAAAATGTTCAGAATTATTTTAATGCATTCTATAAAAATAAAATTACCAGCTAATATTCATATCAGACCATGTTCTAAGAACTCTCCATACTCCTTTAATCCTTACAAAAACATATTGTTTACATATATATGTATACATATTCTCATTATTCCCTTTTTTAAAGATGAGGAAATGAGACACAGAGATGTTAATTAACTTTCCAAGGACAATGCAGTAAATGGTAGAGCCAGAATTTAGAATTGGGCTATCAGGCTCAACAGTCAATAATTTGATGACTTTTGCATCCTAATCCAGTTAAGATGAAATATGAGATTTTTCTCCTTCAGCACAGTTTACCAACTGATAAGCCACCTCCATTGTCAAAAAATGTAAGATTAATTGGAACTTTCATATAAAGCAAAAAAAAACCTCAAGAATGTTGTTATTATTATTAGTTATTATTATTATATTAAACTATAGCCAAGTATTCACACCTCTTAAGGAAAGGAGAAAGTGTTCCCGAATTTATACTTTCAGATTGCCAAACCTTTCTGTGTGGTAAGGACTATTATAAGTAGTTTATACCCTAATTCCCCTGTACTTTTTTTCTGCATGTAATTAACAGGCAATTAAAAAAATAAATAAAACCTATAGTTGAAATGGACACAGAGTAACAGGCGCTTTCCTTTAAACGTTATGGGTATAAATTGCACCAAATTTTTTGTGTAAAAGTTGTCGACATCTAAATACATTAATATAAAGAATATATCTTTAGACACAGTCATTTTAATTTTAGAATTTATACTTCATACATACTAGCACTTAGTAACTATGCAGTAGTGCATATTGCACTATTATTTGTAATTATGATAAAGTGTAAATAGCCTAAAAATGGTCAATAAGGGACCATTTAAACACATGTGAAAGATTAAGGAATGAGGTACTTCCTGGTTGTATGATTCTGGCAAGTTCATAAAAATTTTTGTCAGCAGATATAAGAAACTAATAATATGGAAGGTAGACGGTCATCAGAGGGAAAAATGACAAAATGATGGGGCTTACCCTAACAGAGCACAACAACAGTACCTATTTCTGAGTCCAAGGCAATATAACCTGGCAGTGCTATCTGCCATCCATTTCAGTCAGTAGACAGTTTCTTTCTGTAATGGGATTTTAGTGTATATACAGAAAGATAGAGAAAAGGGAGTGAATGACCAGCAGGAAATGTAAGAAAGTTGGATGAGAAAAAATAGTGTGTATTTATGTTTCATTTAATCCAGTAGAATTGAAATCCCCAATACAAAAATTATATCAGTAATTATTAATTTTTGTGTTAGTATGGCATGTATAAATGAGTTGAAGTTTTCTACTTTTTAATGAGGACAATACCTTTCATTTTATGGGTTTAGTGCAAATATTAGCTGTTATAATACATGAACATTTTATGTTATTTAATAACTATCAATGAATTTTAACTTCCTTTTATTTATTTCTTTAACTCATACAATAAGTCTATTATTATAGATAAAAATCAATGAAAAGTGACTGAATATGAATCCTAGGGAAAAGTTCCCCTGGTGTACTTGGAATTCCAATAAAGTAGTATAGGTTGGGAAGTTATTTTGGTGTAAAAAAAAAAAATTAATATGCACTGACTAAAATAAATGATATTTAAATGAAAATTATTCAAAATATAAGGTTTATACTCATACAATGGAAATAAAAATAGGACATCCTATTTATTGAAACTAAGGATATAAAGGAGATTGAAATGCAATAAAATGCTGTGTGCCCTAATCTCAGACAGTATCTTCTTGCAGGGTAAAGAAGACAAAACAAACAAATAAACAAACAAACAAAATGAAGCGAATCATACAGCTTTTCTCTCCAATTTAAAGGAAATTAACCAGTGTTGAAAGGGAATATCATGCTCCCAAGAAGACAAAAATAAATTGTGAGCTAAGGGAATTAAGATACTCTTAAGGATAATCCAAGATATTTTCTTACTCATATTGCAAATGTTACTATAAGTATAATCTATATAAAAAAGAAACCACTAGTGCTGTCATATTTGTCTTTTCTTTTATTCATACCTACAGTGAATTACAAGTGTTTCCTATGGGATCTATGGGGCTGTATATCAATAATTAGTTAACATAGTATCTCCTTCCTAAGTGGATGGCTGATGTCAATTAAAACTTCTGTCTGTATCTCTTAACAGCCTCTTTGGTGTTCTGTTAGAGTTCTATCCAAATAATCCAGAAGAGTGAAACCCTTGTGTTGATCATCCATAATTGAAATGTTATATAAGGTATTTTTAAAATAAAACAGTTGTACAAAGAGTTACCAGAATTGGATTTAATCCCTAACTAAATGACTAATATTCTATGTGACCTGGGGGAAGTAATGTCCTCTCTATTAATATGTGAAAGGAGGTGATGGATTAAATTATATCTCAATTATTTCATTATAATAATATATAATTGTGTACTTTTAAGTATCTTGCCGAAAACTAAGCAACAATTTACTTATATGACAATAATTGAGAAGTTTGTATTTAAAAGCAGATATATCCATCAATAACAAGTAGAAAATCTCAGTCATTCCTAAAGGTAAAATTCAGACGTCCTTTGAGTTTTACCTTCTCCATGCAAAAGAACTCCCCTGGTTCCAGCAAAGAATTTTGCTCTGGCCTGAGCAATAGGCATGATTTATTGCGAGTGCTGGGTCAGACTATTTCAGAGGAATCCTATGGTTAATGTTGCCAGTCCACATCTACAGGACTTAGTGACACTGTTATTAATCACCGAGAATCAAAGAAGGATATAGGGAAACCAAGAAAGAAAACAGACTAGGTCTCTGAAAGGGAGCTTCCTTATCGCAGCCTAATTGTAATAGCCCTGTTAAAAAATGAAGATCCAGGAATGGCTTAGCAGAGAAATGCAATACAGAAAAATGGAATATTCTGTGCTTTAATAAGCTTGAGTTAGAATCCTAACTGATGGTGTTTTCTTTGACTCATTTGTAGAAAAGACTGCATGCTTATTATCTTGTCTTCATGTATCTTTTGAGTTGGTGTTTCAGGAGCATTTAGGAGTCAGTTCCTTCAAATTGTTGATTTGACAATAGCTCATATATAGAACTTGAATCCATGGGACAGTGGTGGCAGCTAACTAAAACTATTGTGAGCTACCTTATGTTTAAATGCAGAATTTGGGATAAGGATGCATGGTTTTGGGATAAGGAAACCTTGCAGCTGAAATATAATGATGATACTATACAAATGGCCAGGGACCAGAAATTAGCAGAACTTCATAATTGACAAAGCCTCTCCTATTGCTTACTCTCTGTACTTCATTCCTCCACGTCAAAGCCAAGCTTTCTCTAGTCCTTGCTGACATGGCAGAATACATTTCACTGAGAACCTTGAATTTATGGGATATGAATTTGACAACCAGCAGGGCATATCTCCTGTGCCCAATTCCAGCATCCTATAGGAAAGAGAACCTCTGGCGTGCATACGGTGTTTGTCACTAGTTTAATTTGGGCTTAAGCTGGGCTTAAGTACCACATTGGCTGTGGGGATACAGTGCTGTGGATTGGAATAGGAGATGTTCTTTCAATAAACAAACAAACACAAAAGTGAGTAAATTTAAACATAAAATAAAGATAGTGTTTCAAGGGCTGAGAAGATATGTATTCCAACTATAGAACTTTTAGAATCTTGAAATTTATTTCATGTCTTTCCCCATTTTACTGAGTATTCTTTGATGAGGAAAGCTAGCATCCAAGAGACATGCAAGATTATAAGATATTTTAAAACCATTTAGGCCAAACATCTTTCTCCTGTGAAACTTATAAAGGACCTAGTTTAATCCCTTGTTCAAAGTTTTCTCTACTATAATATTTATATAAATATCTGTTTATATTTAATGTCTTTTAGAACAATATTCAAGCTTTTAGTGATTGCCAAGGTATTGCATATTAAATTTACAATTAAGGTTATGCAAATTTATTTCAAAGTTGTATAGGTAAAATTTTAGTACATTCTGTTCAAATATGTATTGATCTATTAATAGATTATTGATTCATTCATATATTGAATGAATATGTTAAATCTTTACTAATATGCTGTATTTCCCAGACCTCTGGCTTCTCCTCAATGAATTGTACTTTAAAATGTAAAGGCTTATTACCTTTTTCAGGCTTGGATTACATAGCAGTGAGTGTCTGCAAAGGTGTTTAGGGAAACTTTGCTATTTTATCCACATTTCTATTCAGTGCACTGAGTTTAACTGAGGAAGAGTATGGCTAATGTAGTTCAGCAGAATACTTAGTTACTCAACTGTAAGCAGTCCTAAATTTCAGTTCTTGGGTAAAAAAACTTCCTCTTTTCACATGCTGAAATTACCTCAAAATAAAAACTTTAAAAGTGCAATAATAGTAGTGGGATAGAGTCTGAAACTCTCTTTCTGATGCCAAGTCCCATCATAGCACACTGTATAATGTGAGCTTGTAATGCATTTCACTAAGATCACATTGAGATAAGACTTAGAAATTTATGCTTTTGGCTTTGAGAAATAATTTTTGTTTGAAAAAGCTCTCAGAAATGTCTTCTACCCATCCCAACATGATGTGATTGATTTCTTTGTGGGGTTATCTACACTGTTTGCCTGTTAATTATTTGTTTATATTTTGATATCAATTTTTTTCATATTTATGATCATGACATTGAAATTTATAACACACTCTTTTTTTTTTTTGAAGGCAGTGTCACTGGCCCTCATTTGTGGGACCGAACCGGGGCCGCTGGCTTCCCAAGGCAGAGCTTCACCACCACGCCACTTGGCCGGCCCCTATAACACACTCTTTAATGTAGCACAGTAGTGTGAGCAATTTCTAAAACAGTAAATGTTTATTTAGTATAAAATTCATGGCTGTACATTATTCAATAATATAGATATGCCAGCACTTGTCAGCCTAATCCTTATTCATTGTATGCTATATTGTATCACTATTTTACATTTTTAAATAAATTTATATGAGACTCTTTAATTTTGTATTCTATTAACAGATTACTCATGCCAGATGTATCAGCCATTGCCTTTTCTTAAAGAACCTTACCACATCCTAGTATTCTCTACCTCTACTATTCCTACACAAGTCACATAATTCACATTGTGATGTTATGATGTATACCTTTGAAGTCAATCATATATATATACATATATATACATATGTATATATGCATGCTTAAAACATATATATATATATATATATATATATATATATATATATATATACTTTCTTGTTTATGTTGGAGTTGAAACTATATACCATTGGTAAAACTTGCATTTTCTTCTGAAAATTACTTTTTACTATATATTCATGGTTGATATATAAAAGGAAATGTAATTGATTCATTCATTTTAACTATTACATACCATTAATTCATTAACAATATTCATTTACTTTGCTTCAGATTTTCATCATTAAAACAATACTGCAATGAACATTCTTTTACTTAATTCCCTTTGAAATTTTTTAAATGTGTAATTCATGTACCTTGAAGTGGAAATGAGGACTCATTTGCATTATCAATTTTCCTAGGTGCTGTCATATTGCTCTCTAACATAACTGTTGGGATTAAAGAGTCCAGCATCACGGTAAGAGAGTCGCATCTTTTCTTCACTGTAGTAAAAATTTTTGTTTCTTTTTATTTTCTTCTATTTGAAGTTTAAAAATATATTTTATTGTTTAGATGTGCAATTTTTTGTATACTAGTGAGGTTGGCGTTCTTTACATATTTTTCTTAGTAATTTTAAACTCCTCTTCAATTAATTGTCTTGTCATATCTTTAATCCATGGCATGTTTTATCATTTAAAAAAATGAATGCAAGTTCTTTATACAATTTAAACTATACTTTTTTATTTTAAAATATGTTGTAAATAATGAAGTTATGCACCTTAGCCTATTTTATTGTTCTAAAATGGCCTGCCTGAGTTGTGTTTTGCTGGCTGGGGAAATTGATAAATAAATATAATAAATATATATATATAATAAGTACAGTAAATAAATATATATAGTATTTAACATATAAAAAACTTAGAATCAATTAAAATGACAATGCAATAACTTGGGAAAAAGAAGGTCTTTAAAGATATTTCTCGAACTATGAGCTACAAATGACCAAGAAAAGCATCTTAAAAATTAAAGAATAAACATAAGTAGAGGCAATTGTGAAAGATTATTAATTTTTTGCTCATATGCTCTTTTAAAAAGAGCTAAGCTGTACAAAATGTATGAAGAATTAATCTGGGAACAAAAATAAATGAATTGCTGCTTTTGTATACAGAAATAACACAATCATTTCTACTGATATGATATCTGGTTTGAAATATGAGAAGTTCCCTAATCATCATTTTTTTTTAAAGTGAGAATTGCAGGGTATTAGCAGTTTTATTTGACAAAAACATTTAGAACAGTAGATATTTATTAGTATTGAATCAATTCTATTTAATATTTTGATCAATATGTCAAACAATGTGAGGAATATAATTGCTCTTTCAATCATTCCCATCATCCTCAGTTGTATAGTTGTAGAAGATTTGCTCACTTCAGTTCATTTAATATTGCTTATCTAATTGGTAAATTACAGTAACTGTCATGAGTCCAATACATTGTATTTCTTAAATATTTCCTCCCTCTACTTATTTATGTAATATGCTCACCCACAAAAAAATATATTATTTTCCTTCATCTCACCATATTTTGGTATCTGGTTAAGTTTCTTCTTATGCAATATATTTTAATATTTTCTCTTCTCATATCAGAAAAAAAAGTTCTTCTCAACTTTTCATCTGCTGAAACTGTTCTAATAATTTCTAATATATTCTTGCTCTTGCCTAATATTATTCATTGATACATTCTTCACTGTAATAATGTAATCTCAACTTTTACCTGGATACGCAACTTCCCAGCTAGAGATTCCCAGCTTCCTTTAAAGCCTGTGAAATCATTGCTGGACAATAAGTGAGCAAAAATGATAGATATCACTTAACAGTTGTGACTCTCAACAAACGTGTGTTTCTTCCCTTGTCTCCCCACTCCTCTACCTGCTGGCTAAGACATGAAAAGAGTTGGGGTGAAAAAACAACAACAACAACAAATACTAGGAGTGGGGCATTACAGGGAAATGAGAAATAACTTCTAATGGATATACAGTTAATTTTTGATGTGATGAAAATTGATTATGTTGATGGTTGCACAACTCTGAGACTATACTAAAAACCAATGATTGTTGGCACTTTAAATGGGTGAATTGTAATGTATATGAATTTTATCTCAATAAGTTGTTATTTAAAAATAAGTGCATGAAAGATACTGGGATTTCAGAGGAATGTATTGGTATTCAACATTTTGAGTAAGGTGTTTTTTTTACGTGGCTCATCTACAGGAAAAATAGCTTGTCTAGGGTGAATCCTGGAAAGTACAGTGGAAATGGCAGTAGGGGACAGTTTGTGGATGGCTTTGAATACCAAGACAAACAGTTTAAAAGTAATTGTGCAGAGAATGAAGAGCATTTAAAGATGTTATGCCTGGAAAATGACAAAACTAGAGCTGTATCTCTGAAATGTGTAAGTAGCAGAAAGGAATATGATGAATTAGAGCAACAAAACACTAAGAAAAGGCTTCATTTTCTAAGGTACATTATCAGTGGGTGTGAGAGAAAAGAGTAATTACTGCTGATAGAGTTTTAAACTACTTGATATAAAGTTGATTATTTAAATAAAAAAATAAGAGGAGGAGCACCTTGGAGTGCATAGGTAATGAATTTGTTTTGATTATACAGAATTTAGGTGTTGGTAGAATATTAAGATGAACCTATAAAGCAATTATTTAGAAATGTGGACAAGAAGGTTGGGAGAACTGACACTTTTCAGATGACAAAACTGTTCTTGAGGATGCTAATTATCTCATCATGGCATAGTTTTGGTACCCTAACCTTATCACAGGCATCATTTCTCTAAACTATTGGCGCTCAGTACTTGATTTGCAATATAAGGAGACTGTGATATGTCAATGATAGGAAACACTGAATCAGACCATTCTTAGCTCATATGGCACTTTTGTGAGGGTTAAAAAAGATGTCCCTTTTTAGTGCATGTAGGCTTGTGCCAGTGTACATGGCTTGGCAAAGAGGCTAAATTTTGCCACCCACACTCACCCTCGTTGGGCAGCGTCTGTGTGACGATGCTCCAGGTCCTTGACCAAAATAATCAATGTAGTGTTTCCAAGTTTTACTTTAAAAGAAGAGTAAAGCTATTGTCACAGGGTGTAATATTAGAATTTGACCCAAGAATAAATACATCCACTATAAATATCATTGATGATATATAATAAAATTACTATATAGTGTGCCTCACTGCACTGGAATCCAATAGTGAGATTTTTGCCATCTGTTAAATCACTAGAAGCTCCTTGTGAGCAATCTTGGCTTTTATCGAAGGGTTCCACTTCACATTACCACCTTGAATATGCCATCTCACACATTACTACCTCACAGATAATCCGGGCGGGACTCCGGGATCCAGTGTACTGTGACTGTAAGGCAGGTTTAATTCACATGACTGATAGACACCACCTTCTTTTCCAAACACCTATTTGTTCCCTCCTTTTCTAGCTTAGAGTTTTCATGAGTGGCATCTGTCTTATAATGACAGTATTTGTTATAATAAAGAAATAACAGTAAATTGTGCCCAGTCTATACAAGGTAGAAAGAAGATGAACACATTATATTAATATTTACTTAGAAATATTTCTTGGTTAATGAACTTTGGGACTTCAAACTTTTCAGTAGTTTCCAAATAACTGATTGTTCATTGTTAAATTGGTAGTTAAAAACATAATAATAACACCACCAGAAAGATGTGTTTACCCACACCTAAAAAGCATTTCAACTGCAATTTTATGTATTTAGCCATCTCTTCAGAGCATTTCCCACACCATCATATCAACATTATGGGATAAAAGGCATTTTTATATAGTTAACATATATGCAGATATTTTGCTTTTATTGAAAAAAAATTACCTTAATTGAACAGCAACAGAGATATATCTGGTTTCAAAAGCCTAAAAAAATGGCTGTCTGGCCTCTTTCCTTTAATTTTATCATAACTTAGTCTTATAATCTTCAATTTGAATGATACCAAGTCATCTCTCTGAATTATTGGGACATAAGTGATCACTTCACATTTTCTTCACTATATTACTTTGGGTATAGTTCCTTATTTAACTAGACAAACTGAATCTAAATATTCATACAGGAGGGAAAAGGCATAAGATCACAAGACTGTAAATGAAGTTAAGAAACAGCTAGTTATACACAAGAAAGAGAGGCGTGCAATGCATAAAATTGGTATTCAGTGCATACAGAGTCCTACAGATCAACAAGAAAATGACAAAAGAATACTATAACTACATTCATGTTACAACTGCCACTAAAAATGTAAAAAATAAAATCTTCGCAATCATTAGTAATAAGAGAAATGCTAATTGAACCAACAATGTAATATCATTACATGAATTTCCTTGGGGATAGTCAAAAAGTTTGACTGTATCAAGTCTTGTCAAAATGTAAGTAAGCAGGAAATTAATGACATGTCATCTGTAAAGATATTACAATACTTTGAAAACACAACATAAGACCTGTCCTTCTGTTTCTAAATGTATATCTGTTCAGAGAAGCTCTTACACGTTTTTACCAGAGACACTTATCGGGATGCCCACATAGATACAGATTTTATTAGGAGAAAATGGAAGTAACATAAATGCCTATAATAGTAAAATAAATAAGGATATTGCTTTATAGTCATAGAAAAATATAGTAAGAGAAAAAATGCAAGAATCATGTTAAAATTTAAAGTGTAAACCTATATCTCTAAAATAGAGTGTTGAAGGAGAAAAACAAGTCACACATAACTCTCATTACCTAGAGACACTGAACTTTGAGACAAATAGTGACTGAATATGTCTTGAAATTATCTTCCTTACAGAGAAGAGATTCATGTCTACATCATAATTTGTTTGTTGACCACTGCCTCCATCAACTCTAAAATACAATAATTCTGTGTATTTTTGGTCTTGTATGTAATTTTAGAGAATATCAATAATGAAGAAAGTCTAATAGATATAGAGAAAAAACTGAGGGTTGCAGTTGGGAGGGAGGTGGGGATGAGGGAGAAGGGGAAGGGATTAGACAGCATAAATAGGTAAATATTGCCACAGGGATATGAAAGACAGTTCGGGGAATATAATTAATAATGTTGTAAATACTTTGTGGGTGTCAGATGGTCACATGTCTTGTTAGGGAGACCATTTCATGGATGGAGTAGAGGATTGATCACTGCACTCTACACCTGAAGCTGAGGTTGTATAATATTGTATACCAACTGTAATTGAATATATAGATAGTCACGGGATGTGGATTACACTGTGGAAGGGAGTCAGAGGAAGAGTAATAGATATATATGATATGGGGGGGAGGAGTGGGGTGACAAATTGGGAGTGGGGGGTTGTCACTTTGAGGGGTAAAATGTATAACTATTGCACTGTGTTGTACACCTGAAACTAATTAAAAACAAATAAATAAATAAAAAGAAAGTCTACCCTTCTGAGAATGAATAAAGTTAACACACTTTTTTCACTGTACTTCCTCTTAAGTATTTGTTTGAGGGCAATGTAATATTTGATCCGTACTTAGAAAGGATAAATGAAGAATACTTGGCAAATACTTGTACAAAAGTAAACAAACAGTAAATATGACTATATGATATAGAAGTATAAAATCTTTTAAAATTTCACTACACTGTGATCTCTAATAGGGTTTTATTACCAGTGAGCAATAACACCATGAAGAACACATAAAAGTACTTTAATCTATTTACTGACACACCAATTTTGGCGTTCTTGCTGAGGGCAACTACTCCCAAGCTCCCATACTCTTAACCATCATCAGAAATTCATTATAGCTTTCCAAGTACAAGTATAATCTTTAATTTTAAGTATCAAGGGAGAAATGTCTACTCTAATTAAAAGAACATAAAAGACAGCTTTTTACTGTGTGAGCAAGCTGGACTCCTTCCTATTTAAAAATCATGGGCATTATGGAGGCAGTCCCAACTTGCAAAAGGACCGTGTATCACAATTTCGTTTATAAGACATTTGTGAGCATGAAAGCTCTTTATCAATAGAAGCAAAGTCATTAAAAGATGATTTGGTTTGCAGATATTTTATAAAGAGTCATTTAATCAACAGAATATCTAAAATTAAACTTTACTCTCTAATTTTTATTTCTCTATAGAAATGGCTGGTTGTTTTTATTTATTTAATTTTTTGCCTGTAGGGTTTTTTTTTTCCTCCCTATTTTTGCTGGACTCCCCTAGACCACAATTAAAAAATAATAATTTCTAAACGTAAGTGCCTAGATATCAAGAAATTCCTCATTATGCTTTAGGAATCTCTGTTTTACTGGTCTCCTCTCCACACTTATTCAGGAAATATCTACATGGGTTCATCCACTGCCAAGAATAAGCTTTACCCAGGTCAGATGCACTGTGACTGTGGTCCTCTATCATTTATATTCTCAATGTTATACTAAGCATCTGGTACAGTACACTTGGGATTTGAAATGTAAAACATTCCAAACAGTATCAGAGAAGTCATTATGATTAAGGAATGTTTGTCTTACAGAATATTAGTGTCTTATGATGTCTGGAAAGACATGGTCATTATTGCATGTTTCACTCCATCTACTTTTAAAAATGTGTCATTGACTAATTCATGCATTGCTGGGTTCTCCTGAAGAGAGCAAGTATTCTTGAGGCAAAGTTCTCACATGGCCTTGTAAGAATAAGTTAGACATTAGTCTAACTGAGATCACCGTGATAGCGGTATGCTTAAGTGGTATATTTAAGTACAATCCTGTATTTTAAATAGTGTCTCATTTAATTCTCACAAACACATAATTAAATAAGTTCTATAATTCAGTCATTCTATAAATAAAAACTTGAGATTTAAGTAGCTTAACTAATCAGACCATGGTCACTTGAAAAGCTGTGTGACTGAGCTGGAATTTGAACCACGCCTGGCAGACCCCAGGACATGATTTCTTTATTGCTAGGCTATAACACTTTTTTTCTTATTATTGCTAAATGCTGCATTTACAAAAAAAGCATGAGGTTAAAAAAAAACACAAGTAAGTGTCCCTTACAAAAAACAACATTTAGTTCAAAACAAGCTTTGTTTAAAATTCTACTAATATCAAAACTACTAGTACTTCATTTCACCTAGGCATTTATATTCATTGAGGAATCCACCCTTCATACTATCTAAATAATTTGTTGATTTTTAAAAATGCACCACCTTTCTTTGAAAAACTCTTAGCTGAAAATTTTCTGACAAAAAAAGTTTTCTTGAATTGAAAAGTATTCTAACATTCTCATGTTATTTTATTAGTCAAATATCTTTGTCTCTATATTCATTGATATGCCCAGTGCTGGGGAGAGTTTCTGGCCCATAAAATGCAAAAATAAATATCTGATGAATGAATTATTTGATTATTCATGCCAATAAGAAGTAGGTTATTTTGAATATAATATATAAATACATAATTATATTATTACATCCTTCCTTATTCTGAATTCATGTAACCTCATTGGCTATCGAAGTTGAAAACTGTATATTTTTCTGTGATTTGTTTTGTTTTTCAGTAGTAAATGCACTGCCATAACCTGTGGATAAATATGTATTTCAGCTTTAGGAAATACAGACATATATTTGTCAGGCATTTTAAAATTTTATCCCACTCAGAGAAAGACTGCTGACCAGAATGTTCTCCATTTTTCTTAGACTGAGGGGAGTCATTTACTCAGTATTTTGAGTTAGATTTAGCAGCTGGGTTTAATCATTTGCACATTTAAATACAGCTTTCAGAATTCTATTTAATTCAACTGGAACTAGTTATTTGGGCTTCCTGCAAGTACGAGTTAAGCACTTACTATTTTCTGTTACATCTTGAACTTCTGTTTTTACTTAATGTTGGTTGTTCTGCCTTTTTTCAATTTTAAGTTTATTTTCTTTCTGATAGGAGAGAAAAGCAAAATGTGGCATATTAGATAACTCAGAAACTCTCAAAAATGGGAGGAGAAGGAATAAGGGGATAGGGAGAGAAAGAATGGGAGAAGGATAAAGAAAAACAAAGAAAGGAAGGAAAGGTAACCAGTGGAGGGATGAGATTGAGACCTTGTTTATAACCCGATGATATAAGGAAATATAATTTGTTTATAAGAAGATTTTGCTTATATTATTGACTCCATAATTTTACTATATGACCCTGACTTTGCTGAAGTCTTAAAAGTTAAAATAATGTCTGCTTCACTTATCTGACCAACTTGCTGTGAGAATCAAAGCAAGTAAAAGCCGATTGTAAATTGTGAAATGTGAACGGCCAGTTAGCTCAGTTGGTTACAGTGCAGTGCTCATAACACCAAGGTTGCCGGGTTGATTCCTACATGGGCCACTGAGATGCACCCTGCACAGCTAGATTGAAACAACTACTCGACTTGGAGCTGATGAGTCTGGAAAAACACACTGTCCCCCAATTAAAAATAAATACATAAATAATTGTGAAATGGATTGCAAATGTAAGGCAATTATAGTGATCTTATTGTGTTAGATTGAGTGGTTTGAATCACACCTTTGCCACCTGATAGACTATATTTAAAGAAGATAAAGAAGGTTGTAAAGGTTAAATAGTAAAATGCAAATGAAGTGTTCTTAAAGAGCCCTGCAAATGTTGAGTGAAGCTAAAAGCACACTTAGTCATATGATCTGTCTTGGTTTATTGAGCCATTATGTGAATATGCAGACAGAAAGTGTCATTATCATTTTATATTAAGCAAAATAACAAAACAAACAAAAATGCTTATTATGTACAGAATAAGAAATAGGATTTGATCTTCAACATTTTTACGGACCGTAGGGAATATGGTTTGTAAAGTGTAACTATTTCACACTACCATTTAAACATTGTCCTACAAAAAGGAGAGTGAAGACTTTCCTTCAGATTAAATAGACTCCGGGTAAATGCTATATTCACCACAAAGTGTGATGTTACTTTCTACTGTCCCCTCGTGCCAAGGAGAATTATTTCCTTTTATGAAGATGTTACTAAAAAATTCGTGTATGATGAAATTAAAACATAACAGTGTTTGAAAATTTAATACATTCCATATTCTACTGATGCTCTTAAACTTCTCTCTATCATTTCTTTGGCTTATACATTTGAAATATCCTAAGGTATGCATCGATATGGCTAAGTTTCATTTCTGTATAACACAGTTGAGGTCTCTGAATTATGTACACCCATACACTGTACTGCTCAACCTCATAATTGTCCCATGAGCATATTTGGCTGGTCAAAGTGTGAACTGGATATAATTGGGTGACTTGGTTAGCACAAGCTCCTTTTTCCATTCAAGGACAATACAGCTATGTACCTAAGAAAATGATAGGGTGAGTCAATAACAGCATGTGTTGTGGCAAAGACAGTTCACAGCTTCAGAGAATGCAAATGGCTTCAGATTATATAAAGACAAATTTGAGATCAAAAAGGAAATTAAAAAATCAGAGAATGTCAGGGGTAGAGGCAACCAAGAGGTCAAATACTGTAGTGAACCACCTGATGTTTGACAGTCCTCTTTCAACACCAGAAAGTGTGCTTTTTGTTTGTTTATGGTAGTTTGCTTTTTTTAAAATTCTGTTCTATAATTTTATTGTGGAAAGATATAGATATAATCTATTTCTAACAATCTTCATTAACCAAAAAATATGAAATACGGCAATATTCATTTCACGAAAATTGTGCTGATTGGGTTTTTGGATTTATCTAAATTCAATTTGCTTTGATTTTCCATGTTAATTAAAAAGATTAATTCTTCTGACACCTTGGTAGAAAACTATTAGTACTGCAATATAAACTGAGGAGAAAACCTCTACTTCGATGTTATAGTTTGATAAATTCACTTTATAATAGATACATATGCATTCAGACCCATTCACACACAAATATCACTAAGGTCCTGATATATTCCAGATATTGGGCTGGATGCTGGGGAATGGAAATCGGAATAGAACATGAACCAGACCCTCAAGGAGTTCAAAGTGTATTGTATAATATGGAGATACAGTGTAAATAAACACAGCAATTATGCCCTGTTACTCATCCTATTACATTTTCTAACAGCAAATGGAAAGGAAAGTCAAATATAATGAAAAAACATAGTACCCAAAGACAGCTTTCACAGTATTATGAATACTGTGCTTTCTACCAGCAGGATTTCAGAGATTAGGAAATGAACTAAAGGGATGACTAAGGGAAAATACAAATGCAAAGGATTTTGATCCTTCTGACACCAATGAGAGGCATACTGAGATTAAAAACATAAACAAAATGGGAAATTTCCTGAGATAATTTATTTTTTCTATTTATATCTTTGCAAGGAATAGGCAGAGGACAGGAAGGGTAACATCCTAGAAAATGTTGCTGTGCTATAACAATCATAGCATAGTGTGTGTGTGTGTGTGTGTGTGTGTGTGTGTGTGTATACATTACTGTACTATACATCACTATAAATTTCTGTTTATTGTACCCTGTTCTCTAGTGTTTTATTGAGAAGGTGTTTCTGGCTCCAAGAAATTATCGTTTTGACAGTTTCTCTTTGTGGCTAGTCATACACTTTTTTTTTCTTTTAATGGGAAGATTCCATTATATGTAATTGTCAGTATTCCCCAAACTGATTTACAGATTTGATACATTGTACATCAAAATCTCTACAGTTTATTTTGTGATTCTTATCAAGATGATTCTAAAGTTTATATGTGAGAGAAACTACCAGAATTTTCCCAAGACTTCCTGTGAAAAACAGGAAAAGGGAATTGCCTCTTGAGATATCATAAATTATTATTGATCTATGATAAATAAGACAGTGGTATTGATGTTCAAACTCAGAAAATAACAAGTAGAATAGCAAGTCTGGAAACAACTCATAAATATATGGATTTTAGTTTATCACAAAGCTGACTTTGGTTCTGTATGAATGAGTTAATAAACTATTAAATACAATGCTGGTACAATTGGTTATGCTTATTTATAAAGATATAAGTAAAGCTTAGCCTTACCTTACACTACACACAATCATTTCCAGGTGGATTAGAATTTTTAATATGAAAGAAAAAATAATATGACTTTTAGAAAACCATCTAATTGAATACTTTGTAATCTCAGTTGAAACTAATTTGTTAAGAATTAAATATCAAAAGTAAAATAGGGATTAATTTATAATACTAATATTTAAAATTTCAGTTGTTCAAGTAACACATAGAAAATAAAATGACAAGTTAGAGACAGAAAAAATTATTTGTAACACATAAAACTGACCAAAAAATATGATAAATAAAAGAAAAATGGCTATTCAAAAGATAAGTGGTTAGAAGTTCTCATAAGCACATGAAAACTGACCCATAGAAATGCAGATATTCTAGACCTGTTAGTAATCAGGGCAGTACAATTTAAAACCAATAAATATAATTTCTCACTCAGGAGTTTGAAAAAAAAGAAAAAAACCAAAACAGTTTAACTATAGGAAGTAAAGATGAAACTATGGAACACCTGGAATGTGATATACTCGTCACACACTTTTTTTTTTTTTTTTTTGAGGGCAGTGTCACTGGTGGGACCCGAACCGGGGCGCTGGCGTCCCAAGCCAGCGCTTAACCACCGCGCCACTCGGCCGGCCCTCGTCATACACTTCTATAAAGTACTTATTTTTAGTTATTAAAGAAAGGTATAGTGGTGTATATAGACCCTGGTCTCATGTATTAATATGATAAATTTAGCATTATTTTTATTACCTCTTACTCTCAATTTCTTATATTGTTTGTATTATCTTTCTGATAAATTTGATCAAATTATTTGTTCAGTTATTATTGATCTTTTGATGATATTTTTTTATTTGCATGATTTCTTAAGTACATTAATTATTATTTAGGCAATTGTAATTTAGTTTGTTTTCATTATCTAGCCATTTTACTGTTTTTCCAGTCACTACTTCTTTTGGTTGGTCAAATATGTTTGAGAAATTTTTTTTTTCAGTAAAATTGCTGTGAGTATAAACTTTCTGACCCTCTGTGTGTATGAAAATACCTTTTGATTACTTTGCACAGGAGTGGTAAACTGGGCATAAAATTCTTGAATTTAGTCTGTTTCCCAGAGGTTCCATTTACTTTTGATATTTGGAAATACAGAGCAATGGTCTTTAAAAGAAACCAGCATTACCTCCTTGGGATTTTATTTGATTTTTCCATAAAATGTTTTCAAAGATGATATTCTGTTTATTGCATTTTGCTATAGTAAATTTTTAATTAGGTAATTTTCTAAATTTTATAAATCAATCAGTCAGTCTCTCTCTTTCCCTTTTTCCCTCTCTCCTCTTTTCCCTCTGTATTACTTCTATTCCATCTGCTCTGATCTTTTTTCCTAGGAAAGGAGTTAGTATAGTTAAGGTCATCATCTCCATGTCTCCCTTTTTCTCATTTACCTTTGGCTTATCATATAAGTTCTGGGTAAATTTTTCCAATCTTTCTTCTATTTCATCAATTGTACATTTTGTAATGTCTTACTTTCTCCTTACATTCTTTTTAATTTTATTTCACCTCATTTTATTCGGGCTTAATATTTTCCTTGATTTTGAGCTTTTCTCATGTCAAGTATTTCTTCACAATGATTATTTAATTCTAAAAACACGGATGCGATATACACTTGAATATTCTTGAAAAGAAAATCAGAAACACTCTCCTGTTCTTAAGCTTTTGGGGGAGCATAACAAACATGTCGAAAGTGCACAGCCCATTGTACTATCACACAATAAGCATGTGTATATAGCCACAACCCAGACAAAGAAATAGAACGTCGCCAGCTGATTTTCTGCCTGTGCCCAATTGCTCCGTCTCCTTCCTCCACAAAGTCAATTGCTCTTCTGAATTCTATTGATATGTTAGTTTTCTCTACTTTGTTTTTTTTTTTTTAATGGAATTTTATGATATGTGTTATGGTGTGTCTGGCTTCTCTCCCACTTGCAAGATTTATCCACTTTGATGTGTGTGGCTGTAGTTTCGTCCATCTTTATTTCCGCGTGATATTATATTTTATGAATAAAATATACTTTATCTACTCATCTATTGTTAGACATTTGAAATGTCTCCTTTTATTTGACTATTTCAACTGATGCTGTTATAAACATGCACACATTTCTCTTAGGTATACACCTATGAGTGGAAATGATAAGTAATAGGGAACACACACGTTCAACTTCAGTAGACAGTTCTAAGTGTTTTTCCAACACAGCTATGGAAGTTTACATAATTATCAGGAATATTGTTACCTAATACTGCATAAAAAAAGCATTACATTTTAGTGTCCTAACACAATAACTGTTTTATTATACCTCCTGGATTTTCAGATCAGGAATTCAACTATTTGAAAATGATGCTTGTGAGAAAATGTGTAGTGTGTTTGACAATAGACAATAGTTTTGGGGTTAGAGCCTTTTTATTTTACTTTTATGCAGGAGTTGATCAGCTGTGGTCAGAAAAGATGGGTTCACTCTCAGAATTCAAAAGGCCTGCTAAACTTAACTAAAGGACAGGATTCATTCCATTAATAAATCTCTGGGGATTCAAAAATAAAGTTAAAGCCAGTGACACTGCCCTCAAAAAAATAAATAAATAAATAAAATAAAGTTAAAGTTATTCTATCAAGACATTTAGCCTAAAATTGGGAGTTTCATTTAATAAGATATCTAAAAGTATTCAAATTGTATATATCCAGGATGAAATTATATGTGCATAAAGGTATAGAGGGCAAAGGAGGTTTCTCTCTAGGTGACTCAAAAATATTTCAAATGTGCACAGGAAATTAACGGTGAGCAAAAAGTCTCAAGATGCCTTATTTTCAAATCTAGGAAATTCTACTTTAGCACATTCTTGCCTCTGAAAATTGTTTTGACAGACAAAAGAATCAGATGGATGCATAAACTTACTCATCAAGTAGGTTTTCAAGAATAACCAGTAGTGAGGGTGTAGAGATTTTTATGTCATAGTAGGCAGGCTGAATTAAATTTTGTGTAAAATGAAGAGCTGGGTTTTTTTTAAATTTATTTTATTTATTTATTTTTAATTAATTTCAGGTGTATAACACAGTGCAATAGTTATACTTTTTACCCCTCAAAGTGACAACCCCCCTCCCCCAATTTGCCACCCCACTCCTCCCCTCCGTATCACATATATCTATTACACTTCCTCTGACTCCCTTCCACAGTATAATTCACATCCCGTGGATTGACTATCTATATATTCAGTTATAGTTGATATACAATATTATACAACATCAGCTTCAGGTGTGGTACATTTATAAAATGGAGTATTACTCCGCTATAAAGAAGAATGAAATCATACCATTTGCAATGATATGGATGGACCTAGAGACTATTATGTTAAGTGAAATAAGTCAGTCGAAGAAAGACAAATATCATATGATCTCACTTATATGTGGAATCTGAGAAACTGTGTGAATGAGCAAAGGAAACAGAAACAGTCTCATAGATATAGAGGAAAAACTGAGGGTTGCTAGTTGGGAGGGGCGTGGGGATGAGGGAGAAGGGGAAGGGATTAGACAGCATAAATAGGTAACTACAATATTGCCACAGGGATATGAAAGACAGTTCGGGGAATATAATTAATAATATTGTAAATATTTTGTGGAGTGTCAGATGGTCACATGTCTTATTAGGGAGACCATTTCATGGATGGGGTAGAAGCTTGATCACTGCACTGTACACCTGAAGCTGAAGAGCTGTTTTAAATAAGGTAGAGACATAATTTATTTTTGGCAAAGCTATTCTATCATCTGTGGTAAAGCAATTGAAAGTATGTGCAAATACAGGCAAAATAAATACCTGAGAGACAAATGAAGTTTTTACATGAGATTCTTAAGTCTCAATTAAGGTAAAATTTATGAAGAAGATATGAACAATGTTAAAGAGATAGAATCAATGATACCTATTTAACAATTGAATGAGGGTTAATGAGAGGAAAAGTAACCTGTCTGATTCTAAGGTTGATGTCTGGATGAAGGGCAAATTCACTGAGATCAGGTTATATGGAAGATGGTAGCTACAGCATTAGTCTTCATGCCCTAATATGTTCTATAAAGGAAGTGAACAGACAAATAAATAAACATGAATATAACAAAAACTTTTCTTAAAGGAAATAGTATGAACTATAGAATTAGCATAATTTATTTGTAAAATAAAACACACACACATACACACCATGATATTACAACAGCCAAAAGTAACTCCTATGTGTGTACCTATAGTAGTTATATAAAACAAATACAATAATTTTTCCTGGAAAAATTTAAAGGACAGAATAGGAATCAGAGGACACTGAGAGTGGGAAAGTCACTCTTGTCATCCCTCATTGAAACGGGATGGGAGTCTTATAACTCACCAAAAAAAAAACAAAAAACAAAAAAGAAAGAAAGAAAATGCATGTACCACCAGAAAATGAACCAGTGAACAAGAATATTCCATTCCATAGAATGCACATCCATCATTCTTCTTAGTTGGAGACAGAGATTTTTCATTCCTCATTCTAAACAAGTTTTTCCTCTTCCGGGAAATGAAAACAAGATAACCTAAACCTATATCCAGAATAATAGTAAGTTAGACAAATATTTAAATTTTTACATGAATTTTTGATATCACAGGACTAGCTAAGGTGAATTTGGATTTGCACCTGCTGTTTTTGGAAATGGTTACATTTGCAAGGTATTTTTCTTGCCAATTTGAATGTGTTTTGCCTGTCTATGCCAGCAACTTGTTTGCCAAGATATTCTGTTCAGCTAACTTCTATTTTTGCCAGAAAATACAGAAACATAGTGGGGCTTCCTTAATAGCTGGAAAGGGACCTGAATATTCACATACTTATGACAGCTGGTGGTCCATTTCCTCAGGAGTGAAGTTGCAATTATATAAAACACATACAAAACTTTTATCCAATGAGCTTCCTTGACTGAATTTCTGAAATTTCATAATCATTCGTTAAGTAATCTTTGATAAATCAGGGGATTCTAAGTGATTAGCTTACAGAATGTTTACAAGATACAATTTTTCACTAAAAAACACTTAATCACAAGCAGAGACTCTAAACCAAAAATTGAATTACAAATTTTGATCATAGATAAAGCCTGTGTGGTAGACTCACTGTGTATATTGGAAATGAGAGTAACAAAACCATGAGACAGAGGGCATTCCTCTTAGAGTTTAAGAATAGCTTTTAGACTGTCAGTCAAACATATTTCACATGCCAAGGTTCAATTTAGAAAACATAGGCCCATACACATGTACAGAGCTACACATTATGCTTGCCTTTCCAAGTATGCACGGGCATATTTATGGGAACTGTCATTTGGGCTGATAAACTGTATGCAGAAGGGAAGAAAAGGTCATTCTTGCATAGACTATCAAAAGATGTCAGTAATTTGAGAACTAATAACTTTAAGGCTTGTGGAGAAATGAAGAAAATGGACTGATGTTCTTTATGATTTATTTGATGCTTACCAAATGGCATGTGCTCAATAAATCTTCATCCCAAAATATGTGTGATGCTCTCCTAAACTAGGGAGGTGGGTAGAAAACAGAAAAAGTGAAGCATAAAGATTATTAGAGATCATTTAGGATATTAAAGAAGACATTTGAAAGTCAAGAACTATGAATTCATGCATTCAGTTTACAGATCCCACTCTGTTACACATCTAGAAATAAATGACCAAATACATTTTAGTCCATGAATTTAAGAATAATTTAATTTTGGAAATATGTATATGCTTGTCATTCTTTACCAATAAGTCATTGGGGAATAAGCATACAATACTCTCTCTATAGATTTATAAATAGCAAAAAAAATGTTTTAAGTATCCAGGTCTTGGGCTGGCAGAGTGGCGCTGTGGTTAAGCGCTGGCTTCGGAAGCCAGGAGCCCCGGTTCGGTCCCATATATGAGGGCCAGTGACACTGTCCTCAAAAAAACAATAAAAATAAAAACAAATTCAATTAAGTATCCAGTTCTCCAAGAATACAACCATTTATTTATAGGAAGTCATACAGTAGAATGCTATGTAGATAATCATTAACATTATATCTCTGAAAAATAATGAGAAAGGCCATATAATACTAAGAAAAGGAAAGCATTAAGAGATTAAGAGAATAAAAAAGTACAAAAAAGATTAAAAAACCAGTATATATAGCATAATACCAATTATATAAAACATTTCTTTTCTATTTCATGAATTATATACAATATTAAGGATTTTGAAATTATTTCTGAATAAATTAAATATATTTGATTTAAGTATGCTATACTTTTCCATGTTGTGTAAATTTTTTGTTATTGTTTTAAAATCAGAAAATATAATGCTCTTTTAACATAAAACTATTATGTAACTTGTAAATATAAATTCCAAAGATGTATATCTTTATGAGAATAGAAGACAGAATATCAGTGTGGTTTATTGAAACTAAAAGACGGAAAAATACCTTTGAGAAGTGTTCAGCGGATCACACAATATCCCTGCTGTGCTTATCCGAACAGTTTTCCTTTTGTCAATGTCTCCACAGGGATGCACCTGTGATGAATTTCCTCCAGGTGGGTCATTCCACTTTCCCACTTCTAGGTGCAATGAATACTTTTATCAACCCTTTGGTACAAGATCAGTGTGAATAACGAGGCATATAAGAGCCTCTTCAGCCTTTATATGTTCACAAGAAGAACAAAATACAATTCAATCTTCTCAGGAAAATATTATTTTTGAAGTGCTATTGCCTTGGCCCTGGCATTAATGAAATACTACTGCTTTGGATTTTATAAACTACCACAGCAATTGAAATAGACATATTTCAAATTAATATATTTGGGAAATGAATAGACTAACCATTAGTTTTGTTAATATTTAGACAGTTTATGTTTTTCTTGTTTTTTTCTTTCTAAAAATAATTAAAGGAAGATAATAGTATAGACTGAATATAGAGCTGAGTATTCATTTTTTTAATGAGAATTTATTGGGGTGACAGTGGTTAACAAAACTATATAGGTTTCAAGTGTACAATTCTATAACACATCATCTATACATTGTATAATGTGCTCACCACCCAGAGTCAGCCCGCCTTCCATATATTTGACTCAATCATCCTGCCTCCCCCCTTACCCACTGAAAGCCACTAACGTGTTGTCTGTGTCTATGAATTTTTCTTTATTTGTTTGTCTTGTTCCTTTGTTGCTTTCAGTTTTATATCCCACATATCAGCAAAGTCATATGGTTCTCAACTATTTCTGTCTGACTTATTTCACTTAGCATAATAATCTCAAGATCTATCCATGTTGTCACAAATGGCACTATTTCATCTTTTCTTATGGCAGAATAGTATTCCATTTTGTATGTGTACCACATCTTTATCCAATCATCTATTGAAGAATACTATGATTGTTTCCATGTCTTGGCCACTGTAAATAATGCTTCAATGAACATTGAAGTACACATATCTTTAGGAATTAATGTTTTCAGATTTGGGGGATAAATACCCAGGAGAGGGAGTGCTGGGTCATATGGTAATTCTGTTCTTAATTTTTGAGGAACCTCCACACTGTTTTCCATTGCTTTACCAATTTGCATTCTCATCATGAGTTTAAGGGTTCCTTTTACCCCACAACCTCTCTAATACTTGTTATTATTCTTCTTGTTGATAGTAGCCGTTCTAACAGGTGTGAGGTGGTATCTCGTTGTGGTTTTGATTTGTATTTACCTAACAGCAGTAAAGTTGAACATTTTTTCATATATCTGTTGCCCGTTTGTGTGTCTTTTTGGGAGAAGTTTCTGTTCATGTCCTCTACCCATTTTTTTAATTGGATTGTTTGTCTTTTTGTTCTTGGGTTGTATGAGTTCCTTTTATATTTTGGATATTAGTGCATTACCGGAGGAGTTGTTTGCAAATATCTTCTCCCATTTGGTTGGTTGCCTCTTTATTTTGTTAATGGTTTCTTTTGCTGTGCACAAGCTTTTATAGTTTGATATAGTCCCATTAATTTATTTTGGCTTTTACTTCCCTTGCCTTTGAGGTAAAATTTAAAAAATCCTCTTTGAACCAAAGGTCCATAAGTTTAGTACCTGTGCTTTTTCCTATGTAGGTTATTGTTTCAAGTCTTATGTTTAGATCTTTGATCCATTTTGAGTTAATTTTGGTACAGGGTGACAGAGAGCAGCCTAGTTTCATTGGTTTGCATGTGGCTTTCTAATTCTCCCAGCACCATTTATTGAAGAGGTTTTCTTTTCTCTGTTGTGTGTTTTTGGCTCTTCTGTTGAAGTTTTCAACAAAAGAGACCTGATTATTCTTTACTCTGCTACTTAATCCATTTAATCACATGATTAAAGTTAAATTTGAAAGAGAATTGCCCTAGTTTTCTTTTTTTTTATTCATGGCACCTCTTTATATCTGAGAAAGAATTTAAAGATAACAGATTTCTTCCCAAAGAAGAAATACATACATATTTTATGTTGGTACCTACAATTAATTAAAAGTAGAGATTTCATTTGTTCCTAAGTTATGAGAATCTTCCTGAAGACGTGTGAGGAAAACATGGAAACATGGAATTTATTCCATGTTTTTGGTCCAATGAATGTCTAAATCCTTTAGTCAGATTGACTTTTATTACAAAGTAGTGGATTCATAAGTTAGTATGACTGAATTTAAATTTGACACTTACTAGCCATGTAAACCATTGTGTTAGTTTCTAGGCCTGCCATAATAGAGTCATCAAAAAATGAGTGGCTTAAAAGAAAAGAAATTTATCATCTCATAGTTTAGGAGGCTAAAAGTCCAAGTCAAAATGCGGCAGGGTTTATTTCTTCTGGAGGCAGTGAGGGAGACTCTGTCCCATACCATTTCCCTAAGTACTGGCAGTAGCTTGCAATCCTTTGCATTCCTGATTGATAGACTTATCACTCCAATCCCCGCCTCTGTCCTCATATATTGTTCTCTCTGTGTGTCTTTCTCCCTTCAAATCCGCCTCTTCTTATAAAGACACCAGTCATGAAATTAGCGCTTACCCTAATATCTAGTATGATGTCATTTAAACATGTTTATATCTGCAAAAACTGTACTTCCAAATAAGACTGCATTCACAGGTACCATGGAGTAGGTTTGTAACCTAGCTTTTGGGTGGGAGGGGGACATATTTCAACCCATAACATTGGGCTATTTATGTATCCTCTCTATACCTAAGATTCTGGTGTACAGAATCTGGATAATGACAAAACCTACTCCATATAGTTGTTGTGAGGAAGAAATTAATTAATTAATGCAATGCTCTTAATATAATGTCTCACACATTTAACCCATAAGTAGTGTTAATTCCTTCATTCTCTCTATATTTTATTCCCATGCTTCTGTCTGCCTTTCCTTCTCTTTTCTTGAATCTTGTACAACGTGAAGTAGCGAGTGCTTTTTTAAAAAATTATTTTATTATTATTATTAGTTACAGATGTACAAAACAATGCAAGTTATCTTTTTCATCCCTTACAAAGTGACTACCCCTCCCCCTCCCCTGTCTCCCCACCCCTGATATCATACATATCTATTACAATTCCATTGACTCCCCACACTATACTCCACATCCCATGACTATATATGTGTTAAATTATAGTTGACATATAATATTATTCAGCGGCAGGCTTCAGATGTACAGTGTAGTGGTAAGGCTACTACACCATCCATGAAGTAGTCTCCCTGAAAAGACATGAGTGCTTTTTTTTATTTTTCTGTAGAATCTACTTTATCCAGTAAGACGATTACAAACAGAAGAGTCAGAATTAATGTTGAGAAGATATGATCCATTAGAAACTGTTTACAGGTGATCTGCTGCTCTCAATGTATCACCTGAAACTACTAAAATCAGAACATTCTGGAGGCTCCTTCTTAATATTGATTTCTCTCTGTTTCCACTAGCCCAATTTAGACTTTGAAATTGAAAGCATACAATGGTAGGGCCTTTCATAGATGTACCCAAGAATAATGGAATATTAAGAAACATGGTAAAACCCTTTGATGTCTTTTCAGTTGGAAAACAAGTCAAGCTGTGTAATAGTCAAATAAAAGATATTACTTTAGCTTTCTGACAACATTTTTGTATCTAGAAGAAATCTCAAAGGTTCAAATTTTCAGCAGGCACAGAGCAACTACAAGAGGTAAGATAAAGTAAATATGCCAATTTTTAAAACAGCTTTTTAAAAGTGCAATTTACAAAGCACTAAATGGAAACATTTAGTGTACAGATCAATGAGTTTTGACATGCATATACATCAACGTAAACACCACCTAAGCAAGATATTGAACATCTCCATCACTCCAAAAAGTTTTCTTATGCTCCATTGCAATCAACCTTGCCTTGTTCTTCATAAGAAAGGTTTCAATATTTTGTTACTGAGTATGTTACTATGTGTAAAGTTTTCATAGATGCCCTTCTGATGCCAATATCATGTCTCTAATCCTGTCATTCTCAAGTATGGTCCACAGACACCCCCAAATTCCCAGCGAGTTTTTGAGGGAGGCTGTGAGATTAAAGTATTTTTCTAATAATACTAAGACATCATTCACCTTTTCCTCTATAACACTTACACTGATGGTGCAAAGGCAATGAGGGATGAATTTCTGGAGCCCTAGCACAACTAAGACAGTGGTACCAAAATGTACTAGTAGTAATTCCAATTTTCAATGACAAACACTTGAATTAAAAGCAATCTCCACTCCAGGACTTTGGACAAACGAAAAACTGTTATAGCTATAGACAAATTTAGCCAGGCCTAAAACTTCATATAAATGAAATCATACAATAAGTGTTATTTTGTGACTGGCTTTTATCATTCAGTATATTTTTTAATGTATTCATACATTATTAATTTTTAGTAGACAATTTTTTAAGCTGTTTTAGGTTCATAGCAAAATTTAACAGAAAGTACGGATATTTCCAATAAAAGTATAATGTTTTGAAATATACATGTATAGCTTTCCTCATTTGTATGAATCAATAGTATCTCATTGTGAAAATATAAAATTAGTTTATGCATTCATTTACTAGTAGTTGGACATTTGGGTTATTTCAGTATACAAGAATTAAGATGTTATGAATGTTCATGTACAAGTCTTTCATTTGGACGCATGTTTTAATTTCTCCTGGGTAAAATACTAATGTTGGAATTGCTGGGTTAATGCCAGAAACAGCAATGTGTACATTGCTAGTGGGAATTTAAATGATAAAAAAATTACTATGGAAAACAATTTCAATTTAAATACAAGGTATGATCAAACAATATGGTGAATGTTTAAATTTAAAAAATGACAGAAATTCCCATAAACCAGAAGCCATGTGTGACACAGAATGTTGCCTTGATGGAGGATGATTTACAGCACAGTTTAAAACACACCCTCTCTCAACCGTAGCTCACACCCAACTGACTGCACTGAACAACTTGAAACTTGTCACACACTGTTACTAAGGTTCAATGTGCCATTTCCCTACCATATTGAAGATCCCTGCCTTTCTGTCAGATGGCACTCCATGGCAGCATTCACCATATGTTTTGATCACACAGAAAGGCTCCTTGTCACACATCACTTCTGACACAGCAATTTCTGTCAAATCAAAACATTACAGTGTGTTCTCATCCACCTTATTCACTGGGTCTGGCATCTTCCAACTTCTGGCTCTTCCCTAAAGTCAAAATGACCATGAAAGGAAAACGTTTTGAATCAATTCAGGACATCAAGGCAGCCACGACAGTGCAACTAAAGACACAAAGAGAACTTCCAGAATTGTTTCAGAAAGTGACAGGAATGATGGGATGAGTGTGTTTGAAGCGAGGGGAAGAATTTTGAGGGAGATTAATGGCAATGTGTCTTTTACTGTAATATATATATTTTTCTATTTAAACATTCACTTTATTGTTTGATCACACCTTGGATATGCTTTTTACATGAATGATTTATACTTACTAATGCAATCATCTGGGTACATTGTTCTGTGACTGGGTTTTTGAAAAACAATACTATGTACACACCATACACACACACACACACACACACACAGCACACGTTCTGTGTCTTCTTTAGTTAATTTTATTATTTCAGTGTCTGTAGGAATGCTGGTGGTATTCTTTCTTTTATTACCGACATTGCTAATTTTTATTTTTGCTCGTTGGCCTTTCTGTGTATTTATATAGTTTAATGATTTTTTTCAGATAACCAAATCTTACTCTTTTATTTTTTTCTATTATTTAATTTCTTCTTCTTTCATGCATGTAATTTGGTTATCTTTCCTAGTTTCTTAAAGTGGACATAGAAATCACATATCTCTTTTCTAATACAAGCTTTTAAAAACTAATATTCTCGTACCTAAGTCTGCTTTAAATTAATTCCACCTTTTTAATGTGTTGGTCTGTCATTATCACTTAGGAGAAAATATTTTCTGATTTCCCTTTTTATTTCTTCTTTGTCATATAGTTTGTTTATAAGTGCTTTTTTTTTAATTTCCAAATATTGGGAAATTTTTCAGATATCTTGATCCTACTGGTTTCTAACTTACCTCTATTTTGGTCAGACATCACATTGTCTGATTTCAATACCTGTAAATACATTATGGCTTGTTTTGTGATTTATCAAATGGTCAATCTTGGTGAAAGTTACTTGTCACCAAGAGAATATGTGTTATTAAACTGGGTTTAGCTCTGTAAACATCACTCAGGTGATGTTGATTCATAGAATTATTGATATATTTTCTATTCTAGTTGATATTTGTCTACTGTTTCTATAAATTCCTGAGGCAGAAGTGATAAAATATTAAAATATAATTTTGGATTTGTCTATTTCTTCCACTGGTTCAATCCATTTTTGCTTAACATATTTGATGTTTTTTATTGGGTACATACCAATTTCAAATGTCTGTTCCTTAATCATTATGAAATGCCACATTTCATATTGAGTAAACTTTTTGGAATTCTACTTTATCTGTTTCTGTATATCCATTCTTTCTTATACTTAATGTTTGCAAGATATATCTTTAATCATCCTTTACTTTCTTTTTTTATTAAATTTATTGGGGTCATATTTGTTAGTAAAATTATATATGTTTCAAATGTACAATTCTATAATATATCCTCTATATATTGCATTGTGTGTTCACTATCCAGAGTCAGTTCTCCGTCCATCACCATATACGTATTTGACTCCCTTTTCCCTCCTCTACCACCATCCCCACTCCCTTACCCTCTGGTAACCACTAAACTGTTGTCTGTGTCTATGAGTTTTTATTTGTTTGTGTGTCTTGTTCTTTTGTTGCTTCCAGTTTATAGCCCACATATGAGTGAAATCATATGGTTCTTGATTTTTCTGACCTATATTGGTTTGCATAATAATCTCAAGATTTATTCATGTTGTTGCAAATGACAATATTTCATCTTTTCTTATGGTTGAGTAGTGATCCATTTTGTATATGTACCACATTTTTCATTTCAAGTGTATGTTTATATGTGACATTTTTCTACTATTGTCATATATGATTGTATCTTGTATATTAAAATTCAGTCTGACAATTTCTACCTTTTAATTGGATTGTATATTCTATTTTTAGGTAATATCAGTATTAATATAGTTGTTTTTAAGCCTATATTTTGTTATTTCTTTCCATTTTCTCTTTGTGTATTCCGTTCCCCTTTCCTGTCTATGAATATTATTAATAGAAAATGTTTTATTATTTTATTTCCTCTATTAGATTTTTAGTTCTAAATTTTACAATAATAATAGTAATAATAATTATTATTGTTATTTCTTGATTGCTCTTAGGTAAGCAATCTAACTTTTAAAGTTAATTTTATTACAATTTCACAAATGTAAATACCTTTTTGTATTATAATTATATATTGCCATCCTCCTTGCTGTATTCCTCATATTTTACACTTCTATTAATGTATAAAAACCATATATATATATATATATATAATTTTTGCTTTCAAGTTTAAGCAGTGAGGTGCCTATTAAGAAAATTAAGAGAAAAAAATCATATGTATTTTATAGTTGCCCATATATTTGCCATTTCCAATGTTTGCCATGGTTTTACATAGATCCAACTTTCCATCTCATGATTTCTCTTCGCTCTGAAGAAATCCTTTATTATTTTCTAAAATGTAGGTCCAATGGCAATTAATACTTTCAGTTCCCTATTATCTAAAAATGACTTGATTTCACCCTTATTTCAAAGAATATTTTTGCTTGATAAAGAAATTTGAGATAACATTTAAAAAAATTTTTCAGCCCTCTTAAGATACAGTTCTATTGTTTCTGTGTTTCATTATTTCTTATAAGTCAACCAGAATTCGTATTTATCTTATCTGTAATGGATCTATATTCCCTGGTTCTTTTCAAATGTTTGCCTTTATCTTTTATTCTTAGCTGCTTTACTGTGATGTGACTAACTGTGGCTTCCTTTTTTATATATCTGACTTAGTTTTCACATATCATCTTAGATCATTAAGTCAATGTTTTTCATGTTATTTGAGAAATATTTGCACATGATTTTAAAATATTATTTCCTGCCTCCATATATTTATCTTCTCCTTCTCTAATTCTAATTACGTGTAGTTCAGAAAGGTCAATATTGTCCTACAAGTTATTGTGGTTCCATTCATTTTTCTGTTTATTTTACTATTTAGTTTTTAGACTGAATTAATTTTTTGAACTGTCTGCACATTCACTGAATCTTTCTTAAACATGTATAATATACTTTATAACCAACTATTGAAATTGTCTTTTTGAATTATTGGACCCTTCACATTTATCATTTGTATTACTTCACTTTTTATAACTTCCATTTCTCTTTTAAATGTCCTTACCTGTTTCCTCATTAATACAGATTGAAGACAGACCTGGATTCTTTAACACTCCCCTCCACTGAAATTTGACTTCCATTCCTTTTTCCCTTGAGTTGGGCAGGCCTATAAGTGCACTGATCACCAATTATGGCAGAAGTGATACTCGCCTTTCAGAAAATTGGAAGCCCTACATTAGTCTCTTAGAGACCTGAAATTCCAAAATGGTTTCATGGGTTTATGCATATGTCCAAGTTCAACAAATTGTATATATTAAATATGTATGTATACAGATTCATATGTATCAATTATACTATAGTAAAGCTGTTTAAAAAATATAGAAGTTTGACTACTATGGTAGAGAGACCTTGAGACAACATTAAGTAGTAAAAGGAATCAACCAAACCTAGCTAGCCTTCCAATCATTCCCCACAAGGCATCAGCTGTATGTGTGAAATCACCCATGGCCTCCAATATACAACAGCTGTAATCTGATCACATCTGCATGACTCCAGCTGGAATTGCCTGCTGAAATTTTTGACTAAAAAATGTGAGATTTAAAAAAAATCATTATTCTTTTAAACCATTTAGTTTTGTAGTAGTTTGCTAGACAGCAGTAGATAACCAGAACAAAATTTAGTACTGGAAAAGGGGTGATGCTATAATAAAAACCAAACATGTGTCATTTGCATCAGGTTATTGCAGAAGTATTCAAAAAGGCTTAAGTAAACTGTTAATGAATAACAGTAAGGATTATGTAACTGGAGGTTGGGGAAAAGTACACCTATGGTGTCCTGGGAGAAGAGTTAGTAACATTTTTGCCTGCTAACATGAAAATTAGAATGGTATCTAATGATTTTAGATCTAGATCAATGATTGCCTGCCAGTTACTGAAATTTCCAACTGATTTCTCTTATTGCCTATAATAAAATAGAAAGAGAAAATGAACTAAAGGAAGAACTGTATAATTAGAAACACAGAAAGCTCATGAACCATTTAAAGGAATTTTATTAGCATTTACTAAAACATGCAAGACCAGTTCAAAACATGGAATCTGTAGGTAGTCGAGTCATCCATGGGTAGAAAACAAGCTAAAGAAGCTACTCAGTGGTAAAAAAGTGCCATTTTCTACAAAAATACAAAAAAAGACTCGGAAGGACCACTGTCCAGTGAAAATGTCTATGAATACTCATTGTTAATGAATAAATTCCAACTTCTTGAGTTCCATGTTATCAATTCTCCTAGTTACATTTAAAATAACCGAAGGAAAAGACGATGTCTTACATTCTTTTACTGAATGTAATTGTTATGTTACATGGTCACTTATGTCTGAAACTTGTCTGAATTTCTGAGAACTAAAAGTTTGTGTAAAACTCAGGAAAAAGTGTTTTTCTCTAAAAACTCAGAAAAAAGTGTTTTTCTCTAACTTTTGTCTAACCTGAACTCCAAAGTCTTATTTATTCATGGATTCATGATGTATACAGGATTACATAGAGATGTGTTTGAATTCTGAATGTATAGGGGTGTTTTTCTCATTTTAGAAAGAGTTGACCTTGGCTCTAGTTTTATGTTTAAAAATTGCTGTCGCTAGAGAAATTAAATCAGGTTCAACTATTTAATAATAAGTGTTTCTAGAGGTCTGAAGCTATACTGATACTACTGATGCAGTAGTTCAAACACATCTTCCTGCTATGGAAAATATTTGCATTGTAGTCACATATGTGGATGCTATAAAATCAGTTTTGTGTAGATTGCTCCTTGTTTATTCACTTTTCTTCTCCTCACATCTAGTTATTTTCCCCTCAGGTTTAAATCTGGCCATGCTTAGTTAAACCTCATAGTTCCAAAAACAGCCTCAGAAAACACATCCATAGCTATCATACAAATTACAATTTTGGAAATATGGAATATACTGTTTTTCTATTATGATAATTATTTCTATCTCTGTTTCTATATACCTACCTTTCTACCATCATATACTTTAGGTCATTAGATTTGTGAAGTATTTTGCCTGTATGTGCACATTCTAAGTGTCAGGTCTTATTTATGCAATCCTCACAACCTTTTGGGTAGACATAAAATCAATCAATTACAATTGAGAAATGAAATCTCATAAATGTTAAGTAACTTATTTAATTTTCTACACCTAATTACAGAAATCATTTATTTTTGGCATTACCTGATTTTTATTTGGCTGAGGGATAGTGGAAGGAAAATTAGAAGAACAAGTTACTTGTGATCTCTTTACTAACTGAATAGAAAGCCACAAATATCGACAGGGAACTCTTATTGCATTTGGTCCTAAGATTAAAATGCAACCAGCATTGTCCTCAAGGCCCAGCTATTAAAACATTGTCTCTCTTGACCTTCTGGTATCTTGTCAGCTAGCTTTTCACTGTGAGGAAGTGTGGAAATGGCTGTGTGTACGTGTGTAATCTGTTAGATTGCAGATGGGCTTTCCATTAGCCAATACTGAGAGACCTGCAATAAAAAGTCACCCTGGAAAAAAAATAAGAGAAATTAGAAACCCAACTAAGAGAAAAACTACTAATTATTCCTGAATTGTATGACTTCATATTATTCCAGGGAGATATTGTATCACAGCTTCATTTCTTTAATTATAAAACATAATTTGTATTTGAATGTGTGTGTGCTTGGTTGGTTCGTGTTGGGCTGATATTATTCCAAAGAACCATTTTCTTGGAAGTACACCTTATAAAAAACAACAGTAGTGAATATTTTGGAAGCAAAACTTCAGTTTTTTTAATGCTGCCAACTCTCTGTGGTACAGTAAGAATCATCTGCCGGCACCAAATACAATCCTTTCCAGCTTTTCTGACCAGAAATCTGAAAGAAGCAAGACATGGGAAATCCTTCTCTTTGGCAATGAAAAGATCATGATCAGTTACATTTCCATGCTATCCCCTTTCCGGCAGAGCTAGTTAGCTTCAATATTATTAGTAGTATCATTAATAATCATGACATGTCATGGGGGCTCTCAGTTATAGGCTAACCTCCTGGGTGGCTGGATACCTATATTTTTAGAAGGCTGTGAATGTTACTTTAATTATTTAGAAGTTGGTTGCCTCACATAACTCTGGTACACTTCCATAACACTTCAGCAACCTGCTCCTATTTAAGTAATATGGAAAGTAACAGTCACAGACTCCACCTTGATAATCATACCATTGTGCACACAAATAATCATCACTGAAATCTGTTTTTCAAATGTATTTTTCTTCACTTTCTTAATTCAAGCGTGAGAGTTGAAGTGCTATATTCAGTCTCAAATCTTAAACCAAACGTCTTGATCTAATCAGTGAACTGGAACATTTTCCTCTTCATGTTGTCATATTCGTGGACTTTTCTTAAAAAAATAAAATTCCTGCTCAATTTTACAAATAATTTATTTGCTATATATTCAGGAAGAGATGTGCTCCTAAGTGTATATTAATGCTAAATTTATTCATCAGTGCTTGCATCACAATAATTAAGAACTTGTTCAGTAAATTTTAAATCCTGCAAAGAATAGATTAGTTCCAATTGTTAAGTGTCACCAAAAATCAGGAATAAAATGTTATTCTCAAGCAGCCGAAATCTTATTCTGGCCTCATCTGATATTGCCAGCAATCACATACAAAAAAAAATATCAAAATTCTGCACTACAGTTCTGTACATCTAAAGAAATTGGTTAAAACATACTGTTTTTAAATAAATCAAAATATTTTTGCCTTGCATGTTCCAATGACAGATGTATCAATGTGCTTATATATCTGGGTAGTCATAATATTAGTATGTTTTTTTTTTAGAATGCTGCAGTAATTATGGGGAGGTGGATGGCATTTGTGAAAATGACAACTACTAATTTAAAGTTATTGAATAGCTACAGTGTGTTCATTAAGAATTATTATATATTATAATTACAATTGCACACAAGAAAGTGGATTCCTTTTGAAGTTGCATTACATTTCAGCAGTCATCTCAAGTTATATTAATTTGTTTTTCTTTTACATGTATGATAGTTTCAGACCACGCTATGGGTGAGACAGCTTTGTTCCATTACCGAGGTATTTAAGGTGGGCCAGATATTGTGGAGAAAAGAGGAACCATCCCCACTCTTTCTTTTTCTGAATTTCCAGCCATAGTGATTGTGAGCATGATAAAGTAGTTTTGTTGTATAACACTAAAATCTAGGACTATAAAAAATTTATTTAGCATCGTGAGACTAGAACTATACGTCTCTTTATTTTACCATTCTTTTCTCCATCTACTTCTGGTGATTTATTTATGGACCTCTGTTTTTAGTTTTAAATAAATGCAGCAGTCTACCACTGCTGTAGTCTAGAGATCCCCATGCCTTTGGGCTCAGTCTTCAGGCACATGTCACCCAAAATGCTGTGTTGAGGGGAGTTTTCTGTAAACAAGCTGGATCAATACAAGTCTCATGTTAAATTCCTTCAGTGACTCCCTGTTGTCTGCATAATAAAATTCAAAATAGTTTCATAATTTGACATTTTATTTTTTATTAAATCTACTGGGATGAATTGCTTAGTTAAATTATATAGGTTTCAAGTGTACAATTTTATAATATATCATCTGTATATTGCATTGGGTGCTCACCACCCAGTCAGTTTTCCTTCCATCATCATATATTTGATTCCTTTTACCCTCATCTACCACCTGCTCCCCTTACCCTCTGGTAAACACTAAACTATGGTATGCATCTATGAGTTTTTGTTTGTCTTGTTTGCTTGTTGCTTTCAGTTGAACATAGATAGAAATCATATTTTATATATATATATATGAAATATATGTACATATGACTTTCTATAATACACCTTTTGTTTCTAACCTAGTCTCTCCTGTTGCTGTTTCCCAAAGCAGTGCCTCCACTCTCCAACAACCAGCTCCTATTTGAGAAAGGAAGTGGATAGGAAAAATATGACATTGAAATCACAAACTATGACAATCATGTTGTTTGATACAAATATATACATCACCAGTATTTATAGCTCTTTAGAGTTATCTTTATATTGCTTTTCAATTGCACATGATGTTCTTATAAAATGTCTTCCTCTTATTTTCTTCCAAGATGCTGTTACATTGTCTCCCATAAAGCTTAAATCCAGTTCCTCTTTCCCCAGCTGTCCTTCCCTTATCTCTCTGTCTGAGGAAAAAAAAAATTCTTTGGTTGATATATAGACTGTGTATATACCTATGGCAGAATCTATCCTTCCGTTTTGTGTGTGTGTGGTAAAACTGTAGCATAAATTTTACCTGCTTAACCATTTTTAAGTGTGCAGTACAAAATATTAACTATATGAATATTTTTGTGCAACAGAGTTCTACAACTTCTGTTTCATTTTACAAAACTGAAACTTTGTTCACTGAACAACTCCCCTCTCCTCCTTCCCCCGAGCCTCTAGCAACCACCATCCTGCTTTGTAAGAGTTTGACTATTTTAGATACATCACATCAGGGAGTCGTTTAGCATTTGACTGTTGTAACTGATTTCTTCATTTAGCATAATGCCCTCAAGTTGCAGCCATAGTTTAGCATGTGGAAGGATATACTTGTTTTCCTAAAAATGAATAATATTCCATTGTATGTATATACCACATTTTCTTTATTCACCTGTTGATGGACATTTAGGTGGCTTCAAACTCTTGGCTATTGTGAATAATGCTATAGTGAACATAGGTGTGCAACTATCTCTTTGAGATCCTGTTTTCAGTTATTTTGGATATATATCCAGTAGTGGGATTGCTGAATCATGGTAGTACTATTTTTAATTTATTGAGGAACTTCGGTATTGGTTTTCATAGCAGCTGTTCCATTTTATATTCTTACCAACAGTGCATCAGGGTCCCCATTTCTCCACTTCCTTGCTGGTAGTTTTGATTTGCATTTCACTGATGATTAGTGATTTTGATTATTATTACATATATTGGTGGCTATTTGTATGTCATTTTTTTTTTTAGGAATGTCTGCTCAGGTCCTTTGCCCATATATATCATGTATAGACTCCATGTAAGATGTACAGTTTGCAAATATTTTCTCCCATTCTGTAGATTGCTTTTTCACTCTTGGTGATTTCCTTTGCTGTGCAGCTTTTTAATTTGATTAATTCTCCCATGTCTATCTTTGTTTTTGCTTTTGTTGCCTTTGATTTGATTTTTGTGTATGATGTGGGATAAGAATCCAATTTCATTTTTTGTATGTGGGTACCCAGTTTCCCCAATACCACTTTTAAAGAGGCTGTCTTTTCTTTTCCAGTAGTTAGAAATTATAGAGATGTCATTTACTAAATCTTTGTATATAATCAGGTCAATTCTTTCTTTTTTATTGCGTTCTAAAGTTTTTATACTCCAAAAGTAATGATAGCCTGTTACCTCCCTTATTATAGTCTCTTAAAATTTCTCTTGATTATTCTCTACCTTTTTTCTTTAAAAATGAACATCAAAATTATTTTAAGTCTTGACATCCAGTTGTTTTGGATTTTAAATATAATGAGATTTATAAACTAATTTGTAAATGGTTTTAAAATATAAACCTTTGTTTCAAGAAGTATAACATGTGCCTATATTTCTTCTTGCCATATCAAAGAAAATAATTTTTTAAATATATTTTACATGATATTATAATATATATTTAATAAATATATTACATTAAATAAGCATATTATTATTCTTATTATATTTTTTCTAAATATTCATTTTTTTGTATCCTTACTATGAGTGACAAAAAACTTAGGAGGTCATCATACCTCAAATAAATGACTCATCATAACAGATTAAATATTTTGGCCCTACATTTAGATAGTTTTATAAGTTTTATCAATAGGGTCTTTATCACTTTTATCATTGTTTAAAGAACCATTCATTTGTTTGATGTTGACAGGTGCCATTGATTTTCATATAAGAGGTCAGCATGTGAAATCATAGATCTCTACTGGATCATTACCATCACATATGTTAACTTTAAACTTTATTCATCCCAAATAATTTCTTAGTAAACAATGAATCACATATTTTGCAATTTTGTATTTGTCAATTCTGTATAGCCAATTCTTCATCAGAGAGCAGAAGGTTACAAATATTAAAGTATTTCATATACTATTCTATTATTATATAGACTTTAAAGATGCTTTCTGGTTCATTTTCCTAATGGACAAAAGGAGGAGTGTGTAAAGGACTAGCTAGCTTTTCCTACTGCCATTTAGTAATAAAATTTGATTCTTTGAATGGTGTCAACCTGACTCAGCTCCAATCTGGAGGACTTCTCCCAGATCACAGCATCTGCCAGAGAGTAGCATTCATTCCCTACGAATGTCTGGAAGGAGCTACAGGAACAGACTTTAAGGAAATACTCCAATTCCCTGTCTGCTCAGAGCTCTGCATTGGAAACATTTCCTTTATACACAGATGGAACAACTGAGTTTTGGCAGAAAGGATCATTGGAGGAGGATGTGGAATAATCAGAACATACAATCTGGGAGTGTCAAATGGTACACCAACTTGGGGGGAAAGTTCACAAATTCCTTATAAACTTAAACAAAAATCTACTCTATGACTCAATGATGCCAACCCTAGGTATTTATGAAAGAGAAATTAAAACATATAAACATAAAACATTGTACAAGAATGTTAATAAAAGCTTTATTCATAGTTACTGAATGCTGCAAAATACCCAATGGCCATTTTCAGGGGAATGGTTAAATAAATTTAAGCATATTTATACAGTGGAACATTCCTTGATGACATACAAGGAATGAACTACAGATACATGTAAGAATATGGTTGAATCTCATAAATATGTTCATTGAAAGAATCCAGACACAAAAGATTATACAATTTATGATTCCATTTATATAATATTCAAAAACAAGCAAAGCTCATCAATGATTATAGAAATTAGAATAATGGTTGCCTACAGATAGGTGTAGATGATGAATAAGCTCTGTAATCATGATTGGAGTGGAGGGTATATAGGTATTCACATATTATCAAAACTTATCAAATCCTATACTTAGCATCTTTATAGTGTATCGTTTTGTCTAAAAATTATAAAATTAAGTAGATGAAATGAATATAAGCACATCGCAAATAAAAATAAATGTAAAGATACTGATTACTCCAATCAAAATATGAAGAATTATCCACTGGAAAAAAAATCCAGCTAGTTTGCTTGTAAGAGCAGAGTTGAAACCAAATTTTATAGTAAGAAAAGTAGATGTAAACAACATGTAACAGGTAAATGTTAATCAAAGTAAAGCTAGTATAGTTACTTTTATATTAGAAATTATATACTCTAAGTCCAGACTATTACTACATTAAATAAGTCCACTTTAGAAAAATGAAAATTTCCATCCATTAGGGCAATTTCAGTCAGGAAACCAAAAGCTCTATGTATATTCAATGTAATACAGATATAAATACCTATGCTATTTTAGTATTTTAAGCAAAAATTATACTTGTTCACATTTGCCTAGTCTTCATTTCTCTAAAACATCATGATAAAAATATCTCCTTTAGCATTTAGCCAAATTATTTAAAATATATCGAGAGAGAGAGAGAGAGAGAGAGAGAGAGAGAGAGAGAGAGAAGAAAAAACTTGAGGAAAGTTTAAGCATGTCGTGATCTCAGAAAGATAAAACCTTGAATCAGCTTCCTATTGAAAATGTGATACTGTTCATGTCTTTATGTCATTCTATCAATAGCATAGCCTCTACAAAGCAAATTATTTTTCAATTTCTGTTTTTATTGATTTATAGAATCCTATTAGATAAGTGATTAAGCAATGGCATGACTACAAGCAGAATAAATATGGGTCAGAAACCAAAGGTGTATATTATTTGAATAGTAAATAATTATCAGAACATTGACAATTTGATTAGGGATTGATATATGAGCATGAGTCATTTTATAAAATGATTCATGTTAATAAAGATCAAATATCACATAACATTTATATCTGCATCTACCGTACTTTCTCAAGTAAACCTTTACCTCCATTGTGTCTGAATTTTAGCTCCTCTGCATGCCCAGCTAGGTGTTTTTATTATAAATTAGGCTGTGAGGTCACCAGGCTCTGCCTTGACCCTAAGTGACCTGGTAATTCAAGAATTTTTGGTCCACAATATAGTATCTTTATCCAAAGGGAATTTTTTTGTAACTTCCAGCAGTCTTCCATGTTCTTGCCAGCCTTGAACTTCACAGATTTTGGTCACCTCCCCTTGTATTAACTTAAATTGATGAATTTCAAGTTGGTGCTTACACTCTCTCTGGATCCTCTTCCAGAACGTTTTTCCAAATCTAGCTTTCTCAAATTAAATATTCCCCTTGATCCTCTAATTTGAGTACTGAACCTTAACCAACTAATGGAGCTAAACTCATATTTGGAATATTATTATGTCTCTGCCAGTTTATATCTATTATTATTATTATTATCATTAAGATTTTATTGGGAACAGCGTTGGGGAATCGGGGAAGGGAAACAGACAAGTTGCTGTCCTTTTGTTCTTCAGTCTAGTTGTGGAGAACGTTGCCTCACTGGCCCATATTGGTATTGTGATCATTGTGCTCTTCCCGGATGAGGCAGATCGGTCACCGGTCATTGGATGGATGCTCACGGCGGCTCACGGCAGCTCTCGCCGGCTGCCGACCACTCACACTGGCTGCCGGCCACTCACGGCACCCCACTGCAACCTACGCTGTCGCTGGCCTCATGGCAGCCCAGCTCCAGGTCTAACTATTGTTCACAATCTTAGCTATAAAGAGCACAGCGTCACTGGCCCATGTGGGATCTGAACCAGCAGCCCTGCTGCTCAGAGCTCGTGCTTCCAAGCCAGCTCTTAACCAATTGAGCCATTCAGCCAGCCCATCTTTATTATTTCTTAAATCATTCTAGAAATACCTGATTTTTTAAATAAAAAAAAATACAGTTGGCATTGCTAAAGGAGGAAAGAAAATAAGAAGGAAAAGAAAATGTCATGTTTTTAGATACAAAACATTAGAAATAGGAAACCTTAATTTTAGAAGATATTACATTTATCCTTGAACCTAGGTTAGGAATAAGCAACATGAATTAAATAATATTATTAGTCTGTTGTCCTCAATTTAGTTTCGTTTAGATCCTATTTCATTTATAGTTCATCCGTAGTTTGACTCCATAACTAACCTGATACAAATTATTCTCTTTGTAGGAAGACTTTGGGTTATAAAGTAATGCACCATGATCATTCAGGAATATATCCCAAATTTCTTTACCTAGTATTAAACAAGCTATTTTAACTTAAAATTAGGACTTAGTTTTATCTGTACCATTTCTCCTACTCATAGAAGAAATAGTACATATTATTTCCCGGATACTAAGGAATTGCTGTGCTAGCACTGTAAATATATTTGAGGTATATGCGAAATCAGAAACAAAGGCCTTTATTCAGATTTCAGAAGCATTCCTTTTTCATATTGTGATCAAACCATTTTTCCCACCCTCCAGATACACATCCCATCTATCCCTGAGTTTGGATATGGTTCACAAGGACAAAAAAATGAAGAGTGATTAAAAGTTGTGAGAAAAATCTGCAGCACCACTAACAATGTAGAAAGGTAGATCTGGGTGGGGAGCGGGGGAGGGTTGTTTATCTTACTGTTGCTGTATCGTGGACAACCCTTCTCTCCTATCCTTCACATACATGAAGCAAGGGACTTAAACTTTGGTGGTGAGAAGTAAAGGACTATAAGTAAACACTGGAAATGAAACTTGGCAAGGACTCTTCATTGAGTGGAATTTGGGGCTTTGTTGACACAGTAGACTTGAGACTTCCCTTGTGCTTTGAAGATGCTGTTGCCCTTGATCATCAAGGCAGGCAGGCATGGATCTGATAATTAAGTGAAGAAGTACTTTCCAAAACAACTATTTCTTACATAGTGCCTCTTGAGATTGTATGGATGAGGAGAACTCTTGGAAAGTGGGAGGAAAACACTGTATTTCAACAACTAGCTTTACTTTTCTGAGCAATTAGTCATAAAAATTACCATTTAGTCTATTTTTAAACATAATATTTTCTTTGTAAGATATATTTAAGGGGGAAAACTTGAATACTATCCACAGAATGTTAGCTGACATAAGTACAAGAATTCATTCCTGATAATATTCCTTTATTTTTAGTTGTTCTAGAAATTCATAGATTATAATCTCATGCCTGGAAGAGTGCTGTCCAGCTGATGGCCTGGTTACATTTGAAAATCACATTCAATTTTCTCTAGTATTCTGCAGTTCAGAAGAATTAAAACCCCACCCTCATGAAAATAAATTTCCAACATGCTTTAAGAAAGCAGAGAACTAGACATAAAGTTCAGAAATGGCCACAAAAACTTAAGAAATATTCAATTCAAAAACCAAAGGCATTCACATTATATGTAAAATGTATGAATCCTTCATGCTATTTATTTTAATTATATACTAACAATACTTGAAAATATCTGAGGAGTTCCAGGAAGCTGAAAAGATACCTACAAACATCTTCTTATTGTTCATTTTGCTTTTTAGTCATGTCCTTCTTTCCTGTGGCTCTTATTCTCATTTTCTTTTTAGTACATCTGCAATCCCATTTTTCTATGCATGCACACATATATCATTTACTGTCCCAGAAGACCCAAAGGGTACACTCAAGGACAGTTCAAAGAGGATTTAATAAAGGGATTATTTTCAAAGGTGTGACCAGGGAGACACCACATTGGATAGTATTGTACCCAACGGTAACAATACAAGGATTTCATTAAGACCCCTGGTCCTGAAGAGATAAAGCTAGAAATAGTCATTATATGGCAAGTTAAGACAAGATACATTATTCATTGTAAAGACAAAAATGTCTGCAAGAAGAGGATTATCTGACAAGAGCTAAAACCTTCGTTCAAGAGTAATGATGCTAGACCGAAGCTGTCCTACAGGGATGCAGCTGGAGTAATCAGTGTTCCCAGTTACCTCTCCTATCTCGCTGTTATCTCCTGCCAGGACTTCCTTTGGCCAAACTCATCAAGAAACCTGGGATAGAGAAAACCCCGATGTAGCCCATACGTTTTAGCCTCTCAGGACACAGAGCAGGAAGTAAAAACGTGGGGAGTGGACCTTCAAGGCAAATCATGAGATATTCAGTAAATGTGGATATGCTTGTGTCATTTGGTATATTTCTATCTAGAATCTTCTAACTTTTTAACTAAGAAAAACAACTATAACTATGTACAGGGAGAAGAAGAAGAAGAAGAAGAAGAAGAAAAGATTCTGGTTTAGTCTTGCATTATGGCCCAAACACTTTACGAAAAAAATAAGTAATATTGCTCACATTTAATTTAAGAAAATAGGGCTGAGAGAGTAAATACCTTGGTCAGGATCATAAAGCTAGTCAGGATTAGAAATTCAGTTCTAAATCATATTCTAAAGCCCTTGCTTTTCAACACTATATGATAAAACTCTGCTCCTTGCAGCATCCCTGTTTCTCCCTCCTGTTCCAGCCAGATTTGATCATTTTTTGTTGGACATGTCCTGACATTTTCAGTCTTTGTTCTGTGTGTGTATGTGTTGTGTGTGTGTGTGTGTGTGTGTGTCTAGAGACAGATTTATTTATTTATTTATTTGCTGAAATTTCAAACACTTTGAAACTGTATCATTTTCAAACATTTTTATTTTCTACCATTCTTTGTAAATATACCCTCCATAATTTCTTAAGACTAAGCCAATCTCTCCCTTCTTGGGGCCAACATTGTCTTTATTTTTATATACATCTTACGGCACTTATTTTGGTCACCATTATAGTTAATTCCTGTCCCTTCCTCCTATTCCCAGCACATGGTGTTCCCTTGGAGGGCAGGGCACAACATGACCGCACCAGTCAACTGAACATGGTGTGCTCGTACATCAGCTTTTGTAGAATTACAAGGGGTAGATAAAACTAACTTACTCTTCATAATAAATAGCCGCATTTTAGTCAATCATAAATATTAAGTTTTCCTATTGTGCCAATTTTACAGATGAGGAAATCGAAACACAGAGTGCTTAATTAACTGTCCCAAGCTTCTATGGTGAGCCCATAACAGGGCATCATCCCAACTCAGCAAGCCTGTTTAGATGCTACATTTAACCATCATATACTATCCTACCTCTAAGTATAGAACACAGACATGGCCAATAAGCAGAGAATGAGAGTGTTGGAGAAAAGAAAAGCCAAGTTATTTAATATCTGTAGGAGGTTATACTGCTTGAGATGGAATAGCTTCAGAAACACACCTCTATCCTAAAGAAACAAGGGTCAGTTTGTAAGTTGGTACTTTGAAAGGTCTTGGACTCTGGGCTCATTGACATTGTTTTAGTCAGTTCAGGAGTGGCTTACAAACAACAGAAGTTTATTTATCACAGTTCTGGAGTTTAGAAACTGGAGATCATTGTCAGGTGTGGATGAGACTGAAGGTTCCTTGTTGTGTCCTTACATGGTGGAAAGAGCAAGCCAGGTCTCTGGCCTCTGCTTATAAGGATATTGATGACATTCATGAGTGCACTGCCTTCGTGACCTAATTAGCTCCCAAAGGCCTCACCTTCAAATGCTATCACATTGGGGGGTGGATTGCAACATATAAATTGGGGACTGGGGAGACACAAACATTTAGTTTATAAAAAGAATCCAACATTTAGCCCCTAACAGGAACCAAGCGTCAGTTAGTTGCAACAAAGGGGACAAATGGGTGAACTCTAAAATAACCGAATTTGGATAGATAGAGTTTTTGCTTGGACACAAGAAATTTATAATAAGGAGAAATGACTTACTATCTTGAAAAGTAAATGCATGCTCTCCTCAGTTTTAGGGCATAGTTTTGATAGAAATGCTATTCGATGTTGTCTGCCTCTTTGAGGTACATGGCAGAGGAGACAAAGTTCTGCTACAGATCTGAAATGACTGCAGAAGGCTCACTGTAAGGGTTCATGCCTTTTTCCTAATGTTCTTATTCCTTCAGCAAATACTATTTATTCAATGAATGCTGTATGCTATGCATTGAGCTGGGTGATGGCAACAAGTTAAAGAAATATGTTTAAGAAGTGAATATTGTTTTGTATAGAGCATACATATGTAATAAAAGGAGGTGAGTTTGACCAGGTAGAAAATGGAAAGGTGATCATGAATTTTGAAAACCCTTCCATGTTGTTGAGACTTTGTTCCGTAGACAAAGGAAGTTTTGTTATAATATTTTAAATAATAAGTTAATGTGGTTAAATTTGCATTTTAGAAATGTCACCTCAGCTTCAGTGAATTAAAGAGGTGATGTTTCCCAACAGGGAAACAAATTTAGGAAGTTTACAAAATAACCCAGGTATGAAATAAAAAGAATGCATGTGCAGTACTGCCCAAAAGCGATACGCACTATTGAAATGTTGGAATGAGACTGGGTGACACTAGAACATGAAGCTGTAATACGTAGAAAAATGGTTCATGTCTGTCTTCAGTTTTATTCAGGTAGAATTTACTCAATTGCACTACTAATTAGAATGTTTGGTCCTGCTTCTTGCTTTATCAAAAATATTACTTCTGACCACTTAGTGGTGCAGAGACTTGAGCTATTCTTTAGTCTGTAGGCTGAGAAAATTATGAAGTGTAATATTCTGTTTGACATTATTTGGTGTGCTCTTTTCAAACACAATCCCAGAATGTAAGAGGCCACCCAAGCCCCACTGAAGGAAAATATAATCCTCCTGTGTTTGGTGTTTCCAAAACACCTTGTACATATACTCTTAGTATAGTTCTTAATATACTGCACAATTATTCACTCTTTCTGTTTACTCAGCAGAAGAGTGACTTCTAGGATTTTATTTTACACACCATTAACTAAGATTCAATAGGGCATATCCTTATCTTAATCTGGATTTTGGAATCACACAGGCACAGTCTGAATATTTATTCCATGATTAACTTCCCGTGTCTCAGTTCAATTCTAAGTGAAGATAACAGTTCCTCCCAATATGATGTGGATGAAGTAAAATAATGTAGGTTAAGATCTAAGCAAACTATCTAACACCATGCAATTAATTAGTAGATTAGAATAACTGCTATAACCCTTCTTTGGCATAGTGAATGGAGACCTATAATGAATATTTTGACAAGTGAATGAATAATAATAGCTAAAATATTAACACCGAATGACACACACAAATCTAAGCCCTTTCCATGAATTGACTCGTTTAGTCCTTACAGCAGGCCTACACATTACTATCAGATCATGGCCGGTTTGCAGATGACTAAACTGAGACCACAGTGATTATGTAACTTTCCCAAGGTTGATGTAGCCAGTTAGTTGCAGAACCAATATTAGAACCCCACTATTTATTGCCTCTCCTGATAGAAGAAAGAATGAATCCTTTTTTTATTTTCATAGCTCCTATAAAAAAAAAATCAGTAAACATACTATCAAAAAAAAAATCATTGCTATCACCTGTGAACAAATAAGATGAAGAATGAGCCAATTTTTCTCAATGAAGCATTTTTTAATTTTTAACCAAGTTCTATAGCTGGCACATGGTAAGCCTAATGGACTTTTGAATAAATGAGTGAGTGCCTGTTTATAATTTACACTGTATACAGCTAACCCTGTTTTCATTGTTTTGAATGATCATTATCATAAACAACATCCAGCAACAGCAAAATCAAACAATCTGTCAAAGGATGTGATTAAGTGTCATGACAGTTGGGAAGAAAGTGAATATACAGTAACAGGAGAATGGCAGCAAATCCATCTCTCCTGCCCCTGTGACTACTCGTCTGTCACTTGGACCCATATGCAGTAAAACACACGTGTTCCAGGACACCCAGGCCATGCACTCAGCACCACTAGCCACTCCTGGAAGAACAAATGGTGACATATTTATCAGAGTCTTTGTACACTGTAACTTTTTAACAATAGTAAGCAGATTCATTATTGCTTAACATAAAATCTTAAAATCCTTTACGTAAACTTGTATTTTTCTAACAATGGCAGTCGATTTGGGGATTTTCTGTTATTTTTGAGCCAAGAAAACAGAGTGAAGAGCTGTATCCATTCTCCTCTCCTTTTTATGAATTCAATTAAGATTGTTCATAGAATATATGTCTGAGCATACAATTCAAACTGTGTGAGCATTAGACACTGGCTGGCACCAGATTTCCAACTTTTTAGAAATCATTATTCAGGACAAGAATACTGTAAGCCCCTGCAAGAGATACAGACAGAAAATAATGTTTAGTTTGTGCCACTTAGACATAAAAGAGGTCATATCATGCACTGATTACATTGCTGTTTCCAGGATCTGGACAGGCTGTATTTCTGCTGTTGTTTTTATTGAGAAAGGTTAAAACAATATTAATACTTTTGGAGTTTGACTCCAGAACCTACATTTATCCTGAATCTAGGCAAATAGCTCAATCTTTATCATCAATAACTATTCATTGTCCAGTTTCCTCAGGCTAAAATTTGAGGAAACAGATTTTTTTTTCAATTTATTTAGTGACAGTTTTCTTTTTTTCATGAACACAGTGAAAAATGGCATTTTCTGCTTACCCTTTTCTCCTACCATTTATAATACTATGCCAAACTTACAAGTAGAATTCTAATTCATAATCAATCTCACCTGAACAACCACTTAGTCTAATTGATGCTCTGTGGGAAGAATTGTAAATACTAGTGATTTCTGACTTGAAATAAAACTGACTGAGCAACATCAAGTCACTAATAATTTTCAAAGATGGTAGACATGAGAACATGGCCCAGTTTCTGAGCTGCCTTCATTCTGGTTTAATATCAAATGAGCAAACGTATTAGTGTCAAGGGTATGTGGGAAATACAGATATAAGAGAATGAACATAGCTACTCCCTGTCCCACTCTTTCCTCCTGGAGGTAAGCTACAAATGAGACGGTCATTGCAGCCCTTGCAATACTGCCAACTTTATAGGTCAAAAACACTTAGAGATGTGGTCTTGCCACCTTTCACATTGGACTATGAAAGATGCTGTATCGGTCCTCAAGTCTAACTACTGCCATATAAGGCAAATTCCCGTATCATCAAAGCAATATTTTTGTTTTTGTTTTTCCTGTACCATTGAACCTAGTGCAAGCCTGAATATAGCCAACACTGCGTCAATGGTTTAAAACTTGTCCATTTCATATATGATGTACTATCTTCAATCAACTATATGTAAGGGATTCTGTGATAAGAATACCCAGTTTCTTTTCCCTGAGAAAAATTTAAAAGGAAAGTGTGGCCTCATAATGATGTGTGGAGGAAAGTGGATGGGATATAAAGCACAGGGTAACTCTGCTCCTTGTGAACCATGTATTCAGACAAGCTGATCAGCTTGTCTCAGCATCGGGTTTTTCTACAGCAGGAATAACCGTAAAGTAGGATATATATCATCACTAGCATATAAGTGAAGCACTTTGGTTTTTTTTGTTGTTGTTTTTTAATTAAAGTTTATTGGGATGACCATGGTTAGTAAAGTTACGTAAGTTTCAGGTGTACAAGTCTGTAATACATCACCTGTATATCACATTGTGTGCTCACCACCCAGAGTCAGTTCTCCTTCCATCACCATATATTTCATCCCTTTAACCCTCATGTATCATCCCCCCCTTACCCTCTGATAACCACTTAAGCTATTGTCTGTGTCTATGAGTTATTGTTTATTTATTTGTCTTGTTCCTTTGTTGTTTTCAGTTTTATATCCCACATATCAGAGAAATCATATGGTTCTTGACTTTTTCGTTTGACTTATTTCACTAGCATAATAATCTCAAGTTTCATCCATGTTTGCACTATTTCATCTTTTCTTATGGCAGAATAGTATTCCATTGTTTATATATACCACATCTTCTTTATCCAATCATCTATCAAAGGACACTTTGGTTGCTCCCATGTCTTGGCCACTGTAAATAAAGCTGCAATGAACATCAATCGTAGCACATATATCTTTACAGATAAATGTTTTCAGATTTTGGGGGTAGATACCCATGAGAGGGACCCAGTGAGGCATTTTGTAAATTCCAAAATGTTTTAGTTATGTTAAGTTCGTTATTATTGCCTCAGTGAGAGTAAATAGTTTATTTCTAGACATAAGTATCATTTCTTCCTTTATTAGATTAGAAAGGGAATTTAACAAGATTCCCAGATTTAGCAGACATTGCCCATAGACTTCACAATATCCATCCCCATCTTTTTAAATTAATAGACTTGATTTTTTACAGCAGATTAAAGTTCATAGAACCACTTGAGCAGAATGTACAGAAGTTTCCATATATTCACTTTCCTCCCACCCAAGGTTCCCTTTAACGTCTTGCATTGGTGTGGTGTATTTCTTACAATTGATGAACCAATATCAATACATTATTATTAACTGAAATCCATAGTTTACATTAGGGTTCATTCTTTGTTTACATTAGGGTTCATTCTTTGTTTTGTTCATTCTTTGGTTTTTTTTCAAAAGCATAGTTTAATGTATCCACCATTACAAAATTATACAGAATAGTTTCACTGCCCTAAATCAGTGCTCTACCTATTCATCCCTTCCCTGCCAATTTTGTAACAACCATTAATCTTTGTATTGTCTTTGTAACTTTGATCTTTCCATAATGTTATATAGTTGAAATTATACAATAGATAGCCTCTTCAGATTGGCTTCTTTCACTTAACAATTTGTATTCAAGGTGCCTCTATGTTTGTTTTGTGGCTTGATAGCTAATTTCATGTAATCATTGTGTAATACTCCATTGTCTAGATGGACCACATTTTGTTTATCCATTCATTTTTTGAAGGACATCTCGATTGCCTCCAAATCTGGACAATTATGAATAAAACTGCAATAAACATTCATGCTTGAGCGTCTATGTGGGTATAAATTTTCATCTCATTTGAGTAAATAGCTAGGGGTATGATTATTCAATGATAAAACTAGGTTTAGTTTTATTAACATTAGAAAGTGCTGAAATATCTTCGTAAGTGGGTATATCATTTTGGGTTGATACCAGCAAAAAATAGGAGTTCTTGTTTCACAACCTTGCCAGCATTTGGTGTTGTCACTGTTTTTGATTTTAGCCATTCTATTGGGGTCTAGTGGTATCTCATTGTTATTTTAATTGTAATTATCTAATGACATATGATATTGAGCATCTTTTCATGTGCTTATTTACCAGGTGCTTTTATCTCTTGTGATATGTCTGTTCGTATTTTTGTCTACTTTTAATTAGGTTGTTCTTGTGAAATTTTAAAAATTATGTATTTGGAAATGAGTTCTTTATCAGATATGTGAGAAAGATGTTTTAGATCAAGATACCTTATCAGATAAAAATAGACATTTTCCCCAATTTATGTCTTGTCGTTTCATTCTCTTAAGTTTTGTTTGTTTGTTTGTTTGTTTTATTATAATGAAGCCCAACATATCATTTTCTGTTTTTCATAGGTTATGCCTTTATATGGTATCTAAAAATTCATTGCCAAATCCAAGATCACCTAAATTTTCTTTTGTGTTGTCTTCTAGAAGTTTTATAATTTTGCATTTTACATTCAGTTTATGATCCATTCTGCTTAATTTTTGTGAAAGGTGTAGTAAGGCCAGTATCTAGACTAATTTTAATGGGTGTACCCAGTTTACCCCATACCATTTGTTGAAAAGACTATCCTTTCTCCACTGAGTTGTTTTTTTTGCTATTTTGTCAAAGATATGTTGACTGTGTTTGCTTGAACCTACTATGAGACTGACTATTCTGACACAAAGAACTGTTTGTCTCTTTTATAGCCAATATCACACTGCCATGATTACTGTATCTATTTGACATTGAGTAGTGTCAGTCCTCCAGCTTTATTCTTCTTTAACATTTTGTTGGTTATCCTTGGTCATTTCCCTTTTCATATAAACTTTAGAATCACTTTGTTGATATCAAAAAGTATCTTTCAGGGGTTTTGATTGGGATTTTATTGAATCGATAGGTCAAAATGAGAAAAACTGTCATCTTAACAATATTGAGTTTCCTATCCATGAAAATGGAGTATCTCTCCATTTATTTAGATTTTCTTTGATTTATTTTATCAGAGTATTTTAGTGTTCCCTCTAAGCCCTGCTGCATCCCACATTATTTAATAGGTGGTATTTTGATGTTCATTTAGTTCAAGATATTTTTAATATCTCTTGAAACTTCTTTATTGATAGATTTGTTATTTATAACTGTGTTGTTTTATCTTTGAGTATTTTGGGATTGTCCAACTACCTTTTGTTACTGATTTCTAATCTAATTCCATTGTGATCTGAGAGCATACTTTGTATGATGTCTATCTTTTAAATTTATTAAGGTATGTTTAATGACCCAGAATGTGGGATATCTTGGTGAATTTCCCATATGGGCTGAGAAGAATGTGTATTCTGCTGTTGTTGCATTCTATAAATGTCAACTAACCAAGTTGATTGATATTGTGGTTCAGTCAACTATATCCTTACAGATTTTGTGCTGACTGAATTCTCAATTACTCATAGAAAGGTGATGTTTCCAGCTATTGTGGTATATTTGTCTATTCTTCTTTGCACTTATATCTGTTTTTGCTTCAGGTATTTTGGTATTCTACTTTTAGGAGAATACATATTAAAGACTGTTTTGTCTTCCTGGAGAATTGGCCCCTTGTCATTATGTAATGTACCTCTGTATTCCTGTTAGGATTCTGAGAATCTGTCTTTTCTTCTGGTTTCTTTTCCCTTCAGACCAAAGAATGTTTTCAGCATGTAGCATTTCTTAAAAGTGTAGATTTGATTGTAATAAATTAGCTTAGCTTCCTTTTATCTAAAAGTGTCTATTTCAACTTCATTCTTGAAGAATATTGTTGTGTTCTTGAGGATTTTAGTTGATAATTTTTGTTTGCTTTTTTTCCCCATCAGTTTAATTATTTCACTGTTTAGAACCTTTGTCTTTAACTGAGCTGCTTTAAGATTGAAATATGCATGCTTGGTTTCTGGATCAGCCAAATATATGAGCCAATGAGAATCTGGGAATTTTCTCTATCATCCTTTCCCTTGCAAGATTTCATTACCTCTCCGCTGTGTCTACAACTTTGTCTTCTTTCCCAAACTCAGAAAGACTGCAGTTTTTCCCCTGCCATTTCGTGTTTAATGACTGCCTCTGTCCTCAACCCAAAAACAGCAAAAATTGAAACTTCTATGTAAAAATCCCCTCCCTTGATAGTAGACTCAGAGTTCAGTCTGCCTGGTTCTGTACTCCTCAATACCTTCACATAGATTTCTTCTGTACAATGTCCACATATTTAGTTATTTCAGTAGAGTTAGTGGTCTCATAATAACTTTCTTATCCATCTGTTACCAGAAGCATTCCAATAGAATTAACACACACACACACACACACACACACACACACACACACACACACACAGAGTCAATTCTACTATAATGCTTATTTTGAAGACATGAATTTCTTCCAATGCAAATAATATATTAGGAAATAATTTCAATATAATGTGAATATTGTATATTCTTTTGCACCATTTCACCAGGAGAAACAGTAGATGAAAGCAGAAAAAAATGTATCCAGTTGCACTGAGCTGATAGGAATACACAAAAGGGAGGTGCACATTAACACAGACCTCAGAACTCCACTAGGTATCTCAGTTTACCAGGAGTTTTGTGTCACACCCATCCACATGTTATGGTTCAATTGTCCGTCTCATTTCAGATACCCTTTTTTTCTATCACTTCATAATTGATCACAGGCTGCAACGCTTCTCAAACCCATTTTTCCAAGCAAACTTCAGCTTTGCCAAGATAAAGTGCCTCATTTATTGTGGTCATTATCATTTAACTATTTAAATGTGTAAAATTGTACTATTATTTTCATCAGGTTTCTATCTTCTTTGTTATTATATTGTCACTGATAAATCTTTTGAGTGGTATGTGCCTCACCCCATTCTTCCCATAAGCTTTGTAGTTTTTATTGAATGATTTTACATAGCATGGTAAATTTTAGGAACACATATGTTGTGTATACTGCAAAAGAAGTGCATGGTAGGGATGGTGTAAAGATGGGAATATCTATTACATACATCATTTTGCCAAAAATATGGTTTTACATTTTCATAAGGCTACATTAACTCAAGTGCTTGAACCTACATGATTAATGATAATCTAATGCAGCAGCTTTGTGTATATAAATTTATTTTTTGTTTGACTAGCTAATATAGAGTATAGAATATAGAGATAAATAATGAATACAGTGATTGTATCCATGAATAAGCAGCAAAATGAAAATGTTGCTACTGGACATCATTTTAATTTTAGCTCCCGGGTGAGACAAATATGCCTGTATATATCTATAACCTTTTACTTGACCCCATCATAAATTAATACATGATTGATATAAGACAAAGTTATAAAGTTGGAAAGTTTTCTCTACTATCCCTTCCCTTAGGATCTTAACATTGTATTCAGCAGTAACCCATCCAAATTTGGCCTCTGTAGAAGTCCCCTCGTGGTAAAAATTATTACTCAGTTACCTTTCTGAAGACTCGTAAGATGAATATCTTTCTCGTGCTGTTTCCCCCATTTTTCGCCTCTTCAGTTTACAAAGTTGTAACACAACTACTCTTCCCTTTTCCTTTCCACCTGATTCTCTCACTGCTGAGATACGTGGAAGAGAATATAGAACACTTCTCAAAATTCACTTGATTTACATACCATTTTATAAGGGTTTGAACATAATTATTTTAATATTGCAAATTTCTTAGAATGGAAATTAGTTTTTCACATATAACATTAACAGAAAAGTTTGAATTATAAATTACACTATTCAAAACCTTTAAAACATGCTATTTTGGGGTCTTAGTTCAAGACAATGAGGTACCTAGCTCAGGTATTATGATCTATCTGTTAAATAGATGAGGAAATGAAGGTTCAAGGAAGCCTTGGCTTCATGAAGGTCATTCAGATGGTAAATACCGAAGCCAGGGTTTTAAACATGCCATCCCTCTCATATGCCAGTTGCCTTGCTTATATGATAAAGTGGCCCATAATATTGTGGCCCATAATATTCCCTCATAAGAGCATTTCCCAATCAAAAGGTCATTTGACTTTGCAAATTATTTAAATTATCAAAAAGTACAATAAAAAGGAAGATGAAAGAAGGAAAAGGACAAGCAGATTATACCATCTAGAAAACTAAGTTGTTAGGAAATAATATCTCTGTAGCTTCAATAATTGTCTAATGAATATTTGTCCATATTTGAACTCTGCCCTTATATAGTCACACAGCAAACACAAATTTCAAATGCCAGACACTTTGCATAATAATAGTAGGGTGCTCAGACTAAGTTGGGCTTGCAAACATGATTCCAACATACTAGAGAAATTATGTAGTTTGTCCAAGAGCTTTTGCAGGTAATAAAGTATGTGTTGAACATAAGGGGTAGTTTTGAAACCAAAGGAGATCTGATACCTTGAGAAAAATTGCATATTATTCAGATAGCCCACCCTTCCTCCTCACATGATTGTGTGTGTGGGGGGGATGCAGTTAAACACAAACACACACACACACACACACACACACTCGGTTAAAACTAATTCCCAGAAGGGATCGGTAGCTATATAAGTAATAGAAGGCGGTATTTCTGGGTCAGACTCTGGCACCTTTCACAGTGGGCTACAGTAGATTTGATACAGGCATTACAAGGAATTCATAAAGAAGCCAGGAGTTGTACCCACTACAAAAAGTACTTTATGATATTAACTATTCCCATCTAGACTTTCCTACTAGTAGATGTTTCCTTATATTGAGAAGATCCAATAGGGAAGATACTTTAATAACTGATGCTTCTAATATTATGTCATTGGTGTTACAACTACAATTAATACTATTATTAAGAAAAGGAAGATTCTATTATAAACTTTAGACAAAAATTTTAATTCCGAAGCATCATCTTCAATGTGCCTACATATGCCTACCTACAGGTTTTTATAGTTGTAATCAAGTTCTTGTTTTTAATTATCTGACTTTTACATTTTATTCATAGGACTTTAAAAAAATGTTTTGACACAGCCTTCATGATTTTTATTCTTAGTATTCACAGCATATCTTATTAACAAACATTAGAATTTTCCAAGTTGTGATACTTATATGTAATTCAAAAATGAATGTCTACAAGTAAATTATTTCCTTATTGAATTATTTTCTTATGTTAAATTTTTAGGGAAAACAATACTTGGATCAACATGTATCAATATTTGTGCACCTTGTAACATTTTCATATGGCTTTCCAAAAATGTTATTTAGAATTACAGTGCCACCAATAGTTTATAATTATTTGTTTATTCAAAAATCTCCCAAAGTTAGCTGCTAGTTTTCTAATTATCACTGATTTAATAACAATTCTATGTGGCTTTAATTTTATTGTAAATGGTACTAGAATACATTTTGAAATAAATTCATTATTTTTAAGTGGCAGGCTGTATTCTGGGATTATTTTCTTAATTCCATTTTTAACATTTTTGTTTTTATAAACAATGTACCTATATTATGTTTCTAATTAAATAAAATAATCATGCAAAACTTTTTTCTGAACATCTAATACTGTTACATCACTTTCACAATTTACTAAACTTAATACTGTTGATTTCATTATTTTAAAAATTATTTTTAAAACTATGGAAATGAGTAAAGAAAATAACCTGGGAAAACACTTCTAACCATATAAATTTCTGTTAATTTTCAGAAAAGAATCCTTTTGTTCACATACCTGAAGCAGATGCTTCCATCAGTTACATTTTCATAGAATATTTATTTTTCAGTAGACATGCTTGTTTACTGCCAAGCTTATAATACAAAGTAGCTTATCTTCTGTAGAAATAAGCACATTTGGTGTTCTACGCCTTGTAGAATTAATGCCTTTTTTTTCATGTTCATCCCTGCAAAAGCAAGTTGGAATAGATAATATTTTAAATTCAATAGAAACAAGAAAAACATCACAGTAAGCATTTTTTATAGAAAAATATGGAGCTCACAATCAATCAAAGCTTTAAATGTATGACTTGAAATCTCTAATCTTTCTTATATGTAGTTTGGATCTAAATCAATCTTAGTGAAAATGTATGTGAGTAATCCCTTATATTTTCAATGTATCTACATGTTTTAGAATTACTTCAAGAAGTGAGGTGGAATCCAGCCTCAAAGCCTCTGATTTATTAGGTGACTTGCAAATTTGCTGTATGTGTAATTTATAAGTGAAGGAGAATACTAAAATAGTAATCACTACACTGCACTGCACTTGGCTTGCATGGTCTACTAGACTGTGAGATCTTCGAGGGCAAGATCCAGAGCTTTTTAATTATCTATTCCCATCACTTTGCACAGTGCTTTTCACAGCACATGCCCCACGAATGATTGTCGAGTCACTGCAGGAATGATAACTAAATAGTAAATCCCACTGTGCGATATATTGGGTTGTCAGAAAAGTCATGACACATTGTTGCAATGAAAAACATAGAAAAAATACATCATGACTTTTCTGATAACCCAATATTTCACCGGAAATTCTTCCCTGGGAGATTAGAAACTATACTTGCATTGTAATCTGTACAAGGGTTGTACTTTTTCAAAATTTATTCAGTCCTTAGATTCCATTACAACTCTAATCCCCATTGCTAAAGTTTTCTCAAATATTATGAAGCTAGAGCTCTTTCTGTATGATGGGAGATTCCTTAATAATCTCAATTATAATGATGTCTTTTTTTTTTTAATCAAGATAGTCCCTATGTGAAGAGAGGGGAGCTTATACTACACAACGATGGACAAGGGCAAATGAATTTGGCATTTGCCAGGCAACAATGAAAGAAAATACAATACGCTCTAAGAGTGGTGTCAATTCCTTACACCTCCACAGGACCTAACTGCCAGACACATTTACACTGGCTCTGGTAACATGGTGTTTTATTCTTGTAGATTGCGGAAAGCAGACCCAATATCAAAAGTGAAAATGCTACACCTGAAAGAAACTCGAGTAAGACCTGCAATTACTCCTCATGGGAAATAGGAAATTCTCAACCTATTAAAAAAGGTTATCAGTAACCCATAAAGTGTACTTAAGTCATAAGGAAAGCTCAACAGACATGACAGGATCTTTATCTTGCCTGACACCAATGAAGATTTCTTGGTGCAATTTTATTAATAGGTGTAAAATTAGTTTTTATTATTATTCGTATTAACTAATAAATCATTCAATATTTAAAGTGTAGTATGTGACATGATCATGTCCTGCAGAATCTGATTTAGGTGAGCTGTTCTCACAATAGATCTTGTTAGTTGGCTGAATATGATAGATTCTCTCTCTCTCTCTCTCCTCTCCCTCCCTCCTACCCTCCCTTCCCCCTCCCCCACCTCAATAGCTTCAGGAAGCATTGTTCTGTCCTCAATTCTTTGTGGCTAAAAACAAGTTAGACTCTATTGACTTACTTTTCACTGGCAAGATTGTGTTCAGCAAGTTGACCTGTAAATATAATTGAAATAAACGCCTGTGATAGATGGAAAAACTATAAATGTGTTTGTTTGTTTTTTTACTTTTACTTTTTGTAATTGTTTTAGTTTTCAAGTTTTGTATGACTTTAGGGACTGATGTGAGGTCTGGCTCTATGTTATAAAAATAAGAAATGGTCTCCACTTCAAATGAAAGAAAACATGAGGTAATTTACAGACAAAAGTTACGTAGAGTTTCACAGGTGTATCTGAGAAACCAATTCCCTTGGTAGGACATTTGCTCATAAAATAACTTTATTTAAATATATCTAATAGTTTGGTTATTTAAAATGTTATCTTCACTTTTTTTATTGCTTTAAAGTATTCAGAAACATGCACTTGGTTATAGACCAGCGCAGTTAGCTGAAGAAATATTTTACAGTGATAAATGCCTGGCATCATTTTATGGGTAATTATGGGTCATCTAAATAATGATGGGTGAGATACAATGTCAAGTAAAGAATCATGGTGTACACCTCTTCTTCTTCCTGGCGTCTGTTCACTGAAGACATAATGACCACAGTTTTAACACACCTTCCGGTTTGCAGTTTACCATCCTCTGAGGACCCATGCTCTACTTATAGGGATATTAATTATTGAAGAGGCCTTATTTTCTTCCAAAAGGCAGTATCGTGTAAAGGGAAAACTTACTTACTACTTAGGCTTCAGTGCAAATCCTAAACCCATCTATTACTAGGTGTGCTGTTAGGCCATGTTGCTTATGCTACAGTTTTCCATCTGAAAATCCTGTATAAGAAATAAGTTAATGAGATACATACATAAACCACAATGGACACTATCCACCATGCATTAAGTACTTAATCATGTTTGGTGTACCACCTAATACTAAACAAAACTCTCCCACACTAAGATGGAATAAAGTGATCCTCACTCTAAATTCACCCAAACATTAAAAAAACAAACAAACAAATACACTCACTACTTAAAATGTTTGCTTTCAGGTTAAATATTTTAATCTCTCTAAAACATGCCTTGCTTTTTCTGGAGAATATTATCTCCCCACTCTACATATGTAACCTTTGTGAAGAGAGATCAAAAAGTATTAATTCTGGGCTTCTTTCTGACCCTTTATTCATATTGCCCTTGGGGATGCACCTTGACTTATATGACTTGAAGATAGGACAGTTTACATAATCTTAGTCATTAGGATTTTTGCTATTGTTGGGAGACAGCTCTGCATTGGTGTCTCACATTTCTGTATAGCTTGTGACAGCTTTTTGTTCCAGACTATCTTTCAAGGATATTTTTTATTTTTCATGCAAACAGCCTTGGTAGGTACAGTTTCTCCCTGTAGGATAGAGGCATGCTTGTTCACTGCTCTAGACAATAAAGGTAATGCCACCCTCCATGACCATCGTCTGGAAAATGTGTTAGAAACTCCTTTAGAAGATAGAGGTTTCCTCAACTTAGCTGTGACTCACACCCACTGAAGACACAGTATCCATTGTGCAGTTACAGGTCATTCCCATGGGCAGGAATGACTGATGCAAACATGAAGCTAACACCGCCTTCTGTCCTGTGAGTAATAAAAAGTCCTTAGTTTCTAAATGAGAGTTCTTGTATCTTCTGCCATGACCTAGGCTTCCGTGTTAGCTTAGAAGTAGTAAAATTGCAGACCCATTACAGTTCTTGACAGTATATATTTTTTTCTTATACTACCTCATTGTGGGCATGCACACTGTATTAGCCCACAGTCTACATCAGAGGGCTCATGTACATTCCTCCATGAGGTGTGAGTATGTAACTCTAGACTAGTAAATGTGGCATCATTGTTCATGTAGGAAAACTGCTCCCACCCTCCATTGCAAGGTACAGCAATGGTACAAGAGGCAAGGAATAAAAAGAAAAGAAGGAGAAATAGACAAGATGGAGAATCAAACCATATAGTTCTTGGCTGCCATTGGCCGTAAGTGCTACTTATGCTCAGAAATGGCTTTGAATCGGACAATATCTGATTTGACCTAGAAAAAAGGGTTGGATCTGAGTGAATTAAATTAAGGCAAGTTTCTTCATATACATAGATTGTGGCTCAAATCAAAGTTGTTAGCACATCAGAAAAATAAAGTGATATCCATTTTATATATATTGCCTTAGAGACTCTATAGTTCCTACCATTTACAGTAACTTGAACCAAAGATATCCCAGTGTAAATGGAGAGAAGTGAACCACAATCTAAAATGATGGAGTGAAAAGAACCTCCAGAAGGTATAAACATGGCAGATGTGTATTAAGTTGAATATGAAGTAGGTCAACAATTCATATAAAAGGTGAGGGAAAGAGAGAAGTATAGAATTATACAGAATAAATACAATCTCTTTTCATAAATTTATAGACAGAACTATTAATGTTAAAACTAGAAAGGAGTTTTGAAAACATCTAGTTCAGAACGCTTACTCTGCAGATGAGAAAATTGTCCAATATCACACAGCTAATTACTACACAGTGGTTCTTAAACTGGAAACCAGACAATGACAACATTAACTTCTCAGTAAACCTTCAGCCTTCCGTTTACCTACATTATGACCTTTTATTATCAGGTCTTAATTGTTCCTAAGTGATTGGATATGATTTATTTGTTATACTCCCTTGGCAGAAGTTGTGAAAAGAGGTTGAACAGATTCAGAGAGGTAGTAGAATAGCCAGTAACTTTCTAAAGAACAATCTATTTTATTTACCTGTCATGTTACAAAATCAACATAAATCTCGTTAAGCGAGACTATGCTCATTTTAAAGTTTTACCTACTAATTTTAGTTAAGAAACTAGAAACACATCACTTGGCAAACTATTCTCAATCATTCAAATTTTGGTCGTTTTCTGTGGATTACTAAGATAAGTCAATAAATTTATTGCTCTTTTTTGTTTTATTTCATTTGTTTTTCCACTAAAATGTGATAATAATAGTAATACAATTCTTAGTGAGAAAAATCAGTGTTGTGCGTTTCTGTTTACTTCCCTAAACTGTATATTTGTTATGTTTCTTTACTCCCTTTTCAGTGAGAATACTTGCATCACCTTGTTAATCAGGAAATGATGGATGAGTAGGAGTTTGCTTTCTTATCCATTATCGAACACACTTAAGTTTTCCTTTTTAGAAGCCACATTCGTGTAAAGATCAATAAAGTACTTAAATTGGCTGCCCTATCAGCATCATCAATTGAGCTTATGAAGGAGCTCCCTATGCCTATTGGGACAAATGCTAACCAAAACTAATCTGAGTCCAATTACAGTCCATTGAATAAAGGTTTCTTACTTATCACTAGATTAAGAGCCTGATTAGGTCCAGTCCATGATGCAGTATTAAAATAAATAGGTACTTCAAAATGCATTCACCTAGACTTAGAGGCAAGCCATTTAGAACAAAGAAAATTCAATACCTGGTTGGTGTAGTAAAAGACAAATATTGTTCTTGACAGATGGAATTATAAACCCTCAGGTTTAAAAGTGATGAGAAATTCAGTCTAAACACACAATGCTTGAGTCGCCTCTGAAAAATATCAGCCATCTAGCCATGTTATTGCAGGTGCATATGTCCTGTGTTCTCACCTGCTCTCCTGGATAATAATAATCCTTGCTTTATAACTTTTTAATCTTCAGTACACCCCTTGCTAGATTATATATGAACCACCCAAAATTTGGCAGAGTTAGAAACTAATAAATTATTGTAATCAGCATTTATTAATACATCTAAGGTAAACTTTACCTTTTTTATTACTCCATTTGGTATTTATAGAAAACATACAAGCATACATACTAGAAAGCAGTTAAAAATTTTCCTTAATCTCTGAATATTTTTGATATATAAAAATAGGGGCAAAAAGCCCCTACCCAGGCCATTCAGTTCTTCTTAATTAGCATATGAAATATAAAAATTAATTTCGACAATTTCATTTCCTTATTTATGAAGCAGTTTATTATAACATTTTTAGTCCCTTATACGTTTATAGGTCTCTCAGTTTCAAATGTTGATAGTGTATTGACCTAGAATTACATTTTTACTTTTACTTGATTACCAATGTACACCTTTCTATTTTAAGGTAACAAGGCAGAATAGCCAAGGAAGGTTTTTGTTTTGAACCAAAGAAATCTATTGATTCTACAGAGATGATTCAGGTGTTCAGAGATATTGCCAGTGTTGTTGAAGTGGTCTGGTACAATGCAATGTATTATAACAAATTGTTGCCAGTTATGTCTGATCATTTTCATACTGCTTTTACCTATTTTTTTTTTTTTTTTAAGCTGAATCATCCTGCCACCTTTTGGCAGCTTAGCGGCAGCTCAGCTCAGGCTGGGCATCAAACGCTGTTGCTCAGAGCTCAGCTCGCATTCTTGAGTGGGCTCTTAACCAACTGAGCCACTCGGCTGGCCCTCTAATTTTTTTCTATTACCTTTTATATGACTCAAATTTTCATTTTTCCATTATCAATTAATTAACAACTGTCTAGCTTATCCTTATCCTACTCGTTCTCTACATAGTAACTGTTCATATTTTATCATTCTCAAAATTTTTAGTGACTTCTTTTGAAAGATACCTACAAGTTTCAATTTCTCAGTGAGACTTCGAGAAGACCCCAATTTCCCCTTCTAGTCAACACGTTTACATCTTCTTAGTCCAATTATTCTCTTCACCAGTCAGCATATACAGAGTGCCAGAAAAGTGTATATACATTTTAAGAAAGGGACAAGCTGTATTAAAATTGTAAGAATATATACCGAAAACAAAAGATAAATACAAGTCATGTGCATACATTTTTTGGCACCTCCGGTATATTGTAACTACATGTCTTCTGTTTTCTTTCAAAATTCCAATTTTATTGTATATTCAGTTTCCACTATAACCACACTTATATTTGTCAGACTACAGTTTCTAATTATTAGTATGATACTAGTTCATTCCTTTGCAGTTGCTTTTATTTCTGCCTGTTGTAATCTGTTCTTTATCTCACATTCTGAAATACTTTTCTAAATGGCATTCCTTTGTAGCACTCTTGATACTGGATTCCTCTCCCTCCTGAGAAACCCCATAATTATTTGTGCTGAACACATGTGATTGTATTTATTTATTTAAATTTTATTTTTCATTTTTTAATGAAAATTGACATATAGTATTGTAGTAGTTTCAGGTATACAACATAGCAATTAGACATTTATATAACTTACAAACTAATCACCCCGATAAGTCTAGTACCTATTTTACACCATACACAGTTATTACAATATTATTGGCCATATTCCCTGTGCTATAGTTTCCATCCTCATGACTGTTTTATAACTGCCAATTTGTTCTTCTTAATCCCTTCACCTTTTTCACCCAGCCCTGCTCCTGTCTGGCAACCATCAATTTGTTTTGTGTATATAGAAGTTTGTTTCCATTTTGTTTGTTCATTTATTATTGGTTTTTTGTTGTTGTTGTTTGGTTTTTTTAATTGCATATATAAGTGAAATCACATAGCATTTGTCCTTCTCTTTCTGACTTATTTCACTTAGCATAATACTCTGTAGATCCATCCATGTGGTCACAAGTTATGCGATTTCATTCTTTTTTATGGCCAAGTAATATTCTGTTGTACATATGTACCACATCTTCTTTATCCATGCATTTATTGATGGACACTTAGGTTTCTTTCATATATCTTTTCAAGTTAGTGTTTTTGGATTTCTTCAGATAAATACCCAGGAGTGGAATTGCTGGATCATATGGTAGTTCTATTTTTAATTTGTTGAATAACTTCCAGGCTATCTTCCATAGAGGCTGCACCAATTTACAATAGATTCTGCTTTTAAATGAAGGTTGTGAATTATAGACTATTTATTTCAATATCATTCTATACTGATAAAGCAAATACATGGGTTTTTGTTTTGTTTTGTTTTATTTTTGTAAAAATATATGGCACCTGTCCCCATGTGCATTCTTTGGGGCATTGTCACTGAGAAGAGGACATTTTTTTGCCACTTGTAGAGACAAAGCTTCTTGGATAAGGGCCAGGAGAATCCCACGCTGAGATTCACAACCTGTGGCATCCACAGTGGAAGGGTGCATGCCTGTGATCAGAGTTGCCATTAATGCCAACAGTTTGATAAGAGGCTGTGAAGCAGTGAAGATCAGTCGCCATGGTGGCCTAATAGGAATGAAAAGCTGACTAATTATTAAAGGTGCGATCTAATAGAATCTAACACTGCACCAAAATATATGGCAGAAGAAATGTCATTTTAATCTTCATTAGTAAGTTTACTAATTATAGGTCTGTAATGAATTATAATTGATAGCTATATTGGTATAGTTGCATTTTTTTGAAGAGTTTGACTGCAAACTTCTGCAAAATTGCTGACCTTCAGTTCACAAAAGATTATCAGTTTCATCATGAATAATATTAAAAATGTTTATCAGATATGAATTGCAAGCAGTATCTATAACACATGAGAAATTGGTACAACATAGTAAGCTAAATGTTCTTTAAAAAGGAAATTTTAAAAGGGATTTGTGTTGTTTAAATTATATTAAAATAGCTTCCTTGGCATATAACAGCACTGAATCAATCTATTAGGAGAATGGATAGAAGAACTCAATAGAAGCTTTTCAGGACACATTCTATTATTAAGGCATTTACCTTAAATACTGTGGCTTTGTGCCTTTGTGTGCCTTTGTCTTATACATGAAGATCTTGTTATTTAAATACTTTTTAAAATATTGGAAAATAGATACTTAGAATAATGGAATTAACTTGGGATACTAAAAGAAAGTAATTGAAGGCATTACTTATGCTAGTTATATGGTGTTTAATGGATTGTGTTTCCATCAATAAAATAAATAAATTTGCATTGTTTTCTTGGAAAACCAGTAGCTTCTGACTCTATGTAACCCATTGTTGGTCCAACAGTACATTTACAGGGATTATCCCTGTGAGAGCACTTTAAATGAGTCTAAAATAGACACTCAAAAAATACATGATAAATTACTGGATGTTTTAAATTATAACAGATATTGCATTTCTATTTTGAATGTGGAAAATATTTACATTAACCTCTTATAAACTTTTATGTTCTGCTTCCGGTATTCAAAAAAGAAATTTAAAATTTGATCAAGTATTACTCAGTTTTAAACAATCAAATAGATTTATTTTAGTTCAACTTTCACAACCAACAGAATTTCAGCAAGAGTATTAATTACACTTGTTTTTATAGACTTAGGGATAACTAGTTGATTAGAATTTCAGTTAAATTCCCATTCTTCTAGATTGTCAGTCATCTTCAACAGAAGTAGCACAGTCTGAATAGACAATGAGCTTTCAAAAAAATGCAACTACTTAATAAAAAGTCTATTGTACTGTATTTATTGATGTGGCTCACAGCTTTTTAGAGTCATTCACCATATTATATCATTAATGTTAATGTTATTTGTGTATTAGTGTACCTGTGTATTAGTTACTTGTGCATTAGAATGGCCAATTTAATACAACTTGCCAATATCAGTCTGTAGTTGTAATTATTTGATTCCACGTGACTGCCTATACGTGAGCATCTGACTGCTTCACTGTGTTTCTAGAATAGTACTGCTAAGCACTGAGGCATTAAAATACAAATTATTTATTTATGACTTTATTTTCTTCTGTCTCTGCTGTATTATAGTTAGACATTGAGTTGATTTTTTTTTTGAGACACATAAACTACATTGTCTATGGATTTAATTTCGAATAGTAATTTTTTTTCTTCTAAAAATGGAAGTTGTGTTATTAATAAAGCTGAAAATCACTGGCCTAGGAGATTTAAAGAAGGTCATATTAGTCAGTTTTATTTTTCAAACTATTGTGTATTCCTCTAAGGATCTAATTTACCAAACACATTGAATGTGCTGCAAGAAGTTAAACATGATTCAGATTACAATAATACAGTGAATATTGAGAGAATAACAAATGAAAGTAGTGCTCGAGGTTGCAGAAGAATGAATTTTGCCCGTGGAAATAAGGATCAGTAATATGAGACACTTATTAAGTGCAACAAAGTTTTAAAGCTCAAAAAAATCTAAATGATGACAATAATAAATGTGAATGAAAGGGGGAAATGATGTAAAAACAAAAACTGGTGAGTTGGAATGCCAAACATACATTTTAGTGTATATTTTAAAAAAATTTTGGCCCAAATTTAGGGAAATTACATTGGTGAGTCATTTTTTTCTTAAATTTATTGCAGTGATATTGGTTAATAAAATTATGTAAGTTTCAAGTGCCCAATTCTATTATACACCACCTATATATTGCATTGGGTGTTCACTGCCGGAAGTCAAATCTCTTTCCGTCGTCGTATGTATATTTGACCCCGTTTACCCTCTTCTACGACCTCCCTTGCCCCTTACCCTCTGTAACCACTAAACAATTGTTGGTGTCTGAGTTTTTGCTTGTTTGTCTTGTTCGTTTGTTGCTTTCAGTTTTATATCCCACATATGAATGAGATCATGTGGTTCTCAACTTTTTCTGTCTGACTTATTTAGCTTAGCATGATAATCTCAAGATCATCCTTGTTGTCACAAATGGCAGTATTTTCCCTTGTGTTATAACTGGGTAACATTCCATTGCATATGCGTACCGCATCTTCTTTATCCAGTCATCTATCGAAGGACACTGGTTGTTTCCATGTCTTGGCCACTGTGAATAATGCTGCAGTGAGCATTGGGGTACAAATATCTTTATGGAAAGTGTCTTCAGATTTTGGGGGCAGATACCCAGAAGACGGATTGCTGGGTAGTATGGTAATTCTATTCTTGATTTTTTTTAGGAACTTCCATACTGTTTTTCATAGTGGCTGCACCAATTTACATTCCCACCAGCAGTGTATGAGGGTTCCTTTTTCTCCACAGCCTCTCCAACACTTGTTATTATTTGTCTTGTTGATGACAGCCATTCTAACAGCTGTGAGGTAGTATCTCATTGTGGTTTTTATTTGTGTTTCCCTTATAGCTAGTGAAGTTGAGCATCTTATGACATATCTGTTGGCCATTTGTATGTCTTCTTGGGAGAAATGTTTCAGGCCCTCTGTCCATTCTTTAATTGGATTGTTTTTTTGTTGTTGAGTTGTATGAGTTCTTTATATATTTTCCATATCAGCTCCTTATGGGATACATTGTTTATATATATGACAGCAGCAGAAACAAATGATCCTGATGTGAAGAAAAAGAATTAGAACTTTTGGTCCATTATATAATTCATATAAGGACTAAAAATTCACCACTAGTGTGAGTAATATCATGATTTTATTTTCACTAAGAACTCCAGAAAACAGAGCTTGCTTTCACATTTTTATTATTATTATTATTACTATTAGTTTCAAGTGTACAAAACAACATAGTGATTAGACATTTATACCCCTCACAAGTGATAAACCCAGTAAGCCCATTACTCATTGACACTGTACATAGTTATTACAATACTATTGAATATATTTCCTATGCTGTACATTATAGCTCATGACTTTTAAAATTATAGTTGACATTCAGTATTATTTTGTGTTAGTTTCAGGTATGCAGTGTGGTGGTTAGACATTTATGTAATTTATGAAATGATATTCTGATAAGTCTAGTACCCATCTGACACTATACATAGTTTTTACAATATTAATGACTATACTCCCCATACTGTACTTTACATCCCCATGACTATTATGTAACTACCAATTTGTACTTCCTAATCCCTTCACCTTTCTCACTCAGGCCCCTTTCCCTCTTCCCATCTAGTAGCCATTAATTTGTTCTCTGTGTCTGTGAGTAATTTCTAATATTGAAAGTGGATTTTCCATCTGGGTTTTGTTTGCTGGAAAATCATCACAAGAAGTGATGACTTTATGACTTTGTTTTTGACTGGAGAAAAAAAAAAGCACAGTAAAATAAAAAATAGTTTGTCAGTGTTGCAAAAAATGATTCTGAGATTAAAGATGTGATATGTATGTTATGCTGATTTACAGATAAAGGAATGAGCTTAGATCCTAGATAAGGGTTAATTCTGGAATAGAATACTTCATGACTAATGGTCTTTCATTTATCAAAGAAAAATAGCATAAGCTGTTAATAGGACTTAAAGCAGAAATCTCAGAAAGACTGTATGATGAAAATTCTTCCAAGTGTATCCAAGGACATGAATGATGAGAATGGGTATTTCAAAGAGTGAAATTGCATATGTTTCATTTTCCTTATATGATCTGCTGATGTTATATGACATGATGTGAAATAATAGTTTAATACACTTCTATTTTGTTTTGCTATGATTGAACATGAGGATGGGGAAACTGAAATCTGTACACACACACACACACACACACACACGCACACACATTTATTCAGGCTGCTGATCTGCAACACACATACTGTGGGAAAATGTCCACCTCCAAAGAAATCCAAACAGTAATAAAACCTTTCACTTATTAATGTCTATAGTGTACAGTGGACTCCACACAGTATATCACAAAATTCTGACAAGTTTGTACTCAGGCATTCTTCTATTGGATTCTGAAGCCTTTGTTCTTTGTTCTTTGCCACGAAATAAGTTTTTATGAAAAGGGTATAGCTGAACAAGAATTCCAATCTTGCATCTCAAGCAATCAAAATGATTTAAGGAAAAGTTTAAAGTGCAACATGAGTACCTCAACATATGCACTTAGAATAGATTTCTTTAAAATACTTGTATTCACAGTTAGAAATGTGTTCTTAGCCTGGCTTATGTATGGAATTTCATTAAAATGTAATGAATGAATGGAAGAACAAATGAAGAAACTATAAAACAAATAATATTTAATTACATAATATACTTATTAAGTTTATCATCTATATAATTAAAATATTAAAGATGCACACATATGAATAATTAGTATACATATTATTATATATACAAACACATAACCATCAATAATTTTTTAAATCTTCCAAATAACTACATTTTAAAAACACAAGACAGTGGTTAAACTTGTCAGAGGCCTTAAGTTCCTTCTATTTTTTTAAGCCTCCCATGAAACCAATTTCTGGTAACTTTGTTTTTATAAGTTACAATCACAATCTACCTCTGACCACAGATGGAACTAAAACCAAACCAAAACAAACAAGCAAACAAAAAACCTGACTTCTTACATTATGTATAGATGGGGGAGAGAAAAATGGCAAGACTATCTGTGTTGCTGTCCTCTCACACAACCCTTAACTCACATTAACAATTGCCCTACAATGAGATTAAAAAGTCTTTCTTTATGGCTTCCCAGAATTGCATTCCTTTGTTTTTCCTCAGGTATCCTCAAGTCCCATATTTTTCTCTTACCTGAGTTATAGACAGGTAGACCTAGTTAGCAGTATTTATTTGTTTCTGCAATTTGGAATGGTATCGTTGCTGATTTCCTTAAATTACAATATATGATCACAAGTCTTAATTTAGTTTAAACCAGGATTTCTGAAAACCTTACCTAGATCATCATGACATGGAAATCAAGGATCAGAAGTGCCATGTACTAGGAAATCAGATATTTATTACAGTACATGTGACCATGTTTACTTTTTCATGAAAATTACAAAATAGGGAATATCATAATCACAAAAAGTCCCTTTCTGTATATATATTCCTAATAACTTAGTTACACATGTGTAGTATTTTTATTCTAATGACGAGCTCTGTTATTCTCAGATAATAATCTTATGATGTGGTCTCCCAATGAAATTGTAAAAGTCCATTGAGTTAAATTTAATTCAGTTACCCATATATCCTGTGCATTTTCTGACTTTTTTTGGACAACCATATTTTTTTCTCCATTTGAAGAGCCTCCCCTCTACCACACCCTCTTTCTACCACATTTCTTGGTTTAGAGAATTAGCTTTTCTTCTCCCCTGCAAAGAAATAGAACATTAAATGTATACTAGTTGTTACTGGAGCTTAAATCTCTACAAGATTGAGATATGATCCATTGCCCATTCCATTTCTCATAAGACCAATTATCTAGAAAACTAAAATGCCTAATAGAGGTTCTGGGCGTATATTACTTCATGTTGCATGTGATTTTTTTTTCCTCTTGTTCATTAATTGATGCCTCGAGAATTTGGATGCTTCTGTATGAGACATGACAAATATCACCCCTAAATCCAAGCCTCTCAACAAATTTTCCCTAGCTCCTGGGACACCCTAAGGACATAAAACAATGGTGGTATGATCCTGAAATGCTAATCAGCGAGTAGCAGTTAGGCTAAAACAGGGGTCTGCAAACTGCGGCTCGCAAGCCATATGTGGCTCTTTGGGTACGTTCCTTCTCAAAAGTTTGCCAACCCCTGGAAGAGCCAATCCTATCCCTCACAATAATTTAAAAATTACTCGAGAGCCATAAATATATTTTTACAAATAAGGAAAAATTTAAAGTAATATTATAAATGAAACTATGATAGTTTTATTTTCATTTTCAATTTTACTTCAGAGCCGCATGTGGCTCGCGAGCAGCAGCTTGCGGACCCCTGGCGGCTCTTCTATCTCAAATGGTTGCCGATTCCTGTTATAAAACAATAAAGGTAAAAGGAGTTAAATTTAAATAAATTACAGAACTAAAGAGGAAAAGAAAAAAAGCTGGAGTGTGAAATTTTCTAGCTGGAATTTCTATAGATTTTTCATCTTAGATCAGAAAACTAGAAAGACACTGATGTTTTTCTAGAATACAAAGGCATATGGACATGGAAAAATGTTAAGGTGAGCCCAGCAAGGTGGTCTCAGTTGCTCATTAATTACCAGGAGAGGTTTCACTTAGCACCCACCACATTGCAAATGCTGTATACGCATGAATCCTGACATTGATATTCCTTATGAATTGAAGAAGACAATATGACTTCCCTATCTCTATTCCTTCCTGCTCCTCCTGTCCAACACATGATACTTGCATACCTAAACCTACTCAGAAACTGTGAAAATTTCCCTTTCAGAAAGGAAAAATAAATAAAGGGTGGTTTTAGTTTAGTCTGTATTACTTTGTTGGAAATCTTCCCAATTCATAAGCCAGAAGATTTTTCATGCTTTTGAGTTAAAAGTTGAGCAGCGCTTAATAACCAGTGCAAAGGACAATAGAGGGCACTCTAGCCCAACTTTGCATCCAGTGAAATGGCCTGAGTGGAATGGACAGGAAAAGGCAAAGTTCCTAGATTCTTGCTTTTCTTTGATGCTGTAGTAACACTTCCTCTTCTAAAGCTTCAAAGAAGGGAAGTCATCAGGAGAACCTTCTGGACAGTAGGAAAAATAAAAAGTTCTTGCCAAAGAGTCAGCAGCATGAGGACATTTCCCTGCTTCTTGGTATATTGCCCTCACCTCACTTTTGCCCTCCTGCTCATATTTGTTTAAGTAGATCCTCAAACAAGTAAAAGACCCAGGTATTTGATCTGAATAATCGTCCTTCCATTTTGACTTCTGTCCCTGGACTTCACTTTTCCTTCACATAGTCTGTGGGGAATGGAGAAGGTTGTTTCTGAGTGAGGTATGTTGTCTGGCCCAGGAGCTTCTAATCTTTTTATCAAAAGGACTTTATTTAATAGTTCCCCTCATTTGATGGAGTATGCAAATGTTAAGCTTGGGTTAAATGATGCCATTAGCAGATGGCAGTGACACAAACATGTTTTACAACCTCCAACATAGCCCTTCAGCCCATGAGTGATCTATGACAAAGCTGTTAATAATGTTTACATGAAGTCTTTGAATAGGTCACAACATAGTCAGAGAATGACAAATGAAGATGAGGCATAACCTAGTTAACACCCAAAAATGATTCTCAGTAAGGCTAATTCATCTGGTCACAGACAAATAAGGGAATTTTCTTCTGCCCTCATCTCAAGTGCTGACACTTTTACATGTGAAAGGTTATTAAATTGCATTTTAGGAGTTGAAGAACAGGCATTCAGTCAAAGGAAATGATAGCTTAATGTATGTTGTTGCCTCCTGCATACATTACTGCCCTGGCTGCCTTCTGCCAGTCCACACCTCACTGATTCCATTTGTACATTATTCACGGTCCTAACATTTGACTGATTAAATCTAAAAGGATGAGCCTGAACATAACCAACCTGAAAGAGCACATTTCTTTCCACAGATATGTTAGATACAGCTTTCGTCTTCAAAAGCATTTCTTAAGATGACTACATTGGGTTTTCAAAATTCATTTTATTCCATTTTAATTTAAAAAAATTAACAAAATAGAAAAATATGCTTATAGATATTAATTTTATCAGACTTGTTACTAAATTTTTCATACAAATTATATATATATATATATAGAGAGAGAGAGAGAGATACATATATATATATGGAATAAAGATTTCACATATCATTTGTTTGCTCAATTTAATAAGAAAACGAGTGTGACTAAAAACAGATATTGGCTTCATACTTGCCCCAAACTACTTTTTTCCCTAGAGAAATGAAACAAATAGTAGATGACATAATCAAATTGATTTTTTTTCAGTTCACCACATTTCCCTCTAATGTAAAGTTCCATATAAAATGAATACTTTACTTTACTAAATATATATATTTACACACACACACACACACACACACATACACACTATGCTAATTTCTATGTAATAATGTGACACCTAGTTAAAACATCTGTTATGTATGCCCGATATATTGCTCAGAGTGAATCATTTTAGACTAGTTCAACATTATTAAACTGCTTAATCTATTTGAGAACAATTAAAGAATTCTTGGAGTAGCATCTTTAGATGTAATGCTTCATATAGTCAGAAATATTTTTGCAATATTCAAATTTAAGTCATGCACTGGGTAATAAAGAGAGAAATGAAAAATAATTTTTTATCCATTTTAATATAGAACTATAGATAATCGGGTAGTTTTTATTAACATAATCATTTTGATTAGCTTCACAGTGTGTAATGTAGCAGCATGATGTAATAGAAACAGTGTAGACTCAAGAGTCAAATAGTTCTGAGTTAGAATTTCAACATCAAATATTAGCTTTTTGGTGAGTACCTGCTATAATGCTTAAAGCCTCAGTAATATTATTTGTGAAAACATAAATGAAACTAGATTTCTGATGAAGGTTAAATAGTTACTGAATGTATAAGATTTCATAGTGTTGAGACTCAGCAGTAATGTGGCTTTATGCTATGTCTTTATAATTGTCTGGCTTCTTAAACATGTAACTTTTAACCCCATGATTCCATTAAAATCGTTTCCTAGTCTACTCTCAATAATATTACATTTATAACCTATTCTTTTTGAAAATAAGCATTACCCATGACTCTAGGCATAGAAATAATACTTATGCTCATGTAAAAGAAAAGAAATTACAATAATTTATACTGACCCACAGTAGACATAATGGCATATATAATTCATTTTCAAATATATTTCCACATCATTTATTCTTTTATTTCACTTGCATAAAGTAAGAAAAATTAGACATATACATTTAAACTCATCACTGTTTACATTTAAGCATGTATCATTCTCAGTTTTTTTCTTTGTGGTGTGTGCATGTACGTACATATATATGAGGTATGGTCAAAAAATACAGTGAATTTTTAAATTAAAAAAAACCTATTACAGGGCCGGTCGAGTGGTGCAGTGGTTAAGCGCTGGCTTCGGAAGCCAGCAGCCCCGGTTCAGGTCCCACATATGAGGGCCAGTGACACTGCCCTCAAAAAAAAAAAAAAATCTATTACAATAAAAGACACATTACCATTAATTCCCCTCAAAATACTCCCCCCACCCACCCACTTCAAACAATCCCATCATTCTTCTTTCTGAAGCAGTTCTGGAAGTCCTCTTTCATGTGTGTCTTTACTTCATCCTCCATCATGACAACTCTCCATGTCACACATTGTTTCTGATAAGGCAAATCTGTCAAATAAAAACATTATGATGTGTCCTCATCCACCTTATTCACTGGGTCTGGCAACTGTGTGACTTCTGGCTCTTCCCCAAAATCAAAATGACCATGAAAGGAAAACATTTTGACTCAATTCAGGATATTGAGGCCGCCATGACAGTGCAACTAAAGACACTGACGAAAGAGGACTTCCACAGCTGCTTCAGAAAGGGGCAAGAATGATGGGATAAGTGTGTTCGAAGTGAGGGGGAGTATTTTGAGGGGGATTAATAGCAATGTGCCTTTTACTGTAATAATTTTTTAATGTAAACATTCACCATGTTTTTTGAACACACAAAGTGTGTTCTGTCACCTGCTATTAAACTTTCTAAATATATCAATGTTGTTCCATATGATTGAATATTATTTTTAAAGATGTAAAGTTTAGTCACTTTTCTTGTAGATAATCTGACTCCAGATGGGAAATGCTTAGATTCTTTCACCTACCAGAATGAATATTAGATATGGTTAAGAATTAATATCATTTTGAGGAAACTGGATATTTTTAAAAATTTCTTTGTATGCATTCTGCAAATAAAAGACTGTTAAAGACAAGATGCACTAGGCAGCTACGGAGATGTTTTTATTCAGACTATTCTAATAGGAAACATCTCAAAGTAAAGGAAGGGAGCTTGCCATCTTATAAAGGCAAGTAAATATGGGAATCAGAGAAAGAATGGAGGTGGTCTTAACTAAATCATTGGGGAAGGAAGGCAGTGAGTTTTATCAAAGTCATATTGAAGGAAGGGAGATTTTGCAGTTAGCCCTTTTCCAGAACACATAAAAATCAAGAGATGCCTAACCATTACTCTTTTCCTGAAGTACAGGACTTGAATGAAATTAAACATTGTTAGCTCTCATGAACATTGGCATTAAAAAAAAAAGACCTTGTAAATTTGTGGCAATAGGGAAGCTAATCTGGAGAATTTTGGTCAAAGTAGCTGTTTTTTCTTAATTCAGGACCAAGAGTATAAGAAATAAATTAAATACTTGCTCTACAAACCAACTGCATATTAGTAACTGAACTCATAACTGTAATACATTAAGATAAATGAACCAGAATGCATCAGCTAATAGGTACAAGCAAAGTCTCATTATCATTCAAACTCCAAGTCTATGATATTAATAATTCTCCAGTAGGATAGCAGTATTTAGCTCCCATTTTACAATCCCCATCACTATCAAGTATTTCAAGGGAATTACAGAAAAGGAAGGGAGCTTGCTATTTCACATAAATTAACACATGAATCTGTACAGTTGTCTGCAACCCGGTATCACCTGACTCTACAAGCCCCCCTGCTGTGTCCATAGACCACTGCCCAGACCACTCCCAATGATCCCCACAGTCATAAAACTAGCAATAACTCTTCCAGGCTATCGCTACCATTATAACACCACTTATCACAAACACAGAACTTTCTCTCAATTTCCTTCCTCAGATCTGTATATACTAACACATTTAGCAAGACCATACTGAGAGCTCAAGGAAAATACAAAAATATTACACTGGAGAGTAACTTCAACCTGCTGATCTGAGGTTATTTCCTCTTTGCTGAAAGCCACCCCTTTAAATTGCTGATTCCTCTGGTGTTGTTCAGTTAGAATATGTTTCCCAGTGATGGGTCTAGTTTTCATTCTTGCCCTCTGCTCAGATTCCTCAAGGACATTTGCTTATGAAAGGATGTCAAAACGAGTGTCTTTTTATGGGAAAAAAAACCCTGTCATCACTGAATATATGATTCAAACAAATCATATATAGCAGATTTAAATCAGGTACCAGTCAATTACTCTGGTATTTTCCATATGGAATCCATATGGCTCAACTTTCTATTTGTAGTCTTTTCAGGGTTATATGAAAAAATCCATAAAATTCAGATATGCGAAGATATATAGTGTGGTATCACAACCCCAAAGTATCAGTGGCTAACATGAATTTGTCACATTTAAATCACATGTCCTTTGAGGCCACCACATAATTCTGTTGAACATCATCCTAATTGTATAATCTAAGCCAATGGAGTTGTCATCAACTAGAACAATGTTAATCTCTGAGCGAGAGGATAAAAAATTAAAATTTTCACCCAGGAGAGACACATATCAGTTTTGCTTATATTGTATTGACCAAAACAAATCTTAAGACCTCACTAATATAAACGCATTTGTCAAAGCAAAAATTGCACTGAACAAGTTAAATAGGCCAGGAGGATTTTATCTGAGGCTATTGCAATAGGGGAGAAGGGTCAGAGCTCAGCCTGAGCTCAACTCTACTGAAACAAAGCACGTGAGAATTTTTAAGAGCTAGAGTCAGGGATCTTAAGCTATCTGTATTGGCTCACTAGCTTTACCCAGAGGAAAAGTAGACTTTCTCTTACCTTTATGGCAGGAGGTAGTTTCACAACTTGCATTGAGGTACCTGTCAAGGTTAGGGTCCTACCTTTCCACAGAAACTGGGAGATAAGAGCACTATCTTCCTTGATGATTATGTTTCAAAGGTATGGTTCTTAAGTCCTTGAGAAAGACATTCATGGGTTGTTAAACCTCAAGAAGCTTTTTTTTTTTTTTTTACGTTTTATATCTCAAAGGGGCAGAGAAAGAACTTACAGGTTTCTACAGTACGCACTCTAAGAAAAGGGAGGTCAATAGTTCGACATTTCACCCCTCAAAAAATGATAACCTCCCTCCCCCAATCAATTGCCCTTCTGACATCGTATATATCTAATTACAATCCCATTGACTCTATTCCCTGTACTGTACTCCATACCCCATGACTATAAACATATAAAATTATAGTTGACATACAGTATTATTCAGCTTCAGCTTCAGATGTACAGTGCAGTGGTCAAGCCTCTACATCATCCATCAAGTGGTCTCCCTAATAAGACATGTGCCCATCTGACACCCTACATAATCTTTACAACATTATTAATTATATTCGCCAAACTGTCTAACTATTAATGTTACATTGTTTTGTACACCTGAAACTACTAAAGTTAATTAATTAATTTAAAATAAAGACATAAAAAGAAATAAAAAAGAAAAGGGAGGTCAAGAATTTAGAGGCAGAAAGAAGCCTGTATAAGTTTAGTGATGCTGTGGAGAATATCTTGCTCAGGTCACACAATTCCATTCTTCCTGTGGTTCTGAAAGGGGAACTGGAACTTTCAGTGGTTACCACCAACACAAAACCATTTCACTGCTGGTTGGTGACTCCTTCTGTGAGCTTATGTTGAGCCTCTTTTAAATTTTTATCACTGTCATTACTAGTGATGAACTGTTTTTTGCTTTAATGGAAATAAAACTACTAAAAGTAGGGTGCTGTACCCACATGGAAGTCTGGCCAACTTCACTTACCTACTGGTAGAAAGCGAATGAGCCCTTCCTCCATTGATTGCACTGAGTATAGAATCCTTGAATAGCTTGGCTCTCTATCACTGATACTGAGCTCAAAGCCAGGTTCCTCCTCTTGTTGCAGAAATGATTCATAGACTCAAATTTCATGTCTCAAAGGGACAGACCCACACCTGCAAAACAGAATCCAGAGTAAGTACTTTATCCATCCCAGCAAAGGGATCCCCTGGAATCATAATGTCAGATCTTGTGCACATGTCACAACTTCTTCCTGGAAAGTTTTAATCCAATTCCAGCATACCTCCTTTAATAATTCCCTACTTAATAAGTAAAAACATTTTCATTCTTAACCCCATAAATCCCAGTAAATGGAAGCTATCCATAAGCTAGATAAGGTGCTAAAGGGTAGTTCACTTGTCAACTCTGTCTATGCTTATGTCAGCTGTCTATGTCTGACCTGGTAAGAGTCATTCAGCCTGCTCTAGACCAAGTGTATTTTCCTCCAAATTCAAATACTGGAGACCTAACCCTCAATGTGATGACATTTGGAGATGGAGCCTTTTGGGAGGTAATTCGATTTAGATGAAGTCATCAAACTGGGGCCCTCATGATGGGATTAGTGACACTATAGGGCACTCCCCCACCCCACCCCACCCTACCCCACCCCACCCCTTTACCATGTGAGGACAGCAAGAAAGATGGCTGCTCTCTACAAGCTAGGAAGATAGTCTATACCGGAAAATGACCATGTTGGCACTTGATCTCACACCTCTATCTCTAACTGCACCTAATTAAGCAAATTGTGTCATGTCTGCCACAGCAGTATGCTGTCATCAATCTAACTAATTCTCCTTTCTTTGATGCCTCTCAACACCCGGAAGCACTCGAATCTAAAATTCACCATAACTGTTCTCTCCCTAGGGATATACCACTTCCCCCACCACATGCACTGGGCCAAATTTGGTGTAACCAGACAGCTGTTCTTAGAATTACCCTAAATCCTTATACTGACAACGTCCTCATCTGATGGTAATCAAAGTCACTGGGCTTTATCTTCCTCCTGGCAGCTCATACTTAGTCATGGAACCATAGGGCTATTGTCCTTGCACTACTGTTGAATTTCTAGGTAGTGAATTACTTGGTGCCATGAAGGGATTCCAGTGCTCCTTTATGAAATGTAATTACTCATCTAACTATCTGTTGCTGCCCATCCTTCCTGTCACATGTGACACTTTGAGTGGCAGTCAAAAAATCAAGAGCCACTTCACTCAGTGAAGAGAACAGCAAAGTCCACCCTCAGGACTGTCAAAAAAGAAATTAAAATTCACTGTTGTACTTCAAGTTAAAAAAGTTACATGAATTTTTTCTTTTTTCATCGTTACAGTGGAAAGAGAACAGAGTGGGCTGCAATTACTTCCCCTGATCAGATTTCCAATCTCTGGGAAATAGGTTTGCATATTTCCTTTGAGCATTTGAATTTAATGTATTTAATTTCCTGAGAAAAACTAGTATTTTATGCAAGTACTTTGAAATTTATACAAACTTTCCCAGAAATTTTAATTCTATTTCATAAGAGTTTTTTTTAAAAGCCTAGTATTTCCTCCCTCTCCTCAATCCACCCAAAATTTTCAGAGGAATAAAAATATCATTCATTTAAAACAAAGGTTCAGACAAGCTAGCACTGTCTTCTTCAGATGGCAAATCGAGAGAGTTTTACAAATCAATTCACACCAGACAACATTCATCAAGACTTTTGCACTGTTAATATCTGAATTTTAATTAAACTACACTTTGGGTGATTAAGTTCTCTTTAGATGAAGAGAAAATCTTTTTGGAAGGAAATTGACTTTACCTCTTAATGTTTATTTATAATGTACTTACTTTTAACCTAACAAACTATCTCTGGGAATGTATTTTAGAGGAATTCAAACAAAGATGAAAGATAGATACTATACAAAAATGTTCATTACAGCATTTATTATAATAGTTAAAACTGGAAATATTAATAGTTAACACTGGAATATTGATTGCTTACTATTAATTTAACACATATTAATTCACTTCAGTTAATCTGCTCATCTCAGGTGTTTGGTTGCAGAATCCATGCTCTTAACCAGTTCACCTTTCTGTCACTTTCTGTCACTCAAGTGTACAATCAGAGTGCATGTTTAAGACTTCGACAGCAACAGAGCAATATTACTTGAAGAAAGGTTGTTATCATAGTCATTATTGGAAAAATAACCAAGAAAGGGAAAATCCAGTCTTCCATTGCATATTCATAATAAAAAAGTGATAATTTTCCCACTCACTATTAGAAATAATTAATAAGAAAGAGTATATATATATATGTATATACATATATTTTTTTTTCTCTCTCTCTTTATATGTATTTCTTTTTGTTTGTTTGGGTTTTTTGTTTTTTTGTTTTTTTGAGGGCAGTGTCACTGACCCTCATATGTGGGACCTGAACCGGGGCCACTGGCTTCCCAAGCCAGCGCTTAACCACCGCGCCACTCAGCCGGCTCTCTCTTTATATGTATATTATATATATTTTCTAACTTTTATGTGACAACTATACCCACACCCACCCTCACTGCCAAAAAAGTAGAGTACATAAAAAATAAATATTGAGTTAAACCCCTGAGACTTGATTATTTGCACTTTCATTTTACCTAAGTTCTCAACTAAACATAATACACTGCTCTATTAGACATTGTGCTCCAGGAATTACTAAGTTTCCCTTGTGTATCTGTTAACTTTTCTTACAAATTTATATACAGTCTGTTCACCATTTTAAAGTAGAATGAAATATTTTACATCAAATTAAAAAATATAGAAGCTACTTCTCACAGGGTGCCTATGGCTTTCATTTCAGAGCAAATAATGGCTTTGCAGGTAAGAAATTATTTCTCATCTGTGGGTGATAAGTGGGCATTGAAAAAAATTATCAAGCATCACACATGCTTTCTGGATCCATAGGATCCATAACAAACATGAGCCCCGACAGTAGCACCAGATAGAATACAGAGGCTGAGACTACCAAGTGAAGAACCTGCCCAAGTATAACATAAGTGTATGTTGAATAAATAAGAAATACTGTTTCAGCCAAGAGAAATAATTAGAACTACCAAAATCTGTTCAAATTTCAGGGTCTTATCTGTTAATAGCCTGCCTCTTGCCTCCTGATTTTTAGCATACAAGTTAAATGGTGGCATTTGACCCTAATTGTTATTACTTTGCATTCCTGATACTAAACAGTGCTACATATGTAATTCTAATCTAACTGTTTTGCAAGTATTTGGGAAGCAAATATCTGCCTGCAAATCTGAAACATGGAGTGACTTGGCCTCTGCTAATTATTTCCCCAGTAATAGAGGCAACGTTTTGCATTCCTTCCACCCACAACAAAAGTGTTTCCTCCGACTGGGAAAGTAAACAACATAGTCCAAGGTAGGGGAAGATTTAAAGCATAATCAAATTTTATAGATCTTGTAAAAATGTGGAATAATAAGCTCCATTTACTCTTCGATTTTCAACATCCTTGCATTTTAAGGCTTCTCACAAGTGTACTAAGGGGACTCGTGAGTTCCCTTGTGTAAGAAACAATGGTTGCATCAGAATGAGATCTGCTTGGACTAACTAGAGGTAGCTGACATGTTACCAATCCCTTAAAAATAAGTCTTAGCCTGCTGGAGCGATACATTTTTTTTCCCCCCAGGCCGAATGTCCAAAAACATGAAAGAATGTCATCAAAGCGAGAGGCGATTCTTTTGAATCCTTATTGTGAGGGCAGGAGAGAGAGTAGTTTGAGAGGCTATGGGCTTCAGGGAGGACATTTATTACACAAGAGACTGTTCTGCATGTTTAAATGCCAAGGAGAAAGATTCAAGAACAGATTCTGGCATGTAATATGTTCTCAATATTTGATTAAGAAATTACTGAGTTAATGAATAAATAGTAGAGACAAATGACATGATAATGTAGAATTAATAGGATGAAAATCTTGAGAAGGGAGCATGAAGGTGAAGCAGAATATTCGTAGGTGAGAGATTGTCACTACATAGTAAGACGGCACCTTCTTCTCTCAATGAAAGAGAAGATAAGGAAGGTACTTACCAATTATTATTATTATTATTATTATTATTATTATTGTTGATTTCTGTAGATACATTTTGTAGCTGAGGTCATCTGCTGGGCTTGATGTTAAGAGTGGACGTGTGCAATATGGAGGTATCTCAAAGAACTGGAAATAGAGCTACCGTTTGACCCAGCAATTCCACTCCTAGGTATTTATCCTGAAAAAACGAAGACACTTATTCAAAAAAAGTTATGCACCCCTACATTCATAGCAGCACAATTTACAATAGCTAAGACTTGGAAACAACCAAAATGCCCATCCGTAGATGACTGGATTAAGAAACTGTGGTATATTTATACAATGGAGTATTACTCCGCTATAAAGAAGAATGAAATCGTACCATTTGCAATGATATGGATGGACCTAGAGACTATTATGTTAAGTGAAATAAGTCAGTCAGAGAAAGACAAGTACCATATGATCTCACTCATATGTGGAATCTGAAAAACTGTATGAATGAGCAAAGTAAACAGAAACTGTCTCATAAATACAGAGGAAAAATCAGGGTTGCTAATTGGGAGGGGGATGGGGATGAGGGAGAAGGGGAACGGATTAGACAGCAAAAATAGGCAACTACAATATTGCCACTGGGATATGAAAAACAGTTTGGGGAATATAATTAATAATGTTGTAAATATTTTGTGGAATGTCAGATGGTCATAGGTCTTGTTAGGGAGACCATTTCATGGATGGAGTAGAGGTTTGATCACTGCACTGTATACCTGAAGCGGAGGTTGTATACCTACTGTAATTGAATATATATATAGATAGTCACGGGAAGTGGATTATACTGTGGAAGAGAGTCAGAGGAAAAATAATAGAAATATATGTTATGGGTGGGGGGGAGTGGGGTGGCGAATTGGGGGTGGGGGTTGTCACTTTGAGGGGTAAAATGTATAACTATTGCACTGTGTTGTACACCTGAAACTAATTAAAAATAAATAAAGAAATTATTTAAAAAAAAAAAGAGTGGACGTGTGTTGTGGGGAATACTACAGAGAAAAGAACAGAGCACTGGAGATATGAGAATAGAAGTCTGAAGGAGATTCTAAATGTGTATTCTGTGTGTGTAGGCAATGGGGTAGTAAGCAGCATAGGGAAGCATGGACGTATCGTGGGAGCCTTAGTGCCGGCTTAGTGCATGTGAGTAATTGTAATGTGTAGCCTTCTCAGTGACCTCAGCCTACCTATTTGTGTACCTTTTTTTTTCAGTGCTCAGTCGCTATGGTGCAGGAGGTCATGGAAAAGGTGTGCATTGGGACACATGGAGAATGGGATTCTCTGTATTTTTAGAGTAAAGCCCAGGGTTAGCTAAGTAGGGAGGTGTAGGGATTATCCAATGAAAATTTTCCATCTTAAAAGGGACTTTATTCATCATGGAAATCCAGAGGAGACATGTAAAATCTTGGAAGAGAGTGAAGTGTTCGGGAACTGTCGGGCAAAACAAAGCACAGACAGTGGAGAAGAGAGGGGATAAAAATCGGGTATGCGGGCCGGCGGAGTGGTGCAGCGGTTAGGCGCTGGCTTTGGAAGCCAGCGGCCCCGGTTCGGATCCCACATATGAGGGTCAGTGACACTGCCCTCAAAAAAAAAAAAAAATCGGGTATGCCAGTTTAGATTGAGAAAAGCAAGAAGAGAAGAAGTGTGCTGCATCCATAGTGTGGGATGGAGGTCTTTGGGACGTGGTGTCAGGGGCTAGTTCTTTTTTCCTAGTAGTCTGCTCGTTGGATGTTGGAAGCAGAATGAAAGTGAATATCATTTCATATTATGTCCATGGTCCAGTGGAAAAGGGTGGCAAGTGGTAGTGCTGGCCTATCATGCTTCCGTGCATCTCAGAACTTGGGGAAAAGTCTGTACTTACAACTTCTAAGATAACTATCTATTTTACTCCAGATTCTTGGTTGGTGCTGTTTTAGCTCTTGTTATCATTCAAATCAAAGGAAGTAAATCCAAGACATTTATTTTCTCCAAAAAAAGAGAACTATGTATTCTAGTTTCCATCACACACTATTTAGTCCTACATGTACCATCTCTGTACATTTGACTCATAAACAGCACTGACTATTGTTTTTATAGAAAAAGAGGAATGAAAGTACTTAAGTCTTGTACTTCTCCAAGTAATTTATTACAGAAAGGACCAAGATATAATTTATGACTGGTATTAATTTTTCTTCAGGTATGAGCATATTAATTTCTCTACTTTCTAAGAAAAGTAAAGGTATTTTCATTTTATTACCATGGATACAATCAAAACCACCAAAATATCTTTGTCTAAGGTTGGTTTTTTCCCCTCCTCAGTATAAAAATACAGTTTTTAAATTAATTTCTTCCAAAACTTTCGTTTGATATTTCTTAATTTTTTCTGGAGTATATTTATTTATTTGTTCATTTTTTTTAAAATTTGGGAAGACATAAAAACCAGCACATTACCAACTTCCAAATAATAGCCATTTTGATGTATTTACTTTGTAATTTATTCTATCTTACCACCCCACAAAAAGGTCCCAAACAAAAGTAAATCGGAGTCGAAAGAGCATTTATAGGAGTATAAAGTCAGTACAAGACAGCTTTTGTACTTAACAAAAATTATGAATGTGTTTCACATACATAAATGTTTTCTACACTAAACTTCTTAATAATGACTAATTTCCATTTTATGGGTGAACTGTAATTTGTGTACTAAATTGCAGTATGTTTACACAGATGCTAAATTTATGATAGAACCTATATAACCAAAGCCATTCGTGTTGATAAACCCTTTTCATGTGCATAATTATATCATAAGGACCACCCAAAAGAACTTTAATAGCAGCCCATAGACCTGCACACGTTAGAGTTTTTTATTCAGACTCCATATTGACTTCTGGAAGTTTTACCAACTCATACTCCCAATTCAGAATGACGGTGTTCATTTATCCCTATTATCTGATGAACTGTTTTTAACTATTTTCATCTTTGTTAAAATGTTATGATAAAATTGTATCCATTGCAATTTCTAATGTTTGATTATTTGTAAGGTTGAGTAATTTTGTGTTCATGTGTAATTTGTATTTATTTTCGAAATTACTTAACTCTACCCTTGCTAATTTTAGTACTGGTTAGTAGGAATTTTTTCGTATGTTAAGAATATTAAGACGTTTTTCCTAATATGGTGGACATTATTTTCTAATTTATTGCTTGTACATTATTTGTATAATGGTGTTTTTGAAGTTTGCTCCACTCCACTGTACATAATCTGCTCTCCCTAAAGAATCACCAGTCAACTTTTTACCCATTTTGATTCTGACTGTTACCACTTTAAGTCCACAAAAACTAATCATTCATGCATGTCTTTATTCATAAACTTTATTCTTTATTCATAATTATTCTTGTCCCAGTATGATGGTTAACAGTTTAGGTCATCTATATTTTCCCTTTTCTTTCTCATTCATCTTAAAGAATAACTTCCTCCATTGATTAGTGACATTTGTTCATTTAAATAAGTTTTCTACCTGTATTTATTTTTCCATCAACTTTATTCACTATCTCAACTCCTCTCCAGGTAAAATGAAAATATTAACAATTTCAAACTTTTTTACATTTTTTACTCCCCTTTTAACTCCCACATTCTGGCAGTTCCAATTATACTTTTACAAATTTACCGTGGATGTTGATCTATACATATATTCTTTTACCTTGTATTTTACAATCACAGCTATGCCTTCCAGGCTTTCATGTAACCAATAAGCAGTGGTTACAAATATATATATATTATATATAGTTGCCCAGTCAAGCGTTATGTTAGGATATATCCTTCTCTCTGGTTATTCTAGAAGTACAAGTCTTCTTAATTCAAAGTTATGGCTTTAATTCCTTAAAACCATGGTAGTATTTAGTTTGCCTAAATGTGTACCATAATGTTTATACAGATATCTGTGTTTCCTAAATTCTTTTCTTTTTCTTTTTCCCCTAGTTGAATAAAGAATTAGATGCTTTTGTAATATTTCATGTATTATATTTCTCCTCATTCATAGCATCTTCTATATGGAATAAATTCCTTCTTAATCACTACTTTGGAATAGCCTGCCATCCTCTGCTGTCATCCAAACTGTTTATATTTTAGGCCTTCTACAGAGCTGCCATCATGAGATTTCCCTTCCCTATTTTCCTTAACTAGGTCCACTTGTCCACTCTTTCCTGGAGCATGTATTCCTCTCACTTAAAAAAAAAAAATCTCATTTTGGAGAAATGTCTATTTAAGTCCTCTGCCCATTTTTCAACCAGTTCGTTTACTTTTTAGTGTTAAGTTGTATGTTATATAATTTATATATGTTATATATCATAATATATATGTTATATATTGTATATGACATATATGTTATATATAATATACATATGTTATATATAATATATATATGTTTATATATAGTCATCTGAAAATGGGGCAAATGTTTAAATTTTAAAAAAGTGTTACAGTAAAAGACACATTGCCATTAATACCTCTCAAAATACTCCCCCTTCTTCGAACACACTCATCGCATCGTTCTTGCCACTTTCTGAAGCAGTTCTGAAGTCCTCTTTTGTGATTGTCTTTAGTTGAGCTGTCATGGCTGCTTCGATGTCCTGAATCGATTCAAAACATTTTCCTTTCATGGTCATTGTGACTTTGGAGAAGAGCCAGAAGTCACACGGTACCAGATCTGGTGAATAAGCTGGATGAGGACACACTGTAATGTTTTTGTTTGACAGAAATTGCCGTACCAGAAGCGATGTGTGACACAGAGCATTGTCATGATGGAGGATGGAGTAAAGTAACATGTTTAACTTTCCAAAGTGGCCATAGCATTTCTGACTTTCCCGCCAGTAACACATATGATTGATCTACTTTCTTCATATCCTAGCTGGCATTTGGTATTGTCATTTTTTGTTGTTGTTGTTTGTTTTGTTTTGTTTTAAATTTTAACCATTTTTATATAATATGTAGTGATATCTCATTATGGTGTCAATTTGTATTTCCCTAATGGCTAACTGATTATGATGGATATGTTTTATGTGTTTATTTTCTACCTGTGTATCTTCTTCAATGAAATATGTCTTCATGTATAGCGTCCATGTTCCAACTGGATTGTTTTGGATTGTTTGCATTTTTTTTTGCACTGTTGAGTTTTGAAAGTCCTTTATATATCCTAGGTACTAGTCATGTATGTGATTTGTTAATATCATCTATTATCCATAGTCTTTTCATTTATCAGGGTCTTTCATAAAGCAAAAGTTTTTAATTTTGATAGATTCTATTAATCAATTTTTCCATTTATGGACTGTGCTTTTAATGTGAAGTTTAAGAACACTTTGCCTAATCTTAGAATCAAAAAGTGTTGTTTTTTTTATTTGTTTTTCTAAAATTATTACAGTTTAATGTTGTATATTTAAGTTTGCGATCCATTTTGTGTTAATTTTTGTATAAGGTGAGACATTTAGTTCTTGGCTCATTTTTTTATATGGCTCTTATTTAAACTTCTGTTTACCTGGCTTCTTCTAACACAGCTTTGCTTCATTGCTACCAAGTGGAGGTAAAAGCCTGTTTTCCCATTTGGCCTCCTTATTTATACCAGTTGGGGATGGCAATTCTGGCTCCCCATGTGATCTCCACTGTTTCATTGTGGATTTCTTATTATTTCCAGACAATGGTAAAAGAAGTCTTGAGTCTCCAACTGACAATACCACCATGGGAAAGTGAAGAGTTACACCGTTAGTGTTCAGTGGTCATGGAAGTCTCCACCGAGCCCACTGACACCATGGGAAGGAGCGGGCTCTTTACCAGCCAGCAGATATAGATGTCCCAGCTCTTCCTGTGGCGTTCTCTGATACCACCCTGGTAGGAATATAGGGGCACCTTATTTCAGCCTCACAAGGGCGGAATTCTGGGCTCCCCAGTTGGCCATTGCCACTGTGGGCGGGGATGATGTCACCACTTTTTATGTGGTATTTGGGTGAAATAAAGTGTTTATTGTCTAAAACATTCATGTCTTGCTAGCCTGTTTCCTTTGGCTAGAGAGAGCAGTCTTTTTTCCCAATTTGACTGTGGCATTTATAGGTTGCCAAGCTTCTTCAGCTCCATGTCTGGTGTATATGAGGTTAAACACACACACACACACACACACACACACGAAAAACCCAAATTAGTCACCTTCATATTTTTTCAAGTAGACACACACACACACACACACACACACACACACACACACAAAACCCAAATGAGTCACCCTCATATTTTTTCAAGTAGACACACACACACACACACACACACACACACACACACGAAAAACCTAAATGAGTCACCTTCATATTTTTTCAAGTAGACACACACACACACACACACACACACACGAAAAACCCAAATTAGTCACCTTCATATTTTTTCAAGTAGACACACACACACACACACACACACATACACACACACACAAAACCCAAATGAGTCACCCTCATATTTTTTCAAGTAGACACACACACACACACACACACACACACACACACACGAAAAACCTAAATGAGTCACCTTCATATTTTTTCAAGTAGACACACACACACACACACACACACACACACACACACGAAAAACCCAAATGAGTCACCTTCATATTTTTTCAAGTAGTAAGTTTGCTAGCTGATTTGCCGTCCTCCATCTTCTCTCTACCATTAAGAGTCTTATGTTTGTTTGTTTGTTTTGGTGGTGGTTGTTATGTTTTGTTTAATATAATGGCAACGGTTTTTAGTTGTACTTAACAGGAGGAATAGGGAAAATTTCATCTATCCTGACTTATTTTTTATATTAAAAAAATGCTAAACCTCTTCATGCAAACCTCACCTCCAAGCTTACCTCGTATTTTAATCAATTGCATCTAAAATATTATCTTGTTTTTCATTACAGCAAACTTCTTTGATTGTATTCCTTCCAACATGTGACTCTTTCATTCTCCCCATTTTTTTGTTTCACCCTAAAGAAGCCATAGTTCTAAGTGGCCCATGCAGGGATCTAGCCAACAACCATGCCTTTCAGAGCTCACGCTCTAACTAACCAAACCACCGCATCGCTTCCATTCTCCTTCCTAATAGAACTGTAATTTGTTCATGTATTTACCTCTTGTTCATGTGTCTGTGCTTTACTGACAGCTGGTCATACTCCATGTGGGAGGACCGAAGAGGTACAGATGAGGCTAGCAGATGTATGTCAGATAGATACCACACTATAGATAGTAGTTCTTTTCTCTGTCAATTATTGTTTTAGGCACAAACTTGTGACTCAATCCAGTGAATGTGACATGAGGGTAAACCAGTGGGAGGCATGTAAGAAAGGTTTTCTCAATCCTAAAACAGACAGACAGGATATTTTCAGGTGTGGATGTGACCCTGTAACTACTGAAGCCAACTTCAATTGATATAAAGGAAGAGAGTGGCAGAGGGCAAAAGTATAAAGAACCTGGGATTTTGACAACTTCTTTCAGATATGAAATTACTACCTTTAGAGCTGCTCTTCTTCTGGAACTCTTGTTTCATGACATAAACTTATTGACTTTTAAAGCCATTTTGAATTTTTTTGTTGTTGTTCCTTGCTCCTGAAAGCATACTAAAGTTTTTCAAAAGCTATCATGAATATCTCTTGGAAAAAAAGCAATAGTAATTATACATATTACCCCAAACCACTGGCTTCATCATATTTAGAACAGAAGACCCAGAGAGTCAACAAAATTGTGTTTGTTGAGTTAACTGTACTTTCATAATGTGTGTGTGTCATGTTACTACATTTTAGACAAGAGTCAGACTGGGTCTCCAGGAATAAAAGATTTGTTTAAAGGCACACAGATTGGAATGGCAGATTGGAATTCAAGCCAGGACTTGTTGTCTGAATCTGGTGGTGCTAATTATTATTTGTACAAATGTCATTCAGTAGCAAATGTCATCTGGTGCATTTGTGTGGTTGAGACATTCTTCTATGTAAATATATGACCTGAGAAATTGGCACCAGCACAATATTTTCTAGGGAGTCAGAATTTATTTTCTTCTGTAGATGAAGCAATTTTTCTTTAATTGTTCTGTATAGACAGCAAAGAACTTTGGGGAAATACTGACTGTTCTTGAGGGACATGCTAAAAGAAGAACAGCTGGAAGGCAGTGTGACTCGGCAAGCAGAACAGCAGGCTAGACAACAAGGGACCAGAATTGCAAATCCCATTCCCATTCCTAAGGAGGAGTGACCTTGAACAAATCCCTGTGTTGGGCACACCTCAGCCCAGGTGTAAATCAATATGAAAATTGGGGGCCAGGTTTGATGTACATTTAATATATATAGTCTCTATACCTTAAGGCTGTTTCCATGGAAACCTTCATTCATTTGGAGACTTAAATGTGTTTGCCTATGGTGGATGTTTGTGATATATCCCAATGCAATGATTTCTAACCCTTGTTTTGTGATATCAGGAAGAGGCATTCTCAAAAGCTACTAAGAAACTCCTAAAATTATAAAGCAAAGTTTATTTTAAATCGCTTTAAAATATAGAATTATGGAGCTGAGTGTTAGTATTTTGGAAAATTAACAACCCATGATTACCCTCTCTAATATCTGTTGAAATGTTAAAATAAATAAATAGGATAGGATAGGATAGGACAGAATGGAATAGAATACGACTCAACACATCAATAGTAAAGAAGTGTTGTTCAATACTATGATTCTAAAAAGAATTTCCAGAAACCAAAATGCAGAGAAGATGCCAACACTTGACATATGGATATAGATTCCTGGTCAGTGAGAGGGGAAAAAGGCCTTCTACCTCCTATAAAAGCATACTTCCAAGTTGTTTTGTGTTATTTGTGGTAGAATTGTTATGGTCAGGAATCTAGACTTAATGTGATAAATTCTCATTGAAGACATACTAACAAGGGTCAGGAAGTGATTCCTTTCCCATTCTAAAGTGCTTTCTAGTTCGCCAAAAATACCCACCCTCCGCTGAACCCCCTCTCCGCCAAGAGGGTCTATTAGCGTTTTCTTTTATGTTCTATTTCATAATTATCTATTAAAGCTCTCACTCCAACCATCCAGATTGCCACAGCATGGCATTGTACCAAACTGAGATGTCACTAAGAACCTGTCTCCAAGCCTAGAAAAATGATCAAAGTGACTGCCTTGCTAAGGGAATACTTACATCATCAAATGAGAGGCCACCGTAATTGACATTATCACATGTTGTTTTTATCCATAAGGCTTTTATAAAGTAAGCATAGTGTAGACAATACCTTAATAATAATGTGGCCTCAAATACAGATAACTATTCCTTTTTATGTTTCAATTGCACTAACTTCATGCTGTAATTTAATAAAGGTGAAAAAAATCAAGTAAGAGCTGGTTAGATACTCAGACAAGAACAACGGCCACATCAAAGGAAGACAGTGGAGTTTTAAAAATAGTAAGGCTACCAATGAATATTTATAGAACCCATGTGGGAGTTGCAAAGCATCACCCAATTTACAAAAGAAAAAGCACCTGTAGTAACTTATACTTCCATGTTAGTATTTAACAGTATATATGAATAAAACACCATTTAATTAAGTATAAAAGACATTAAAATGGTTTGGCATTATTTCACGGATTTTTAAGAATATAAAAATGGTGGCTATAACAAGCAAATAAAGGGGAATTCTGTGCTTGTGATGGGAAAGTTGTCATACATTTGATAATCTGGAAATCGGAATGGAAAGGAAGCAGATCATCAAAATGTACAGCTCCCAATTTTTCAGATTATTTCAAAAGCTCATATTTGTTATATTCAGCACAGTATTGTTGGGAAACCATTCTCCATGGGCCTGTCACATTTCAGCATATTTTACAAGCAGAGGCACTGACGGTCTTTGTTCTAGATTTTTTTCCTCAGATGTTTGTATAGTAAACAGCTTTAAAAGACAGAATAGTGTATTCTTCCAGAGTAAAGGCAGGCGCATTTACTACTGAACATAATAGATTCAGGTCCCCGAAGGTCAGGGCTTCTATTGTGTAATACAAGCCATTATGTGTAAAGCATTCATATGTGCTAATTTGTGTCATCTCCATGAATCTTTTAATCTCTGAACCCATAGCCTTCTTTCTGCTCCCCAAATCCATGAAACTGTGGCAGATGAACTCATTAGCTTACAAGTAAGATAAAAATCTCAGATGCTTCACAATTCTTAACAGCTAGGACAGTGAGGCTAGGATGCTAAAGAGATGTGGCTTTCTGGAAGAGGAAAGATGAGGGTTCCATAACTGTGTTAGGGGATAGGAGAAAATTTGCTGGCATCTCATATATACTAAGTGTTCTATTTCATAATTATCTATTGAAGCTCTCACTCTAACCATCCAGATGCCACAGCATGGCATTGTACCAAAGCGAGACATCACTATGTGGTGGGCGAGGGTTGGTGGAGAGGGGGTAAGGGTCCCTCACTCTCATACCTATTCATGAATATTAGAGGCTGAGCAGCGAGAGGTAGGATAGAAACGAGCTGCCACAATGGTGCCTGGATTGCTGCTCACAGCGCTCTGTGCAGTCTGAGAAAGGACTTTCAGTATGATAAGGTGACAGTGGGCCTAAAAGCAGTATGGCTAGAGCCAAAGACAGTGTAATTATGGCCACTGAATCAAGGAGTCCTCTAATCTGAAATAAAAGGGTTATCAATGACGACCTTGTTATCCAATACAAAGCTTTGTATAGACAGTAGAAATTTGATTTCTAGATGAATGGGTTGCTTCTGGAATTAAAAGTAAATGTGTTGCATATGCAGTCACTCTCTCTTTCCATGCCCCATCCATACCCCTTCTCCATGTTTCCCTCACCCTCTACTCTGACCTCTGTTGCTCTGTTGTATTTGAGGATGATTAGTGATAGGGCATTGAATGTCCAGTCCTCAGGGAGGCCAGTAGCCAAATACACTCATTCAAGAATGCTGGGTAACTGTTGGGAGGGAAAGGTCTCAAACTTTTATGGCTCTGTTGGATACAGGGAATCAATTCATCATCCTAACCATGGGAGGAGGAGGTACACAATTGCAACTATGTATTTTGAGCAATGTTTGCAGTGAAAAAGTAAGTTAAAATAATATCAGAGGTGGAGCTCTTTAGTTTGATTCTTCCTCATCAGAATGTATTCAAGGAACTGATGTGTTTCATGCTTGTATTTCTCTGTGCTAAAAGTGTCAGGGCTAATTCTCCCCAATCAGCCGAGTTACTCGTAAAAGTAGAGAAATGTTAGTGTAACAAATTCCCCTACCATTATCACCAGTGGATAGATAAAAATTTAGTGCCAGTGCCTCTAACCTCAGCAGTCCAAAGTGTTCACTATATAGATGATATCCCATTGATTGACAACTCAGAAGCATGCATTTCAATAGTTGTGACAACAAAGTTAGCAAACATTTGCCAAAAATGGTGGCTGAAATGTGTGAAGGAAAATGATCAAGCAAAGAAGGAAGCCAAAGAGAAAGGTACCTGGCTTCAACTGAAGCACCAGCCTGCCCCACCCAGAGAAGCACACTCTGTGAGAACCAATGGAAAGGAGCCAGAGCTGCTGGAACCCATTCCCTATTCATGGTGTGATAAGTGTAAAAAAAATAAAACGCCATTGTACTGTTAAAAGAATTCCAACAAAAAGTCAGGGCCATTAGCCAAAAAAGTTTCTTGAGTCATGTAGGCAGATTCAAAACACTCAGAACCTCCTATACTCAAGGAAAAACTGTTATGTTGTCAACCACAGCCACTAACATATCAATCCAGCATCTTATTGGACTCTTTGGTGCCTCACTTGGGCATTCTCCTTGGTCCTTAATGCCAGCTATAATTCCAACCAGCTCCACTTGGCTGAGGCCCAAACCAATGGGCTTCCACAGAAGATGTCCATTAAGCTGTGACAATCTGTCTACCTTTGGGACCCAATTACCCCAGTGGTGCCTTTGAACTAACATTCTCTGAGATTGATGATATGGCTGATTGGAGCCTCTGACAGAGGGAGACAGCCTTCACCTAGACATAACCTTTGGGTTTTTGGATGTGTTTTCCCCTAGACACAACTGTTAACTCAACCCATTTTCAAAAGCAGCTATTAGCTTGTTCCTGATCTAAAGCTGAATCTGTATACCTGATCCTTGGTGGCCTGTGACTCTGGCCTGATATTCCATTTTGGTGTGGGTCAACTTGGACTAAATGACTAACAAGACTTAATTGTCAAGTAGACGTAGTAAATTAAAATACAGTCCATCTGGCCCTGCCTTGTAGTACCTCAGCTTTGTATGATATGTGTGTGTGTGTGTGTGTGTGTGTGTGTGTGTGTGTGTGTGTGTGTGTGTGTAAAATAAAAAAACTTTTTAAAAAGCAGCTCACCCTCTGGGGCAAACGGCATCCCCTATCCCTGTTCCATCTACTGAAGCAAAGACACTGGGGCTCTCGATTCACTGATGTTCCTCTAAATGCCTAGACTATTTCACTGATATTTCAGCTAAGCTGAAATGCAGTGGTGTCTACTAGGCTGTTGCAGTTCTAATCTAATGCAAGCTATTCAGAAATGAAAATCAAAGTGCTTGTTCTGCTCAGTGGGAATAGCTCAAGACTCTTCTCATTGCACAATCCAATAGTCACAAGAATGAACCTTTTTTATATTTTTATTGACTGTTGAACTGTTGACAATGGCTCAGCTATTCAGTCTACCACTTGCAATACTAACTGGTGGATAAATCAATCCTTTTGGGGCCATGAATGATTGAAGCAAATCATGGTTGCTGATGGAACTGTCTGCATAACTAATGTACATGCCCACAGTTAGGCTGTGTTCCCTGATGAGAGCCATCAAAATCAAGTTGTTGATTGAACCCACACCACTCAGACTGCCACTGTTGCTCCCTAGGTCCATCATCATAGCAGACACGGGAACACATCCACCATAATAGACTGGACACAAAGAGAAGAACTGTGTTTCTGCTGCAGAGAATACAATGCATTGCCTTTGACTGTAGCCAAAAATTGATATATATCACTTTGAGAGAAGGTATTACGTAAGACGTTGTTCCTGGCCCCTCCTAATAGATTAACTACATCAGACCTTTGGCCCATCCCTGGGCTATTGGTGATTTCTTACTGTTGACTAAGATGGCCAGACTAAACTTTAGATAGGCTTCTTCCTGCCTTCCCTGAAATCTTTCTGACCTTGGTTCTTACTAAATCTAGATGGCCCCCAATCACAGAAGTGTTTCCCATAGCTTTTCTTAGAGTATTTGCTTTAGAAGCTTGTTATTGTAAATTATTTCTCTGCCTATTTCTAATGTATATATTTTTAAAGCCCCCCTACCAATTATACCACCCAGGACTCCCACTCAAAAACCTAGGAACCATCCCTTTGAGATGTAGCCATCAAGAAGAATAGGTGCCTAACAGTCTCTTTGGGAAGGTAGGAGCCTCACTTTTGTGAACACCTAACTCCAAGTTGTAAAACTACCTCTGGTCATGACAGTAAAAGAAAGTTTACTTTTTTTTTTAGGTAAAGCTGATTAGCAAACACATATGGCCTAGGATCCCACCACTCTACCCCTCAAAAACTCTCCTGCCTTTTGTTTCATTGGAGTTGAATTCAGACTGTGTTTTAATCTCTCCATGCTATTGCAATACCTTTGAATAAAGTAGTCCTTACCTATTTAACTTTATCCATTGATATTTTTGCTTCGATAGCACTGGTGAAACTTTCTCAGGTTAAAATGTGACATACTCCGGGCTGGCTGAGTGGCACATTGGTTAAGAGCTGGCTTGGGACACTAGCAGCCCCAGTTCGGATTCCACATATGAGGGTCAGTGACACTGCCCTCTACAGCTAAGATGGTGAACAACAGCTCCATCTGGAGCTGGGCTGCGTGAGTAGGCTGTAGCCTACTCGGTGTAGGCTGCAGCTCCGGCTGCAGTGGGCTGCCATAAGCTACAGTGAGTGGCTGGCAGCCAGCGTGAGTGGCCGGCAGCCAGAAGGAGCTGCCAATAGCCTCCATGAATCGCCGTCCAGAGGCTGGTGACCGATCTGCCTCACCCTGGAAGAGTTCAATGATAATACCAACATGGGCCAGTGAAGCTATGTCCTCCACAACCAGAATGAAGAACAAAAGGACAGCAAATTGTCTGTTCCCCTCCCCCAATTCCCCAATAAAAATCTTAAAAAAAAAAAAAAAAGATGTGACATACTCCATACTCCAGTTTAATCAACTGACTATAGCCACATCTTATGGTGCCGGAAACTGAATTGTAACTTTTATTTGGCTTTCCAGACATTTTGCAATCTGATAATGGTGAGAAAAAGCCACTGGACAATGGACTAAAAGTTAAGCTATTCAGTGGACTTTCCCTGTCCTTATTATCCACAGACATCTGATAATGTTTAGCATTAGAATAGCTACCTCAGGGCCGGCCACGTGGCGCATTGGTTAAGAGCTGGTTTGGGGATGCCAGCAGCCCCGGTTTGGGTCCCGCATATGAGGGCCAGTGACACTGCCCTCTACAGCTAACAACAGCTCCACCTGGAGCTGGGCTGTGTGAGCACCGGCGACGATGTAGGCTGCAGCCCCTGCTGCAGTGGGCTGCCATAGGCTACAGTAAGTGGCCCGCAGCCAGCGTGAGCGGCTGGCAGCCAAGAGTGAGCTGCCAATAGCCGCGGTGAGCGACATCCAGAGGCCGGCGACCGATCTGCCTCATCAGGGAAGAGCACAATGACGACACCAACATGGGCCAGTGAAGCAACGTCCTCCACAACTAGACTGAAGAACAAAAGGACAGCAACTTGTCTGTTCCCCTTCCCCTATTCCCCAACGCTGTTCCCCTCCCCCAATTCCAAAAAATTAAAAAAAAAAAAAAAAAAAAGAATAGCTACCTCAAACATTTTCTCAAAAAAAAAATAATTCTCAACTTTACCTTATTCACATCATCTGGTTCATCTTAGTAAGGCAGTCTGGCCACCTAATTTGGCTGCTTCCAGAAAAAGATAATCTCCTCTTGTCAACTTCCTATGCAATGACCAGGATAAAAACAGTAGGTTTTATAAAGAGTACGTTTTTTTAAAATTCAGAATTCCTTCCTGACTATTCTTGGCTTGATGCCCACCCCGCACACACACACTATCCCAGCATCACAATTCCAGACTGGTCTGGTTGGAGTTCTCTCCAAGTGGAAGCACAGCCAAAGGAGGATTCAGGGATTCAAACTTCAACCATGTGGGTTTTCTTGTTAAATTGACATGATCCTAGATCATAAAGATAATAAGTACTTGACTGAGTACACTTCTTGCTAAATTCCCCTAGGGTGGTTTGGTTGCACCAGAATGGAGATACAATGAGTCTTCTTACATCTTCTGAAAATACCCTTGTCCCACTCCTACCTGACTTCTGTGAATGAAAAAATTGGGATCAAGTAGGGATGATTAGAAAAAAGGTAGGGCCAGCAGAGTGGCTCAGTTGGTTAAGAGCTCACTCAAGAGTGGGAACTCTGAGCAACAGGGTTGCCATGTTCAATTCCCAGCCTGAATTGAGCTGCCACCAGGTGGCAGGATGGCTCAGCTAAAAAAAAAAAAAAAAAGGTAAAATTATAGCTAATTGAATGAGATGAGAGCATTCAGAGAGCACAACATCCCTGTCACATGGGGAGAGGATACCTCAGATCCTGCAAAAATAAAGGAAGTGAGAAATATTGATGATCTTATTTTTAGAATAGCTTCTGGAGTCTTCCTCATGAAGGAAAACATTTCAGTGTACCTTTCTCAAACTTTTGCAAGCCCATTAATTTAATTGACTTCTGGGTCTGCCCCTACCTACCAGACAGTTCTGACTACAATTTAACTATGATATGAATTGATCCCTTTAACCATACCAAGAAATCTATTGGTAACTCTAATAGCCCCACCTATGGTGAACACCTGTAGCAGTCTTTTAGTGGGATGGATAAATGCAACCCAATTGGTGGTATAGAAAAAAAAAGACAGGTTGGACTATCTGCTCTCAGGCAGTCTCTACAAAAACAAGGACTAGATACATTTATTTTCAAACTGAACTGGGAACCGAAGGACTTACATGTTATCCAGGAGGCCATATTGGAGGCATTATCAATCTGTGATGGCCCAAATTACTTAGGTCCCTCTTGTGGGCCCCATAAGTATAAACAACAGTTTCTTTCCAAAGGCAGCATGTGTACCCAGGACTGTACCTTTTATGAACATTAACTTGCTTCTGAAAATATGGTGATTTATACCTTAACTGTGGTCATAAGAGATCTTCAAGTATTTAAAGAAATACCACTAGTAGGTCATGTAGTCCTCAAATAACTGGTAGGGGCCTCCAAAATGAGGCAGTTCTTGATTACTGAGGGGAATTTTCTGGAGGGATAAACTGATTTGTTGTTTATGTGTACCCTATGGGCAGTTATCCATACAATGGGAGTCATCTAAGAAGGAAAGGTGATATTAAATTAGTCCCTGACTATCAACGGCATCCTAGGTTCTGGAAGGCATTCAGGCTAAACTCAAATCACTGGCCATGATGAACAAACAAAACAGAAATAGACTCAGAGATATAGGGGGAAGAAAAACAACTGAGGGTTGCTAGGTGGGAGAGGGGTGGGGATTGGGGAGAAGGTAAAGGGATTAGAATGTACAAATTAGTAATCATAATATAGCCACAGGGATATGAAATACAGTTCAGAGAGTATAATCAATAATGTAAATATTTTATAGGGGGTCAGATGGGCACTTGTCTTATTAGGGAGACCACTTCATGGGCACTGTAGATGTCTGACCACTGCAGTGTATACCTGAAGCTGAAGGTGAACAGTATCGAATGTCATATATATAGTTACGGGATGTGGAGTACAGCATGGAACAGAGTCACTGGAACTGTGGCATCTATATACGATATCAGGAGGGTAGTAGATTGGGGGAAGGGGGCTATCACTTTGTGAGGGGTGTAAATGTCTATCACATTGTTTTGTACACCTGAAACTAAAAAAAAAAAAAAAAAAATCACTGTCCAAACTCATTGTGGAATTAATCCTGGAGTAGAATTGACCTAAGATTTCTTTCTGTGGGTGAAAGTAGAAGCTGTACATGGGAGCATGCCCTGTTTTAGCAGGATTAATGCCTCAGGACAAGAATAAGCCAGAGCAGAATTTTAAGGGGGAAGCCATCTGGCTTTCTAAAGTATACTCCGTTGTTTGTGGTGGTAGAGGATTTGGATTTGATCAGCTGGCCAGGCCCAAGGGTGAGGTGGGGGGTTGGAGAGAGAACGGTTGAGGTCATTAATACCTGTTAGCCCCATCCTGCTGTACTGTAGTCTGGATTCCTGGTGATGGTAGTCTTAATTAAGTGGTATATGAGATAAGGTGAGTGGACTTTTCTTCAGCCTTTATCAGTCAGTTTCATTAAAGTGGATGAAAGAGTGGCGTAAATGGAAAAATTCACCTGAAGCCAAGATGGTATGGAAAGCGTTGGGTGAATATCATTGTGAGACAGTTCTCCATGTCTTGCAAGCTGACATCTGTCCAAGACTATCTTTGCAAGGATATTTATATAGCAAACAGCCGGAGACAGTGTCTTCTACTGGGACAAAGAAATAATGCTCTTTCTGGAGCAAGGGCAAGTGTGCTTACTAGCCCATTATAAAAGATTTGGGATTTTCAGGTTCAGGAATTTTCTTCTATCATGCATCCCACTGAACATATTGTAATCATTTCACTTTTGTCTCATCATGTTGTAGGAATAGAGACTTGAGAAACAGGATATTATTAATGCTATGAGTAATAAACTGTCCTTTATCTCTTACCTAGGAATCTCATTTCTTCCATCTGCATCATTAAAATGGGAGCAGGCTAATTTATCAGCTTTCGAGTAATGTAAAATCATACACCATTCATAGTTCTTGATATGTATGATTTTAAAAAAATGAAAAACGAAAACTTTAGAATAACTTAAAAAAGAGAAAATATTCAAATAAAATTGTAAGTGAATGAGGAAACATTACAACTGATTCCACAAAAGTAAAAAGGATAAGAAACTACTACAAACAATTATACACCAATAAATTATGTAATCTATAAGAAATGGTGCAATATACTAAGACTGAATCACAAAGAAATAGAAAATTTGAAAACTGAAATCAGCTAGTGACAGAGGACAAATGCTACATGATTCTATTTATATGATGTATCTAAAATAGTCAAACTCAAAGAAACAAGAATAATTGTAGAGGCTGGGAGGAGAAGGAAATGGGGAATTGTTTTTTAACAGGTATAAAGTTTTAGTTCTACAAGATGAGTAAGTTCTAGTGATCTACTGTACAAAATTGTGTCTAAATTTAACAATAATTTGTTGTGCATTTAAAAACTTGTTAAAAGAGTAAATCGTATGTTAAGTGTTGTTACCAAAATATGTTTTAAATGCTGTAGTGTAACAATGATCACCATTGTATAACGTGGTCATCATAGTGTTTCAAATATACTTTTATTACTTTTGCATATTATAAGAAGACAACTAGTAAAGTAATGATAATCAAACACTGAAGATTGCGTTGACCCCAGTTTAATCCCATATGTTATCATTTTCAAGGTCTTCCTTCATTCACAGTTGCCTTTGAGTTTGAAGTTACTGTACAACAGTCAAGGGGTCTGATACCTCATCTTTGCTTCATCCTCAGACAGCCTGGCTGTTACCTCTTTGATATATTGCTATAGAGCATAGAAACTGGTGAATAAATGTAATTTTTTTTAATTTCTGGGAAAAATATCAGAGAAATGAAAGGAAAAGACTGAAAAAAAGGAAGTATGATAGTTGAGAACAGAAAGTATTATTACAGATTCATTTATTCATTCTTTTCTTCCTTCAACAAATGTTAGTTGAGTACAACTATTTGCCCAGGACTATTCTAGATGATGTTGAAAAGCAGATTACTAAATAGACAAAGTCTGTGCCTTTCTAGAACATACATTCTTATGTGAAGAGAGAGAGAAAGAGAGAGAGAATAAACAAATATATGATGACAAATAAAATAAGAATAAGGATAAAGAATACTAACTGGCAATGATAGGGTTGCTATTTTATATAGAATGCTTAAGGACAACATCATTGGTAAGATAACATGAGCAGAGAACTTAATAAAATGAGGAAATTGGCTAATGGATATCAGAAGAATGAATACTTGCATCTTCATAACTTTCTGAAAGTGTTTCATGTAACTACATTTTTATTCTGTGTAGCACTTTATAAAGAAGTTAAATGGCTTATATAAGGACAATCACTCGCTTAATCAATATTTAAATTGTCAATTAAATATACCTTGGCTAATATTCTTTCTCTGAGAATTACAATCAAACTAAAGAACTCAGTTCCAACATGGAAGTGAATAGCTCAACTTCTGGCTTTGGCTTTGTGTTCTAGCTTCAAGCAATTTAATGAATTAGAGCATTTGTGAATTAGTAACCTCATACTAATGATGGAGAGAAAAATTCAAAAGATTTTAAAAATATAACTGTTCTTCAGAAGAATCAGTCTTGTACAACTTATAGCACTTATATATGCTGTCTCAGGTATTTTGCAAGGGAATTTTTAAAGTACTACCTATCCCTTTGAAGAAAATTCATGTCCAGGGTTTTCCAGTATGATTAATAATGAAAATAAGTAAAAAGTAATCATATTTTTAGCAACTGAATTTCATATTTCTTGGGGAAAGGAAAATAATCTGCTCAAGAAAAGGTTGTAACTATGTGCAAAATCCCATTTGAATATGTTTAATCACTTAAAAATGGATGTTCCCAGAGCACTTAACAAATTAAAAAAACCTTTTTCTTTATCTCTTGAATTCTTATAAAATCCAACTACTACATATCACAATTATAATGGATAACATTTTAATTTTTTTCCCATTTCACATATGAAGAAATTGAGACTAAGATTGCCCAGATGACATTTGTGGTCACCTTATTTACAAATGGTCTTCTTGTTCTTTTCTCTTTCTCCTTCTACTGTTTCCATCTTCTCTCTCCCTATCTTTGTAGACTACACAAAGAGCTAGGAGGAGGGAAAAGGAAACTCTTTTATAAATGCAATCAGAGTTTACGGTGGGTGGAATCAAGACACTAAAGATAATGACAAACTCTCCCTACTAATCACCTCCCATCCCTTCCAATCCCCTCCCCTAACACCTCTACAGAAACCAATCAACAACTGCACTTATTGTACTCAAGAAAAGAAATGGCATGCTTACATCCTCTGCATTTTTTTTCTTAGAAAAGTATGTAATATAGTTTGTTTGTTTTTAATTAGCTTCAGGTGTACAACACAGTGCAATAGTTATACTTTTTACCCCTCAAAGTGACAGCCCCCTTCCCCCAATTCTCCACCCTACTCCTCCCCGCAATATCATACTATTTATTACAATTTCTTTGACTCCCTTTCCACCGTATAATCCACATCGCGTGACTATCTATATATTCAATTACAGTTGGTATACAATATTATACAACATCAGTTTCAGGTACACAGTGCAGTGATCAAGCCTCTACTCCATCAATGAAGTGGTCTCCCTAACAAGACAGGTGACCATCTGATACACCACAAAATTTTTACAACATTATTATATTCCCCGAACTGTCTTTCATATCCCTGTGAAAATACTGTAGTTAACTATTTATGCTGTCTAATCCCTTCCCCTTCTCCCTCATCCCCACCCCCCTCCCAACTAGCAACCTGGTTTGTCCTCTATATCTATGAGACTGTTTCTGTTTCCTTTGCTCTTTCATTCAGTTTTTCAAATTCCACATATAAGTGAGATCATATGGTATTTGTCTTTCTCCAACTGACTTATTTCACTTAACATAATAGTCTCTAGGTCCATCCATATCGTTGCAAATGGTACAATTTCATTCTTCTTTATAGTGGAGTAATACTCCATTGTATAAATATACCACAGTTTCTTAATCCAGTCATCTATTGATGGACATTTCAGTTGTTTCCAAGTCTTGGCTATTGTAAATAGCGCTGCAATAAACATAGGAGTGCATATATTTTTTAGAATTAGCGTTTTGGATTCTTCTGGGTAGATATCCAAGAGTGGAATTGCTGGATTATACAGCAGTTCCATTTCCATTTTTTTGAGATACCTCCATACTGATTTCCATAATGGCTGCACCAATTTGCAGTCCCACCAACAGTGCACCAGGGTTCTGTTTTCTCCACACCCTCGCCAGCACTTGTTTGTGGATTTGTTGATGATTGTCATTCTGACTGGAGTGAGGTGGTATCTCATTGTGGTTTTTATTTGCATTTCTCTGATGATTAGTGAGGTTGAGCATTTTTTCATATGCGTGTTGGCCATCTGTATGTCCTCTTTAGAGAAATGCCTCTTCATATCTTCTGCCCATTTTTTAATTGGGTTGTTTTTTTTTTTTTTTGGGTGTTGAGTTGCATGAGTGTTTTATAAACTTCGGATATCAACCCCTTATCAGATATATTGCTGGCAAATATCTTCTCCCATTCAGTAGGCTGCCTTTTTGTTTTATGATGATTTCCTTTGCTGCGAAAAAACTTTTCAGTTTGATGTAATCCCATATGTTCATTTTTTCTTTTATTTCCCTTGCCCAAGGGGATATATCAGTAAAAATATTACACAGGATAATGTCTGCAAACTTCCTATGTTTTCTTCTAGGAGTTTTATGGTTTCAGGTCTTACATTTAACTCTTTAATCCATTTTGAGTTTGTTCTCGTACATGGTGTAAGTCGGTGGTCCATTTTCATTTTTTTGCACGTGTCAGTCCAATTTTTCCAGCACCATTTATTAAATAGACTATCTTTACTCCAGTGTAAATTCTTGCTTTCATTGTCATAGATTAAATTACCCTATATAGATGGGTTTATTCCTGGGCTCTCTATACTATTCCATTGGTCTATGTGTCTGTTTTTATGCCAGTACCATACTGTTTTGATTACTGTAGCCTTGTAGTATGTTTTGATGTCAGGTAGAGTGATGCCTCCCACTTTGTTCTTATTTCTCAACATTGCCGTAGCTATTCAGGGTCTTTTGTGGCTCCATATAAATTTTAGGATTCTATGTTCTATATCTGAGAAAAATGTCTTTGGTAGTTTGATTGGAATTGGATTGAATCTATATATTGCTTGAGGTAGTATTGACATCTTAACTATATTACTTCTTCCTATCCATGAGCATGGTATGTATTTCCATTTATTTGTATCTTCTTTGATTCCTCTCTTCAGTGTCTCATAATTTTCTGAGTACAGGTCTTTTACTTCTTTAGTTAAATTGATTCCTAGATATTTTATTGTTTTTGAAGCAATTGTAAAAGGGATTGATTTCTTGATTTCTTCTTCTGATAGTGTATTATTGGTGTATAGATGTGCAAGATTTCTGAATATTAATTTTGTATCCTGCTACCTTACCAAATTCTTTTATCAGTTCTAGCAGTTTTTTGGTGGAGTCTTTGGGATTCTCTATAGTATCATATCATCTGCATATAATGACAATTTTACTTCCTCTTTTCCAATTTCAGTGCCTTTTATTTCATTTTCTTGTCGGACTGCTGTGGCTAGATCTTCCAGAACTATGTTAAATAGAAGTGGTGAAAGCAGGCAGCCTTGTCTTGCTCCTGATCTTACAGGGAAAGCTTTTAGCTTTTCCCCATTGCGTATGATGTTTGCTGTGGGCTTATCATATATGGCCTTTATTATGTTGAGATATGATCCCACTATTCCCACTTTGCTAAGAGTTTTTATCATAAATTGCTGCTGGATTTTGTAAAATGCCTTTTCCACATCTATTGATATGATCATATGGTTTTTATTTTTCATTTTGTTAATGTGATATATTGTGTTAATTGATTTGCAGATATTGAACCAGGCTTTCACACCAGGAATGAATCCCACTTGATCGTGGTGTATGATCTTTTTAATGAGATGCTGAATTTGGTTTGCTAGTATTTTGTTGAGAATTTTTGCATCTATGTTTATTAGGGATATTGACCTGTAGTTTCCCTTTTTTGTAATATCTTTGTCTGACTTAGGAATCAGGGTGATAGTGGCTTCATAGAAAGAGTTTGGGAGTCTTCCCTCCTTCTGTATTTTTTGGAATAGTTTAAGGAGAATAGGTATTAATTCTTTTTTGAATGTTTTGCAAAATTCACCTGTGTAGCCATCTGATCCAGGGCATTTGTTTGTTGGAAGATTTTTGATTAGTGATTCAATTTTTTTAGCAGTAATCAGTCTGTTCAGAGTTTCTGTTTCTTTTTGGTTCAGACTTGGTAGATTGTATGCTTCTAGAAATTTATCCATTTCTTCCAGATTGTTGAATTTGTTAGCATATAGTTGCTCATAGTATTTTCTTAAAATTTTCTGTATTTCTGTGGTATCTGTTGTCACTTCTCTTCTTTCATTTCTGATTTTATTAATTTGGGTCCTCTCTCTCTTTTTCTTTTTTTTGTGATTAAGAGATTATAAATACATTTGTTGGTGGTGTGAATGAATTCTGGATGCAGAGAATAGAATACAAAGAAATCACCACTTATAAGGAAACGTCTATTTCAAAAATTCAACTTGCAAAATTGGTTAAACTCTCTCTCTTTTTCTTGGTTAATCATGCTAAGGGTTTGTCGATTTTGTTTATCTTTTCAAAAAACCAACTCTTGGTTTCGTTGATCTTTTGTATTGTTTTTTTGTTCTCTATTTCATTTATTTCTGCTCTGGTCTTCATTTTTTCCTTCCTTATACTCCTTTTAGGCTTCTTTTGCTGGGATTTTTTTTTAGTTCCCTTAGGTGGAAAGAGAGTCTGTTGATTTGAGATTTTTCTTCCTTCTTTAGGTAGGCATGCACTGCTATGAACATCCCCCTTAGGACTGCTTTCACTGCATCCCAGAGATTTTGGGTCATGGTGTTTTCATTTTTGTTTGTCTCGAGGTATCTTTTGATTTCCTCCTTGATCTCATTTTTGATCCACTCACTATTTAGTAGCATGTTATTTAGCCTTCATGTATTTGTAAGCTTTCCAGATTTGTTCTTATAATTGATTTCTAGTTTAATAGCATTGTGGTCAGAGAAGACATTTGATATGATTTCAATCTTCTTAAATTTCTTGAGACTTGTTTTGTGGCCTAACATGTGGTCTATTTTGGAGAATGTTCCATATGCACTTGAGAAGAATGTATATTCTGTAGCTTTGGGGTAAAATGCTCTAAAAATATCAATTAAATCCAGCTGGTCTAAAGCGTCATTTAAGGCCACTATGTCCCTGTTGATTTTCTGTCTGGAGGATCTGTGCATTGGTGTCAAAGGGGTGTTGAAGTCCCCTACTATGATAGTGTTACTGTTGATCTCTGCCTTAATGTCTGTCAAAATCTGTTTTATATATTTAGGAGCTCCTATATTGGGTGCATAGATGTTTACTATGGTTATGTCCTCTTGTTGAATTGATCCCTTTATTATTATGTAGTACTCTTCTTTGTCTTTTATTGTATCTTCATTTTAAAGTCTATTTTGTCCAAAATAAGTATTGCTACTCCATCTTTTTTCTCATTTCCATTTGCATTAAATATCTTATTCCATCCCTTTACTTTCAGTCTGTGTGTGTCTTTTGATCTGAGACGAGTCTCTTGTAGACAGCATATGCATGGGTCCTGTTTTCTTATCCACTCAGCCACTCTCTGTCTTTTGATTAGAGCATTTAGCCCATTCACATTTAAAGTGACTATTGATAGGTGCATATTTATTGCCATTTTGTTGTTTGTATTTCTGGTCTTCCTGGGTTAGCTGGTTTTCCCCTTTCTTCTGTTTAAAAAAGCCCTTTTAACATTTCCTGCAATGCTGGCTTGGTGGTAATGAACTCCTTAAGTTTATTCTTTTCTGAGAAGCTGTTTATCTCTCCTTCAATTTTAAGTGATAGCCATGCTGGGTAGAGCAATCTTGGTTGCAGACTTTATTTTGTGTCACTTTGAATATCTCCTGCCACTCCCTTCTGGCCTGCAGAGTTTCTGAACAAAAGTCAGCTTTTAGTCTTATACGAGTTCCTTTGTATGTAACCTGCTGTTTTTCTCTTGCGGCTTTCAGGATTCTGTCTTTGTCTTTAAGCTTTGCCATTTTAACAATGATGTGTCTTGGTGTGGGCCTATTTGGATTCAGCCTGTTTGGTACTCTCTGTACATCCTGGGCTTGTATGTCGATTTCCTTCACCAGGGTAGGGAAGTTTTCAGTCATTATTTCTTTAAATACATTCTCAATCCCTTGCTTCTTCTCATCTCCTTCTGGTTGTTGCGTTTCATGTTGTCCCGGAGGTCTCTTAAACTATTTTCATTCTTTTTTCTTTTTGTTGTTGCAGCTGGGTGATTTCTGTTATTTTGTCTTCTAATTATCTGATCCGCTCCTCTGCTTCATCTATTCTACTGATGATTCTTTCGAGAGTGTTCTTCATTTCAGTTATTTTATTCTTTAGTTCTAACTGGTTGTTTTTTATGGTTTCCCTATCCTTCTTTATATCCTCGCTAAGTTCCTTAAACATTCTTATCATCAATGTTCTAAACTCTGTCTCTGAAAGTTTGGATACCTCTGTTTCATTTAGTTCCATTTCTAGAGTTTTCTTCTGATCTTTTACTTGGGACATGTTTCTTTATTTATTTTTTTTTCATTCTGGCTATCGTTCTTTGAATGCTTTGATGTATTAGATAGATAGCCTACAAAGAAGAGCAAAGAGAGAAAAAAAAAGAGGTGGGGGCGGTGTTCTCCATCCTCTTTAAACTGCAGACCACTTGCTCACGCTTGCAGTGAGCTTTCCACAATTAGCCGCTGTGTGCTCTGGAACCATGCTCATGGCAAGCGAACCCATGCACTGGCCCCACTGGTTCTCCACCCGCCCTCAGCCTCACCAAGCCGAGCAAAGAGAGTCCTCACTAATTTCTACTGCCTGCTATCGTAAAACTCCTCTTCCTGGCAAAACACCTCTGGGCTGGTGATCTCGGTGTGGAGCCGGAGGGTCTCTCCCCCAACCGGAGAAGCCTCCACACACAGCTGGGGCGTCCCTCACGGGATTCGCCCTCTCTCGTCTGCGCCCCTCCTACCAGACTTGATGTGGCCTCCTCTTTAGGTCCTTCGTTTAGAGGTTCTGTTCATCTAATGTTCAGGTTAAATGTTGTATAAATTATCTGTAATTTTGATGTGATCCTGGGAGGCAGTTCAGAAAGCATCCATCTATTCCGCCATCTTACCGCAACTCCATCCTCTGCATTTTTATAGGAAAAGGAACATAATCTTTCCCAGCATAGATCCATGCTAACTTGTTAAGTGATCATCTATTGAGCATCCATGGTGTTTATGTCATTTTTTTGATCCTTGAGTTTTTAGCCATTTTGTTTTTGTTAGTTTTACTACAGTCTATTTCAATTTATAGTATTTTCTGTGAAAATTCCAGTAAAACTGCACTTGAACTGGTTTCCTCAGACCTAATTATAAGAAGAAAATTTATTAAAAAGCTTCAGACATTTGGGAACTTATTCCTCACTTTATATGGTTGATAATATGATAATTTAATCTTGTCCTCAAGTTGTCCTATTGTGTGGTCAGGCTGATGATTTCACTTCATCTGATCTTTTTAAGGTACTTAATATGTTTCTGGCAGTCTGATGATTCTATCATCATGTGTGTAGTTGTAATGTTACTTCCTTTTTGTCATGTCTTTATTCCTACCTTGTAACTTATGATAGAAAGGCCAAGGTTTAAGGGCAGCAATTCATTATATCAAGGTAAATTTAATCAAATACATTGATGCCGTTGACAGGTGGCAGGTAATCTATAAAAATAACTCCTTCTGACAATACCAAGGAGCTTTTTAATGACTTTTGTCCTAGCTAACTTAAACTTACCATTTTGTCATTGATAGAATAGTTTCTCCTAGGAGTAATAAATATAGATGCCTCATTTTCAATGCCATTTTATTTATCAGAATTCCCCTTCCTCATTTCTTTACAATTTGATTTGTGGGCCCTTTGCTTTTATTATGAAATTCCATTTGAGTCAGCATACAAATATGTATAAAGTGAGTAATTCTATTGATCAACAACAAACAACATTTGAGGAAAAAGTATCAAACATACAAAATGCTTGTCAACTAACCTAAACTACTTGTATTTTCAAAAGAGAAAACAAAGCTATTGATTAAAGTGACAGGAAATTTGACATTAATACACAAATAATATGATGTGAATAAATCAGAAATGTCATTATTTTTCCATTTATGAATTATTGCCAGTCCTGTAAGCATAGATGATCTCCACATAAAAAATAAGGAAGTGAAATCTCCATCTCTCCTTTGGGGGCATGCAAAGAAACAATAATTTCATCTTGTCTACCCATAATTGGGGTCCCAAACTTATTTTCATAAAACAATGATTAACAGAAGCCTATAACACAGTTATCAACTAAATTAGTTCATAGCCCTAAAAATATCTTGGTTCACCCTCGTAAGCTTTGCTTAGTTTCTTTAATGCCAGAATATTCTCATCATGCCATATGTCTGTAGGGTTGATTTTCACACTGTAAAAACAGTATCTGTGGTTGGCTCGGTTCCAATTCATACCAGTGTTGAGAAAACAGTAGAAATAATAATCACTGCCAGCATTACGTTTGTGAGACCAGCCTTATAAAGCATTGTTGTGATTCCCCTGCCCAGTCGTACATGCTTATGTTGCCTAAGGTTGCCTTCCCCATCTTGTGTGATTCAAGTCAGGTCCACTCAGTTGTTGGTCAAGGAGGCAATGTGAAGTGCATTCTAAACTGAGACATGCCCTGAAACATAAACCACTAAAATCCAGTTACTAAAAAGTTATGTGTAAAAAATGACTCAAGCTGTGAACCTTCAAAGAAGTTGAGAGAACATTAGATGAAAATGGTGGGTTTATTAGATATGTGGCCTTTTGCATGTCATATAAATTTCCTTGGTTACAATTTCCTCAATTACAAATTATGAATAATTTTTCTACCATACACATATTATCTCAAATATGTGACATAATATTTTAAATGTCTGTCACAGTGCTTGTAGCATAATAGGCATCCAATACTTTCACTTACAGTTGTTAATGTTTTGTTATCACTCTTTTTATTCATAAATACATTTGATAGAATTTATTATTAAGGGCTATTATCTTATAAGGCAGCTTTTCCATCAAAATAGATTGCATGCTCCCATGCAGTGGGATTCGTGCTGCATTTTCCAAAATGGAAAAGGTCAACCACAGAAACAAACTCTCTGGCCTAAACAATCAGGACAGAATCTGATTCAAAACATTACTCTTTATAGATCTAATATTTGAAATAAGATAATTCCATATTATCTGATTTGTTAGACATCTTTTGTAATTGTAAAAGCATAGGTTTTTCTCTTCATCTCCTCTCTTTGTTTTATATTCTATTGTTAATCTATGTATTCTCATCGTAGAAAAATTATCTATCTGTTCTATTGATCCTTCTAGAACTACCATATCTTCAGAATTTCTATGGAACACTACTGATTATTATCGAGTTAAATCCAGGACCCCCCTGCTTAAACCACTATTTCCTCATAGACCAGTTGCAATATAACAGAGCACCTAATCTGTAGATATAGGAAGGGACTTGAGGATTCTGAGTTTTCCAATTTCCCTCCTAATCAATGCTGTCTTAACTACTATTCCCCCTTTTACATCAATGTCAATAAGACATACAACAATCTATCTGCTTCATTTCTAAACTCCTGGTCACTCTCCCCACCACAACTCCATACCACTTATTAATGATTACACATCCTTTTGATTTCCCTCTCCACTTCTCTTGCCCTTTTTCTGGGTGATTTCTATAACAATGTATATGGCTTATCCACCTCTTGAGTAGACACAAAGTCTATATCCTTCAAAGAATGATCATTCTTATTTCAACTCATACCCCAATCATCCTGGACATTGTTATTTTCCAGAACCACTCCATTTGTTTTAATTATAATTATAAACAATCTCATGCCCTTATTCTCACTTCCAATCCTCCCTTCTTTCTCCTTCATTCTATCAAAAGCTGTAATCCAGCCTCATTAAATCTTCTTCCAAACATTTTTCCCTCAATTTTTTTCCCAAATTTCCAGCCACCTTTTGTCTTTAATTCCATTTATATGTATTAAAAATCATATAATCCTTCATTTAAACTATTATTGAAACATTATGCTCAAGAATCTTACTCCATGGTTTTTCTATTTCACCAAGAACACAGTACACCAACCCGGGATCAATCCAACTGTTATGGGCTCAATGCTTACGTCCCCCTCCCAAATTCATGAGTTGAAATCCTCACCTCCAATGTGTATTAGGAGATGGGGCCTTTATGAGGTGACTAGGTCATGAGGGTGGAACTTCCATGAATGGGATTAGTGCCCTTAGAAAACAGACCTCAGAGAGCAACCTCATCCCTTGCACCATGTGAAGACACAGGGAAAAGACTGCCATGTATGAACCAGGAAGTAGGCCTTCATAAGACACTGAATCTGCTGACACCTTGCTCTAGGACTTCCCAGCCTCTAGAACTGTGGGAAATAACTTTTCATTGTTTGCAAGCGACCCAGTCTGTGGCATTCTGTTATAACAATCCAAGTGGACTAAGACACCAACCGTTTTGATAAATGGAAAACAGATAATCACAAAAGAAAGGGATGCAGAGCATGTTAGAAACTGTAATAGATATTTAGGACTTTTACATAAATCTAAGTGGGAAGGATTTATCTCACATAATAATACCTAGAGGAGTAGAGGGAAAGGAGAAGAAAAGAGGGGGGAAAAGACTTTCATTTCTAAACACAGAGAATATAACACTATTACCATCATATTTTAATGATTAAAATATATTGGGGTGACAATGGTCAACAAAACTACATAGGTTACAAGTGTACAATTCTATAAAATGAGGTTACAATTAAGTTTGCGAACTTGTTGCAGTGATGTTGCTTACCTTTTTGATATCAGAGGGATTATTCATTATAAATTTGTACCAACTAGACAAATAGTTCACCAAGTTTATTATTTGGAAGTACTGAAATGTCGGGCCCACACAACTGAGCAGTGGGAGTGGAGAAGGGATGGCAAAAGGTTAAGAAAGAGAGGCACAAATGAGAGAATGTGCAGTTTGGGGCCATGGGACCCCAGCCTCGTGAACTGGAAGCCCCAAATCGGGCCTGACTGCTCCTTTTATTATCTGACACATATGCAAGGGTCAATGTAGCTTCCACGGTCTGCAAGTCTGACACCCAAAAACATAGCTCAGGGCCAAATCCCCCACACCTGCATTACTGGAGGTCCCATGAGGTTATAGTCATGCACCTCTTAAGAGGCTTACTGATAAGGATGTACCGAGGACAGATATTATCATATCAATAGGTCATTTCACAAACAGGCTGTCAGAACCGGAAACAAGGGGTTCACAACCTATTTCTGTCAACTCATGATTCCTCCTATTGGCACCCACTAGTACCCATTGGCACCCACGGGCACCCACGCAGCCGTGTCTGGCTTAGGTTGACCCTCCCTTGAAGGATCTTATTTATCATTGACTAACTGGCCATCCTTTGAGGCCAAAAAGGGATATATACAATAATCATGATCTTGAAGTAATGATCTGTCTTTATTGAAAGGTGCATGGAGGCAGACAGGCAGGCTATAATGTGACACTGAAAAGGCTGCGTGAAAAAGTTAGACAACCTGAACTTTTCTCTAACAATTCATGGCTCTTGCATCACGACAATGCACCGGCAACATCGTACTTTCTGTGAGGGAGTTTTTAGCCAGTAAGTAAACAACTGTATTGGAAAACCCTCCCTACTCACCTGATCTAGCCCCCAATGACTTCTTTCTTTACCCGAAGATAAAGGAAATATTGAAAGGAAGACATGTTGTTGACATTCAGGACATCGAGGATAATACGATGACAGCTCTGATGGGCATTCCAGAAAAAGAGTTCCAAAATTGCTTTGAAGGGTTGACTAGGTGCTGGTGTCAGTTCATAGCTTCCCAAGGGGAGCACTTCGAAGGTCACTGTAGTGATATTCAGCAATGAGGTATGTAGCACTTTTTCTAGCATGAGTTCAGGAACTTAATAGTCAGAACTTCATACATCATTTATGTATTGCATTATGTATTCATCACCTGGAGTCAGTTTTACTAGGTTCAATATTGTGTAACAGAAATAATAACTTTATAAGATAAATAGTTAACATCAAGACACGTAGAAACTTACAGTTTCTTTAAGAAATTCTAAGAACTGGTTTTAGGAATCATGTGGATTACTTTGAAATAAGTTTTCCAAATCACTGCTTTAGATGAAATGTTAGTTATATGCTTGTAAATAAACTATTTTAACACCATAAACACCATCCTGTAAGGCATGTCATTTTCAGTGTTTCTAGATATTAACCAAGAGAAGAGCTAGTTTAAATATATATATAATATACCTCAGCTCTTAGATAATTGTGATAGTTGTGTATAGTTGGCTGCACCCTGTTTTTAAACAAATCATGTGTAGGAGGAGATGTGCCTGCTTTACCTAGCTTTTAAGTATTGAAATTATCAGATGCTAAACAATAACCATATTCAAAAATTGACTGATGCTTCAAGAATATAAACTCTTTAAAGCAAGCAATATATATGCATTTCAAATGCAGGAAATACTATGTTCTAATATAAAAATAATAGCACCATAAGTTTTAAAGAAGTGAAAGAAAGAAAAAAAAACCTCAATCTGTTCTCATATTCATGTTCTCTTTAGGACAGACAAAATGAACACTGTGACTGTGTGTGTATAAACCTGCCAAACCTCTTAATGGAGAACTGGGGAGATAATTTCACAGCAAAATCTCCAAAAGGTAGGAGAGAAAGGCCTGCCGTATCTCAGGCAGAATTACTTTTACAACAATATTAGAAAATATTACTCTTTAAAAAGATAGAAGTAAATGCAATTTTATAACTGGTGGGAGAGATTGAAGAGAATTCTTTTTTATGAAAGTCTCAAAATACAGTCCATATCTACCCAGTTCAAAAAGGAACAGGAACAAAGGAAAGCAAAATCAACCCTATAATTGGTTATAAAAATAGTAAAGGAATGATCGTTTTTCCATCTCTCACATCACACAAAAACATGATGTGATATTTTGAAGAGTAATTGCAAAATCTTTGTGAAATATGGCATTATCTTTATGAACTACAATATTTCCCAAAGAGACTTTATAAAATTTAATTTAGTATAAACATAATTTGAAATTAAAATGCATCCTTAGGAGGAAGCATGATGTAGTGAAAAGGCTACTGTATTTGAAGGGAAAAAAAATGTGAATTTGAGTTACCAATGTTCATTCATTAGCTACATTGTATCCTCACTTATGAAGCATGATGTCTTTATGAGAAACATCACAGGATTATTATGGTCATTAAATGGAGTGATGTTTAATTTTTAGTAAACCAGAAAGCCCTATAGGAATACAATATATGATTATTATCAGCTGCTAAATTAATAGAGGTAGAATGAAAGGAATTAACATTTGTTGATTACTTAATGTGGTGTTAAGCAGTGAGGATGTATTACCTCATGAACTCCTGTGTTCATATGCAACAAAATTACAAAACAACCAATTTTACAAAGCAAGAGGAGCGACATTGAAAATGTAGGATCTTTTTTGCAGCTTTCATTACTTCTACTCTCAAGGCCTCTGAAGATCCAATTCATACCTTGTAAATTCCTGAATATGATGCATTCTTTGGGTTGAGATGTCTATACACAAATATTCTTTTATAAAGCCTCCATGGGATCAAAGATCATTATTCATAGAAGGCTTGTGGTATGTATGAGTCCCCATTTTGCTACCTGTTATCATAAAGATCCTACATTTTCAATATCCTTCCTCTTATCTTATAAAATTGGTTGCTTTGTAATTTTGCTGCATATAAACTACTTAAAATTGTGTGTGTATGTGTCTGTGTGTGTGTGTGAGAGAGACAGAGAGAGAGACAGAGAGAGAGAGAGAGAGAGAGAGAGAGAGAGAGAGAGAGAGAGAGAGAGAGAGGAGGAGAGAGAGAGAGAGAGAGAGGAGGAGAGAGAGAGAGAGAGAGAGAGAGAGAGAGAGAGAGAGAGAGAGAAGAGAGAGAGAGAGAAATTAATTATTTAATTACATCTAATATCAGCAAAATCTACCAATGTACATACTGGTTTATAAACACTTAGAAGCCCATATGCTTGGTGCAGCCACTATGGAAAACAGTATGGAGGTTCTGCAAAAAATTAAAAATAAAATCATCTTATGACCCAGCAATTCCACTCCTGGGTATTTATCCAAAGAAATGAAAAACACTAATTTAAAAAAATATCTGCACCCCCCTATGTTCACTGCAACACTATTCACAATAGCCAAGATATGAAAACAACCAAAATGCCCATCAATAGATGACTGCATAAAGAAGATGTGATATATATATATATATATATATATATATATATATATATATATATATATATATATATATAATATATAAATGGAATGTTACTCAGCCATAAAAAAGAATGAAATCTTACCATTTGCAACAACGTGGATGGACCTAGAGGGCATTATGCTAAGGGAAGTAAGTCACAGAAAGACAAATACCATATGATCTCACTTATACATGAAATATAAAGAACAGAATAAACAAACAAACAAATCAGAAATAGACTCTTAGATACAGAGAACAAACTGATGGTTGCTAGTTGGGAGGTGGGTTTGGGGGATGGGTGAGAAAGGTGAAGGGACTAAGAAGTATATGTAGTTACAAAATAGTTAACAGGAATTTGAAGTGCAGTATGGGGAATATAGTCAATAATACTGTAAAAACTATGTATAGTGTCAGATGGGTACTGGACTTACCAGGGGATCACGTCATAATTTATAAGAAATGCCTAACTACTATGCTCTATACCTGAAACTAATATAAAATAGTATTAAATGCCAACTATAATTTTAAAAATAAAAATATGTAGTCATGGGATGTAAAGTACAGCATAAGGAATGTAGTCAATGGTATTGTAACAGCTATGTACAGTATCAGAAGGGTAGTAGACTTGTTGGGATTATCACTTTATGATGTATATAAACGTCTAATCATTATGTTATTTAGTACACCTGAAACTAATAATAAAAAAGGGCAACTTAAAAAAAAAAAGAAACCCATGTGCACATAGAAAAAAAAGTGACTTGTTCATAAAAAAGAAATACAACTACAGACTTTCTAAGAGTCACTTTCCATTTATAAGATATTGTTTTATGCACAATGCTATTATCCTCAGCATAATGTATCTCAGATTATTCTTTTCTGAAATTCTATTTAATTGCAACAATAAATTTCATTCATATATTCTCTTTTACCCATGTACTATGGTCATTTGCTTTCAGTTTTAAAAAAAATCAGGAAGACTTTTTGGGACATTGCATTAATATGATATTATATCTTCCCTTTATTTTTTAATGGATTATTTTAGGATGAAAGATATACATTAAATAAATTTAAAAGAACGGCTATTTGCAAACATGTGTTTGTATGTATGTGCATGTATTTCCTAAATACCTATCATAAAAATAAATCTTAGTAATGGCTAGTTGAAAAACATTTTTTTCATTGCTATAACTGAAAAAAAAAATTGAAAGGTAGACATCTATTTCTCTTTTTGTAGATATTCTAAAAGAAAGAAAAAAGAGTAATAAAATCATAAAAATAAAAGCTATTCCGGTTGAGGGAAATAAAGGATGGCTCAAGAGTTGCTTTGTAAATGATAACCAAAAAAATTAAATGCCCACATTCATCTTCTAAAGTAAATACATTGAAGTAGACAAAAATATATTTGAAAATTAAAGATAATAAACAAAAAGATAATTGTATTAATATTGTGTGGTAAGCTAAAAAATGGCCCTTGAAAAGATCATTTTATTAGTGAAAGAAGTGGAATATTAAAACACTGATGAAACAACATAAGGCCTCATTCACACATTACTTGTATAGAGGGATAACTGGTAAACATTTTGAAGAAAAAGTATTGACTAACTTGCATAATACATAAAATAATCAACAAACAAAAGAGTAAAATAAAAATAAGTGATAAGTAGCTCTTAAAGTATTATAAATATAGGCAAAAGAAAACAATCAGAGTCCTGGAAAGTCTTTTTAATAACGAATTGAGCATGAAATCACTGTCTTTGAGTTAAAAAAAAAAAATCTAAAGTAATGTATGTTTGACTCACCTTTGCCTCAAAGGATATATGTTGGCTTCCAAAAGAGAAAGGAGACTAATTATGAAAACTGAAAAAGTATGAATCAAAACTCGATGTAAGGCTTCAAGCCAACAGACACTATTACTTGAAAGAAGGGACCTGAATATAGCACATTTTAAGATGGCAGCTATTCTGAAGCACAGTTGATATCTCAATTTATTGTCCTTTTTGTGTCTACAGAGATAATTTGTTCTGCTCTCAGTTGCTTATTACAGAATCTCTGCTGTGTAGTGTTGAACATCAAGATTGCCCTAAATCTAAATAAGTGTATTAGCTGCTCACTTGTGTACATTGATATGGATTTATTTTATTGTCATTCCCTAAAGCATGCATATTTTGCAAAAGAAGTTGACTTTGATTTTTAACTTGGAAAATTATTATGCTTTAGGTTTTATCTTCAACTAAGTGATGGCTGTGCAAATTTTATGAATCTGCCCAATAGTTTCTTGGTGAGAGAAAAGAATTCAGTCTAGCTGTAGTTCCACAGAATCTCAAGTTTTAGAATGACTCTTGGAAGTTTCACTTCCACCAGACATTTCCCTTAGCAGAGGTGGTGATTAGACAAATAGGTATTGAAAATGTTAATTGTTAATACAGTGATATCATGCTACATTCAAACCACAACTGCTAAACTTTATCTGTATTTTATGGCTGAACTATTCCGTATTTGGTGTGCCACAGATATAGACAATGTGTGTGTGTGTGTGTGTGTGTGTGTGTGTGTGTGTGTGTGTGTGTGAAAAACATCTCATAACTATCTTTGTTTGTTTTATTGTTTTCCCTATTTCTACAGCTCCTCTCTGGCCATGGTAGACTAACCATGGTTGGTTTGTTAATGCCTAACATTCATGCAGTATACAATACACATGATAATATCAGGCAGCTAATAGTGGAGGTTTCAAATCAACTTCTGATTACTTGCTCTATAATTTTCATCTTCTCAGTATTCTCCCTCCTGGGTCCTCTCCCCAGTTATTTCTCTTTTAAAACTCTTTTTACCTCTATCTTCAAAAAGGGAGTACTCTTCAGAAGTCACAAAAGCTGTTGAATGGTACCTAGGACACTTTTTGGAGTTGTAATTTAACTATTGTAGATTTCTCAAAATACTTTAGAGATTATTTCACTATATTTTCTTATTTTCTCTGATTCAGATAATGTCTTTAATATTTTTGTGGTTTTTTTCCTAAATAATATTGATCAATACTTTAATTTTAAGTATGGAAAAATGATAATGTTAGCAAAACTTAATTTCTTCTGATGTAAATGAGCTATTAGAAATGAGAGATTCAGAGAGAGCAGTAAGAGAGACAGAGACAGAGAAGATGAGATCTTTGTGGCTTGAAGAAAAGACTTATAGGGGCAAAGTTTAAAGAGAAAATAAATACAATTTTTTAAACTTACAGTTGCTGGCAAAAAATCAGACTGAAAATTGGCAATGGAATCTATTGAATTATTGCATGTAATAATTGACGAGGCATTGATGAGGTCTGGCTCAGCTACCATATGGCTTGAATATGAATTCTGACATTTCCTTGGGTAAGGTATTTAACTACCCTTGGCAACATGTTTACTGTTGGGAAAGTTATAACCATTATGGGTATGAAATAAAAATGTAGCAGATTTTAGGTTATGTGAATATTTCTCCCACATATTCTCAGGAGAAAAATGAAAAATATATCATGTACCTTCAGTAATAATTATATCAAGTCCAAAGCTTCATTGTATTTTTATGTATCATTAATATTAGAAAAATGCTTGCTATTCGCTATACATATTATTGGAGCAAAAATGTAGGAAAATGTGGGCCCTTTAATTATTAAATGTACAGCAGTTTATAATCATTATGAATACTGATCTAATTGTGAATATTTTAATTTAAATTTTGGTTGGCTATTTTGTAAAGGTAGAAGCATATAATGAAGAAATTTAAGTCAAGGTTAACAATGAAATTATGGTAGAAGTTCAGGAGTTAGTCTCTGACAGGTATTAGAAGTTCATATGAGCATGTTGGTCTGGAAATGGTAAAAGTAGGTGAATAAAAGACTAGAAATTAAAAGGAACTGATGATGTGTTAGGAGGTCTGCACTATGTCCACAATATCCCAGTACAGTGAGATCATGGCTATGTCTGTTCATATCAAATTCTGCTACATTCAATAAATGGGAAATGTTATGTTGATAAAAGAATGATTAACAAATCTGGCTACAATGTACGATGCTTAGATCCAACTCAGCACCCATCTGATATGATTCTAAGAGAGTTTTGCTTAATATAAATTTCAAAATAATTTGCAAAAATTCTGTTGACATATTTTAATGAGACATTACCAATAAGACATTACATTCAGTTACTTATTGAAAGAGATTAGAGCTTAGATTCAGTTAGCCTGAATTTCATCCTTGTATCTGCCATTTACTATGTTTTTGATATTGAACATGAATCTTCCCTTCTCAAGGCCTATTTTCTTAATTGAGTCTGGCCTTCAGAGAAGGCATTCACAATCTTTTTGTTCTTTCTTTTGTGTGCTGTGTTCACAAAAACAGTGGTGAATCTTTTTGAATTGCGGTTCTTATTCATCATTTTATTAATTGTCAGTAACAGTTGCTTAACTAAAATAAATACTTTCATAGGACTTAGTGCATACTATAAGAAAGAATATTCTACCAATTTCTTTCTTTTGGAGAATGCTGGAAAATATAGTTATTGGTTTGCCATTTCTATTGATCTACTCTTCCTATTATAATGTAGAATAGTAGACTGTATTGTAATTATTTACTATTTATTAAAAGTGTAAATTTCCTAAAGTCTTGTCATTAATATTAGATTGGGATGCATAATGTTCACTTCAAAAATTGAGATGAATTAATGAGTATTACATATTAAATATAAATTCATTTATTATGCCAAAATAGTTTAAATTGTGCTACAATTTGTAAATTGCCTGAAATTTTTTAAATCAAAACTTTCTCATCTAAATTCATCTGTTTATTATTTTGTCCTCATTTTATTTGACACACTGGTATGCTTTGATAATAACAGAGTGTACAACTCTAGCTTACCTTTTATAAAGTAATTAAGAAACAGGTTTGTTAATAGTTATAAATCATCTTATTTAGAGAAGTGTGCTTGTCTTAAGAATAATAGTTCAACATTTGTGACAAAATAGGAGAATAGCTATCACCATATATTAAATTGGAACCTTTTCTTTTTTTTTTTTTTAAAGATTTTATTGGGGAATTGGCGGAGGGGAACAGCACTGGGGAATCGGGGAAGGGGAACAGACAAGTTGCTGTCTTTTTGTTCTTCAGTTTAGTTGCGGAGGATGTTGCTTCACTGTTGGTATCGTCATTGTGCTCTTCCCGGATGGGGCAGATCCGTCGCTGGCCTCTGGATGTCGCTCACCGCGGCTATTGGCAGCTCATGCTGGCTGCCAGCCACTCACGCTGACTGAGGGCCACTCACTGTAGCCTATGGCAGCCCACTGCAGCAGGGACTGCAGCCCACACCATCACCGGGGCTCGCACAGCCCAGCTCCAGGTGGAGCTGTTGTTAGCAGTAGAGGGCAGTGTCACTGGCCCTCATGTGGGATCCGAACTGGGGCCGCTGGCATCCCAAAACCAGAGCTTAACCAATGCGCCACTCGGCCATCCCGGAACCTTTTCTGATAATACAAAACATGGCATAGAATTCCACGAGTGCTTAATAATACTTTTTTATCTTATTCAGTGAAAGCAGAAACTGAAACATATATTTTAAACATTGACACCTTAATTCACATTTTGTTTTGTTAATTTCACAGTCATGTAGAGGATACTTTAGAAGGACAGCAACTTGGAAAAAGCCTAGTCTCAGTTTTATAAGGAAAAATGGTGTCGTAGAAAGGAGATGATCTTTATTTTGGAGACAGCCTGGGTTCAAATCCCAGTTACCAGTTTTAGTAATTTTGAGGAAACAAGATTATAGGATTATTTGCAACTAAGTGAGATCTTGAATTCAAAATTGTCCTCAAAGGAGAGGTATGAGTTGATACTTATAAAGTAAATAAAGTAGTTCCTGGTGCATACGAGCATTCAAGAATTAGCTGTTATTGTTATTTGAGAAATGTGAATTCTTTGTGTGTGATGTTTAAAGAATAAAAAAATTAAGGGCACAAATGTTTTTCAATTTTATTAGTGTGGAATCCATTAAATCAATTACCCATCTAATTACCCAGATAGCAGCTTATCCTTAAAGGATGAAATGTGTAATGGCCAATACGTTTTGTAAGTATCCAATAATATTAAAACTACACATAATTATTGTCTAATTAAGAGTGAGTTAATCTATAAGAAAAATAAATAAAAATTAAATAATTTATTAGTATAATTATCTTATGAAAACCATTTCATATATTTGAATAATATAATTAGTATTTGAGATCAAATTTTACACACACACATATACAAATATACATACAAAGATTGGGATCATTCACAAAATTATTGTTCACTTAAAATTGGCTCATCTAGGGTCGGCCGAGTGGCGTGGTGGTTAAGCGCTGGCTTGGAAAGCCAGTGGCCCCGGTTCAGGTCCCACATATGAGGGTCAGTGACACTGCCCTCAAAAAAAAAAAAAAAAGAAAAAGAAAATTGGAATTGGCTCATCTAAAATTCTTCACAGCTGGAAGTATAAAAGTATCTTAAAAATCTAGAAACAGGTTAAGATTTAAGATGATTAGGTTACAGGATTTATTTAATTTGCCCAATTCAACTTTATTACTAAAATCATACATATCTAATGTGACATAAATAACTCTTTACTTGCACCAAGCCAACCAAAAAAGATGGAGAATATTTTTAAAATCATTTTTAAAAGATTAAAAACTTGGACCCTAAAATTTGTCCTAAAAAAAAAAAAAAAATCCAGATATACTTTAAAATGACTGCATATAGTTAGTTTGTCATTGCAACATCACTGTAATTTTGACAAATTGGGAACAACCCAACTGTCTAAAAATGAAAAATTGGTTTAGTATATTGTGATTTATCTGCAAGTGCAACATTATTCAACTATTATACAATGATATTTTATTTTTTTTAATTTTTTTTATTTTTTTTAATTAGTTTCAGGTGTACAACACATTCTGTCATGTTAAAAAAAAATGTTACAAAATATCATGATCACAATTTTGTAAAATATAGAATGCGAGATCCATGGAAGCAGCTACTGTGAGTGCTATTCACTGTCGTACACCTTCTGCCAAGACCAATGCCTCAAAAAAAGTAGGTGTCAGTTACCCTGAATGAATGAATGAAAAATAAGACAAAAAAAAAATCCACAGTGGTAGAAGAGTATAATAAGCACTTTGTGAAATATGTAAATACAATCTGCATTCCAAAATTAAAGTAATACACTGTTTTGCTCTTGAAACCTTTATGAAGAAAAGATAATGTTTTTTATCATGATTATCATTATTAGTTGTGAAACTGTCTTTTGTGAAGACACTAAAATGAGGTAAGACTTCCATTTTGCTACTGAACACCTTTGTTCTCCTGTGAAATCATCTGGTACAACAAATTGGTGGTTCGTACCTAGATCTACGGGGCATGCTTGTTTCTGGTACAGCACATACTGGCTGTCAGTGAGCGGATTCAATGTGTTAAAATGATTGCACACCACGGAAACATAGACAATATGTGCCTAAACCATTTATTTCCAGGGAGAAGTCTTTCATAATTTAGCATTAGTTCCATACTATCTGGAATGGATGTACCTGGTAAAGAGTTAGAATACCCACTTATCTGATTGATAAAGAAAATAGAAAGATAACTGGTTTCTTCATTTAAGAGAAAAGATCGATTAACATTTCTTAGGCATCAAAGCCTTAGAATAATTTCAGCACTCAACTTTTCATTTAGTCTGAACAATATTTCTTGACATGAATATTTATTACGTTTTCTCTGATGCTGGAGTTTCAGGGAACTCAATAAATGACACCCTGTTTTTCTGTTACTGACTTATGAACCAATTGAAAAAGAGAAATCAGGCAAGTGGAGATAAAATGTTAGCTCTCTTACTGACTCTAAAAACAAACAAAAACTAGTATACTAGGACATAGATACGGGGAAACAAAACTGTTGAGCAGAATTAGACTCACCCACCATTAACCGGCTCTGCTAGAAAACCACAGACCTTGTTTTCAAGAATAGACCTTGATCATTGAACTTGAAGGAAGGTCAAGAGCAGAGCAGAGAGACCACAAAGGTCCAAGTGGAGAGGCAGAAGTACATAATCGTCACCCAGATATTTTACTCCCCCTTTCAATAGAAATAATGAAAGTATAGAGAGAAGCAAGCGAGTCATCTCCCTCATAAAACTAGGAGAATAAATTGTTTTCCTTATCACATATATCAGTAGTTTCCCATATAAAGCAAATGCAGTCATTAGTGACTAATCAAGTCTTATTATTTTCATGCTTTTCCCAAACAATTTTACACCGACTTTTTGGATAAAGTTTTAGGGAGAAAGTAAAGCAAAAATAATTGTGAGAAGCAGTTGATTTTAGACATATCCTCAGGTTTAAAAGGAGTGGTTTCCTTTTTTTAAGAAGGCCCTTGGAGTAAATATTGTTATATAAAATAGATGGAAAGATAATATGGATTTGCACTTACATAAAAGACATTAAATTGCCAAAGGTAATATTAATCCCAAAGTAAATTTTCTGCCCCAGTAAATTTAATTACAACACTGTTCTGGACCACAGCATGTGATTTTATTTTTATTCTTATTATTTTAAATGCTATTCTACTAATAGTCTTTCCAACTTCACTTGGTACCTTGTTTATCCTCTGGCTACAGAGCCAAAAAAGAAAAACAAAGAAAAGAAAAGAAAAGAAAAGAAAAGAAAAGAAAAGAAAAGAAAAGAAAAGAAAAGAAAAGAAAAGAAAAGAAAAGAAAAGAAAAGGAAAGAAAAGAAAGAAAGAAAGAAAGAAAGAAAGAAAGAAAGAAAGAGAAAAAGAAGTAAATAGAAATTCTTCCAAAGGTTTTCCTATTGCTTTTATTTGTTAAAAGAATATGTGCTTGTAACATGCCTACAAATATTTCTCTAGTTTGACTACTAATTGCAATCCTTGAGATGTTCTTGAAGAAACCAAGAACAAATAATAAAATGCAGTGTTTCTTTTCCTACTATTACAGTATGATCTTCTCGTATCTCAATATGTAGGCTACTATAGGGAGACATTTTCAGACAATATACCAATCCGTCATTTGTCATTTAGCAAGAGTTTATTGAATTCTTTTTTATGTTCCAGTCTTTGTGTTACAATAAAACAAATCAATGTAAACTCAGAGAGTATATGTTCTATTCTATCAAAACTTATTAGTTGTGTAGTATAAAAATATTGGTAAAAAACGGATTTAAAGTCAACTGTATTCCTTTCATTCACACAAACATGACATTTTATTCCCTCACACATGCGTGTACGTGCGCACGCACACACACACACACATTTATGTGCATTCACAAGTGCTTTTGATAAAGTGTTGATTTTTACATACAATCTCTAAATGTGTGGAATACAATATTTAAAGCAAATTAATTAGACATTTTATTAGTAGTAATAGGACATTATTAACATATTATGTAAATGCATGTATTCTTCTTTAAAAGAATAAGTGATATATTTGTTTAAAAAGGATTTGACTAGATCATATACTGTAGCCTCTTTCAACTTTACAATGAAATACCAACAAAACTACAATAAAAATGGAAACATGTCACTATTAAAAAGTAAGATTCAGGGGCCGGCCAAGTGGCACATTGGTTAAGAGCTGGTTTGGGAAGCCAGCGGCCCAGTTCGGATCCCACATATGAGGGCCAGTGACACTGCCCTCTACAGCTAAGATGGCAAACAACAGCTCCACCTGGAGCTGGGCTGCTGTGAGTCCCCGGCATGGCATAGCTGCAGCCTCTGCTGCAGTGGGCTGCCATAGGCTAAAGTGGCCGGCAGCCAGCATGAGCTGTCAATAGCCGCAGTGAGCGACCATCCAGAGGCCTGCTACCAATCTGCCTCACCCGAGAAGAGCGCAATGACGATACCAACATGGGCCAGTGAAACAATGTCCTCCACAACTAGACTGAAGAACAAAAGGACAGCAACTTGTCTGTTCCCCTTCCGCGATTCCCCAATGCTGTTCCCCTCCCCCAATTCCCCAATAAAATCTTCAAAAAAAAAAAAAAGATTCAAAGCAACTTATGAAAACCTGAAAATTTTAGTACCTATAAAATTGATAATGTTGGGTTTAGAAAAAAGCATGTCTTTTGTTTGCTTCATGGAGCATCATGGGCCAGTGAGCTGCCGCTGAGCTGTCAACAGGTGGCAGGATGGCTCAGCTGGTGAGAGCACATGCTCTTAACAACAAGGTTACCGGTTTGACTCCCCCATGGGATGGTGAGCTGCACCTACCCACAATTAAGATTTAACAGGGCACCTTGAGCTGAGGGGCCCACGTGCTGCCCATGGGCGGCTGGATCATGACTGGACTTGGAGTTGAGCTAGCTGCACCCTTCACAGCTAAGACTGAAGGACAACAACTTGGCTGTTCCCCTTCCTCAATTCCCCAACACTGTTCCCCTTCCCCAATTACCCAATGAAATCTTTAAAAATAATAATAATTAATAATAATAATAATAATAATAATTCAGACCCAAGAAAAAGAGACCAACAAGCTAAAGACTCAAAGGCAAAAACTTTTTCCAAAATCAATTATTAAGAAAAGCATATTGAATTCTAGAAAATTTGTTCTTTCTCAGTAAAAGAAACATGTGAGGATTGAATTGGCTAATATAAAAAGACAAAAGAATTAACATGTAAGTGGGTAGATAAGAAAATGTATGAGTAAACTCAATTAAGGGAATAAGGGAAAAAATAAACAATGGAGAAAATTAAATTAGAAATATGGAGGATAAAAGTGAAAATTCATCAGACTAGAAAGAAAACCAGATTAAAGATTAAAATGACTCACTCCATGGATTTTCTATTATGTCAGAGTTAAGACTTCTGACTTGTTTTTGAATCCCAAAGAAGTTACTTCATTCTTCCCATAAATAAAACCCTGAGTCTTGCTTATCAATCCATATTTGATTTTGAAGTTGACACATGTACACGCACACACACACACTCACACACAAACACCCATCATTTATACCAGTGCTATCCTGTATAAAGCTGTAATTTTTGTTGGCTGATTTTCTTCTAAAAAACTCCACATAGTTATGATATTTACACTCTGACCAGTAGCAGGCACCACTGACACCTGGCTATTTCTGAATCAAGCGGTATTAAATCCAGGTTATGCCAGACCATTTCCATAGGATGAACCCTGATTCCTGCTGCTAAAATATGTTTTTTGAGGATGTCTAAGAAATGAACACCTTAAGTTATAAGCCTTGTCCATGAGTGAGTAAGCAAGCTGTGAACTGGAACACACAAAAAAGAAATTTGCAATAGATGCCAGAGAAACTGAGAAGCCAAGAAAGTGGAGATTGAACAAGGCAAAAATAAGAGAAAGACCAAAAAATTTTTCAAACTCCACGACATCAGTTATGATTCAAATTATGTCTTTGTGTCCTTTAAAAGTCTGTTACATAATCACATGTTATTGCCAACTTCAAAATATCATATATATTAATGTGTCTCACTATTTGTCCTGAGCATTTTATCAATTCAAGACATTACAGTTTTTTGTTTTTTTTAAGTATTGTATTTCCTGCTTTCTGGTCATTTTTTTTTTTCTGGAAGACCCTTTCCAAAACCCTCTCCTGGTCATCATACTGAGGTTATATGTGTTAATCATCTTCTCTTGCTACATACATAAACATCGAAATCAATGACTTTAAATATTGTCAGAGATAAATACAGCTGGATGTTAGTGAAAGCAGTGAAACGGATTTCATTCAGTAACCACTGACAGTAGAGAACTGAGCACTGTTCTGATGTGTGGAGAGGTGATTATTTTGTAGGGAGAAAGAGGGAATGTGGAGGCGGAACGACGCAGGGCTTGAGCAGAGTCGGAGCAGTGAAAAATCACAAAGAGGAGCAGTGAAAAATCACAAAGAATGAGAAGGGGCTGTTTGCCTGTGTGAAACCCATCTGAATATGCTAACTGGCACTTATCAGAGTTAGACTCCTACTTTCCCACAGTTACTGGAAGGCAGGTGTTGGCTAGAACAAACAGTAAATTCTTTCCACAGCTTTGATTTTTCTCAGGCAAGCACATTAAGGAGGGTAGGGATGCACCCTAGTTATGCTACTAGGAACTTTATTAGTGTTTATTCAAGTCTTTATAGGCCAATGTTGGCCTAGTTGAGAAGAGCGCTCAGAGGAGCCTGGCTAGAATTTGATCAAGGAGAGAGTGTCAATAGATATGAATTATTGTCTATCTGCATATGAAGCAATTCCTCTCCAAAACTATGCGTTTGCTACTTAGTATCTTTGACTAAATGTTCCACAAACTATAACATAATGGGTCAAAAATTAAACCATTTTCTCGAAAAATTAGGTTATATCCTAGGCTTCCTGTATTGGTTATTGAGACTGCAATCTGAACTATTCTGGGGGTAGAAATTATAGACTAAAAATGATCTCCCTTCTTCTCATCATACACACCCATCTCGACTTCAAGTCACTTAATTATTGCTTAGATGTGTCTATTGTATTTTCTTAATATATAAGTACACACTTCATTCTTTTGGGCCTAGATTCCAACAGAATCTATTTTTCTTAAATATTATATTTTCTTCCAGTCTCTTTTCTTCTTCAGCTCAGTAAACAAACCAGTTTTTACCTAGCCTACAGCAAAATCCTGGTTTAAATACATAATTTGATTTTTACCACCTATAATAAAATAATATAAATCCTTATTTATAAGATAATCACTTCATGAACTTGGTCCATGTTTCTTTCATTATTAACAAGTTACTCTGCATTCCATGTCAGAAAATGAGAGAGAGGGAGGGAGGGAAGAAGGGAGGGAGGCAGGGGGAGAGAGAGAGAGAGAGAGAGAGAGAGAGAGAGAGAGAGAGAGAGAGAGAGAGAGAGAGAGAGAGAGAGAGAGAGATTTTCTGCCTCTGTACATTTGCACTTATTATTTTCACTATGGAAATACTAGTCTGAGTTTTCTACGTCGTCAACTTCTTATTCCCGAATAAGATAAGGTGAGAATTTGGGAGTCTTAGAATAAACAGTGGTTTGATGCCATCTATTGAAAAGTCTAATGGTTTGATATTTATCTAAATAGGATTTTGTAGAAATACCTGGAAGAAACAATGGAGTTCTTTTTATCGATAATTATCTTCCTGGAGGGAAGTTCCCTGGCATAGCTAATCCCCATTGCTACAGAGAGTGGCTGTGTGATTGTCAATGGTTCCTGTTCTCAAATGCATACATGAGTCTGGGCATTTATTGTTAGTGTCATTATTAGTGTTATTATGCTCCTACCTGAAGAATGAAGGGATACACAAGAATCATAAGACATAATGAAACAAATTTATGCATATTCAACTGGTCCTTTTACTGAGTGTTTCTTAGAAATGTAGACCAAATTAATGTAATTCTGGTAAATCAGCTTACTTTAAATTTGATATGCATATGAAAGCATGTTTAAGAAAACAGTAAGGATTTTTTGTAAGGATGCTTTCTACTAAATGTTCAATTAAGGAAGTAATCTGTGAAAAAATGAAATATTGAATTTATAAAGCAAAGCTAAGCGATCCTAATTTGTTTATTTTGGTAAGCAGAAATCAGTTAGAAAGCAGAAATTTTATCACTTTAAAGCAATTCCTTTTCATTATGTCCACCTATTTTTTTTCTGTATATTTTATCCTGATTTATTTTTCTTCATAGAATTTATCACTATTTTATCATGCTACCATCCAATCTGTTTTTTATCTCTCTCTTTGCCCTCCCCACAACTTTCTAAGCTCCCTAAAATCAGGAACTTTGTTACCCCAGATTCTAGAATAGTGCTTCAGACAAAGCAGATACTGAATAAACATTTGTTGGATAAATGAATAAAAGAATGACATTTTCCTCTTGATTGTGAATTGCTTGAGAACAAATGAAATATTTTATCTGTGTATTACTCTTCTTATAGTATCATTTCTTGCCATGTTTCAGGCATTCAAATATTATGTAGTATGTAGCTACATAATATGAATAGATAGAGTTTACTAAGACAAGAAACTGTAAGACATTGAGAAGACAACAGGAGAGTTGAATGTGAAGTTCAGAGAAACTGATGAAGCAAGGTTAAAATAAATGGGAGATACATGCCAGGGGAAAAAAGATATGCATTGACACAGATGTAATACAAATATAAATTTTAGGAGGCAAATGACAAATGATATACATTCCATCAAGTGTTTCCTTCTTCTTGAACAGAATTACCTCCCAACAAGAAGTTTCCTGATTGCTCTCTTTTTTCTGCCAAGAGATGAAATATTCATTTAAGCAAGTAAAAATAAATAAACAAAATATTAAACCAAAAGACAAAAAACAATGAATGTTCATCTTTTAGTGGATTAGTATTTCCATCAAGAGTCTGCCAATGAAGTTTACAATTACTACACTTTCATCAGTATTTTTTTTTATGATCGTCATTAATACCACGTTTATTTTCTCCATTTGACCTAGTAGACCAGAGAACATGTCAACCCTGTTGATTGTCACATTTCTTCTTCTCTGCACACAAATACTTGATCTCTAGTATATTTAACATATATCCATCTATAAATTTGTGGGTTTATTCAATATTGTATGTACAGTAAGCCCCCAACGTACGAAAAAGTTCCATTCCGGGAGACCTTTTGTAAGTCAGATTCGTTTGTAAGTCTGACAAAGTGAGTCATACACCTCTGACGCTTCCTAGCAGTCCCCTCCACACCACCACTGCTTTTCTTCTTGCTTCTGGACATCCTGGGCTCTGATTGAGCACTGTGCTGATGTCCACTATCGCACTGTACAGTCAGCACACAGCAGCACTGTGACAATGTCCGGCAGACACGGGAGCTACTTCCATGATTTGTTCGCATCTCCGAATGTTCGTAATGCGAGGTCTATTCATATCTATGGAAGTTCGCAACTGAATGTTTGTAAGTCAGGAACTTACTGTATTTTTGAGTACTAATAAACCTCTCTATTAATTTTGTTCATTTACTATGCTAGATGAGTTTTACCCAAGCTTGAAGATAGATATTAGAGAGAGATCAGACATGATCTTGAAATCCTGGGGAACCAAAGGCAGAAAAATAGTCCCCAACTGTGATCATTGTTATGGAACCACCTACAAGATGCAACACCATCAGTTATCATTGCAGGGGTTGCAGAAAACTGTATTATTTTGTGGAAATGTACTCTTTATTGTGGTAAAATATACATAACAAAGTTTACCTTTTAGGTATTTTTACTTTTTTTTTTTTTTTGCATTTTGACCTAGTTTACCAGCTTCCACCCCTACCCTTTGCCTCTGGCAAACAGCACTCTGTTCTCTGTATCTATAAGATTTTTGTTTTGTTGTTTGTAGATTCCATATATAAGAGAGGTCATATGGTATTTGACTTCCTCTGTCTGACTTATTTCACTTAGCATAATGCCCTTGAGGCATCCGTGTTGTCTCAAATGACAAGATTTCATTTCTTTTTAGGCTGAATAATATTCTCACTGTATACAAATGTGCCTGGCATGGAGTACTTCTTCATAAATTGATGAAAAATAAAAACCTTTGATAATATTCTATAAATATTACTTTGGCATTAGCATGGCTATTATTACAGTCCCTCATATGGATCTTGATCTAATGATCTCTAGATCCTTGTTTGATACATTGCTGTAACAAAAGATAATAAGGAGTCATTCATATGCCTGAAAGTATGTGTTTTAACCTGTATGGGGGAAACATGATGGACTTGAGCTACAGGGTTCCAGACAGAATAAGCATAAAACTATCCCTTCACCAATCCAGTTTGATCTATTTATTTTTTCTGCCTCTAACATTCTCTGATATTGTCACTGTACATGCAAGTAAACTACAGTAAGAAAAATAAATAATGAAATATTTATACTGAGCAGGATGAGATACTGACGTGGATATTTCATTGGTTTTGACTTAGTGATCAGGTTGGATATCAGTAGACCAATTTTAAGTATGAATAATAGGGTTTTTATTTTTAATTTAACATATTTCCCTATTTGTCTGCATCTGTGAGTTGTTTCTTATTCCTTTACCATCAGACTGGTAGCAGCGAGATATACCATCAATGCAAAAGAATGCAATCTAGGCAGTTATCTTAGCTTTCCTTTTTGATAAATGGCCTTTCTGAATGGTTGAGAGTATTATAAACTGTGATAATGGAATATAATTTGTTTTATGTAAACCAAAGAAGCATGCTAAATTTGGAAATACTATCACATATGTTGATAAAAAGAAACTCTAAATATATTACTATAAAAAGGAACTCTAAATATAAATATATATTCCAATATATGTAAATTTGGAAATACTGCCACACATGTTGATAAAAAGAAACTCTAAATATATTACTAGCTGGTAATTGAAATATGGTTTCAGATGGGCTGTTTTTTCTGTTATTGGAACTTTCACAAAAAAAGACATACAGTCATCCCTCCATATCCATGGGTTTTGCATCCATAAATTCAAACATATTCAGAAAAAAAATAAGCCCAGAAGCTTCCAAAAAGCAAACCTTGAATCTGTCATGTACCATACACTATGCTGAATCTAAACAAATGAAGTGACGTATAAGCATACCCTACTGTAGGCTATATGCAAATATAGGTTCTATACAAATATATTGTCATTTTATACAAGGGACTTGAATAGCCACAGGTTTGGGTATCCATGTGATTCCTGGAACCAGTCCCTGGAACATACAAGGTATGTATATATTTATTATACATACCTAAGGAGGACTATATAATAAATATAACTCCCTCTTTGTGAAAATTAAATGAAATAAAACTGTTAAAGCTCTTAGCATTAATATATTAACATCACAATGTAGAACATTTACCATAAGCTCATGAGAGTGTTGAATATTCACTATCTTTGATCTCTATCCCAAGCAACTTTTGAATAATGCTTTTTTATTTTTCAAACAACTACTTCTCAAATCAGTCCTGAATTCCTTATTTATATTTCTATTTGATGTTACCGACATTGTAGCCTTTAAATCATGGTTAGGAACTTGATTTCTGAAATAAAAATGACTAAGTCCAAACTCCTGTTCTTCCATTTACCTTATGTATGACTTGAGTCAAATTATGTAACCTCTATATCCCACAATTTCCTCACATGTAAAATGGAATGAATACTTTATATAATGTTTGTAAACCAGATGATCCATAGAATGCACTGAGTATAGTGCTTGGTATGTAATAAGCACTCAATACATGATAGCTGAAAGAGGATAATAATTATTCCATAAATCACCTCTTTGTTTTAGGCTGTCTTTTATGGTTAACATTCTTACAGATTCTTATGGATAACTATCAACAAATATTGAATATTCAGAACGGTATTAATTTTTATCAAGTTAATATTTTCCATTCATTGCAAATTTTAAATTAGATGAATTGACATATACTGAATATGCCTTGGGGAATTGATCAAATTTTCAAAGTTTCAGAATATGAAATGTGAATACAAACGAACGTGATTATTCAATATTTGTTTATTTGGTATACACAGCCCTAACTTCTAACAGTAGGATTTAGAAATAAGGTCTTGTCAAATAATACAGAAAAACAATGAAATATAACATCTATCAGAAAAATAGAGTAATTGAGAAATGAATTTGTTTCTAGCACAGTGATTTTTCCAAAGATGAGTTGCCCCTGGCAGTTACTACACTGGAGCCTGCCAGGCCCTGACTTGTGGTTTTTAAAGGTTTACAGTCTCCTGAATGGCTGCTGTTAGCTGTTCAGTGTTCCGATAGGATGCCTGTTTTATCTACTCCCATTCTAGATATTGTTTCATTGAATCATATCAAAAACATTTAAAAAGACCATTTTGATTTTCTGACACTGTTTGAAAAGCAGACAAAAACATGTATGTATGTCTGAAGTGTGCTTGTGTGTTTGTGTGTGTATGTGTGTGTGTGTGTGTGTGTGCATGCATGGCTGCACATGCACAAATATGTGTGTGCAGCTGTATGAGTGCTTGGTTTTATTTTCTCTACCTTGATTATTGGTGATGTTGAATATTTAGTTTTAATTATTGATAATTTTTTTCTTTCTGTGTTTCTGTTTATGTCATATATTGTCTATAGTGTAAGAAGGGAAAAGAAGAGAGAGAAAGAGAGTAGAACTTTTAGAGCTGTCTTTCTCTTGTACTATCCCTATATCTAAAACTGCTCAGGAAAACCTAAGTCCCTTCAACTTTATGATGCTATCTAGCCCCAGATAATTATACAGCTAGTCTAAAAACAGCTAGAAATGCCCTAAAAACCTTTAAAAGCTCAAGTATTAGAAATCCTATACTCTAATCTTAGCCTGAAATCCCAAATCTTAGATTCGGTGAAACACCTTCTCTTGGTAACCTACTAAAGACGGCCACCACCCCAGAGATTCCACTCTTAGTTTCAAATTTGGGAATCCTATTCCTTTAATGATCAATTTTAAAGATTCCAAACAAAGCCTCCACAGAGATAGCTGAAGTGTCTAAAATACAATTGCTTGGTTGTATAGTCCCTAGTGTAATCTCAGGCAAGTGTGAGCAGACCAAGTTCCTACTACACTTAGCTCAGCAAGTAAGAGTCTTGCATCTTTACTATCTTCATTAGATTTAACCATATGAGTACAGATGCAGAAAAGAATATATGAACTCAAAGGCAGAGCTCAGAAGCTGTACCTTAATCACAACATTTTTCATAAAAGGCCATAAAATAATTGTACTCAGACCCTCTTCAAATCTTGTCTGAAACAGATTTTTTAGCAGCTATTGACAAAAAGAAGGGCCAAGAGAGTTGATAAGATTAGGATTCTGAGAATATCGTATTTCCTTTAGAGTCAGATTTCAGGAAGGTGTTTTCAAGACACAGGTCTGGCACACTGGTCCTTACCTTAGAACTTTCCAAGAAAAAGTATAGGCCCACCTTGGAGATATTGTGGGTTCAGTTCCTGACCACTGCAATAAATGAGTCACACAAAGTGTTTGGTTTCCTGGTGTATATAACAGTCACGTGTACACTATACTGTGGTCTATTAAGTGTGCAATAGCATTATGTCTAAAGACATGTACATACCTTAGTTTAAAAGCACCTTGTTGCTAAAAAATGCTAACTATCATCTGAGGATTCAGTGAGTCAGAACCTTTTTGCTCATGGGGGTGGGAGAGCGGGGAGATCTTACCTTCAATTTGTAAAGAATGAAACATGTGCAAAGCACAATAAAACATAGCACAATAAAACGAGGTGTGCCTGTATTCGGAACTTCTAACTTATCCCAAACACCAACATGGTAGGAAAACTGAGATTCTATTATATATAAAGTTTATCCCTGAGTAGACCTGTAATTCTTCAGTGGGAACCCTCCATCGGGCTAAAGTTAAATTACAGCTGTCCCCATAGTGAGAGGGACATAGCTCAAAATATACTTCCTACTTAAAGTCTCAAAAAAGAGTGTTTCCGTGGCATAGGAAACATGAACATCAACAAATATTAGACTGAGTTAATAATCCTGGCCTCGTCAAATATACTGAAGACTGGAAGCCAATTATGAGGAGAAGGTCTCTATTTAACTCAAGTAGCATGTTTTGAAAATTCAAAGAACCATTCTGTAGGTACTTGCTGTGCCCATGAAATGATATCCTTCAGTCATTATTTAAATTCCCTTTGTATAAGTCATAATCCTGGCAGAAAAAGAGAGCACATGCTAATCAACTATGTGAGAGGGTATTAATAAACAGATGAATTACAGAATGTGAGCAGGGTTGAAGGGAAGTGTGGTACCTTGAGACTAGTGACAGTGGGGAGAGATTACAACCCCTAGGCCTAAAATTCAAGGACAGCGAGTGTTACTGAAACTCAAAAAAAATGGCTGTGTGGACAGGGCAACTTGCGAAGAGCTATGGACTTTGGTAGAGGGGCACTGCCAACCTGTGCAAAGCTGGCAATAAGGGACAACGAGGCAGCCAGCAGAATAAACCCTCCATCCTTTCTTTCCTTCCTTCCTCTGATCTGTCAGCGTCTCCTTTTGTTTGCATTGAATAGAAAGCTACATGGCAAGGGAGTCGGTTAAATCAATGCAAGGCTATTAGCATCTTAGGCACAGAACAGAGTAAGAAAAGGTAGAGAGGGTAGAAACCAATTCATCTTACTTTAAAAGAGAAGCTTCCAGGCCCAAACTGCAATCCCACATGCAAGTAAAGGAATTCACCAGGATAGTTTTGTGGAGAGTAACATGAGAAACTGAGAGTTATCTAAGAGCACATCCAGAGCAAAGTGCAAAATACAAACCCAACAAGACAGTGCAAGAAATGTCATTATGAGAAAGTGTTGGCAAAAAGGCCAATTCTGAAAAGGAGACACTGTAAGAGACCAGCATCATCTCGCAGTAGAAGGAGATCTGATGTGGGGCAGCCCTATGTCATCTCATCCAAGGTAGTTCAGCACACAGAACTGTTTTTGAGTCATGAGGGAAACACAGTTGACATAAGGAAATGTTTAAAACTTAACTTACATTGCCTGTCTGGGTGCAGCAAATTGAAACTCATATCCTACTGGAAACAGTGAAATTATCAGTATCCTCTGGGAAACAATATGTAGCAAGTGCCCTAAAATGTTCACACGCTTTGACTTAAAAGAACAAGTTTCAGTGGATGTTTCATATTTATTTTTAATAAAAATATATTTAGTAAGTAACACTGCTGAAAATATGTGGCTTTAGGAAGGAGATGCTATGGCCGAGTTGGACTGAAAGTACATCACTGTACTGGGCTGGCAGAACTCAGAGAGAAAACCGGTGCCTCTGGCACATATACCAGACAGTTCATGGAAAAAAAAATGCTAAGAGTGAGAGTTTCATGACAACATTAAAAATAATCATCAAACAAAGTAGTTTTAAGAACTTTGTGGGGACCTGAGATCCTGAGACAAGGGGTAGAATCGTCAAGAAAGACATAAATGAAAGGAGTGTATCAAAAGGAAAGAGGGGAAGTGTATTTGGAAAAATAACCAAAACCACAGTTGTTTCCAATAGCTTCCATATGACTTGAGGATGGGAGCAGGGGAAGATGTGAGAAAGAAGGATTCGCTTAGTCGGTAGGAACCAGAGACCAGGGAGGGCTGATGCTGAGCCTGTCACCAAGCACAGGAGATGGGTAGCACCGAATCAACTTATTAAGAGGTCTGAGTGGTGAACTGGGTCCTACCTATGGCCTGGGAGCCCTAGAGAAAGTCTCTTGTGATGCAGAGTCAAGGTGGGATATAATAATTGAAGACTGGTATAGCCAAAATTCATAGGTAGATGGGAAAGAATCTGCTTTAAGTTGGTCCATTTTGTAATAACCCACTTTAGAGAAACTAAGTGACACACCATTCAATAAAGCCAACACACCTAAACTCTGATGACTTGAGGGGACCCTGGTCAGGATGAAACATTATAAAATAAAAGTGGTTATTTTTCTCTCAAAACAGGAGTGGGAGATCAGTGCAGGAGTTATACATTTTCTTACTTAGACAGGCAGCAGAGCATAATAGAAAGTACATGGGCTTCGGAGACAGAAAAGACCTGATGTCAAATCTCAACTGTATAATCTTGGGCTAGTCACTAAATTTCTCTGAGCCTTTTCTTTAGTATCAATAATAACAATAAAATATTGGGTTGTCGGAAAAGTCAGGACGTATTTTTTCAGTGTTTTTCTTTGCAAAAATGCATCATGACTTTTCCAACAGCCCAATAACTGTGGGTGTTGTTGTGAGAAGCAATACTATTATGTATATGGAAGTACTTTGTGGACTTCTACACATGTGCCAGCTGGCTAATGTAACTAACTGCAAACTTTGATACAAGCACCAGCTCTGAATTGCTGGTATGTGTTGCTCATCATTATTGTACCTATTTGCTATTTACAAATTAAATTCTCCTTTCACAAGAAAACCCACTCACTGATTCTGAGCCAGAGCTACATACATTTGCCTGGAGATAAGGGCACTGACAGGTTTATTAATCTCTTGGCAGCTATCGAACCCCAAAACGGAGGGTGATGGACACAGGGGTACCTCACCATCAGTTCTTAAAAGAGAAAAGAATAGTATGCACTTTAGAACTTTAGTTCAGAACTTTGTGAAAATATATATAGAGAGAAAGAAAGGATGGTATATCTGTGGAGTCTGGAATGTGACAAAAGGAAGTCTGAGGCTCATAATCAAAGTGCAGGGATGAAACTTTCATAACATTTCATGTTGCCTCATGCAAGGTCAGATTATAGATTTAACAGTGACTACCTTCCATCTCTAAGAATCATAAGAAAGGTGTTTTTTTTCTTCAAAATAATAGTAAAACTTGTGAAATCCGAATAGAGTCTAGTCTAGAGTTTAGTTAATAGAAATGTAGGATGGCTGGTTTCTTTGTTGTGACAAATCTGTCATGGTCATGGCAGGTGTTAACATAGGGGAAACTGGGTAAAGGACACATGGAAACTCTCTGTACTATCTTTGCAACCTCTCTGTGCATGTAAAACTAGTTCAAAATAAAAAGGTGACTATAATTTAACACATATCTAGTCATGGTATGTGGAGTATAGTGTGGGGATGGAGTCAATGGAATTGTAATAGATATGTATGATACCGGGGGTATTATAGGAAGAGAGGGGAAGAGGGGAGAGGGAGGGAGAGTCACTTTTTAAAGGGTGAAAAAGATCACTGTTGCATAGTTTTGTACATCTGTCACCATTAATAATAAAAAATAAATAAAAAAAGTTTATTTTTAAAATGATAATTTTAACTTCCCGCTAAGCACTTCTATGAAAACTCAGAATCCAAATTTTATAACAGTACTAAAAGCTTAGACTATCAATGAACTATTATCAGAATTTTACACAAAAATCCTCTTTGTGTAAAATTTTAAGTCAGAAATATATTAGGAAGAAATTTGTCACAAAATAAAGACAAATTCTGTGCTCTGAACAAACTAGGAACCTGAGTAGTCAATTATCAAATTTCCAGAAAATGTCTGATGTGACAAAAGGCTATTTCATGGGCTCCTTCCTCCATTAATATCTCTCCTTTTCTATTCATTTTGGTTCTACAATCCACAGTCATGCAACAGAATCAAATTTAAATTTTGAACCAACAAAAAAGAGGGAAAGAATGCAAATAGGTAGTATGTTGATATCATAGGAGAATATTATACTCAGTTCTCTTCTGGGTTACTGTTTGAGAACTCTCAAAGGAAAACTTAAAGGAAAAGATAATTTTCCAAAATTGTATATTAGAAAATGTGAGAGGAAAAAAATTATTGAAAAAAGTATCTAAAATAAAGATACTATTCTCAAACAACCTTGGAGGTAAAATATAAATATTCTAGGAAAATATGCTCTATAAATTTTCTTGTTTTTCAGTCCTGAAATGTGCTTTCCAAAATCCTACCCAATTAGGTAAAGGTTTTTTGTTATGTTTTTTTTTTCTAATATATTTCAACTGTTGAACAAGAAACAGATTCCCCTAAATTAAGGTTCCCCACAACACAATTCCCCACAATTCACTACATGGTTATTACTCTCTAGTAATTTTCATTTTTACCAAATTTTCAAAGGTTGAATATTTAAATAACTGAGACAGTGATTTACTATCTTGCTCATGTGACACTGTAAGATCCTTAGGAGAAGGATTATGAATCTTGTCCTTTTTGTAATAACACTGAGAATTTTAAAAATGGAAGGCCCATGAGTCCTCCTATATTGATAGTGGACATAATTCAAAAAGGGGGAAAAAGCTGACAATTATTAAGTATGTATACTGTTTATCCTTCACTTTATCAAATTTCTCATTTAATCCTCTTACTGAACCATGACTTGATGACAAGATGGAGGCCCTGAGAAGCTAAATAACAGACAAAATGCAGAAATTGCTAATCGGTTGATATGAATTCAAACAAGCTTGTCTGGTCCCAAAAACAGCCCTCATAAGCACCACAACCCCATTGTCTGGGATATTTCTATGTAATTGTGTGTATTGTCAAGCAGCATTTTCTATTCTCTTCCATGGAAACAGTTACTATTCTCTTCCATGTGTAAATATTTTGGAAGGCATTCCAACATGCACTGTATAAATGCTGACGGCCGACAGAGAGGAGTCATTAAGAGAAATGAAGGAGCCTGCACTCATGGCTATCTGACATTGAGGGAGGAACTGGAAAGCTATAAATAAATCTTTGCAACATCAAGTAATGTGATAAATAAATTACTTAGTAGAGTACATTAATATTATAAGTGGGAAAAATTTCATGACTAACGTTTGAAGAAAATAACTCAAATAAATGTGCACTTTGAAATTGTCTGCTTTAAAACTGTATTTTTATGGTTCCTTTATTATGAGAATACTGAATTTGCCCACAAGAGAATGTTTGGGAAATATATATATTTTTAAAATCATTAAAAATAAATATGTGAGTATTTCAACCATCCCGCAATAACTACCACTAGTGTTGTGACATATATTCTCCAACTTAGTTATACATACACATACACATGGATATGTGACTATATCCATATTAAGATTATATCATATGCACTGCTTTGACAATGATCTCCCATGTCATTATTATTTTACCAGATAATATTTATGACTGTCACATTTCAAGATTTTAAATTTCTGTTTTCTGGAAATAATTGAGTTTACCTTTGTGACTGTACTGTAAAATCTAATTCTTTTTACTATTTGAAACTAGCAGAATTTACCCCAACTTTTTATTTTAAGACATCGACATCTATAGAAAAATTCCAACTACACAAGCAATGTCTATATATGCCCAGGTAAACCAATGTTATTATTTTGCTACATCTGCTGCATCTTTTCTGTCTCTCTCAAATATATATATATATTTCTAAATACTTTATAATAACAACATTTTTCTCTTACACATACATGCACACACACACACACACAAACACACACACATTGAAGTAAAATAGTATCAATATAATATTAATATTAATAGCTAAATTTCTGCACATATTAAAAGTCCTCTGCTTGGTCTGATGATATCCTTTATTGCTTTTGGTTTGTTTGTTTTGATTCAGGATTCAATTAAGGATCATGCATTGCATTTTGTTGTCATGGCTCCTTAGTCTTCTTTAAGAAATTAAAACAGGAAGGAAGGGAGGGAGGGAAGAAGGCCACCCTGTTTGTCTTTTGCATCACTGGAATATTTTATGTATTCAGGCCAGTTGTCTTGAAGAATTTCTGTTAATTTGGGTTTGTTTGTTTCCTCACGATTAGATTGATTCACCTTTTTTTTCTCTTTCTTTCAGGATACAACATAGTGCTGTCTGTTGTTTTTCTATGCAACATCAGAAAATACAGGAAATCAAACTGGTAAGTCAAACTCCCTTTCATTAGTGATAATTTTGATCAATGGGTTAAGGTGGTATCTACCAGATTTCTCCATGATAAAGGAACCTTTTTATTTTTGTGATTAACAGTCATTTTTTAGGATGATTCTATGAGACTGTGTGAATATTCTATTCTTTAACTGTTTTTCTCACAATAATTTATTGATTGATGATTCTTGCCTGAATCAAGTATAATGATGATCATCTTACAATGTTGATTATTTTAAAGTTATATCTCCTTCATGATTTAGTTGTCATTTCTATGTAAAGAATTTCTGTCCCTCCCCATTTAATTATATGTTCATTTAGTCAGTGTATATAATCCAATTCTGACATTACTAAATTATTAATTTTTAAGTTCACAATGCCCCAAATTTGGCAAAGAGAGGTCCTCCAGCTGCTCTTGTGTCCTTTTAACATGTTTCTATCAGTTTTTTGTGGTTTGGTTGATTTTTTTGCTCATGGAAGTCACAACTTCCTTTATTTCTGGCACACACAAAAAAATATTCCAGTTTACCCTAACCTTCCCTGAATCAGTCATTTCTCATTTCTCCAAAGAGTCTTGATTCCCTGGAGTGGGAAGTGTTATTTAGGAACAAAGAGCTGGTGTTAGGTGTTGTACTTGTTACTTGAGTGCATCACTTCTAGACCTTGTCAGCACACAGAGTTAATATGAGTTCATACTGACCAAGTCCTCTAGTTTCACTCCAACACTCCAGGGTTCTCCCTCTCAGTTCTGTATTTACAAATTGATGTGCCCTTTTCCCACAATAAGAAACTTTGTTCTTGTTTCTAACAACATCAATATATTCACTGATTTGCTTAATACTCAAATACAGAGAGAGAGAGAGAGAGAGAGAGAGAGAGAGAGAGAGAGAGAGAAAGAGAGAGAGTTTTTTGAAACTGCTACCCCATTACCCCAGCCAACAAAATATACCCTCTAAGTAAACTTCAAGAAATCTTCATATATTTTACCTTATAACATGTCTAACTGTTAAAATAGATTAACATTGTTCAAAATTAACAGATGTATTAAAAGGCAAATTCAGAACTGTCCTTTCCCGTTTTCTATCCATTTTGCCCAATTCTCACCCACCAATTCTGTTTCTGGTTTTCATTTCTATGTGTATTTTTGGAAAAAATAATAGAAATATGAATATATTATTATCTTTTTTCTTCCAAAAAGTTGGCATGCTACCTATGCTCATATTGCACTTCCTTTTTCTCCCCTTCATTTAACAATGTTTTATCAGTTCATAGGGTTTTAACCCTATGTCTTCACATCTGAATAGTATTTGCAATGCAGATGTACTGGAGTTTATTCAACCAATTTCCTAGGTATGGGCATATACATTGTTTCCAATATTTTGCAGTTATGAATAACCAATCTGATTTTTTAAAGTCCATTGGTATTGAGAAAGAGTGGCTATTTGTAGCAGAGATACAATGTTTATATGTAGATATTTTTTAATGATTAAGTAACATAAAACTATAACACTTGATGCAGTCCATGCCATTATTTTTTCTATGTGCATCTGTTTAAAACTGAGATAGTTATTCCATTGTCATATATTATTGTTTGTCGATCTTCTCATTTATTAGTAGTTCTTTTTTTATATATATTGATTCAGCATTATGAACTATGTAGTTTTATACTTATTCTACTATGATTTCTAATTTCAATTCTTTAAATACTAATACTTTTTAATGTAATGCTTTCTTCTTATAATTTTGCCTGAATATTATTTTTATGACATTTACCTGTGCTACATTTGAGTTTTTCTTAAAGCATCTTGTCTTATCTATTTTTTTTTTAATTAAAGTTTATTGGGGCGACAATTGTTAGTCAAGTTACATAGATTTCAGGTGTACAAGTCTGTAATACATCATCTATATATCACATTGTGCGTTCACCACCCAGAGTCAGTTCTCCTTGCATCACCACATATTTGATCCCTTTTACCCTCATCTATAACCCTCTCCCCCCTTACCCTCTGAACCTCTAAACTATTGTCTGTGTCTATGAATTTTTGTTTCTTTATTTGTTTGTCTTTTCCCTTTGTTGTTTTCAGTTTTATATACCACATATCAGTGAAATCATATGGTTCTCTACTTTTTCTGTCTGACTTATTTCGCTCAGCATAATAATTTCAAGATCCATCCATGTTCATCTTTTCTGTGGAGCTTCCACAAAAAATTAAGAATAGAATTGTCTTATCTGTTTAAATGCACTACATTACACCTTTATTTTTTTAGACAAAAGACTTACTGATAGTACACACTTGGACTTTGTGTTTCTAATTTCATGACCTGTATCTTTTAAAAGGAGAATTTAACCCAAGTGAATTTATTCATATAACATATATGTGTACATATCTCTATATGATGTTGACTGTTTTCTACTTTCTTAATTCATCTAGTAGTCTATTCTATGCATGTCTTTGCAAGAATTTTGGAAATTATACATTCTTTTTATAGTTCCATTTTTGTTAGTAGTTACCCTTCTTCTGAGTTAGCAATATAAGGTTATATTTATTTCCCTAATCCCTTCCTCTTAAACTCAATAATCCAAGAATACTTTCCTCCTCCTCCCATGTCTCAGCCCCCATATACACACATGTATACATATTTCATTATGACCTATGGGTCTGAAAGAAATTAGACAATCAACTATTAAATTGCAGTGAGAGAATTAATGGAAAACTACTATGTATGTTGAAAGTGGATGGTCAAAATTTGTGTTTTCTTCTTAGAATATTTTGACCATACTCTACAGCATATATGCCCTAAACTTGTAACTATCTGAAGTCAGAAGTAATCCATTTTTATTTCCTCTGAAATATAAACTTACTTACACATGTTTATTGAATTTTTTTCTTTTTCTTTTTCTTTTTTTTGTATTGACTTGAAGGAATTACTTTATGTTTTTTTCAAAATATGCTTAACTTAAATTTTTTTAATTGTGAGAAAATACAGTGTTTCTGAGATCCTCTTTCTAGAGAGTAACCGAATAACCACATTCCGTTAGGGTTGAAGAAATTAGCATGTTTTCTCCCTTTTATTTTTTGTTTTGTTTTGTTTTATTTTTTAGCTGAGCCATCCTGCCACCTGTAGGCAGCTCAGCAGCAGCTCAGCTCGGGCTGGGCATTGAACTGCTGCTGCTCAGAGCTCAGCTCACACTATTGAGTGAGTTCTTCACCTACTGAGCCCCTTTTCCTCCCTTTTAGACACCCTGCACTTCCAACTCTATTCATTGAGATGTTAGGATTGGAAGGCTGTCATTAATTTTTAAATGTATACGCATTTCAGCACATGCATTTTCACTCTATGTTTATTTTAAATATAGTTTTTTAATATATCTGTTTCTATTTTCATGAGAGCATCTACAACAATCATTTAAATATATCATGTTTTTCTCTGCATAGTCCCCAATATTTACACCATGAACTCTCTATTCTGTAGTTTTCATTTTTCTATTTCTCTTATTAGGTTAATATGTATCTTTAATACTTTTGATTTGTCCTGGCACACATAATATTTTCAGAATCCTTACATTATGATAATATATTTTTATTCACTGTCATATACCGTAGATATTTATGTTGGGTGTAAAATGCATGATGTATACAGTATTTCCTAAAAATGCTGCCAACAGCATTTCATGGCCTACCTGTTTGTTATTATAGAGAAAAGCCTAAAATTAACACTATTTTTGTTCCTAGGTTAGAAGACTCTGTTTTCTTAATTTTATTTGTTTTTCTGCTTGAAGTTTGAAAAAAAAAAATTTCTGTTTTTGAAACAGGAAAAATAAAACAGAATCTATTTAGTCATGGACGTTTTATTCTGATTTTTCTGAAAATTGTCACTCGTTTAAATCTCTTTTTTTCCATAGTGCAGATAATTGTCCTACTTAAATTTATGTTTTTATTTCCATTATATTCTCTTCTGATTATGCCAAGCAAACCATATATTGAATTTCTGTTCTGTATTATTCTGTTCTTTAGACTAATTGTTTTATGTTTTATCATTTTCTTCTGCATTTTGAAAGTGGTTTTTTTTCACCAATTTTGTTCTAGCTTTTGTACTTTTGCATAGTGCCCTTGATTTCTTATAATGTGGATTTTAATTGTTGTTTTAATTTTTTTTAGTTTTTTTGCATGACTTCTTCAATTTACTGATTTTGCTTTTAATTAAACATGGTATTTTAATTTCCTGTGTCTTCTTTATGTATTATAATCCTTGTATCCCAAAACAGTATGTTTTTTCAGGGTAATGAAAATGCAAACAATTTATTTTTCTGTGGAAGTATTTCATCCATGAGTATGGGATTTCTTTGATTTTTCCAATTGCGCCCTTCCTCACGTATGCCCCAGTTGTTGTGTTGTTGTATAAATCCTTGAATGGAGTAAAGGCTGTGTGACATGCTGTCTGTTATAGTGTCTGTGTTCTCAGAGGGTCTACTGTTTTATCAGAACAATTACACAATTCTATTGTAAAATATATATATATATATTTTGCAGGCTGAGACACATGTTGGTTGAGTAGTTCCATTCCTAGTTTCTAACAGACACTTCTAAATTGTGATTTTTCATTCTCCTCTATTTCTTGTATGTTCCGAACAGAGTGCTCTTAAAACCATTATTCCTATTTGAATTCTTAGCAGATCTCTCGGTTTATTTTTATCCCAGAATATAGTAAATTGTTGTTCATATTGTACCTTCCAAAACATATGAAACTGCTGACAGTCCATGCTTCTTTTGGCCCTTTGGTTTTTAAAGTTATTGCAAGATGTCAGCATTTACATTATTGAGAGATGTTAGCATTCAATCTTTTAATGGTTTGGCAGAGAGTGATGGAATTTTCTTCTTTTTTTGTTTATTTTTCCATTGTAATAAAAACAATTTAGTTATTAATTGGGAGAGACTGGTTTCAAACCAGCTATATAGATTCCATTTCCCTTTAGAAGTAAAATGATTCATTTTAAATTTGCCTTTGAAATATGGCATGGAAATCCATGTACCCAGTCACAGGGTTAGTGTTCACACAGAGGTCAGCTAAAGCATCCCTCAGCCTGAGCTATTCACAGCACCATTAAAACAGACTCCTCTCATTCCATGAAGCAGATTCCACTCTTACCCTTAAAATAATTCTTTTCAGAATCTTATAACTACTATAGGGTAGACTATCTCTCTGATTTATGGTCTAATTAGAGCCCTTTTACTCTATGTCTAGGAAAAGGAGACCTGCTCCTCATCTCTTGTTGAGGGCCACCTTATACACTTAGATCTCTTAGTAAATCCAAAATCATCCTGTCTTCCTCTAGGTCAGAGGGGCACAGTTCCCTTTGCTTTATCTTGTAGAGGCCATTGCCTGAACTTTTAATCCAATCTGATTGTTTTCATCTGAAGTAACTCTATTTTATACTTCACAGAGAAGACCCAAATGATGCCTACCATTTTTCTAAAATAGTTAGAATTCTATGTATCTCTCCTAAGAAAAGTACCCCCTGGCCTCTTATTATTATTGTACGTTGTGTAAAGGATAAATCAAACAGCTAGGATGATCCTTGTTTCTCAAAAGTATAAGGTAGCTGCAGGTTGCAGTTGAATTTTGAATATGTTGTGTTTTAATTTCCAGAACATAAGTTTGGAATCATTGACATATTTTCAACACCTCTCTGATTTGCAAATTAACCAAGAAGTTTCATTTGTGTTTGTCCATATGAATCACAGTCACATCCATACAATTGTTCCAGCTGGGACCCCCAACAGCAAAAGCAGCCCTTACGTAATACATAGCCTCCTGCAATACACAGGGGTTCTAGCAGAGACAGAAGTACCTAGCTGAGTGTAGCCTCAACTGCAAACACCAAATAAATATTATTGTTTTAGACTGCTAAGTTGTGGAGTGGTTTGTTGCTCGATAATAGCTAAATAATACATTATGATGCCGGGTACTAGTTGAGGGGGCATTCCTTTTAGGCAAAGTCATGCTTAATGTAATCAGTCTTTATGCTTCTGAAGGTCTCATAGCCCATAGATCCAGATTGAGAATGGCATAGCCTTTACAAGAACACGAGTTTTTGGGCCGGCCGAGTGGTGCGGTGGTTAAGCACTGGCTTGGGACTCCAGCAGCCCCAGGCTTCGGATCCCACATATGAGGGCCAGTGACACTACCCTCAAAAAAAAAAACAAAAAATGATATACCATTCTAAATGATCATGAAAGCTATACAACTGGTAACAACTATAGAGTCTAACAATGCTAAGTTTAAAGCTGTGCAAATTTAATCGAGTTGTACAGCACCTTCAAGGCTAAGTGCCCCTAACTGTAACTTAGTCATTTACATTTACCTGACAGGTAAAGAAGCCATGAAAACATATATTTAAGAGTTCCTAGTATAAGGCATATAGGTCACCAATAAATATAATTTCCCTTCCCCCTTTAATGGTCACACAACTTAAAGGTTGGCATATTCCTGAACCAATTTTGTTTTTATCCGAATGGAATCTGAAAATGTGACAGTGAATGAATAAAATGCATTGTGCAGAAGTAATTAAAAAGTCTATTCTTGATCATATGCTTGTAGATAGTCTTACATTTATTTTAGCTCCTGATTTTCTCCTTAAAAAATATATCTATACCATGGATAATTATTAAGCAATGGCACTGTAGCAATGTTCTGTATTTCTTATACACTGTTATAATGCACATTTTGTTGAAAAATCCTAAGACAAAGTAGATCTTTTACTATCTTTGTTTGTGAAATGCATCTCTTTGTGCAATTGAAAATAGGTAAAATAGGTAATAAAAACAGTTGTTGAAAAGTGGACATTTCACATGAATACATCACAAATGAAAAATATTCAACTTTAACCTAGAGTTGTGTGATATAAATTGAACTTATGGTATGAAAATTCCTTAGAACATGTAATTTGGTAGCAGCTATGCAAGTGAAATGACAACAGCAAGTGAAGGCTCAGGGAAACCATCAATAAAAGAGTTTCTTGTTTATATATTTGTTCTTGCAAGATTATAAAGTAATTGAACTAAATTGATTTGACTCACATGTTCATAGTAATAAAAAACAGCATTTCAAATTGTGTGCTTAAATTTGTTTTAGAGATATTACGATAGCATCTTGGGTTTCAAATACTTTATGACTAGTACCCCCCAATGCAGTCTGTCTCATTTTTTAATTAAAGTATCCATGAATCATATAAAAATATGGAAACTCACAAGTAATAAAACTAAGAGGGAAAGACAGTCTAATGTCAGAATACAGTTGGAGCACGATTGAAAGAAAATCAAGTTTCAATTTGTGGTACATCCAAGCTTTATTCCATAAATAAGAATGCTTCACAAAATATAAACTTCCTGATGTTTCAACCTAATAGCAAGTAGCATACCTGGACCATAGCATACCTAGACCTGATACCTAAGTTTTTATGCATCCAAACCTATTAAATCTCAGAAACAACAGAGAAGGAAGTAGAAGAGGGGCTAAGACTGTTGAGGTGCAGGGAATTTTCAGAGGAGTCTGACTCTCTGTAAAACATTGTACATTAGACTATTGTAACAAAATAACAATCACAACAAATCACAGTTAACAAAATAACAATTGGATGCTTTGCTTCAGAATACCAGTGAACCAGATATGATCAAATAAACTAGCTCTGGAGACTAGCTTCTGTTATGCTCTTAAACACTGCTATAAAAACCCCTTGAAAACGGAACCCCATGGTGTGTGGTTGTGTACTTGAAATGAGGGTATAGAAAAATAGGGAAAATGAACATACATTAAACTCAATTTATTTTGCTGTCACAGCTTTATAATTATATTTGTTACAGTTAATAATATACATGTATATTTCCATATGAGGATAGGGAGACATGAAGTCTTGGACCACCTATATGGGAAGATGTTTAGTAAAGGGAGTTTAGGAGGGGTTCGAAAGAAGTGAAAGATTATTTCAGAAAGTGTTTCAGTAGAATGGAAAACACTGCCCTAAATCTGTTTTTTCCAGATTTTCTACAAAGTCCCTTTTGTTATTTGCAGTTTCTTCACATGCAAATGGCACTACATGAGGAAGAGGTCCCATAGAAAGTCATGGGCCATGGGCAGGAGCTCTTATGCCAGGGCACTATTCTTGGTCAGGTTTCAGCAACATCCTTGCCTATTTGATTTTATGATCTCAAAATTGTAGGATGTTTACATCCTCCCTGTCCTTTTGTTGCATGTATCTCCAGATGCCTTATTATGTAAGATCTGTATTCTTAAATTCAGTAATTTAGTACGTTCTATTTTACTGACAAATATACAGAGTGTTTCCAAACATATGTAAATATAAGATTACACCTTTACAGAATGTAAAATATTTTTATATTTACTTATATTAATACATTTCCCTATTGCAGTACAATGGTTTTTCTTTCTAATAATGTCAAACGTGTGGTAAGAATATACGAGGGTCACTCTACCAAATGCCTTATATAATTTAGTAGGTTTCATTCCCTCATTTACAGAGGAATGTCTGTGGCCTTTAGGAGGTGAAGTAACTTACTTAACATTACAGGCTTAATAAACATCATCCAGGATTCGAATGAACTCAGTTTAACTCCAGAGTACACCTTTTTAACAACCACTTTCTACTAAAATTTTACTTAAATGATAATTGTGTCACTTGATATTGTGGAACATTAAGCTTTGAGTTAATTCAAACCATTTTCAGTATGACATATATTCAAGAGTTGAATCCCTTCATATACAATTCTCTGAGCAAGAGATAGTATTTTTTTTTATTTTAATGTCCCCAATATCATTTATGGAGCTGATTTTATAAAACTGCAGATTGTTTTGAAGACTAATCAATACAATGATTATTGGCTGGGAGATAATTAAATTTTTCAATACTGTTGATAATTACAATAAATTATTATTTTTTATTTATTGTGACAAAAGCACCAAACACTGAAAATGTGAATGGTAACCACATTTGTTACTCAAACTTCAATTGTAACAACAGAGATTACATAGGAGAAGTTGTAAATAAAGAGACTTTATAGATGCTAACTTGGCTTCTAGATGATAAAGACGATACCCTAAGGGTAGAACTTTTTTTTTTTTTAATATGTACTAGATAATTTAACTTAAACCAAGTATAAGGTAATAAAACATATTGAATTAATCATGAATCTCTTATACAAAGCCACTTTTCAGCTGAAGTTAAATCTTCGAAAAAATATTTCTTTGTAGTTCTTTGTACCAATAGATTCCTAATTTCTCATAGATGCTGTGAAGTCATTTCTTTACACTCTGACTTTATTACTTGCTTTATTGCAAAACTCTGAAAAAAAATGGGTGGTTAAACTTTCCATTGATTCTGTGTGCTTTTCAGATTTGCATACTATAAATTGGGCAACAAATGCATTTAAATGCAATCCACTGTAAGTGTAATTATCACTTACTCCCTATCAGTATACATTTCAGTCTTGCTAGATTAACTCAATTTTGTTCACACAATTACGTTTTTACAATGTTTATCAAATATGTATTTGGAAAGCAGGTTTATTACCACTTGTTGTTGTTGTTTTTAAATGATACTGCTCTTAAAGAGAAATCTTTTCCTAGGATTGTGAAGTATGTTTCCTTTTATTCCAAGGTGACGTAGAGGATGAAAAGATGGATAATACATGATTAAAATTACAAGGACCTGTGAGTACTTTTTATAGGCAACCCTGTGCAGAACTGCTTCTCCATACCTTGGCCCATAAATCAAGTCTGTTTTGTTGTTGTGTTGTTTGTTTGCTTGTTTCTTTGTTTTTAATCTGAACAAATGAAATTATCCTTTTAAAAAGAAAGCTATGGAGTTCTATTTTTTTAGTTTATTTAACTGTCTGTAAACTAAAGTGCTGGGCTAGATGAAATCTGAAAAAATCTACAATCTTTATATTGTATAAAAAGTGATGTCTCTGAGGCTTACCCTGAAATTGGTCTGAGTCTAGTATGTTTTGGAGTATATAGAAGGACTCGTAGTCAATGACCAGCAGTAGGTTTATTCAGAAATTCTTTGCTAATCACGTTGACTGCTGACATTTGGCCTTCAACATGACAACAGGATCTTTGTTTTACTCCAGTGATATCTCAATAATTTGCATTCCATCCTCAACCCACCTTCTCCCCATATATGTAGATAACTGCCCTCTTTCATCAAATAGTTTGCTCTATTCCCCTCTAATTTTCTTTTACACGTCTATACAGGTAAATGAAGTCCAGTAAGGACACTTGCCTGTAGAAAAAGCAAATGCTTTAGATTATTCATCATTTTGCTATACTACTTTAATCCCTATATAGCTGTGATAAATGATCTCTATTCTTTGACCCCTTTGGCTCATTCATGCATGTTTATTTTCTATGGCACAGTCTATTACCCTTTTAAATACAATGTAAAATAGATACTACAGATAACAGATAAATAAGAAGCCAATGAATTTCCCTTTTCGCTCAAGCTATTTTGAATTTGTTTTTTTCCATTACCAAAGAAAAGAGCCCTGAAAAATACAAAAGTAGTCTGTGCATTTCACAAACCTTAAATTGTTAAAGTGTTCTTCAATAAATGATTGGATAAAAATGTGGTGCATATACACAATAGAATACTGCTCTGCCTTAAGAAAAGATGAAATAGTGCCATTTGCGACAACATATCTTAAGATTATTATGCTAAGCAAAATAAGTCAGACAGAAAAAGTTGAAAATCATGTGACTTCACTCATATGTGGGATATAAAACTGAAAAAAAATCAAAGGAACAAAAGGCTGATAGACACCGACAATAGTTGTGGTTACCAGAGGATAAGGGGAGAGGTGATATAAGATGGTAAAGGGGGTCAAATATATGGTGATGGAAGGAGAACTGACTCTGGATGGTGAGCACACAATGTGTTATATAGATGATGTATTACAGAATTGCACACTTGAAGCCTATGTAACTTTACTTACCATAGTCACCCCAATAAACTTTAATTTTTAAAACATTGTCAAAAAATAATAGAGAATACCAAACAAGGAGGATTTCTCCAACTTTGAGTTTGAGGATGTTTTCTGAGGAACAACTAAGCTCCTGGACAGATTGTTGCCTGTTGCCTCTTTAGCCACTGCCCACGTGTCCCCTGACACTGCAGCTTTAGGAGACTTGGTATTAGTCAGGATATTGGTATAGTTGCTGTTCATTTCCTTCTTTAATAGTGTCCTACTAGAAAAAGCCAAGTTGTTATTGAAACCACTCTTATAAAAGATGAGAAGGTAAAAAACACAGCTTTGTTGAGAAGCACTGTCAGCTTAGTGTCAGCAATCCAAAAGGTTGAGACAAATAAGTACAAATAAGTACTTTGTGCAGTTGGAAAAGTCTCCACATGAGCCATCCCAAATCATCTGTCTTCAAATGACCATGAGCACATAAAAGGATGGAGAATTGTTGACCACAGTGGGAATAACATATTACGACTTAGCTAACGCCAGAGAGCAGAGTAAAGCCAGATGCCCTAGGCTCTGTCTGAACACTTGTCTTCATGTGCTAACAAAGGTAATATTTATATCCCTGGAATGTAGTTTGGGATTATAATCAGATCACTGGGTCTCATGACTATAAACTGTCGTTTCTGAGGTAAATGCCAAATTGAAGTGGTTTAACAGAGGGTCGAGGGATAAACAAAATTCTCCGAAGTGCTGCTAAAGTCTTAAGGCAGGATCAAAATTTAAAGACTGTAACTGGACTACCGCTTTAGGTTTATTTACTAGAGCTTAGAGTTTAGAAAACTCAAATTGTCTCATAACCCAAGTTTTAAGGAGTATTTCTGGAGAAATTGATAGCAAACAAAGGCCTGGGGTTGGTTAAAAAACAAAACAAAAAAAATGAGTGCAATTTCTAGGGTCTTCCCACCACACCAGATAAAAATGATAGGCTAAGTAGTAGTGCAGCCTCCTGAAAAAGAATCTTCTCTGTGGGCACGAAGAACAAAGGATAAGGAGATATTCCTTGAAAACAGAACTTAAGGGAGACCGAGTAGCTAACACTGGACAACAGCAAACAGACTGAGCTGGACTTGACCAAGAAAAATGCATATCTCCCAGAAATACTAGACTCAGAACTGGATACAAGAAATATTGTATGCCAACTGTAATTGAATATATAGATAGTCACGGGATATGGATTATACGGTGGAAGGGAGCAAAGGAATTGTAATAGATAGTATGATATGGGGGGGAGGAGGGAGGGTGAATTGGGGGAGAGGGTTTGTCACTTTGAGGGGTAAAAAGTATAACTATTGCACTTTGTTGTACACCTGAAGCTACTTAAAAATAAAGAAAGAAAGAAAGAAAGAAAGAAAGAAAGAAAGAAAGAAAGAAAGAAAGAAAGAAAGAAAGAAAGAGAGAAAAAGAAAGAACTAGATACAAGAGTGAGTTTTCTCCTTGTATAGGAGGGGCAGATCTTAGTTCTATGGGATACATAATACATATACTATGTTAAGGAAAACAACATTTATACTGAGTACATAGAAGGAAAGCCTAGCTCTAGCCAGTTTTGTTTTGTTTTTTTTTCTTCTTAAATTACCTCTTTTTGGTAACAGAACACTTTTCTTCTTATCAAGGATTGTCCTTTTCCATCCGATGGAGTTGTCAGTCATGTGAGCCCAGTTCACTACAAGGGTAGGCTGCTAAGGGGTTGTTGACATGATGAGTATCATGTGCCATGCTGCTGCTAAGGACCACCACATGGAGAGAGGCAGAGCTCTGATTGTAGCTTTTGATCAATTCTTTCTACAGATATTCTGTATTTGATGAGATATTGTCCTTCTTATTCCTTTTAGTTCTTTTCCGTAGTTCCCTTTAGCTCCTTGGCACACCAAAGACAGGGCTCAAGTTGAGTGTGGAAGTACTACTGGGATTAGGAGTCATAGGTCAGACTCCGGGGCTGTCAGAGCATCTGTAAGCTGAAAAAGGGATCCTAGAAAGGAGGAAACACAAAGGGATCAACCCCCAAATTTGAGTACAAATTCTTATTCAGGAAACCAGGAATCACCTACCTGAAAAGCTTACAAACTGAGCAGAAATCGATGCTTAGGTACTAAGAGGAAGAGTTGAAGTCTAAATTCCATTAAGCGAGTGGAGCGAGGTAAAAATCTTGGGCTGTATTTACTTGGAAGCCCAGCAGGGTCATAGTTTAGGACTACGAACCACATACTCAGACTGAGGGATACCTCAGGCTAGAGAAAAACAAAGCCTAAATCCTGATGCCAGTACTTGGAAGGAGTCTCCATGAGTCCCCAATCATTTTCCACTTACTGGAACAAAGAGCAAGTCTTTAGAGAAATACAGTGCCCACTATCAATAGGAAACTGTTAGGCATTTGAAGAAGAAAAAGCAAATTGACTTTCAATCAAGAAAAACAATCAATAGACACAGTCAGGCAGATGACCTGGACTTTAAATTTAGCGGGACAGAACTTTAAAATAACAATCACAAATATGCAAAACAATGTGAAAGAATATAAATATGATGGACATGGAGAATTTAAAGAGAGAAATTTCAGTTCTAAAACTGAAAAATATAGTACATGAAATCTTTGGATTGGCTTAGTAGTAGTATTAGACATTGGAAAAGAAAGGAGAAGTAAATCTGAAAAAAAATCAATAGCAGTTATTTGAAGCGAAGCACAGAGAAAATAAAGATTGAAAAAAAAAACAGTGTCAGTGACTTGTGGGACAATATCAAGAGATCTAAAATACATGTAACTAGGTTTCCAGAAAAAGAGGAGAGAGGGGAAGGGCCACAAAATATGTATCTATATATAAAATTTGAATTTTCCCAACTCTTGGAAAAACAAAATCTCATGAGTTGATGGTGCTTCATAAATCCTGAACAGGTAAATATACAAACCACATATAGGCACTTCTCTTCAGAAACAATATCAGCTAAGTGAGTAAAATGACATTTTCAAGATACTGAGAGAAAAAAAATAAAACTGAACAACCTAGAATTCTATATCCAGCAAAACCAAAATCCTCCCCAAATAATGATGATATGAATGCATTTTCATATTTTTGTCTCCAGCAGATATACCTGACAAGACCTGCTATTGGAAAAATTCTGTCAGATGGAAATGTGAAATCTATGGGAAAGAATGAAGAAGGAAATGTGAGTACATTTCAAAGATTAGTTTTCTCCACTGTGATTTTTTAAAATTTCATTGAAGGCAGTATATGTAGATGTATTACTATAGGTTCTTACATTATACATGAAGTAGTATATTTTTAAGTCAAGGTAGATTCTAGTAAATGTAAGTATGTATTTTAATCTATTGAGCAGCTAATGAATAAGTGAGACACATATATCTAAAAATACCAATACAGAAGATAAAATATACTGCTAATAAACACTTTGTTAATCCAAAAGAAGGTAAGAACTAAGGAACAGAAACAAAGAGTAAAAGAGGCACAGAAAAAAACAAACTTTAACAGGGGAGATTTAAACCCAATCCCACATACTTTTATTAAATGTGAGGGAATTAAACTGTCCATTAAAAGACAGAGAGCTTGCCAGGCTGCATCACAAAGCAAGAACCAAATATGTGGTTCTTGGCATCTACCAGGTATGTACTTTAATTATATAAAGACATGTAAACATTAAACATATAAAAGTAGAACGATTATATTAATATCAGACAGAGACTTCAGACAGGCCTAATTTCAGAGAGAATATCTGATAATTGTAAAATGTATTTTATCAAAACAATATAAGTTTAAATGGTTTGCTCCTAATTCAAATTGTGTGATGTAAAAACATATATAGATCTAAAGGAATTAATAGACAATCTATAGCTGGAGTTTTCAGCTCTTATCTCTGAGTTGACTCCTTATCAGATATATGTTTTGCAAATATTTTTTTCCTGTTCCATGGGTTGCCTTTTCATTTTCTTGGTTGATTCTTTTGCTCTGCAGAAGCTTTTCAATTTGATGTAGTCACACTTGATTTTCCTTTTGTCCTTTTGATGTCATATCCCCCCCCAAAAAAATACATTGCCAAAGACCAATGTCAAGGTGCTTTTTCCGTTTTCCTCTAGGAGTTTTTTGGTTTCAGGTCTTATGGTTAAAGTCTTTAATTATTTTGAGTTTATTTTTGTGAATGTTGTAAGGTAGGGCTGAATTTCATTCTTTTGCATGTTATCCAGTTTTCCCAATAACAGTTATCAAAGAGACTACCCATTCCTCATTGAGTATTCTTTACTCCATTGTGGAACATTGGTTGACCATATATGGGAGGGTTCATTTTTGGACTCTCAATTCTTTTCCTTTGGCCTATGTGACTATTTTTATGCCAGTACCATACTGCTTTGTTGCTATAGATTTGGAGTATAGTTTGAAATCAGAAAGTGTGACACTTCTAATTTGTACTTTTTTCTCAGGATTGCTTTGGCTGTTTGGGGTCTTTTTCAGTTTAATACAAATTTTAGGGCTGTTTATCTATTTCTGTAAAAAAAAGCCATTAGATTGCTTTTATTCTATAGATGGCTTTGGGTAATATGGACATTTTAACATTATTAATTAGTCTGATCCATGATCAAAGAATACCTTTCCATTTATGTGTGTTGTCTTCAGTTTCTTCATCACAGTCATATAGTTTTCAGTGTATAGTCAAGCAGTGCCTAAACACATTTCTGTCAAAGATGGACCACTTATATGATGGGTATCCAATAGGATTATAATGGAGCTGAAAAATTCCTATTGCCTAGTTATGTTGTAGCAGTCATAATGTTGTAGTGCAACACATTACATAAATACTATTGTGTTACAGTTGCCTACAGTATTTAAGACAGTAACATGCTATTCAGGTTTGTGGCCTAGGAGCTGTAGTGGAGCTGAAATTGTCACCTCAAAATACATCTCTTTGGCATAGTATTATTTTAGGCTGGTTAATTTTAAGGAACAGCAGACATGGAAGAAGCTCTGAAACCGAAGTAGAAGTTACCTTTTGTAAAAACATTTACATTTGTCAACAAATTTCCATTTGTCAGGGTGTCTCCCTCACTGTACCAGGAAGAAGGGATGATGGCCTCATCTCTGGTTACTCATGAATGCAGAAGACAAGGACTTAACTCTGCATAACAACCTTTCCTCCTTTACAATGCTTTTTCTAGTAACCTTCAAGAACTGGCTCCTTCCACCCCCAACATCTTTTTTTGTCTTTAGTTGAAGGTGGTATTTAAGGTTGTGGTTTGGATCTTGGCACACCCAATTTGACGAGGTACTCAGTTTTCCATGATCTTCCCCACATGTAGAGGAGGTATACATATTTTTTTTTCTGTTAATCTTTTATTACAGGGGTGGCTTAGCCAAGAGCCAAGAAGCACAGAAGAAACATTATTTTTCTTCCCCTGCGGAACAATATACCATATAGCTTAGGTGTGCCGTAGACCATACCATGTAGTTTTGTGTAAGTGCACTCTATAATATTCCCACAATGGCTAAATTGCCTAACATTGCATTTCTCAGAGTGTATCCTCATCGTTAAGCAGCACATGACTGTACATATCTTTTGACTCCTTGGTTAAATCTATTCTTAAGGTCCTTTTTTTAAATGCTATTATAAATGGGATTGGTTTCTTAAGATATTTCTTAAGATATTTAAGGTGGTTCCTCTTCAGATATTTTATTGTTAGTATATAGAGAAATCTGATTTTGGAATGTTGGTTTTATCCTGCAAATTTACTGAATCTGTTCAGCAGTCCTAACAGGTGTGTGTATCTGTGTGTGTGTGTGTAGTCTCAAGGATTTTCTATACTAAAATTATATATTTCTGTTCAACTTTTCTTTAAATCTAAAGCTGATCTATTGATTAAAAATATAATTTATAATAACAAAAAAATACTTAAGAATAAATTTAATAAAATGGGAAAGTTGAATCTAAAATTGATATAGAATTCAAAGGATCTGAAATAGCAATGACCATCTTGAAAAAAAAGAGTTGTAAGGGCATGATTTCAAGTCTTAGTATAAAGCTTACTATAAGGTAATCAAGAGAGTGTGATGTCAGCATAGCATAAACACATAGATCTTAGCACACAATAAAAAATCCAGATATAGTTCTTGCCTATATGGTCAATATCTTTTGTTCAAAACACCACCATAGTTCAATGGAAATAATAAAGTGCTTTGAAACAGTCAAGCTGGTGTGACTAGTCCCAATGGAAAAATAAATGAATCTCCTATCATACCATACACAAAAATTAATTTGAGTAGGCGCATAAGCCTAAATGTAATACAGAAGAAAGTATTTATGATTTGGAAATAGGCAAATATTTCTTAGAAAATTCAAGTATTAATCATACCATTTTTAAATTATTAAATTCTATTTCATAAAAATTCAAAGTGTATGCTGTTAAATAAACATCCTTAAGAAAATAAAAATGCAATTTATGGACTGGAAGAAAATATTTATGATAGAGATAGCTGACAAAGGACTTGTAGCCAGGGAAAAGAAATTTATAATACACTATATTATAACACATTATATGTGTGTGAGAAGACAGAGAGAGGAAAATTCAACAAATTAAATTGATAATAAAAAGGATAACTAATCCCATAAAACAAAATACTTGAAAAGATTTAATAAGATGAGACAAAAATGTACACTCTTCACAAGAAAAGGTTCTAAGTGGCACTAATCATCAAGGAAATGTAAATAAAAATCAGAATAGGAAGTCATTTTATGTCCACTAGAGTAAAATTTGAAAATTTACAATATTAAATATCAGTGGGGATATAAGCACCTAGGTATTTATCCAAGAGAAATGAAAACATATTCATAAAAATACTTCTACAGTAATGTTAATAGCATTTCTATTTATAATCATCCAAAGCTAGAAACACGTTGGGAATGTTTATAGTAAGGTAAGTGGCATATTATTACAGTGGAATAGGGGAAAGTGCTGATGTATGCGATAGCAGGTGGGTGAATCTCAAAAGAAAAAATATGCTGAGTGAAAGAAGTCAGATACAAAACTTCTGCATCATGTCTAAGGCCAATTTTATAAAGTTTAAGATGGGTCAAAACTAATCGGTAGTGATAAAAATCAGAACAGTAATTTCATCTGCTACAGGTGGATAGGTTTTAATGGGGCATGAAGGAACTTTCTGAGGTGATGGAAATGTTCTATATCTTAATTGTGGTGTTACTTACATGGATGTATTAATTTTCCAAAGCTCATGAACTGTGCATTTTTCTATAGGTAAATTATACCTATATAAAAACTATTATGGAAAAGAATTTCAGAACAAAGTCTTTAAACATCATATTCATTGTATATTAATTCCTTAGTCCATGTTTCCTAATATCATCTATTTGGAATTTTAATTTATTCATCTTGTATTACTTGTTGTTTTTGTTTAAATATATTGTAGATTTAGAGTCAGCAGAAAATATAAATTCTTCCTTGCAAAGTAGAGTTTATGTTTAGCATTGTAGCATCTAAAGCTATATTTATCCTGCATAATTCATTTGTTTTAACAAATACTTTCCAGCACTGTGTAATATAATTGTGGGTAAAATAGATAAAAAGTCAGAATCTGTGCTATCACAGGATTTACAATTTATCAGCCTACCTTAAGAAATTATAATTAACATATAAAATAAATCATCACAATCATCATAGGACCTGAGAAGTGTTCATTGAATCTAATAATGTGGAAGCTGTTAAAATTCTTATAAGAACATTGTCAGTGGAATATTAGAAAACCAAAGTCTATTTAAGGGTAAGTGGGATATGAAATTCATACCACAAGTACTTATGGCTCCAGAAGTGATGATAGTGATAAGAAGGCATTTGGAAAGAGATATGGCGTCAAGTAAAGTGAGTTTGTTTCTAAATTAAGATTAGAGTTATGCATATTCCAAAGGTTAAAAGGAAGGAACTGTTGGTCAGGGAGGAGGGAATTTTGAAAAAGAGCAAGGTAGGTACGGGAGTAGAAAGCTATGGGGTCATAACCACATCTAGAAGGACTGTCTTTATAAAAGGGAAGGATGTCTCACCCCGTATCATTTGAGGGAACGAAGAAAGCATGTTGTATTTACTTTCATGGGGGAAAGTAAAGTGCCCTTTTGATGCTTCTATTTTCTGAATGAAATTGGAGGAAACATGATCTGCTGACACTGAGGAAGAGAACGAGTTTATGATGATAGAGATATAGGATATTGCTAAAATAAGAAACGTCTGTTGTAGGTTAATTTGAGAGGGAATGACTGAATGAAAGAAATACAGAATAGTCATTAGGGCATGGTGAGGTTACAGATTTTATAATAATGTCAATTTTTATATTGGTTTGAGTTTTCATTAGCATGGCTCAGTATCCATCATATGGTGGTAAAGAGAGTTGAATTGGCCCAGGGTTTGGGTTTTACCAAGCAAGAATAAGAGCAGAACAAGAGGATAAGTCATTTTAGTATAATGGCAAGAGACTCATTAAAATGATACCAAGGAGACAAAGGCATGAGATAGCTGCAAGATAGAAAACTACAACTTTACCGAAAAGATTAATACAGTCCATGAAAAAGAATGAAGAAACTGTCTGTTTTAGCTTCTGGTGAATAAATCCAAAATTGTGAGTTTTCCTCCCAGAATCTTTATATGTCAACAAATTAACTTAATACAATTGGAAAATGAAGAAATGGTCAAGGGAGAGGCCTGCTCTTTTTCCAAAGCAGGTGATGGTTTTCTAAAGAACAAATATTAAGTTACAAATAATGATAGTGTTTGGTCTTTTTAGTTTTAGCAAGCATTTGTGTCATTGATATTCACAATAGCATATATTACAGCAAGTTATGAAATTTGTGAATCATTTCCCTGCCTTATGGGAATATCTAATTTTAGAAGAAATCACAGATTTTTTTAATCGCCATAGATTTGACAGAATTGATTTACAGAAAACCTTCAGAATAAAAACCCCAATTTCCCCAAAATGACATCTGTTTATCATAGGCACTAAACTATAAGCAGTCTTGCTGGCAAAAGCTATACCAAGATATGTAAATTTAACTTTAGTAGGATAGGCAAGTTGCTCAAAACAATGAGAGGTGAAAGTTCCAGAAACAACTGAAAGAATAGAAAAAAAGTCTTTCTTTGTAACAGCTAAGCACCTTTCTTCAATGTTCTTACCTTGGCTGGCACAATAAGCAGAAGAGAGATAGCTCATCATTCTTTTCTATTCTAATTAATTCAGTGTTTTCCACTTCTCTAATCTAAGTTACATAATACACACTTTGATGTATATTTGGTTCTGTTCATCAATGAAGCAGACTTTGAGCACCTGTCTTATCATTATGAATAATTCAAACCCTCGAAGTGATTTTTCTTCTCTTATTATTCTGACTGAAAGAGACAGAGGTATGTGTTTTTATTCCATGGGTAGACAATAGCTTATTCACAAAGGGGCATCATAGACCAAACCGGGGAGCATTTTTGTCAAGAGCCTACATGCATTACATAGATGCTTCAGAAACAACTGAAGAGTATTTAACTTACAGCATGTTCAATGAGAAATAGAAATACAAAATTGAATAGAAATATACCATCAACTACTTACATCTATATTAAAATGAATCTGATTTTTCTATAGCACCTCTGGGGAAACGGACATCACAAACACAACTTTTTAAAATGGTAACATTTACATTACATACATGCTTGTTATCTCTAAATCACCTGGATATATGATAAGAAATTAAAAGGATTTACAAGGCTAGAAATGAAGCAAGTCTTGAACTCAAGAAGCTCATGAGCTGTACAGTGTTTTCATATTTGCTTTGCTGACTACCTAGCCTGCAATACTCCATCTCTTGCCTCGAAGAATCATGACAGCTTACAGAAAGAATACATACAACAAACTAAGGGTTAAAGTATATGCACAAATAGAGAATCCAAATCAGTTACAATATAAATAAGGCCGAAGCGTCCGCAAGCTATAAATATTATGTGAGCTTCCCAACAGCCAAGTGAAAATGAAAACATGATCAGCAGCTACATGGTTTAAGAGAGAAGAAAAAATATATATATATATATATCCATAAGATTTTTTAAGAAGCTGTTCAAAGATTTAAATAATAAATGAAATTTCACATATGGACTTACATAACAGGAATGATACAGAGACCAATGCACATATTTCTACAGCAAATGTAATGACAGACTTTACCTCTCTATTTTGAAGCAACCTCAGATTAAAGACCAATGAATCATAATAAAATACAAATTGCTAAAGGGATTTATACAGAGTCAATGGAATATAGCGCAAGTATGTAGCCTTCAAATGATCGGTAACAACCCAATGATACAATTCAGTATGTGTGTTCATAGGTATTTAATATATATATACAATTAAGCTAGTACTCTGCAATTATATATCGTTTATCTATTTTGTATAAAAATTATTATCAAAGAACCCATGCCCTGAGCATACTTTCTCCTTTCACGGACCCATGGTTTTGCGTATGCTATCACCGTTAGTAATCTATTCCCTTTCCACAGTTGAAGCCATTCTTCAGAAATTAGGTCCAATACCACTTTGATATTCCTCAGAAATCACTATCTTGTTCTCTGAGCCCCCAAAGAACATTTTTCATCTTTTACAGCATTCTTTACACTGTGTTGAATTATTTCTTTGTTGGTCTCTTCAGAATATGAGATTTTCAAGGCATGCTATTTGCCCTGAGCATGGCTGTTCCTTCAGTACTTAAAACTTGTATTCAATAAATAGTTTTGAGTGAATGAATTATAGAAAAAAAATTGTTTTTTGGTAAGGTAAGAAAGTGTTTGGACTGGCGGAGTGACGCATTGGGTGAGAGCTGGCTTGGGATGCCAGCGGCCCTGGTTCGGATCCCACATATGAGGGCCGGTGACACTGCCCTCTACAGCTAACAACAGCTCCACCTGGAGCTGGGCTGTGCGAGCCCCGGTGACGGTGTAGGCTGCAGCCCCTGCTGCAGTGGGCTGCCATAGGCTACAGTGAGTGGCCGGCAGCCAGCGTGAGAGGCTGGCAGCCAGCGTGAGCTGCTAATAGCGGCAGTGAGCGACTATCCAGAGGCCGGCTACCGATCTGCCTCATCAGGGAAGAGCGCAATGACTATACCAACATGAGCCAGTGGCAGACGTCCTCTGCAGCTAGACTGAGGAACAAAGAGACAGCAGCTTGTCTGTCCCCATTCCGCGATTCCCCAATGCTGTTCCCCTCCCCCAATTCACCAATAAAATTTTTAAAAAAACAGTGTTATTAATCTGGAACCCAATGCTTCAATATGTCCTGATATTTCCCTCAAACTATTTGAAAATACTTTTGTCTGTGTTCATTTGTCTGGGAAATAGACCTGCAGCTTTGATCAGTCACTCTCAAGGAATCCTTAACCCTGTCACTTATAAGATAGGAAACACTGGAATAAAAAGACAAGCATTCTGAGAATGTTGTATTTTTAGACTTTTAAATGATCAGGTTATTTATCAGATTTTATAGATCTAATAGAAAGAATTTTTCCTGGGCTTCATAAATATTAAATACATTTAGTATCTAATCATTATTGGCACTGATTTTAGGATAAAATAATTATTTCTAGTGTTTCCTTGGGTCTGTTAACCATGTAAGTCATATGGGTCAAACATATTACAGTTGACCTCTGTTTACTGGCTGCAGAAACTGTTGTCTAAACTAAGAGACCCAAATGATAGTATCATTGGGTCAACTATTCATTAATGGGAAATGGGGAAGATAATTGCTTCTAGAAATCACTATACTATACTTAAATGACTTAATACTTGGTGGAGAAAAAGCTATGAAAATAAGAGATAATTTAAACAACTATTAGTTAAAACATAATTTTCTAGATTTTCAAACTAGATATGTAACTGATAATTGTTTCTATTTTAATGCCAGTTTCCATTTTAGAAGCTAATTTTTCCCTGAATTTATAGTATGTAACATGAAATTTAGGATAAAACCCATTAAATGAATTTGAATTACAGATCTGTTGTGCTTACACAATAGCTAGAGACAGCTTAAAACATATTATGGTTTTATTCTAAAAATATAACTGAAGTAAATTAACTGTAACCATAATCTTAATCTTATAAATTATGTAACATGAAAAGTAATTCATCATAGTTATACATCATTATTTTCTAGAAAAAAGATATAAAATTAAATAATAGAAAACTAAGTACTATTTAGATTCAGTGAGGCCTTGAATGTTAGGATAAGGTGAGTGTTATTTTCTTATCATTGCAAATCTACCAAAAGGTTTTTGTGCAAGGAATGTACATATTTTTTAATAGGGACTTGGGGAAGGTTTCTGTAGCCATTTTATCTTGAATTTACTTAACGAGAGTTTGAACATGACAGCAAAAAGGCCAGATGTATAAAAAGCTATTGCAATAATCAGAGAAAGAAAATTAGGTCTTGAATTAGTGGAAATGGAAAGACACTGAGGCAAGGAAATTCATCATTTTCATTAATATTTTCCTTTACAGCAGATTTTACTTTAATCATCAGCTAGAAGATACTTCAATATGGCTTCTCAGTGATCCCCATCCATTTAAGATTTTAATCAGGCAGTTACTGTCTGGTAATAAGATGACATTTAATGCTATGATGGGCCTTTCAAAGAGCTCTCATCAATGATTGAGTTGATGCTCTGTAATGAGTTGATCTGTATTTAACACAATGTGCTTAGTTTAATGAACTTAAATTTAATTTTTGCCAGAACTGAGAGCTTTAAATCAAAGCCATGCCATTGTGTCCTCACTAGAAACATTTTAAATATTCTTCAATAAATGCAGTTTGCAGAATTATTCTTTGGTGGGCACTTGGAGAATATTTCTGACTTTTTCTAAACTTGATAGTTCTATTGTTTAACCACCACTGCAATCATCAATTCTTCACTAAATAATTTATGAGACTTTACAACTAGAGGAGATAAGACATACTGTCTCCAAAACTCTAGGTTAATGAGGAATGACTTAAGAAACCTAATATAAAAAGTTTGGATTAAAAATATTTTTCTATGTTATTTAAATATAACAGCATTTTTATGATAAAATTCAATGTAAAAAGAAATCACATAACTCAAACAGTTAAGGAACATTTGTATTGCATTTCTTCCCAGCTCACTTTATCTACTGGGTTGTCGGAAAACTCATGACGTATTTTTTCTATGTCTTTCGTTGCAAAAATGCGTCTCATGACTTTCCGACAATCCAATATTTGTATTTATTTATCTACACGTATCTCTAGATAGATAGATAAATAGATAGATAGATAGATAGATAGATAGATAGATAGATAGATAGATAGATATAGATATTTGCAAGTTTATAATTTCAAGAAGTTATTGCATTTTATCCATTTAGTCATTCCTGAAACATGCCTCTCAGGCAACTAATGACAAGTAGGAGAGAGAACTTTTTAAAGATTGTTATCATTTGTATGTGTTTTCATTATATCATAGGTGGTAATAAAAACTGCAGTAACATTAATAAAACTCTTCATAAGGAAAGAGAACAATTTACCTGCCATTCAAGTTATTTTCATTTGGCTATGTTCTCTTGTCCAAATGAACATATGAGTTTTAGTTATAACTTTTGTGTGAATACAATTTTAATGTAACATTTTTGTTTTAGTATTTCTTTTTTGGTATTTTTTTCTGTTGCAGTTGTACCTCAATATATGCACATTTTAATGGCTGTACAATATTATATTTAAGTGTTTCCTTTTTATACTTAATGGTACTGTCTTAACATGTATAATAGTAAAAAAAATGGCAATCAGATAAACATCTTTATGCACAGAGAGTCATTTTTCCCCCTTTAGAGTATTATATTTTAAAATACTCTTTTAGAATCCTTTTATTATGAAAAAGTGGCATGATACTTAACGTACCAATTTATTCTGTTTGGTAACATAGGGAATTTGGGGCCAAATCTTTTACACATCCAGACACAGTTTTAGATGTGTATTTTATAAATTGTTTACTGAATAATTTCTAATATACTATCTTATACAATGAAAAGAATGTCCACTCAGACCTCGTAACGATTTTTCAGAGAACTGCTCTGTCTCAATGGGTGAGCTCATGTTAATCAATCTTTGGGGTTAAATATTCCAGACTGGTAGAGACCATTTCTCCTGACCCAAGGACTCAAACACAATCTATTTGTCCAAGAAAATGAACCTTTTAATAAGAAACCTAAAATAAAAATATGTTCTCATTTCTTTTGGCACTCGAGGGGAAGCACTGTAGAAGAGTTGAGAGATTTAACTATAAAAAATGGCTTCTGTGAAAAAGTGGCCACTACTTTTCATGAAGATAATGTGACATTTTAAAAGCAGCTCAGTATATAGGCCACAGAATGAAGAATCCCAGTGGAAGAATTATGATCATTACATAAATTAAATATATTCTAAATGTGATTTAGTTCTCATCCTACTAATAAAAGTAGGAACTGCTTTAAAACAAAGATCTAGATCATAATTGCACTAATATTAAAAGGGCCCTTGTGGTCTACTGACCTAAGGATAATTTGGGGTTAAAGGGCTTATAACTCTTTCAATGGAATTCACACTGATGTGCAAGCTACTAAAATATTTTGCTCTATTTGATCAATATAGACAGCTTCTCATGAACACTCTTACCTGAAAGAAGATGCTTGGCTCCCGTGAATGATTTTGCCTGTTTAGTATTGGAAATCTGCTAAGACAATATTTTCCTTTACCTTAGTTTGAGGAATCCATCCACATTCCAGATGACTGCATAAACTTTTCAAGTTGAATTTCTATTTTCAAAGCTATTAAACATAAACTTTTTGTTTTGTTTTGTTATTGTTTTTTAAGCTGAGCCATCCTGCTGGCAGCTCAGCGGCAGCTCAGCTCAGGCTGGGCATCGAACTGCTGTTGCTCAGAGCTCAGCTCGCACTCTTGAACGAGCTCTTAACCAACTGAACTATTCGGCCGGCCCTAAACAGAAACTTTTTTTTTTTTTTTGAGGGCAGTGTCACTGGCCCTCATATGTGGGACCGAACCGGGGCCGCTGGCTTCCCAAGCCAGCGCTTAACCACAGCGCCACTCAGCCGGCCCTAAACATAAACTTTTAACAACCACTAAGCTTACAGCTAGTGTTACCTCCTACGTTGCTGGCTGTCATTCAGCAGCTCACATAAGCCTGGGTAGCTTGGCGTGAGTATGAAGATTATTCACTCGTTAATTACAGAACTAAAACGTTACTGTGAAAGCTCACCTAAGGCAGCTAACCAAGCTCTGAAACATATCCGTAACAAGCTTAAAACCCAGGGCTTCCTGAAATAAGTGGCAGATTTATACTAGTACACCTTCGGCATCACGGTGGGCCACATTGACTTGAAAATGGGCAATAGATCAATAATTTCCATGTTTCCCTCCCAGGTTCCAGCCTCCTACTATATACTGAGTAGGTTGGCTATCATCCACATGACATGGTGATTCGCCTGTGAAAACTAACCTGGCCCTTCCTGTGCTGCAAAGGAAGAAGTAACTAGAGAAATCACTAATTCCTTCCTCCCAGAATACCCTAACTGTATAACTGTAACTTGTGATGTTATGGTTAAGGAAGAGGGAAAGAATGGGTCAAGGTTTGGATTTTTACTTTGCATCTTCAAGGAGTCCTTAAGATACACTGACGTGTTCTTGTTTCTGCATCAACAGCTCTGCTGGCTCAGACACCTAAATATGGGTCTTCTAGGTGAGTCCCTCAGAAAGAAAGGGGAATGGAGTCAGATCTAGTGGTAATGAGAACAAAACAGAATCGTCATCCAATAGTTTGGAAACCAAGCTCTTCCATTACCTACATTTAGCGTTTTTTTTTCTCATCTGCCTTTCCCTCTTTCCCTTTCTAAATTATTTTCTTCATGAAGCCTCAAGGCCAAGGCTTTGTATCCTTAATACCTGGATTGAAACTCTGGTTGTATTGTTCTTTAACTGTTTGACTTTGGTCAATTGCATAATGAACTCCTCTGTACCTCAGTTTCTCCAGATGGACAATAACTATAATAAGTATACTCGATTTCTAGTGGGAAAAGATCAGAGGAGAGTCTCTCGTTAGTTCTTTGGAAGAAGGTGGATAAAAACAAACTTCTTTAAAGATGGCAATGGTATCAGAATTCCTCAAGCAGGCCTAGTTTATTGACAATGAAGAGCAGGAATACATTAAAACTGTGAAAGGATCCAAGGGTGGACCAGTGTCAGCAGTGAGCCCCTATCCTAGCTTCAATCCATCCTCGGATGTTGCTGCCTTGCATAAAGCCATAACAGTTAAAGGTGTGGATGAAGCAACCATCACTGATATTCTCACTAGGAGAAACAATGCACAGCGTCACCAGATCAAAGTGGCCTATCTCCAGGAAAAAGGAAAGAGGAAAGCCCCTGGATGAAGCTCTGAAGAAAGCCCTTACAGGTCACCTTGAGGAAATTGTTTTGGCTCTATTAAAAACTCCAGCCCAATTAGATGCTGTTGAACTCCGTGCTGCCATGAAGGGCCTTGGAACTGATGAAGACACTCTGAATGAAATTTTGGCATCAAGAATTAACAGAGAAATCAGAGACATTAACAGAATCTATAGAGAAGAATTGAAGAGAGACCTGCCTAAATTGAAGAGAGACCTAAAGACATTGCCTCAGATACATCTGGAGATTATCAGAAGGCTTTGCTTTCTCTTGTTAAGGGTGACCGATCTGAGGATCTGGGCGTAAGCAAAGACTTGGCTGACTGAGACGCCGAGCATTATATGAAGCAGGAGAAAAGAGAAAAGGGAAAGATGTGAATGTGTTCAATACCATTCTTACCACCAGAAGCTATCCCCAGCTTTGCAGAGTGTTTCAGAAGTACACCAAGTACAGTCAGCATGACATGAACAAAGTTCTGGATGTGGAGCTGAAAGGTGACATCGAGAAATGCCTCCCAACAATTGTGAAGTGTGCCACAAACAAGTTCTTTGCTGAGAAGCTTCATCAGGCCATGAAGGGTGTTGGAACACATCATAAGACACTGATCAGAATTATGGTTTCCCGTTCTTAAATTGACATGAATGATATCAAAGCATGCTACCAGAAGCTGTATGGTATCTCTCTTTGCCAAGCCATCCTGGATGAAACCAAAGGAGATTATGAGAAAATCCGAGTGGCTCTCGTGGAGGACAGTAAATGTTCCTGTGATGATCTCAAGCTTTTTGATCAGAAGATTTTTTTAAATCATATCTTTTCATTCCATATTATAAACTTAAACAGGAAAGTTTCTTCGCAGGATTAGTCTAGCTAACTGCCTTCTGAAAACTATAGCCTATAAATCATTTTTATATCACAACTCTATAATAAAAATAAGTTTTTTAAAAATATATTTACCCCAACTATAAAACCCTGTAAACAGGTTGTTCTAGTAACATTATCTGAGAAAGATGTCTATGTAACAGAAAAAAAAATGATTTTATATGACAAAAAAAAATAATAAGTATACTCATTGTTGATGAAAAACATCCAGCCTAAGAGAAACTTATAAGAGTTTATTTGAACTAAACTGATGACAATTGCTGGGAAGCAAAGTCTCAACGGATTGAGAAAATGCTCCAGAAAATGGCCGTTCTGCAACTTATTTTATACATTAAAACCAAAGGAGGAATCAAATGAAATCCATTGGTTGTAGATTAAGGGGATAGGCAAAAGCAAAGCGGAGGGAAATCTCTGGGATTGGATAAAAAGTAAAATGGAGAGACACACACTTTTTTTATTTTGGTGGGTACAGCATAATTAATAGCATTTTACAGCACATAGAGATAGTATTTGGGGAACAAGGTAACAATGAGGGATTTTGTAGTTTCCTGCTCTGGTGTGGTGGGTTGTGGCCCTGAGGGGTCTGGAAAAAGAGATTACTCTGATATTGTAAGGCTATGTTATCTTAGATGCAAAAAGACAACAGACAGGCTTAAGGTAAAGACTGACCTATGTCAAGGAAGCTACAGGCCAAGGATGTGACTTCCTGCCATGGCCAACCTTTGTTAGGGATTTTTATGTTCACACCATCCTCTGGTTATTTTCAGTCTCCAGAGTTTGTCAGGTTTAACATGTGACCCTTTTTCCATCCACATCACTTTGCAGGATGGCTGTAAGAATTAAATGATACATATGCAAATAACTTAAAACAGGATCTGGCACATAATGTGCCCAATAAATGTTGCTATTATCATTACTTAGCATGTTTTTCAGTAAATTTCCACTTATAGCTTTCCTTTTGCTTAGCACTGGACAACATATTAAGAACTAACTTTTGGAAGAATTTGTAAAACGGGAGAATTTCTAGTCCCTGGAATTCTGATTATGGAGATAGTTTGGAAAAAATATTATATAAAAAAAGGTCTAGGGCCGGCCAAGTGGTGCGGTGGTTAAGCACTGCCTTGGGAAGCCAGCGGTCCTGGTTCGGGTCCCACATATGAGGGCCAGTGACACTGCCGTCAAAATAAATAAATAAATAAAAATAAAAAAAGGTCTTTCCTGTTAAAGTACAAATCCATCAAAGGGTTGAGTGAAAAAAAAAATCAGAAATAGCATTTTCACAGCTAAGGAAGAAGTAACTAAATAAATTACTAATTTCTTCTTCCCAGAATATCCTAACTGTATAAATGTATCACTTTAAATGTGCTGTCAGAATTTATGCACTTAAAAATGAGATATCAGAAATCTTGATCTTCACATTGCTTTTTAACAGGACACTTAATTGAACCATGACATGCTTCAGAGGTTTTAAACTAGTATCCCTTAGCCCCTGTTGTACCACAGTCCTCTCAAAAGCAAACCACCAAATTCTTATCAGTGTGAAAAATATTGGAGAGGATAAGAATATAAAGTGTGTGTGTGTGTGTGTGTGTGTGTGATGGAAATATCAGGCGCTGAACAGAGCAGCGTCTAATTTACTGTTAGTTAGAGATGTGTGGGTGTTCTGAAACAGTAAGCCTGTTGAAAAAACCATGTTTTTCTTAAATCAGGCAAGAACACTGTCTTAAGAATGTATAAGGGCAATTAACAGTTCTACTCAAATGCAGTCTATGGTAGTAAAAGGCCACTGAGTGAGTAGTAAGTAAATGCAGATGCTTTTGAAGACAATTTTTAGTGAAACGTCATTTTACTGTGATTGTTATCGCCTGGCCATTATGATGACTTGTTTAGTGTTGCTTTGAGACTTTTTTTAAATTCCTTCAAGTATAGGGTCTAATGTTCCAGTGTACAGAGTGCTGCCAACAAAAAGGGGTCAAGGATTCCTGCTACAGCAAGAATCACACCACTTACTTCACAGACGCATTAAACTTTGAGTCAGAGATTTGTCTTCATACTGTAAATAAGCAGTTTTGTATCCTTAGACATGGCACTGGATCTCTCTAAGCAGAGTCATGATGATCAGTAAGATAAGTATAATAATCCCTCCCAGCTAGCAAGATTTTTGTGAAGTAAAACAAATGAGATACTGAAGGTAAAAGAGCTTTGTAAATAACAATTTTGAAAAGAAAAGATTCCCAAAGATCTTAAAATTGAACTCTGGGGAAGTGGAACATACAACAGTTATAGAAGAATAAAGAGAGACTTACAGGCTGTGGTGGGGCTTGAATAGTAGAGGGCACGTCAAGGGCCTACTCAGTTGTCACATTCAAAGCAAACAAGGACCAGTCTTGGGAACTAAGCACATGGAGTTCTATGTGTCTCAGTTCTGTCAAAAGCTGAGTGCCAACTTCTCTGTCCCATGGGTTATTGCAGAGGTGGTGACAACTTCAGCAGAAATGTTGTTCCCTGCCTACAGTATTATGCTCCATGTCCCCTCTGGAGAGGCCCAAACAATTGCATCAGAAACCATGCTTGGCCAACCTCTTACTTAAAACAGAATTTCCTGAACATGAATGAATTTGAATAACCAAAATAGGTAACAGGTCAGTTATTTAAATAACCATTGGAAGAATTGATGGTATAGACCAACACCAACTAATTTTTGTCCATGTTAATCTGTTTTTCCTAAGGGTATTCCTAAATGTACATGCAAAGACCCTGAGAAAAAAAATTGTGTTTTGTCACACCAGCTTGCCTAATGGCAGGACTAACACTTTACAGAGAAAATAATACTCAGGTTACATGGGAGCAGAAATCTGTAACCCACAGGAAAAATAAATAAGTAGAAAGCACTGATAAGAAGGCTTTTATTATTGTTTTGAAACTCTTTCACTTTGTTATTCCGACCACCCCCACTAAAGATGAAAGCGTTGAGATATTTAAAACTGTGGCATTTTTATGAACATTGTCTTGTATAGTTTCGTATTCTTCATCACAACATACTGTGAATAGCTCAAAAAATATTTTAGAGTTATTTCAATAGTTTTTCAAGTTTAAATAAAAGAACACTAGACAATAAATCAAATCTACAAGAAGAAATAAAAAGCACCAGTAAAGGCAACTACGTGAACAAATATTAAACCATTATAAATGTATTTATTTGTAAGTCTTTTCCTCTCTGATCTGATTTAAAAGGAAATTGCATAAACAACTGATCATAAAACTGTGCTCATGGGTTTATAAAATACAAAGATGTCATTTGTATGACAATAATAACACAAAGTAGGGGAATGAAGCTATGGTGGAGCAAAGATTTTGTACTGAAAATAAGATGATATTAATCTGAACTAGATTGTTTAAAATTAAGATGTTAATTGCAATCCCCATGGCAACCACTATGAAAATAACCCAAAAAATATATAAAAAGGAAAATAAAGGAATTAAAATGGTGCATAAACAAAAAATACATTTTTAACAAAGAAAGCAATTTATTGAGAATCAATAAACAAAAAAAAACAAACATAAAATAGAGAAACAATGGCTAAAGAGCAAGTAAATCCCACCTTGTTAGTAATTACAGTCTATGTAAATGGATTAAACATTCAAAATTTCCAATCAAAAGACAGGGATTGAATTTTTTAAAGTAATACCAATATGCACTATCCAGGAAATACCCTTTAAATTCAAAAAGAGGTTGAAGTAAAGGGATCGGATAGACCATGCAAACAGTAAACAAAAGAGAGCTGGGTTGGCTGTACTGACATCAGACCAAAAAAGACAAAAATTGTTACTAGCAACATTTCCTCGTGATATCCCTTCAGCAGGGAGGCATCATTGTCCAGCCTGAAGTTCAAGTGGAGACCTGACAGATGCTTATGCAGCATCTTAACTCGGTCAGCCCCGAGCCCAGCACAGCACAGCACCCCAAACTCACCCCATCAGTGCCCACCTCTCTCTGTGTTCGTACCATACTGGACACCTGTTCTTAGAACCCTTTTCCATTCTCAGCGGTCTAATATTTTTATCTTGCTTTACATTAAGTTTCGCAGTGGCTAGAATGTGACCTGCCTATTTCCTGTAGATACATTGAGATTCCTTGTTCAAAGCTGTACATGGTATGAGTTCCTTCCCTTGTCAGTGTTGTAATAAGACCTTTTCTTCCATTCTCCCATCTGTGTGGCCTCTGCTTGATTGTCAGAGAGGCAGAGGAGTAAATGATGCTCTTTACCCTCCACCCCCCGCCCCCGAGCCCATTAAGTCTATGGAGTTTTAAAGCCAGCTGGCAAGGCTCCTCCTCATCGAGGCACACAGCTATGCCACTGCTCCTCAGCTGTCTGTGCCATCCCTGGGGTTGGGAGAGGAAAGGAAGTACATACTTTAACAGGTCAGTGACCAAGAGGCACTCTCTGGAGAGCCAGATGATGGAGGGGAGGGAAGCCACAGTGCCCACATGGTTCAGATCTCGATGTGCCCTGTCCCCTGCTGTTCCAGACTATGAGGGAAACACAGGGGACTCGCCAGACCTCCACAGAGTTCCTTTAAGGTTTCACTAGTAGAGGGACACAGCATCGGTCTCTGCCTTCTTCAGCAAGGTGGTAACGTCCCTTGGGGGCCCCTGGCAGCTCTTCATCACAAATGGATTGTTTTCTCCCCTGGTGTGAATGTACAGTCCAGCCCTTCCGAAAGTCCACTTCCAAACTTAGTGAAAAATAAAGTTCCTTGTATCTTAACCATGATGGAAGCTGAGAAGGGGGTTTTCAGCTACATTAATTAGCCCTCTGTAAACACAATATCTCCTTTTCTTCCTGCACCCACACACACATCTGTATAAAGTCAAAGGTTGGGGGGTGGGGTGCAGGGGAAAGACTGGTTTACCCAGGTCCTTTCTCATAGGAAAATCCTCTGAATAGTTATAGTTTCCATAAAATGAATATACAATAAAAAGAAGAATATTTAAGCAAGCTGGGCTTCTGAGAGGTTGCAATATAGAAATCTAGAAATTGGTGGATGTGCTCTGCCATTGGTGTCCTCCTTCCCTCTCCTTGTCACCTTTGAGAAGCCAAAAGATAGAGATGTCTCCTAGGAAGAGAGAAAGATGCCCCCTCCATTCCACAACCTCATAGTTGTGGGATATCCTGATCATAGGCTTCCAAATAGAGCACAGATGAAGACTATTATTCAAAGAAATGATCAGGGAATGGTGAAAATCCATGATCATTATAAAAAGAGATGATCCTCTTCAGAGGATGACTAGCATCACGATTATTAGATAAAGTGTATGCAGATTTTCCAGAGATTTTCAATAGTTTTAATCCAGTTCCAGGCCCATTTAGATTGCATCCTCATTCCCTTGCTGTCTGTCAGCTGGGTCTGCTCTGTGCTCTGTCACATAACCCTCTGCATTTACAAACCAGTGAGGGCATCATCAGTCATTTTTACACTTCATCTCTGACTTCCCGTTCTGCTACCAGTTGAGGCAATGTCTCTGGTTTTAAGAGGCTATTGTGACTTGATTGAGTCCTCCCAGATCATGCCCTTCTCGCTATCAAAAAGTCAATTGATGAGTAATCTAAATTGCATCTGCAATAATCATTTTCTTCCATGTAATTTAACATAATTATGAGTCTGATATCTCACAATAGTCACAGTCCTGAGAATCACAGCAGAAAATCTTTTCGTCTTTTTTCAGCAAAATTTGTATACACATTCACATCCATGGATAATATTAGTAGAGTCTACATCATGGTATTACTCAATGAAAACAACCAAGTCATACACCATGTTGTAACCACAAAACCTTGATTAATTAGGTACCAGTAAATACAATGATAAATGCTAAGATGGGATAAAGAATTTCAATGAATTTGACTTCCATAAATACATGTATCATCCTGGACTCATTTATTTGTGCATCTTATTTGCTTTATTAGTGAGATCCACATTACTAAAATGGTTATATCCATATCATGAAATACCAATCAAATGAAAGCTCTCTATTGAGAGAAATGAATTATCTCTATTGACAAGTACCAGGAAAATGCAGATTACTTTTGTTAAAAAACAAAATTCAACTGAATAATTTGAAGATATAATTGGCTGTATTAAACAATTCATGAATCAGGCCATATCCTCTAGCAGCTAGAAAGGTGCTCCAAGTGTTAGTACAAAATAGAAGATTTTTATAGGAAAACAGGTAAGGCAATGGAGCTATTTATAAAAAAAAAAGAATTATTTTTAGACCAGGACTCCTTTTTGGGGGGAGGGAAGTGCGGCCCATATGACAGATTATCTTACTGGTGATTGACCAGAAAATGTCAGACTAGTTGATTAAGATGACATTTCTGGGGGAGGTTGAAACCTATAATTGGGTCAGGTATTAAATCTAGGTTTGGTATCATGGGGTTTTTGCACGAGTAATGCCATTTTGAGCCTATGGTTTTCCCTTTCACACTTTGTATATCAATGTATAAAGCATTTACGAATAAAGAAGGAGCTAGACCCAGGACCATAACATCATACTATTTTCCCCCAAAGAAAAGGGCTATTTGTTTTTATTTGGTTTGTTTATTGTTTTCTATTGCTTATATAGTTGTGTGTTTGATTGTATGTAGTATAATGTCATTATAGGAACCCCAAGTAACTTTAAAGGCCAAAGGATTAATTAAAGATCTTTAAGAATGACTCTCTTTTACTGACTCAGGAACAAATTCCTTCAGCACAATTGTCCAATCGCCCTCTCACTTAAAACAAAACAGAACAAAGCCAAATACTGCAATATATTTGGAGAATTTGAACGAAAGAAAAAAAACAAGATTGTATTTTGCTATATGAAAGTATGAGTAACCTATCAATACTTTGAGGAACTGCAGCTAACTGTGGTTCATATTGAACTCTTGTTGCCTAAAAACGGGTGCTTGGTATCATCACAGGAAAGAATTCAATGATGCACCGAATAAGCCAAGCAAGTGGTACATGTGTTGTTTTTTAAAAGAGAAAGATATTACATTCTCAAAATAGTAGCAGCAGCCTGGCTGGGAAAAGAGCAACTGCTCTGAAGAGAGATGGGGCTTCGGAATTCATTACTTCTAAAATGAGGGCTCCAAATATTCAAGGTTTAGGGGTGATATGATAGGTGTTCCTAGGCGGGTCCTCACTGAGAACCCCTTCCTGTTGGGAGGTGGAATTCTCTTGTCTTTATTTGGCTCTTGTTGAAGCCATCATGGAGGCACGTGGAGGTGGAGATTTCCCTTCCTGCAATGTGGCCTCACAGCAGCCTCGCCGTTTGCATCCTTGCATTCGCCCATAAGGGCAGGGCTTCACAGGGACAGGATATTCACTATGTTTATGGCAAAACCCCATGGGACCCTAAAAGAGAGGGCGGGTCAGCCAATGACGGGCAAAGACCCTAAAATATGCACATTAGGGCGGCCTAAGACAGGCGCCGTCCTTGGGTACCCTGGGAGGAATCAAGGAGGTGAGGCATATGGGGCCTAAGGGCCTGTGAACCCTTATCTGCAAAGCTAACAGCCTGCCAAAGAAGAGAGAAATCTTCCTAAGAAGTTAACAGCAGTCCTCCTTGCATTCTTGCCTCAAGGTGTCATAGTGAACCATTATCTGTCCCCATAGGGGGCAGGGCTGCATTGATCAAAGGGTCTTTCGGCTGAGGTAGTCTGTGAAGCATAGGGAGATTTGGCTAAATTCTTGGGTGACGCATGTGATTTACAGACCTCAGAAAGAACAAAGCCCCTTCCCTGATTGTACTCAATAAAAGTTGCAAGCTGACCCGACTCGTGGCTCTTGTCCATCAGACAGAGTCCCCTGGCTCACGTTGCTTTTAAACTATCCCTGTCTCTTGCTCTTTATTTCTTTTTCTGAGTCCCTGCCGGTACTCTCGAGGAAGCTAGACCCAGCCGCGCAGAGACACGACACTGCAAAGCTAATAGTATCATAATCCATTACAATTAGCTAAAGTTCACCTCGAGGGGCCAAGATGGCATCCTGTGTCTGTTCTCAGTCACCAAAATCTAGTTCTGGCCGCTCTGTTAGCTGCATCTTATTGGCTTCGCCTCCTTCTTCCTTTGTCTCCCCTTCCACCCTCCTTCCTTTCCACCTCCCTCTCTCCCTGAGACCCTATTCTTTCTGCCTACATAACAGATTGATTTAAGGAATGTCTAAAAGTAGACTCATTACACACTCAAACAGTAACATTTAACAATTTTAAGTGAAGTGAAGGTCTCTGATTACATTAAAAAATATATATAAGTAGTGGAGTTGTAGGATGGAGAGGGATGAGTTGTTTGTTTCTGTCTTTTAATTGTTTGTGTGGTCGGTGCATTAATTATTGGCTGCATGGCAAATAAGCACAGATCTCAATGACTTAAAACAACAAAAAATTATTATTTTGTTATCCACTGTTTCCAGAGGCATTGCCATATTTTCTAGAATCAAGCACACATTCTCCTCCAAGGAGGATAATGGAGGATGAATTTCTGATTTACTTGTGAAGGGAAAAGAATTTGCCACACAGAAGTAGCCTCGTTAGTTAAGGATTATTTTAGGCTGGTTATTTTTAAGGAACAACAGACATGGTTCTCATTAAACTAAGTAGATGGTACCCTTTTATAAGAGATATTTACTTTTATAAGGGAAATTTCCATTATAAGTTTGTCTCCCTCTCTGTACCAGGATGACAGGAGTGACTAAATCTCCTCTAGAAACTCTTCTCCATGAAGAACGCAGAGACAAACCTGAAAGACATCCTTTACTGTGTTTTGCCTGATAACCTCCCATAACTGGCTTCCCACCCCAACATCTTTTATCTTTAACTGGAAATGGTTTTTAAGGTGTGGCTTGGGCAGTTTGGGCAAGGTACTCAGTTTTCCGGGTTCTCCCCGATGTATAAAGGAGGTATACATGTTATTAAACTGCTCTTTGTTTTTTCTCCTGTTCATCTTTTATTATAGGGGCAGGAGGGCTTAACCAGGAACCTAGACATATGGAGGGAAAATTATTTTTCCTCCCAACACTTACAAAATATCCCCTAAACAAATTGACCCACTGGGAAAAGTGGCCTGTAGAATCGAGTTTGATTGGTACAAGTTTATAGACATTGGCTTTTAACAGAAGTGAGTCAGAGGGTTTGGGGGAAAGGAATAAATCTGGCAGATGACTGATCATTGAATCTGACAGTTTTCCAGGGATGTCTCATGACTTCCAAAGCTCCTGTCCCTGTTGTGACTACACCGCCCTCAGAACCTGTGTTGTGATGGTGGACGCTTGTGTGATGATGCACTTTTCCCTTTCTTTTATCTGTATAGGAGGGAGCCATGTTGACCCAGAAATTCCCATCAAAAAAGTCAGCCTGCAGCTGGGATTCTTCCTTATGTCTTTCCGAGCATGCTAGAAATCTCCCCGAAGTCCATATTCCTCTTCCAGGATCAGCCTCAAGACTTGCATGTAGCCCTGAGTGTCAGGATCCTCAGAGCCCAGAACATCAGCCCAGTTTCATTTGGGTCTGAGCTTATTATTAGCACAGGAGCTGACACTGACTTGTCTGTTTGCAGTTGGCTTTCCTGTATCTTGCCTTTGTTTCTGGGGACAAAGCCACTGAAAAGAATCTATCTTTGTTCCCATTTTCCTTTGGGAAAGAAGCTATGTGTTCTCTGGCAAGACTAGTGGGATCTTGCTTTCAAGGATCTCAAGTAATTGGTGACACAAGCAGGGTGACTCTTTCCTCTAACTTGGGCATCCTACAGGTAGCCTTGTATGCCCCTCACCATTCTTCTGCTTTGGGGTCTCAGCCATTGAGACTGCATTCCTTCTGGTTCTTCCTTGTACCTGAAGCCTAAGGTGCTTCCACTGTCAAAGTCTGGTCCCTCTGTTTTCCCCGGGGAGCTGCTGGGCCCCCAGTGGGTCTATTTTGGGATAAGACTTAGCGAGCCAAGAAACCAAGCATTGAGAGGCTAGAGGCAATTTCTGTGGACAGGCCTGAGGCTGGAGCTGGGCTGGAACTGTGTGTTTACATGAAGATTATGTCATTTTTAGAGTGCGGCTGTCCTGGATCTTGGGCAATCAGCATGCTTGGTGGTATGTGGCATATCTTACTGAAGCCTCTGGACCATACAGGGGCCCATGCATCTCACTGTAATTTCCTAGGTTACTCGATACCACCCAATTATTGGTAAGGAAAACGGGGGTGTTAGTCCTCAAATTTTTCTCAGGATGCTTTGACCATAGTAGGAACACTTAAAGCCAACCCCTTCTTGAAGTATAAACTGTACTTAGAGGATATGCCCACCTTCTTGGACAAGGCTGAAATGGCCAAGCCTGAGGACTCACAGCAGTAGGAGGAGCTGTTAGTGCTTCAGTAGGATCAGAATTCAGTGCTTAGCTTAAGTGGGGGCTGGTGGTAGTGTAGAGAGAAATGCAAATCCATAGAAACTAGAAAGTAGATAAGTGGTTGCCTAGGGCTGGGTGCGGTGGGAGAATGGGAAGTCTTTGCTAAAAAATAAGAGATTTCTTTCTGGGGTAATGAAATGTTTGGAAATTAGATAGTGCTGTCAGTGTAACAAACTGTGAATATACTAAAACAAAAACCTGCATTGTGTACTTTATAAAGGTAAATTTATGTTATGTGAAGTATATCTCAATTTTAAAAATATGTGAGGAAAAAAATAGTTGTTATAAGCATATGTGAAAACTTGGGATGGAATGGATCATAAGGTTAGCCACCTTGATTTTTTTTTCTTTCTTTCTTTCTTTTTTTTTTTTTTTGCTTGATATTAAATTTTTCAAAGCTGAGGCAAATGGAGTAAATTTTCTAATAATAATAATAAGTTTTGCTGCCTGGACCTCATAAAAAGTTCAATAAGCAAGAGAAAGAAAATATTCTGCAATTTATTTAATTCTGATTATATTTTATAGTATTAGTATGTGTCTGTTAATTTTACTTTATGCTTCAACAAATGTAAGACCTGGAAAAACCTCAAAGCCCCTTTTCAAATAACATTATTTCTGTTGTGTGTTTGTTAGGTAAAATATATGTTATTAAAATCCTGATAGTGATGTTTCATATTTTCATGATTATATTTAATATTCTTATATTTATTTCATAAATTATTATTTTCTAATTAAAGAAAGTGATAGTATCCTCTAAAGCAAGTGTGTAAATATAGAGAGAACAAAAGGCAAAATAAAAATAAACCACCAAAACAAAAGAAAGCAAATACCAATGTTGCTTCTTACTACACAAAGGAAATTAGATGATAGATAGATAGATAGATAGATAGATAGATAGATAGATAGATATAGATAAATGTAGATAGATATAGATAGATGTAGATATAGATATATAGATATATGTTATCTAAGAATTTCAGATAGTTTAGTAACTGTATTTTACATATCAGTTTAGAATATCAATAAATATTTTATAACCTGGTTGTTAATGGTTGAATAAGGCCCAATAGCAGCATCTTTTTAATCTTCTAATACTATAAATATTTGTGCAGAGTAGATTTTTGCACATTTTTCTTTATGCACATCTCTTATTTTCTTAAGGTGTATTCTGTAAGTGGAATTTCTACATTAAAGGGCAAATATATATTGGCAAGATATTTAAAACATTTCAAATAAACAACTCTAAGTTATATAGTCTGGAAAAAATAGTTTACTAGTTTGTCAGTTTCTGGCATTGTTAAAAACTCAGCTAAATACCATGTTTTTAAAATAAATATTCCTATGTGAATGATAGCATCTTTTTTTAAAAAAAATGATTTTTATTAGGGAATTGGGAAAGAGGAACAGCCAAGTGGTTGTCCTTCAATCTTAGTTGTGGAGGGCACAGCTAGCTCAGCTCCAAGTCCAGTCACCATCTGGCCACCCGTTGGCAGCTCGGGGCCCCTCAGCTCAAGTTGCTGTGTTCAATCTTAGCTGCAGGTGAGCTAGCCCACCATCCCATGCGGGAGTCAAACTGGAAATCTTGCTATTAGGAGCCCGTACTCTCACCAGCTGAGCCATCCTGCCACCTGTTGGCAGCTCAGCGGCAGCTCAGCTCAGGTGCAGCTCACTGGCCCATGTGGGAATCAAACCAGCGATCCTGTTCCTCAGAGCTTGTGCTCTTTAATCAAAGATAGCATCTCAATTCATCATTAATTATCTCATTTTGTTTGCATGTAATAACATAATATTGACCAACTTATATATTATTTATGCAATTGTTTCTCTTTTTGCTAATTGGCAGCTTATGTACTATGTTTGATTTTTATTGGTGCTCTTCTTATCGAATATTAGAACTAGAAGGAAACTCAGATACCGTTTACTTTATCACCTTTCACAGATTCACAGAAAGTTACTTCCCCTAAGTCTGTGTGTGTGTTTAATATTATGTGTAACTTTACAATTATAAATAAGAAATCATTACTAAATAACTTATTAATTCATGGACCTTATTATATCACCATTTTGAAAGGCTGTTATTGATCAGGTCCTATTATCTTTTCTGAGGTTTCCACAAAGAATAAACATGGTCACTGTCCTCAAGTACAAGAGGTCAGATAGAGGTATTGAAGCTACAGGTGTTCCATGCCTGCTATAGATTGTAGTATGTAATATGATAGGTAGATTCAAAATGTAATAGTTACACAATAGCCCTGGAGATTCAGGGGAAAAACACTTTACAGAAGAGGTAATTTTTGGCTGAGCTGTGAAGTATATGCTTGGGTTTATAAAACAGAATGAACAGCACACCTTTGGTATCAATATCTGAACATTCAGAAGTAAGTATTAGCAAAGGAATAATTCCTGAGACGGAACAAAAATAGTCATAATCAGGAGTGAGTGTGAAGCATCATGATCTATCTCTCAGAATCTGGCTCTTGTATCAGAAAAAATTTGTATGAACTTCTGTCCATTGAGATCACATTGCTCTCAGGTAGTGATATCAATATTTAGTACAAATAGTTCGTGCATTCAACTACTTCTCAGATCCCTCTCCAAAAAAGTGGTTTACTCTGCCATTTTAAATGGCAAACGAACAAAAATAATGGTAATGCTTCCTCTTTTTCATAATTATAATTCATGTAACAAATCAAACAACACAAAACTGTGTATTAAAAAAGTAAATAGTACCAAGTATTTTCTAACCCCTTTATTCATATATGAATAGTGAATCCAGACAAAAGTGTGACATGTCATGGTCTATTTCTAATGGATCCTCTTCAGCCACTGCCCTCTAATTTTTTTCCTGTGCAGTATCCATTATAAATAATTTATGAATAACCTTAATCTGGACATTTAAACAGCCAATTACCATCATGAAAAAATTTCATTACAATTGATTCTTTATAAAAAATAAATTTCATCTAATCCTTAAAACAAGTTTAATTATGAGGTGGGATGTTAGGGTGATAAATAAGAAGTGAAATGGGTACAGGGCTACATTAGGAAATTTTACCCATGTTAAAGTGAATACCTCATTGGGATTCACATTAAATGTTAATCATTTATCATTATGATAGTATATCATTGGGATATACATTAAATGTATGGCCCTTGATTTTCTGGGATTAAAGCTTTCAGCATCCTCTGGCCTCTTTGGGTAGGAGACTAACAGAACACCAAAACAGCCATTAAGAGACACAGAGGTCTTGATTAACACCAGCTACCAATTAGGCAGGAGATACTAAGTGAACAATTCATTTACTGGCTTAACCAAATGTTGATACTCAGCCCCATAAATGCCAAAGGACTAACTTGTAGTTCAGTGTAGGTATGAGTAAAGGATAAGACAAATATGATAGCACTAGTATTTTTTTTGCAATTATGCTATCTTTGAGATAGTGCAATATTGTTTACATTATGAAGGAGAACATATCTTGGCTCATCTTTAAGAGAATTCTACTACTCAGAGAGTACCATTTGTTTTTGTATTGCTGGAGGCATGACATGCCCTGTTCATTCCAATATGTTCCCTTGAAATTGGAGAGAAGGGCTTTTTGATTTGTTTCCTTAATTTTTTTCCCCTTTTTTCTAATAGAAAGAGACCATCTGGAATTAGGACAAACATCATTTTATTACATTTCTATCTCCTTTGTAGCTTTCATTTCAGTAAATCTGATCTGTTTCCATTGTCCATTGCATAAGTATAAACTTTGTATTTTGAAGAATATATTATTTAAGTGGAATTTAAAATAGTCAACGTATAACATACATTTTTATACTTTTACACCAAACTCAGTTTTCAACCTATAACACTTAGTTGAAATTCCAAGTATCCCTGGTGAACTTTCTCGTTTAATTCATTTTCACTTACTTTTCATTGATTTTACCTCACAGGCTTACTGTGAGGATTCGTGAAATAAATAAATGGAAGAGAAAATTCATTTATGCTATTAAATGGTGAAAAACAAAGTTTCTATGTTATAATCCTTCATGGTAAACCTTTTCAGATGAAAAGAATTCCCTCATTAAAACTAGGAAAATATGCTTACTTGTACAGTACCATACCAGTAGAAGAAATTATCATTATCATTATTATCCTGAAGGACTAAAGGGACTCAGCATATAGTACTTGTGACTGTGATTTATTGCAGCAATGCAGTAACGATGCTCAGCCAATCAGAAGGGGAAATAACAAAAGCAAATATGGAGCAATCCATTTTCAGGTTCATTGTCTCCGTTGTATGAACGTTGCAGACAGCAAACTCTGAAAACAGCAGCAAGAATGCAGCAAGCTGTATGTCATGTTTCTGTTCGGGGAAGCCCATTAGAGCCCAGTGCCCAGGGTTTATATTGGGAGCTGCTCTTGTGGGTGCCCTCTGCCTAACTTGCACCAAAGTTCCAGAGTCCCAGAAGGAAAACGGCTTTGTAACATAAGCCATATGTGAAGCCATATGTGTGTACAAAGAGTTGAGGCACAGTAAGCCACCGTTATCAATTAGGGAAGGCTTTATATCAGTGTATGGAACTGTATATCAGCCAAGTTCACAGACAGACACTCGCCAAGGGTTAACATTACAAGCAGACATTTCCAAGCATAGCAGTCTCAGGCTTACTATGCAAACTCTTGTCTGCACAGACCTTGATTTCTATCTCAATCTCTTTGGCTAAGTATTCTTAGAATTCTCTGGATGTCCCATATGTGGTAACAAGTTCGGTATGGCATTGTGACATTATCTAGGCACTGTGACTCCTTACACTAGTTCTACATTTCTACTAGCTATGGGATACAACCGTCTCCCAGCTAACACCCCAGAAAGGTTAAAAAAGCTGAAAAATATGAATATCTAGAAAAGTAATGATGTAAAAATACCCATCAACCTACAATTCTATGCTCAGGTAAACTTCTTGCATTGAGTATGGCTGAAATAATATTTTTCAGTTAGAAACTTCTTTGCAGAGTTTGTCTCTTTGGTAATAGGATTTAGATATATTGATATTAACTGATCATGATAGTATAATTCAAAATGAAAATTGATAGGGCTAAGACTTAGAAATCAGAAATATTTTTACAGTTCATAGACATTACTATATAATTTCATATTTGAATCATTCGATGGCTAATAAATTATTTTATGCAAAAGCCTAATAAAAAAGCTAACCTTTGTGAGGTGTTAGCTGGGAGATGGTTGTATACCATAGCTGTAAACTCAATGAAATCTGTTAGGTAAACCTCTCACAAATATCTACAAATTAAAATACACCCATGCAATAATAGCAGTCAGTTTTAAAAAATAATTCTAGCATCATTGCTCGAATGTTTCTAATTTGAAATTTCAAGCAAAGAACAGAAATAATGTATTATCTCTGGTCACATACAGGTGCTTGGCAGCTAATAATTAGACCGCATTGTAAGAAATAGCCTAAATGTTTTATTATCAAAGGTTAAGTAAAATCAAATATTAAAATTTTTGGTGCTTTACAGATATACATCTGTATCACACATCTGTGCTGTGTCGATATGAGGTGTCGGTACCCAAATGAGCCAGTTGAACTATTTCCTAAGAGGACTGACAGTATCAAGATTTAGAAAATGAGGCAGAAATGAGGTCTGTGGTGAGACATCAGGAAACTTCAACTCCTATCAAGAAGTAAAAACGTAGACAGTTTCAAGATCAAAAATTTACCTAGTCTAGGAAGAAAAAATTCAAATGGCATCATTTTATAAGTCTTTTTGGAAGACCCAAAGCCTCTTCCTTTAAACAATTCTGCTATACATAAATAAACCACCCTCCGAACCCAGAATTTAATAAGCAGGTAACCTAGGTGTATGCCTGTGTCTCTATCCTATTGGAGTAATTGTAAACATATGATAGCTGAAAAAGAAGAATAATTCATAACTCAGATCAATTCCAGTTTTTTGTCAATGCTCACTTCTTAGGGGAGTATGGGTATTGCCTAAATGACCAGATTCAGGAAAATCTGGAATGAGAACCTAGGAGTGTTCATAAGCTGCTATCAAAGAGTCCCTAAAAATGTGGAATTCATTCACATGCATAGAATCTTTGGTTGTATAGCCAGATTCAGGGGGTGCTTTCAGTGGGAGAATTCACCTGCGGAAAATAAAAGATGATAGAAAAAGTGAAATAGCATGTATGTAGTTGCTTTTCTACCATATGGACTGGATTTGAGCTCTCTTGGTTGAAGGTCAAAAATTATTAGAACTACTTGAAAGTTGTACCTTGTGAGATCCAGGGTACAAATACACCTACCATAGCACTCAGGATTCAAAGTGTGACAGAGTTGTGGAGCAGGCACTTTTATCTCTGTGTGGAACCAGTTTGGTCATTGGGAGAAAAGGCAGCTTTGAAAACATGGAGAGCAAAAGCAAAAATCACTGAGGATAAGGAGGAGGATGAGACTTCTCTGAATGTTCTTTCCAGCGTAAGATTTAGAAAAATCGGATCGTGTGCAGAAGAGAAAAATCAGCCCTGAGGTAGAAAACAGTTTGGTGTATGGAGGAACTGAAAGAACCAGTTTAGCTGGAGCAGGGTGAGGACATGAATTCCATGAAATGAGATACAAGAGGTGGGCAAGAGGCTGATTAGCTGGGGCCTTTGTGGATTGTGCAACGCACAATTGTGAAGGATTATTTCCAAAAGTCCAAGGCTTACAGATATAAGCAGGGGAAGTATTATTTTTCCTTGTATCTTCTGCACTATATATACATACAAAATAGAAATATGCATTCAACTTGGTCAATTATATACTTTGCCATTCTGAAAGGTATCACAGTAGCTGAGAATCTTGATTAATTAAACTCCGCTGTATTTGCCTTATCTTAGCTATTGCCTAATGTGCATATAGGACATTCAGAATTATCAATGTAGGTATAGTTTTACCAAACATGAAATACTAAATTTAACTATTATTGGTTACTGTAACCTCTATCAAATCTTATCACTCCTTACAATCATTCAAATTCTAATGGCCCTTTTGTGTTCTGTGTTTAATAAGCCATACTAAAATGCATGTCCTAATTATACACTTCACCTAACTCATCAGTGCATATAATACAAGGGTTCATTCAACAGACAATTATTTACTACAGTCTGGAATTTATAACCAAATGTCTACAATTTTAGGAAAGCAGTTCTTTGCACTGTATAATGTTAATGATGCACAAGAATGCTTAAGAGGGCTGAACTAATAAAATCTGTTTCATATCAGCCCATTAAATATGTTCCCTTGGTTCAAATTGGCAAGCCAAGCAATAAAAGAGAACAAAACAGAATAAGGAAATAAAACATCTTGAAACAATTGTTACTCATTTAAAATAATCTTTTTGTGGTATTAACATGGGTGCTACACAATAATTTTTATTAACACATGTTTTTCTCTAGTGTGTCACTAGCTTTTTTTTTTTTTGAGGGCAGTGTCACTGTCCCTCATATGTGGGACCCAAACCGGGGCCGCTGGCTTCTCAAGACAACGCTTAACAACCACGCCACTCGGCCGGCCCATCACTAGCTATTTAAATATGAGGTATTTATTGCAATATTATAGCACTATTGCAAGTTTATAGAATAGCTGCAGTATATTTACTTCATAAGTATAAATATATTTTACATACACAGATAAATGTGTTTAAACATTGACAGTTAAGTTCACAAACTTGTTGCAATGATATTGCTAACTTTTTTTTATATTAGAGGGATTATTCATTATGAATTTGTGCCAAGTGGACAAACAGTTAACCAAGTTTACTATTTGGAAGTGCTGAAAAGGCTGCATGAAAAAGTTAGACAACCTGAACTTTTCTCCAACAATTCATGGCTCTTGTATCACGACAATGCACCAGGTCACACGGCACTGTCTGTGAGGGAGTTTTTAGCCAGTAAACAAATAACTGTATTGAAACACCCTCCCTACTCACCTGATCTGCCCCCCCAATGACTTCTTTACCTGAAGATAAAGGAAATATTGAAAGGAAGACATTTTGATGACATTCAGGACATCAAGGATAATACAATGACAGCTCAGATGGCCATTCCAGAAAGAGTTCCGAAATTGTTTTGAAGGGTGGACTAGGTACTGGCATCAGTACATAGCTTCCCAAGGGGAGTACTTTGAAGGTGACCATAGTGATATTCAGAAATGAAGTATGTAGCACTTTTTCTAAGATTAGTTCTCGAACTTAATTGTCAAACCTCATATGTATCATACCATTGTCAAAAACACACAAATCGAAACCTACAATTCAAAATTAACAAACAAAAAAAACAAATACAAAGAAAATAAAAATTAAGTCATTTTGCTTAGTTTTTCTAACACTTTCTTAAGATGGTAGAACATTCGGATTTGAAGTAATTTAAGAAATCTGTCTAATCCAACATTTATATTTTATAAATTAATGATCTGTAATTTATAGAAATTAAGTAATTTGTCCAATATTACATGTCAATCAACTTATCTGTCCTGTGTCAAAATACACTGATATCCCAATTTATGCCCATTTTTTCTGACCCACTTTTTGATCCTCTTTTACTCTTTACACAGTGACCTGAGTAGCAAAAATAAATGTCTTAAATATTAAATGGAATACAAGTATTTCTTGCCATATTCAATATATTTAAACCTTTTATTTTAAAAAGTTACATGGACATAGTTATATAAGTATGACATTCAAATCTACAGGTAATTTGAAATTGCAAAAAGTTACCCAGAATCCATATTTTCATTTATTTAACAAAAAAATTAAGATGCAGTTACTATAGGAGAGGCATTATGCATTTTTCTGAGGATATAAAGGCCAACAAGACAGACATGTTCACTATAGAGTTTATATTCTAGTGTAGAAGACAAAATAAACAACTGTAAATTCCCATTAAGAGGGGAAAATGGTTAGTGGATGCTGGTTTACAAAATTAGGAATGATTTGCAAGAAGGGCCTCCTTTCTATAGTCTGGTCTCAGACAGATGTGTTTTAATGTGAGGCTGAGAACAAATGAGTTGTGTGAAGAATGGAGTCAAGAGTAATATAAGAAGGGGGAAGGGCTTGGTCCTGTCCCTTGACATGCTGATGATGACATGCTTACTTGCTTTTTCAAGCAGTAAGCAGCAGATGGAGTACCATTGGAAGGGATGCAGGGAACTCACATCAGGAACACATTTCCTCAGAGCATCCAATTTCCTCCTTTCCTCATGCTTATGTTAGAGTAACATTACCTAACTCCTCTGCTTTTCTCAGAGAGGACCCGAACAGGAGCCATCATTGTTTCTGATCAGTTTTACCATGAGTAGATTGTATTTGTACAGATGTTTGCATTTGAAAATATATTGGAACATTTGTCATTTTATTTGATCCCCATAGCAGCCTGAGCTGAGGCAGCCCAATCAGGATTTCAAAGTGGTATTTACACAAGAGTTAACTGAAGTCTACGGTAGAAACTTTTATTGTTATGTATTTTGTTATCCATTGTATGACACTGGTCTGGTCAGCCCCTCGTGTTCTTGTATTTATTTTCATTTTCAATTGTAACTGCTTACACTTGTAGGGTGGATAGATTTCTATCTAGAGGAGAATCCTCGGAGTTATCAAATATCCTTTGGGTGCAGTCTTCAGCTGCCACATTTGCTTATGTCAACTGTTCTTGTGACTTCTTCTCTCAAATAAAAAGCCATTTTTATCTCTGATAAATCTTTTAGAGTCTACAAAATTCCATTAGTTTTATTTTGGAAAGGAAAACCATGAAATATCAGCCAATCTTTGGCTGTTCTCTTAGAGTCCTCAGTGTTAGATCAGATTCCCCCAATATGGAGGAATTGCTCATAAGGAACCACTGAAAATGAAGCCCGTGATTCCCTAGCCTGGCACTGTGCAGGGAGCTCTGCCAACACTGGACTCTCCTTCATAATGAGCTACCCAAGAAGATACAAAGTAGCCAAGTCCAGGAATTGCCCTGATATTTCATAGGTCCTTATATTACTCTGTAAAGTTAATAGATAATAGAAGAGTCACAGAACACAAGAACCTTCCAGCCTTCCCCATAGTGTTATAATATCCTTGAATTTGCTAAGTAGAAGGAGGTTATTTTCCTCCATGTTTTTATTCCTAGAATTCTAATACTTTCCATCAGTTAAAAGTAGAACCCTAGAATACATGCATTTGCTTTCTAGATAGGACCGGTTTATAAGCATTCATTCATTCATTTATTTTTATTGAGATACAATTGACATATAACATTATGTTAGTTTCAGGTATATAACATAATTATTTGATATCTACATGTATTATAAATGATACATGCAATGCAATAAGTCTGGTTACCATCCATCACCATACATACTTACAATTTCTTGTTACAAGAAATTTTAAGCAACTTTTAAACACACAATACAGTATTATTAAGTGAAAAAGCTGAAGATTGGGACCACAAGGTCTCCTGTGATCGTTGTAGCATAAGTCTCATCTATAGAGTGACAATTATAAAGCCAGAAAAGTCAACAAGGGAGGTATATTATGAAGGACCCTGTAAATCACTAATGCTAAATATTTTAGATTTTACTAATTGTTTAGCAAGATACATCTTTAAAGATGTATTCATATAAAATTACATTTTATAACAGGAATAGCTTTCTTATCACTGAATGGAACAATTGGCATAATTTCAGTTCAGTTATATTCAAATGAATAAATCCTAAAATGCATCTATAATTTAATTAATCTAATATTTATCTTTTAAATTAGTCTGTTGTGGAGCTCAATGTCTTAAGTTTATTAATTAAAATAATGGTAACATTATAAAATATTGAAGGTCACAAGATATATTATCAAAGCATACCAGATGGATAAAATGGTAATTTTATGTGCTACAAATGGGAAAATGCTAATAAGAGCAATAGAATTTCTATGAGCCAAATCATTAATAAAACTCTTCAGGCAAGTTAGATTTAAATAAATTGTTTTAATGGTGCTGATTATCTTTAGATTTGTAGCCACTCTCTAATGATAAATACAATATGAATAACATCTTTCAATAAAAAATTATAGAAATACTACTAATTATTACTAGCATTTATTGAATGGTTCCTGTGTGCCAGACCCAGCACTAATTACTTTATATCCCTTGCCTCATCAAATTCTCACAATAACCGTGTAAGTTAATTAGTATCATTAACTGCATTTTAAAAAGGAAAAATCTAAGAGTTACAAAGTCTGAATAAATTGACCGAAATGCTTCAGCCAGTAATTGTTAGAGTCCTGACTCAAAGCGATGTTTTTCTGCTTTCTGAGGAAAAGACTTGGGATAAGCTTACTTCTCCTTTTTCTGCAGTGACCTACTTCATATTTTGTAAAATAGAGTGATCAGCTAAATTAGGAAAAAATAAAAAGCTAATGCTGAATTCTGTTAATGGAAAATAATTTCATTTTCCCCCTTAATAAATCAATTTTACTCTGAAGCATGAAAATTAATCAGGTTTATCATGGTATGCCTAACGATGGCCTGTTACTAACAGTTGTAAAATTATCAGAACAGAGCATTTGACTTGATAACCTGGCATGAACGAATTTCCAGAGGTTGATTTTTATGGGGCATACATTAGTATTCCCATTCATTTGTTCTCAGTTGGTTGACCACTAATCCCAGCAAAGGAGGAAAAAGAAATTCTTAAGGCTACCTTATTTTCCCCTAGAACAATATAGCCTTTGGTCACATTATATTAGCATGATGAAATGCCTATAGTAATTCACTTATGTAAAGCTCACATTCCATAAATATTGCTTGGACCCAAAGCAGATTTTTATCCCTAGTTAAAGATGTCCTTTAATAGACAGAGGAATTAATTGCCTATTTTGGCTTGCTTTTTGGAATAAAAATAGGCCTTTCCTGTTACTAAACATAAGAAAGTGCTTTCTCAATATAGTCTACTCTTTTGTAGATACAGATTCCATACCTCTCACTGCAAAAAGAAAAAAAAAAAAAGTTAAATGTTTTAACACCAAAATAACTATATAGATAGAATATAAAGATGATATATATGAGAGGCGGGGGTTGAAAAAACAGTTAACTCTTACTTACTGATATAATAGAAGACAAGCTGTAGAGAGAGATTTTTCTTGTCACAGACACTAATGAAAACATTTCCTTGAAAAAAATCATGTAGAAGTAATTATCAAATATTTCTCTGCCATAGCAGAAGTTAGAATTTTCTTAAATGTAAATTTTTCTGCTATCAATGGCCTGTTTTAAAGGTCATCACCATGTCATTATAGTCTTATACTTTGTTTTCTTATGTGTATGAAGACTCTAGAAGTACAATATATTTTACAATATATTTGCAACAGTGAAAAAAAAAAGATATGCTTTGGCCAAATTCTTTTAATGCTCACCACATACGTACTGTTAGACATACACACTTTAAAATAATGCACAAGGGCTATGGATGACAACAGATTTCAGAAAATGATCAGAAACCTTAACCAGGAGAATAAACATTAGGACTGGGTATAAAAGGACCCAGCCATCAAAAGGATCACAAATAACCTACTCCAGGCAAGGGCTCCATATCTCAGGGGTTAGAGCATTGGGCTAGTACAAATAACTTACTCCATCTATATCCCATGTTCCCTGGAATAGCTGTAGTCAGCTGTGATCCTGTCCATACCCTCAACTTCCTTACCAAATGCCCTCCAGATATAAACAATGAACACTCCAGCTACTGTCCCACTTTATGTCACAATTCTTATTACTGATGTAGATAGTCACATAATTGTCTTTAAATTCATGGCATTCATCTGTAGCCGAATCCTGTAATACTTCTTGAAAATACTAGTTTTGCTTGACTAGTCATTTCCAACTGCCATTTTGCCTCAGTGGTATCTTTAAATATCCAATGCTGTCTTCAAACCACCTTTATAATTCCTTACATGCTAGGATGACCTGCAATTTTATTTAACTAGCATCTGAATGCATCCAATGTAGTGTCCTTTTCTGTTGCTAACAAATCTATTTGCGCCATGATATCTTTGTCTATTTCCCCTCATTTCATCACTTCTGCCAAGACCTGAGAGTAGCAATGATGACATCCCTGGGTTTGGACATCCATTATTGACTACCGATAGGAGGCTTGGGGTGGCTTCATGCAGAGAGCAGCCCTAAGAGAAGTAAGAAGTTATCCACCATTCTGTCCATTATGGCAAAACAAAGCAAAAGAAACAAGAAAAAAAAGACAGTGTGTCAAGAATTCTCACTACCGTTTCCCTACCTACAACTCTCCCCATGAACAGAGATTGTAGTGTCTCCTAAAATGCATGTTATTTTTCCAATTTTTACTGAGGAACTGTCATGATAGAAGTAGTGACTATACTAGTACAGGTGCCACATGAGTCAAATAGGCTCAGATCTTCTAAAACGTTTTGTTTTTTGAGTATTTTTTTTATCCACATTTGAATCGCATTTCAACCCATGGCCCCAAGGCAGAGAGACAAGTGAGCATCCCTAAAAGCCACAGCTCCACATAATGAATTCTGGACACTCCAGGGCAAATAGGGGCCTGACATAGTGGGAGAGGAATGAGGTTGGCTCATAGAGCCACTACTATTTAGTGGGAAAACCATGATTAAGAAAATAAATTGCTACTGAAGAATCTGAAAGTTCTGGGCAGTGAGTGAGGCAGAAATTAGAAATGAAGAAATAGGGAGGAAACCACATACATGAAGCCAGTGTTAAAAGGTGTTGGATTTCAGTGATAGAAGGGGCTGGGTGAGATTTCTCGTGGTGCTGGATCATAAATAAGCACAGGTGATTTTTCCAGGGACCTGTGACTTCACGCTTGCAAGAAGAGAGACTGGTTGACCTATTTGAAAGTGACTAACTGACTGGCTGCCTTTCCTTTTACGTTTGAAATTCTTGAAAATGGCTCAGATGTGTCAGGCTTTTCATTATGTTAGTATCCTTTCTGATATAAAGAGAGATTGAGAGATGGCCAGAGCTCTAATTCTTAATCAGCTTTTTACTGATACCACAGGACTCAACAATGAGCCAAGGGCCTGTTCTCTCAAGTCCATACCTACAGGTCCATATTACTACAGGTATGGCCACCATTTCTTGTATACATTCTCAAACCATGGTAAATTGGGTTAGACTCCCTGAGCTAGAAGACAACATTTGTGTCTCTGACCTACGACCGGTATTTATTAGTTCAACAAATATTTATTGAGTACCTATGTTTTGCTAGGCATTTTTCTATGCTGAGGGTTACAAATATGAAGAAAACAGGCATAATCCTGACTTCATTAAAGTCACGGACAAGCAGGAAAAAGAGACAGGAATATTGGTAGATAGATTAGGTAACCTTTTCTGTAACATGGCCAGAATGAAAATAATTTAATGCAAGTTGAAGGGCAACCTAGTGACCATTTTAGTAATGCCCTGAGGTCATAAGAGAGATAAGAAGCACCCATATGATCTTAGTTACAATAATTTAGGGGCAGGGAGTGGGGGGCCAGTAGGAGAAATGATGATCTCTGTGTGTAGGATTAGGCTGTATTATCTCCAGTGATAATTAGCACTAGTTTTCATATGCTAGGCTGACTACATAGATGAATCATGTGGATATAAACCTGCCCAGAGTTCCCAGTGGCAGATGTGCTGATCTAAAGCTGAAGGGCACACATGGGGTAGAGTTCTCTATTCTCAGGAACTTGGGAGTTGGGGAAAAGGCCAACATCCATGCTCATCCAGATGAAACCCTAGGAACTACTTTCTTTTATAGAAAATACAAAGAAACCAAAAAATAAAATCTCTTCCTCCAGAAGGGGCAGTTTACCCTGAGAGAGGGCATTGAGTTGCCACCTGATAGGGAGGTTACAGTGGGAAAGGAGAAAATCCAGATCAGGAGTGGAAATACTCCACTTAACAACTTCTTTGTTAAGGGCTCAGTCTAGAGGTACTTTCCTTTGAGATTTTATCTATCTTCTCAACTTCTATTCACACTTCTCTGATGACAGTATGCCGGAATTTCTTAAAGAAATACCCAATCCGATTGTTAGATATGGTTCTCCTATCAGAGCTTTTTCCATTTCTCATCTTCAGGGAATAAGGGAATGCAATGAGGGAGATGTACAAATTAGCCAAAAATGTCAACCTTTGTTCTTTACACCCTCTAATGACCTTCTGGAAGTATTCAGCCTTTCGGATTATCTAAGTAGATTGATTTGGTAGATGTGGTAGAGGTTTGGGGTCAGGGTGGTGAAAGTAGGGTTGTATATACACTCAGTTTTTGCTTCAGGCCCTTGAAGAGAATCTAGGTGAAGGAGCAGGCATCTTTTGGTGGATGATGATATAAGATCCCTAGAGATTACTGGTATCACGGGAAAATCCATGACCCAGGAGATGCCTAAGAAACTCCAGACATAGGGTATTATGGCTAAGTTTTATGAAATCTCCATGAGTTAATGAAGATCATTTGTTAAGAAGATAAAGAAAAGGAGCTGAATAATATGCAGATAAAAAGATAATTTTTAAATTGGTAAATACTAATAGGATAAATTACAGGAAACATGAGAGCTCACGGTTGCATTCAAAGCTTAGACTCCATATTGTTTTCGTGTTGCCTTGATGTTATCTCTTTCAAATGCATGGGTGAGTCTTCTTTACTCAAATCATAATCATACATTCCAGGGCTCTTTTTGTCTGGAATGGGTTTTAAAACTGAGACCAAGACCCAGCCTGAGCTGAGCTGCCGCTGAGCTGCCAACAGGTGGCAGGATGTCTCAGCTAAAAAAAAAAAACAAAAAAAAAAACTGAGACCAAGAAAAAAAGGTGGAGGTTAAAAATCCACTTGTTGGGAATATTGCTGCTACACTTCCTACTGAATAGCTTTGGTTCTGCATACATCTTGGCCATCAAGGGTTTGCAGCAAAGGGGGGAATGAAGCCTAAGAAGAAAATTTCAAGTGAGAACATGAACAGGTGTCACTAGGACAGATCCAGGTAACTCTCTGTCTCTCTCTCTCTGCTGCTGCTGGAAAAGGAGATGTCTATGATAAAGTTCCCAAAAGAGGCATGACCAATCCAAATCCGGATAAAGAAGATGTGGTATATATACACAATGGAATACTATTCTGCCATAAGAAAAGATGAAATAGTGCCATTTGCGACAACATGGATGGATCTCAAGATTATCATGCTAAGTGAAATAAATCAGACAGAAAAAGTCGAGAACCATATGATTTTACTGATATGTGGGATATAAAACTGAAAGCAACAAAGGAACAAGACAAATAAACAAATAAACAAAAACTCATAGACACAGACAATAATTTAGTGGTTACCAGAGAGTAAGGGGTGCGGGGGATGGTACATGAGGATAAAAGGGGTTAAATATGTGGTGATGGAAGGAGAACTGACTCTGGGTGGTGAACACAGAACATGATATACAGATGATGTGTTACAGAATTGTACACCTGAATCCTATGTAACTTTACAAACCATTGTCACCCCAGTAAATTTTAATTTAAAAAAAAAGAGCACATTCTATTGGAAGGGAAGGGGAATGATGGTGAAGATAGTTCTAGAAGCAGACTTGCCATGAGGATTGTAAAAGTACTATAATCAAAATTAAGTGATCCCAGTGTCTCACCAAGAAACATAAGTTCCCAATGTCTTGTTGAGAAGGAACAGGAGGAGGACCCATTGCCGCTCTCACAGGTCCTTCTACCCTCACTGCTGCCCTTCTCTACTGGGAACGATTAAGACTGAGAGATACAAAAAGGAAGCAGATCTCCTTTAAGAGTCAGGACACAATTCAGAAATTAACCGACAGAGAACTCAGGGAAGCATCTGACCAGCCCATGGCTCCCCCAGTCTCTCAGACAGTGTTTTAATCTCTATCCCTTCGCAGAGAGCATTGAAGATTCTTCCAAATGGGAGAGAAGAAACCTGAGGACTCCATGGGATCATGAGTGGGTTTAGGCCAGGCCAGAGACAAGGGCTGACTCACAGAACCTGTCCTTTCTCTAATAATGAGCTCAAGCACTTTGTTTTCAGTATTGGTTATAGTTATTATTGTAGGTTTTTTTTTTATTGTTTTTGTTTTCTCTTCAGTGGTGTTTTATAAAAATTACTGCTGTTTACAAGGTGAGTGGGGCTTGGCCAGTGAGAAAAAGACAAAGTTAGTCAAACAAAAACACTTCTATCTTGAAGCTAGACCCTTTAACTTAAACCATGTCCTTAAAGCTCTCAGAGTGCTTCCAACACCTTTCCTCCTTGAGATGTTTCATTCTCAAGTCATGAGCTCTGAATTATAGACCAGCTCTGTCCTTTTAGCTAGCTGTTATATTTCCTTAATTAATTTTAATTTCTCCTACTGTATTATGTGCCCCTAAATTAATCACTAAAAGTACAAAGGTCACAGCATTAACAATGTACAGAAATGCTTAAAACTATTTTAAGGATCAGGGCTTTCCTAGTAGGATACATGTGAATTTATAAAACCTCTGAAACAATGATTCAAATGAATTAACTTGGGGAAAGATTAACTTACGGAGAAAAAAAACTAAACTAAACTAAAATTTAAGTTTTCCAAAGGCAACTAGAATTTCTAAATAAGTCAGTAGGACTTCCTCATGGATTTTGCAATGCTTCTGTGTGTGTTCTTTTGAAGGCAGACATTTCTCCATTCTTGCAATATTTTCTTGTGTGAGATGGTTTATTTCACAGATAAATTATTATAACTCACAGTGGAATCCAAAATAATCCAAAACGCAGTAGGTAAAACAATCCCTGAAGAGCATGAAGCCAAATAAATCACATTTTATAGCATTTCTCACCTCGCATGGAAACATTTCTATCCAGGTGAAATAAGGATAAATACCAAAAGCATTCATAAGTCATAGAGGGCAATATGGAAACTAAAAAAGTGTGTAGAAAAGAAGAATTGCATGCCTTAGGTTGCCTATGGGGTGTCTTCAAGGAAATCAAATTAAGAAAAATAAATTTTCACCAGAGTAGTTATGCTATAAACATTGTTACAGTGGAATACATCAGAGATATTCAACATCACTATAACAGAGACATTTGAGGAGCGAGCAGAGAAAACTGACTAAAGAAGACCATTCTCCCAGGTGACGGAGAATACAAAACTCATCCCAGAATCCAAGAACATGGTTTCAAAGAACAAACACTTTCAGAGCGGTTAAGGAAGATAAAACCTGACAAGTGTCCATTGACCTTGGCAACTTGATAAGGGGTTCTGAGAATTAAGGCAAACTTTCTCTTTGCCATACTCTCCATGAAGTATCTTAAAGCAGTTAGCTTCGAAAGATCAAATATCTGAGTTTTCCTTCCCCAGTTCATTGCCTTAGCATGTTTTGCTTTAAAAAAAAAAAAAAGCCATACCATCAGACCTCAGACTATTTCACTGCAACGTGTGTAACCATGGCAGGTGAAGTTGGTTATAAGCGTGCAAGAGACACAGAGACAGAGGACAGACAGAAAAAAAAGATGGAAAGAAAGAATTGGTTGAATTGAGAGACCAGGATCTAAATTTTTTTTTAAGTAGCTTTAAACTGTATTAATTTCTTTAAAATCTATCTTTCTTCTTTCCCTTTGAGATTGTAAGGATATAGAAAAGCATATGAAGGAATATAGATAAGTCCAAATATAGGTGTGGAAAGACAGAAAAAGGAAATTCATGCCTAATAAAAAAAACAACACAATTTTTCCCTGTGAAGTAGGAAGGCAAATGACCTTGAAAAAAAAGAAATGGCAGATGTCAGATTTAAGGAGAGAAATACAAGTTTAACTAATTTATTGAGGGTAATTATAAACAGAGCCAGAGACATATAGTAGTCCAGTTTGTTAACCTGTTTGTGATGGATTGCATTATGAGTCATATGGAATTTTTAACAAAAACCCAACTTTTTCTTTATATGTTTGGAACATATTTTATATTACAACACACATAAAAATAACACATTTCAATTAAAGTTTTAAACAGCTTTAAGGGTTACCTAATTTATTATAGTAGAGGAGATCATAAGTGGTTACAACTGTTTTTTTGCTCCAAAATATGATATCTAGAGAATCTCTTCAAATTTAAAAGTATACGTATATTTTCTAAAATGATATGCCTAGCCAAGATATTGATAAAAGTAATAATTAAAGAGAAAACATGTTAGGTATTAATAGAAGCATTACTTTATATTGTCACTTCAAGAGACAAAGTAGGGCAGTAATACACAGTTGGAACCTATAGACTAAGAGTATTAATAACATTGGGTAGACCAGGAACTTAAGGCAAAAAAGAGAGCAAGAGGGGGAGGGAGACAGGGAAAGAGGGAGAGAGAGTGAGAGAAAGAGAGAGGGAAATGGGGGAGGGGATGAGATAAGAAGGGAGGGAGGGAGGGTAAGCATTTTTATCTGAGCAGCCGTGAAAAAAAGAAATTGTAGTGTTAATTGTAGGTTCACAAACCATGGTTTACTCTAGGCAACATGGGTGTGAAAACGTAGCCCAGGCTCTTGTGTGTACCTTATTTTCTACAGAGATTTTGTTTCATATTGTATCATATCATAAATGTTTTTTAGGCTCAAAATACAATAGTCATTTTGAATATGGGAAGAGTGCAGCCAGAGCATGTCAGCTTGCACTAGAATAGACACACTTGATTTAATTTGAAACCAGCCACTAACCTTTTGCAGCTAGGTTAATAAACACATGCTCTCCTTAATCATATGTTTTCTCATCTAAACAAAGGGGTTAATATGAAGTATATTAATACTCAATTATGAAGTATATATGTCATATACTTCAATATGACGTATACTGACATTGGCTTATCATTAGGAAAATTACAGATTAAGGAGAAAGTACATATGGACTTGAATATAGGTGAAAACAAAAGAAGAAACAAATATAAATGATCTAACTAATTTCATTTCAAAACACATGCTAAGAGATAATTATTTTTTTTATTATTTTTTTATTTTTATTTATTATTTATTTTTTTACAACTGAGGTTGCTGGGTTTTATTTATTTTTTTTGTATTATTTTTAGGATATAATTATTTTTAATTCACTGTATTTATCAGCAGATCATATATGCTAAGGCATGTTGTTTATCATTAAATAACAAATTGTTTAACCATAAAACTATTGGTAGTAACACAGTAATTAATGTATATTAAGTGTTTATTATGTGACAGAAGCATTACTTTATACACAGTTTCACATCAGACTCTCATTTAGTTCTGTGAAAGGCAATATTAACCCCTTTGTTTAAATGAGAAAACATATGATTAAGGAGAGCATGTGTTTATTAACCTAGCTGCAAAAGGTTAGTGGCCGGTTTCAAATTAAATCAAGTGTGTCTATTCTAGTGCAAGCTGACATGCTCTGGCTGCACTCTTCCCATATTCCAGTTAAGGCGACCATGCATTCAGGTTGGCATAGGACAGTCCACTTTATACCTATCATCTCTGTGTAATTATAAATAGATCCAACTTCCACTTTCAGAATGTTCCATTTTAGATAATCAGCTATATAATTATTTTTCATATTGCCATAATCCACCTATTTCTACCTCAAAATCCAAAATTAGTATATATGTGTGTGTATGCATGTGTGTCTGTAAGCAGTGAATGGTTTGCTAACTACAGTAAAGGATGAAATATGACCATAGTGTAGCAAGTCTTTTATTGATTTGATGGTCTACCCTCATTTTCAAGAAAATATTTAATAAAACCTGAAACAGAAAGTAGATAATTATGTGCTGAATCTGGATTACAAGTATAAACAACTTGAATAATTACAATAAAAATTTGGTCATTTGTTTACAAAATATGTCCTTAATTGAATCATGAATACATTTTCCCAAAAGGTAGATTAAATTAATATTCATAAGCTGGTCAAGTGTATACAACAGTCAGTAATTTAAGCTTACTGAATATTGCTCATTTAGGAAATAAATTTTATTCTGTAAATTTTGATACTCGAATTTCAGGTAATTTAATATAAAGTATCTCTAACTTTTTTAATGTATGACTTTATGAATAGAATGTAGATATATAAGTAGAAAATGACTTAATATACTGTATAGAATCAACTTATAAAATACACCAGACCAGTAATCTAAGTGTTTGTACACAAATGTTAAGTTAAAATATACAAAATTTACTATATATATATATATTTAGCATATCTTATATATCTATGGTATACATAATTTTATTAAAGTCTATTACATAATTTATAATACATATATGTATTTCCCATATCAGCATTTCATGTATTATTTGTATAACATGTATTTGAAACTAATATTTATTGAGCACTTGTTAAGCACAGGACACTCTTCTAAGCACATTACATTTATTTTACATAATGACCCTATGGTTGTAAGACACTGTAATATTCATAATCTCAGAATTAGGAAACTGAGTCATTCCTCAAGATTATATCACTATTACCTAGTAGGGCCAGGAATCAAATGTAAGTAATTTGTCCACACTAATTTTCCTTTGTGGGTCATCACAATGCAAAATTTAAATTCATACACATATCTTTTAGTGTTAAAGCTAAGGCTAAGTCTTGATTTTTCCATAAAATGCTCAAGAAAAAGAATTGGTCCAGTGTGCTGCCAGCTCCCTATGCTCTGATCCTGTAACCCACTGTGTTCTGTATTGTACAAGCTTAATACTCTTAAGTACAATATAATCAACACCCCCACCCAGGGCTGGTACACTACTTGAAGAAGATTTTTAGTTTAGTTTGTTTTCTGTGCAATTTGCTTAGAGTGCACATAAATTTTATCAACATTTATTTGCTCCTTGTCTTTTGCTGTACTAATATTTTATAGTCATGTATCTGTGCAAATATTAGATTTCAGGCAGTCTGGGTTGTTTAAATAGGTCTGTTCTGCAAATATTCTTGTTGCACCTACTTGGGGAAAAGTTTGCCCCTTTTCTATATGAGAAGCATATAGAGGGAACGTGGTGTATGGGCTTCCTTGCTGTTAAATGCTGTTAAAATCTGAGAAGTATCTTCAAAAATATCTTGCTCCATTACCCAGAAATAAATGATCTCCCAGACTTACTGCAACATGTTATTAAACATTTCTGTTGGTTACTATTAGCCTGGGCTTTTGTAATTTGACACAGTTTTAGACATTTTGAGTTTGGGGTGGGGTATATGTGTGTATGTGAGTTATGTATAAGCAGTTATTTTATATATTTAATTACTTATAACAGTGAGAATCCTTTTGAATATTAAATATTTCCTGGAATCATATGATTCCTTAGGTCTCAATTTTATGTGAGATGAAAAGAAAGTAGAAATAAGTAAAATTCTGCCAACTTTCTGAACTGGCTAATTGAATCTACATGTTTTTCTAGTCCAGGCATTTAAAACATGAAATTTATTCTATATTTAATAAAAATTTCATATGCATTAACTTCTATTAACATTTTTAAATATCTGTGTAATTTCAAAGATTGTCTAAGATTTCATGGAGAGCTAGGAATCCCAGGTTTGTATTTTTTGATTCTTAACTGTTTGATTAGAATCTTATTGTCTTACTCCCCTACAGCCTTCCCTATTTTTCCCAAATGGGCTTTCCATGGTTCATTAACTCTGAATATGTAATTACATCAGATAGGCCTATAGGGAATGAGGCATTTACCCAGAGGACCTATGATGGAATCCTTTTACAGCCAAACATCTTTCTGGTCATGTATTTGGAGCCATCTCTAAATTTCTACTATCTTAAAAAACTAAATCATTGACACAACAAAAGGAACATTAAAATTTTGTTCTTGTCAACTTGTTCAGTATTATTTAAATACCAGCAAATTAGGCAAAATTAGAAAAAATTCATTTGGACTAGGGTAGCTGATATCAAATGTAACTCTAACATTTGTCATGGGGGGGGAGTTATTGGAAATAACTTCGTGATGGAAAAATATAAAAAATAGTTACTTTTTTTCACTGTGATTGCCGTTTATGTCATTATCATAAAAATATATTCTAATTTTGAACCTCATTTTAAAACACATATCTGAAACACTATCCATAGTAACAAAAGAATCCATACCCATCCTATCCTAGTACAGTAGACAAAAATAATACAAGTCCTCTTCAATAAAGGGGTATTGACTTCAGGTTTCAGCTTCAATATGTAAAGAATTTAGAAGTTGTCACTCCTTTATTCAAAGCAAGAAAAATCTGGATAAACTGAAAATCAGTAACTTTTCTTGGAACCATCAGAGAACTGAGGTTGCAAAGCAAACTACCATCCTAAAAACAGGAGAGACAGGTGCATTTAGAGCAACACCGGGGAAGATCTGCTTACCTGGAGCAGAAGCTTCTGGAAGACAAGCTGGTGGAAACACTTACATTGTAATTTTGAAGAATTGCTGAAGGTTGAGGGTGGACTGGCAAGTGAGGGGAAGAATAATTATTATGAAATACACTCAGAGACTTTTCTATAGCAAAAACTTGCATTCCAGGAAAAAAGACCTGATCAGAGTCTTTTTCCAGTTGGGGAAAGGAAATTTCTCTCACTCCAACCACCTCCAGGCTTTCTGTATCACATAAGGGGAAAAAAATATTAACAGCGGTCATGGGTTCAAGAAAATAGATTGGGAACACTGCAGTCAGGGAGAGGAGGAGGGGGAGGGGGGAAAAACAAAACCAACAAAAGCTGGACCACTAGATAAACACATTTGAAGGTCACAGCCATAAGATACAGACTCATCAAAAGATTCCAAAGTGCTCCCTCTCCACCTCACCACCCTTCCAAAAAGCCTTCAGGATAAAAACAGCAAATTACAGCTGAAAGAGCCACAGGATACAGACTTTCTCCGAGAAGGAGCACTTATGGGTGCCCAAAGTCATGTGACAACAATAAGCACACAAGATGATTTTAAAGTCTCTGGAGCCCCTAGTTACAGTAAAAGTTAACAACAGCCCAATTCCTAGCCAGAATAGCATAAATCCTCATAATAATACCCATCTTCTTTAGCTCATATTCCCCCAAAAAATGTATTTAACTTCCAACAAATATTGCAAAGCATGCTGAAGGCAAGAAAAAACAGGGTCTTAAGAGACAAAGAAATCATCAGAACCAGACTCAGATGTGATACAGATGTTAGAATGATTAGACAGGGAATATAAAATGACTATGATTAATATGTTCAGGGCGCTAATGGAAAAAGTATACAATATGGAAGAACAGATGAGTAAGGTATGCAAAGCCTTGCTAAAAATAATAAAAAGAAATGCTAGAAATAAAAAAAATGGAATAAAAAAGAATACCTTCTATAGGTTCATCTATGGATTCAAAAGGCTGAGGAAAGAATCAGTGGTCTTGAAAGTAAGTCAATAGAGAATCCCAATCTGAAATGCAAAGTGAGAAAAAAATGAAACATCAGAACTAACTTCTGGGAACGGTGCAACAATATAAAAAAATGTAACATACATATAAATTGAATACTAGAAGGAGAAGAGAGACTAGAGCAGAAGAAATATTTGAAGCAATAATGGCAAAGAACTTTCCAAAATTCAGGATGGCCACCAAGAAACAGATTCAGGAAGTTCAAGAATATCAAGCAGGATGCACAGCAAATAAACCACACCTTGTTACATCACATTCAAACTGCAGAAAATCAAAGACAAAAAGAAAACCTTAAAAATGAGTACATGACAAAGTTTGATCTATATAAAGAAAGAAAAAATGTCATTGAAGGAATAGATGATAGTAAAAATATTTATTTGTTATTCTGAATTGATCTAAAAGTTGAATGTTGTTAAAAGAATATAGTAAGAATATATTAGATGAATGATTAAATGGCTAGTCAATATCGGGAGCTGGATTAACTGATGTCATAGGAGGTTACAGATACTAAGGAGAGAAAGTTAGAAAGACCCATGTCCAAATGGTTTAGGGTTGGAAACATCAGCATAAACTCATGTTTAGCTTAACATAGATACAAATGGATACACTATAAATATTTATGGATATGTGCATATACATGGATTAGTATAAACACATCTATTCCTTTGCTCAGTCAACCAAGAGGGACTGTAAGCAACGACACCCCAGTAGTAAAGAGTACATCAAGAGCTCAGATCTTATTTTATTTCCAATAAAAAAAAATGGGGTCCTTGGAGAAATGGCTGATTCTATCACCTGGGCAAGAAATATACAACATGTCCCTGAAGCACCAGAAGATAAGGAAGCATTTTAAAACAAAACAAAATAAAACTACAATGATTGGAGTATATAAATTTTATATATTTATATATATATATATATATATATATATATATATATATATATATATATATCACTGTAATCCAAAGTATAAAATAAATATTCATGAGTCCATGCTCATATAAGTATATAATTGAATAATTAAACACTTGAAGAAGGGATAGCCAAAATTCCCATGCAGAAGAATGTCAGATGATTCATTTAGATTTTTTTCCCTCAAGGAAGTGGAGCTTAACTCTCTACTTCTTAAGGGTGGAGTGCATATAGTAAAATCTTTCCAGAGTAGAGAAAGGGAAAAGAAATTACAATGGAGGGGCCGGCCGAGTGACACATTGGTTAAGAACTGGTTTGGGATGCCAGTGGCCCCGGTTCAGATCCCATATATGAGGGCCAGTGACACTGCCCTCTACAGCTAAGATGGTGAACAACAGCTCCACTTGGAGCTGTATTGCTGTGAGTCTTGGGGACGACATAGCTGCAGCCCCTGCTGCAGTGGGCTGCCATAGGCTACAGTGAGTGGCTGGCAGCCAGTGTGAGCTGCCAAGAGCCACTGTGAGCAGCCGTCCAGAGGCCGGCATCTGATCTGCCTCACCCAAGAAGAGCGCAATGATGATACCAACATGGGCCAGTGAAGCAACGTCCTCCGCAACTAGACTGAAGAACAAAAGGACAGCAACTTGTCTTTCCCCTTCCCCAATTCCCCAACACTGTTCCCCTCCTCCAATTCCCCAATAAAAATGTTTGTTTAAAAAAAAGAAGAAATGACAATGGAGAAATTTAGCAAACAACATTACAGCCTGGTGATCAAGGTTGACGTCAACAGTGATAATTCAAGTTGGCAGCACACACACTAGATATGATATATTAAGAATGGCACATTACCTCTGTGGTGTGGTTACATGCGTCATACACTGAGCATTCATCTAATGATTGGAAGCCAGGAAACAAATTTGGCTTCCTTCCCACCCTCAGTATGAGACACTGAAGCTTACCCAGAAAAGAGCATGGAGTTGCAGATTCTTTGAGTTTCCATGGTATTTTTATAGTAAAAAGTGAAGAGATAATGAAATATAATTTTTCTTGAATATAAAGCAAATGCATGTGCATTGATATAATACTCGCTCATACTTAAATTCTTTATGTTGTAGGTAACAATTGTATACATAAGAAACAAGATGGAATTCATTTTAAAGGGGGTTTAAGTTTTGTCATTTTAATGTGCACAACCAAAAAGAGCAACGCAGATGTATATGTTGGCCACCAGATCGTGAAAATAGCTTTTCCTGCAGACAGGTTCCAATCTATGGCCTGGTCTGTAAGGGTAATTCTCCTGTATTCAGTTGCTTGCTACTATTACTGTTGCTGCAATGTCTAGATGAAGCAAGCCATTGCATATTCTAAGCAGGTCTGCTCACCGACATGATATTAATGAATAGTGGCACCACATCAAGTCTGGAGGAGGACCAGCCTCAAGGAAGTTATTTATGTAACTTATTATTCCAGGCTGCAAACCAAGAAGCAATGGCTCTTTAACAGCCAGGGCCAAGAATTAACAGAGCAAGGAATGTCTTATTTCTGACAAATCAATATATTGAGGCTTCTCACTTCATTCCACTGGAGTAATTAAAACATTTGTATCCAGAGGGATACATAGGACATGATGCATAACAAATTTTAGCCGCCTCCCACAACCATCTCTAAACAGCACTGTAGTGAAGTATTTCCAGGAATTGCAGCCAAAAGGAACAAGTGAAACATAAAGCTGTGATGTCCCTTAACTCATGCAGAGGAGCTCTGTAGTGATGGCATATGTTTTGGTGGTATTTTTTCTAATTGAAATGAAGGAATCCATAAAGTGTACACAGGAATAAGCAACCTAAGGTTTTATCATATACTCATAGAGAATTTGGTGTTACAGTTTATGAGGTCCAGAGTTTCGATTTGTTGATTTAATGGATTAAATAAGACCCTATTGCTGTTTAAGTGCATTGTAAATTATCAAAAATAATAATGCACATAATTAAAAAATAAAATAATAGAGATCTTTTAATTAAAAGATCCTAGTCATTTCAAATCATTCTCCTTAAATGGAAAAAAAAATCTATCTTTAATAGTTTTTGCTTCCCATTTTCCAGTAGTTCTTTTGATCTTTCTAAATCAGACTTGTCTGTGTATACAGCTCCTTATTGAGTTATTAATCTTATAAAATACTTGTTGGTTTCCTACAGGAATAAATAAGAATTTAGCTTAATTATATTTTCCCTTCTTCCTTACCCATCTTCTGTACTATATAAACCCAGATATGAGTAGATGGTTCACTAAAATCTATCTTCAGAAATGAATCACCTTTCATGAGTCCTAAAATATTAATACAAACTTAGAGTTCAGAGGACATTTAAACTGGAAGATGAAAAGAGATTGGTATCATCGGCATATAGGCAGCTTTATAAAGTACAAGACTAAATAAGATTATCTTGAGGAGTATTTAAAGAAGAGAAATGCTCTCAGAATACATGGCTGGGGTACTTTAGTATTTAAGGCCGAACAGAGGAAAAGTAGTCATTTGAGAAGACTTTAAAGTACCAAGAGAACAAGAAAAATAAAACAATGAAAGGATGTCACAGAAACTGCTTGAATCAGAATTCAGTTGCAGATAATAGAAACTATCCGTTTTAAGCAAAATGGGACTAAATGCAGAAAATTAGATGCTTATGAGTTTAATGGTTAGGCTGATCCCACAAAAATTACTCTGAAACAAGGTAACTGAGGTTTCCTATCAAGGGAAGTTTTGTATGTCATAAGCAGAACCTGGTGAAACACATCAGCATTGTCTCAACTTCCAGCTCTAAGATTATATTACTTTAGCCACAATCTGGAGGTAGAAAACCACACCAGATCAATTGGCTTTACAGCCATGTTGCACATGACTCTAAATAGAGTATTTCATGCTTTATGCTCTGCTCCCTCCATCAATTTCAATTTCTAGATTCACTTGTGCATTTCATTGGCATTACTTAAATCCCTACATCTGTAAACTGGTATATATGGAAGTCTGGAAATTACAGCTTTTAGCTTTCTATCTACTGTAGTGTACAGGAAGGTAAAATAGAAGAATTAATTAGAACAGATACTAAATGAGTCATATGTCAAAAGAGATGCAGAAAGAGAGAGTTACTTCAAGAAGAGATGAGTAGCCAGTTGTGTGCAATGCTACTGATAAAGCAAGTAAAATGAAAACAGAAATAATAGTTAAATATGGCATCATGGGAGGTTCTTGATGATCTCAACAATAGCAGAGGAGGGTGAAAACTTTAGCAAGATGGAAGAAGGCAAAAAGCGAATAAGTAGTGAGGAAATGGAGACAAGATTAAAAACATCTCATCCTCAGAGGCTTTTGTGTGTTTGTGTGAAAAGAAGCATAGAAAAGGGACAATAGTTGGAGGCGGATGGAGGGGAGTCAATGAAAAAGTTTTATATTTTGTTGGTTTCAAATGGGGTACGTTGGTACCTCAGCAGAGAAGGAGAAATGATATTTCAAAAGAAAAAGAGAGAAAACTATACGATAAAATCATTAAGATAACCCAAATTAGCGCTTTTCCAAATAGAGAAAATGAAGGAAGAGAGAGAAAGGCAAAAGGGAGTCCAAGGTGTTTGCAGGGCACTGAATATAATAATGGACTGTTAACCTACTTGGATAAAAAGACAAATGAAGATAGAAGATGAGGATGAATAGTAGAAAAATTTGGTGGGTCAATAAATTGGAGGTCTAAATAGGCAAAACATTTTGGAATGGACCAACTAGAGTCAAAGGTAAATGGAAGTGGTCAGAGTCATGTGGTTATGGCTATTGGTTATGAAGAGGTCTAGGCTGTGATCGTAGGAATGTGGGGTTGAGGACAGTTTAAGAAAAAGTTTGGTATTTTTTGAAGTGAGGAGGTCAAGAAACGGAACCATGGGTGAAGGATGGGTCATCTTGGCTTAATCACTCATAACAGTAGTACAAATGGAGACTAAGACTGAGACAGGAGAAAAAATACAAAAAATAAAAACATCTTTAGTGAATGAGTCTAGGTGGCTTAGAGGTATAGTTATGCCACGAGTAGTTTAGTAGAATGGTATGGGAATCAGAGAAGCTGTGATTTTGAACATGAAAAAGAAAATACATGTATACTGAATTTAGATTTTGGGTGAGGACTAAAAATGATAATAGGTGTAAGGCACCATGTCTGCACACACACACACATACACACACACACACACACACTCAATGGAAGTATTGCATGGCTAACTAGGAAATCTCATTGCATGGCCCAAATACAGGAAGTTTTTAAAGATATTAAAATTTGAGCTATTATATGTTACCTTTTGATAATCCTAATAAAGACAAGATAATCAATGAATTTTTCTTAATTTTGCATATTTGTTAACATGTTGTTGCTCCTACAATGAATTCCTTGATGATATTGAGTATTTCACTAATCTCTATGTTTCTAGCTGCTGGCACAATGTTAGGTGCACTGAACCAATGTTTGTTGAATTTAAAGTTCTAAGAACTTGAATTATGTTAAGAGAGTCTTCAAATTAATGATTGATGTATGGGGAATTTGAGAATCTGAATTAGCCAATGCACAGCAAGTGGAACATGTATTATACTATAGTGAATCATAAGAAATTTGAATAGCATTTTCAATTATCAAGCATTGTATCCTTTGAATTTCAATATCTCGCCTATTTCCAATTTACTAAAATAAATGTAGATTGAAAGTGTGATATACTATTTTTGTGCATGTAATAGCAAATAATTATTAAGCATATTTTCAAGAAAATCAAAAGGTAGTCTCCCACCTGACCCTGGAAATTTGTTCAGACCATCTTTGTTCACAGTTCATTAGTGATATGTTCTACAAAGCTGGTGAATAAATAATCATTTTCATTCCCTCTCATTGCTGCTTCTGCTTATGGAGGCCATTAGCAGATAAGAGTGACATTAATGCACATTTTATATAATAAAGATTCCATGAACCTAAGAATCTTATTTTCACTGTCAAGGGCATATAACCACAGCAGGAGGATGATGAATAAGAGATAAAAAGCCAGAAATAGCAAAATTCAATACAATTTTAAGTGAAGTGCAACCAGAAGTGTGAGTGAAAAAATGCAGTTATGTGTTAGAAGGGGACATGATAATTAATTAAATATAAATGTATAATATGCACGCATGTGTAACAAACAAATATGTATAATACAGAGAAATTCGGTGGATATATGTATGTGTGGTTGTGTGTACATACATTATAAATAATATTAAATTATATTTAAGTGTGATTATATAAAGAACAAAATGAATTACTTAAACCCTTGCTCGACAGCTTTTATGGATTTCTTTTACCTTTAGATAAAGCTTAAGTCAGTTGGCACAGAGAAATAAATGTCGAGCAGACCATTTCAAACCCTTATACAAATATGCACATACAATTCAATAATGGCACAGATAACACTGTGCTAATGAAAATTATCTCCCTGATTACTGTTTTATGTCTCCATTTCCTTCTTACATTGGTAGAAATCATTTATGAAGACATTGACTTACCCCAAAATAAATGATCACTCCAGTTGTTGATAGCTTGCCTTAGAAAATGCAATTATCTACTGCTCCTTGAACACTCTGAGAGTGAGAAACAGATTTCAACTAAAATGCTCATGCTGCGAAGGGGAAAAATCTTCTTGACCTGATCAGCCATGTATTTTTAAATATAAAGTACAGGGAAACTATATTTTAAAATGTTTTATTTCATGTGGTATTTAGCCTCCTCTGTGACTATGTTGGTAAGTTTAATAAAAGAAGCTGTAAGTCTCCTGCTCCTGTGAATCAGGTCTCACTAATGAGAAGTCTGCTCAAAGCTTTATTAGGAAAGGAAGACATGAAAGAATGGCTTGGGGTCTGATAACATACACTGACTCCTTACAAGGAAACACATTCTTAGCACTACAGCACCCTTAAAAGCTTGGAATAAGCCCCTGCTCTAAACAATGAATCAAAACTAGCTAAGCTTAGTTAAGTATAGGGATTCCAGTTGTTCCATTTTGTTTCAGGTTGAGATTTGAAAACATGGAATTTTTCAGTTGTGATTCATATGTGTTGGATATTGTTTTAGTGAAGAGCTTTTCAAGGAATGACACTTAGCCCTCTCAAAGGAAGTGCAGATGACTGATTTTTTTTTTTAATAATTCATGGAGATGCAAATAACAAGAAGGGATATTTGAAGTAAGTTCAAAACAATTCTTTTTCTGCCAAGGGAAGCACAGAACTAAATCAATATTAATCCACCTTACAATGAAATGCCAATTGAATTTTATAGCAAAGTATATCAAGATATTTATATTACTATAAATTTTAAAATATTTAATTATAAAAATAATACAGTTACTGGGATACTCACTTTCTAAAACAACAAGTTAATATTATACAAAACTAACTTTCAGATCTTTCTTTTTTGAAATAACATGTTACACATATTGCTAAGTCTCATCACTCCATTATCTTTCTTGAATTTTCTCCCTCTGATATTTGATGAGTATATTTCTCATGCATATTTTATAATGTTATCACATATATAGTAGGTACACATATGAGTATATGTATTAACACATATATCATACTTAAGAAGTTACCACTGTATGGTTTGAAAATAATGTTTTAAATGTTATCATATGTTATCATACATCCTTAAACAACTTAGAATCCATGTTTATTGATTGAAATCCAGGTTAACCCACTTTCATACCCTAGTCAATGGGCATATACATTGTAATTTTCACCATTTTGATGCTGCAATGTAAATAAATCCATTACATTATGCCTTTTTTGCATGTGTTAAGTGAGTTTTCTAGGATATACCCAGTTTAATGAGTAGTCACAACTCAGATGTATATAAACATGAAACAGTTTTAATATTCTGCAGTTTCTACTTTTACTGTATGTATGTTCTGCTGACTCTCCCTTTCTGATTCCTTAATATCATATACAAGTTCCATAAATTCTCATTTCAGATAATAAATTCTGCATTTAAGCATTAACCACATCTTCCATTTAAATCTGGCCTCCTCTTGCCTCATCCCAGGTTGGAGCTGGGACACTGACTGCTAGTAGGGGGAGGGGATGTAGGTGGGAACGCCTGAATCTAAGACATCCAGCCCTGCATCCCTCTCTAGAGATTTGAGATGAGGAAGAGGGAGAGTAAAATGAAAGTTTGTAGTTTGTTTTTGTTTTGTTATTACTCAATTGTCCCTTTTTGTTGTTCATTCTTTCTTTTGCTTGCTTACTGCTGCTTCTTTGTATAACACTGAATGGCCAGCAACTCCTCTGTATGGTAGCCTTACAATTATGGATTTTTTTATGGATGGTTTGATGGACATGTGTCCTTTAGGTAACTACTTCACAATTTCTTGACTTGTGGAATCTAGATCAAACTCAAACCTCCCACCCATCTTACCTCTAGCCACAGCCAATAAATACCACTGTGAGGAGCCCTCTTATACCTCAGGGCAGAAAAATTTTCACATGAAATACTGCCTCCAAAGCTCAGAAACAATTCCTTTTAACCCACAAGAAACATCTGTACATTGCCACACAGCACATGGGAATGTTGTGGGCTACACACTCAACCTCTCTCTGCCCAGCTCTCTCTCTCCAAATTTGCTTTTCCTTCACTAGCCACAGGGCTGATGAACAAGTCTGCTTCCTAAGCAGTCACCAACTGGGGACCAAGATGCTATTTACTGATCCAAAAGCAGTCCCCAGTGTGATGCATACATCTCCAAGGCCCTTTCTTTTCCCAGGTCCCTTTCCAAGAACACTGAACCCACAACACTGACCCCAATGACCCGGGTCGTCCCTTTAACTCTTCTGGAGAGGTGAAGAAGAACATTGGAGAATGGAGGGAGGCTGGGTGATGACTAGCGGGGAGCAAGGTTGGCTCACTCATTTCTTAGTCTGCACTGATAACCCTATTGAAGATTGCCATTAGGTGTTTAACATCTCTTTATTCTGAGCATTGGACCCTAATTACCGTTCCTGGAGCAACGGGAAGAATCTGATTCTGCATTCTATTACACAAAGAAATAAATGTTGGATGATAGGGTATGCACAAGTTACTAGATAAAGATGAAAATTGTTCTCGTACGGGACAGCACCAATTTGCCATTCCAACACTAGTAAATCAGAGTTTTCTATTTCCCTATAGTTTCACTTTGAATTAACAGACATTTTCATATTCTCCAATGTTAAGGGAGCAAAATTAAAAATCATGGTTGTTTTGGTCTTCACAAGCTTAACTATTAGTGACATCAAACAAATTATCATGTTTATTGGCATTAGTTATTCCTTTCCAGTGGCCCCTTTTTTTGTACTTTGGTTTGATGTTTCTTTTTTGTTCCTTTTTCTAATGCTCTGGTAGGATCCTTTGTATATTCTAAATATTATTGTTTTTCTTTCTCTTATATGTGTTGCAAATGTTTAATAATATTGTATAAGTACATTTTATTTACATAATTTTTAAACTTTAATGTAGCCAAATATAACAATATATTTTTTTCCTGACTTGTAAGATTTTTTTTCTCTGCTACTATAAGTAATAACGTTTTCTCTTCTGAATTGGGTGTATTTCTCCATTTATTTAAATCTCTTTGTGACCTCCAAGAAGTGTTATTGTTTCCTCTTTAATACTCCTGCATATCTTACATCTTTGATAGATTTATTCGAGTACATTATTTATGTGTGTGTGTGTGTGTGTGTGTGTGTATATTTACATATATTCACCTCAATGAATGGTATATTTTAATTTTATTGTCTAATTTATACTTGGAATACAGGACTGTTATTGATCAGGGGTAGTAATCTCATATCTAGGAGCCTTGCTAAGTCTTATTAATCCTAATAGTTTATGAAGATTCTTGGATTTTAGAAGTAGAATATCATTCAACTACAAATAATTACAGCTGGTCCTTGATTTTTAGCCCTAATGACTTTCTGTTTCTTTTATTACTGAGATATAACTTTATAGTAATTATTTCATTAATAGTCATGAAATATTTTTATTTCATTAGAATAGTAAAGTTTACTCATATTGTAAACTTCAATAGGAGCGTTAATGATGATCATCTTGTGTTTTAACAGCAAGAGTACTCTATCATTTCACAAGTGAGGGTCATGTTTTCTCTAGACATTTGGAAGAGTCCCTTCATTAGATTAGAAAGTCCCGTTGTTTCTAAATTTCCAAGGAGTTATGATGATGATGAAGGAAAATAAATACTACATTTAACATTTTGTCTGCATCCATGTTAAGATGATAAGTGGCTGTTTACCCTTAATCTCTTATTGTCGTCAATTACACATTAATAGTTATCTAATATTAAAACATCTTTGTACTTCTGGAATGAATCTCCTAGGTCATGATGTAGTCTTTGTATACATTTATAGATTATGTGCATTAACATTTTTTAACTCATAAATTTAATTTCTTATGCTGTTCCTATATAATTGGTTACAATTTTATATTGGAGTTATACAAATAAAATATTGCCTGTATAACAATGCAGATGAGGTGTTTCTAATTGCATATTATTTTGGAGGTCAAGTAAAAATAAAATATGCAGTTTATTGGGTTGTAATAGATTTTTTAAGGCTCAAGATTGTTTCTTGAATCAACTTGGTAAAATTTACCATTTCATCTAAATTTTTAAGTCAGTGATATAAAGTTATTCAAAATGTCCCTCAATGATTACTTTACATCTGTAAACTCTCCCTTTTTATTATTAATATTCTTTGTTTTCTTCATCTTGTTTCCTGTTCAATATTTCTCGTTTATGTTCTTAGTCTTTTAGATATTCAATATTGTTTCTTAGCTTTCATTTTTAATACATTTTTTCATTTACTATTATTTCTTTCCATTTTCTTTGATTTTATTACTTCTCTTTCTACTTTTTTGAGTTGGATGCTTAGCTCATTTATTCTTAATTTTCCTTTTGCTAATGTATTCTTTCAGGCCTATCTACCTCCTAGTCTCTAGTGCTACATACTATAAAACTTTAGTAATCATACTATTGTCATTCAGTTCCAAATATTTTTTTATTTTTATATTTTGTTACACAAACATGCATTAGTTAAAATATTTGATAAATTAATTTTTATTTTTTCTCTCTGAAATAAATGTGTGCTTTATCTTGTTGCGAACTCGCCTTATTTAGGCCTTATTTTCTAACAGAAATGTCAAACAGACCATCTTTCAATATCTTAAACAAAGAAAACCTGAATGTATTGCTTGCTAAACAAGAGACAGTAGCATTTACAAAGCAAGTCTCTCCAAACAGTGCAACTACTGATTTTATTAGGGTTGGAAGTAGCAAGGGGGTCAGGGATTAGTGGCCTTTGAGAAGCAAAATTGTCCTAAATCTAAATGACTTTCAGCTGTAGAACTCTTGTTACCAGAGTGAGTTTGTTCCTGACGGTCTCTCAAAAGCAAGGGATTTTGTCTCTTATTGATTGAGATGAGTTTAAACTGTATCTTATGGTTACTTGTTCATGGCCTGAGAGGAAGCCCAGGGAGCTTTCTCCTTTAGGAGAATGGGATTTTTATCCTGAGGAGCATCAGCCCTGGTCTTTCCATATTAGATTAAAGCATCTTGATGATAGTCTGAAGTCGTGTTGACCTATTTTAAGGTTTATCTCTAACAATACTTGGAGGGATTTTGAACTTTGGAAATTTGTAAAGATAAGAGATGCAGTAGGATAAGACTCACTGATATCATATTAGGAATAAACTAGATACAGTTTGGTAAATGGTTAGAAGAGGGACAGAAGCAGAATAATAGTGACATATTTTGGCAAAATTATAGCTATAGTAATAGATATCTAATTCACATTTTATAGATATGTTAAATTAACTTTGACTCTTCCTTTCTGAAGATTAGTAGAGACATTCTGAAACAGCTATGGCAAATGGGCTTGTATTGACTTGATCCTAAGAAGACTTTATTTCCCCCACCCCTAGTTTACCAGTTAATCCTGTCTCTTTTCCAAGTAGGCCTGTATCAACATGATAATTTTTATGTGTCAGGGATAATTTAGCAATTCAGTGGATTTCTAATTTTTCTGAAATTGCTCAATAGTTGAAATTCAAATGCTGTCTAAGTTAATATTGGTAATAGCTGCTGTCTCCATGCATTGTACCAATAAATCCTACACCTCATCCTCCTGCCCAAACACACACAGCCCAGGGTCTTATCAAACCTAGGCAAGTTTCTTGGTTTCCAGGCTCTGCTCTGCCTGTGAAAGGCAAGGTAATAGAATACTTTTTCAGAAAACTGGAAGAATTGGGAGATCAAGGACTCTTTTAATATTTATTCCAATTCAACAAACTTGAAAAGGAAAAAGATAAATTGGCTTGTGAGGAAGAATATGATTCAGATTTATGAACCATTCCGTAAGGTATCAGAATGATGGGCTTGAGACTGGGAACAGGATTTCTCTCAAGCAATATAGGAATTACAGTTAATTCACTGATAACAAGTTACCTCACAAAAAAACTCTACAAAATTTTCACCAATTTACAATTAGCAGTATATAAGCATATCTATTTCACTGCACCTTTGCAAACACTAGAAATAATGTACACACACACACACACACACACACCCCAAAAAAATGTATACACATTTTAAGAAAGGAAAAAACTATTAAAATTGTAATATTCAATATATACTGATAACAAAAGATGAATACAAGTCACGTTCGACTTCTGCAAATACAAGAGGTGCTCAAAGAGTTTCCCATCAGCATCCAGACATTTCTGATTACGGTGAACTACTGCTTGAGCAATGCTGACCAAAGTGTCCACTTGTCTTTTATTTTGCACCTCGGTATGTGTGTGTGTGTGTGTGTGTGTGTGCGTGTGTAAGCATATGATATGTTTATTATTATTAGATGTACATATATTAGATGTACATCCATCTATATGTATATATATACATGCATGTATACCTTGTCACTATGGATTGATGAAATGAGACATATGGCTGGAAAACAAAATATAAAGGCAATGTTTTATTCAAAGAGAATGGAGCTCTTAGGTGTGAGGCAGAGTACGACTGAATAGCAAGAAGCTGTAAACATGTGGAAGTTAATAACCCCAGATCACATTTACCATAAGAGGACATGATTGAAACTGAAAGAGCAACGAAAGTAATATCACTGAAATATTGTTTTTCAGAAAAATCTACAAAATGGAAAATTTTGTGGAGTATTCTTAACATCAGTTAGAAAACTGATGTAGTGTGAGAAATTTGTTAAAATCGAAATATCTGGATGTTTTATTCTACTTCAGGACTATTTTATAATTCCTTCACTTATATCCTCTTACAATTTAATCTCTTGACAAAAAAAATAGCTGAATGAACAAACAAGGAAAATTCTACTTAGGGTTCAATTTGGAGCAAAAAAAAAAAGTTTTTGTTAGTAAACTTTAAGTAAATGAAGCCCTTGGAAAAAGTGAATATTTAATTTTATACTTTAGATTAAACAGGTAAGAAAGGCTAGAGATATTAATACGTGTACCTGAGATTGGAAAAAAAACCAATAAACTTAATATTCTAAGTAAACAAAGATCTCATAAATTCAAATATAAATTATTCTGAATTTTCATAGATTAATTACTAGATATAACACACTGAAACTTTTTAAAGCAGTGTTTCATAAACAAATCCTCTTTTGTTACCATTATTAATATGACTTAAATGAACATAGTGAAATATTCAAACAGTGCCAAAATGAATCTTTCGCAATTTTCAAATAATGTGAGATTACCTCTAGAAGTAATCACGAACAAGAGTTTCTTGTGCTTTCTTACAGAAAATGTGCAAGGACATCTATATAGATATGTATCTATGTATCTCTTTCTATCTATCTATCTATCATCTATCTATCTATCTATCTATCTATTTATCTATCTATCTATCTATCTAGACTCTCTCTCTCTCTATACACACACACACACACACACACACACACACACACACATATATACTTGTGTATGCATGCAAATAATATTTGCGACTTTAATTATGTTGTCATGAGTAAAAGCTCACTATATGCACTGTTCCGTAGCCATTAGCAGGCAGTATTACATATGACTGAAAGTACTGACTCATGGTACTATGGTTGACTTGGGTAGAAATCCAAACTCTGCTACTTACTATCTATGTGACCATGGGAAATTATATAATTTTTCTGTGCTTCAGTTTTCATATTTATAAAAATGTGCATGATAATAATAGTACATACTTCATAGGTTGGTTGTGAAGATAAAATGTGTAAAATCATATGAAACACAATAGTGCCAGTTAATTTAAAAATACTCAATTAAGATTAGCTATCGTTATAGTATTTTCCTACTTTTCTCACTTATTAATGTGTCTTAGAGATCTTCTATTTGCACATACAGATCAATCTTATTCTTTTTAATGGCGACATAATATTTTCTACTCTCAAATTGATGAACATTCTGATGCTCAGTACTACACTGTCATCACTATATGCTCATCTTATATGAATGTGTAAACATAAACTTAAGGTATATTCTTGAAAGTAGAATTACTGGTTCAAAGAAAATAACATGGACTGTATTTAAGAATAATGGCCCCACAAAAGATAAACAATGACAAAAATCTCTATAAATTATATTAAATAAGATATATTGGAAAAAGGATTGTGCAAAGTAGTATAAATGACACACAAAAAAGTTACTATTATGTTTGAGGCACAGACTACAAAGGGATAGGTGAAGGCTTATGGTTGGTTAGTTGTGACAAGTAGAAAAATTAATAAGAATAGACTACCTAGTACCCATATTTTCCACTTTATTTTCAGGGATATGGTATTCAGATGAAAAACCCAAAAACCTAAAATCCAATATCTGTGAAAAGACAATGAGTACCTTTCTAGGTGCTTTAAAAACTTGTGGATAAGGTTATGCAGTGACCATTAGAAGTCCACTTCTATCTTGAAATGAAAAATACCCAGAATCTAGCATCAGAGAACAAGGCAGAAGTTTTTGATTGCCCCTAATTATTTGGTGGATGTCTTTTGCAAAGCTAACTTTCTCAGCTTATCTTCTCAATTATAAAATACAGTATGAAGGGGAAGAAAAACATGATTTATTGCAAAGGATGATTTTGATAATTAAACACTGTAAATTTCATAAATAACAGTTGTTACTAAAATAACTTTAAAGACTAGGAGAAAAGCCAAAATAATGACTGTCAAAAGTAATCTTTACTGTTTTTCAAAGCAGAGGGAAAGAAGATTAATGTATGAGCTTCATATATGTATTTTTAAAAATCTCCAAATGAAACATAATAAGGCTTTAGAAAGAGAAATTATGATCATTGGGCACCAGCAAGAATTCACCTAAACAAGTCAAAACAGACTAATCTCATTTCCTTATTTTTGAAAGGAATACTGGAATAATATACCAGGAAATATGGATAGAATATGTAGAATATCTGAAATTCAGGAAGTCATTTGGAAAAAAACCTCACAGAATATTCTTTAGACAAACTGAAAAACTTAACCAGTGTTCTCAGGTGGGACCAGGATCACATGCACGAAACAAAAAAGTCACTTACTTGATAATCAGTGGAGCAAGTTGGTGACTTCTACAGAACATTACTTTTATTCCTTGCTACCAAAAGTTGCATCTGCACTTATTTGAAAATAGAAAACAATACGTACAAAATGGGGAGCTGATATGAGAGCTTAAATGTATAAGTCAGGGAAGGGAAATTTTCCCCTACCCATCTTGGTTCTTTTGGCTAGTCTAATAATTAAATTGACATAAGACTGATTAACAGGTGAAAAAAATTTCCATTTCATATATACAGGAGCTCATAGAAATATGAAATTCCTGCAGTTGACCAGAGTAGGCAACTTTTATACATTTTTGCAAAAGAAGTGATAAATTCTTGAAGAACTGAAAAGACAAAGAAACTTAGGTTTGGGTACCAATTAGTGAAGAAGCTAAGCAGAGTTTGTTCACACAGCCTTCTGGGTCCTGGGTGCTAAGGGTGTTTCTCTAACTCCTGGTGAAGGGAGGGAACATTTAACCTGGAAGATTTGTTTCCTCCTTTCAGGTGGACAGAGAGGAGGGTCAGAGTGTCCTTATACCAACTGTTTCTCTAATAATTTTAATTCAAAATAATCAGTAAGCCAAAGTGGCATGTTCAACCTGTCCTGAACCCCATCATACAAAAGGCAACTTCCTTAAAAAGTACAATGAGAAGCCACGAGGATTCTCACATGCAGAACATAAATGACACTGAATATCAAATTAATTTTTTTTAAAAAGTTCATGGTCACCACTAAAATAAAACATGGAGAGATACAAGTTAGCCGCTCCAAGAGTGGAAATGACAGAGATGTTAGGTGGCAGGAAAGGCTATGTGAGTAAACCATGTCATATGCTTGTTCAAAATGCTCACAGGCTTTGAGACTACACTTTAATAAAATGTAATATCAAGACTAAGGGAAACGATGGTCCCTTTCAACCTCATTGCTTAATTCATGCATGGATATTTTTATCCAAAGCAGGGGACAACATTTCCAGAAAGACATTGATAATCCAGAGAACGTTCAGATGGAAAGGTTATGACAAAGTAATGAGAATCTTAAAAATACACATGAGAACTACTTAAATTACCTGCAGATTTTTAACACAAAGAAGAGAGAGAGTAATTGGCTTTATTTAAATATCAAGTGAGCCACAGGGTGAAAACAAAAGGGTTAGACATATTCTAGGTAATATTACAATGGAAAACAAACACGTATATGTAGAGTTTAGGGTGTTTGATACCACCCAAAATAAAATGAAAAGCTCTTGCAATAGGTAGGATCTTTCATAACCAGAAAAGGGCCCCCTTTGAGGGTTGAGATACTTTGTCACTGAAGTTGTTCACGAAGAGATAGAACGTTCACTTCCAGAAGTCACTCTCATAAGGGCTTGAACCCTCTTATGTTTAAGATCACAGAATTGTCTACCAGCTACTTTTCTTTCTTCTTCTTTTGTCTAGTTTTTAACTTTCTTTGCTTTTATTGGCTCTCTTTTTCTATTTTCCATGTGATATATTGTAATAGATTGGTTTGAAACTCATCATGCTGGTCTCATCTTTTATAGTTTTTCCTTCGCTCTTTTCTATTGCTCTCTGTTGAGTCTTCATAAGGATTTATGTATTTGGCTTAACTTTGCTGCCTTCAGGCATCTGTGTGTATCCGTCATCGATCTGTTGTTTTATTGCAAATAAGCCCCATTTTAAAAATGCCAGGCTCCACATACTTTTAAGCCATTTTACAACATTTCTAGTAGTTATTCTGATTACCATTCAATAGTTTATTTTTATTGCTTTTTTTTTTTTTTAAGAGGGCAGTGTCACTGGCACTTATATGTGGAATCTGAAACCGGGCTGTTGGCATCCCAAGCCAGCTCTTAACTACCACTCCACTCAGCCAGCCCTCAATAGTTTATTTTTAAAAGTAAGTATTATAATGTAAACATATGTCCTGTTGAACCAGACAGAAAGTATCTCCCATGGTATCATTGGGTTGATATGAGTCTGTATTTCTCTGTACTTCATTTAGTTGACAACATTATTTAAGATGAAAAAGTGGGAATTTCCACACTTTATATTGTGAATGCTAATATAAAATTCCTACAAATTTTATATATTATATCTTTCTAATTACAAAATTATTATATTTATAAAAAATTAAAAATTCAAAAAGTATGAAGACTAAAATATAGATTAACAATGAGTCAAGTCTGTTTAATATTTTTATTATATTTTCTGTTACACTTTTTTCTTTGCCTATTTTAACTTAATTATACATATACACAGATATTCAAATATGGCTTTCTACTTAGTTCCCTCATCATTATATACATATAATTTATCCTATGCTTTACAACTTTTGTAGACATCATTTTATTGAGTGCAATATCATATATATCATGTCATTTCTACAGTTAGATTATTTCCATTTTGTTATTATAAATGGTACATCTATGAATAAATTTATACAAAACACATTTCATGTATTTAGAAAATATTTCTGAACCGAAGTATGCAGATTTCAAAGGTATTCATGTGCATTCTGTTCACATTAAGAAGGACTAACCAGGAATACTGCTAAACTAGAAATAGTCTTGCATTTGGAATCAAAATATCTGGACTCACAAATCCAGTGTTTTAATCAATAAAATTTGGACATAATTTACTCTAAAATAGCTGTTGTAATAACCAAATATGGTAATATTTGTGAAAGTATATTGTAAAATAGGAATATGCATGGAAGTCCTGATTATTATTTCCAACAATAAAATAGGTGATTTCAGTTTAGCAACAATGAAGCCTTAGGAAAAATCATGTATTTGAAGACAGATCTGTGTTATAAGAAGATATAGTTGTGTGTTTCATGTGTGAAATTTAATGCTGCAAATTATATAATTTGTTTCCCTAAAAAAGGGTGAAAATCAAGCATATATAAGATATTGACCCTCAGAGACCTATTCATGAGTTTATTACCTGCTCTTCACTTTCTACGTGTCGAATAATTATATAAACTCTAATTGAACAATATCCAGTGTACAATATAATTATGAAGCACCCTTATCCATATTTTGAAATTAAATTAAATGGGACAAGAGTGGATATGCAAGAATAATTTTAAATGACCATTAGGAGATTCCGCAGCGTCTCTCAGATAAAAGCTATCTTCAGCAGGTAAACTTAGTCCCTCCCATCCATCCCTCCTCTAATCGTCATGTGTACTGTATAAGTAACTTCCGATTAACAGTTTTCCCCTTACTCTTACTGTATTGACCAACTCCCTAGATTAGACAGCACAAATGGTTGACCTTTAGGTTACACTCATAAGACTCAGATCTTACCCTTCACTGAACTTTACTATTGTTTCAAGGATATTCACAAGGCCTGGGCAAAGCAGAGAGAGATGCAGCACAACCATTACTGCAATCCTGGTCCTTCTTGTCGCATTAGGATGCTCTCTGATTCAGGTATAATATATTAGTTTTCTGAGTAATGTAGCCACATCACCTTCATAAAAGGGAGTTATTTTAGTCTTCAAACATCTTTCTTTTTATTCTTTGATAGCTAGAGAACTATGTGACATATTCCAGGAAGCTATGCCCCATGAATTCAGTGACCCCAGGATTGTACTCAGATAGCATAAGCAAACCTAGATATACCAAATACATCTTGTTAAAAACATTTCATAGATATACTTTCCCACTAGAAAATAACATTAATGCATTTGTCAAAACTTATATCAATAGCATATTTTTAAAGAAATCCGACCACCTAGTTTTGTGCTTGTTTATTTTCTGTGTATGCCCTTCTGAGGGAGAGAATGATTATGAACCTGCTGCTAAGATTTTCCTGTCCACTCTGGCTCAGCTTTGAATTAACACTTCTTCTATAAATATTTATAGAATACCTACTATGCACCAGAAGTCATTCTAGATGTTTGTGATATAAGAGTAAACAAGGTGAGCAAGATTTTTCCCTTTGTGAGACTTACAGTCAAAGGAAAGAAACAGGTAATAAGGAAGTAAACTAGATGAGATTGTTGCAAATTCAAATGTATACAAAGTACACAAATTAATGTAATGAACTCCAAGCACTCAATAACAGTGATCAACATTCTGCCATTCTCCACCAACCCTTATTCCTTGTGTGAAAATGTAATTAAATAAGAATATTTATTATTTTACTTTACAGTTCATTTTTGGAGGTAAAGCTCATGTACTTTGTGCTATATCAAAAGCTGGAATTTGAAGCTATCCTATTGCCTTTTCTATCACCTTGCCATTTCAGGGTGATTTATCAAGCCTTGTACTTTCAAAATATTCAGATGGGAAGCAAATCCACATGGGTGACAAATATCAGAAGACACATCAAGTTTTCAGTTTCTCTGAATAGTTCCCGTATACCTCACGTTAGTTCCATGCAGCGCTGAGGCCATCATTCTGAAGATAAAGTGAAAGACATGCCAGGTGCCCCTTCTTCTACCCGCAACTCCAGTCTCTCCGAGTGGTTCTCTTAAGGGCTCTCTTTATTCTCAGGGGACTTGCCTTCTTCCCCGCAAGGATGGGAGTTGCACTGCCTTCTACCTCATCAATAGAAAAGACAAGAAAGATAACAGTCCTCAAGTGTACATTATTCCTTAAGAAAGTTACCTTTGCTTCAAAGAGTTTTGAACTGTTGCCATTTATCCCCAGATGTAAACTTTATAGGATGAAAATTCAATAGTTATAAAAAAAATTGAGTAATAAGTCATGAATTCATACATTGTATGATTCACAATAGCCATACCTACAATATATTATATTTTCTTATAATGAGGAATACCTGAGGGCATGTTCTAGTTACATTTTGCTAGTTCCTTTAAAAAAGGAATATTATTTTTATCATTGTTTGAGGCAGAAAGGAAGTGTGGTGAGATGAAAGAAACAGAACTGATAGGATAAAATTAAAGGAAAAGGAAATGTAGTCTGTTACAGGAGACATAATGCACTGACAGTGAAATTGATCATGTCGTTGTGTAAGTCACCATGGATGTAATGGGAACAGTTCCTTCCAGGTAATTGATGGTAGTATGATCTCCTCGATGGGGCATATAAATGGGAATTATGGAAAAAAGTTCTACTTTCAATTTGATTACCGATTTAGGACCCCACAGGAAAAAAAAAATAACTTAAAACATTCAGCTGAGCAACACAGTGCATTTGTCTGAATAGAGGGCTGTCAATTAAGTCCGCGAACTTTGTTGTAGCGATGTTGCTAACCTTTTTTGATATCAGAGGGATTATTCATTATGAATTTGTACCCACTGGACAAACAGTTAACCAAGTTTACTATTTGGAAGTGCTCAAAAGACTGCATGAAAAAGTTAGACGACCTGAACTTTTTGTAAACAATTCATGGCTCTTGCATCATGACAATGCACCAGCTCACATGGCACTGTCTGTGAGGGAGTTTTTAGCCAGTAAGCAAATAACTATATTGGAACACCCTCCCTACTCACCTGATCTTCCCCCCAATGACTTCTTTACCTGAAGATAAAAGAAATATTGAAAGGAACACATTTTGATGACATTCAGGACATCAAGGGTAATATGATGACAGCTCTGATGGCCATTCCAGAAAAAGAGTTCCAAAATTGCTTTGAAGGGTGGACTAGGTGCTGGCATGGATCCATAGCTTGCCAAGGGGAGTACTTCAGAGGTGACCATAGTGATATTCAGCAATGAGGTATGTAGCACTTTTTCTAAGATGAGTTGGCGAACTTAATCATCAGAACTAATATGTATTTATCCCTGGTCATCCTTTGTAAACATTAAAAAATACTTCTGCACCTCACTTTTGAAACCTGGAAGATGGTGAAAATATATTTGTTGTTTACCATTCTTGAAAAGTCTTTGTTATTAATATGCTGTATTTAGCCACAAGAAAAAAGAAACATAGACGAATCAATATTTTAAAATACTGCAGTGTCTGCAATAATTTTCTACTTAGAAAATTAAATACTTCACCCATGACATTAATTATTAGTAAAATTTCTTATCACCTGAATACTTTTAGATTATCTTCTCCTCACATCTTTAAGAAATCATAATTTTTAATTACGTGTTTATCAGGGTAGGCTAACTATTTTAACAAACAATACACAAATCTCAGAGGCCTTTACACAAACAAGATCTATTGCTTCCACAGAGCAGCATGTTGTGTATGGGGCGTGGCAGGGTAGTCATGCTTCACAGATTCAGGATCCACACTCTGTCTTCTGATGCTGCCATCTATGGAAAAAACAGAGTAGGGGGAACATGTGGAAGATTTTTTCCCCAAGGCCTGTAAGTGGCATATATTGCTTCTGTTCACATTCTTATTGAGTTCAACTATTTACATAGCCCCTCCGTCAGACGCAGTGTAACTGACATAGGTAATACCAAAATTTTTTCATAAAATCATGAAAAAAATCCTATAAGAATATATTCTCCAACTAGCAAGAAATTAAACTAAGGGCAAAGAAAAATACATTTTGTTTATAAAATGTAAATCTTTAATTTGCAATTCTGGAACCCATTTTTCTAGTTTAGTCAAGAGAGAATGGGCTCATTTTAATTCAGAAAAAAAAAAAAGTAAGTAAGTGCCTGGACTTATAGCAATATTTGTTTTACTTAAAAACATAAAATACGGAGATTATGCTTGTGTTAAAATATTGTACAATTTACTAAATGTATATGCATGACCCCTGCCTCCTACCGCTCCGCCCTTGTATGTCCCCCTCCTGGAGTGTGGACATGACATGTGACTTGTTTCTAGAAAATAGAATATGGTGAAAGTGATGGGATGTATATGACTATACATAAGTGAACATATAGTTACATTACCTAGGATTGTAGCCTCCAACTTGCTGGTCTCTCTGTCTTTTACTGCCTTGTGCAAGCAACTGGCAATGTTGGGAAACTCCACATGGAAAGAAACCATGGGTGCTCTCTAGGAGCCGAAGCAGCCTTCATCCGATGCCAGCAAGAAACTAAAGCCCTCAGTCTTGTCGCCATTCAGTCTAGTGAATGAATTATACCAACAATCTGAGTGATCCAGTCAACCCTTATATGAGACCAAGGTCTCAGCTGACATCTCGATTACAGCCTTTCAGAGGACCCAGCTAATCTGTGCCTGGAAACTGTGAAAGAATAAATAAGTGTTGTTTTAAGCTGCTAAACCTGTAACAACAGTATCATGTAGTAATAGACTACTGAAACACATGTCGAGAGCAAGACTCAAATTTTTTACATAAGTGAGAACCAAATACTTTGAGTAAGGCAGAGGGTCGAGAACATTATCATCCAGAGGATTGTGGAAAAGAAAAATAATGAGGGCGATATCCATGCTGTGTGTCTTACTTTTCCCTTCAGTAAGAAAAGGGGCTGTACTTATATGAACGACTTGACTAAGAGCACAGCGGATTCTTGCCCCTCTCTCTTGTTTAATATCCTGTAAAGGCATCACCTTTTAGGCCACCTCTGCACTGTGCGCATTTACTCATGTAGCGAAAGCACTGACCAGAGGACCAGAGAGCCCGCCATAGAACCTGCCAAGGCAGAGTACAGGGACCTCACAGGAGAAGCTGGGGTGGAGTGGCAGAACAGGCAGCTCCACAGAAGGTGTGGCAGAGACCTAAAGGCATGCAACCAGCTGGAGCAGAGATGAGGCTGAGATAGCTAAGGGCCATCCCTGCACACCCATCAAGCCAAGTGTTCCCCTGCTCCGAGGTTTTCTCACCAAAACTTCAGAGGCGAATGCAGGCAGGACAAGCAGCAATCAATAAAAGGAACATTTCTCAGGCGACCACGATGCACAGGTCTCTGAGACTCAGGATCATTCCTTCTTTAAGAGATCACATAAGCCGCTCGCCCTTGTCTCCATGTATTCTTTTGATATCTTAGAGAAGCAAGAAAAGATGACAAAGAGAATGATTTAATAAGGTAAAGTTTACAAGCTTCTTGAGGATAGGGACCATATCCAGTTCTTTCATCACTATATTCTTAATACCTTACATATAATATGACAATAAGCAATTATATATAATTAATAATACAATAAGCAATTACAAAAACATACACACACACATACAGAGAGAAAGAGAGAGAGAAAGAGAGAGAGAGAGAGAGAGAGAGAGAGAGAGAGAGAGAGAGAGAGAGAGAAAGGCTGAGAGAGAAAATGAAGTACAAAAATTTTTTTTCAGCACCTGCTTATGTTTGGAACTGGATAAGCATAGAGATTATCGTAAATAAACAAGAAGATAAATCTTCTTGATTTTGAAAATAAACAGGAAGAAAGAAGAAAATGTTTCTTATTTTCAAAATAAAATCCTTTCGTGCTTCATATTAGACCATCTGTAGAAAGCTTTATGGATGTTCTGGGTATTAAGGAAAAGATCCTCAGCCTTAATGGAAAATCTGTGTTGGTCTATATTCAGCAGTAGAAAATGAAAACTTCTTTTTAATGTGTAGTTAGTAAATGAAGTGTGAAGCCTCCTCTTAGATTAATGCAAAAACAGTTCTTAAGGCTTAATGCCAATAGGAAGAAAAATAATGAAACGACTCACATATAGCTTCTTTTCTGAAAATCAATGGAAGAATGGAGGTGCAAACAGTGCTAGAAAAATAAATAGGAGCACATATTTTATAAACTTAGTTTAACAATATGAAATACATACTGTGAAATGAAAGCAGCTTCTTAATCTAAGTATTATCAAGCTTCAAAACAGCAAAGAAAAAGTTTCTCATTAAAGGGCTTCAGGGAATAAAATTGATCCTGGAGAAATACTTAAGTGACTTCCAGAAAACCTTAGAAAAGAGAAAAATGTGTTAGAAAATGTGAGTAAAAGAAGGTGTTTGTGCCGAGTCTCGCATTGTCCTCCCCTCCACCATTGTCACAGACTGCAGGCTCAGTCTCATTATCTTTCTTCCAGTAGCTGTCATCACCCATTTGACCCTTTATCATTCTGAAATCTCCAAGTTAGCTGGTATAGTGCAATGCAGTCTTCCAAATATATCCTCTTTCCTGCTCCCAAAGATAAACACTAAGCCTTTTGTTTATGTTTTCTTTCTTTACATGGAGTTTAGATCCATTCATTATGGAAAGACAGAGGCTAGCGTAAACTACAAGTCCATTTACCCGGATGTAACATATAGTTCTTAGCAGGCGACATCAGGAGGCTTGTGAAGAGACATACAGAATTTAAGGTAATATAATAAAGAAGTGTTCAGAAAAAAAAAAAAAGATACTAAAAAATTTGAGGTAAATTTTGGACTTCCCAGACTCTCCCCAGTTCCTTAGGAATCTCTTTTTAATTAATCCATGATAGTGTTTCTCCTCCACATGCTCTCTCTCTCTACCTTGACGAGTGAATCAAGTATTTTTAGGAGATTTCTTGGTCATCCTCTCTTTGCCTTTCCTGAAAGTAATTTTACTTTCATTCTCTCTCTCTCTCTCTCTCTCTCTCTCTCTCTCTCTCTCTCTCTCTCTCTCTCTCCCCCCCACCCTCTCTCTCTCCTTCCCTCCCTCTCCCTTTCTCTCTCTCTCTCTCTCTCTCTCTCTCTCTCTCTCTCTCTCTCTCTCTCTCTCTCTCTCCCTCTCCATCTCCATCTCCCCCTCCCTCTCCCTTTCTCTCTCTCTCTCTTTCTCTCTCTCTCTCTCTCTCTCTCTCTCTCTCTCTCTCTCTCTCTCTCCCTCTCCCTCTCCTCCTCCCTCTCCCTCTCTCTCCATCTCCCCCTCCCTCTCCCTCTTCCTCCCTCTCCCTCTGGCTCTCCCTCTCTCTCACTGTGAGCCAACAACTTTGGATCCCAAGAGATGGACTTCAGCTAGAAAGATATTTTCCTGTTTGTGTTTTTTCAGGTTTTCTCTAATTCATCCTAAAGTCTCTCTACATAGAGGGAAAATCAGTACTCAGTGTATCTAAATGCAGATATGTAATCTTATCTGTATCACTTTCTTTCTCTTATTTTCCTCCTTTGGAGATACCTTCTCTGCAATCATTTATCCTCCCATTCCAATATCCCTATTTGTTCTCTAGTTCTCTCTAGTCCATTTATCTCTGTTCACTTTAATTATAAAATGTTATTTTGTTACCCATTTGGTAACTTACGAATATGATATGTACATTGTTCCATATCTAAGAAGACTTTTCTTCATCATTACTGATTGAACATTCTTGCTTCTTTCACTTCTGTGATGGATATTTTTCAGTTGCCCTTTTAAAGGACATTTATTCATTCCCTGTTCTTCTCTGCCCCCTGGAAATATGACCCATATGTATGGCGTCAATTGGGCTCTTGCCTTTGGCTTCCGGTTGAGTTCAGCCAATGGGGGGAGACTCCAGTAGATCAAGGGCAGATGCAGAGTGAGATCTGATCCTTGGCTCCTTTTCTGTAAGGTCTCAGTGTTGGATGAGTCCCTCAACCAAAATCCAGGTGTCCTATGTTTTGTCTTCTCCCTGCGCTACAGTCACTCTCTATAGGTTCCAGTAACTGCTTACTCCCTTCACTCATTCAAGCCCAGAAGTGATCATGGTTCTCTACTTTTTGCTACCACGAGGCTAATTCTTAATTTCTTTTTTTGTTTTCCCTTTACCTGCCCATGCCAGTTAAATTGTTCCTTTATCAATATCTGCTCTAAAAATCCTGTCTGTGCTATTTGTTTCTTATTTGGACCCTGACTGATATAATAAGTAGTACCAGAAGTCACCCCAGAAAGCAGAAGGTAATCTCTGATACTATCTACCTTTATGGGAGTAGGGGTGTGTGTGGGGGGGAATATTAGTAATCTGTGGCATTAAATGGCAGCATAATTACCAGTTAAAACTGTTAGTGACACAGGATAAACTGCAGGTGGAGAGCCACATGTTGGGAGATCAAGTGGTTGTGGTAATATATGGTAATAATAGTAATTATAAAGTAAGTAAGGTCATCTGGTAGCTCCTTATGGCCCTACGTATTATATACAGTAAAGAAAGATAAGAAGGGAGGGAGGAAGGGAGAGAAAAGGAAGGAAGGAAGGAAGGAAGGAAGGAAGGAAGGAAGGAAGGAAGGAAGGAAGGGGAAAGGGAATCGGGGCAGAGAAAGAGACAGAAGGAAAGAAATAGAAGGAAAGGAGAAAGAAAGAGCAATTTCTTTGGCTATCTAACAACATCCATTTATTTATTTTCTATGGTATTATTAATGCTTCTTCCTGATCATACTTCACATTATAAAGGATATAAAGTGTAGTTCAGGAAGAAATTTATGAGTTTTATTTATTTAGCCCCATTCTGATTCGTGCCTTTCCTAGGTTGGTAGTATTGAGCTTGCTATAATACTTCCAGCTGAACAATAATCCTATTAGGATTCCCTAATGGGATCCTATTCGGGACTTACAGATGCACATCAACATTCGTAAGAGTCAAAGGTCAGCATAAGGTGCTGTGATAGACAAGGCCTTGTATTAGGAATATTTTAATTTTGGCCTAATTCTCAGATGAGCAAAATGACTTAAGGCAAGTTCCTTCATCACACTGGCCTTAATTTTCTTATAGGGAAAATAAGAGAACTGTGTAATATGATTAATAAATATGCTTCTAGCTCTAAATTGTTGCCGGTAATTTTAACCCTCATGCTATAAATTCACATTGTTATGGGTTGTATTATGTCCCTTAAAAATTCATATGTTGAAATACTAACCCCTAGTACCTCAGAATATGACTTTATTTGGAACTAGGGTTGTTACCTAAATAATTAAAGTTAAGATGAGGTCATACTGGGGTAAGATGGGCTCTTAGACTAATGGGACTGGTGTCCTTATTTTAGAAAGAAAAAAAAAGTCATGTAAAGAGACAGACAAAAAGAGAAAATGATGTGAAAAGACACAGGGAGAAGGCCACCTCCATGCTAAGGAGCACCTGTCACTACTAGAAGCTAGGAGTGATCCCTGGGACAGATTCTTCCCCTGAGTTTCAGAGGGAGTACAGCCCTGCCAACAACTTGATTTTGGACTTCCGGTCTCCAGAACTATGAGACAATAAATGTCTGTTTTTCTAAGCCACCCAGTTTATGGCACTTTATGATGGCAGCCCCAGTAACTTAATACACCCACCTTGGCAGTTCCTTTCCCTGCCCTGTGTCACAGATCTGAGCAATGGATATCCTTGCCTCCACCATCACTGTCCCCCTCCCCACACCCTTTCAGGCCCCCAGGATCAGGTGACCCACAATATGAGGTTTTTCTACAGTTCAGTTGCTGTGGATAAAAACTGCATTAATTAACATATTCTTTTATATCTAATTAAGTAAAATAAATTTATAAACTGCAGCACCATAAATTGTTAAGTCAATAAGCAAACGGTTAAGAAACAAATATCTATTCAACACCTACTATGTGCCAGATTATCCCTATAGCTAACTTGCTTCAAGGGTGTTCACATAATATACACTTGCACACAATATGCCTAAGCATATCTTAAAAAGTCAACGAATGACTCAAAATTCTATATTAGGAAGTTAAATTTATTTTAATAGTATTGTATAACAAGTATGATCAACATTAAGTATGATTACTGCATGTAGATACTGTGCAAATCTAGAAGACGTTGGCTTTCATGCCAATTTCTCTAATTTCACACCTGTTTTGTTTTTCTTTCCTTTCTGGAATACCAGAAGGCTATGCAATATTTCATGTCCTGCCTTCTTGAATTTTCCAGTTTCAGAGTGTTCTTTTAATTTGGAGAAAGTCATAAATTACTTTTTGACCTCCCCAATTGAATTACCATTTTTTCCCATGGGGCTGGAAAACTGGATCATAGAACAGATGGATTTAAAGCCCTTTGAACTCCCTAATATTATAATTTATAATGATTAACTACAATTTTAATTTTTCCAACTAAAAGTTTATAATGAGGTCAGCACTTAGGATATTGTTATGGACTGAATATTTGTATTCCCCCAAATTCCAATATGATGGTATTTGGAGAGAAGGTCTCGGGAGGTAATTAGGTTTACATGAGGTCTTGACTCTGAGAAGAAAATGTCTCTTGTTTAAGCCACCTAGTCTATGGTGTTTTGTTATATAACTTCAAACTGACAATGACACATATGTGGACACTTTACGTAAGTTATTTCATTAATACTCAAAACTGTGATGTGTGATTGTTAGGATCCCCATTTTACAAATGAAGAAATTGAAGATCAGAAAAATTAATTATCCCTAAGTACCCCAGATTATAAGTAACTGAACCAAGATTTAGAATTCAGCAGTATGGTTTACTATAGTACTTTGCTTAAAACAACCAATATCACTACACTGACTATGTTCAAAAGCAAGTCATTTCATTCAGTTAGCTTACATAATTTTAGGGGAAAGTGATATATCCATCAGTTTTTATGAAATATTGAAAATAAACATTATTACCCTTAAGAGAATTACAAAGATTTGGGGACCCCAGACTTAGAAATGCAGTACTGAATTTACCTTTCCAACATGCTGGAAAAAAAGAAAGCTAAAATTTTCTTTTAATAGGTATAGGGGTGTGATGTCACTTTGGTTCTATTAATAGCAGCCCAATGAGTGTTCCTTTCATTTTGCAATATGTACAAATCTTACCTGCTCTCTGCCCTTCTCTAAAATACTTCCTTTATTTCTCTTTCAGAAACATGCTTGATTTTATTACAGGAATTAAATTATTAAAGGAATAAATGCTTCAGGTAATTTCTGTCTCAAAATGCAAATTGGTTTATAGTAAAAGACTTTAAGAAGCCAAGTTTCAAAGTCTCCTTTTAAACTGATCTGAAACCTGAAGAATAAAATCACAGCGTAGAATTTCTCTTATAAATGAGGTCATCAAAGAAACTCCTATGCTATTTGGTTCCTGTGTTATTACATTTCCTAATGGACTTTGAATGAAGAAAGATAAAAGTGATCATCATTAAAGTAGATGATTCATGCAGAGAGCGTCTTTAAAGACAGCTATCTATTGATGAAATATGTCAGTATCATTATGTACTTGCAAAGTGAAAAGGAATTAAAAATTTAGAACCTAGAAAAATGTAAGATTAAATAACCTAGAAACGAACCTTAACAGGAAACAACAGTGACTTAGTAATTAAATAAAATGGCTGAAGGTATTAGGCATTGGTTTGGTAATGGCAAGTGCCAGACACTGGACTAAAGGACATCCATAGGCTTTAGTTATTCTATCTTCATTATCTTGATTTATATATTCAACCAACTTTTATTGAATAATTATGGAGAAAGAGATAATGATATTAACCAACTATTCAATTTCCCTTCCTATGTTTCCCAGTCTCCCTTGTACTTAAGGGGAAATATGTGACTAGTTCTGACCAATTAAATGTGAGCTGAAACAATGTGTTTCTCCTGAGCTAAGGCAATGAAACGTCCCTGAGCAACTCTCAGCTTCTCATTTTCCCTGCTGTATTAATTATGAAGTGCTCATAATTGAAGTGATGGATCTAATACCTAAACAAGGTAATGCTGAATTACTGCGTGGGTGACAACTGTTTTTGAGAGTTACCCAAACCAACAGTAGACTGATCATGAGTAATAAATGAAAGTTCTGTTTTAAGCCAGTGAGATTTGGAGACCATTTGTTACCACAGACCAGTCTAATTTTTCCTGACAAATACATCCATCATGTTTACTCAGTCATCTGACAAATCTTAGAAAATACCTTCTATTTATCAGGCCATGTGCTAGGTTTTGAAGATGTGGTGGTTAAAAAAAAAATTCCCTGGTATATGAAGATCATAATCTAGTGGGATGTTGATATTAAATAAATTTCCAAATAATTATTTAATATCATATTACCTCACTTTGTTTAGTTTGTTACTACTAATTAATTATTATACAACTGCTCATGCAACATACGCCATGCCCAAATAAGAATATACCTTGTTTAAACTTTATCCTGTAAAGTACTTTATTTAACTCATATGTTTACTCTGACTCTAAAAATCTTGACTGTAATTGTCAAATGACATCAACATCTATCAGATAACTATCTGTTCAAGTAGTCAAAGATTTCTTGTTTTCTAAAAACAATACATAGTTTTGTTTACTCAAGTCTTATCTTAGGTATTGTCTTTTGATAGGTACAAATTATATGTTGTATAGTTCTTATTTTAACTTCTGACCCTTCCTTTATTTACAAGCATTCCTATATTTATAGGTATTTCTATAATGTAAGTATTTCTATAATATTTATAAGTATTTCTGTATGTATCCATTGGTATGTGTGTTAAGCTACATATGAGTTTATACTGATGTTTCATTACCTCATGGGTCATTTTGCCTTCTCCCCTTGTTTGTTTGTAACCTCCAAGCCCCACAGTGAGAAACCTGGCTCCCCAAATCTACCATCCATTTACTTAATTGGTCATTTCCAGCATACACATGAAGAGGTTTCAGAATTGTTAACCCACGGAAAATAATTTTAACAACTAGACTATAAGACTCATGTGCAGTATCTTTTGCATTTAATCTTAGTCTATACTCATTTCCAAAACGACTTTAGTCAGTACATTTTCCCCACTCCCCTCAATGCGATTGTTTTATAAATTTATAATAATTTGATTATTTTGTCACAGTTTACATTTTTTCCTGAGATAACCTGATCTTATAAATGACTTTTTTTTTTAATTTGCAGATATTAAGGTTAGCTATTTGTACTCTAAAGTTCCATGGGTTTTGACAAATGCATAATGTCAAATATCCACCATTATTGTGTCACAGAGAATAATTTTATCACCCTAAAAGAAAAATGATCTGTACTTCATGATTCAAGCCTTCTTCCTTCCAAAATGCCTGGCAATCATTGATTTGCTTACATCTCTATATTTTTGCCTTTTCAGAATGTCACCTAAATGGGATCATAAAATGTGCAGCATTTTCAGACTGGCTCCTTTGACTTAGAAATATGCATTTAAGATTCATCAATGTTTTTGTGTGGCTTGATAGCTCATTCTTTTCATAGCTGAATAGAAATCCATTGCATGAATGTACACAGTTTGTTTATGCATTTACCTATTGAATAATACCTTAGTTACTTTCAGGTTTTGCTGATTATGAATACATTGTTATTAACTTTCCCATGCAGTTTTTCATATCAGATGGATAAGTACCTAGGAGTATTATAACAGGGCTATATGGTACAATTATGTGTAGATTTTTAACAAACTGTCAAACTGTCGCCCAAAGTAACTGTACCCTTTTGCATTCCTACCAGCTCGAGTAGGAGTTTTCATTGCCCTGCATCCTCAGCAGCAATTTATATTGTCAGGTTTTTTGTTTGTTGGGATTTTTTTTGTGCATTTTCACCATTCTAATTGCTGTGTATTATTATTTCATCATTGTTTTAATTTGCATTTTCCTAATGATAAATTGCAAAAGACAGAATTGTATGGCTTGTCTTTTCATTTTAACAATGGTTTTTTTGTTGTTGTTATTGTTTTTTTGAGGGCAGTGTCACTGGCCCTCATATGTGGGACCCAAACCGGGGCCGCTGGCTTCCCAAGCCAGCGTTCAACCACGGTGCCACTCGGCCGGCCCTAACAATGGTTTTTGCAGAGTAGAAATTTTTAAATTTAAGAACATCCAACATCAAACTTTTTTCTTTCACGGATCATGCTTTTGGTTTTATAACTGAAAACTCATCACAAAATTGCCTAGGTTTCCTGCTACTTTTTTTCAGAAGTTTTATACATTGCTTTTTATGTTTAAGCCTATGGTCCATTTAGAGCTAAATTTTGAGCAACGTATAAGATCAGTGTCTAGGTCCTTTTTCGTGCATATGGACCTCCAATTGTTTCAGCATTAACTGTTTAAAGACTATCATTTCTCCACTGAATTGCCTTTATCAAAATCAGTTTATTATTTAGTATGGTTCTGTTTCTGGGCTGTCTATTCTCTTCCATTGATCTGTGTTTCTATTATTTCACAAATATGATACTGTCTTAATTATTATAGCTTTTTAGGAAGCCTTGAAATCAGGTATTATGAGTACTCCATCTTCGTTCTTTTTCAGTACCATGTTGCCATTCTAGGACCTTTGTATTCCCATATAAATTTTAGAATCAGTCTATCCATGTCTACAAAATAGCTCTAGAATTTTCATGAGATTGTGCTCCATCTACAGTTCAAATTGCAAAGAATTATCATATGAACAATATTGAATCTTCTAATCCCTGAACATTGAACAGCTTTCAACTTATTTAGTTCTTTTATATTTTTTTTAAATTTTGTTTGTAGTTTTCTGCATACAGATCCTATATACATTTACTTGGATCATACAAAAGTACTTCTAATGCTATTATCAATGGGATTTTTGTAAATTTCAATTACCAAATGTTCATTTTTAGCTTATAGGAAAGCAATTGATGTTTGTATATTGACGTTATATCCCACAATCTTGCTATGCTTCTTTATGTTCCAAAGTTTTATACAATACATACATATATGTTTATACCAGGGGTGCCAAAAAATGTACATATTTTAAGAGATGTTATCTATGTATTTATTTTTCAAAGTTGAATTGAATTATGGTAGCAATGTGTAGTATGATGTTCACTCAAAAGATGGCATTAATCAAATGAATGCTAGCATCATTCATTGTATTACAATTTTAATACATATTTTTCCTTTCTTAAAATGTGTGTACATTTTTGGGCACCCTCTGTATACACATATATATGTACATATATAGTCTTTAGGACTTTCTACATAGACAATCATGTCATCTGCAAGTAAAGATACTTCTTATTTCTTCCCTTCCAATCTGTATAATTATTAGTTTTTATGTTGTTGCAACTAGGTAGTTCTTCCAGTGTGGTGTTGAATAGGCATTGTGAGAGAAGATACCTTGCCTTGCTCATAAGTACAGTGGGAAGGTGTACATCATTGTCACCATTAAGAATGATGTTAGTGGGACTGGCCAAGTGGCTCAGTTGGTTAAGTGCTCTCTCAAGAGTGTGAGCTCTGAGCAACAGGGTTGCTGGTTAGATTCCTGGCCTGACCTGAGCAGCCGCTGAGCTGCCAACAGGTGGCAGGATGGCTCAGCTATAAAAAAAAAAAAATGATGTTAGTTATAAATTTTGACATTCTCTTTATTAAATTATGGAAGTTCTCTTATATATCTATTTTGTTAATAATTTAATATGAATGGTGTTTAATTTTCTTTAATGCTTTTCCTGCATTCATTGATATGATTATATATTTTTTTAATTTATACTATTAATATGAATTACATTGATTGACTTATAATTGTTCAAGAAGACTTGCAATTCTATAATGAACTACACTTAATCGTGATGTATTGTCCTTTTTATGTATTGCTGAACTCTATTTGTTAATATTTTGTTAAGGACTTTTGCTTCTTTAATCATTAGAAATATAGGCACATAATTTTCTTATAATGGATTAGCTATTAGGATACTGCTGGCTTAATTATTTAAATTAAGAGGTATTTTGGGGGAATTGGGCAAAGGATCTGTATAGACATTTTTCCAAAGAATATAAACAGAAGGACAACAGGTACATGAAAAAAATATTCAACATCCCTAGACACTAGGGAAAGGTAAATTAAAATGGCAATGAGATACCACCTCACACTCATAGGAATGCACATCATCACAAAGAAATAACAAATGCTGACATGGACGTGTAGAAAAGGGAACCCTTGTGCACTGTTGGTGGGATTGCAAATTGATACAGCCACTATAAAAAACAATATGGAGGATTCTCAAAAAAATTAAAAGTGGAACTACCTTATGATCCCACAATTCCATTTTTGGAAATGTATCCAAAGAAAATGAAAATACTTGAAAAGATCTGCATTCCCATGTTCATAGAAGCATTCTTTACAATAGCCTAGATATAGACCAACCTAAGTTTCCATCAATGGACAAATGAATAAAGAATGGATATAATGCAATGTTATTCAGCCATAAAATGTGATGAAATCTACCATTTGCAACAGCATAGATGGACCCTAAAGGCATTATGTTACGTGAAATAAGACAGAAAAAGACAAATACTTATGATCTCTCTTATATGTATGTAGAAGGAAAAAAACTCATTGAAGAAGAGATCAGACTTGTGGTTACCAGAGGCGAAGGGTGGTGGAAGATGGTCAAAAGTTACAAACTTTCAGTTCTAAATAAGAACCGGGGATGCAACTATAGCTAAAGCTGCTGTGTGATGTATAGGAAAGTTGTTAAGAGACTAAATCCTATGAGTTCTCACCACAAAAAGAAATTTCTTTTTCTTTTTATTGTATCTATATGAGAAGATGGAATGATAGCTAAACCTATTGTGGTAATAATTTCATGAGGGGGTGATAGATCAGGCTATACAGGATCAAATGTATGGTGATGGAGAGAGAATTGACTCTAGGTGGTGAACACACAATGTGATATACAGATGATGTATGACAGAATTGTACACTTGAAACCTATGTAATTTTACTAACCATTGTCACCCCAATAAATTTTAGTAAGAAAAAAAATAATTTTTAAAAAATCACACTGTACACTTTAAACTTATACAATGATGTATATCAATTACTTCTCAATGAAAATGGAAAAAAATACTTATTTTATGTTTCTTTCTGTAAAAAAATATGGAGATTTAGTATAATTTCTTCCTTAAATGTTTCATAGAATTTAATCTGAGAAAAAAAATCTATGTCTGATGCTTTCTTTTTTGCCTTAATTTCTATTAGTTTTTTTCTTCTGCTTGCTTTAGCTTAATTTTATCTTCTGTCTTTAATTTCCTAAAATAAAATCCTAGGTTATTGATACTAGAACTTCCTTCTTTTGTAATAGATACTATAAATTTCTCTCTAAGCACTGCTTTAACTGCATCCCACAAATTTTGATAAGTTGAGTTTTTATTTTTTTTTAGTTGATTTTAAAAAATATCTCTTGAAATTTGTTGGACCCTTGAGTTATTTAGAAATGTGCTGTATAATTTCAAAATATTTGGATATTTTCCAGCTATTTCAATGTTGCTGATTTTCAGATTTAGTCCATTGCAGTCTGAAAAGATACTTTATATAATTTCTATTATTTTATGTGTTAAAGTGTGTTTAATGGCAAAGACTGTGATCTGTCCTGGGGAATTTTTCACAGAAGCTTGAGAAGAATATGTATTCTGCTCTTGATGGATAGACTATTTTATACATGTCAATTAGATAAAGTTGATTGATTGTGCTGCTCAGGTTATCTGCATCCTTATTAATTTCTGCCTGTTTGATATGTCAATTAGTGACAGAAGAGTGTTAACACCTTCAAATATGTTAGAAAATTGGTCTCTCAGTTCTCTAGGTTTTTGCATCATGTGTTTTATCACACTGATGTTAGATGCCTATGTGTTCAGAATTGTTATGCCTTTCTGGAGAAATGAACCATTTATTATTAGGGAATGTTGTTCTTTATCGCTGATAATTCTGCTTATTTTAAAGACTGCTTTGTCTAAAGTTAATAAAAGCACTCCAGCTTTCTGTTGATTGGTATTAGCATGATACATCTTTCTCCATCCCTGTACCTTTAACCTACAAGGCTCTTTGTATATAAAATGAGGTCTTATAGACAACTTACAGTACAGTTGGGTCTTCTTTTTGTTATTTTTTGGTTGTAAAAAAGAGTTTGCAATAAATATTTGTGGTCTAATCTATGGCCACCATCAAATAACACTGTACCACTCCATGTGTAGTACAGGCACCTTATTACAGTTTTTCCATTTCCTCCCTCCCATCCCTTGTGACATTACTGTCACTCATTTTTCCTATCCAAATGCTATAATCACCCAATACACTTACAGTATATTTATTTAAACAGTTATATTTAGATAAAGTAAGAATAAGAAAAAATTGTTTATTTTACTTCCATTTATTCCTTCTTTAGATCTCTTAATTTCTCTGTGAAATCCAATTTTCTGACCTTATAATTTTCCTTCTGCCTGAAGAACTTTTATGATTTTTCTCAAGGCAGGACTTCTAGTGTTGAATTCCCTCACTTTTTGTTAGTCTAAGAAAACCTTTTACTTTTGAAAGATAATTTAATTAGAGAATTTTACATTGGCAGGTTATTTTTTTTTTCTTTTGACACTTTATTTCACATCATTCTGTTTTTTGCATGCATGGATTCTGATGAGAGGTTATGACAATTCTTATCCTTTTTCTTCTCAATAGGTAGGTTTTTGTTTGTTTGTTTTTTCCCTCTGAGTTTTTCAAGATTTTTTGTTTGTTTTCGTTTTCTACAGTTTGAATATGATATACCTAGATGTGGGATTTTGTTGGTGTTTGTTGCTGTTGCTGTATGGGTGGTCTCTAAGCTTCCTGGATCTGTGGTTTTGGTGGCCATCATCATTTTGGAAAGTTCTCAGTCATTATCACTTTAAATATTTCTCTTGCTCTTCTTTTTTTTTCTCATTTGTGTACTCCAATTACACGCATGTTAAACTTTTTTGATATTGGCCCACAGTTCTTAGGTGTTAGTTCTGTTTCTTTCATTTTTATTGTTCTCCTTGCATTTCAGATTGGGGATACTCTATTTTTATTTGTTTTTGTTTGGTTTTTTTTTGTTTTTGAGGGCAGTGTTACCGGCCCTCATATGTGGGACCCAAACCGGGGCCGCTGGCTTCCGAAGCCAGCACTTAACCACCGCGCCACTCCGCCGGCCCAGGGGATACTCAATTTTTAAACTCACTGATTCTTTTTTATTTCTGTCACAATGTTTTGTCTTTTTTTGTTTTTTCAAGCATTACTTTACATTTTTTTTTAGAAATCCTCTACACAGACTCCCCATCTTTTATGGTGGTTTTTTTTTTTTTAATTAGAAGCCCTAACATATTAATCCCAGTGTTTTTTTTAATTTATTTTTAATTTTGTATCTGATAATTCCAACACCTGCATTGTATCTGAGTTTGGTTCTGATGCTCCAGAAGGGAGGGGTCTTTCTGGGACCTTCACTAAGAGAACCTGGAACAGAGAGGTTCTGGGTAGGGGTTAGGGGATTCAGTGTGGCAGATACCCTAAGAATAAGACTGCACACCCACCCCCAAAGTTTCTTACACTCAAGTTAGTCCACACCTAATCTCCAGCAATTCATCAGAATTACTAAATCAGCGTTCTTACCTGTTTATGCTCAGTGGCTTCTGCTCCAGGTAAGCAGATCTCTGCAGTGATTTTCTGTATTCACCTGTCTTTCTATATTTTGGGATGATGTTTTTCCCTGTAAAGTCCATTCTCTAATGGGTTCAAGGAAAGTAATTGATTTTCAGTTTGAATAGCTCTTTTATTGTTGTAAGGATATAATGATGACTTCCAATCTCTTTACATGTCAGAGCTGACCTGATTTTTTAAAAAACAATTAAAAATATTTTGTATTTAATGAAATAGTCCTACAGAGATACATTGAAATTCATTATAGGAATTTGGTTTCTAATACACTAGGCCATATTTCGAAGGCAATAATGACTAATTTATCTCAATTCCAACTTCATTTTTGTATAGCTTTTATATCATTATACAAGATTGGATAGCTTTTATTTAACTTAAAAGTTGATTGAGTTATGGTGAATTAAACCAAGGCTAAACGTTCACTCACTGCTTTATTGGTGTATGTTTTGGAGTTATTCTGAACCAAAAAGGGAGTGTTTGTAGTCTTCCATTATATGATTCTTCAAAGGCTCTTGTGCCAGTTTTTTAATAATCTCAATATAATACCCTTTTCCAAACGGCTGATTATTTAACAAGAGGGAAAGAATAGATAAACAGTCTATCACTTAGAATTAGAAATTAGTATAGAATTAAAAATAATAGAGGCAGTAATTTTGAAAAATCAGGTTTCAGTTGTTGATTTCAGTATTTTCATTGGCATTAAGGAATTTTAATGAACTGTGAACCTCATTAGCGAGAGCCATCTTAAGAGCACTCCAGAATTGTGATTATTCAAGCAGCACAAAGATCAACGGGGAGGGAGTAGGCACCTTTATTTTAAAGGATGTTCCAAATTAAACATTGTCCAAGCTTCATATCTGTACATGTCCAGTTTTTCTAATTAACATGAATATTCCTTTCTCCAGGGAACATTTCAGTAACACTGGCTGAATGCATTTTTCACATTCTACATCTTTAAAGTTCTACTGATCCTGACAACCTATTTTTGCATTCATCTCAGTGAAGACATATTCCTATACACTTCTGTGGAAACGCTAAATCTCTATAGCTTCCCTATGCTTTGGTTGGGCATTTTATTTTCCATGCAGCATATGCTTCAGTCATTCATCAATCTTGACCTAGGAGAGACAACAGAGAAGATGCTATAGGCTCCATTAAGGACTAGAACACCTGTCTTGGACCCCTACTTTCCTTTCTTCCTTAGATAATTAATCTTTCAATATATATCTATAGACACTAAGACTTACAACTTTAGGGGACCTACAGAGACATTTGTTCTATTCCTCATGGCATATTTACTTCATTTTTACAATAAGAAAATATCAGTATTCATTATAAAATAACTGTCTCCATTGCAGTCAGTCCAGGGAGCACTGTAAATCAAGGTATCTCAAACTTCACTTAGCCAAGCAGTGAGCCTATGACCAGGCTGGGTTAAATGGGTCCGTCTTTGGAATGTAAAGCTTAAGCAAAATGGAGAAAGGAACACAATAGATAGAATTCAAAGATGGCCCCCAAGGTTCCCACTCGCTGGTATCCACATATCTTTTTCTAGTTACTCTATAAAACATTAAACTTGACACTGTTATAAAGGGATTTTTGCAGATGTAATTAAGGTCCCAAGTCACTTGATTTAAGAGAGAGAGAGATTGCCCTTGGTGGGCCTGACCTCATCAGGTGCCTTCTTAAAAGGACTGAGCTTTACCTGAACAGAAATACTCAAAGCATGAAAGGACTTTGACACAAGAGAGAATTACTGTTGCATTAATTTGAAGGCAGAGGGGCCATGTGGCAAGGAATGTGGGTGGCTGGAAAAGTTACAAGCCACCAGCAAGGAAACAGGGACCTCAGTCCTAGTAGTATAAGGAACTGAATTCCACCAATGGCTTGAATGAGCTTGGAAGTGGATCCTTTCCCAGGGCTTCCAGATGACAACTTAGCCTGGCTGACCCCTTGATACCAACCTTTGAGACTGCACAGAGAATCCAATCACAGCATGTCCAGACCTTTGACCTAGAGAACTGTGAGATAAGAAATAGATGTTGCTTTAAGATGCTAAATTCATGATAGTCTTTAACACCATTAGCAAATTAATACAGAAGGGGAATGGTTGGAGCTGATTCAGCCCAAAGGCAGAAATGTAAACAGATGATGTCATTACAATGTGAACAGGGCTTTGGAAGAAGAAAAAGATACGTTATGATGGCAGAACAGGGAACAGGGTCTGATATGTGAGTTAAGAGAATGCCTGGAGATCTTGTTTATTGGTTCCTGCTGCCCAGACTCCCTGGACTGTTTTGATTCCATTTCTTTCTGAGGCTCACTTTTCTCAATTACTCAAAATCCTTTCAGTAAATTCCCTTTTTGCTTAAGTTGGACAGGTTGATTTATTACTTACAATCAAAATCCACTAAGTGATATGTGCTACTGGACTAAAAATACTCCAGAACACTTCATCTGAAAGGTTTACTGACTAAAGCACCCTCCAAAAAGGGATATGCTACTTTTCCTTCTAATATTGAAAAGCCTTTACTCCCTCAAAATGACCCACACAGCCCAATTTGTGATATTAAAAATAGTGATGAGGGGAAAGAGTTGCATTATACTGTGAGAGAGTGATGCCTTCCTAAGCTTCTTGGTTTCCTTTTTTTTCTTTTCATATTATAGATTTTGCTTTGAGAATTTCTTTGTGTTTTTTTTTTAAAGATATTTTTATTGGGGAATTAGAACAGCATTCCAATTGGGGAAGGGGAACAGCCAAGTTGCTGTCCTTCCGTCTTAGTTGTGGAGGGCACAGCTAGCTCAGCTCCAAGTCCAGTCGCCATCCCGCAGCCTGGTGGCAGCTCACAGCTGCTCAACTCAAGGTGCCAAATTCAGTCTTAGTTGCAGATGGGCATAGTCCACCATCCCATGTGGGAGTCGAACCAGCAACCTTGTTGTTAGGAGCACATGCTCTCACCATTTGAGCCATCCTGCCACCTGATGGAGCTCAGCAGCAGCTCAGCTCGGACACACCTAACTGGCCCATGTGGGAATTGAACCAGTGCTCTTAACCAACTGAGCCACTCAACCGGCCTTGCTTTGAGAATTTCTTGATGGGCTTTCTTGAAAGTGTAAAAGTTGAGGTCGAGTCTAAATGTGTATTGTCACACTATGCTGAATATCTAACTGAAAATTTCAGCACATTTGTATTCTCAAACTTGCATTACGTCTTCTACAATAGACTGTTTGTATTTTTGTTTGGATGGATGGTTAGCTCCATTGTTGTCTTTAGTTCTAGGGGGAAAGTCTGGTGCATCAGGGCTAATTTCTGTACCAAATTCCCATTTCACACTGTTTTAGACTTCATTTAACAACATAGTCTATGTTTATTTGAAACAAAATAGTATAAGACAATATGCTCAGTAATTTTTTTTTAAATAATTTCATTCCAATATAAATTTGATTGATTGGAGTAGGGAGTATAGTTAAATGGTTGTGATGGCCTTTTGATGTGTCAGCTTAGGGAGACTGCAGTCTCCCTTTATTTAATCGAGTGCTAAGTGTTGCTATGGAGGCATTGTGTAGATGCAATTAATGTCCGTAATCAATTGACTTTAACTGAGCTAGAACATCCTAGGTAATCTGAGGGGGCCTGATTCAATCAGTTTAAAGGGCTTAGAAGAACTGAGACTTCCTTTATAGAGAAACTCTGCCCGTGGACAATAGCGTTAGCCCAACCCAGGGAGTTCCAACCTGCTCTCCATGAAGACCTGCCCTACCTTTTGAACTAGCCTGTTGTTCTGACTTTTCTAATTTAACATTTGTTTGGTAGAGTACCTGGAGTGGGGCTGTTGGAGGTTGAGCTGCTGCTCACCAAATGACCACAAGGAATGGAAATAAAGAAGTGTTTTACTCCTAAGTCCTGGAGAAGGTAACTGGCATGCTTCAAGGGACCGTGCAGGGAGATCAAGATAGGGTGCAGGCAGAGCATGCAGTAGGGCCTGAGGCAGGCACTTCATTAGGATCCCCAGATGGAGTGCTTCATGGGCTGAGGGCAGATTGTTCAGTTCAAACCTCTGTGGTGTGGGGTAGGGGTGGGGCCTTTTGTTGTAGTGAGCACAAGAAAACTCTGGGAGCTTGGGCAGACTTTTTATCACAAAGAACTTACATTTACCTATGACTCTGCAGGCTGTTGTCCAGGGCATGTGCTCCTGGGACAAGCTAATGTCGGTTCAAGGCCCATGCAGGCTGCTTGGCCACACAAAATGGATGCCGAGCAGCAATGTTATAGAGAAGTTTAGCTAAACTCTCAACACCTAGCCAACTCCCATGATTGTGTAAACCAATTACTCGAAATAAATCTCTTAACATATACAATAATACCTTGGTTTGTGAGCATAATTCGTTCCGGAAGCAAACTACTCGTATTGCAAGACATCACTCGTTTACCATGTTAAAATGTATTAGAAATGTTTACTTGTCTTGCAGAACACTCACAAACCAAGTTATTCGCAATCCAAGGTTTTATTGTATATCCTATTGGTTTTGCTTCTCTGGTTAAATCCTAACTGATACAGTGGTCAGGGAATCAACTGTGGAGCCAAATCATCTGAAATCAAACCCTGGAGATTTCTCTTTCTGGCTTCATGACCTTCATTGTTACCATTTGTACCTTTGTTTCTTTAACTGTAAAATGCATATAAAACACATCCTTTCTTATAAGGTTCTTGAGGGGATTATATAAATTGCAAATCTCATTACTACACTGATGAATCAGTTAAACTTGGTACACAGGGTGTTTTGCAAAACTTCATTCCCTTTCAAGAAAGATGAACCCTTTCAGAATAGCATAAATAAAAGGAGCATTTTCTGTTTTGTGAGAATAGAGTCCTGTAAGAGCAAAGTGCAAAAAGGAAAGCATAGTTCTATATATAGTAAGTAGAAACTCATAAGGCAGCTCCATTTTGTGTATAAATTTTTATGGGTGGATTTTGAGCTCACCTTTTTCCCCCCAACTTTGAAATATATTGACATACAACATTTGGTATGTTTAAAGTGTACAACATGATTATTTGAAACATGTATATATTATAAAATGATTACCAAAATAAGATTAGTTAACACATCCATCACTTCACATAATAATTTTTTGTGTGTGATGAGAACATTTAAGATCTACTCTCTTGGGGCCTGCCGAGTAGCTCAGTTGGTTAAGAGCTCGCTTAAGAGTGCGAGCTGAGCTCTGAGCGACAGCAGTTCAATCCCCAGCCCAAGCTGAGCTGCCACTGAGCTGCCAACAGATGGCAGGATGGCTCAGTTAAAATAAAATAAAAAAAAATTAAAACAAAGATCTACTCTCTTAGCAACTTTCAAGCATACAATACAATATTGTTATTTTCAGTTACAGTTAATATTTAATATTATTTTTATTAGGTTCAGGGATACAGTATAGTGATTAGACATTTATATAATTTATACAGTGATCCCCTGATTAACCTAGTACCCACCCGGCACTATACATAGTTGTGGCAACATTATTTACTATATTCCCTATGCTGTACTTGACATCCTAGTGACTGTTTTGTAACTGCCAATCTGTGTTTCTTAATCCTTTCACCTTTTCCACTCAGCTCCCCAGCCCCCTTCCCCTCTGGCACTGTCAGTGTGTTCTCTGTATCTATAAGTCTGTTTCTGATTATGTAGGTGTTCATTTATTTTGTCCTTTAGATTCTACATATAAGTGAAATCATATGGTATTTGTCTTTCTCAGTCTGACTTATTTCACTTAGCATAATACCCTCTAGGTCCATCCATGTTGTCACATACAATATTGTTATATAGTCACCATGCTGTACACTAGATCTCCAGACCTTATTCATCTTATAACTAGAAATTTACATAATTTGATCAACATCTCCCGTTTGTACCACCACTTCCCTCCCAGGACCCCACCCTCTGGTAGCCACCATTCTGTTCTGTTTCTATGACTTCAGGTTGTTTTTTAGACTCCACATATAAGTTGGATACAGTATTTGACCTTTTTTGTCTAACTGTTTTCACTTAACATATCCCATCAAAGTCCATCCATGTTGTCTCAAATGGTAGGATTTGCTTTTTCTTTTTATGACTGAATAATGTGTGTGTGTGTGTGTGTGTACACTATTTTCTTTATTAATCCATCAAAGGACACTTTGTTTCTCTCTCCTTTTCTCTACATGTTTTCTCACTCAAAATTCTCACATTTCCTGTGGCTCTAACTCCACTTGAAGTTTGTATTCATGAGTCAATACATCAGACTGACTTGGTCTCAGTATCTCCTAATTTAAATTATGAAGAAAAAGAATCCAATTTTCTCAGCCCAACCTATGGATTAAGCCTCTTTGATTCAGTCAGTCATAGCCTTGAAGGTGAGCACTGCCATGTAGCCTGAGGCTTTCCCTTCTGAAGTAGGAGGAATCAATACTTTAGGTTTGATCGCAGAGGAAAATGTTGGCCATCTTGTGGCTCAGAAGGACTGAGTTCTAAAAAGTAGTTCTGAGTAACTTAACATTTTTAAAAAGATGAAAGCTGGGCTGGCCGAGTGGTGCGGTTGGTTAAGCGCTGGCTTGGGAAGCCAGCGGCCCCGGTTCGGGTCCCACATATGAGGGCCAGTGACACTGCCCTCAAAAAAAAAAAAAAAAAAATGAAAGCTATGAGAACATCGAGTACAGAGTAAGGTTCCTTGGGTGAAGGAGAGATGAGCCTTCAACAGAAAACTGCTTATTCATAATAGTGACTGATGGATACCATGTTTTTATTTGAGTTGGGGAGTGGGGAAGAGAATAAGAGACATCAGGTTAGAAAGCCAGAGCCTAACTTTCACAGTTTGACATGGAAAAACATGGAGGGTGGGTTTCCGTCCCATGAGCCAAGTGAACAAGTCATAACAATTGAACATGAACCATCTTGTCAGTGCTCTGTCTCCGTAGAAAATGAAAATGTGTGCAAAATTGAAATGACCAAAGACAGTTCATAAAAGGTTATTCCAGGAATATCAAGGAATGGAACAGTGGGTGCAGGGGCTTGGGGGAGTTCTAACGAGTGCCCAGAAGAATATTCTAGTGGAACAATTTAGCATTTTGATGTCCATCCCCAGAACACTTTGATACACAGACTTTAACAGTGCAACAACTAGCACGCCTTTAGTCTCTTTCATGCAGTTCTCCATCCCCTCTACCTGAGCTTGTAGAAGCAAAAAAGAAAACCAAAAGTGTGCGGAAGGGGAGGAGGTCAGGAGATGGGGAGGAAGAGAACAAATTATCTTTCTTCAGTGCAGGTCTCTTGGGTCACAGGTTGTCTGAGCTGAAATGAAAGGGCAGGAGAAAAGTAGATTTCGATATGAGAATGAGGTTTTAAACTGGCTTAGAGAGAAATATGCTTTTTGATGCCTGAAAATGACTTGAAAGAAAGCAGAGACAAGAGAGTAACCAGAGAGGAAAATAAGACTGTCACGTCTGTACCCACCAAATTTAGACTGTGAAATATACCAGCTTATAGTCAGAATACAAATTTTGAAAATCAGAAGTCTGTGGCAAAATAAATAATTAAAAAATATGAAAAATTAAAACATACAAACATAATGAACAATTAGTAAATAATTGCATGATATATAAAAGGAAAAAGACTTTGTATACACAGTAACTATATAATAAATCACCAAGAAAACATAGTTTTGACTGCACAGCATTTAAAATATTATATATTTATATACTTATTACATACATAATATTTTAAATTATCATTAAAAGTCCAGTAAATATTTACAGATTTCTATTTTTTTGTTTCACTGTATCTATTTACTAATTTTAGCAATGTTGTATTGGAAAAAAGTATATTTCTAATTTCTAAGTGTCAGAAGTTCTTAGTCTATATTCTTTAATTTCTTAGGTAAGTGGCTTTAAAAATCAGACCTATCTGTATTATTTGCCTGTCATATATTACTTGAATTTGCTCATATACCATATATTGAATAACCATATATTATTTGAATTTGTGCGTATTAATTAAGATTGCCTGAATATACCCATCTGAGCACTTTTGTCAATATATATACAAATTTTTCTCACCACCCTGCTTAAATCATTGGCGTCAAATGACAGTGTTACTTAGAATGAATTGGCGTGAAATGTTTCCCTCTCTCAGATTCCAGTAGTTGCCACAGTATTTTATTGGTTTTGTGTTTATTTATGTTCTTGGTCCTTTTGATGTGATGAATTTTATTAACATAACTTCCTCACTTTCAGCCTCCTTAGATAATATTTTTGGTCATTGTAGCAATTTTTAATGAACTGTTCACTTGATTTCTCAGATTTTTATTGCCCCCAACCTAACTCACTGAAAAATAGAAATAGATAAAGAAAAGAAAGAAGTGAATTGATCCAGCTTTATGCTTCAGGGGATCAATTGATACTTAAAATTTAATGCAAATTTTAGTGTGCTTGTGAATTTTTCTGGGAAGCATATCTATTTCATAAGGTTCTCAAGAAAATGTATGATTCAAAAAATTAAGAATCCGTAGCCCATAATTTTGTCCTTTGTGCTAAATCAGGTTTATGACAATTGTATAAAATAAAGTAGTTAAGGAAGCATTGAAAACATTACAGGTACATAGTGCCAAGTTACTTTCAAATTGAAAACCATACCAATATTTTTTTTTAGAGTGCTCCTTGAACTGTCACCATTAGCCACTAGTTGGAATTTATATTAAAAAAAATAAATTTTTGATAGAATCCTTCAATGTTTATTTAAATTTTTGTAACTGTATTTTCTTTTGAGAATTAACGTATTTTACGTTATTCTTTTCTATTTTTAAATAGTGCTTGTCTGCTGACCATTTTCAATTTGAATGTTTGAACTAACCATTTTAATGTGAACTATAAAGCATTCTGCGAGTGGGAGGACTTAGTCATTAGTCATGATCCACGAGTCCAAACTCTTTAATACAGACCCAGTTTTCTGTCCACCGCCACAATGCCCACCATGGTTATGCTGAAAGAAAAAGAAGCACAGCCGCTGCCCTAGAGATACAAAATCCATCAGAGAAAGTAGGTACAGCCATATCATAGCCTCCTGCAATGTGCACCCAAGAAGTCCTTGTTAAAGGAATGAATTTCTCTGAGCGACAATTTCTCCATGAATCCACATCTGCCTCCAGCCCAAGTAATAACTTGTTGTTCAGAATTTCCACTTGTGTTCTGTGTTCCCATAGCACTTGTTTATATTATTTGATTATATTACTCTGATATCTAATTTAATACTATTTCACTTATTCCATTTTACATTTCACTATTCACTCATGAGTATTTTACCTTCATCTTACCACATGGATCTAAATTGTAAAATCTGCAACTGGGAGTCTCATAACATTCAAACTGGTCACTCAAGTTTTTAGTCTCAGTTTATATCTTTTTTTTTTTTTTTAAGATTTTATTGAGGAATTGGAGGAGGGGAACAGCATTGGGGAATCAGGGAAGAGGAACAAACAAGTTCCTGTCCTTCTGTTCTTCAGTCTAGTTGTGGAGGACGTTGCTTCACTGACCCATGTTGGTATTCTCATGCGCCTCTTCGCGATGAGGCAGATCGGTCGCCGGCCTCATGGCGGCCCTTGGCAGCTCACACCAGCTGCCCGCCACTCACGCTGGCTGCCAGCCACTCACTGTAGCCTAGGGCAGCCCACTGCAGCAGGCGTTGCAGCCTACACCTTTGCTGGCTCATGGCCCCCCAGCTCCAGGTGGGGCTGTTGTTCACCATCTTAACTGTAGAGGGCAGTGTCATTGGCCCCCATATGTGAGATCCGAACTGGAGCCCTGCTGCTCAGAGCTGGCATCCCGAAGCGCCACTTGGCCGGCCCTCAGTTTATATCTTTTTTTTTTTTTTTGAGGGCAGTGTCACTGGCCCTCATGTGTGGGACCGGAACCGGGGCTACTGGCATCAAACAAGCCAGCTCTTAACCACCGCGCCACTCAGCTGGCCCAGTTTATATCTTTTAAATGATGTAAAGTATCCATTCACATACTATTTTCCTCAAATGCATTTCACTGATTTTAACATGCATAAGCACTCTAAACTCTTTTGGGACAAGAAACCGTCTAAATCCATAGCAATAATATTGTAGAAAATATCCATATTTTTCTACAATAGGTAATATCCATAGTAATAATATTGTAGAAAACATGTCATAGAAGAAATTTAGGAAGTATGTTCAATTAATGGGATAGCTGGGGAAACCTTATTATATTCAGCCATACTCTGTTAAGCGTAAGGTTCATTTTTCGGCCATGTGTAAAAGAATTACTAGCTTCTTAAAATTTTGTATTATAATATTTGATTCACAAGGACATGTTCAAGAACTTCAGTAATGATATGTTTGTTAAAATTACACACCAATAAAAAGGAATATAGAGGTGTGTGTCAAACCCATTTGAGCAGATACTATTTTTCCATGTATTAACTTGAAGTAAAATGATTCTAAAGCTGTTTTTCCTGGGAATTGTAAGGTGACAGTATGACAGTATTGTATAGAGCATATGTGGTACGATGTACGGTGGTGAGTTAATGGTATCCTCAAAATAAAAATGTCCAATTCCTAATCCCCAGTACATGTGAGTGTGGCTTTCTTTGAAAATATGGTCTTTGCAGGAGTAATTGAGTTAAGATGATGACATGCTAGATTACAATGGTTCCTCAGCCCAGTGATTGGTGTTTTTATAAAAGAAAGGAAAGGGAGATTTGGGCATAGAGGCACAAAGGAAACATGCAGGAAAGGATGCTCTGTGATGAGGAAGGCAGATGGGAGTGAAGCAGCTACAGCCAAGACTCGTATGTGAAAGATGCCGGTAACCATCGAAGCTAGGAAGACACAGGAAGGAATTTCCCCTTGAGCCTTTGGAGGGAGTATGGCCTTGCCAAGATCTTGATTTTGGATTTCTAGCCTCTAGAACTGTGACAAAATAAACATTTTCTTGTTTTAAGCCACGAGTCCGTGGTAATTTTTACAGCACTAGGAAACTAATATGTGTAACAATCATACTAATACATGTAGCAAATGTACACATATTGTGTATACACATGTACCCTCAAATAAGAGAAACTGAATCTTTGTATAAAAACAGGAATATATTGATAAATATCAATTGGGGCTTCCACAACATCACAGAGCACAAAGGTGGAGAAATACAACTTTTTTAGGTAACGATTATTGTTACTTTAACAACATTTGAGCGTCTCATGTAGGGTATATATTGTGACAGGGAGTGGGGATGCAACAGCCATGGTCTAGAGATAGACACAGATGAATAAACAGAATAAGTACCATTTCTTATAAATGAACTAATGAAGGCATACTGAATCTTATGGGAACAACAGGACTGATCATTTATTTGAAATGAGAGCACATGAAATCAGGAAAGACTTACGGTGAGGAGTGATTTCTGAGCCAAACTAAATAAACTAATTAGCCAGGAAAATGGTGTGCATGGAGAGTGGGGAGAGGAGGGAAGGCAGTTTCATAAACAGCAGGGACACCCCGCTGAGTTAAGAGCCAAGAACAGTAGCCAAGAACAATGGTGAGATACATGTATAGAGAATTCAAATTAAGTGTAGGAAGAGGGAGTAGGTAAGGCTGAAGAAGTAACAGAGAAAAGAATATAAGGTTATAAACCAACTTGTTAACAATAACAATGGATTGACTGCATGGTGGGTTTATGGTTTGCTCCTAATTTCTTCTGTGTGCCAATTTATGGCTTTAAAATATCATACAATAAAAATGTATTACTTATATAACAATATAAATCATTTACATGTACAACATTATATTAAATCTTATTAAAATTTGCCCCTTCTCCACCCTAAATGCTGTGTGTCTCCATTGAAAAAAGGACTAGAACAAACTAAATTTGCTAAATGGTTGTCTTTGTGTGGAAGGGATATGAGTAATTTTCATTTTCATATTTATGCTTTTAGATTTTCAAAGTTCTCTACACTGAAGTCTAGCTTTCATAATTAGACAGTTATTTGTTTAAAAACTCTATAGTACCTAGTCACTGATATAACTGGAATAATGTTTTCTTTTATGAATATTTGTTGTTTAGCATTTTATCTTCTGACTGTCTTCAATGCTTGTCATCACTTCTGCGCTTTTTTCATCTTAGTTAGAAAGGTGCTAATTACATCATTAATATCTCTTCTGTTTACTATGAATACTACATTTTCATCTGACTGTAGATTTCTCCCACCATGATCTCTCTAGATTCAAAAGCTCTACACATTTGTATGGCTTTTACTTATTTATTTTTTAATCTTTCAATCTCTCCATCAAGTGGCTCAGAACTGCTTTGACAAAGGATTAAAGATAACTGAATGCTAAACCTGTTTCTTACTCATTTACTCTGAGTTGCATCCTCCAGATGTAAAAATCCCTGTATAGTTCTTTCTGGATTTGCAAAGAAACTATATATTCTTATATTTTGGAGCATTTTGAAATCCTTGATTTAATAGAACATTAATTTGTCAAAAATAGCACCATATTTCTGCATACTATGATGCTAAATATGCCAGAATACATCATGTATCACAGGAGAGGAACTATTTCTCCAATGAAAAATTATTTTATAATACCAATGGAAGATAGATTTAAAGCAGTAAAATGCCCAGTCTACTGTGTATTACTGTCTCTGATTTGCCATGTTTTGCTGACCATTAGATCCATTTTCACTCTAATTTGAATTTTTTAAGTTTTTCAAAGGCTTGTTTAGCTGTTACTGCTTTTATTTAATTGCAGGTTTACTATGAAGTGTTTATATAAATAATAATGTAAGGTTTATAATCATGACAGCTGTGAAAAGGTTACAGTATATTACACAGAAAGGGAGAGTTTGGGAATCATTCTGTTCTCTACCCTAGGGCCTATTACTGGATCTCATTTGTTATTATAATTTTAGTGTGTAATATATCTGGCTGAAACAAGCACATGCTTGGGACATAGTAGTACATAATTAAAACTAGTGTATTGAATTATATTCAATTTTCTTTCACTTTTACAAAACTAATATTCCTTTGGAAAAAGATGCATATGTTTTCAAAAGTACACATTAGTATAGGTTAAATGAAAATGTTTCTTTTTTTTTTTTAATTGCCTAATGAATTGCCATTCCCTTCTGGGCATTTGTTGGTTTAAATGCGTTTGCACTTTCATCCTGCAATAAAGCTCTGATTCCCCAGAGCATACAAAACAGTACAATGAGCCCCTTCTAACCTACATTGTAATAAAGCAGTTGTAAATAGGTGTCATTTGTTTTAATTTCAGGTACTTTGATTTTATTTTTTCAGATTCGAATCTCTTATTTTTTTTAATTAATCTTTAAAGAAAGAGATAAAGAAAGCCTGAAAATTATACCATCACCTGATAGTCCAACAAAAAAAAATAATTTTTGATAAGTTATACATAAGTTGAGAGATTCTCATTCATTTTGCTGTCTTGCTTTTTATTTGTAAAGATGTTGTGTTTTATTTAAAAAGTGAAAATTAAATAGTTTTAACCAGCAGAGCAGACCTTTAAAGATAAATTAATATTTTTAAAGTATAGTTTCTTTCTTACTAATTTTTAACTTTTCGAATTCTTAAAATGCACCTAAATGCCATTATATTGTAGTGGGGGAAAAAGATAAATGTATTTAGTACACTGCCGAAATAAACTGTATTCATTCTTCAGAACCTAATTCGGACATTTTTCTCTTTCAGGAACTTCAGGCTCATTAAGGCAAAATAATCCTGTAGTTTTGATGTATAGTGGCTGCAAGGAGTCTGCTTATCAGGTTCAGCCTCTTTAACTGAATCACAGAGAGGCCCTGGTTCACAATATGTGCATTCATTCAGCAAACACTTGTTTAATAACCTACTCTGTGCCAAACACTGTGCTAGCCATTGAGGATACCATAGTAAATGAGAGACACAGGTTGCAGGACTAGTCATGGAAATACTAGCTATTTATGCAATAAATAACGAGAACATAGCATATAATAAGTCTATACAGATACTGAAAATGCAGTCGTATAATTGTGATTGGGTTGTTTTCTCTAAGGAAGTGATATTGATTTACTTGTTGGTTTAATTTTTTTAATTTTTCAATTACAGTTGATATTCAATATTATATTAGTGTCAGGTGTATGGCACAGTAGTTAGACACTTATACAACTTACCAAGTGATTCCCCATGACAAGTCTAGTACCACCTGAGACTATACATAGTTGTTACAATATATTGACTATATTCCTTATCCTGTACTTTACATCCCGTGACTGTTTTTGTAACTGCCAATTTGTACTTCTTAATCCCTTCACCTTTTCCACCCAGTCTCCCAACCCCACTCCCATATGCCAACCATCAGTCTGTTCTCTGTATCTATGAGTTTGTTTCTGTTTTGTTTGTTCATTAATATTATTTTATTCCACATATAAGTGAAATCACATGGTGTTTACCTTTCTAAGGAGGTGACAGTTAAGTGATAGGAAGAACTTATTCATTCAAAGAACAGGGGAAAGTATACCCCAGGCAGCCTGAATACTTAATGGAAAGCCTTTACTAGCTCAAATATACAAAAAGAAGACCAGTGTTATGGAAACATATTGAACGAGGGGCAGAATGGTGTGAAATGAGATTGCAAGAAAAGGCAAGGGTTTGTAAACCAAAATAAGAAATTTGAAGTGCATTTGAAAGGAATTAGGAATTAACTGATTTACTTCTTCATAGGACCATTTGATTGCTGTGTGAAGGCTGGTTTGAACATTGAAAACAGGGCTCCCAGTTAGAAATCTATTGTAGTCTTTTGTGCAAGAGGTGGTAGACCAGGTCCAGAACATAAGAGTGGAGCTGGACAGAAGTGGATGAAATTCAGAATATGTTTCAGAGATAGAGTCAGCAAGACTTCCTGATGCATTGATATAAGGTTTAGAGAAAGTAACGAGACAAAGATTTTTCTTCTGATGAGTATACTTCAGTGAGTGCCCAGCAACAGGAAAGAATAGGAGATAAACAGGTTGGAGGGGGGCAGTAACAAGAATGGTGTTTTCACCACATTAATTGTGAAATGTTTATCATCTCAAATAGAAAGGTCAAGCGAGAAGTTGAATATAGGAGTTTGGAGTTACAAGGAGTGGTCAAGACTGGGTTCACATATTTGGAAATCATTGGAATACAGACACTCTTTAAACCTATTGAACTGGGTGAAATCTGAGGAGACTGTGTGGGTATAAAAGAGAAATAGAGAAGGACTTGGACAAAGCCATGTATTCGTCTAACACTCATGAATATAGCAGAAAGAGAGGAATGAAAAATCATCATGGGAATAGCCTTTAAGGTAAGGGGAAAACTGGAAGCGGGAGATGGTAATGGAAGTCAAGAGAAGAGTTGATTTAAAAAGGCAGAGTGGGCAATTGTGTCTAATCCGGCTGGAATTTAAGATATGAATAGAAAAATAAATATTAGACTTGGTACTGTGAAGGTCCTGGATGATCTTAACAGCAGCAGCCTCAGTAGAGTGTCATGATCAAATCTTTCCTAGAGCAGGCCGAAGGAAGGATTGCAGAAGCAGAGATAACAGCTATAGGGAATTCCTTGAAGCTGTTTTTTCAGGAGTTGCAGCAGAGAAATGAGGTAGTGATTGAAAGAGAATCGGGGCCAAGTTTACATGATATTTCATTCAACTGCAGCTTTTATGGGTTTTGTCATTTGTCGTTATTTGAGATACACATTATTAAAGCTTGTTTAGCTGTGAACAGTAAAGGTCCAGTAGAAGGGAGAAGTTGATGACTTCTTGTAGAAACCAGAGGGGATCATTCCAGGAGTAAAGACGTTGAGGAATTAAAAAGGGTTTAAGGTCTGGAGTACAAGTATTTAGGGGGGTTGGCCTTTGATAGAACTTAGTAATTTCTTCTTTATTCATCATTTCAAGAAGAATGTAGGTATTTATCTACATGAGACTATGATGAAAGAGGGAAGAGGAGGAAGGGATTTATTTCACAAATCTCCAAATTTGTTTTAAAAGAGAAACAGACAGGACAGAATAGTCAACTTTACCCTACCACATGTTGCAATCCTACAGTGGTATCTCTAGAGAGTAAGAAGGTAAAGCGTCAGCTGAAAGATATTGGTTTCCCCAAAGAGAAGAACAGCAGCTTTGTAAATTCAATCTGGGCAAAGACCAGGATTCTGACTATTAATATCAACACAAAAGTGAGCCACGGCAATGGAACAGTCAGTGCCATGATGCCATTCAATGACAAAGGGCGATGGGGGAAATAAACAAACAAACAAACCTGAGAGGATAATGTGAAAGGTGCCAAGGAAGAAGTCACAGAACAGACCCCCGTCACTTTGGCAAGGGCCTAGATTGAACTTTCAGTGAACAAAAAAGAAAAAGCTTTATTAAAAAGCAACAGGAAGATCAGTCTGAAAGTATGAATGCCTTCTATCAGCAGAGGTTTTTTGTTGTAGATTTTTTTTATTTTTATTTTTTTTTATGTTACAGGCACTTTAGTGGGTCAGGAGAAAGAGGAAACAAGAAAGGGAAGTGGGCAAGGGAGGTTGAGGCAGAGATTAATTAAGAACCCTCAGTTTCTGGAAACTAGGCCTGAGGGTAAGCAAATCCAGTCCAGACCAAGTACATTCTGCAAATTTATGTTTGTTTGTTTGTTTGTTTGTTTGTTTTTAATAAAACAAACAGGCAATTTGTCAAGTTCAGAAAGAAATGTGCTCCATCTCCGCTTTACCAATTCTTCGTTATGTGATGGTTATAGAAAGAACGTAATCCTTTGCACAATGAAGGGAATTAGGCAGAGTGACTGAGGCAGTCACTGAAAAAAAAGATCCAGAGCGCCCCCCGAGGATGAAAGGGAAAGTGCAGAGAGCAACAAACAAGACCATCACTGGGTTCTCCCTTATAGCTGGCCTCCTTGAATCATAATGATTTATTAATATTATTTGTCTGTTGATTGAAAGTTTGAAATATAAGCCCACAAACAGGGTGACTGTTGATATCGCTGTCTTGGAACACTTGGTAATAGTTCAGCCCATTAAAGGATAAACTGTAATCCAAATTTATAAATTTTAAAAATGGGTGTTGCCCTGAAAAATAAGATTATAGCACTTGCAAAGAAGAAACTGTTTTTTTTGGGGGGGCGGGGAGGGGGGCGAAGCAATATTTGTTTTTTATCATAAAATAATGAAGAAATATGTCTTTTAAGTATTCAATGGTTTTCAGTAATAGTTGACAAAATTCTTATCCATCATTTTTATCATGAGTTGGAAAAATTTTATGAGTTCGTAGAATCAAAATGAAATGGATTACATTTGTAATAATATAAATATTGATTTCAAAAGTAATTATTTGAGGGTAACTTATTAATATATCAATACAATGAAAAGAACAGATAATCCATGGTTCAGATACCCCAAACATCTAAAATTATAAATATATATTTAATTATAATAACCAATACCTCACAGTAAAAATTCACTGGCTTTGGTCTTTGTTCTTATTAAATTTTGTTTCCTCTGTTAGCTCAGCTTGACGTTTCTTTCCTTTAGTCTCACATGATACTCCTGGCGACACTCAGCTGAGTTGCTAATAAATTCTACAGGTCTCTGTTCACGAGGCTGTGAATTTTGAAGGAAACTTGGATATTCTTTATACTCATGTTCGAATAAGTTCTGGAGGTGCTTTTCCTAGTTCCTCAGCCTGGCCCAATTTAGAATGATAGTTGTGTGAGTCTCTAAATGTTTGCAGATGTCTCTAAGCTCTCTGCTCCTCATTCAGTGTCTAGGAGACGGAGCACTCTGGGGAAAGACCGCAGTGGTGGGAGACAGCGAGTGAGCAGAGCTTCCCTCCACTTCCTCCTTCCTTCTGCTCCATTCTAAACCAAAGCTCCTGGCATGGCACTGTGGCTGAGGGAAACAACTGGGGAAATGGAAAAGGGGAATACATGTTGCATATTGGATAGAGACAGCCCTCTTATCTTCTCCTGGATGCAAAATGAACATTTCTTTTATGCCAATAACACAAATTCTAGGACCACTTTTGCTCAAGTTTGTTGAAAGACGAACAGACAGACAGAAAGAGAAAGGGGGAGAGAAAAGAAAGGCAGAGACAAGAAAAGAAAAAAAGAAAAGGGAAGAGGGAAAGATGTGGAGAAGAAAAAGTAAAACACTATAGGACCAGAGCAGCTATGATTTGCAAGAGTCCCAGATGATCAATAAGAGATTTAGAAAACTAGAACTTTGGCATTGTACTGAACAGACAGATGTGGTTTGTACAAAGAGTATCACCTATGGACTTATTAGACCTGAATCAACTCAACCTTAACACTCTGATTGTATTATCTTCAACAAATCATCTTATGTCTTTGAGCTTTTGGGTTATTTTCTTTAAAAACTTGTGGAATATCTTTGCATGATTTTCTAAAAGACTGGTTGTGAGGAATAAGTAAGTAATATAAGGGATGCCACAGAAAAATATTGCGTTCTCTGAAAATATAGTAGAATATACTTGTATGATCTATGGCTATGCCAAAAATTAATTAATAGTTAGTTGCTTAAACCCAACAATAACTATGTATTATATTGCACAGTAGCTCTGGGTCAAGAATTCAGGAATAGCCCAGATGCATGGTTCTGGGTTGTGGACAAGTTGTTGGCTGGTGCTCAAGTCATCTGAATGTTTGACTGGGCCAGAAAGACCTGCTTCCAAGATATATCACTAACAAGGATGACAGTGTTGTGCTGGCTGTTGGCAAGAGGTCTCAGTTCCTTGCCACATGAACTTTACAATGGAACTGTTGAAGCCGTCTTCATGACATGGCAGCGGGCTTCCCCCAGATCAAGTGATCAAGAGAGGACAAGACAGCAGGCACAAGATATTCTATGTGTTTTATGGCATAGCCTCAGAAGTCACACACAGTGCATCGTTCCCACAATAGTTTATGGTTACACAGGTCAGTCTTATTCACTGAGAGCTGACACTGCACAAACTTGTGAGTGTGGACACATCTGCAATACTGCCTACCACAGTGCTCTTCCACTGTCCATGCTTGGAACTCTTGAGGGGGTAGAATTTTAGCTCTATGTTACATGGCTTACAATAACATTGGCCTATTGAGATTCACTCTTTCTTGAGGCTTTTGGGATATTTATTTTATGAGAAAAGTATCTATTTTAACCAGACTTCCAAATACACTGTGATGAAGTTGTAGGGGCGGGTTCTAAAGTGGACCAAGGGGACCCAGCACCAGGTTACTCTGATAGGTAGCAAGAAAGAAATTAAAATACAAAAATAAAAAGGGATTAGGTGCTCAAGAGTGGGGAGGGGAGTATTTCTTAGTCCAAAGGAATAAAAAGCGATCTACAATACTAGACAAAGTTCCAGATACCACTGAGACTGGGGGACAAAAGGGGACTTGATGCTGAGAAGGGACAGAATCATTCTAGGCATTCTCTAACTCCATCTGAGGATGATTTCCAAAGCCTAATGAAAAGTTAAGCTAGTAGATGGGATGATGTACCAACAGTTGTGGAAATTACACAAATCCAATCGTAGGGAGCCAAGGAGGTCACATTTTACCAATTTTTACATAACACTTAGTTTGCTTAAATTTTCAAAGCCCATTTCCTGAGCCAATTTGTCTAATAGTTTTCGAGGCTAATAATGCTTCGAAATCCATAGGAAATATTAGTGAGATCTGCTTTGCCAACCATTCTCTTTCAGAAAAAACTATTTCAATTATTCCCCATACACAGATTTCTTTTGCCACTTCATTTTGATTAGTCTGTCTGCTGAGTTAAACTCCATAATTATAATGGTGGAGAATCTCTTCCCTAGGACTGCAAATCAATGTTGGTACATTTAAGAAAACCTAGAGGGTCAGCTGAAGAATGACTCACATTCTCATACCAAGGGAAAACAATCATTTGGTGTCCAGATAAGAGAGGTAATGGTGGCTCTACTGTTCTTCCCTTATTCAACATTTATTTATTCTCCACACATTATGTGTTAGGTCCTATTCTAAGTGCCTAGACTGGAGAACTAACAAACAACAAATAACCTCTTGTATAGATCTTATATTCTAGTGAGAGAGATAATAAATAAGACAAATAAGCCAAGTTGGGTAGATGGTAATAATTGCTGAGGAAAGAAAAAAAAAAGGAGATTAAGTGTATAGGGAATGATTGAAATTTTAGGTGAGGGTTATAAGAAAAGCCCTTACTGAGAAATTTATATTTAAGTAACTAAGATAAGAGGGAAGAGCCATTCAGGTGCCTTGGGGAAGAGCATTTCAGGTAGATTATATGACACTCAGGACAGGTGTCACTCACCTTTAACTCTGGCACAGTTCCTATACAGAGAGGTTCACCAATAAATATATTTTGAGTGAAAAGTGATTCTCCACTCAAAGGAAATAAATATTTTAGAATATTATTAATTTTTGATCATTTTATTTATTTTAACAAATAAACGGTGCCCTCTTCAGAATGAAAACTTCCAATGGAAGTTATTCATAGCAAGGGAGGTGCTGGAAAAAAAAACATGATTGGCAGCACACAGAAAAATATAATCCTCAAGTTGCCTGGAGAATAAATGCAAACGCTTATCTTTATGTCCTGAAGAACTGATCTTATTTCCTATATATCTGCTTTCTAGTCATTTCATCAAGGCAATAGGATTTTTGCTGGATTGTTCACATCTATTTTTTTTAAAAGACAGTTTTACCCTGGGACAAATTCCAGGCAAGATTTCTTCATTGTAGATCAGGCAAAGTTGAGCACATTCACTCCTGCCCTTTTTCACTCTGGCTCTCTCCCAGCTTCTCCCATCCTATCTAACATACTTTTCTTCCCTGAGTCTCTCAAATAACCCCTGAAAATGTCACCAATATACTTACACAGTTATTCCCCACTGATTGCTGATGTGTCACAAAGATTTTGAGAATGTAATTATGGGGAGCAACTTCCAATCATGACAGGTAACTGCTCATTCTACTTTTTTTTTTTTTTTTTAAGATTTCATTGGGGAATTGGGGGATGGGATCAGTGTTGGGGAATCAGGAAAGGGGAATAGACAAGTTGCTGTCCTTTTGTTCTTCAGTCTAGTTGTGGAGGACGTTGCTTCACTGGCCCATGTTGGTATCATCATTGCGCTCTTCCTGGGTGAAGCAGTCACTCGCCTGCCATTGGACAGCCACTCACAGCGCCTTATGGCAGCCCACTGCAGCCCCACTGCAGCCCATGCCATCACTGGCGACTCACGGCAACCCAGCTCCAGGTCGAGCTGTTGTTCACCGTCTTAGCTGTAGAGGGTGCAGCTTCACTGGCTCATGTGGGATCCAAACCAGTGGCCCTGCTGCTCAGAGCTCATGCTCCCAAGCCAACTCCTAACTAACCAACCACTCTGCCAGCCCCTCATTCCACTTCTTTTAGAGTGAGGATTACAGCAACCCTTATACTTGCATAAAATGTTAAAATTTCTCAAAAGCCTTTACATACATTATTTTAGCTGACTTGTACCATGTGTGGCAGAATGTGAATCCCTTCAGGGAAAAAGAATTTATTATTTATCTTTAGAATTCCAGTATTGAGCACAGTAAGTGGGACCTAAGTGGGAATTAATAAATGGCTAATGACTGGATCCGATCCTCATAACAACCCTTTTTAAGAAACTGAGGCACAAAGAGCTAAATAATGTTAGAGTTTTCAAGACTGTCACAGGATAGTGCTAATACTAGTACCTGAGAATCTTGAATTCAAAAACGGAGTGCTCATTTGTAGGTTTCTAGAATGAAACTTGTCATCAAGGAATTAAGTTTCCAGTGCAACAATGCAATAAAATTGGGATCTTTTGTAATCTTCCAGCAGTACAATTAGATATAAAAGTTGATAAAACTTAAGAAGCAAAACATAATCCCTATTTCAATGAGAGTCATTAGGTGTAAAGTAAGAATCTACATGGTAATCAAAAATCAGCCAAAAATAATTCCATGCGTTCCAAAAACCCTGTGGACATTCCAATGAGAGTTTATTGTACTTTTAAAGTTTCAATGCTCTGTACATCTTTGAGAAAATGTCCTCATTCTTCATGTATTGGAGCAAGTCTGTATATAAATACATTCTACAAAAAATAGTTTTAATATGAGCATAAAATAGTTCTTTCCCCTAATCTTTCATTAATGAGTAAGCTAGGCTTGTTGTCTTGAGTTTATCCATTTCACTGATATTATCCTGGAAAGTGTATTATTCTGAGATTTATGAGATTTATATTCTAGTTTTGTTTCTGACAAGCTGTATAAACTGAGTAAGTCATTTCAACACTGTCAATTACCTTGATGGTAAAATTAGAATAGGCTCATAATTCCTGAAGAGATAGCAACTATAAGTAGGAATATATTCTATGAAATTTGAATATCTAAAAGAAGATTTTGTTCTAATCCTGGGGAAAGCATGTTTGCATTATCTTTGGAAATCCATAGTGCTTAACATGCTCAGGTTGAGCAAGATAATTCTTTTGTGTCTGGAGAATTCAACTTTACTGGGAATTTTTCTGAGATATTTCAGACGTCTTTCTCCCTGTATTGCCACAAGTCTAAGATTTTGGAACTTTTCAGTAGACATTGAAAATAATATGACAAACATAGGTTTAGGTTGGAACTCACAAGGCATCTCACTATCACTCAGTTGACCCTTTAGCTCATTAATAAATAATAATGATGATTGTGATTATAATAAAATTAACATTTAGAAGGAGCTTTAAAACACACATTATTTTATTTAGTGCAACAAACCTGGAAAGTCAATATCAATATCAGTATTTTACCCAGTAATTCAGGCTACAAATGCAGAGATCCAAAATATAATTGATTTTCCATGACGTGGCTGGAACTTCAACAGCCTTTTGATGGAGACAGGACTCGGGAAACCTTGCTCACAATGTAAAACTCACACAAAAGAGGTAAGTTTACATATTACAAAGTCACTTATATGCAATGCCAATACCCAAAGTCAGGATGCACACTAGACTTTGTGCAGATTTCTCCACTACTGCATGATAATAAAATACAACATAAATATATAGCTAGAGAATATAATGTGAGCCCAAATTATTTCCACTACTATTGTTTAACCATATATTTGAACTGGTGCAGTTAACTATGAGCAGTTCATTTCTATGGGGAACTAAAGAGTTTTGTAAAGATATGCCTCAGTGAAAATCAAAATCATATATCCATTGACCCAGTATGAAATTTTTGGTCACTGGAAGGGAAAAGTCATTAAGGCTTTTTGTTTTTGTTGTTTAATGAGAGAGGACCATAGATTGAAATCAAAAGGGCCATTGCACTGAACATTCCATGGAACCCTGGGCCATCAGCATCATCAGTGCAGTGAAGTCTATATAGGGCCCCGTGAGGAAGGTAAAAGTTTAATAGAGTTAGAATTACTTTTGGAAATATCTTCAGAAGGCACCATCACATAATAAGATCAACACACCCAGTTTTTCCTCCTGCATTGGGTCAGATTTCTGTTTGCATTAATCACCAAATGAATTAGTTTAGGCTTAAAGGCTATTTTGCATGAAAAAAACACATTTCTTAAGCATTAATATCACAGGAAAGAGATGAAATGATAAAAGCCTTGAGAAAATAGGCCCATTAAGGATCTACTAATGTCTCTCATTCACGCTCCCTTCAGTACAGAAGTTCTGTACTGTGAAATAGTGGATAAGATCACCAGCAGTTAATATTCAACAAATTAAATCAGAGTATATGCAATTCACAATTCTTTCATTTAATACAATGGTTCTGTCATGCATAATTTAGTCCCTCTGGGCGCATTTGGAAATGTCTGGAGACATTTTTGGTTGTGTCATAGAGAAACTCTGATAAAAGAATGCTATAATATGGAGAAAACATTTCCCACCCTCCTCATCTCAGATGGTCTCCCTTGCAGTTTTGACCTCTGTGCTGGATATCATGTATTTGCTCCCCAAACTCACCTTTCCCCTCTCAACTTCCTGTAACCACCTTCTTAAATCACCATTTATTTAACTCTTCAATTATGCAATTTAGGTATGTAATTTGTTTTCTAGCAGGACCCTAACTGATATAGACCCTCTTCAGTTTAGTTCAAAAGACTTTGGTGCATAGGCAAAGATATGAGTAGTGTATAGTGGAGGCAGGGGTAAGCTAGCAAAAAAAATTAATTAAATTAGAAAAATAGAAAGATGGTGCTCCAAGTAAAGCATTGGTGGTCTCCTTTAAACTAAAACATACAGTAGCCATAGTTGTACCAGTGACCTAGTAGGTTCAGGGATCTAAAGGCAACTGAGTTCCAGCCCAAAGAGCAGTGTTTATTGGAAGTAGTGTGATCCAGCCCAAGCAGCTCCAGTGTGTGATAGGGTGGCACTGCCAGGAGAAAGAATAATAGTTGTACCCATAAAAGAGTGAGCACAGGCAATAGAACCCACCAAAGTGGTAGCAGAGACAATTAAGTATCATGTGATCTGACAGGTTTCTCTGCGAGCACATTTGAGATAATATCAAAGCATATTGGAAATAATCTTCTATGCAATTTTCTGTTTCCCGATATTCTCTACTCCTTGTTAGAATAGTCTACAATTATTCTGTTTGCTCAGTTTCCTTAGGAATCAGGTGATGTGCCAAGCATTGCTCTTGGCACTAATGGCTACCTAAAATTCTCCTGAGATGAACATCTTGAGGGCACTGTGGCCTTTGGGTACTTCATACTATGCTGTCTTACTGACCTTCAGGGAATAGATACTCCAGCCTCCATCAGGCCAGCCGGATCTATATCTAAACCCTCCAAAAATAATGGCGACCTTCTAATATATATGACAAGCATTTTGCCCCTTATTTTCATTTCTCTCTTTAATCCTTTGCAGCACTTTTTTTCATTCAATACAGGGAAATATAATTAATTCTCTAATTAAAAGTGAAAGTATAGAAAGTATCATATTGTGAGACTCATAAATGCACCAATACATAAATGCACCAATACATAAATGCACCAATACATAAATTTAATTCATCGCCATGGACGATTTGTGAAGTTATAATCAACAAGTGAACTCGTGTCTACCATCCAAAGATTGCATATTACCATTACTTTAATCAATTAGAATTTTTTTAGTGTGGTGTTCAGAATCTCAGTGTTTAGAAACACCATTTTACCTTCACTATATATTTCTAAATAGTGTACATTAATCACCTTGTCAATAAATATTTATTGAGCATTTACTATATACTAGCATAAAGCCAAGTGTTTGGGATACAAACGTCCCTACCACTGAAAAAGTGACAATCTACTAATAGATGAGAAACACAAATAAACAAATAATTGCTATAAACAAATATAATATTCAATGTATTGTGGATGAAAAGTTTAATGGGAAGAGAAGCTAATATTTATTGAATGTATTAGGTTGTTGGAAAAGTCATGACGTATTTTTTCTATGTTTTCCATTGCAAAAATGCATCATGACTTTTCCAACAATCCAATATATTCTGGTTGAAGAGAACAATGCTAGGTGCAGTTCTCATATGTTAGTAGTTCTCCTATTTTAATGAATATGCATACGAAGGTGTGACAATTAAGTTCGCCAACTTCTTACAAAGATGCTACTAACCTTTTTTGATATCAGAGGGATTATTCATTATGAATTTGTACCAACTGGACAGTTAACCAAGTTTACTATTTGGAAGTGCCGAAAAGGCTGCATGAAAAGAGTTAGACAAAAACGACTTGAACTTTTCACTAACAATTCATGGCTCTTGCATCATGAAAATGCACCAGCTCACACAGCACTGTCTGTGAGGGAGTTTTTAGCCAATAAACAAATAACTGTATTGGAATACCCTCCCTACTCACCTGATATGGCCCCCAATGACTTCTTCCTCTACCCTAAGATAAAGGAAATACTGAAAAGAAGACGTTTTGATGACATTCAGGACATCAAGGGTAATACAACAGCTCTGATGGCCATTCCAGAAAAGAGTTCCAAAATTGCTTTGAAGGATGGACATGGCTCTGGCGTTGGTGCATAGCTTCCCAAGGGGAGTACTTTGAAAGTGACCATAGTGATAGTCAGCAATGAGGCATGTAGTAGCACTTTTTCTAGGATGAGTTCACGAACTTCATTGTCTGACCTCATACATCTCAACTGTATATATGTCAACTGGAGATTGGGTCAAATGCACACTGATTCAGCAGCTTTCAAGTGGGGCCTGAGATGCCAGATTTCTAAATTCCCAAACAATGTAAATGCTGATGTTGTTGTGATAACACCTTCAGCAACAAAGACCTCAATCTCACAGCCATGCTCTATTTTTTACAGTAAGAAAGAGTAAATCTCAAAGAGATGAAATAATTTGCCAAAAATTACATAAACTAAACTTGGACTGATTTTAATTTTTTATATTCCAAAACACAGGTTTATTCACTATACCACATAAACAATCTTGAGTAGTTGTTGGAAGGAAGGATCTGAATAATAGGAGCTTCACAAATTATATAACTTTCAATTTGATTCTTGAAAGGTGGTGAGGATTTCCAGGTGGTGAAAGAGAATATGTAGACTTTTCTAGGCAACGTATAAAGAATAAGTACATATTGTATAGTCTGATCTGGATATAGTGGAGTCCAGATCCTGGAAGTAGACACAGGAAGAAATTAAACTAGAAAGCTTGATCATAACATTAAGAGGGATATTTAAGAACACCAAGCAATTTGAGTTTTAATTGAAACAGGTAATTTAAAGCCATTTAATATATTTTTTAATAACCTGATGGATTTGTTTCTCTAGAAATCAATCTGGTTGACTCGGGTTGGAATAGACATTAATTACTGTAAGTCTTAGAAAATAATTTCATTATTCTGTAACATTAGAAGCAGAGATACCCTGCAAAAACAGAGATAAAAAGTATTTCAGAAATACATTAAGTATTTGGAGATCAGTTGAATAAGGGAGTGAAATTGAAGGAGGAGTCAAGAATCCCAGAGAAAATTTAGCTTTAGTTACTAGATGAACTGTGACATTGCCAAAATAGAAGAACCATGAAAGGAGCAGAGTTAGATAGAGAAAATAATGGAAAAGTTGCCGGCCAGCAAGCGTTGTGGTAGCTTCTGCAGATGAAGCATATAAGTTAAATGTTGGTTGGAATTTGCTATGCAAATATCCATAATCAACCTGGCGTCACACCAACAGCATTACCACAGCAGAACATTTTGCTGGTTAGTTATTAAAACACACACACACACACACACACATCGCCTGTTTGCTGAGTAGCAGCTGCGTTATCTTGTATTAAACCCTATTTAAAAAGCACAACCACTTCCTCTGAGGCTTTATAACTTCATTCAGACAGAAAACTCATTGCATCAGCCAACTAATCACATGAAGAAAACTGCAAAGAATTTCTAGAGAGAAGAGATAAAGTAGCCCTGCTTTTAAATGTGTTTAATAGAAATTGCTAGAAAGCAGCAGTTTTAATCTATTCTTTAAAATTTCAAGAAGAACAGTACACTGTAAAAATGAGAGATAAGCATAGAGAATAATCTAGCTGCTTCAAAACTGGGTATCCCCACACTTTTTATAATATTTACCCCAAGGATGTATTTCTTTGTTTTTCTATTATTATTCCATAAATAATTCTCTTGAAAACAGAAAGAGGAAGAAAGCACAGCAACAACCTATTTATTCCAAGATTGTGATAAGATATATTTTCCCATCTGAAACACAAATGAGAACTAGGATAAAAATAAAAGGTCCACAAAGCAGTGAAGCTGGTTGAAAAAAAAGCAAAACAAATATTGAAAATTATATATTTTCCTCAATGGAGCACCACTCAAGCCCTCACTCACTGCTTATTTATTCATATTGTTATATGGCATTCTAATAAGCATGGTGTTCTAGTTTCCCAAACAAACTTTGGAGGCATTGAGGCATAGTGAAAAGAGAAAGAGCTTCAGATTCATTTATTAGCTCATGAATGTCTCAAGAGGAATATAGTATATGGGGTATACCCTGCACTATGCATCCAATGTATATTCTTGATGTTACCAGTATAAACTGACTGAATAATATTGGTACAACAACATAAATTTGCATTTGTCATGTTACTTCTATGAGCCTTCCTCATTTATAAAATGATGAAAATATAACCTGACAGAGTTGTCATGTCCACTAAATGAGATTTATGAACACCCAGCACAATACTTGCTACATGGCACTTATCTTACAGATGTTTGTCCTTAACTCATAGTATTTAGAAGCAGACAATTGAAAACTGAAATAAAAGTGCCACTGGCATTGAGAACATAGAGAGTAATGAGCAGTACTGTTAAGAGATAAATACTGAGGAATAAAGTAGACAAGATTATTAAACTTAAAGCGTAGGAATCCACACACTTTAAGGAAAACCTGCAGCTAACGTCATATTAAATATGAAAGATTGACTGTTTTGCCTCTAAGATCAGGAACAAGACATGGGTGTCCATTCTCACTACTTCTTTACCACACTCCATTGGAGTTCAAGCCGGTGCAACAAGGCAAGATATGAACTGAAAAGCAGCCATATTGGAAAGGAAGAAGTAAAACTGGCTGGCAGATGACATGAACATGTATGTAGAAAACGTGATGGAATCAACAACAAAGCTACTGAATTTAGCAAGGTTATAAAATGCAAGGTCAGTATACCAGTCATATCTCTACATGCTAGCAATGAGCAATCAGAAATTGAAATTTATAAACAGTAATATCAGTCACAATAGCATCAAAAATTATGAAATCATTAGGAATAAATGTAACAAATATGTGAAAGAACTGTACATTAAAAAACTATAAAACATTGCTGAGATAAATTAAGAGACCTAAAATATAGATTGTTAAGATGTCAGTTCTCCCAAAGTGATCTATAAAGTTAGTACAATCCCAGTCAAAATCCAGCATTGTGGAGGAAATTTCAAAGCTGATTTTAAAATTCATATGGAAATGCAAAGGACCTAAAACAGCCAAAACAAATGGAATAGGGGGAAAGCTAGAGGAATAACACTGCCTTATTTTAAACCTACTATAATCAAGACAATGTGCTGTTGTCCTCAAGATAGAAAAATAGATCAATCAAACCAAATACAGTCCAAAAATACACTCACACATAGACTGTTGTTTTTCAGAGATACAAGGGCAATTGAGTGGAGAAAGTATAGTCTTTTTTCAATAAGCTATTCTGAAACAATTGGATATCCATATCAAAAAACAAACACACACACAAAAAAAAACCCTCAATTCATACCTCACACCATATACAAAAATTAACTTAAAATGGATCATGGATCTGAGTGTAAAACTTATAAAACTTTTAGAAGAAAACAAATGGGAAAATCATTGTGGTTTGGGTTAGGTAAAGATTTCTTACATATGACAAGAAAAGCACAATCCAATCAATGAAAATAAATGATAAATTAGACTCCATCAAAATGAAAACTTCTACTGTTTGAAAGATACAGGTAAAAGAATAAAAAGACAAGCCATAGACAGGGAGATTATGTTTGGAACCCACCGATCTGATAAACTAATAGTATATAGAATATATAAATGGCCCTCAAAACTCAATAGGAAGCAAACCACCTAATAAAAACAAAAATGGCAAAAGATTTCAACAGACACCAACAAGGAAATACACAGATGGCAAATAAACCCATGTAAAAATGCTAAAATTAAAACAATTGGCCATGCCAAGTGTTTGCAAGGATGTAGAGAAACTAGAACTGTCATACGCTCCTGGTGGGAATGTGAAATGGTACAACTGTTTTGAAAAAATGTTCAACAGTTTCTTAAAAAGTTAAACATAGACCTACCATATGATCCAACCATCCCACTTCTAGATATTTTCCCAAGAGAAATGAAAGCATATGTTCATAAAAAGCCTTGCACAGATGTTCAAAGTAGCTCTGCTTGTAATAACACAAAAGTGGAGACAATTTACATTTTTATCACACTATAAATAAATATACAAATAGTGATATATCCAGTCAGTGGAATACTATTCATCAATAAAAAAGAATGAACTACGGATGCATTGCAACATGGGGAATCTCAAACACAGTGAGTGAAAGAAGCCAGATAAGGGCTGACTGAGTGGCGCATTGGTTAAGAGTTGGTATGGGACTCCAGCCCTGAGCAGCAGGGCCGAGGTTCTGATCCCACATAAGGGCCAGTGATGCTGTGCCCTCTACAGCTGAGATGGTGAACAACAGCTTGGCCTGGAGCTGGGCTGCAGTGAGTTGCCAGCAATGGCTAGACTGCAGCCTCTGCCATGAACTACCATGAGTGGCCCACAGCCAGCGTGAGCTGCCAGCAGCTGGCATGAGCTTCCAAGAGCCACCGTGAGCGGCCGTCCAATGGCTGGTGAACGACTGCCTCAGCCGGGAAGAGCGCAGTGATGATGCTAACATGGGCCAGTGAAGCGACATCCTCCACAACTAGACTGAAGAACAAAAGGACAGCAACTTGGCTGTTCCCCTTCCCGGATTCCCCAATTCTGTTCCCCTCTCCCAATTCCCCAATAGAAAATCTTTAAAAAAAAAAAAAAAAAAAGAAGCCAGGTGAAAAGGGTCCATACTGCATGTTTCCTCTATATGAAATTCTAGAAAATGCAAGCTGATTTATAAGGATAGAAAGTAAATCAGTGGTTGCCTGTGGATGGGTTTGGAAGGTAGGATATAAGGCAGGAGTGAGGATTATAACAGGCACAAGGAAAATTTTGTATTGAAGATATGTTAATTTTCTTGATTGTGATGATAGTTTTCATAGTTGTGTGAATTTCAAAGCTTATCAAATTGCACATTTTAAATACTTGTGATTATTTTGTCAATTATACTTTATAGCTGTTTTTAACAAAAGATCAGGATAAGGGGACCAGGAGTTAGAGGGAAGAAAGGAAGGTTGCAATTTTAAACAGCTTGTTCATAGAAATCCCATTAAGAAAGTGAGATTTGAAAAGGGCTTCAAAAGGGAAAATAAGTTAGCTATAACTACAGGCATACAGCCAGGCAAAGGAGCTAAGGCAAGACTGTGCCTGACAGTGAGGCCAGTGGAAGGATCTGTGTGGTAGGAGATGCCGACAGAGAGGTCCCAGGCCATATGGAGCCTTGCAGGGTATTTTAAAGATTTTGACTTTTACTAGAAATGAAATGGGGAGCTTTCAAGGTTTTTAAGCAGAGGAGCAACATATCTACTTATGCTTTAAACAGGTTTATCTGTTAAGAATAACTGTTAGGGAGAAAGTGAAAGCAGAGAGACCCCATTAGGATGCTATTAAATCATTCAGGCAAGAAATGATGGTAGCTGGAAACAGAGTGGCAACACTGGAGGAGGTAAGAACCGGTCAGACTCCAGAGGTGTTTAAAGGCAGAGCCAACTGTCTTTCCTGATGAATTGGAAGTGGAATCTGAGACAAACAGGACCGTTTCCTTGAAATGGTTTTCAGTCCTTTTCTCTCCTAGCCACTCATCTCAATTTTCTTCAATTTTCTTCATACCCCTTTCAGTGTGATATCATGATCCAAACAAAGACTAACCAGTTCAGTGTAGAGGAATCCTCTTCTACTGCTGATTCTCAGTGGCTTTGGGTTAAATCTGTTTAGTGCTGTAGCTTCACTCGGTTGACTTTAGTTGAAATTGCAGACGAAAGACTGTATCTTCTCATTTCTGCTTTCATCCGAAATATTTTTTTCCCCAAATTTGTTGTCACCTTTTGAATGGATTCCATTTATTTGGCATATCTTAAAACGTCTAAATCATCAAAACCTGTATAATTTCCATGAATTTTGTTAAATCAGCAGTTCTTCTTTTAGGAATATTGCCCATTTATAAAATGCATTCCAATTTGTTATGAAACCTAATTTAAATAGGTGTTAGGGGGAGAAAAAGATATGTAAAATAAAAGAAAATAAAAGAAATGAGTATTTATTAAATGATATATAATTCAGGAGGCCCAAAATTAATGATTTTCCTTCAACTTAGGTACCCTATAGTGTATTTACTCCTCACTTTCCCTCTTCATCTCTTTTTTTTTATTTTATTTTATTTCAAGGGCATCTGTAATTATAAGCCATTTCCAGATGTAGGAAATTGTTAATTTTCGCAAGGACAATTACACAAAGGGGTTGACAGGGGTTCTTGCATATCTGTTGTCTTCTCTTCCAAGTTGCTCAGCTCTCCTTGCAATAATTGACTTCTTTTTTTATTAGTTTCAGATGTACAAAATAATGTAATAGTTAGACATTTACACCCCTCACAAAGTGATAACCCCTCTCCCCCAACTTCTTCACATCCTTTTAATTGATGTCCTCTAAGGTGTGTTTCAATGATTGTTTTAAGTACGACTTTTGTTTTTGTAAATTATTTTAAACTCTTTCCTAAATCCAATAGAATATAATAAAACAAAACTCAAACAACAACCAAAAACAAAGTTTCACTGACACTACAGATACATAGTAATTAAACCCTGTCTCATTGTGCTTTTATTAATGTCAATACATTGATATTTAAAACCATATTACCGGGCCGGTGGAGTGGCACATTGGTTAAAAGCTGGTTTTGGGATGCCAGCAGCCCCGGTTCGGATCCCACATATGAGGGCCAGTGACACTGCCCTCTATAGCTAACAACAGCTCCACCTGGAGCTGGGCTGTGCGAGCCCCGGCGACAGTGTAGGCTGCAGCCCCTGCTGCAGTGAGCTGCTATAGGCTACAGTGAGCAGCCGGCAGCCAGCCTGAGCTGCCAATAGCCGCGGTGAGCGACATCCAGAGGCTGGCGACTAATCTGCCTCATCGGGGAAGAGCAGGATGACAATACCAACATGGGCCAGTGAAGTGATGTCCTCCACAACTAGACTGAAGACCAAAAAGACAGCAACTTGTCTGTTCCCCTTCCCCTATTCCCCAATGCTGTTCCCCTCCCCCAATTCCCCAATAAAATCTTTAAAAAAACAAACAAACAAACAAAAAACCCATATTACCTATTAAAGGTAGCTCGCATGTTCTGCCTGGGTAAACACTATTTTTAAAGCTATATAAACCTAAGTCTACTGTTATTTGTTACTACTTTTTGGCAGAATGAAATCATACTGCTTTTCACTTCTATTCCATTATTAAATATATAGGGAATATTCTCAAAATGACATTCATTTCTGGAAGAATATTATCCTAGAGAAAGCTCAATCTGATCAGCCAGTTCTTCTAAAAATAATTAATAGCACATATTTAGCATTAGGGCAATGATTCCAAGTTTTTGTACCCAGAAACCCTCTCATTATTTTCTTTCCTGTAGGCCACACATTTTTTAACATTCCTCATTAACAGTACTACTTTCTCATCAGCATGAAAAAAAAAGTGTTAATACTTTTTGAGGCGGTGTAAGTGCAACCAAACTCAAAAAACTGACATTTTTCTCAGCCTGCCTTATTTTTTTTTCTGTGTAATGTCACATTTAGGTTTTGCAGTTGTTGACAGCAACACACAGATTCTTCCACCACACATGCACACACACGCGCACACACTGATGCACGCATTCACTATACAGACCTTAAGGTGCCCTGGCCAGATCCTCTTGGTTCATCCGATTTCAGTGCAGCCTTGGTAAAAATTCCACGTGCATTACCAGCATTCCACTTCAGGAGCCCCTCAAAGTGTCCCTCTGATTATCTGCCTTGGAGCTTTTTTCCAAAGCCATAAAAAGCCAGTTAGTTCTTATGTGGTAGTCACAGCCCACAGTGCAAGACAGTTTGTTCTCCCAAGGTCAAGAAGCAAACCAATGAGGAATGAGAGTCAGTGGATAATTTCTCAGCTTCCCCATTTTTGTTTGGCATCATTTGGAGGCAAATTCTATACAGTTTGTCAGCGGATCCCCAAGAGGGCTGAGGAGTAGTGTCAATTCCAGTGGTAGTTGGCTCAATGTCACACTTAGTAGGTGTTTTTCTATTTCTTCTACTTTCCCCACTTTTTCACTTTCACTTCTGGAAATCACCTTCCAAATAAATTGTACCCAAATCATTTCAAGCTCTGATTTCAAGGCAACCCAAACCATGACAATGTAGTTGTATGCTTAAGGATTTAATGAATTCTGTAAGGAAACTAGTATGTTTAGACCACTAATACTTTTGAAAATACAAACTAGATGCTGTATGCTTATAAATATTACATATCAATTAATTCTCATAGCCAATGTGGGTGGTTATTACCTTCTTTTGCAGGTAGAGTAAGGGAAATGTCTAATGCTTCAGAGTTAATTAAGAAAGCTGATTTTCAAACACAGATCTGCCTGGTTTTAAACAAATGTTCTTTCTACCATATTGAGTCTTAAATTATATTTTCAGTTATGTAAGTATTTCTCCCCAAGAAGGTTGAATAACAATTCTTATGAAGATAGATAGCCAACAGAATTTGTTAAAAATAACTTTCAAAGTCTGGCAGTGTCTGACAGCACCTCTCAAGTTACATTTCAGAGGAATAACTTCCTCTGTTGAGGGTGCCCTCCTGATGTTTTGGGTGTTTGCCCAGCTGTTATTGCTTCTGCTCTGGATGAACTCCAACTCACAAAACTTCAGTATCCCATATAATTTCCTTGAAACTGACTTAAAACATCTATTGTTTGCTCTTCACATCCTAGCATGGCAGAATTAGAATCAGTTAAGCCCTCTGGAATAGATTAAGGCATAAAATCTTGGCATGTTGTATATCAATAACAATGATATCCATCTTCATTAATACAATAAAAGAGAGCAGAGGAAAGTTTAAACTTAATTGTAATGAAGTCCCAAAAGTTTTATGTATTATTATGTTGAAATAGAATTCAATTATAATAATACACGTACTAGATGTTGCATTTTTAGTGTGTAGAGATGAAACAAAGTTAATACCTAGAGCTGCTATAAAGAATTTGCAAGTGGATTCAGTGCTTCGAATCAGTAGTTTGATTAAATGAAATGAGTCTAGTCTGTTAGTTTGTATTAGGTTAAATGTAAGTCGTTGAGAATCCAAAATAGGAAAAGCCTAAATACGATATTTATTCTTCCTCACGCAAGTCCAGTAAGGATTCCAGGAATGGTAGGGTGATTCCATGACCACCAAGGCTGCCCCACCATGTTCAATGTGATGTTTACATCATGGGTATGATCATTATTTAATCTGGAGGCATGCTACCCACAATTTACCTAGCAGGAAGAAAGAAGGGCAAAAGTAGAAGATAGGCTTTATCTTAAAGTTGGTTACAAAGTGTCTGCATATGACTGGCACCCCACTCATCAGATCTTAGTAACCAGACCAGCAGGAAAATCTCTTTAAATTGGGAAGCTTATGCCCAACTAAAACCAGAGGTTATATTACCAATAAAAAAGAGAATAATGGATATTAGGAGAAAATGATCAGCTGACACACATGGGTTTTCAAATCAGACAAAATTGTGACAAATAACTGGTTGGCGTTTAAGAATTGAGTGATCTTGGTTATTATTTAACCTATTAGAGCCATAATTTACTTCATGTCTAAAAATGGGGATTGCATGCTTAACCCCACAAGTTCCTGCAAGGATTAAATTTTTAAAATGTATGCAAAATGCCTTTCATTATATATAACACATAGTTAATGTTAGAGAAAGTAGGGGCATGTTGGACATATACTCTTCAAATCAATCTATCTTTCTGTATACTACTTGGGTTTTTTAGATATTTTAAATTTTTTAGGGGCATGGGTAGATTAGGAGTTTAAATTTGTTTTTGTTTTTAATAAGGTTTTTTCGGTGTTTGGAAGAGATGGATATTAGGGGGCAGATTTTTTATTAGAATATATAGTAAAGGCCCAATTCATTTATCATTTTGAGCAAAAGACCAATTCACTATTCATGTATCATTACACCAACAATAAATAAAACGTACTTAGATATTAGGAAATTATTTTATAAACACTGTCTTTGTTATCCTTTACTACAAATGTATTGGTGTTATAATAATCTTCAAATATTACAAATAAATCAACTTAGGTCCAGACAAATTTGCAGTCTTCCCCAAGGTCGCACAATATGAATGGTTCGTTGTACAAGGAATATAGCAAGTGATATTCGCCTGAGGATGCCACTTAATCGATATAAAGGACTATCTCTACATTGAAATTCATGGTTTGCCTGGTCTACTTTCAGGTCATGAGTCTTTTCACCCATCCCCACTTTATTGATGTTAATGGTACTTATGAGGGCATAGAGTTGCAATCTGAGGATATGTAAAAAGATAATGGGGCCGGCCAACTGGCGTGTTGGTTAAGAGCTGGCTTGGGATGCCAGTGGCCCCACTTCAGATCCTATATATGTGGGCCAGTGACACTGCCCTCTACAGCTAAGATGGTGAACAACAGCTCCACCTGGAGCTGGGCTGTGTGATTCCCCGGGACGGCATAGCTGCAGCCTCTGCTGCAGTGGGCTGCCATAGGCTACAGTGAGTGGCCAACAGCCAGCGTGAGCGGCTGGCAGCTGGTGTGAGCTGCCATGAGCGGCTGTCCAGAGGCCAACGACTGATCTGCCTCACCAAAGAAGAGCGCAATGATGATACCAACATGGGCCAGTGAAGCACATGTGTCCTCCACAACTAGACAGCAGCTTGTCTGTTTCCCTTCCCCGGTTCCCCAATAAAATCTTTAAAAAAAAAAAAAAAGACAATGAGAGGATGAATTTTGTTTCAGAATAGACTTCTTTCTGACAAAAAAAAAGAGAGAGATGAATTTAAATTTTCACTATTGCCAGGCTCACAGTGACAAATGATTTAACCATTTGTCAAAATCAGTTATATGAACCTCACATCTGGATTGAGGTTGGACTAAAAAAAACCTTTTGCTTTATTTAGTGTCTGAAAGTGTGAGAAATGATAGAATTACATGACTTTTTTCTTAGAGAGGGCACAAAAGCTTGCTTTAATAAGACTTCAAACCATGAATATAAAATAAAATAGCACTAACTATAAATTATACACAAGGTAGAAAATGCTGTAAACCACAATATTGTTAATATCATTGTACTTTTCTCCTAACCATTCTGATGCTTATAATCCTCTCTCTAATATGAAGATGGCACCTATTTTTCTTGTGACAAGGGGTAAGAGTTGGTACAGCAGAAATTCAAAGAGAAAGAAAAATAAATAATAAATAGCTTTTGACATTAAACACACACACACACACACACACACACACACACACACACACACACAGAGGAAAGCATCAGTGATAGAATTTCCTAAATTTTTACATACCTATGTGTATAAAGAAATCATGGAAGACTAAGATCATTGGGATTTTTTCACAGTAAAGAGACCTTGGTCTTGATTGGCTATCTTAACACAGGAGACTGATGTAAGAGAAACAAAAGTCCAGGTTCATTTCCTTTGTTCCAAAGAATAGAAGGAAAAGGAAAAAAAGATGAAGTCAAGAGCTAAGATACTCATTACTTGCTTACTCTTTCTTAAAATCCTTTTCACTTCCGTCTGACATCACAACAGTTATATCAACTTTTTTTGTATCACGTTTGCATATATTCTATTTTCAAACTTTATTATATACAAATTGTGTCTGTTGTGAGCAACGTAAAGTACAAGTAACATATAATAGTAATTTTTTTTTTTTGAGGACAGTGTCACTGGCCCTTGTATGTGGGATCCGAACCCAGACCGCTGGCATCCCAAGCCAGCTCTCAACCACCGCCCCACTCGGCCAGCCCCTATAATAGTATTTTTAATTCAGTTCTTTAAATAAGCATACTCGTATACTCAATTTACTGATAAAGATATTACTGGTGTACATGGAATTTTCTATCATCTATTTGTCCTATCTTTTTCTCTCCTATGTCCTTTTTATTAATTAAATATTTAATTAATTAAATATATCTTTCTACTAGCTTGTGAGTTACAAATTATACTATTTTTTTGTGTCTGCCCTAGAGATTTAAACATAGATTCTAGACTAGATTCTATTATATATGAATACTATTACTACTTCCTTGAGAAAGCAAGAAGCTTCCAAAAACTTCCCTCAATTTACCCTCCTTCTACCTTTTACGTTCTTGTTATCATCAATTTTGTTCATTAGTATAAACTTCAAAAGAAATTATAATCATTCTTTATAGACAATACTCATTTTGATTTACCAACACATTTACTCTTTCCATTACTCTTTATTCTTTCTTTCCTTTCTGTTCTTCCATTAAGGATCATTATTCCATTTCCATGAAGAACTTTATTTAGTAAAAATTTCTTTTGGAATAGGTCTGCTGACTATAAATCCTCTTAATTTTTGATTATCTAGAAATGTTTTCATTTTGTCTTTATTTTTAAAGGTTATTTTTTTCTGGTTATACACTTCTAGCAGTTTCTTTCACCATTTTTCAAATGTCATTTATTATCTTTAGCTTCCATGGTACTAGTAAGAAATCAGTTCTCAATTTTATTTCTCCTTTGAGGTGAATGTTGCAGTTATAATTTTTCTGAATGCTTTAGAAATTCTTGTGTTTTGATTTTTGGGGTGTTTTTTTTTTTGTAATTTCTTATTTTCAGGAAATTTACTATGATGTGCTAAAGTACGTTTTTATTTGCATTCACTTTCTTGCAGTCAGTAGTATTTCTTGCTTTCCATCAGTTTGGAAATATTATCAACTATTATTTATTCAAATATTGCTTCTGTTCATCCTCTCTCACATTCATTAGTGGGACTCTAATAAAACATATTCATTAGACATATTTGTGGCAATCCACATATTTACTATACTTATTTATTTTCCATCATATTTTTTTTCTCAGCTATGGTCAGAATTTTTTTTGCTCACAAATACTCTAAATTCTAATTAATCCTTTCTTCATCTGAATCTATTCTTATGGTAAATGCCATCTTCTGTGGTCTTAATTTCAGTTATTAAAGGGTTTGGATCTATCTGTGATGGGTTTCTTACCTTTCCGTACATCTCATGGCCTGAAACATTTATAAATTGATCAATGGTGTTATTGTTTGTTGTTGTTGTTGTGTGTTTTTTTATATAGTCTACCATTCTTGTTTCATGGATAGAATATTTTATGACTCTCTGAGGATACTAATTAGAGGGTTTGGCAAGTTTCTGTTTCTTCTAGAGTCATTTGTTTTTTATTTATATTTCTCTTACATTTCAAGGTATTTGGTTTTCCATGATTATTCATATTTAAGAAAAATAAAAAATATGAATATCAGATCTCTATAGGCTGATGCTATTTATTCATTTGGAGACCTTTTCTAGCATATACAGGAATAGATCCAGTGATGGTCTTGGTGTACCCCTAAATTCCAGAACATAAAGGGCCTTCATACAAGCTTTTTTGATTCTTTCCTGGTCACTTTTTTCAATTCATTTTGAAAATATTTTTTTTTCTTTTGTGGATTAAACATCTGGATTTCAGTCATTCTGCCTTTATAAATAGGTGTAATATCTCTGCTGTATGCAGAAGTTGAATTAATCCTCCTGTTTTCATCTCATAAGTTTTCTCCATTCTGCATTTTATTTGGTATCCATTTTGAATTACATCAAGATAATGGAATTCCTCTTGCTGCAGTCATCTTCATTAGAACTTTAGTCTGTGGCTTCCTCTACTTTGCTTTATCAATTATTACTTTCCATATTTAGCAAACATTTTAAACTTTTCCATCCACTGATCAACTCCCTTTTGCACTCTTTATTTTAGTGAGTTTGTACCTTTTTTATTCCTTTCTAATTATTTTAATAGGATCTCAGAAAAAAATAGCCAACACATCTATATATTAGGTTACTTGAACCCATTCAGACAGCTATTTCTTGAATGTTTCATGGATCTGAAAATATTAGTATATGATCTTATTCATAGATTTTTATATCTTACTAGTCTACCTTTTCAGAGATTGATTTCACTTGTAGGACCTGATGGCAGCTGATTTTACTCTATGTGCTTACAACAGGATTTAAAATGTATGCATCCATTGAAAGACCCTATCCACATATTAAAATTAAAACAAGCTTCAATAGAGGATATTTCTAATATACGTTCTTAAATATCTTAAACTTAGCATTTAACTACTTCAAAATTCCTTTAAAATCTTGTATTTTTCTCAATTTCAAAAATGGGTAAACTAACATGCGATGTGATCTGGTAGCCAGCATGCTAGGTAGATAATGTATAACCTGTCCTTTGTGCTAGAATTCAAGTTATATGTTAACCATCTAGTTCTTTTTCCTTTTCTTCAGGGATTTCCTGGGAAACAGAATGAAAGAGAAAAACTTTTAACTCATATTAATAAATTAAAATTATACTTTTACAGAAGTTAGCATAATATCATTTTACAATATGATAGCATTGGGAACCATATAATCCAAATATGATTGAATAATGATTTTTAAACATCTTACATTTGAATGTGTGGCCCATGAATCAGTGTTACCTTCTGACTCATAATAAATGCTTTCCTCATGTCTTTTATATTTTTATTTTAATGTTGAACAAGTAGTATATTCTCACATGAAAAATCTGTATTATTTTACACTGGCAGTGTTTTATTTCCCAATGAGGGAGTATAATTCTATAAGATGAAATGCCAGCTTCAAACTGAATATGTACAAGGAACATAGTTATTTATAATCAACTTCCCATGCTAATACATAGATATCCTTCTTTCCAGATGACTAGAAAGAAGCATTAATGTATTAGACTTTCATTAAAAAACTAACGAGCATTTAAAAATGTTTCAACAGTGTAGGTAATTAGATCATGACAATAAAGAACACAAACCACTTACCGTAGGAATCCCCAAAGTTTGTAATTTTTTTTAATCTAAAGACTAACACTTATTGAGTGCTTACCAGGTGCCAAATATTTAACATGAATTATCCAAATGAATCATTAATACAATCCTACAAGATAGAAAATGTTTTGACTTCTTTAAAGGCCAGAAAATGGGTAGAAAATGTTCATCAACTCAGTTGATAAGTTATATAACCAGGAGTGACCCAGGATTTTCTGACTATAAGATCAATGTCCTTAGTAGTTTATTCCGTGTTTTTCAGAACATCTAACCATAAGCCAGACAATTTTTATGGCACTAAGAATGCAATAGGAAAGAATTCACATGTCGCCCTCCATGCTAGTAAAGAAAGCAGGCATTGATTGGGTAGTGGAGAGGAGTGAGTCAAAGACAGCTTGCATGCCTCTGGCTTAACCAACATCATTGATGGCTTGGGGGAGGCTAAGGGCTCAGGTTTTGATATGTTGAATTTGAGGTGTTGTCTCAATATTCTTCTGAAATTTTCAAGTACGAAATGATCTGTATTAGTCAGAAACTCAGAAGCTCGCCCCAAATGTACAGATTTTGATATTTGCTGGGTAAATAATGAAGACTATTTCATGAGAAGGAAGTAAAAGATGCAATAGGAATAACTGTGCCTGGGCTAAAAGGGAAATCCTATCAATAAGACATTGACCATTAGGCAATATAATCAAAAATCCACCCAACATGACATAGACCCAGGTAGTGGACCCCAAGGTTAACTACACAGTTCTCAGCTTCATTGGGTTTACCAGGTTCGGGGGCATCCATCTCAGATGCTCATGTGACATACTTCAAGGTGGCATCGTTCAGACTTTATTAACTGACTGCCTCACGGTACCTGCTGACAGCATCATAATATGATACCACATTATGATCCAGAAAGAAATTGGCCCTGAGCAGCATTTTTCACTCATTGAATAGTAACTGGGAAAGAAAAAGTATTCTTGAACAATACATGAATCTCTGAACTAGAAAAAGAGATAGATGATCACAAAGGAAGTGGAAAACTATCCGTTTCTTCTTTTATAGCCTTGCTCAATGCCTGAGGCTAATCAGATAGGCCTTACTTTGTGTTAAGGTTGTAAGGACTTTCTTTAAAATGTAGACACTGAAACCTAGGTTTTCATAAAAGCAAAGAATAGGACAAAAAGAAAATGGATGTTAAAACCAATTTCCCATATTTACCATTTTGCCCAGTGTTAGCTAGATTAAAAAAAAAATCTTTCTAATTGTTCTTTTTAAAATGTGAAATCAGTACAATATAATGCATAGTAAAAATTAAGACTGAAGTTAAATAATTTTAGTACAATAAAGATAATACTAGAAACTAATGAAACAGAAAACAAAGCAACATTAAAGAATACTTTTTTTTTTTTGAGGGCAGTGTTACTGGCCCTCATATGTGGGACCCAAACGGGGGCTGCTGGCTTCCCAAGCCAGCGCTTAATCACCGCACCACTTGGCCCGCCCAAGAATACTTTTTTAAGTCAAATGAAATAAACAAAACTTTAGCAAGACTTCTTAAATAAAAATAGGGATACCAAAATTAGATAGATAGGACCTAAATATAATTATAGTAGGTAGTTGTTTATATGACAATAGTATTTAAACTGCAAATCAATAAGTTTGAAATCAGATAAAATAGATAATTTTATATAAAATTTTAATTGCCTAAAAGAAATATAAAATATGAATTAATCTATAATGTTTAAAGTATTTTAAAGAGAAATATAAAATCTTCCCATATTAAAAGCACCTATTTCACCATGTTAGACATAAACCTTATCAAGCCTTCAAGTAACAGCTAACCTATTTTCTATCCAGATGTTCCAGAGAATATAAAGAACAATATGCCAAAACTGATTTTATGAGGTTAATGTTGCTTTGAATTCATAACCAAATGAGACAATACAAAACAAATATAGATGAGTATCATTTCTGAATTTTTACAATACTAACAACAATTCAGAATTTTTTTTTAATTACTCATGACCAAATAAGATTTATTTGAATTATCCAGGGAAAATTCCACATTATAACATATATTAATATTTCCTGTAAACTGAAATATTAAAGAAGAAACCCTACATTTTCATCCCAATAGATGGCAAAAATCCAAGCACCGCATCTCCTGATGAAGAGCAGAAGTGAATAAAAAATAACACATATAAATAGGATCAATAAAGGTACAATGTATTTTCTGGAAAGGAAAAAAAATTACATATGGAGAACATTAAAAATAAAAAGGGCATATAAATATCAATGCAGCCCAGATTTTTAAAGTAATAAATAATATGCTGATTTTGTGCAAGGAAAAAGGGGGGAGGTTCTATATGCCCATTTGTTTATTTCTTTTAACCAAAAGAAACATATAAAAGATAAGAAACTTAGGGAAATGGTCACCTGTAGAAGATGAGTGAGGAAAGCGAAGGAATAAGGAGTAGGGATATATTCTTTTATACAGTTTTGATTCTGAAAACATGTTAATATTTCACAAATTCTGAAAGCTAAGTCAAAAAGATTATAAACCTTCCATTTTTTAGAATACAAAAAGAAACATAAAAGCTTATCAGTTAACTGTTATTAAATTAATACCTACACATCATCATAAGTTATTAAGCCAGCTATCACAACACAGTAACACACATGTATACTCTGACTGCATATCTTAAGTGGAATATATTCTAAGGACAAAAATAATTCAAAGAGTTCTTAGGCTTCAGGAGGTTGTTGTGGGTAGTGGTATTGTTATAGTAATTCTGAAGTTGTTTTACGAGTATTTTAGGAGTAAATGTATTGATGTTGTTGGGAGCCTAGGTTTCCACTGAGGAAGAATGAATTATCAATAAGGAATGTAAGGGGGAGGCCAGCGGAGATCGTGCTCAGCGCACACACCACTACATGAGTGGCGCCGACACTCAACCAGATGCAAATTGCCAACATTGACCGTATTACAAAAATGTTGCATTTTTTTTTACAAATGAAAGGCAAGACCCTCCACCACAAAAACGTTCTGACTCACTTTTTTGCAGCAGCCTGGAACCAAACGCACAATCTCCCAGGTTCATGTCTTAGGTGCACAGTAGGCATCTAAAAGAGACCACCTGTCAGCTGAGCTCAGCTGTGAAAGATGGTCTTCCTGTTGAAACTTACTGTGGGTTGCAAAGGTTCAAAAGCTGGAGTTGAACAAGAATATCAGTTGCCAAGAGATGAGATAGATTAGGAAACAGAAAATCATGAATGCCATGGGCATGGAGAGGTGATCATACATGACCTGTGTTTTCATGTGTATAATTCCAAGTGTTTCTCTGAGAAGTACAGGCGTAGAGATAGCAGTAGTCACTGGCTGTGCCCACTTTGCAGGAGTATAAAGAAGAAAAATACAAACAAACAGGAGCTGAGCAAATACCTGAAGCTCATCGTTTCCAGCATGAAAGAAAGCACTATAGAACTTAGTAAAAGGGGTAAGTGAAGGACAGCAAACACCCAACGTGCCCAAGGCTGATGCACCCAGCAGACAATGTCCCCTCATCCAGGAGAAAGTGAATGAAGGGAAATCCTGAAGTTAGGAAGCATTCAATGCTGATGCCCAGCTACTTCTCCACCACGCAGTGATTTTCTGTGGAGCAGACAGTGAGCAAACTGACATAGCAAGGATGCTGCGGAAAGCCAGCGGTCACGAGCTGGGTGAACTGCAGCTTGCAAGAATTACTTCCATTTGTCAAATGCTCATCCGGACAACTGGTTCTGCTCATCTTGTATCCTTAATCCTGAACTGGTTGGGCTAAAATAAAAGGCTTGGGATGCTGGCCAGCTAGAGTCGTGCAGGGAGAGGACAATCAGGTTGACGTCTTCCTCTCCGGTCACCACCCCCAAAGGGTTTGGAATCCTTCTGGAAACATATAGGACATCACTGTCAGTGTCCATCGGCTGCATGGTAAGTGCACTCTGGGTTGGGAAAAGGCTTGTGATGCGCTGGAACTGCATCAACACTTCCTTCATGAAGGAAGATTGTGGCAATCTAAGAATGAGGACCGAAGGGAAGACAAGGTGGAATCCAGTATCTTCTCTGTCAGCGACGGGCAGCTAAAGGTCACTCAAGCACCAGGAGCAAAGAAAGGATGACATATTCAAAGCGTGGATCCTGAAAAAGAAGAATGAGAGCCTGAAACGGAAGGCCTCGCCTCCAGCCAGGAAATCCCCATCATGCCTCAAGCCAATCGAAAACATTGCCGTGTCCACCGAGACCAAGGAGTGAAGTGGGCCTTCACCAAGAACGCTGCATCAGAGTACCCAGACCGCAGTGACAGGGTGTCAGAGCCTGTGCCACACCAAATACAGCAAAATTTTCAATGACTGGAAAGACCCAATGAAGTCTGATCACAAATGAGAAACTGAAAGAGTTGTACAAGAAGCCCTGGAAAGCTGCATTTTGAAATGGAAGAAAAGACAAGCTGTCGTGGCCATGGCCATGGCCAACATGCAGGGTGAGCCAGGCAGACAATGTAAGCAAGTAGAGGACACGTGTAAAGAGGAATTCGTGAAAGAGATCAAGACACTCGCAGCACAGCACAAACAGCTCCTCTCTCAGACCAAGAGGCAGTGGCGCTACCGTGGTGAGGAGGAGGCCCTGGGCCACTTCTGCTGGCACGCACCCTGCTGCTCCATCAAGTACCAGCAGGAGCACTGGCATGCAGAGCAGAGCGCACCTGTCGCCGGAAAAGATGAAGACTGGCCCTTGCTGGACAATTGCCAACGATTACTCTTCTCAGATGCAACGGGTTTCGTTTCCAGGAAGCCAAAATTGTTAAGAATTTGCTTCCCTATTTGCATCAGCATTTGAGTGCTTTTCGTGAAGAAATTTTGCACAGTAGTTTGAATCTTTTGTTAATGTTCCTCTGGAGGCTTCAGGGGGTAAAAGTAACATTGGTGGAGGGTATTATTTTAAATAAAATTTAATTGAGAATCTGTTGCACTTACAGCAAATTTTTAAATGTTTGGGTTTTACAGAGATTTTAACCTTTAAACAACAATTTTTTAAAAAAATAACAGGTAAATACAAATGAATTTAACAAATAAATCCTTAAAATAAATCTGAATGTAAGAACCACGGAACTGTTTCAGAAATAAAACGTATTACCTTGATGGTATTTTTTTTTTTTTGAGGGCAGTGTCACTGGCCCTCATATATGGGACCGGAACCGGGGCCTCTGGCTTCCCAAACCAGCGCTTAAACACTGCGCCACACGGCTGGCCCCTTGATGGTAAATATTTTTAAAAAAATAATAAATGTAAGATGAGGAACTGTGATCTTGGATTTGAATTGGAGATATCAGTATGAATTCATGAATATATATACATATGTACATATATTTTTTTTCACTGAAAGGTCTAAAAGCATTGATATCCAAGTAGCACCATTCCCTACTGAAAAGAGTCCAAAGAATATTCAATTCTAGGCCTGAGACAGCAAAAGTATAATACTAATTTAGTATTTTTGTTCTGGAAAGTAAGACTAGTGGAACTGTGTCAAAATGAAACAGATCCAGACTCGAAGGGGTCTGAGAATAGTTCATTGTACTTGGGTGTCTTTATTATACTCCAGGGCCTGGAAGAAAAAGAAATGATTAAATAAATATATACAGAAACTCATCAAACCATGCAAAGTTCCTCCTATACTCTTCACTCATTCTCTGAATATGTATTTATTTATTTTTATTTATTGGGGTGACAATGGTCAACAAAACTACAAAGGTTTCAAGTGCACGATTCTATAATACATTATCTGTATATTGCATTATGTGTTTGCCCCGAATATTTAAATAAGTCTTCTGATTAAATAGTCATCATCTTTCAGACTTCTTCATGACTACAGGAGGCTATAAATATTCACATCACTTGACAAAGATACTCTGTGTCAATGAGGCAGTGTTTTTAAACAACGGAGAGGTTCCTTGAGCTGGGTTTTTGTTGAAAGCCAAAGCATTCTACATTGAAGGGAGGACCTATCAAGTTACATTATTCCAAGGGTTGTTCCTCCAGATATGCCTCATTCTGATTATGTTTTGAGGATAATGTAGTTTGTGCATTTATTGAGTGCTTACCAAGTGTATAATACTGGATTATATGCTTTTATGAACATCCATATAATTCATAAAACCTACTATTAATATATCTGTAACACAACAAAAGATAAAAGACACAGAGGGAACCCATAAAAAAATCTCTGTGACATAACCCAATAAGTGATTTTCTATAGAAAAGGTAGGGAAGTCCAAAACTCTGGTGATAGTAATTTTGAAAAATATTGAACTATTGGATTGTCAGGAAATTCATGACGCATTTTTGCATTGAAAAACAGAAAAATACATCATGACTTTCCAAACACCCAATAGTACAATAAATTGTATCTCAATGGAAGTTTAACATTTTGCATGATATACAAAGGTATGGACAAGTTCACAAACTTGTTGCAATGATGTCGCTAACCTTTTTTTTTATATCAGAGGGATTTTTCGTTATGAATTTGTACCAACTGGACAAACAGTTAACCAAGTTTACTATCTGAAAAGGCTGAGTGAAAAAGACAACCTGAACTTTTTGCCAACAATTCATGGCTCTTCACAACAACACATCAGCTCACACGGCACTGTCTGTGAGGGAGTTTTTAGCCAGTAAACAAATCACTGTTTGGAACACCCTCCCTACTCACCTGATCTGGCCCCCAATGACTTCTTTCTTTATCCTAAGATAAAGAAACTGTTGAAAGGAAGACATGTGGATGACATTCAGGACATCAAGGGTAATACAATGACAGCTCTGATGGCCATTCCAGAAAAAGAGTTCCAAAATTGCTTTGAAGGGTAGACTAGGCACTGGTGTTGGTACATAGCTTCCCAAGGGGAGTACTTCAAAGGTGACTGTAGTGATATTCAGCAATGAGAGATGTAGCACTTTTTCTAGGATGAGTTCATGAACTTAATTGTCAGACCTCATATACATATATTTCTTCTGAAAGTGTGACTTCAGTATCTATTAGTGTCTAAGCAGGAATAGATATACACTCAAACTGGGCACAGAAGAGTTTTTAAAACTTAGCGACAAATGTGTGGGTAGTTTGAGGAAAACAACTCTCATTATCCAGCATGTCATTACTATTTGTGACCCTAAGATTAATTTATTGTCTTTTTCCAAATTAAATTTTGTATTCTCAATATGGGAGGCACAAAAACTTTTATCAACTATTCTATCATAATGAGATCATTTCAATTTGGTCAGATTCCCATCTGAAACCAAAAATATTAGCTAACAGCAATGCTCTTTATATAAAGAGATGTGGAAAATGTTTATGAAGGAAAAAAAAATAACTAGCATAAAACAAATGTGTTTTAGTTGATCATGAAGCCTAAGTCAAACTCAACTATCTACTTCTACTGCCCATTCCATATCATCATTAATCTCTCCCAATACCTGGTTCTAGTTTTTCATCGACCAGGGAAACTCAGCAAGAGAAGAGTAAAAGTCATCTCAGTGAATCCCCTGTGTGCTAGAAATAGACTCCCTTGCCCTCATTGTGTACTACAAACCACATGTCTACTTGGCAATCATAGTCAATCATCCTTGAGTCTTTTTTTCAGCATTGATGAATGAGGACCCCAAATGATAGCTGGTATTCTCAGCTTCTAGTTAAGTAAAACCATGACTATGTCCACTGGTAGAAAAATTGTTCCCTTGGACACAAGGACCTTTAAACTCACCAGTACTGAATGATGCTGAGGCAGGTAACAAAAATCTTGAAGCAGGTTATTAAGCACTTGATTTAGAATGGTCGCCCATATTTTCACCCCTTGGTTTCTAATCTGTGCGTTCTGGCTATGAAATAACTGGTCACTAGTGTAAGACATTACTGAGCCTTTTAGGATAGTATCACTATCTCTCATGATACATTATCTTCCTGCTGATGTATAACTAAGTCTTAAACAACCCATTCCACACTAATATCAATCTGATTCCTTCTTATTAGAGGAACACAGAATAAGACTAATGAATTCTATGGTTGTAAGTTCCTGCCTTAATACCAGAGTATGTCCTTGGTCCAAGACGTTGGTGAATTTCATGTCAGTTCTAAATACGGTGCTGGCAGAAGAGCTTTGTGTTTAAATAGCAAATACCTAACAGGAATATGATTTTACTCTGTACAAACATCCTTCCATCATGGGCAGTGTCTAATGTGGTCATCATCTAGGAGGGACCTTGCTGGAATCCACAGGAAATGGTGATGTTGTAGATTTAGCCTTGGCCTCTGTTGTCGGAAAGTTGGGCACTCAGAAGTAGTAGTAGCCAAAAGCAGCTCTGCTTCTACTGGAAAGAGACAGAATAAAATAGTCATAATGCAGGTGCCTTATTTAAGACATGCAAGAGATGCAGGAAAATCAAGTGATGGAACCGTGAAGTGACATGGGGGGAGAAAAACATTAATAAGGGGTGAGTTAGGAAACCAGCTACCACAATGGGCAAATGGAACTTAATTCAAGAGGAAACTTGGAGAAAAAGTATAAAATACACATCTCAGAGCTGACCCATTTTAATATGAGGGACCTAAGGTATCTGTGTATACATCAGTCCCCATTAGTCATTGGTGGAAGTCTACTCCTAATGGTTCTCATTCCCAAGGAATTCTGGTCTGATGCATGTGTGAAAGAAAGACCGGAAAAGAAAAAAAAAAATGTTTAGGCACACATGCAGATGTCATCAGATTGAAGTCATCTAAACACACTGACAAGATAGGATCCAAGGCATTATTGGCAGAGTGCTGGCAGCAGCTGCTACAGCCTTCCTCTCTGCGACTGTGACCACTTTGTATGTAGACTCACTGAGCAAGTATCAGAAGGCTTGAGAGGTGGCGGGGGGGTGGGGGGGTCTGGGGAAGGAAGCTAATGTTCTAAAACTTATGATATTATTAAGAGTCTCCTCTAGGAAGAGGGGTTGAGAAGCTGGGTGAAAAAGGTGAAGGGGTTAAGAAATACAAATTAATAGTTATAAAATAGTCATGGAAGCGTAAAGTATAGCATAGAGAATACAGTCAGTAATGCTGTGACAACTATGTGTAGTGCCAGGTGGATATTAGACTAACCAGGGGGATCACTGCATAAATTATATAAATGTCTAACCACTGTTCAGTACACCTGAAATTAATATAAAATAACATTGAATGTCAACTGTAATTGAAAAAAGAAATAAATAATTAAAACAAGAGTCTCCTCTAGTGTATTCTGGTGGCATTTATGTATATCAAAGAAATGCCTAATCTGAGAGTTCTATTTACATACTTCTCCTTAAAACCACCTTGTCATCAATTTCCCTGTCTTGATCTTTACAAGTCCCTCATCAGACAGCCAAACCATTAGCAACTGCCCATGAAGCAGGGTAACACCACCTCAGGCAATAGTTCTTTCCACAACCAAATGTAACATCCAGAGATATGTTTGCTTGGGATTAACTCTTTTGGGGCAACTCTTGAGCATGAATGTAAAGCAGCAACTCCTGGTTATTGCAAGGCATCCCATTTCATCACCTTTTCCTCCTCATTATCATGTAAAGAATTCCCCCCAAAATGTGGGTTTGAAGGAGAGGCACTAAGGCAATGGAGTACGTACAGTTGGAAGCTGTGTCTGCTTGTACCATTTCCTGGAACTTTCTGGACGTGCTTAAGCACTGACTGCTATATTGTATTTCTGTTACACAATGAAATGCAAAAACATGCTCCAGTGTGTATAAATGGTATGATCAATGAACTAGTAAGACATATATCAGAATGTTAACAAGTGTTCAATATTTAGTGGTCCCATCCACAGAAGCTGCTTTCAAACAGAGAATATATCATCTGCAAATGACATGACTTATTCCAAAAGCCTAAAGATCTTATTAGTAATTGCCAGAGGCTCCTTAGAGCATCTCTGTTTGCCACAGATCTTTTCGATATATTTGGTTATAGCACAGCCTGGACCTGCTGTAAGATTTTTCTTGCTCTGGCCCCACTCAAAACTGGCAGCCTGTGGACAAATTTTGGCAAGAGCTGAAAGAGCCTACAGAGCTAGAAAGATGGCAGTCACAGTGTGAGGATGCAGCCCAGCCAATGCTCAGTGGATTCAGGGCATCCACGTGATACTTGTACAGAAGCTTATGCTAACCAACAGATGAGAGTAGATGCACTACTCCTCTCTTTTGTGATGAAAAGTACATTTATTGGCATTTAAAAATTCCTCAACCAACCTTCCAAGAACAGTTACAAGAGTTGGATTTAAAAAAAAAAAAAAAAAACAGCACCACTTCCACTACCAAGAACAAAACAGCTTTTTGAAAGCATTGCATTGGAAAGCAACCATGACCTTCAGAACCTGATGATCGAAGACCCAGAGAGGGGATAAAGGAAGCACAGATGTGGTAAACTTGATCTTCTCTATCAGCATTTCCCACAAGGTCATATACCAAACAGAGATACTGTACAAGAGCATGTGGCTGACGTTATAAAAGTCGGAATTGAAGGACCCCAAGCAGGTTGGCCCTTGTTACATCAGGATCAATGAAGACAATAACATTGTAAACAGCCCTTGCCCCATCATTCAGGAATCAGTGTATGCCTTATGTGGTTACCAAGCACATATATTCTACTATATATTTTGAGAATGGGGAAATAACCACAATGTAGCCCTTTGTACCCCACAACTCTGGGAGACACAACTGGACCCTAACTCTCCTTTGATCTCCATAGAGTCCTGCCATGACTCGTGAAGCACAGAGGACCTCTGGGTCTCTTATAATAATAGGATATGAAGAGTTGGCATCCAATAATCCCCAGAAAGTCTAGGTGTTTCCCTTTTCCCATTATGAAGTCCCCCTGGTAAATTGTTACAGGACACTTTTAGAAAGGTTCATACTTACTCAAAGGAAACAGTTGACCCACATATCTTGAGATCTAGCGGTTCATGTTTTATCCTTTGTTTCTTTTTAAAATTATCATACAATTAAATTGACTTTTTATGTACAGCTCTATGAATTTTCATACATGTATAGATCCTTGTAACTACCATTACAGTCAGAATACAGGACAATTCTAAAAGCCCAAAACACTCACATGCCTTCCTTTTATAGTCACACCAGCTTCCCAGCCCTGGCAGCCACTGAACTGTTCTCTGACAGTCACTGCAATGCTGCCCTTTCCAAAATGTTATCGAAACAAGATCATACAGTACGTAATTTTCAAGGCTGGTTTCTTTCACATAGCCTAATGTCTTTGAGATTCATCCAAATTGTTGTGTGTGCATCAATATTTCATTCCTTTTGATTGCAAATAGCATTGTGTAGATGATCCACAGTTTATGATTCACCTACTGAAGCACATTTGCACTGTTTCCACTTTTTGACAATTAGTAGTGGTAAGGACTTTTTGTATGAACATAGTTTTTATTTCTCTATGGTAAATATTTAGGAGTAGAATTTCTGGGACTTATACTCAGCAGATGTTTAACTTTATAAGAAATTGCCAAATTGTTTTCCAGAGTGGCTGTACTTTCTTGATTACTGACCAATAATTTATGATTATTCCATTTGCTCTACAAACTTGCCAGAACTTGGAATTGTCAGTACTTTTTTATTTTAACCCATTTAATAGATGTGTAGTATGTCCCATCATGGCATAGTTTTAATTCACATTTCCATAAAGGCTAATGATAGTGAAATCTCTCATGTGCTAAATATTTTTTTGGATATACAGAGGTTGCAGAAAGATCTTTTAACTCTTCAATATGGAAAATTACAACTGATTGTTTTAAGTTTTATCTCTGTGATTTCAGTGTTACTATAAATAACTAAAGATTAATTTGTACTACCTAGTAGTTAGGTGTTAGATATTAACTATTAGGTATTACAAATTATTGTCTCGTTGTTTCCTTCCAATTGACCTCTAAAAGACTCTAGCCCACTGTATATTTTTCCAGGTTTAATATTATTTGGTTCATAAAACTATCTCTCATTTCTTAAATTGTAAACTAGCAAAGCATCATCCACACCCAAGTTTGTTTCCATCTTTCATCAGTTTTAAAGTCAAGATGCTAAGTGGACAAAGTGGTTTATCCTAGCTGCCCGTCATTTTCATCTGTCAACAAGAACTTTCACCACAAAGAAAGTCATGACCTTATGTTAGTTTTACAAGATCATCTTTGATACATGAACTCTTTCAAAATTACTCAGGTAAACTGCACATCCAATTCTTTACACAGAAATTATTTTTTTATTTTGAAGAATAAATTATTTTTCTGCAGAACATACTTGTACTTTGGGGCATAAGAATTTACACAAAAATAAAATAACCCACCAAAAATTAATCACTTGGATTCCAGACAAATAATATGGAGGGCTATTAAAAAGAACAATTTAAAATGAGGAGTGATGCTGTAGTTTAAGACGAATGTAGAAATATAAATGTTCCTTGTAGAAAAATGAAACAACTTTCTTTAAGTAACCTGCTTCAATGAAAACTATTTCCCAAATAACTTTAAGGAATTAAACCCAAATTTAAATAGGAAACATCAACTGAATCTGAAAAATGAAGATAACGGTGAGGGAGACGATTTCAAAAGAGTCTGAAATGAGGAAAAAGCTATCAAAGGATACTGAATAATAATGCGCCTGAAGGGACTGTGGGAAAAGTAGATAAATAAGAGCAACGTGACCACATGATCTCTTATGAGAATAAAACTTAAACTTACTAGTCAGACAACATTGTGTTGGAATGGGTCCTAGCTGGATAGACCTACTAGATATGATTGTGAAGAACTTTGCAATAGATTTCTAAGTACCATAGTTTTGTTTACAGGTGAAGACCATGCTACCAGACTATAGTAGGGGTTTGGTTAATATCTCTTTTATGAATTTAAGTAAATCTGCTGAAATTGGAAGATTGGAGATTTGCTATCAAAACTACTCTGCAATTGCATATATTATTTTTTTAATTTTTATTAAATTTATTGGTGTGGCATTGGTTAGTACAATTACATAGGTTTCAACTGTACAATTCTAAAATACATCATGTATCTATTGCATTGTGCATTCATCACCCAGAGTCAATACACTTGCATTCAAAAATTCTGTTATTCACAGTAAAAATGTATTGTAGGCAAAATGAGAGATGATAGATAGATAGATAGATAGATAGATAGATAGATAGATAGATAGATAGATAGATAGACAGACAAAGAGATTGAAACATGAGGCACTTTAATCTCATAACCCAGATGTGGCACCTGTACTCCTTTAGAGTCCAACCTACCAGGGTTCCCTCCAAAGACAGAGGCACACACACTTTGTTGAGGAGAAAACCACTGGGAGTAGAAATACAATTGAGCAGAAGAATGACAAAATTTCCATAGTTTGGAACAGTTAACAAAAACAATAGTAGGGGAAGAAGATCTGGGCAGTTAGGAAATGGCTCTGGGTAATTGTTCAGGTAAACCAAATTTACATAAAAATTAAATTCAAGAAAACTAAATTCATATAAAAATGAACAAGAAAAAGGTATCAAGGCCAAATCCCATGCAAAGATAATGTGAGACAAAAGAAAATAAGAAGCAGAATAAGTTCCCTACAGGCCAAATAAGATATGACTACAGAGGAGATGGAACCTTCACTTTCTCTTTCATAACATTAAGAAAATAATATAACAGATGAAAGAAAATAGAAACCAGAATTGAAAAATTTCAGAAATTATCAGAATTCGGGATGGAATTAGAAGTAAAAGAAAGAAATCAGAAAAGGAATTCAAATAATAAGGAACACAGGACTGAATAAATATCTTTTTCATTTAAGAGAATTTGAAGGTAAAACGGGATATCTTTTAACTCAAATAGGAAAAATAATATAGACTTCATTTGAGAGAACATGATAAATATTTAAGACAGTAGTCCCTAAAGAAAAAAAAATCAATTTCATGCAGAGAAACAGCAAATACAATTTCAGAAGAATGTCTAACATAAAAATAATTTGATGAGCACACCATATGCTTCAGAATATCAATCCAGAATGATGAGCAGCGAGACACGTCCTAGTAAAATTCCTAGTCTTAAACAAACAAACAAAAAATTCCTTGGGCATCTAGGAAAAACAGTAGTACTGACATATTAGGATAGAAAAATAAATTATCATCTGATTTTTTTTCCCGACATAATGTTTATGTCGGGAAAAAAAATGGAGAAACATACTTAAGAAACTCAAGGAAAGAAAATATGAGCCAAGGATTTATAACTAACAAAATTAGCCTTCCATAAAGGGTGCAAACTGTTATCGACATGTAAGAGCTAGATTATTTTACTTCTGAGATCTTCCTGAGAAACCTGCTAGAGAAAGAGCTTCACATAACCAAAATGACTAGAGAGACAATGACATAAGGACTGACATTTAGTCCTTTTAGAACTAGGACTAAATAAAGGTATAACTGACCAAGGAGGGAAATCTGCCTCATTCCTGGGGTGGTGGTTTACAAGGGTATTCAACTAACTATATCTCATTAAGCTCCTACCTATTTTATGTGGTTTTCCTTTTTTGTTTTTTAATTAAAGTGTATTGGGGTGGCAATGGTTTTTAAAGTTACATAGGTTTCAGGTGTATAATTCTGTAATACATCATCTATATATCACATTGTGCATTCGCCACCCAGAGTCAGTTCTCCTTCCATCACCATATATTTGATCTGTTTACCCTCATCTACCACCCGCTACCCCCATACCCTCAGGTAACCACTAAACTATTGTCTGTGTCTATGAGTTTTTGTGTTCTATATTTGCATTTCAATGTAACATAAAAAAATATATTAAAAGCTTATTTAGGGCCGGCGAATAGCTCAGTTGGTTAAGAGCTTGCTCAAGAGTGTGAGCTGAGCTCTGAGCAACAGCAGTTCAATGCCCAGGCTAAGCTGAGCTGCCACTAAGCTGCCAACAGGTGGCAGTATGGTTCAGCTAAAAAAAAAAATTAAAATTTACCAAATCTTTTATTGTTTGTATGTGTAGTAGGTTATAATTCCAAGTTCCTATTATTAGATATATATTTCCACTTTCCACTATATTAAATTTTTTTCCACTATATAAAGAATTTTTTAATGAACAGAACTTAGCTAAATCTTTATGTACATCTTCACTTATATTTTTAGAATAAATCTTAGAAGGAGATTTGTTGGATCCAAGGTATGCACATTTCATGGCCTTTGATATATGTTGCCAAAACACACTTCAAAAAGACAGCAAATTCTTATTTCACAGTCTGGTACAACCTCTTGTCTTGCTTACTTTTTTTGGTTATATTACTGCAAGTTTGATTTTTAAAACACTCTAATTTTGAAACAGTGAAAACACTCAGTTACATGGCTAGAAATGCCCAATTATAAAAAGCGGCTTGGGGTACAGCCAATAATATATGCCAGGTGCATCCACTTGTGTTATTACTGCTATTTGTATTAATTCAGAGTGTAACAGAACTTCAACAGTGATACATACAGGAAAATCATTCAATCTATTTTAATTTCAAATACTTAAAATAAAATGTACTTTCTGCTATCTAGGTCAATTGCAACTATTATGTTAAATGGACCAACATAAGAGACAAAGTAACCATAAATTCATATTTTAATAGACTTGTCTCCACAATGTCAAAATGGCATTCTGTGAATTCATTGCTCTAAGAAAACAGGGAATGAAAGAAACAGCTTTTTCTGTTATTGCTGGAGCCTAATGCCCACACTGCTGACAACTGATGGCTATAAACACAGCTCTTCATTTTTATGGGGAGGAGGAACTTTACCTTTCAATACTCATAGGAACTACAATTTACTTTGTGATAGGAGTCCTAGTTAGAGGCAGATAGAAATTAACTTTATAAATATTTGTGTGTGTGTGTGTATGTTCCATTTCTCCCCATAAGCCTTGTTTCACTAGCTTTTGTACCGACCTTGTAATGCAAGATTCCAACACCCTGAGAAAACCAACTGAAGTTAATGATTCATGGATGGTTCTAATTACCTACTATGTGCCATTCCCTGAACATGGGATCTAACTGGTAATGTGCCCATCACTGTAACCATTAGAGCATAGTATTTCCAGGAAGAGGGTAATGCCTCAGTGAAAAGCAGAATGCCATTGCTAAATGAAGGGTGATCAGTACTAGACAGACAAAAGCAACCGCTATCCAGAGGTTACCTGATATTCCCATGTGATCACTTTATGGGAAAAGGAATGACATAATTAGGTTCATGGCAGAACTCTTTATCATCTATAATGCACTGTCCAGTCATTTATGATTCCTCCATCTAGTTCAAGATATCTACTGAGCAGTGTATAAAACTAACTCTGTTAGATGTACAAGTGGATTTAGTTCTTCAAGTGTCCTCACTCTGTGATATCCTGGTTCATTTCAGGTCACCCTGTTACTTTCTCTTGAGCTTAACGCCACTTGCTGGACTGAAACCCAGCCATTCCACTCTTTATCTTTGCTCTGAGATTTTGCACATGTATTTTATCACCATACTGCAACTTGTATTTTCACCCTTGGCCCAGTATGCTCTTGAGCTAATCACTTATTAAAGAACCTTCTAAATGTAGCCCTAGACCTCTTGTGCCTGAATATCGCTCTTCCAGACAACCCTACTGGTAAATGGTCAATCTCTGATTTTTACACACTATTCAACTTTCAGGGTAAGGTTAGGCACTAATCTTAACTAAACATATTTAGAGTTATTTCCTGATGAAGAGAATTGAACTTGAAGCTCAGTGCATATGACTTGAGAGTAAGTAACTCACAAAATATATAGTACTGTTATCCTAAGGAGGTGTATGTGATAGGGGTGGCAAGGCACCAGCTTTGTATCTTGTCAAAGAGCCAAGCATTTTACCATTTAATATTTTACACTTTTTGTTTACAATGTTTTACACTTTTTGTACGCAGTGCTCTCGCAAAGTATGCTCATCAAGTAGATAAATATCTACATCTAATAAGTAGTCTAGAGTAATGTCTTTAATTTGAGAATACAGGGCTTGGGAATGGGGGGTGTACATGAATTGCATGTAGAATTTTCCTCCCCATCTCGATCCTACCACGACTGTGAACCATTGATGAAGAGCAGTGAGCCCCATACCTGAAATATTTATCTGGAGCTTATTTTAAATACAGATTTCTATACCCTACCCAACACCTATTAAATCAAAATCCCTAAGTGGGAAGCCTGCATAGTGGTATTTTAAAAAGCTCCCTAGCTGATTCTAAAGATTGGCCAGGTTTGGGAATTACTAGGAAGCGGCATCTGGTCCCAAAGCAAAAGGAGAATTAGAACTCAGCGAGCGTATGCTCCAATTGAACAGGCAGTTGCTTATCACCTCCTTGCTTACTTTGAATCAAAAATAACCCAAGCATTTCTTCATTTGGGCTTTGAGCAGAATGCCTCCACCGATCACCCACTCTGCAGAAGCAGTGCCTTCAAAGGCCCTTCATGGATGGATTCCCTTTAATAGGAAAGCTGTTCTCTGTGCAGGTGACCAGCTGGTAAACCTGCCACCACACTCTACCAATTATCACTACACCCTATTTAGAAAGTCAGGGCAAGTCAGTTCCCCATTTGAAAGAGGCAAACTCATCATGCAGTGAGTATTAATTCAACTTTAGAAAATTTTTGGTTACACACAAGAGCTAGAATTAAACAGCATACCCCATTCAACAGGAAAAAGAAAACAGTCCAAGCAAATCAGGCTTTTTTGTGATGTAGATTCAACCACCAGTGGATAGTTTCACTAGTGGATAGTTTCACTTTTCCAGTTTTTAGGGATTTTATAACCACAATACATAGCCTCTGAGATTTTAGAATGTATTCCACCTGTACAATGTGAAAATTAAATAACTAAAGTTGAAGTTGTATAGATATACATTTAATGAAGTAATAAGGTAATTCAAGATTAATTTGCAAATAAAAATGTGCCCCTGTGTATATTTGTGAAGTGTCTGTACACCCAGTGAAGCATAGATGGTCTCTTACCACCTGAGGTTATTACTGTACTTCCTTTGCTTCTCTGGCTCCTCGACATCTGTCCCTGTAACAGGTTCAGTGCCTCCGGACAGAGGCCTTAGCCACCCAAGTCTGTTCTAGCTCTGCCCACTGGCACCTTCCACCCAGACCTAGCTGCCAATAGTGATTCACCAGGTTTCTGATGGCACCTGTGCCTCCCTTTTAATCAACACTGACCCTTTTTCAGAGATATGTTTAAAAGAGCAAGACAATTAATAATCCAATTTTTTGTGGGGGCTGGCCAAATCACTCAGTTGGTTAAAAGCTTGCTCAAGAGTGTGAGCTCTGAGCAACAGGATCCCCGGTTCGATTCCCACGGGGGCCAGTGTGTTGCGCCTGAGCTGAGCTGCTGCTGAGCTGCCGCTGAACTGCCAACAGGTGGCAGGATGGCTCAGCTGGTGAGAGCACGTGCTCCAAAAAAAATTTTTTTAAAAGGATAACAATTTTTAAAATCTCTGTCAACTATAATAACCTCCTAAGTCCCTCTCTACATTTTTCCTCTCCCCTCTTGTCATCCCCACACAGCTAAATGTTTTCCCTACTTTATTCTGCCCACCCTGGAACCTTTGTTCATCTTGAATTTGTTCATTTGTTGACCTGAACTAAAACCAGGCTCTCCCTGCAACATCCAGATTTTCCAGGAGATAGCTCCTGGAAAGTCTTTGAAGACTTATATACCATGTCTTTGAAGACTTATATACCATGATTCGGTCCATGTATCCACCCCAATTCGGTCATATTTCTGAGTGATTTCTAAGCCCATGTGAATGTACACTGACCTGATCATCGAGCTCAGCTCTAACGATCTTCAGATCCTCTTCAGTTTGGTCATTCATTCTTGTCGTTAACTAAAATGGTTCTATCTTTGAAATATTGAACTTTAGTAATAATTCTGATGCTATTGAGTTTCTTGGTGCTTTGTCTACTCTATTACTTTCACTCCTAATCTTACTTGGACTTTCCTGAGATTTCTAACCCATTTTTCTTCTCACTTTCTACCATTATATCACATTCATCTTGCGTTATCTTCTATTGTTGGTCTAGACATGATGCTTGATCATCTCAAAAACTATTTTATAAACCCTGAACACTTCATTGCATAGGCCTACCAAAACTCCAACACTGAAGCATTCTGAAGTCTATCTTCTCCACTTGTAATTCATAGTCAGCTGAAAAATGTCCACCACTAGAAAGCCTTGTGGCACTACAAACACGTTATATTTAATATACATAAAATATATATATTTGGGTATATATATTTGGAAATATATATGTATATATGCACATATAGAGAGATATTCACAGACATGCATACACACATGTATACAGTGACTTTGTGGGCATTTGTATAACACAGTACCCCAAAATCCTCACTTTTTTTTTAATAATGTTCATTTACTAAATCCCCTTGTTAATGATATACCTTTTTATTTTAATTGGGTAATTGGGGGAGGGGAACAGCGTTGGGGAATCGGGGAAGGGGAACAGACAAGTTGCTGTCTTTTTGTTCTTCAGTCTAGTTGTGGAGGATGTTGCTTCACTGGTCCATGTTGGTATCGTCATTGCTCTCTTCCCGGGTGAGGCAGATCAGTCGCCGGCCTCTGGATGCCGGCCACTCACTGTAGCCTATGGCAGCCCACTGCAGCAGGGGCTGCAGCCTACACCGTCGCCGGGGCTCACACAGCCCATCTCCAGGTGGAGCTGTTGTTAGCTGTAGAGGGCAGTGTCACTGGCCCTCATATGTGGGATTCCGAGCCGGGGCCACTGGCATCCCAAAGCCAGCTCTTAACCAATGCACCACTCGGCTGGCCCAAAATCCCCACATTTTTAGGTTCTCTTCCAAGTAGAGGATAGCATTTGATTGACTGCATTTTGCTGCTTCCAAAGATATGGAATGCCAGCACTTGTTGTATTAATGCCATCAGAACATAGTGCAGCTAGTCTGGCTTATTACTGTGTTCACTGAAGTGGGGTGAATTCACCCCAGAGTCATCAGAACATGTCCATGAGTAGGTAGCTCTCAAGAAAGCACAATTTATTTAACTAAAATATATAGCAAGCAGTTAAATACAGCTGCTGCCATAGATTATGATTCAAAAAACCACAAACATGAGTACCATAAGAAGAGTTTTTAATGGTCATGTTTTGCCCTTTCCTATTCTATGTTCAAACTTTAAGCAACTTAGAATGGGAAAGAATAGCTATTTCTGAATTATCTCTAAGTAATGTAGACTCCTCTATTTTTCTGCTCCTGGAGTGCAATTCAAAAGAAATTTGGCTTGGTTACTTTGGATGCTTGCCTCATAGAACCTTTTTAAATTAGAAATCACAAACCCTCATGGGCTACCATCTGCTCTCCTTAACAGCTCCTTTTCATTTCTTTTAACTTGCTCCAAATTTCTCATTATACTCCAACTTTTGTCCAGAAAGGAACTTCTATAGGAATATGCCTGTATCCTAGTCATTTTCCGATTCTTTAAGTGGTGTTGAGATGCTCCTTCTAAGTTACATGCAGTGTTACAACTACAAGAATATTTAGGTTTTGTTTAAACCAATGTTTGAGTTTATCTATAATAAGTATTTTATTTGAGAAAGATAGTAGAGGAGGAATATTGGAAAGGTTAGAACAAGAGTGGGAGTTGGTTGAGACTGGGGAAGCTCAGGTGCTTTTTAAATAGTAAAAAGATTCAGTGAATCAAAGACTGGCAATAAGAAAACCATTGACTCAATTTCATGCCATGCTATTTTTGCTGTACTTTTGATTAGGAGAAGAAATGTTTGTCTACATTTTCTTTAAATTATGTGTGGCATATAATTTTTAGATAATACATATTGATTCAATGAATTATTTAATGGGCAGAAGATAGAGGAGGTGTCCAATAAAAGACTTTCATCATCACTTGTAATATGAACCAAATACAAGCACTGGCAATCAGAATATATGGTATAATTTCAGTAAGGAATGAAAACTATAGCCTTGACTAACAAAAGATTTTCAAAATGTTAACAATATATAGACTCATTTTCCCATCAAGTCCTCAAGCTCTATCAGCCTACAGAGAAAAATGAAAAGTCAAATTACCTAATGTTAATTATTTTCATTTGTTTTGTTTTAGGTTATCATATGTGTGCATGTGTATGCATATGTATATGACATTGAATAGCAATTACTATCTAATTGCTATTAAATAAATACATGTAGACCCACATATACATGCACATACAAGTACATACATACATAAATTCATTCTTTAGTTCTATATTGTAAACATGTAAAGTCAAAGATTTACTTGATAAGAACTGACAAGGCAAACTGGGGGGAAAGAAACAAAAAAAATCTATAACACAGGCAGAAAAGTGGATCAAAAGAAACTAAGAAACCTCTGCTTTTATAGTAAATTTGTAACAGAGACACCTCCACTCTTCTCATCCCTTGTTGGCATTAGTATGTAGGAGAAGGATTTTGTGGACTGATTTAGAGGAAATAGCCTCAAGGGAAGAAAAGAAATATTAAAGACCCTAAGAATAGAGAGAGAAGGGACTAATTAGGTTCTCCTCTCCATTGTCTAGATTAGGAAGAATTCAGCAATGAGAATTACAGCTTGAATGAGCAGGTTAAGCAGCTGGTGATAACCACATGAGCTGTAGATTCTTAAAAGTGTGTAAAGACTGCAGTGCAGTCGGGGTCGTTCTGTTTTATACACACCCACAAGATGTAAGGCATATTGTCTACAAAGACTGGTTCTGGAGGAGAAGTGATCAACATACATTGTTAAAGATGTATCCAGAATGAATCTTGAAAGCTGTTTATGTTAGTATCTTCAGTGGAATTCCAGGAAAAGGGCAACCCTTCAAGTAAAGCCCCCCCACCGATCCCATTCCTACTATCCAACATATACCAAGGCTGTATATATGGACCCAAGTGGTACTACCTTTGTATCACTACTGTCAGGATTACTAGCAATTTAGTGACGTAAGACAATGAACATTCATTTTTTTACAGTTCTTTAGGTCAGAAGTCCAGCACAGTCTCACTGGGCTCAAGATGTCATAAGATATGCATTTCTTCCTGGAGGCTCTGGGAGGAACTCTGTTCACTTGTCTTTTTCAACTCCTAGAGGCTGCCTACATTCTTTCTCTCTACCTCCACATCCCTTTCTTCTGTTTGCAAAGCCAGAAATGTGCTTCTCTCTGACCCTTTTCCAGTGGTCACCTCTATCTCTGACCACAGCTCAAAAAGGCTTTGTACTGTTAAGGACGTGTGTGATTAGATTAGATCCACCTGGATAATTCCGGATAATCTCCCTAACTCAAGGTCCTCATCCTTAATCATATCTGCAAAGTCCCTTTTGCCATGTAAGGTAACATTATCACAGTTTCCAGGGATTAGGATGCGGACATCCTTTGGGGCCATTATTCTGCCTACAACACAAGGATTTGTAGGATCAATAAATACAGAAGAGGCAAATGGGCTTTCGCAGACAGATTCAGAAATAAGAATGCTCTAGCACACTAGTACACCTACCTAAGTTTCAACAGAGTCGTTTTTGATAACCTATCTTCTTATATGTATGATAAAAGATGTGAGATATTGGTATTTAAGATATTCCTAGGAATGCTGGGAAAAAAGTATAATCACATGAAACCAATTACCTAGAGAAATTCACAGCAAAAGTCCCACCAAAATAGGTGCTACACAAAGCAAGGAACAGTGGGGGGAAAGAAAACAAAAACATTCAAATACCTACTATAGAGACCCAAGAAACTCAGTAAGATTGATTCAGTTCATACCCCACAGCCTGTCATATACACAGGCACTTACAGAGAGACACAACAATTACCCTCTTTTTTCATACAACTTTTTACTAATGTTATTTCAATGGCATAAAAATCTCTGTAAAGTGTACATTTAGATTACATATGTTCATCTATGCTCCACAGGTTAGCTATAATAAAATTAAAGGTACCATTCACTGAGATATCATAACATTTTTATTCTTTTAGTAAAACATGAGAAAAGTTAAAGAGATTTCTTGTTAAAATATTAGTGCTTTATTGCATGATGAAATGCCTCATTGTCAAAAATTGTTACTAAAACAATTTAGTTACATACTAGCTACAAATTGCAGTCATTTTGTTCTGGTTTTCTGGTTCCCTAGTTATGTCTAAACATGCAAAATTGATCAAAGAATTTAGACCATTATGCTAAGAAAATACTATGTCTTTTTTACATGAATTATCCCAAGTAATTGAGGCCAAGCATAATGGAGGCCAAGTGTTTCAAGAATTTTAATAATTGAAGATTTTGTCAAGTCTATAAACTTTCTGTGCAAAGAGACCATCTAAGGAAAGCAAATAATTTAGTCAAGTTTTCAATAATAATTAAATTCTTGAGTATTGAGATAATTTAATATGTTTGATACTTTTTGATCTCTGTACATCCATAAACATGTAATAAGGAAAGGGGACTTAAACATCTAGGGAGCTTTTCATATACCATACACTGGGCTTTGTTTTTCTTATACATTTAATCATTGCACTAATGGTGTACTGTATTTTTGCTTTTATTTCACAGAAGAAATAATTCAAGCACAGGGAATTTGAGTAACTCTGCATTCACATAAGTAAGCAGCAAAACTGAAACTGGAATCGAATAATAGAAATAAGTGTATTATTTTTCAGTAAAGTCCACTGTTCCAAAAACTAAAATTTGAAAGGCACTGTGCAATCAGAAGAAAAATAAGGCAAACTCCTAGGATCACTTCTCTCAGCAACGTCACTGAAACCACTTTGGCCCCAGAGTGGTTCATGGGGTACTCACATGTGTCCATGAGAAGTAATTGCCGCCTTCCATTACCCCCAGTGATTTTCCTGTGCTTGGCACCACAGGGGTCACACCACCCAAATGGGGAACTGCACTCCCCAGTGATTCCCAGAAAGATGCTACTATAGGAATGCTTCTTGTTGTCAGCTCTGCCCTTACATCCTATTGATCTTTCATGGACCCTTGCTCTTCACTGGCTTCTGACAGAGACTTTTCTCCTTTCTGCTTCAGCAGTTACTGTGTGGTCATGGCATGGAGAAATGCCCTTCCTCTCTCAGCACTGCACCAGGTATCTGTGTTATTACAGAAATTTTCATCACATCACTTTTTATTTGAATATCCTTTATTGAGGTCACCTCTCCTTGAGACTTTAGCACTAAAAGATGGCCTAGTGTTCCCCTCAGCTTGACTACACTTTAGCTAGGTTTCTTCCTGACTAAATGCCCCTGACCTCCCTTTTCTTAGAGCATTTATTTTATAAAACTTGCAGTTATAAATGTTTTCTTTTCTACTTTGAAATGTATGTAAGTCTCCCAGCCTCTTACCAGTTTTACAACCCAGAAAGTGTCTTCCTCAAGGATCTGGGAACCATCTCTTTGAAATGTAAACATTGAAGGAGATGGCATCCCTAGCTCCCAAAATTGTGGGAGCGCAGGAGCCTAACTTGGATGGATGCCAATTAGCAAACACGTGCTCTGTTAGCAGAGAAAAAAATTTGTGAACCCAGGAATAACTTAATAATCTCACTGATAAGTCTACCCTTTGATGTCTACCAGTACTTGTCCCCTAGCTCACCCTAGTGCTCAAAAACCTCTCCCACCCTTTGTTTCAGTGTAGTTGAGTTCAGTCTCTCTCCCCTATTGAATCGTCTTGAATAAATTCTTCTTTGCCTGGTTAAATCTGTCAGTGCAGTTTTTACTTTGCCCCAGAGTGGAGGCTGAAGGATAGTCTCAGTGTTTTAGAACTGGGTAGATCAGACATTGGTGCCCCCTCCACTATTATGCACCTCTACTCTCCCTTCCCTTCATTGCAAGGTTCATTCCCCTCTGAGGGCCTTGCAAAGAAGGGAAGACCCTTCTTTAACTGTAGCTTTGATGTCTTAGTCCTGGAAGTCCCCACGCACTTCAGACTCTAGTCAGGTATCTTTTCTGTAAAACTATTAGCTCAACATGGCAATCAGTTCTCAGTAGGCTAATGCAGTGAGCACTCAGGACAAGTGAAAACATGAATAAATGTATCATTTGTGCAGCTTGAGCTTTCACTCTGAGAACACTGCTGTAGAAGCAGAGAAAAACTCTCCATTAGCAGGAAATTCAGCAAGCCTTAAAGCAGGAAGACTTGAATATAATATTTAATTTTGCATAATAATTTATTCAAAATTATGCATTTAGAAAGTGGGAAAATCCGTTATCACACAAAGAAGGACACACAAAAATCGTCTGGCATGCAAAAGTACGATTACATTGTTGGCTGCAGACATGTGAAATAAGAAGAAAACTTCCTTTCCTTCCGAATCTGTAATATGAATGAGGTTACACTCATTCAGAATTGTCTGTAATCAGCTACTATATCATCACTGTACAGTATCCACTAGATGTTTATGGAACACAAATCTCTACAAATAAAGTGGTATCCAGAGATGTCATGAAAAGGTACTTAATTTCTATGACAACTCATGGTGCCTTTAACATAATTCGTGTCCAAACATTGTACATAATTGTTATGAAGTCAGTTCTAAGTAGCTTAAATCTGGCTGGTTTCGAGTGATAAAAAGATAAATGCAAATGACTTGGATTACACATCTACTTCTTTCTTGAACTGGCGAACTTGCCAGTGGTTTTATGGTAATTGTAACTCAGCATCTGAGTTGTGCTTTGTTAACAACATTATCATCAATAAATATAAACAGTTGAGTAACTTAAAACTGCTCTGTGCCTGCAGAGACACATCTATTGTTATCTGTTGGAGTATGTTTGTACCTTTATTTTTCTGTTAATTCAGAGAAACAGGTAAAGCAGTTGCCGTCAGGAACAAGCCAGTTTGGATTTCTACAGGAAATACAGTCTGGCAGCTTCAATAAAAACAGTGGCTTTCAATTAGCACCTTCTATTACATGGAAAAGGTAATCTTTCAGCCCAGAGTAGAGGGAAAGAAAGGCAAGCAAGAGAAGAATGAAAAAAATAGTGAAACAACCTAGCCAGCATAGTTCTTAACTGTGGCTACACATCCAAAATACATAGGAAGAGCCGGCCAAGTGGCTCAGTTGGTTAAGAGCTCGCTCAAGAGTGCGAGCTGAGCTCTGAGCAACAGCAGTTCGATGCCCAGCCCAAGCTGAGCTACGGTTGAGCTGCCAACAGGTGGCAGGATGGCCCAGCTAAAAAAAATAAAAATAAAATACCTAGGAAGCTTTCAAATAATACTAATGTTCAGGCCCCACCCCCAGGCATTGTAACTTAATCGGCTTGGACTGGACTGCATGTATAGTATTTTTTAAAATGCCACAGATAATTCTAATAGGCGGACAGGTTTTGAGAGCCACTGAAATAAGGATGTCCATGAGCTATGAGATAATTCTTGACAGACTATTAATGTATAAGCATATTACTTGATAAGATTTCTTAGCTATTGGAACTTGATGAATGCCACAGTAATCTGCATGAATATATTAGTAAGATCAGAATTGAGGCTCTAAAAACACCAAAAATGGCACGAAGAGTCTGTCAATTAATTTGAATATTTAAATAAGTAAATTGCGAGCAAAGCTGTGATTCTTAGTCTGTCTGGCTTCAAGGGATACAGAAATATTATAAAAACTGCTGAAACGATGCTCTGTACTTAAAAGAGTGAAAGAGAATCATCCAAACTTTGTGCTGCCATTTAAACAACTTGGAAAGTGATCCCAACCCAGTCTTCCCTCAGCTCTAGTTATCATCTCTGTGGGAGACTTAATCTGCACATTATATGAAACAGAGGTAATCACAGAATTGTATGTTTACTTGGCCCTGCCCTGTATATTTTTACTGTTTATTTTAGTCATTTAGGGCTGCTTTAACAAAGTACCATAGACTGATTAGCCTATAAAAAGCAGAAATTTATTTCTTGCAATTGTAGAGGCTGGAAGTCCAAGATCAAGGTGCCAGTGTGGTCAGGTTCTGGTGGGAGCCCCCTCCCGGGTTTCAGACTGCTGCCTTCTTGTTGCCTCACATGATGGGACGAGGGCTGCAGACCTCTCTGGGGTCGCCTTTGCAAGGGCGTTAATCCCATTCATGAGGGCTCTACCCTCAGAACCTAATTATTTCCCAAAGGCCCCACCTTCTAATGCCATCACATTGGGGGTTAAGGTTTCAATATGTGAACTGTGGAGGGATGTAAATATTCAGTCTGTAACACTGTTTTAAGAAATATCCTCTATCCCAGCCAGTCATGTGACAACATATTCAATATCTATAATGGGCAGAATAATAGCTCCATAGATGTCCATGTCCTAATCCCTAGAACCTGTGGATATGTTTTGTTACCATAGCAAAAGGGAACTAGAGTTTCAGATGGAGCTAAAATAATTAAGGTTGCTAATCAGCTGCCATAAAATGGGGCAATGATCCTGGATTATCCAAGTGAGTCCAATGTCATCTCAAGGGTACTTGTAAGTGAAAGAGGGAGGCAGGAGGTCATAATCAGTGATGGACTTTGAGAAGGATTTAGCAGATAACTACTGGCTTTGAAGATGGAAGGGGGCCATGATCCAAGAAATTCCAGCAGGCTCTAGAAACCAGAAAAAGGCAAGAAAATGGACTCTCCCCTAGAGCCTTCACAAAGAAACACAGCCTTGATGACATGTTAATTTTAGCCCAGTGAGATCCATTTTGAACTTCTGACATCCAGAACTGTAAGATAATAAATGTGTGAGGTTTTCTGAACCACTACAAGTATGGTAACTTGTTACAGCAGCAGTAAGAAACTAATACAGTATATGTGGACTTAGATCCTAAACAATTTTGACCCCAGATTTTACCTCATTTGGGCTGTAGTCTAGTGTTCTTGACTTCTGACAATCTGTTTAGCCATTTACAGTTTGGTCACCCAGCTACCATTTGGACACTTGGCCTAATTTTTCTCACCTTTTGACTTACTATTCTACTGATTTCAATTTTCTTTCTTCACCTTGACTGGAAACTTACATAAATTACGATTTGGTTAAAATAAAAAGTCCTTCCCCCTGAACCTAGCCCCCCAGAACACCCTTACCAATTGTACCCCTACAAGCGGTATCTTATAGGACCACACCTGAGCCGTTTCCATTTCCCAAGCGGAACCCAGTCACCATATTCCAACCATCCATTTGTGAAATTTTTGTAAGTGAATTTTATAAAATAAATAAGGCTATAATTTATCGAAAAAGTATTCTATCCATGGTAAATCTGAGATTCTTTTTTATTCCCTGTTCACTAGAAGACAAATAAGATTCAGCTGGCCTAATGATAAAGTAAATAAAGCTGCCATCTACTGGTATCCATTGAAAATTACAGGTATGAAGCCTTTAATTCATACTTGGTACTACATAGCTACAGCATAAAGTTTAGCTATAGAAGCAAAATTCTTCTCCCCTTTTCCAATTTCATGAAAAATAATAACAAACAATATATTGTTTTGTGTCATTTTTCTGAGACTGCGAATTCATTGCCTTTGTTTCAGTTGCCAAACCCTAATTATGATAGCAGGGACCGAATAAGTTCTAAAATATAAAATACATAATTAAATTATGTTCATAGACCTATTGTAAGGGAAGCCATATTCAATATTATTTTTCTTCTCCTTTCCTGAATCAACACCTAAAATAATCTCTGAAAGGAAATATTACTGTATGTACTCACTCACGCATGCCGTGTCTAAGTACTTACACACACACACACACACACACACACAGAGCATTTTGCTCCTAAGTGTCCTAAAGCAGAACTACAAATCTGCTTATGCCCTGTTGAGTAAAGGATGTTGTGAATATCATGAATGATAAAGATAAGCCTCTGATAAATAAATTATATTATAATGGTAAGATCAACTCCAGTTTTTGACATTTATGTGTATTTAGTTGTCACTGTCACTTTGGGAATATGATGACATTATGGTTGTATTTATAATAATTCAATGATTCAGTTCTCTTTGATTAACCTTTTATTGCCTGAAGTTCTGTATACGTCTCTTTCTATGGGGGAAAAAAAAAAAAAAAACCCTACTCTATTGCTATAGTTTTGGGTGAGAGTTTCCAGCCAATCGAGGATGTTAATTCTACTCATTAGAATTTATCCTCTGAGGGCCGCCGAGTGGCGTGGTGGTTGAGCCCTGGCTTGGGAAGCCAGCAGTCCCACATGTGAGGGCCAGTGACACTGCCCTCAAAAAAAAAAAAAAAAAAAGAATTTATCCTCTGTACATGGAGTGACTAGAACCTAGAACTTGGGATACATACATAAAGGAGGTACACAATCATATTTTGACTAGCGCAGGAATAAGTCTCTCGGTATACAGAGGACCCATCACAATGAATAGAATCAATGCCCTCTGGAGGCTGGAAGCTTAGATCTCAATCTATGAGAATTTTCTGAATTTTCCAAAAGTGGGTCTAACTGCAAGAGAGACCTCTAAATACTGGAAGAAGTTGTGAGAAGTTAACATGGGGGATCATTCTCAAACATGGATACTTAGTGAGTTGGATGTTACCCAGCAGGGTAACATTCTCAGAAATGCAAGCTGCCTAGTTGAAACAACTAAAATATGGAGGTTGGTTTGTTTCAGCAGTTAGCTTCACTCTCAGCTATAAATGGAGACATTAAAAGTCAAATGGAGCTCCAAGTTTCTATAGTAAAAAGAGAAAGAAACTATAGTCCCAATATAATTGTCAAAACTTTGAAAACTTTGCACACCCTTATATCTTATTACCTAGTTATAAATAGCATAAAAATCTTTAAAAAACAAAGGAATCCCATCCTGTGTCTTTTCTCTACCCCCATTCCTCCCTCTGTATGTTCTGTTCAAAGAATTGAGGTTTAATTGAGCGAGCTGCCCACCAGGAAGCAAGGCACTGAGTAGATCATTTCCTTTGTCACAGACAATCTAGGAAAGAGAAGAGCTTCAGGAAATACACGGGGCACTGATATGCTATGTTTAAGGGTGGACAAAAGCAGTTTGTGTCTCAGGGTCACATGTAAAAGAAGGGAAAAGAAGGGCCGGCCGAGTTTCGCAGTGGTTAAGCGTTGGCTTGGGAAGCCAGCGGCCCTGGTTCGGGTCCCACATGTGAGGGTCAGTGACACTGCCCTCAATAGAAAAAAAAAAAAAAAAGACGGTAAATGAAGTAATCAGGGAAGCAAGCATCAACATAAACCATAAAATTCCTATCGGGTTCCCCAACTAGTTTATTTTGGTAGGTTTCAATTTTATTCTTTTAATTTTTCATAAAAACATCATAAACAATTAATGTGAGTATACTGATACAACTACTTCAAAATAGTATTTGACATTATCTACATATATCTTCATATAAAGATATGTTTATTCGATGACCCAACAATTCCACTTCTAGATACAGTAGTCTCCCCTTATCTGTGGGTATATGTGCCAAGACCCCAGTGGATGTCTGAAACTGCAGAGAGTCCCCGAACCCTATAATAGACTATGTTTTCTCCTATACACATATAAAGTTTGATTTATAAATTAGGCACAGTGAGAGATTAACAACATTATTATTATTATAATTATTAACTAATAAAATAAGACAATAATAACAATATACTATAATAAAAGTTATGTGAATATGGCATTATGTGAGTAAGTAAAACAAAGATTACTTGAAAACAAGCATGGCAAATACTGTGACAGTCAATCTGATTACCGAGAAGCTACTCAGTGACTAACCCGAGGGGTGGTGTATACAGCATGGACGCGCTGAACAAAGGGATGATTCACGTCTTGGGTGGGCAGATCGGGAAGATGCAACATGTCATCACCCTACTCAGAACAGCGTGCAGTTCAAAACTTATGAATTGTTCATTTCTGGAATTTTCCATTTAATATTTTCAAACTTCAGTTGACCACTGGTAACTGAAACTGTGGATAACAGAGCATTACTGTGTGTTAAGTCACGAGAAAAATCTGAATAAATTCCAAATGAACAAAAACAGGGATTATAGCTTCCAATACCAATGGGAAAGGGCTATAACTAAAAACTCTTTAATATAGGTATGCAGAGGAGATGCCTGCCTTCAACACATTACTTACTAGACAGAAAAATCAGTTAATTACTGTTGGTTTGCAAACTGGCCCCATACATGGAGGGCAAGAAGAGACTGAAGTAAGAGACCATTCTAGATTGGTAGGTGTCCTGTTTAAAAAGCAAGGGAACTTACATACAGATCATGTCATGGGATACCAAAAGCTGAGTAGATCTCTGAACCCACCACTCAGAATCTTACAAGTTTATATAGAGGCCTTTACAGTGCTTAGTCACATATCCAGTCCAGATGATCTTAACAGCACATGGCTCTCTCAAGACGTGCCTTTGAAAGTGGCTCCCACTGTGGTAATGGTGGGTGGAAGATACATTCCAAGCACATGGGATGGGGTGAGAAGCCTCCACTTGCCTGGGTCCAGTTCATGGTCAACCGAAAGTCACACCCTCTCGATGACCTCCTCCAACAATTACTAACTTAAAAGAGTTAGAATCAGAGCAAAATAAACCTTGGAAATAGAAGTAAGGAATTATAAAAGATAAGCTTAGAAATGAAAATGGCAAAACAATGGCAGAAAACAATTTAAAATTGTCAAAGAGTATTTACACATTTCTCTATTAATCTATTTGGAAATCCTTCAAGTTTAAACAGTAAACCACCTTGGTGATTGGGAACCCAAAAGAAAAAAATTGTCGTGTGTGATCCCTAAGCAATTTAAAAAATATTAAGGATATATAACATTCATGTAACATGGGAGAAAATAATAGCATCCACTGTGCATAAATGCTGGGAAATCTAAAACGAGGCCAGTCCGTCCCAGGCATATTCTTCATTGAGTGTGTTAGACTTGCCAGATTATTCAGTTCAGGAATTTGTATCCTGTAACAGCAGATAGTGGAGCAAGCCATAGTCACTAGTCCTCTTCCCCTACCCTGTGTGTAATGGAACATTTATATGCAACGACTGATCATGTCAATGGCAAGAACTGTGTGGGGAAGATAATGTGATCAATCCCAGCATCTCTAATTAGTGTTCATATGGGCTTCTCTATGTCAAGAAAGCCCAGGAGAGGGTACAGCTGGTAGTACTAATTACAGTTAAGGATCAAACAATTAAAATAAAATGATCTGCCTTGTAGAGGCCAAAGTGTAAGGATTACAGGAAACTGCCAAGTATCTTTGCTATAACATTTGAGAGGTGTTTCCTGGGAAGAACAGATAGGATCTAAGCATGCCTCTGTTGAGGGCTCCGACAAGTGATGAAAACAATAGTGTTTATTTGATTTTTTTCAACGTTTTGGGAATGGAAACTTTGGGAATTGATCTCGGACAAAGGAACATAAGCATCGTACAAAGAAATGAGCTGTATTATATGTGTTTTAATAAATTATCTTCTGACAATTTCTTTTCCCTCTTTACATTTGGTCTAATACTAGTTTGTGAAAAGGATTCCATATTAAAATTTGATTGAGAATGTCAGGACTGACTGGTGAGGGCCTAGACTTAAAAGTTGAAGTTCGAGTGGCTATTTCTCCCCCTCCTAAAATCTCACCCATAAATTTAGGATTAAAATCACAAAATAGCCTATAAAAATCTGGAATGCTTATTTCTATAATTTCTAGACTCAGGAGTATAATTTCTGTAGTGAAATAAGTTAAAATTTATATATCTTAATATAGAGGATATATTTTAGTGATGCAGACCAATGAGAAGAATATGAAATATAGACCTTAAAAATTGATGTAGCCCTCAAACACTGTTTGAACCTTTTGCTTCATATTTTCTCTCTGGGAGTCTTGAGGTTATGCTGATATATCCTGGAGGTCTCTTCATTGGGGCAGAGTTCTTGATAAAACCTAATAAATAATATAGTCAGTTTCTTTTATATGGATTAGGATACTGTAAAGAAATATAGTACATTAAGCTGACCATTTTATTGAACACCTGACTGGGTCAAGAACTGTTCTGGATGATTTTCATACATTATCAGTAATCCTCATGACAATCCTGCAAGATAAGATTTATGTTAATATTCCCCAGGCATTAAAATAAGTTCAATGCCCTGACTTCATAAGTGGCAGAGCTGAGACTGGATGTAAGGGCAACTTGACTCCAGCCATTGTACCATGAGAACTCTCTATTGCAGGCCTCCTTGGGATTCCTTAAAAAATAAAAAAAATCATCTTGTGTCCCAGACAAGAGAGAGGGGTTTGCAGGAAGGGGATGGTCAGTGGACATGTTCACTAGGTCATAGTCACAAAGAGATTTGGAAAAGAAAATAGCCCCAGTGAATCAGTCTTCATTCAGGCTTTCCTAAGAACTAGCCTACTTTCTTTTTATTTATTTATTTATTTTTTTGAGGGCAGTGTCACTGGCCCTCATTTGTGGGACCCGAACCGGGGCCGTTGGCTTCCCAAGCCAGCGCTTAACCACCGCGCCACTCAGCCGCCCTAGCCTACTTTCTTAACAGAAGGAGAGGTAACTGCGGGTCACTGCGTTTATCAGAAACCCTAAACTGGCCTCTCAATTGCTTTGGGAGCTCCCTCAGATCAGGGCGAACTTGAAGGAAACCCAAGCCTTGAGCTGCCAGCGTTGCCCACCACCAACAGGGGCTGCAGCCTAGAGGCAGAAAGACTGGCTCTAGCCCAAGGTCAAGCTCAGTGATGGCACAAACAAGGCTACAGCTGCTGACCTGAAGCAGAGGCAAGTTGGGGAGGAGGTAGACTCCATGGAGGTGAAATCAAGAATAGCCAAAGCTAGTGGAAAGTTAGGGCAGAGTGGGAGGGGATACCAGGCCTTCGAGTGGACCGCTCTGCAGATACCATTGCTCCCAGAGCTCTGGAAATGAGGATCTGCCTACACTAAATTAGCTGAGAAGAAAAGATAGGGGCTTTTTGCCCCGGCTACACATTGCCTAAACACAGGGAAAAAGATATATGGCTGCCAGGAGTCTGGTTTAAATAAAGTCCCGGAGGATAACATTTCTTTCAAAGCTCAGTTCATGTAAAAGCTGTTTCTTGTTGTGCTAATCAATCCTTCAAGTTAGTGTCCATATATCATTATAATAGAGCTATTTTGAACTGAATTCAGTATGGTGACATGTTTATGATTATTTTATTTACTTTAAAGAACATTATGGAAGGTGAGTTTATTTTGTGCTGCTATTAGCAAACTATTGCCACAAATCTTGAGATAATTCTTTCTAAGCAAGACAGAGAACTCGAAAGCTGTAAAGGGGGGACATAAATTTGACTACTCTAACATTTGTGATATTCTGTATATCAAGATATACCATAAACCATATAAAAGTTATTACAAACAGGAAGAAAATATTTAATAGACAAATAGAAAACATATAATAGACAAAGAATTCATATCCCTAACAGACAAGGTTATCTGACAACTTATTTTCTTTAAATCCAATTAAGGAATAGACAAAGTATTAAAACAGCCAAATCTCTGAAGAATAAAAGCAAATGGTAAATAGTCATGTTAAAGAAAACTCAACCACGATAATAGTCAAGAACATACAAATTAAAACAAGGAGAAAACAGGTTTTACCCATTAGATAGCTTTAACCAATAGAGCACAGCAGAATTCACATAAAGCCAGTTCCCAGCCTAATTTTGAAGAGGACAGTGTATTAGTAAGGGTTCTCCAGAGAAATAGAACCAATAAGATATGTACATGCATATCAAGAGATTTACTATGAGGGATTGGCTCATGTGATTATGGAGACTGAGAAGTTCTATAATCTGTGGTCTGCGAACTGGGAGGCCTGGGAAAGGGGGTGGTGTGCTCCAATCCAAGCCTGAATGCCTGAGAACCAGAGAAGCCAGTGGTGTAAGTCCCAGTCTGAATCCAAAGACCCAAGAACTGAGAGGACCAGGGTCCAAGGACAGGAGAAGATGGATGTCCCAGCTCAAGCAGAGAGAGCCGATTTCCCCTTCCTCCATTTCCCTGTTCTGGTTGGGCCCTCAGTGAGTTGGATGATATGCCCACTCTCATTGTGAGGGCGATCTTTGTTAGTCTGTTATATGTCTCGTATATTCTTGTATATAACAATGCAAATGCTCATCTCCAGAAGTAATGCTTTACCAGCTATCTGAGCATCCCTTAACCCTGTCAAGTTAACCTTCACTGATGAGCAGATTATACCTTGGTCCTTTTGAACCATGAGCCACCATATAAGAAGTCCACCCCTCTGCTAAAGAGATCACCTGGAGAGACCCTGAAGAAGCAGTGGTCAGCTGAGTCAGCCTTCCACCATTTCCACCGTGATGTCAGGCATTTGCATAAAAATACTATGAACTTACCAGACCCAACCAGCCAACACCAAGTTACTGCAGAAAATGTGCAGCAGAAAAATTGTCCAGTCAAGAACTGCCTAGTTTTTGACCCACAAAACATAGAAAGACAGATAGATAGATAGATAGATAGATAGATAGATAGATAGATAGATAAAGGTATAGAGACATATTTACATATACATATATCTATATGCATATATATGCATGTATCTACCTTGGAGAGCTCTCAGGCAACTCATTACTCTGGAATCTAAAGCAAAACTTTAGGAACAAATATATGTATTTCAATGAACGCTAGCCAGAAGTGTGTTTTTTAATTTGTTCACTGCCTGTCCTGTCCTTGGTGGTGTGCTAGGCACTGAGCAACATGTCCTTGAATAAACAGTTCATCTTCAAGGAGAGATGGCTCTAACACTGCAACCGGGTACTGAAGCAACAGCTGAAGAGGAGGTCAAGTATCAGAAGCCCGAGGTTAGGAATCCTTTTCTGTCCGCACTTTTATCATCTACCTATGTGTTGTTTTTTTCTTTTGAAAAGAAAGATTTTTTTTTTCCTCCTGAGGTTTGAAATAATGTGAAAAGACACCTTATCCCTTGATAATGGACCAGTGGGAAAAAATCCGTTTATTGCCACTCATTCTCTTGAGTACAGGACCAAACTAGAGCTGCTGTTGATGTTTGAGGCGTGCAGGATCCTGGGTTATCTGCTGAGATTCTTGGGGTTTGATGACAGGCTGGGAGAAATGCAGGCAACTACAGTGAGACCCTTAGAATGACATGAATTGCGGGCAGAGCAGTAGTAGGTCAAAAGGCACAAGATCAAGGCTCACACCATTTGAGCAAGGATCTAGGAAGAGAAGCTTCTCTAGTGGAACTACAGTGTAGCTTTATCAGGAAATGAGGATTCACAAATGTGAGCTCAAGAATGAAAACACCAGGCTGCAAATTCCGGAGTGAGACGAGCTGGTTGTGCACCAGTGTGATGTCCCTGCATTCTTGGATTCTCATGGTGGTGGGATTCAAACATAAATGAGTCACTGAAAAAGCCTCTGTCCCATGTTGACTTTTTCTTGAATCAAAAAGGTCAGAATATCTTTGCTCCATATATTATGATTGTTCCTATGTATTTTTAATCAAGACTTAATCCAACTTGAGTCCTGGAGTTTGCAGGTGCATAAGCCTTCGGTGTTCTTGATCAGCCATAATACCTTTAACAGAATAAAATAATCACCTGTATCTGTTCGTTGGAACAATATCCAGAGAACATAGAAACATGAACCATAGCCTAGGAAGATGCTCTATTAGCAGCATTCTGTCATACCCACGATTTGTCTATCATTTATAACACACACTAGAAAAAAATAACTCCTTTTCCAAGATTTAAGATTTGTGCCCAAAATGTGAATAAACACACTCTAGCATGCTCCTAATCATGTTCTTACATTTATGAACAAAATAGTTCAAGTCACTAGGGCCTTTGGGGACTCACATCCACATGTGTGGAGCAGCCCCTGATCCCTTAGTTCCCATCCCTGTCACTTACATGAAATGAAGGAGCCTAAAAATAGCAAGGCCTTTGCTCAGACTTGGAGCCTGTCTGTAGACTAGGTCTCTGTCTTCAGGCAACTTGTTTAATAAGCCTGGAAATATTACCTTTTCAAGCCTAATGTTCATATCCCAAAAGATACATGTAAACAAGTAAAACCCTTGACAATTGTAAAGTACTATTTTGACTTTCATGTTTTAAAGTAAGATAGGACCTAAAGATTAAAAAGTAGTCCCAGATTTATGATGTGGGAGAGAAGTATAGGAATCACCCAGGGAGAAAATAGGCCTATCCTGGTTAAAATCTAATCAGGATAATGCCCTTTCAAGCAAGATAGAAATTTAGTGTAGGAAAAACTATTCATTCTTCCAGAGTAAGAAATGGTTTTTTTTACCATGATTTAAGAAGGTTCTCTTTTTTTCCAGAGTACATTTTTTTAAATTAAAATTTATTGGGATGACAATGGTTAATAAAATTACATAGGTTTCAAGTATACAATCCTGTAATGCATGTTCTTTTAAAAAATCTGAGCTTCAAGAATATCCTGACTTTCTAGAATTAAAAAAAAAAAATCTAAGAAATTTCTCTTTATTTTTCTGTTACTTTCATTTGTTTTGCTTTTCCCCATAATAGTAACAAATGAAGCAACTCATTTTCATGGTCATTCACCCTAAGGCCTGCTCAGAGCTGTCCTCAACCAGAGTCCAATCCAAAGTCCCATCTTATTCAACATGTGTCACCATGTGGCAGTGTCAGGTGTCATTTCTGCTCTGAATGCACTCTTCAATACATGCTCTGTGATAAGCAGGGGAGTTCTTTAAGCATTTCTCCTTCAAAATGAGCATGATGTTAACCTCATGTAGAGGGAGCTTGAGGATCATTATATAAAGGAGGAAGAGGCTCTCTGACAGTTTCCAGTAAGGGTTTGGGTTCCATGTTGTGGATGTAAGGACAGGCAATGGAAAACACCCCCAACCCAGACTCACATCACAGTCCCTCTGTGATGACCTAGTAGCCTTGGGCTTTAGAAAAACCACCCCCCTAATGGCCCATGAAGGCCTTTTTACCTCCACTAGCATCTGAATTCCCACTGAACACTCATACTGCTGATTGCTCATCTCCTGCTTCCTCGCCTGCATTTGAGAGTGCTGCCTGCTGCCTGCCCAGCAACCCCAGATCAGGTCCAGCATGGCCAAATCAGCCAACTTCTCTGCTGCCTGAAGGTGGGCTGAGGCACACCTTCTTCAGCAAGGTCTGAGCCCCGTCCAGGTGTGTACTTCCCTGGATGCTCTCCCTCACCCTACTGTACTGTAAAGAGTTTTCTTATAGCTCCTAGTTACTCTTTTATCATAGTTAGTAATGGTTTCTATTAAACTTCCCCTGTTTAGCTTACTGAGTAGTTTCTATCTCCGAGCTGGACCCAGGCCGCTATATGCATAGTGCCTGGAATTTAGTAAGAGCTCAACAGTAACCTACCGCTGCCTCTGGGAACTCTATTTCTCCACCTCTTTCCTATTTATTGTCCATTTTAATGCCACACTTATATGATCTTTTCCCTAGGCTTTGTCATTTCCCCCTACTCCCTCCTATTCTACTGCTAAGCGACCCCATATAGCACAAGATGAAGCTTGCTAGAGCGCAACTCTGACACCGCACACAGAGTCATCCACAAAAATGCTAGTTTTTATTGCATGCCAATGTGACAAGAATTATTCCAGATGCTTTAAATGTATCATTATTACTTTCCACAATCCTGAAAGATGGATATTATTTTCCCAATTTTAAAAATGTGTAAACTGCTGTTCATTTGGTTAGAAAATGGTTAGAAAACTTGGCCAGTATTGCATGATTATTAATTAATGAAACTAGGATCATAAATATGCATGATTGTGGGCTGGCCGAGTGGCGCGGAGGTTAAGCACTGGCTTGGGAAGCCAGCGGCCCCGGTTCGGGTCCCACATGTGAGGACCAGTGACACTGCCCTCAAAAAAAAGGCTTGATTGTGAGGCCTATCATCACTCCATCCATGCTTCGTGCAAATATCCCTCTTCTTTGAAAGCATTTGCTGGTGTCTTGTTGCCCCTGAGCCCAGGGCAATTGTTATCTTGATCATGAAAACTTCTCTGATTCCCCGCTGCCAATTCTTACAGCATTTTTAGTACATGTCTCATATGACCAAGATACCTTGAATTATATCTATGCTCTGTACCTTGAATTCTAAGATGATAAAGAAAAAAAAATTATTTTATACCCCATCCTTCCTACCAGAACTCCAAGAATATTACTTAGTTTTGTCTTCTGCAAGAAAAAAGGAATAGATGACCTTCGATCTATACCTCACATCATACCCCTAAATTAACACAAAATAGATCATAGAACTAAATGGAAAAATCTAGCATGAAAGTTCTAGGCAAAAGTATATGACAGAAATCTAGGTGAGCTTGTGTTCAACAAAGATTTCACAGATATGACATCAAAAGCACAATTTATAAAATAAAAATTAGATAAATTTGACCTTGTCAAACTTAAAAACTTCTTATTGTATGTCAATTGTAACTCAATGAAGCAGTTAAAAATAAATTACAAAAATAACAAACATTTACCTACTTTTTATTATACTAAATAAAGGCATGAAAAGAAAATAATTTCTATGCTATTGCTATTATTTCATAAATAAAGGATATGTAAAACAAAAAGTAAGAATAACCTCATAGTAACAAAAGAAAGTCCTTCAAATTGACCTCATATTTAGTTGAAACTTACTACATTGATTTTATTTTTCTCATTGTAACGGGAGATTTTACAGAGGCTACAAAAGAAATATTTCAAGTTCTCACTTCTTGAGAACCTCAATGCTAGCATTAGTATTATTCCTTGCTATAACAGATGTTTAACACTTGCAAATCACTGAATCAGTATTGTCAGTAAAAAGCAAACTGTGCCACAAAACAGGTCAATATAAATTGTTCCAAAGAAATAAAATATCTTTTGCTATAATATACCCTTGGTATTGCATTCCCAATTTCTGCAGCATCCTTTGTCGAGCATTGCTTAATGTTCATTAATTAGGAAGGTCTAAAATGATAGAAACAGGCACAGTCCTATGGATGAGAGACATGCTAGGAAGAATTGGTCATTACAAATCCTCAAATAAACCTGTTTGTTTGCCATTTAGGAAAACTTATGAAGAAGCCTGACAAGATTCCATGTCTTCACACTGTTATCTTGTTCTGATCTGATTTTTCTATTAAGATTTAAAAGCCTAAAAATTGAGACTTTGTCTGATTTCTATTTGGTGAAGCTATAGTAACCAGATATCTAATACAGCAGTTTAAACCATGACAATGATAAAATTTGAATATGTTCTTTATCTGTTCTCTAAACACTAATTTTGTTTTTCTAATTCCCCAGGGGTGCTTTTGGTGAGTCTTTGAGATCTTACTTTAAGAAAGTACTTTTTTGTTTTTAACTAAAGTTTATTGGGGTGACAATGTTTAGTAAAGTTACATAGGCTTCAAGTTTAGTGGTTACCAGAGGATAAGGGGTGGAGGGGGGTGGTAAATGAGGGTAAACAGGATCAAATATATGGTGAAGAAAATACTTTTGAAGTAGTCCCTGGAAAAAACATATCAAAACCAAGACAAAAATGCTATAGAGCTATCTCACCACACAGTTATATTATCAAGGATGCTTCATGAACTTAAAGAACTCAAGGCAGCCTTTGAGCCATACAATGAGGCTTGAGTCCACTTGCAGTTTTAAAACAAACCAATAGAGTGAAGAGAAAATTAATAAAGAAAAATCCAAGTTCAGCAAAGCTCCTGATTTACTCCAAATTTGATGCATATGGGTGTGAGAATATCAGCTAAAGAGTAATTTATTCATAGTCTGTAACTTCAAGTTTATATGCTACATTCCCTAAAAAAGGGGAAGGCAAAAAACTTCCCTTGAAGGATGAGGACATTCTAATTAGAATTAAAGAAGTAGAAGAACGAAACATTATTATAGATTTTGTTAATGAAAAGCCTTATTTTGTGAGGAGTACAGAATAAGAACGTTTTTCTCTGCTCCAGTCCGAGTAACATTTCTTTGGGGACTAAATGTACTTAAAGGTTTGCTGATGGCTGACTCCCTGATTACTCTTTCTCTAGAGGGGAAAAAAAAAAAAGAAATGAGCAAAATTAGACTCTTGGGAAAACCCTAATGGCGCATCAGAACTGCATTTTAATGTTCCAGTAATTAGGAGTAATTATTTCTGCATAGTTTTGGCCTGAGAAGCCTGGCTTTCTGGCTGCCAGAAGTAGTAGCGTGAGAAGTCCTGTTCTGTGGTCAAAAAAATTCTAGGTGAAGAATGTATGTCTTACCTGCAGGAGGCAGAGTCACAGGGATGGTAGTATATAGTACAGGCATATCAGTCAGGCTCAGAGTCTTAGGCTGTTTTTCCATTTGGGACAATGATTGAGTATTTATGTCAATTTCTTCCTCCCTCATAATTACATTTCACTATGGTACAAAGATGTTCAAGGGACACCCATCCATTGGATCACCTAATGTAGTGATACTGAAAACAAAAGAAGATCCAGACTATATATACCCTTGGGTGTGTGAGTGTGTGAGTGTGTGTGTGTGTGTGTCTGTGTGTGTGCACATACTTAGTACTTACTGACTCCTCTTAAGTCACTAGTTTAATCTTCCTGTCAATCAATATGAAAGTTTAAATTGCAAAAGATTGGGTGAAATTGGAAGACTTTGAAACATTTTAAAGAGATGATTTTTTATTATATAATTTGGGTCAAGATGTAGCTCTTTGAGTTGAATTCAACTGAAATATTTCATTGCCATTTTAAATGGGGCTCCTTGACTCATGAGAACAATAAAATCTCTCAAGCTACTTTCAGTCATATTAGTCTTTCTATTTCTGTATCAGTCATGAATACATGTGCTAGAAACCACATTGTAATTTGAACAAGGAAGGTTTAATATAAAGAATGATTAACTTTTTACATGGAATTAACTAAGAAGAAACAAAATAAAACTCCCCAAAATGCTCAAGGGTTAATGACACACATCCAAGAAAGGAACAAACTTGGAAGTGGTAGAAATTGCGTTCCTTCCTAGGGCAGGGATTCAGACCTCACTGGAGGAAGTAAGGTTGCAGTCCATAGGATGACAGAGAATATTTCTGCATTGTCCTGGGCTACAACTTGTTCAAATTCAGAAGGCCAATGTGGAAACAGAACTGCTTGCTGGGATGCCCACAAAATTGTCCCGGAAGGTGCATGCTAGCGTTGCTGTTGAAGTTGGGAAGCCAGTTGGGACACCAAATGACCTAACCAGGAAACTAGTAGGAAGCTTCCCATGGGGACCTCACCTATAGGCCATCAGTGGGAATGACCCAGGAGGCCACCTGGGGTGCTCTTGGAACTCACTCTGTGGACGACAGCTGGATTCCACACAGAGCTTGCCCAGAAGCTAAGATGCCACTGAACTTGCTTCCAGGAAGCCAACGGTCATGTCTGTGACACTCCCAAAGCCACCTGCTGAGCTCATCAAGGGTCATCTCCACTGGATACCCTATGTGTCAGCCTAGCCCCATATATGCAGGAAGAAGCACAGCACACCAGACCCAAAAAGAGAAGCCCCTTCCTCCCCCAGTGTCCCTCAAGAGCTCTTTACTAACAAAGATGAGCACTGTGCCAGCTGGTGAGAAGGACATGTTCCAGCATCACAAACAGGGCACTGAAGGACAGATTTGGAGCTAAGAGACCATAAATTTATAACTGGAACAATTTAATAAGCCAATACCCAAATGAACAAACTAGTGATATGTTCACCTTCACTTAAGTCATGAAGATTCCACTAGGGACTGTCTGAAAGAATGTGAGCCTCCTGGAGTCTCATACAATGTATACATGTCACAGCAATAGAATGGTGCTGTTTTCTAGAAGGACTGCAGCATTTCACTTACCTTTGATGTTGAAGTAAAAGACAAAAGTGATATCCCTTTCACAACCAAAAGCATCACTACATCTATCTACTCAAATAATATCATTGGAATTACCTAGCAATAAATGGACATTTTACTGTGGCTTCCTGAGCAGTTCCTGTGAACAAATAAGTCTATAGGTGGCTGTAAGGGTTAACCCCAGCAAGTCTGGAATTAACCTGAACTTTCTGCTTAAGTACCTACAAGGCACAATCCCTGGCCACAGCAGGAGAATTATTGATTAATAGTTTTGTTTTGTAACCAAGAGTCTGAGGAGTTTCAGGATCATTCATACCATCATGTCGGCTTTGTTTCTTGATAATAGTGATATCGATGCTTTACAACTGCTCTCAGAAAGACTCCTGTGGCTGAGAATAAGCGTGGGGAGCGTGGTGCTTTGCTCTTACCCAATAAGAATATACCTGCTTGACCAATGGGTCAAGAAATGTTGTAAGAAATTCTGTAATTTGTAAGAAATTTTGTAAGAAAGACCTTATTTGGGGCTCCCAAGTTTCCAAGGGTTCTATACACATGCCAGTGCTTCCTGATCCAACAGGAAAAGTCTTCCCAATATGGCCTTTACGGAGGGAAGGCAGTTAGAAGTTGTGTCTGCCTCTGTGGACCCTTGCTGCCAGACAGCCTTTGGCTGCGTGCATACCCTTACCTTAATGATATTGTTGTGTGTATCCTTTCCTTAAAGCAAACTGTAGATTTATAAGCAGTGCTACTTGGGGTCCTAAGTCTTCTTCAGCGGTTGGTCTCTGTCTGTCTGCCATTGCTAGTGCAGAAGGGTTGGTTTAAGTTATAAGAATTGCTGGGCCTCACGAAGAGAGTATTGGTTTGAAATCTCAGGAGCTTCTCAGGTGTAATCTGAAATTGGCCCTGCACACTGAGGGCAGAGGGAGACTGAAGAAAGAGGCAGACCACTCCAGAGTGGCAGGTGGCAGGTTTAATGAGCAAGGGAAATTACAGGGTCTTCTCTTGGGTGGCCGCAAGCCGAGTCTGTCTCCACAGCCGCCCACCAGAGTCTTAAAAGCTTTTGTAGAGAGTGCGGTCACATACCAGTTCAGATGATCTCCACACATTTCTATCTCAAGGCTGTATCCTTGGGGCAGTTTCTGGGAGTGGTGAGGCCAAGCAGAACACACATTCCGGGGACAGGAGAGGGAGTGAGGAACCTCCAATGGCCTGGGTCCAGCTCATGGGTCAAGTGGCTGTCGTGTCTTCTGGATGACCTCCTCCCACAGTGGGAGAATCTGCCAAATGCAGAATAGGTTTTAGCCCAGAGAGAACCACTGGGGAACAGTTCAGTCTTGTAAAGACTTTTTTTTTTTTAAGCCTGAGAAACTTTCCATTTGGCACCTCACCCCTTCCCTTGCTTGAAATTTCTCTAGATTTGACAACTATTAACAGGATTCTACATCCCATCCTGTTGCCTTTAATATTTCCAAGCCAGTAAGTTTTTGTCATTTTTTGTAATGAAATTCAAATGATGAAATGTACTGGCTTTGCGCTACGTTTTTCCTTTTTCTGAAAAGCCAAATATTGAAAATAGTTTGCACCAAATGATACTTACATTTTTCATGTCAGGTTTTCATCTCATAGAAGAGTACTGTCACTTCACCCCCTTATTGAATCGCTGAGGAGCCCATTGGATTTGCTTGGTTTTTGTGTAGGACCATCCTTCCCATAAAAGCCATTAGTTCCTCTGCCTAGAAATATCTTTATCTTGCAGCAGTTAGTCCTTAAAGCTCTGATTGTGAATGTTTACTGTAAATTAGGATAAAGAATAGAGTCTTGGACATTTTTCATTATATGGTCAGTTTAATAATATTCAAATGTTTTTGTTTTTTTTTTAAGTAAAAATACCAAGTAAGGTTTTGTTCAGGATTCACATAGTAGTTGTGTTTAGATTTTACGTAATTAATGTGTTGGATGTAATTTTTTACTAGCTATTGTCATTTAGCCAAAGACATGTTTTAATTTTAGAAGTTAAATATTAAACCCACAGGTGAGACAAAGCATCAAGCCAGTTCCCCACCCACCATTTCTGATGGGATGGCCTTGGGAAAGAGTCCAGTTAGGTCCTAGCCCTGCTTTGGTGGACAGCAGCTGAGGGGAGAAGAAACACAAATTAAAGGAAGTACCCAGCTTTCTTGTCTGATGATCTGAAACCCAACTTAATGCCTCTCAGTTTCCTCAATAAAACCAAACCAGTCAACCTAAGATGGGGGCCTAGCATCAGCACAGATCCAAGAGAGGTAATAACATCCCCTCCATCTCCAGCCATGTCATTTATCTTTGGGGCCTTGAGATGGGATATTAGGGTGAGAGCAATTGGGGCTATTTGCTTTTTCCCATTTTGTCCAGGAAATAGCCCCCCTTCCTCTTTTCAACTTTTAAGCCTTATTTAATTTACTTTAGCCATGAGGGTATAAGCTAGAGAAAATGGAAACGGGCTGTCTATAAATTAAGTGAACCCAGAAGCCATACCCAGTACATTTCAAACTGTTCCTTTAAATGAAGTTGTTATAAAATGTTTCTATTTAATTAAATTTTTAAGGATGGTGTTGACCTTTCAGAATGTAAATTTGTCCTGACAGAGAGTTTAGAAACTTCAAATATAGGGCAAAAATCATAAAGCTTGTTCTGATTATAGGTAAATATAGATATTTGCATAAAAATGCCTTTAAAATACTTGCCAAAATCTTTCAATCATAACTCCATCTTTGTTAAACAGAAATGGTGGCTCAAATAGCTTTTCCCTAATACTTTCCTGCAGTGTAGCAGGAAGACAAAGCTTAAATAATAGGCTTGGTTGTCATTTGACATAGGTATTCTCAGTGGAAGACGTTTCTTCTATTACCATGTGCGGCTTGCCAGCCTCATTCACTGGGCATGGATGTAAAAGGAAAAAGGGGTGAATTAGCAAACTGAAAATTTAGCCCAGACTTTAGATTGGATTAATCTGGGTGAAAATCCCAGCACCCAGTGGTACCACTGACTGGTTGTATGAAATGAGTAAGTTAACTTAAGTTCTCTCCACCTCAGTTTTCCCACTTAAAACATCAAAATATTATTGTAGTTATTATAAGAATTTAAGTGCTGCCTCATAAGGCCTACAACATCAGACATATTCAAATTATTGCTGATGCCATTATTATAGTTATCATTATGGTTTATCTGAATTTTAGGCATAGCTCTGCATTTTTGTCTCAGTAAGCCTCTGTTGGCTCATCTATAAAGTCTTGAGTCTTTTTAGACTTATAATCATGGCCCTAACAAAAAACAGCATTCTCTAAGTCAGTGTCATTTTTTCTTATTAAAATTCAACAGGACAGAGGTCACTGTCTTTTGCAAAAAAAAAATTATGACTTGGGATTATCTGTACTATATAAAGGTAGTATTGGCGTGTCACTCCCTGAGTTAATAGGCAAGTTCCCTTAATCCATATCTTAGAATACCTGTAAGGAAGGCTGGAATAATCAGTGTGACTGTAAAAAGCATTCATACATTTGCAATTCAATAGGGATGAGATAAATATGCTCAATTATGCATCAAACATTAGTATTTATGACGGTTCTAGAGGAGCATATGCATGTTTTTCACATTTTTATAAAGAAATATGATTGTTTAAATAAAACAAATTATGTTAGAGTGTAATTGGTTGTAGACAAGAATTTAAAAGGCAAGTAGTGGATTAATTACTGTTGGAATTTCAAAACTAGTAAAATTAATCAATGATGTTGGAACAAATGCCTAAACATTGGAGGAAAAGAAAACAATTACGTTAGGTACTTACTGTACACCATACAAAAATAAATTCCAGATAAACCAATGATTTAAATCACAGAAAAATAGAAATACTTTTTAAAAATAATAATATAGAAGTATGGGGCCGGCTGAGTGGTGCATTGGTTAAGAGCTGGCTTGGCACGCCAGTGGCCCCGGTTCGGGTCCCACATATGAAGGCCAGTGACACTGCCCTAAAAAAATAAATAAATAAAAATAAGTAAATAAATAAATAAATAAATAAAAGTTGACTCAGAACACAAGCCTTGGTCTCAGGGTCTCATTTAGGTCTCTTATTCCTCCAATTCTCATTTCTCAACATTCCCATCTCCCATATAATTTATTAAGAGCATTCTCAGGAATACCTATAGAGCAAACAAGGGACTAGCTTTAATTATGTCCTTAAGTTGGTTTATCAGTTCTGTCACAAGCAGGAATGGAAAGAAATTGCTGTCTTGGCCTTGGTGCCTAACACTGGAAGCCCTAAAGAGAGAAAGGAGTGTGGATCTCTCTGATTTAAAGGTACAGTAATCTTACCTATTTTTAATTGTAGCCTAATCAATGAGTCAAGCTCTGACTAGCAATATTTACAAATGTCTCTCTCTCCCTTAAAAAGAAGTGGGTGACAAAAAAAGACACCACCGGCATAGAAAAGACATGGGGAGTCTTTGTACTATCAGAAAAACTAAGTGGAAATCCAGGAATTCATTTTGAGAAAATTATAGACACCTCTGTTCTCACTAAATTCTGAGGCTACCCCCAATCACAAAGGGTAGACAAGTTGTTAAGAAAATGGCCCTGGAATTAGATGCCTGTCTCCACCATGATTAATTGTGTGGCCATGATTACATATCATACATACTTAAGCTCCTTTCCTCACCTGTTAAATTGAAATAATACTTACCTCTTTGGGTTTGTAGCAAGCAGTAAAGGAGATACACTAAGAACACTAATTTCTGCTACCTTATCCTATGATATTTTTCACTGAGAAATAGTCCAAATTGTAGGTTTAATCCAGTGCCTAGCACACAGTAAAAAGTCCATAAATGCCGTACATTTTAGTCCTCTACAATATCAAAATTTCTCAGCAACGTCTTTTAACTGCCACAGTATTAGCCAAACCATTATTCCCAGTTCTAGTATTAGCAAAGAACCTTATTCAATACATGGTAGAGCTCAAGGCATTTTTATTTCATCAATGTTCAAATCTTGTGCAAGTGACTCAGAGAGGAAATCATTCAGCAAATGTTCTGAACGAAGTCTTTGGCCTCCTGGTGGCTTGTCACTTTTGATTTAGTGACTTGTTTCCAAAAAAATGTAGTATTTTCTTTGGAACTTAGTACCTTGCTTGGCTTTTAGTCCTCGTCTTTAGGAAACTTTTATAACTATTAAAATGACTGTTGGATAGATTGGACCCCCTGTTTTGGTCCCATTGTTCATGCCTAGATCAGTCCTGGTAGTGCTACAAATTGCCCAAAGTCGAAAGCTAATACGAAAACATCGTTGCAAGCCACTGGATGTAATCTTGAATCTTCTTGGAGAAAACTGGATTGACAGATTTTCTTTAGACAAGATAATTTTCAAATCATTTCCAGCAGTTCACCCTAAGGGCCCCATAAGGATTTTTATCTGTTCTAGTTTCTGTACTGATATGAAGCAGGAAAAGTATAATTACTTTGAATTTAACTTGTAGGTGTATTTGCATAGAACAGAATTTGAGTCCCTATAGCTTCAGTTTGTCTCACAATATGAAGTCTGCTGTTATTGGCTAAGGGTGTTCCAGAGAAGGGGAAGTAAAGGGCATAATTCTGGCTTAATCAATTCACCTGGCCACATTTCACTACCAGACATGATCAAAGCTACATAAAACCATTATCCAAAGTCACCTTATAATCCTCCTTGTGCTCCTGAAATGTCCAATCCATTATTTGAGGAAAGGCTGCTTTGATAACATATTTAAATGTATTTTTATGTCCAAGCCTTGATCTTGGTTACAGCTAAACTGTGGAGTTAATGAGCCCTGTTAGAACAAAGAGAAGAAATCATTCTCTGTTATAACTCACATTATACCACATTCTCACAAGTAACAAAAAATATGGTGGCTCCTTAATGTGTGACTGCACATGTGAGTCAAATGAGAAATACAGCCATCTCTCACACAGCAATAAGGACTAAGCTATGTTTTATTACATAGACATAGCTCTATTTTGATTTTGAAGAAATATAAAGATGGCTGACTCACATAGGTTTCTGAGCTTTAATATTTTATTCTTTTTTAGTTACTACAGAAACTTAAAATCTGAAAAGTTTAACTGTCAGTGAAGCAACACATTCTTTTCTTATTCTTTCATAACTATTTTATATTAAATGCATCTCACATAGCAAAGTTCTTTTTCTACCCCCAGAGAATCTGGCAGCCACAAGACTTAGCTTTCCCAGTGTTTGTGGGTGTCTCTGAGTAGCAGTCAAGGACTATGAGAGCATAACAGAGAAGTCACTGATATTTTATAGAAATATCTCCAGCAGCTCATCAAATATTTGGCATGAAAAATTAATTTCTGCAATCTTTAAAGACTTTATTTAAACTCATTTTTGGAGACCAAAAGGAAATCATATTTTTTAATTCTCATAAAAATCAGTTCCATGGTCCATTAAAACCTTTTTGCTGTTGTATGATTTTCTTTAGTAGTAAAATACATTGCTCATGAAGACATTTCAACTTGGCAGGGCCCTTAAATAAAATAGTAGAAAAGAATGGAGGGAAAAAGTGGAACTGACATTTATCAAGTACAGATACTTTGCTGGGAAGATCACAGTTCATTATATAATTATTTCTTCAATCTTCACCACAATCTTATTAAAAATGTGGCAGTAGTTAAGTATAGTGGGTACAGACACAGGCTTTGGAATCAGCTTCATTTAGGTTCATATCCATCCACTAGTCAAGTGACAGTCAGATTACTTAATCTCTCCGAGTTTCCATGTCCTCCTCGTAAATAGGGGTGACATGTATCATAATGTTATTTTGAAGACTTAAGGAGATAATGATAATAAAATTCTTAGCAGAGTGCAGTGCACATAGCAAATATTCATTATGTGGAAGCAAAATAAAATATCAGCACTATTGTTCTCTTAACAAATTCCTAAAATGAAGCAAAAAAGTGAAATAATTTGTCCACACCAGAAAGGTAAATATTAATATACTAATGGGGCTTTAATTTGTAGTAATGGGACTTTAGATTACTTTCTATCTCTCAGGCCCCAAAGTCTAGGGTCTTTCAATTCAGGATTCCTCAAAGAATTAGTACATAAAATTCTATAATGAAAATCAAAAGGAATGTTGTCATGGATTAAATGTTTGTGTCCCCCCCAAAATTCATATGTTGAAACCCTAATTCCCAATGTGATTGTATGTGGAGATGTATATGGCCTTTTAGAGGTAATTAGGTTTAGGTGAGGTCTGGAGGATGTGGACCTCATGAAGGGATCAGTTGCCTTATAAGAAGAGGGAGGTAGAGAGAGTCACTTTCTCTCCACCATGTGAGGACACAGGAAAATGGTAGCCATCTGCATGCCAGGAAGAGTCCTCACCAGAACTCAACCTTGCTGGTATGCTGATATTGGACTTCCAGCCTCCATAACTGTGAGGTTAAATTTCTGTTGTTTAACCCACCTAGTCTGTATTTTGTTATGCCAACCTGAGATGACTAATACAAGGGTTTTAATTCTGTTTGGGAAAAGAGAAAATATTGCCAACTAGTTCCTGCCCCTTTAATGTCCCTTTTAGTTTATGGATGAGATGAATAATGCAGGCATGTACTCTCTTAACCATTCATAACTCATAGGAATAGTAAGAATAGTAAGTGGTCAGATAAATGGAAGTTGAACTGCCATGTAGTATAATATAAAAGATGACCACCTAGATGACAGAGCCTGTGATCTGGGTAATTTCCTTTAGAATGGGCATGGGCAGGGCAGGACTGTGACATATTTAGTTCACAGATGCTTAACCGTTCATGACTTGCCCATGGTCATATGGCTGTTAAATGATAAAACGAAGGTTTGAAAAGCATAATGAATCTTTCATTCTAAACTACAGTTTTAGAAGTAATTTGAGGTACCCTCTTATAGCTTTGTTTTTAATTATAGTAAAAATATATTTGTTACTGTGTCAAAACAAACAAACAAACAAACAATTCCATTCAAGAAAATCTATGTATTTTTATGAGATGTAATCTTAGTGGCATTTTTTTTTAATGGCTCTTCTAGTCCACACTGCCTTGAAAAATCCAAATTAATGGTTGTATTATCCACATTTTCACTTTCTGAGTTTGCAGTTACCTACAGTCAACTGTGGTCTAAAAATATTAAATGGAAAATTCCAGAAATAATTCAAAAGTTTTAAATTTCACACAATTCTGAGTAAGTTGAGGAAACGTCGAGCCATCCTGCTTCATCCCACCCTAGACATGAATGAATCCCTTTGTTCATCAAATCCCCCTGGTTAGTCGCTCAGTAGCAGCCCCCTGTGTTATCAGATCGCCTGTTGTAGTATTGCAGTGCCTGTGTTCAGGTAACCCACACTTCACTTAATAATGGCCCCAAAGCACAAGAGCAGTGATTCTGGCAATTTGGATATGCCAGAGAGAAGTTTTAAAGTGTTCCCTTTAAGTGAAAAAGTGCGCATATTTAGGGAAAACAAAAACATAGTATATATAGGGTTTGTTAGTATCTGTGAGTTCAGCATCTACTGGGGGTCTTGGAACATATCCCACTAGGATAAGGGGGACCCGCTATATATGAAGAATCTTTTCTTATGTATATTTAAAAAGTCACAGCTAAGATCGGAATGATTATAAGTCCTTGTATCCCAGAACATATCATAATGTTTCAAGTTTCCTGCCTTTGAAGGGCCCCTTCCTGGAGCATCTCCTATCTTTCCTCCTTGGCCGTCCAGCACATCTGTGGTTACCATTTTAAACCTCAGTTCAGACACAGCTTCCTCGAGAAAATTTCCCTGGCCAACACCTCTGCAGTATGAATTGTTCCATTCGCCAGGAAATATTTGTTCCTTGTATATATTTATATTGCCATTATCACATAGTAGACTCATTTATTAAAGGCCTGGCTTCCTTACTAGACTAGAAACTTGCTGGGCATAGGCACTGCGTTTTAGTCATTCTGAATACACCTCATTTATCACACTCACTACCTAGAACAGGAGAGGCAACCAGTAATTTGACTTAATTGGATTACACAGAAACCAGAAAATTAACATCCTCTTTAGGATTACTTAAAAAGACATAATTCCTTAATGGGAAGTCAAGAAATAAATGCTTGCATAACATTCTACTCTTTTACAATGATTGCAATAATAATACCTCATGATTTTAAGAAGATTAATCATTGCAGTTTATCCAGTTACAACTTTCACTTTATAATTGGATTCTTGTGCCTATAATTAGCCACAAAATACGGCAATAAACACTTAGATAGTTTTAATCTGTTTGTATTTACTTGTTTTAAAAAAGCATTATGTTAAACCTATGGCTCTATTCACATTCTCTAAACTTTAGATAATCCTAAAGTGACTAGTCTAAAAGTAGGTTGCGTATTTAAATCCAGATTATTTTAAAGAATTACGTTTAATAGTCCCCAAAGAATAATCATTCCATCAGGACATTAATAATTATGCAATGTAATTCTCTGTCCCTGTTTCTTAGTGTTTTGGGTTTGTAAATTGGATGTGAAAAACACTTTTGACAAAGATCACCAACTAGACATGCAAATTTGTGTTGCCATTAAGCTTGAATGCAACCCTCAGCTTGTGCTCCCCAGGCAAATAACGAAGGCAGCCAAATCATCCACAAAGCTAACAAGAAATACTCCCCATCCTGGCTGACATTTCAGCACCACCACTGCTTAGAAAATCCAAACTACATCTGTGCAGAATTGCAGAATATTTGGAACTAGGAGGGTTTTCTTTCAAGACTTTCATTTTCTAGTGAGTTATGATTCCTTAAAAACATACATCACCCTTTATTCGTCTTTGAAAGCATCATTGTTATATGAAATGACTGCTTGAAAAAGATCCTTGGCACTATTTGGAAGGTTTTTCACTCTCTGAATGGCATTGCACTGACCTCCCAGTGGTTCTACTCTTTCACACAGCTGACTCTGCCCTCTAAGTGTGCACATGGGAACATGTAACGGTCATTCAGCAACAGGGGTCTCGCTGTGAAATTTCTGGTTGTTCTCCCAGTACTCACCAAGACAGATTGGTTTTCTGGCAGGTTATTCTTGAAAGTACACATTAGCACAGTCGCTGGTGTGTTAGGGCAATTTTCAGGGTATATGCATCTGTTTTGACTCTTTGATTGGCAAGTTCTGTCATGTTGTTTATTGACCAATACATGGTTTTAGAAATGAAAAAAGTCATTTCTTAGCCACCTCTGGTCTATCAACTACTTCTCTAAAACTTTACTTGCCTAAATGTTGCTGATGATGTTTTTGTCTCATTGGTGTAGTTCACCATTGATTGTATTTTTCAAGAAACTCATTGACCCATAGTGCCATACAATGTTATAAAATCTAGTAGCAGTTGAGACTGGGCAACATTAGAGTTAAACCCTTTTTCATATCCATTCATTCACTCCTTCATTCAACATTTATGAAGCCACAATATCTTCAAAGTACATGTTAGAAACTGCAGAGAGATACAGTTTTATTGACAAAGACACAAACATGTGGTGATTCCAATGGAGAGTAACTGTTCTGTGAAATTTTTATCCTCAAATTGGCTCAACTAGACTAAAATATGTTGTTCTTTAGGGTTTAGTTCAAAATTAAATCCTGACACATGTTAGAACATGGATGAACCTTGAAAACATTATGTTACCTGAAAGAAGCCAGTCAAAAAGGACCACATACGGCCGGCTGAGTGGCTCGTTGGTTAAGAGCTGGCTTGGGATGCCAGCGGCCCCAGTTTGGATCCCACATATGAGGGCCAGTGACACTGCCCTCTACAGCTAAGATGGTGAACAACAGCTCTACCTGGAGCTGGGCTGCTGTGAGTCCCCCAGACGGCATAGCTGCAGCCCCTGATGCAGTGGGCTGCCATAGGCTACAGTGAGTGGACGGCAGCCAGCGTGAGCGGCTGGCAGCTGGTGTGAGCTGCCAAGAGCCACAGTGAGCGGCCGTCCAGAGGCCAGTGACCAATCTGCCTCACCCAAGAAGAGTGTAATGATGATACCAACAAGGGCCAGTGAAGCAATGTCCTCCACAACTAAACTGAACAACAAACGGACCACATACATATTATATGATCCCATTTATATAAATGTCCAGAATAGGCAAATCCATTCATACAGATAGTAGATTAATGGTTGAAAGAGGCTGGGGGAAAGGAGAAATGGGGAGCGACCATTAATGATTGAAATGATTGTGCAACTCTGTAAATATACTAAAAAAAATATTGAATTTTATACTTCATGGGTTTTTTTTGTTTTGTGTTTTTAGCTGAGCCATCCTGCCACCTGTTGGCAACTCAGCAGCTGCTCAGCTCGGACTGGGCACCAAACTGTTGTTGCTCAGAGCTCAGCTCGCACTCTTGAGCGAGCTCTTAACCAACTGAGCCACTCAGCTGGGCCTGAATTTTACACTTTAAATGGGTGAATTGTATGGTAGTGCATTATATCACTACAAAACTGTTAGATTAAAACATACACAAGGACACATACATGCACACTAACGTATACCAATGATTTTTTTTTAATGTTTTAATTCTAGGTTCTGATACTTCAAAAGTTTTAAAGAATTTCAAAACTCTTTGAAATCATTCCCTGTTATTAACTAGTGTAAACTGACAAATAAATTCTGTAATTCACATAATGAAACAACAGAAAATAAATATTTTAATTATGTTTAGGTCACATGCTTTAGATACCATAATTAGGCTAATGTTTAAATATATAATTATGTATAGTGTCTTTGCTATCTAAAATTTAAAATAAGGTGATAATCCTCACTGCTTGACAAATTACAAAATGCTTCTTTCACTTTTATTTGCTTCAATAGCTTCTCAAAGCTATTTAATTTAATTTGTAATCACTGGTTATAGAGAATGCCAGAAATTGTCTGGAAAAGCAAAACAATAAAAATATGCATGCCATTTCTCAATTTGTTTAAAGTACATAAAAGGCTATATTTTATGAGGATTTTGTTTTTTATTGTGGGCGATGTGTATCTAGTTACACAAATAGTGCATTTATTGATTTCAGTATTTATTTATACATATATGCTGTCTGCAAATATTGAGGGTAAGCCCCATACATAGGGGACACTAAGGAATTCAAGGTCACTGTCCTCGAGACACTCACAATGTAGTGAAACTACCTGTCCCAGATGAATTGGTAGAGATGAGAACCCAACTGTCAAGGCTACTCTGAGAAAAAGACATGTGAGCATATGCTATTATTTTTTGTCATCTCCACAGGACATTTCTAAGAATGGTATTTTATTCTATAACACGTATGTAAAAGAGACAAAGCCACAGCTGAAAGCACTGGTTAATCAGGATACAAGGAACCTATCAATACAAAAAGCTAAGCTATCTTTAGCCATGACCACTGCCTTCAGCAGTTCTCTGAGGTAAAGCCTCCACATGACTAAAACAGAAAAAAAGTCAAAACCAGTATTTTAGTCATCCAATTGACTCACACTCCCATCCTGACTTCTAGAATTAGATTTTTCTTTTCATATATTTTTATTCTTTAATTTCAGTTCACATACAACATTATATCAATTTCAGGTTTACAACATAGTGATTAAAATCTTTGAAGAAGCAGGGAGACTTTAAAAAGATATTTTAGAGAGCCGGCCGAGTGGCGCATTGGTTAAGCGCTGGTTTGGGGATGCCAGCGGCCCCAGTTCGGATCCCACATGAGGGCCAGTGACACTGCCCTCTACAGCTAACAACAGCTCCACCTGGAGCTGGGCTGTGCGAGCCCCGGTGATGGTGTGGGCTGCAGCCCCTGCTGCAGTGGGCTGCCATAGGCTACAGTGAGTGGCCCGCAGCCAGCGTGAGCGGCTGGCAGCCAAGAGTGAGCTGCCAATAGCCCCGATGAGCGACATCCAGAGGCCAGCGACCGATCTGCCTCATCCGGGAAGAGCGCAATGACAATACCAACAGTGAAGCAACATCCTCCGCAACTAAACTGAAGAACAAGAAGACGGCAACTTGTCTGATCCCCTTCCCCGATTCCCCAACGCTGTTCCCCTCCACCAATTCCCCAATAAAATCTTTAAAAAAAAAAAAAAAAGATATTTTAGAATAGCAACTATTTTTTCAGGTAACTTTCCCATTTTGAGGGGTTTTATTTTTTAATGCTGTTTTCAAATTTCCATTCCAAAAGTGTACTTGAATGACCTTACCCTAAAGTGCATACACTAAATCCAAATTAGAATCTCAGTCTTCCAGGACACTAACAGAAATGCATACATACACGTGGCAGGATCTCAAAGTGTTGTAACAGGCAAAAGTGTAAAAATACTCTCATTGTACACCAAGGGCAAAAAGGGAAGAGTATATAAACCGGCAATAGTTCCTAGTGATGGTATGGGAAAAAATATAATGGTGAATCACAAAGGAGAAAATTCACAAGTGAATGTCCCAGACCTGTGGGTACATGTACATTAAAAGAAATGATCAGGCAACAAACAACTTGGATGAATCTCCTGGGTATTAGGATGAGAGAGGGAAAAAAAAAATGCCAATCCCAAAACATTACATGCTGTATTATTTCATTTATATTATATCCTTGAAATGACAAAAATATAGAGGTGAAAACCTGATTAGTCATTTTCAGAGAGGGTGTGGGATGGGGTGAGTGGGAAAGTGGCCGTGGTTATAAAAGGCAACAGTAGAGATCCTTATGGTGATGGAGCTGTTCGGTATCTCGACTGTGGATAGATACACAAACTTACATAAGTGATGACATCGCTGAGAACTAAATATACACACATGTGCATACACAGAAATACGAGAACCGATACAATGAGATATCTGAATAATGTCTGTGGATTTTATCAATGTCAATGTCTTGATTATAATATTATCCAATAGTTATGCAGGATGTTACCATAAGAGGAAGCTAATTAATGGGCAAATGATTTCTCTGTATTATTTCTTACAATTGCATGTGAATCTACAGTAATCTTAAAATAAAAATTTTCATTACCAAAACCAGTAAGAAAAGTACAGATGATAGATTAGAAAAATGAGTGAAAGACTTGAACAGGCACTGAACAAGAAAGAAATTCAAATGACAAATTTATAAAACATTATTAAGTTTATTGGCAACCAGGAGAATTCAAATGAAAATCACAATTAGATATGACTACACAGATGGGTTAAAAATTAAAACATCTGATAAAACTAAATATTGATAAGATTGAAACAGTCAGAAATTTGATCCACTGCTGGTGAGAATATAAATGAGTACAACAACTTTGGAAAACAAGGTGGAAATTTTCCAATAAAATAGAAATGTTTATAGCTTCATCCCAGAAAGTCTCCTCCTAGGTATTAGAGAAATACTTGTAGGTATGTGCCAGGATGCACACTCACAAAAATATTCACAGCTATATAGTTTGTTTTGGACAAAAACTAGAAACAACTCAAGTGTCCATTTAAAATAGAAAGGTTACATAAATTAAGTGTATATCAATAATATATACATATAGGGTTGTCAGGAAAGTCATGATGCATTTTTACATTGTTTTATATATATAACGAATCTAGGGAAATACAGCATAGAGCTAAATGTATAGGAAACAAAGTAATTAACTACTATATTGTTCCATTAATGTAAAGTTCTAAAGCAGCTATCTTGTGTAAGTGTACATGCAAATGTGAAAACAAAAGATGATCTCAAAAGTTAATAAGAGGTTACCATGGAGGAGGGGGTTGGATAGGATGAGAACAAAGGGGGAGGGGTTCTGAAGTCCTACAGTTCTCCATGTATTCTATTTCTTGATTTGAAAGTTGATACATGTGTTTGCTTCATAATCTTTTGTCCATATGTAAATATATTTTCACAATAAGGACACATAAAATGTTACAAGCTTTAAAAAAAAGTGATTAGAATAATTGCAATTTGTTTTACTGAACAACAGTAGACCCAATTTAAAAGGCAAGAAGGTGAGGTTAAATATATGAAATAAAGTCAAATGTAAATTAAGTATCTCTAAATATTAAATATTTTATAAAATATACCTTCACTACCCTCACCTACACATGAAGAAAATATCAAATGCAAATGGAAATAGTTCTGTGTCCATAAACACAAGGATTTGTATTAAATGTGGCCTGGGGAATTAATAGGCATAAATATTACCCTTTGGTTGGAGCAATCTGCAGTGACAACTTCATTCTCTGTTTCTCCTCATCCAGAACATTTATTTCTAACCTTGAATTTTTTTCCTGGTATCACAGTAAGCACTTTATAAATATTTGTAAAATTAGTGTGCTTTTATTTAATAAAAAATCATTTTATATTTTGCATTATAACTTTAAATTGAAAAAAATTGTGTTTTTATGATTTCATATGCATAGAAAAAAAGACTAGAATAAAATAGACCAAAATTACTTTCTTCCTTTTTTTTGCATTCTGGTATATTTTATATTTTCTCATTATTCACATTTCCTTTTTATGATTAGAAGAATAAACAATAGAAAAAAGTTATTTGAAAAATAGAACTGAAAACCATAATTTAATTCAATTTAAGTCACTGAAAATATAAGCAGGAATAATCAAGCTCAGTATTATCTTGACCATTTATTACCAGAGTTTTAAGAAATGTGACCTCACTGACTTTAAATTGGTTTTGTTTAGTACCTATGGTGTTGCCTCATAAAATGAGAGGTAGCAGTGGGAAGAGACACTCCTTAAATTACTCAATTACAGCGTTAGCCTTTGCAATTCAATTTGGAAGTCATGATTGATTACTGTATTCAAGTGTATGATTCCTTCCTTCCACCTCCTGTCTGAATCCCCATTGTAAGTTCTGTATATAATTCTTCATGTGATAATTATTTGTGCATTGAATTTACATAACTTTGTAGATTGAGTATTCATTTCTCTGAAAGTTTCCATTTCCCAAACCAGAAAAAAATAATATATCAGTGAAGCCTGTATCTCCTGAATTCTCTTATAACCTAGAGGTGCACAACCTCCATGGCCAGTTTCTGACTTCACCTTACATGTGTCTTGAAGCAAGACATTTCCTAAAAGCAAACCACTTCCCAATGCATTCTTGAGCTAGGTAGGCTTTACCAGAGGTCACATAGAAGCCATGGGCATGGATGTGTATGTGACAAAACAGCATGTTTACTTCGACGTCAAGTAACCTTTACTGGACATCTCTTCCTGAAAACTGTCTTCTTGCACATTGGTTTCCAAATTTTCTTTTCTTTTTAATTTAATTTTATTTTATTTTATTTATTTGTTTATTTATTAAGATTTTATTGGGGAATTTGGGGAGGGGAACAGCTTTGATGAATCGGGGAACGGGGACAGACAAGTTGCTGTCCTTTTGTTCTTCCGTCTATTTGTGGAGGACATCACTTCACTAGCCCATGTTGGTATTATCATTGCACTCTTCCTGGGTGAGGCAGTCGCTCGTCAGCTATTGAACAGCCACTCACGGCAGCTCACAAAAGCTCACGCCAGCTGCCGGCCAGCCCCATTGCAGCCTATGCCATTGCCAGCAGTTCACGGCAGCCCAGCTCCAGGTCGAGCTGTTGTTCACCATCTTAGCTGTAGAGGGCGCAGCATCACAGGCCTTCATGTGGGATCCAAACTGGGGCCCTGCTGCTCAGAGCTGGCTTCCCAAGCCAATTCTTAACCAATGCGCCACTTGACCGGCCCCCAAATTTTCTTTTATCTGTTCAACCTCTTCTCCTCCCAAGCCCTCTTTCAACCTTCCTGATGGTGTTCTCTCTTCTGTTACTTCCCCTGTCTTAACCAGAGAAATGTGTCTGTGTCTGATCCTCCAAATTGCATCACCACACCCATCATTTAAAGTTGTTTTCAAGTATGCAAAAAGCCAGTCAACTGAGGATAAAGTTGTGTGTGTGTGTGTGTGTGTGTGTGTGTGTGTGTGTCTCCTCATCCTGGCCCCACTTCTCTAGGTACTGTGTATTCAGCACATTCAGTGCTGCAGCTGCAGCTGCCACTGCTCTTGTTGCTGTGACAGCACTTAGTAATTTGTTTTTGCCCTATGTGGGAGTGAGCCCTGGGGTACACCTTCCTCACTCAGCCTCTCCCTCCAGCTCCAAATGCCATTTCACTCATTTTCCATTACAATCATCAGAGGACCTTTAGCAATTCTAAGGGAGTTATTGCTTTCTTTTCTCAAATATCTGATTGCCATTCAGCTCTCCAGAGAAAATCCAAGCAGCCTCTTTAATCCTTATGAAGAAAAAGTGTGAATTTTGTCCTAGATTCATCATTTGAAAGCTGAAGGGGAACTTCAATGCAATATAATTATGTCTCCACATTTTACACATGAAAAGAAAGCGTCTACTGTGCCTAGAATAGGACCTGGTTTGCATAGAAAGCACTCAAAAGTTTGCTCAATGAATGAATGACGTTTGGGGAATCGTGACTTTTTCAAAATCATAGGAGTCTGTGGCAGGACTAATTAGAATATGGATTTTCTCATCCCAAAATTGAGTCCATTTATGAAAACATTGTTTATATTTATTTATTGAAATAATCTAAAGAAAATGCTTGCACATTTAAATGTTTGCCATAGAGTGCAAGTCTTATAATAATATCACTGTTTAAATCTAAAAGTATCCTTAAAAACAAAGTAGTCTGTTAGCCAAGTAAAAATAAATACATGGAATGCACCTACTTCAATTTTTAAACATTTGTGGTATAATTGATATACAAAAACTGGACATATTTAATGTAGACCATCTGATGAGTTTGGAGATATGCACACACCTGTGAAACCATCACCACAATCAGAAAATAAACATATATCCATCACCTCCAAAAGTTTTCTCCTACTCCTTAGTTTTTTGTTTGTTTGTTTCTTTGTTTCTTTGTATTGTTTTGTTTTAAGAAGCAACATGAGATTTACCATCTTAGCAAATGTTTAACTACACAATACATTATTGTTAACTACAGGCACTATACTGTACAGTAGATCTCTAGGACTTATTCATCTTATTTAACTATATTGAAACTTGTACCCTTTGACTAATACTTCCCTGTTTTACCCTTCCCCCAGCCCCTGGCAACCACCATTTTACTCTCTGTTTCTATGAGTTGGACTATTTTAGATTCTTCATGTAAGTGGAATTATGTAGTATTTGTCCTGCGTCTTGTTTATTTAACTTAGCATAATGTCCTCTGGTTTCATCCATATTATTGCGTATGGCAGACTTGTCTTCTTTTTTAAGGCTGAATAGTATTTCACTGTATGCATATACCACATTTTCTTTATCAGTTCATCTATTGAACATTTAGATTGCGTTCATGTCTTGGCTATTGTGACAAGGCTGCAATGAACACAGAAGTGCAGATACCTCTTCTCAATCCTGATTTCGGTTCTTTTGGATCTATTATCTAGAAGTGGGATTGTTGGGTCCTACAATAATTCTATTTTTGAATTTCTGAGGTATCTCTATACTGGTTTCCATATCACCGCACCATTTTACATTACCACAGTAAACAAGGGTTCCCTTTTCTCCACATTCTTGCCAACACTTATTTTATTTTTAAAATAGCCATCCTAACAGAAATGAGGTGATTTGCATTTCCTTGATGATTAGTGATATTGAATATCTTTTCATATACCCATTTTATGCCCTGTTTAAGAAATGTCTATTTAATGTTTTTGTCCATTTTCCTAATTCAATTTTTACAAGGGCTTTTTCCCATTTATTTATTGTTAAATGCACATTTCCCACCTTTCAAATTTCACTAAGTTTAATTAGCTAAACCCAGGATAAAATCTTGAAGTTTGACAGATTTAGAAAAAAAAAAAACCCAATAAGAAAAATAATTAAAATTCACATCACACTGATGTTTAAATCAGGTAGTTCGGGTAATACCATATATCTCATAGCGCATGATTCAAGAAGTGGAAGATACTATTTTCATTTCAAGATTGAGCTATCTTTCTTAATCCCTGTAATTATGAGACACCCTTCTTGAAAGAATTGGAGGGAAGTGGGAAGAAAAGAAGAAATACAAGGAATTTAGAGCCAGAGTCTTGGAAAGTTTTTTTTTTAATTTAGTAAATATAGAAGCACCCATCCCCCAAATCAATTCCAAGTTCAAACTAAGAAATTCTCTGCTTTGTAGAAGAAAGAGCTTTGAATTCACTTTTGTTGTGGCTTAATCACTTGTAATAAGAAATTCCCAGAAAGTGTAGTCTGAAATGGTGTATTTGTGAAATTGGTTGTGTATAACAATGTAAAAGGTCATCAGCTTTGTGTTTCTCAAATTTGGCTGGCTTGAGAACCACCTGTGGCACTTTTTAAAAATATGCATATTCCTGAGCTCCCAAAGAAAACCAACCAAACCAGAATCTCTGTCTATGGGACCAAGAAATGTGTTTGAATAAGCTTCTTGTGCACTTCTGCAGCCAGCCTTGGTACTCCTGGTACCAAGAGTGAGCAGCCTGGGCCTCGGGAACCGGATGTATTGCCCTATCTTTGGAGAAATAGTTGTGTCTTAACTTTGGGCTGTGACTTCAGGCGGTTGAATTTTCTCATGCAAGTGTGAATATTCCATAGATGATCTGGAATACAGACCTTGAATACTGCAGGAAATACTGGATAATGCTCCTCTTCTTGAGAAAGAACCATATAAGGGATATGATCAGTTTTAGTCTATTAACTCCGAATTTGGTTGATGGTTTAATATTGTTTTGTGCTGGTTTCGTTCTGTTGAGAGGCAACAAGTCACGATCATGCCCCTTCAACAGAATGATAATTTTCTTATTGTAGTAGATATTCCCAGTGTCATCCTAGTAAAGAGAAGATCTGAGATCAGAAAATAAGGACTGATCAGACAGAAAGGAAGGCTGGTAATGAGATGGGAATTCCTCACACTGCATCTGTGGCTAGTAGAATCTAGACTCAGAAGTAGAGACCCTCTCCCAAGAACCCTCTCCTGGGTTTAGGGAGTAAAGAAAGCAGGTTAGGAATTAGGCAATGATGAACTCCAAGCATTAAAGTGGCTGTAGTGGTCCACACTTATAAAAAACTTATAATTCCGTTTTAGAGTGGGCCATGTCTCTAGATCTGTAAATTCATCCTCTCTAAGGTGGTTTAGAGAGAAGTTTTTGACCCCAAATTTTAAGAGGGCTCATTGATTAGACTATGCATTGTCTGCCCCAGACTGATTTAAGGATGGAAAGCTACAGTATATCTTACTCCCCGATTTGAACTATCAATGATAACCAATGGCCAGGGCTAGAACCAGTTTACATAGATCCATATCCTGACTCTAGATATAAAACAAGTTAAAAAAAACTATAATTGCATATATTGTGTACTGTGATAAGTCCTGAATATGAATAGATTTCTAATATAATGAAAAGTGATAGGACTTTGTAAACCTTGTGATGTCAATTACATTTCCTTGGCAGTGCTTTCAAAATTCCAGCTAATGGTAAAAAGTGTGTTTATCTTTCATATTTGTCCAGCAAGAATGCCTACTTTCATCTTGAAAGGATTACTATCTTGATTACAAAAATATTGTGCTTTTATTATCTAGGACCAAAGGCTTTTGTACTTGACACAAAAACCTAATGAATAAAACTTGCATTAAAAAAGATTCCCATTTTACAAGTATGCTATATGCACTTCTTTTATTAACATAGCACCAAAACAGCATGTTATCAGTCCTGCAATTCATATACCTAAAATTACAATGAAAACAAGTTTCACATTTTCTTCTTTAACTACATCATTCCAAGATTAAATATATATATATATATATATATATATGAATTACTTGACTAAGACAATCAAATAGCCTCTTAGAGACAGTGTCTCTAAATTTCAAATAGCCTTAAGTTTGCTAGTAGAGATACAATAAAAAGAACTCTGAAGATTCTCTTCAATTTTTTCTTGGTAGTTAAAAAGTAACTTAATAGAAGCCTAGCTAATGGTCTGGTCAGTGTTGTACAGATGCCCTGACTTTGTGGTGGGTGCTCTAAGATCCTACTCAGGGATTGGCTACAAAGGTTTGGGTTCACCTGATTAACTAGTGAGATTAATTAATTACCCTGCATGATTCCATTCATGATGCATATGCTATTCAGAAATGTCCTGAAAAGACTAGCACAATTTTGTTTCCATGATAAAAGAAGAAATTTGAGGATTGCTAAACAGAAAGAGATTCCTTTACCAGGTGGAAATTCAGGCCCAGTCTAGAGGCAATCAGGCACAGATAGGACGCTGATAATTTACCAAAAGATATTCAGGATCACTACATTGGCCTCTGTTATTCCATTTGTTAGTTAAATTTATGGAAAGATTATATTGTGTGATCCTCTCTACTTTAGTTTATTTCTCATTTCTTTCTTATACCTGAGAGTAGACAAGTTAGATCTGACTGATTTTAAGAAATATGCATTAAACATTATTTCAAAATATAAAATATATTTTAAACAAATTTTTATGACAGATCACACTTTTAGAAACATCTCATATATATATATATAAATAAATAATCTATTTAATTATCTCAGTAATTCTGTGAGATGTGTATGATCATCATTTATATTTTATATCTGAAAAACTGAGTTTTTATCCAGTTAAGAAAATTAACAAAGACTATATCATTTATACATATCAGGAACTGATTTCAATCCAAATGTTGTATTTTTACTATACTAGAAAATAAGGGAGTCATTGTAAAAAAATAATTATCTAGATCTAAATGAGAAAAAAGCACTGTTCTAGTTGCTCCAGCTCCAGCTAAATGTTATTATTGTCATTTTATCCCAAGACTCTTCTGAATTCCCATAATATTGGCACAGTAGAACATTCTTATACTACCCAAAAGATTTAGTTAATTGAACAATCATTTAAAATCACTTAAAAATGCTATACACATATTTTTCTGCTTTTTTATTTATTTTTTTTTGACTAATCATTTATTTTTTAATTAAAGTTGACATTCAATATTATTTTATATTCATTTTAGATATACAGCACAGTGATTAGGCATTTATATAATTTATGAAGTGATCCCCCCAATTAGTCCAGTACCCACCTGGCACTATATAGCACCATTATAATATCATTGACTATATTCTCTATGCTGCACTTTACATATCTGTGGCTATTTTGTTAACTACCAATTTGTACCTCTTAATCCCTTCCCCTTTTTCAATCATCCCCTATCCCCCTCCCCATCTGGCAACCATCAAAATGCTCTCTGTGTCTATGAGTTTGTTTCTGTTTTATTTTATTCTTTAGATTCCACATATTAGCAAAATCTCATTGCATCTATCTTTCTCTGACACTCCACTCAGCACAATTCCCTCCAGGTCCATCCATGCTGCCACAGATGGCAAGAACCCATTCCCTTCCCTGGCCAAGCAATATTCCATTGTATATGTGTACCACCTGCTCTTTATTCATTCTTGGAGAAAATGCCACCGGTGTTGGGGGAGTTGGGTGGGGCAGGTTCCCAGTGAGTCAGGAGGGTGAAGCTGAGGCCAATCAGATTCAGATTTGGCTGTAAGCCTAGGGGGAGGGCTCAACACGGGAAATATGGCGTCAGCCTCCCAGCTGCTCAGGAGAAGAGCTCCTCACAGGAAATATACTGACTGTTCTTCAGCCCTTGTTCCGAAGCCACACAATTCAGTTTGCCCTCCATATGCCTCCGACTCCCCCAGACTTACTGTCCCTCCGCTGGAGCCCAAGGTGAGTGCCTGTGAATGAGACAGTATGTGTGCAGGCCATTTAAGAGGATGTCTGAGTTTCCCACTGCCTTCCATCCCACCTGGGTGGTTAGAATCCCCACTGATTTTCACAGCCAGATGTTGTGGAGGCTCCTTTTTCCAGAACCAGTACTCTGTGCCGGGGAGGCCTCTGTGGGGCTGAAGTCCCTCGCTTCTCTGAGGGGAATCCTCACAGCTGAGATATCCTTCCCAATTCTCAACTCCACACAGTGGTTTGGGGTTAGCCAGTTCCACGTTTCCATCCCTCCTACCAGTCCCGACGTGGCTTCTGCTTTATATTCTTAATTATAAAACTTCTGTTCAGCTAGACTTCTGATGGTTCTCCAGGTTGACTGTTCTATAATTTAGTTGTAATTTTAATTTGTTCATGAAAGGAAGCAGGCACAATGTTTATCTACTCCGCCATCTTGGTTCTCCCCACATTTATTTTTTCGAGTCTGTTTCTGTTCTGTTTGTTCGTTTATTTTGTTTTGTAGATTCCACATATAAGTGAGATCATATGGTATTTGTCTTTCTCAGTCTGACTTATTTCACTATCTATGTATTTTAACTTAATGTAAACTACATAATACTCATTTATGCCCCTTAATATTTTTCCAGCTTTATTGAGATATAATTGATGTATAACATTGTATAAATTTAAGACAGTGTGTTGATTTGATACACTTACATATTACAAAATGATTACCATCATAGTATTAGCTAACACCTTCATCACATCACATCATGTAATTACTGTTTCTTTTTTGTGATGAGAACATTTAAGATCTACTCTCTTAATAACTTTTAAGTATATTATACAGTATTCATAACTATAATCACCATACTGTACATTAGATCCCCAGAAATTATTCATCTAAGAATTGGTGGTTTCTACCTTTCGATCAATATCTCCCCAATTCTCCTACCCTCCTGCCCTGATAATCATCATTCTACTCTCTATTTCTACGAGTTCAATTATTTTAGATTCCATATGTATGTGTGTGTATATATATATATATATATATATATATATATATATCCCAATATCGCATTTTATGTATTCCATTATAGATAGATAGATAGATAGATAGATAGATAGATAGATAGATAGATAGATAACTAGATCATATGGTAGTTCTGTTTTTAATTTATTGAGAAACCTCCATACTACTTTTCATAGTGGCTTTACCAATTTATATGCCTACCAACAGTGCACAAGGATTCCCTTTTCTCCATATTCTCATTAACACTTGTTATCTCTTGTCCTTCTAACAGGTGTGAGGTACTAGCTCACTGTGGTTTTGATTTGCATTGTCCTGATGATTAGTGATGTGGAGCTCCTTTTAATGTTCCTGTTGGCCATTTCTATGTCTTCTGTGGAAAAAATATCTATTCAGTTCCTGTGCCCATTTTAAACCAAATTGATTTTTTGCTATTGAATTGTATGAATTATTTATATATTTTGGATATTAACCCCTTTTCAGATATATGTTTTGCAAGTATTTTCTTCCATTCCATATGTTGCTGTTTCATTTCTTTGATTGTTTCTTTTGCTATAAAGAAGATTTTTAGTTTGATGTAGTCCAAATTATTAATTATTGCTTCTGTTGCTTGTGCTTTTAGTGTCATATCAAAAAAAAATCATTGTCAAGACCAATGTCAGGAGGCTTTTTCCTATGTTCTGTGACTTCATGACCAAACTTTTATTTTATTTTATTGTCTGTTTGTTTGATCCAGTGATGAAGTTACATTGCCATTTTTTACTAAATTGCACCAATAATGTGTCATCTACAATGTATACATTTTTTAAAGTGAGTGAAGATCTTAATTATACTTTTGAAGCAATCTAAGAAAAAAATTTCTGGATTTGTATTATTTATCCAATATTTTACAACTGTGCTGTCCATACCGAATTTTTTAGGGAACTGACTTCATGGAATCTTTCCAAACCTTTTAATTTGTTTTTTAAATATATTGCAAGTAGATTTTAGCTTCATTATGGTATACTTAATATATAAAAAATTGCAAATATTTAATTTATACATTTTGATGAGTTTGGGCATATACATACACCCATGATACCATTACCACAATAATTTAACTTTCATAGAATCTATAATGTTCCCTGTGCATTCATATGTCATCAGTTAATATAATATTTAATTATATCATGGAATTAGAACAACAAATACAACTGGAATGAATAAGTTTGTGAACAAACACAACTGAACCTTGATCAGCAAACCACCTAAATGGTAGTAAGTAGTAGTAAGGAGACAGCCTACTACCTGGGGCATCCATTGGTACATTTTACAGATGCAATGGATAGGATGAGTTGATGTGGCAATTGAATTAAGTGGAAGTAAGATAAGAAATCAAGAGGAAGGGATATTTGCATGCCTTTCCCATAATGTAGCACATTTAATCAAATGGGTCCCTTAGATGTGAGAAGGATGTCTACTTTAAAAAGTTAAGAGGGGCCGGCCGAGTGGCGCAGTGATTAAGCGTTGGCTTGGGAAGCCAACAGCCCCAGTTTGGGTCCCACATAGGAGGGCCAGTGAGACTGCCCTCAGAGGATTTTCTGAGAAGCTACTGTGGAAAACTGCAGCTTCTTATATAGGGTACCTATTATCAACTAGGCTGCTCCTTTGTTTTGACCTTTTCATTTCCTCCCATAAGCTTCCAATAAAATGCAAAGCAAGTGAAAATACTAAAAGATAAAACATTAAATATTAAAATGCTCACATAGTAAATATTTCACTGAAGGTCAACTTAAGCTAGACTTCTAAAATGAAAGCAATGAAAACTTCAAGATAAATAGAGTCAGAGACTGCATGCAGTTTGACCTGTCTAACCTCAAGGTGCTTGAAAGATGGCTTCAGAAAATAAAGTTAAGAACAGATGCATCCCAGGCAGAAGACCTCAAGTGCAGACTCAGGTTTACCAAAAAGGATCCAGGCGAGAGGCTGATAAATAACAGACTGTTTTGAATCATAAAATATTTGAACTACCTATTATGTATGTTTGGGATATAATGACAGGAAAAATAGATATGATCTGTGCCTTCTGATCTTTACAACCTAGAGAAAAGAGAAGACAATTTGAAATGGGTAGGTGAAAAGCAGTGGTCAACCTTAGAACAAATGCCAAACTGGCTTCCTTATAACCAAACTTGAATGTCTAGTATGGATAATTGATATGCAGAGTATTTTCTTTTTTTTTGAGGACAGTATCACTGGCCCTCACATGGGGGACCTGAACCGGGGCCACTGGTATCGCAAGCCAGCGCTTAACCACCGCGCCACTCGGCCGGCCCAATATGCAGAGTATTTTTAAAGAATTATCTATGATCATCTTGAGGGAAGATTAAAGGCCAAAAATGAGCATTTTAATTCTAGATGCCTAACTCTAGAAGTTGAATTCTCCAGAACTAATGGGTCTTATCTCAAGGACTCCAGACCTCTGAGTCCTCCTCTGTAGTAAAAATGTCCCTGCGCTGCATATATATATAAAACAAAAAGCCTTATGAAACTATATGCTTACCCTCAGTAATACAGAGAACAATTAAAATCCTGTCTTCAATTAGAAATTCTCAATTAGTGATCCATTTCAATCAGAAACTCTGGCATTGATGGTTTTTATTAATAACAAATAGAAAGATAAGCTCATTTTTGCTTACTAAATACAATTTGGGGGTAAATACTGCCATATAACATATGATTTAAAAATTAAATAATAAAAATGATTGGGAACACTATAGTAGAATAAGTGTATCTTTACTCAGAATTAATCTATAAAACCATTTTTTTAAAAATTTACCTCAATGGTAGACTTCTAAAGAATATCTTGTGTGCCCAATTAATTTTACTTTTAACAGCTGAAAACACTTGGCCCTTGAGTCTGTTAAACATAACAAACCAGCTCAGGAATGAGGCCTCAGATATTAATTAATGGTGATACCCTCTATAGAAAAGATAAAAAAGAACAAGGGTGGGCTGGCCAAATGGCTCAGTTGGTTAAGAGCTCCCTCAAGAGTGTGAGCTGAGCTCGGAGCAACAGCAGTTCAATGCCCAGCCCTAGCTGAGTTGTCGTTGAGCTGCCAACAGGTAGCAGGATGGCTCAGCTAAAAAAAATAAGAAGAACAAGGGAAAAGAGAGGAAGAAGAGGAGGAAGAAATAGAACTTTCTGTTCTCTGTCTGGAATGATCTTTCTTTCCTCCCTATCATGGATTGTTTCTTCTTATCTTTCAGGTGTTCACCTAAATTCTATGTCCGTTCAGAGACCTTCCCTGCTCAGACTATCTAAATTTACTTGCCCCTCCCTACCCACCCTTGTACTTTCTCCATGTAACTTTATTTACTTGGTGGCTCTTATCACAGCCTGCAATTATGTCATTGACTGATTTTGTATAGTATCTGTTTTGTTCTCACTAGAGAGTAAGCCCTGTGAGAACATCATGGGTCTTATTCCCTTTTCTAATACCTAATGGACACTCAATAAATGTTTACTGAATAAATAAATAAGAACCAAAATCTCTGTTTGGAGGTCTACTGCTACTCTGCCAAACACTGTCCACTTATGCATCATCTTTACAAGAGCTCTGCTAAGTAGGTGTTAACTACCTTGATTTTTTTTTTTCAAAAAAAGGTAACTGAGGCTTAGAGCGTTTAAAAATGGCTTTGTCAATACCAGTTAATGATGGGCCAGTGATGCAAATATCTTTATGTGTCCTCTAAAGTCTATGTTTAAATATAGCCTTCCAGCTGAGAATCTCAAGGTGCAATTACCTCATCCGTACTGTACGTCTGTGTGACAAGAAAAAGCAATTTCCCATAATGAATTGTTCCTCATCTGCTCTGGCATTTTCCATGCTGAATTATATTAGGTCCTGTTACCTGAATGCCCCTTCCTTCAGTCGGAGTTCCTCAAGGGCAATGAATTATTCTCTGTACGCAAGAGCTTTCACAATGTTCAACCGCATGTTTGTGAATGAAATAAACGGATTGAGGATCAAGGTCACGTTAGCTTTTCAAAGTAAAAAAAACAAAACAAAAAACAAAAAATCAGGCTCTTTCTAACTGAAGAACTCTGGGAGAGATAGTGGTTTTATACAGTACAATATATATTCAGTGACATATCGACTTCTAGATTATCATGCAACTTTAGTGAATTTATTATCAAAACTTTTCAATTGATGAATAAGAAATTTGAGTAAAAGAAAAGGTAGGGGATTCGCCCACAGCCAAAGTCACAGAGCACTTTTATATTAAGCAATGAGCCTATTAATTCTTGACTAATAGTCACATAGTAAGTAAGGACCTCAGGTCAAAACTAAGGACTTTATTATTTAATTATTGCCACTTAAAAGCTTTATTTAAATATCATTTACATTTAAATATTACGATGGCAGCTTTGGGAGAAGACGTATATGTGAACCCAGCTTTATTTTTCAGACCTCCATTTAAATTTAATAAGAAATGGAAATTAAAAAAAAAAAATTAACCACAGGAATTAGGGAAGGGTGTCATCCAAATGCTACCAACTTTAAAGGAATTCTGCCTGTTTTCAGGCATTTAAAGCCAAGGTCATGCTCTAGGGAGAGATCCAATGCACTTCTATTTCTTTTTTTGTCTCTGAGTAAATAGTATTTGAAAGCAAGAGTGATAGAAGGCCACAGGGCCTATGTAGCAGCTATGACATACAGAAAACCAGAGCCCTGTCTCTGAGGTGACAGTAACACAGACTAGGAGGTTGGACAGAGGTTACACTTGATCTGGAGCCTAGAGAAATCTGAAGGTGCTTTAGAGCTGCATGAAGTAACAGCACAGAAACAGGCATGTTTGCACATCTTAGTAGGGCTACCCCAGGCCCACACCCACCTCCTCTCCCCTGAAGCTTCTAATGCTAAACGAATATTACAGTGTATATATATCAGCCAGCTCTCTGGGTTACAGTTAAATCAGAGGAAGAATTCTAATTTCAAACAGTTATTCAGTGAAGGAAATCCAGGAGATTATGTTCAGGGTCAAACACTATGCCTAGATACAGGAGCACATGACTTTGAGTAGGAATTTTTCATGATTGCATTCTTCATATCAAAAAAATTGGAATCAGCCTGATGTCCACCAGCAACATATTTTTAAATAAATTATGACTCATCTATACAATGTAATTTAATACAGTCATTAAAAATAATTTTAGAATAATCAACAAAATGGGAAAATGTTGATGCTATGTTTTAAATTTTTAAATCTGGTGAAAAAAGTACTGTTTGCACAATGACCGTAAGTTTTGTTGGTTTTTGTTTGTGTTTTATGCATGTGTGAAGATGTATCTATAGCCATAAATTTAAAACTAGAGCGAGTAACACTAAAATTCAATTGTGTGTCACATCACCCCTCGGCTTAAAAAACTTGAATAGCTTCTTGTTTCACTTAGAAAAAGTTTGACCCTCCCAACACGCAAGTAGGCCTTGGGCCTTCCTTGGCAAGTCCTTTGCTTACATCAGCAGCCCCATCGGGCATTGCTCTCCCCCACTATTCTCTAAGCTTTGGAAATGTTTTTCAGTGCCCCAAATAGGCCTCGATCTTTGCCACTCAGGTTGCATTGAATGGTCTCTCAGTGCAGCCTCCTTTTATAAAGCCACTCACATCCTTTCAACACATCCATGTGCATACACACTGCCCCTCACCTTGTGAATCGCTACTCATATTCAGAGTTCAGGTCAAATCATTACATAGTCAAAGAAGCATTCCTTGATAACTACACCAGCTCCCTCTGATAGCCCCCCATCTTATTCACACTTCTCACATGTGAATAGTATTCACTTGTTGAAAGTATGACACTCAGTGGTTTATAAATAGTTTACCTGCTGTTTCCTTATATGTAACACAGCTTCTTGAATATTGTAAGTACTCAAAATATATTTAAATGAATAATGTAGCTGATATCTATTAGGTGCTTACTTGTTTTAAGTAACTTGTCTGTATTAACTCATTTAATCTTTACACAACTCAAGAAGTAGCTTCCAACCCTTGTTTTAAACATTATGAGGCCATGGCATTGACATATTGAACAACTTACTCAAGACTATATATCACAAGTATGTAGCAGAACAGGGATTCATACCTGGGCAGTTGGGTTCAAGAACCTGTGTTCTTGACTACTACTAATAATAGCCAGTAATTACATAACATATACAATGAGCCAGATACTCTTCTAAATGTTTTACACGTATTGATTCCTTTAAGCCTCATAACAAACCCAGGAGGTCAGCACTATTACTATCTGTACTTTATAGACAAGAAAACTGGAGCTCATAGAAGTTAAAGCTACTTACCCGGGTTGTGTGATTATTAAGTGGCCAAACAAGCATCTGAACCCTGATGTTCTTTCTGCTGTGAATACTCTATCTTCTTTTTAATACAGTTGCAAAGAGAGGGAGGGAGCTATCTCTAGGTTTAGGGATTATGAATTTCTTTTTCTTTTATTGTCCAAAATCTATGGGACAAATGCATTTTTTATAATGAGGAAACGTTATTTTTTAAAAGGTGTAATTTAAAATAAGTAACCCTTAGGGGCCGGCCGAGTGGCGCTGTGGTTAAGCACTGGCTTGGGAAGCCAGCATCCCCGGTTCGGTCCCACATGTGAGGGCCAGTGACACTGCCCTCAAAAAAAAAAAAAAAAAAAAAAAAGATAAAATAAGTAACCCTTGGTGCAAAAATATTCACAAAGTCATAAAGCTATGGCTTGGAAATTTACCTGAGTGCTTCTCTACTCCAACCTGCTCTCTGATATTTGTGTCCCTTCCACAATATCCTTGCAAGTGGATCAGCCTCCAGTGTTGCTGATAATTAACATGCACCTCAAGTAATTGTGGAGAGTCTGGCTATGAGCTGAGGGATATGGTCTCCTCTGCATTCCAATAGATGACTGTGACCAAAACCAAGTGATTCATTTTAAAAATAATTTCACACTATGCAGATGCTGTGCGATGTTGGAAAAATTAAGCTTCCGCAAAGAAAACTATTTTTTTTAAGTAACACTTCAGACTTGTATAGGTTGCTCTCCAAACCCCTAAACAATTAGGTGGAATAAAATGTCTTAATCACGATAATTAAGATCACTGAAGAGTTTGTATGATGTTTTTCTTTGAAAATGGGGAACAAAAAGGGTTTGTGTTTTAATTTTTAAAACCCCTTCATTGTCCCTTTCCCTATAGAAATGGTCACTCCTTGTCCACTGCCCCCAGAATACCCTGTATGTGTTTCTACAACAGCACTTTAACCATTGTGCTCCTCATTCTTTATGTGCCTGCTCCTCTTTCTTATTCCTATTTTTACTTTGCTTCCCTGGCATCTAACTCATTTTAAGAACATGAGGTTCCAAAAAAAACAAAACACCTTATAATCACTCAAGAAAGAGTTTCTGAACCATAAAGTAATTTTATAATAGCTCAAATTTTTACTTGATTTTTTTTTTTTACCATTAAAATAGGTATATTTGAATAGTTCCTTTTAAAAAACTGTTTCCCCTTCTTAGCACCTTCACTCTTCTGAACTACTTTCTAGTTCCTAATATGCCCAAACTACCCTGGGAAAAAAAATCCATCTATCAGGTCCTTGCCCAGGGCATCTCCAGTTCTTTCCTTTTCCCTTTTCCTCCCATTCTGAATTTAAACCACCAAAGAACAGATCTGGCAAAGAAGGCAGCTTCTCAAAGAGCAGAGGAGGGGAGGAGACTGAGTGGGCCAACCCAGAGTCTCCTTTCAAGTGCAAAAGAAGGGACAAAAGGCCAGCAATCAACATGTATAAGTAGTTTTGTCCTGTGAGGAATATTTGTTCAGAGGAAGGAAGGCAGGAAAGGAATGAGGGAGGGAGGAAGGGAGAGAGGGAGAGAAGAAGGAAAGAAGGAAGGAAGAAAGGAAGGAAGGAAGGAAGGAAGGAAGGAAGGAAGGAAGGAAGGAAGGAAGGAAGGAAGGAAGGCAGGCTGGAAGGCTGGCTGGCTAATATATTTGAAGGGTAACTTTTACCATACCCTAGCCAACTTTTGTGTCAAAAGTTTGACAACTTCCTTCTGCAATTCTTTTTCTTTTCCTATCCCCAAACTCTACCTATTAGTTATTAAATATGGTCGATAGCTACTGTGCTTCTATATCATTGACTTGAAACAGACTCAAAAACTTTAATGAGAGGTCATCATGGAACTATTTTAAGACTAATTCTAAGTGGAGAATAAAGGTCATAATACTACTGTAGCAGCTAAAGCACTTTTGCTGACATTATCTAATTTCCACAGAACTCTAGAGACATGGGCAATTATTTTGATTATGCTTCTATAGATAAGGTGCTTTAGGCATAGAGAGTAGAATAATGGAGATTAATCATTGCTTGCACTAAAAATAGACTTATATCAACTAATATTCAGGGGAAACCTAATTGGAGGATACAACTTGGCCTTCACAAAAGGATCTTTTATCATTCTTCTCTTTTTTAATACAGAAAACCCCAAAGACTTAGATATTTTCATTAGTAAGTAAATGAAATTGAACTGTTTAAACCACACATCCTAAGAATTATTAGGGATACCCCCCCAAAAAAAAAAACCAATGTGCTATCTCTGAACACAAACAGCTGATAGCCAACATTCATGACAGCTTTATTTAAAAGAAATCATGTATAATAAAAAAGAGAAGTTTATTTTTATTGAAGAGGAAAAAACCTTCAAATTGTTGATTATTCCAAATTATTGGAAGATTCTTTCTATTACTCATAATGTTATTTACAAATATTGCTTCGCATATTTCATTTTATTTTAAAACTTGGTATCTCAACCACATACTCTTATTGCACTTCCCACTAGAATGCATTCTGGAAGTGTGTAAAGCTTTTACTTAAAATTCACCTAGAAGAGCCAGCCGAGTGGCTCAGTTGGTTAAGAGCTCGCTCAAGAGTGTGAGCTGAGCTCTGAGCAACAGCAGTTCGATCCCAGCCTGAGCTGAGCTGCCGCTGAGCTGCCAACAGATAGCGGGATGGCTCAGCTAAAATATAAATAAAATAAAAATAAATAAATAAACAAATAAATAAATAAATAAATACAATTCATCTAAAGCATTTTCTCTTGAAATCACACTTCAGAATTTGTTACTCCCCCATTTTGCGTCAGGTATTCACCCTAGTTACTTTTCACTAGAATTTCTGCCCTGCTGACTCATTCTGGAAGCACTAACCAGTTTAAACTTGAATGAAGAAATTATTAAGCTGTTAATCCTTTACTTGGAAGGTGGAAGCATAGGATGGCATGGATAAGAGAAAAGGGAAGTAAAGCAAGGAAACGTAGGATGGATGTAATATGATGCTATCTGTTATACACATGCTTACCCCTCACAAGAACCTGCAAAAAGACACAACCAATCATTCAACAGGCATTTCCACTCAACATTCAGGATTTCTTTAGAGGATTTTAAAGAGGAGTCTTGGAGTAGCCTACATGATAAAGAAAGGAGGGGAATTTTGCCTAGTTCTGTCCTGTGTCACATTTCACTTTGGTCTTACTATGGAGAGCTAGCTGCCCTGTACTTTCAGGCTCCACTATCTAGTCCGAGTCATCTCAGGGAGCCAGAAACACTGCCCCATAGTGTGGCACTTTATCCAAGTCTTCTGCCTGACTTACTTCACTTAGTATAATAATCTCAACATCCATCTATGTTGTAACAAATGGCAGTATTTCATCTTTTCTTATGGCCAAGTAATATTCTATTGTATATGTGTATGACATCTTCTTTATCCAATCATCTATCAAAGGACACTTTGGTTGTTTCATGTCTTGGCTACTGTGAATCATATGACTTCACTCATATGTGGGATATAAAACTGAAAACAACAAAGGAACAAGACAAACAAACAAGTAAAAAAGTAGACACAGATTTTAGTGGTTACAGGAGGGTAAGACGGGAAGGGTGTGATGGAAGAGGGAAAAAGGGGTCAAATATATGGTGATGGAAGGAGAACTGACTCTGGTTGGTAAACACACGATGTGATACATAGATGATCTATTACAGAATTGTACACTTGAAACCTATGTAATTTTACTAACCGATGTTACCCCAATACATTTAATAAAGATAAAAATTGCAGAGGCGATCTAGTGTGGGTGGAGTGCTGATCAAGAGAGGAAGGAGGAAAGAGGCAGTGTGAAGAATACAATGTTATTATAGTAATACAGACACTAGGGCATAATTATGTCCTATATTCCTACTTGCTGAAGACACCACAACTCTTGAGCAAAAAACACTCTGGCCTTCCTTAGCTAGGCAATCAATTTTTAAGGATCAAACAGGGACCAAACAAGAAGTACTGGAATTCAGCTCCTGACCCATAGCTAAGCCAGAGTTATAAACCTGAGAAAGCCTGAAATAGAAACAGTCAGAAGTTGAGTACAAAGTCCTTAGAGAGTCCTGAAAGCTGAAACTGAGAAAACCTGAAACAAACACCAAAGGGGTCACAAGTGGATTAAAAATTGGTTGATGGAGCCCAAGACTAAAAGCAGAAAGAAACCCAAGTGCAGCCATAGCAGAACAGAAATAAAGTAAGCAGAATCCCATGCAATTGCTTTTAAAGTGCCAAAAAAAAAAAAAAAGAAGGGACTTAGCCTTCATATGCTATTCAGTGTGTGGCACATGGCTGGGCAGGTCTCTCTTGAAATCATGGCATCGTCGCAAACAAAGGAAATATATGGCAACATAAGGTTTATCAAAACTTCTGGAAATAAGCATTCTGTAACCTAACTGCCCCTTGGTCATGCCAGTGTGACAACTAGAATGAAGCCACATTTTCATTAATAAACACACTATTCAATTAATAAAACTTCGTATCGAGGGTCTGTATGATTAAAGAACGGCTTAGAGCCTCATTATGTAGTGCTTATTTAAGTAGTAATTGCCCCTGCCTTCATGGATTTTGTAGTCTGCAGGGAGATACAGATCATGAACAAATACGTATTTATAATTGTGAAATGCTGTGAATTAAATGAACAAGGTGCTGTGAGAAAGGAAAACAGGGAAGACAAGTGAAAAATGCATTTAAACACTGTTTTCAGGGAGGACCAATTTAAGAAGTAGCCAATTAAGCTGAGATCTGAAGCGTGAGACCTGAAACTGAGCTAGTGAAAGAACCTCTTGCACAGAGATGACAGTGTGGCCAAGTCCCCATGATATCTGGAGAGATTGGCTTGATCAGAAATGGAAAGAAGCCTGGGTGGCTGTAACATAATAATTGAGTACCTTGAGGTGAAAATGGAGAGGGCCTTGTAGGCTTTTTTATTTTTAAAGGAATATATTTGACATATCACATTGTGTAAATTTAAGGTATACAACATGTTAATTTGATACTGTAATGAAAATTAGCACCTCTATCATAGTACACAGTTATCCTTTCTTTTTAGTGGTGGGAATAATTAAGTTCCAGTCTTTAAGATTTGAATTTTACTTTAACTCCAGTGTGATGCCATTAATAGGTTCAATTATTGAAATTGTAATGACTTAAAGCCCCCATCCTGTCTAAGTGCAGGAAGTCCTCTCTTAACAGGTTGCCCAAATATGACCAAGGATCCCTGGAGGACAATTAAATGCTCCACAGATCTGTGCTGTTGTCACCTGCTGCCTTGTCCCCCTGTGTTGCTGCAGATCCCTAAGGGCTGGGATTACCATCTCCCTTCAGTGTCTACAATTCTCCCCTATACCGCCTTGCCCCAAGCATGAAAAGCACTGCTAAAACAAGCTACAATTTTAATAGGACTTTACTGAAAATTTCGGGTAAATGAAAGAAAAGTAGAACCCAGAGAGTAACTTATTACCACTACTAGATATATCTCTTTTTAGAGCTCATAGGATCAGACCTATCCTTGGGTTTGGACAGGCCCACACTGGCCCAGATCATCCTGGATACAGAGAGGCTGGGCTACCTTCATTCTACCCTACCCTTATCCTTGCTTCTTATTCCTATCCCGGAATTAGTCTCTTCCAAGGATGTTTGGTAACACAAATGAAGTACCTTCAAAGGAAAAGTTAATCCCCAAGATCTTCTCACCCATGTAGGTGATGGTCACCCCTGTTATCTTGAGCTACACTAGAACCCAACAATCCCACATCTGTAAAGGCTATACTCCCAGAGTGTTTCTGTTATTACCATGCCAGTCCAGTTTGAGCTTATCCAAACTAAGCCTCCTTCTTTTCTATCATTCAAAGATCAGGCTTGCAGGACCTCTGTCTATATGATAAAGTAGCAAGGTTTATGCATAGTTCATTCCATATCCATATTTAAAATAGACATAATTCCCTCAAAGATATTGCCACAGCTGTGCAGTCCTGTTTATCACATAGACCATCTTGAGTATGACCACAGAGCAGTTCACTTCCTTCAGATCATAGTGCCTCAACAAAATCTTCAAGTCTGGAGTGTCTCCATTTTACTTTTGCATAACAAAAAACTTGCTCTGGTTCCCTCAAAACAAAGGCATAACCTGCACAAAAGTTAAGTGCAAGTCTCTTGAAAATATACATGTAGTTTTTTCCTCTTAAGATTAAAACAAATGTAAAAACAAAACCCTCTTGCCTTTGACTTCTCACCAAGAATGTAAGCTTGTTTACTACAGGAGCCACTGTAGTAAAATCGCTCTCTTCTAACTTCTCCTACTACTGCTTTTTGCAGACCGTTGTTGCTTTGATTCAAGTTCTTACACTTCAACCACCCAAGGGAACTATTTTTGCCCCTGAAGAAGGGCTGTCCTATCCTAGCAGTTCCCTTGTATGGCCCTCCCCGTCTGCTTCTACAATAAGATCTAGTTCCTGGGATCCCAGCCTAGTTTGGAATTCTGTTCACCCATCGCCCCAGCCTCTAGGATCACCTGAAAGATAAACTGGAGCTGTTACTCCCAAACAGTTGAGGATTTCAAGAGCTCCCCCTTTGAACTGATGATGCTCTAATGCACACACAACAGCATCTCTGAAGCCAACACAACTCAGCTTTACCCCTGCTTGGGTTCAGTGGATTCTAGAGGACCTGCAAACTTCATTAATCATGAGACAAGAATGTGTTCTCAGCTTTCAATGTCATGTACCCTAGTCTCCAGTTGTACCCCCAATCTCCCCCCACCCACTCTAACCTTTGCCCAGTGGCCATTCACAGAGAGTTTTACTCCAGAACTGCCTTTTTCCACAGCTATTCTAATAGTGCCCTCCAGTGGCAGGTGATTCAAGCACAATTAAAGAAGCTTGATTGAGACCTTAATCAGACCTTAAAGGGTCAGCTTATTTCAATATCTACCCAGTACATAGGGACTCCCCACGACATGTTTGCCTCTGACTTGGGTACTTTCTAGTTCTCTGTCTTGCACAGATATATGGGTCCATGAAATAAGAGTCAGACAGCCAAGGACTAGTCAGGCTTTTTCTTCCACCTGGGAAGTCCACTGATAAAAGACCAATCTGTCTGCCTTATAGTACTAAGTAAACTGTATCAACAACATGACCCCCATCAGCCACAGACATTGAGAAGCGAGAAAGGCCTATAGCATCATGTGTCATATAGACATGGCTTCCCACAGAGAATCTGAAATAAAACAGTCTAGTTATGGAAACACCTAAACATGAGCTTCTTACTACCCCTTCCTTTGTTATTTAACCCCTTTGAAGATAAAAACAAAAAGACCATGGTCACACTTTCTAGGATAAGTTCTATTAACTGTTTAGAGTGGGGAAAACAGGCTGCATAGAGGGGACAGCCAGGATGTTCAGCTCTCAGACTCTGCAGAGGAACGTGCTACACCCTCATCGCCATGCCAGGAAGCTTAGTGAAAGGACATCCCTTTCTTCTGATGTAGAATAGCAGGGATGTGCTTTCATCTGAGAATAATTACAGACTCAGGTGTGGTGGACAGCTTTATGGATCAAGCATTTATAATTTATGTGCAGTTTCCCACAAAACCCATAAGGGCAAATATTGCCAGTGGCCCAATTTGTATTCCCCATCCCATTTGCCACTTCTATGCCATGAATTCCAGACAAATACGCCATCCACGGTGAAGGTGCATCAGAGAAGGAAGTAGAAAGCTGCTTGGGTGGCTGCGATACATAGTCAGATTTGGGAAGCAATGCACAATGCCCTCAAATACTTTCCCAATGCTGAGAATCCCATGATGTTTATGTGTTATAACATACTGTCTATAATCGAGATTTGGATTATTTCTAATTTTTCAATATAAAAAAGCCCTACAATTCAGTGAATGACTTCAACTTTAATTTTTCCTTTTGTGTAAATTCTTGGTCAAAGAACATGGACAATTTTTTATTCTTTTAGGATACTATTTAATTGTTTTGTAGGAAGACTAAATCCTCTAACAGTGCCACCCACCATGAACATACTGCCTAAAGTCCCATCAGCATTGGACTTTATCATGATCATTACCTTATGTTAGTATAATAGATATATAACAATATGTCAAGCTCTTTTAATCACCTTGCTATGACAGCCCTGTAAGCGTCTATGATGGAAGCCTTCTGGATATCCTCAGATATAAACATGTAGGCAAAATACCTCAAGCTAAATACCACCTGGCCCAACAGATATATTAATATAGTCTTGTGATAGATAGAGGTTATTCTTTTCTTAGAGAAAGCTATTTGATGATATATGTAATGAATTGAAAAAAATATCTAAAGGGATTTGAGTATATTGGGAATTTCCTTTTGTCAACATTCTTTATTACTATGATAGCAAATTAGGCAAAATCAAACACATTGGTTATCTTCCAAATTTTGTGATCTCTGATGACTACCTTGAGGGGTTTTAATTAGTGCAAGTTAAGGCAGTTTTTAGAGAGCCGAGTAGGTTTAATAAATCTATGTAAAGCTATTTTTTATGAGTCCACTAATGCAAACAATAAATGAGACCAAGTTAGAGTTATAACATATGAAAATCTGTAGTGACCTTTGACTGCCACTAAAATCTGAAGGGAACATAGGAGTGCAGTCCCAGGTTCTTTTCATAAAATTATGAAAAAGTCCAGGGTCACATACCCATGGCTATAAATCTTAGGTAACAGACTGGGGCGGACCTGAAATAATCCCTAAGACTGCAAACCCATTTCTTATTCTCTCTCCTATTCTGTTATTATTGCAAAGAAGGTAGAATAAGAACTGATTAAACAAATACCCCCAAAGTTTGCATATAAATAAATTTCAATGCAATCCCACAAATATGTCCTTGATCTATTCTCTCCAAAGTTTTATTTATAAACAAACTAGAAAGTACACTCAGAAATGTGAGTGGGACAAAGCTTGGAAGGATAGCAGATATATTGAATGACAGATTACAGATCCAAATCTGGAAAATAAATGGGAAAAAATGAGGCCAGAGGTTGGGCATCTAGTGCAGGAGTGGGTGGGGAAGTGGTATATGCCATGAACACTGGGGTGAAGAGTCCCAAGATAGCTTACTGTTGCATGCTAGCCATAGGGCACAGGCTCCTGTTTACTGATTTCAAATCATGGAACTGAGCTAAAGCAAGTTCGCCCTTAACAGTCCTTTCTCCTGGCCTTCTGTCAGGTACTTAGGGAGCATCACAAACTATTTTCTGTCTCCCTGAAGTCGAACAGTATCTCTTCTTAATGGACAAGTATGTAGTAAAGAATTTGGCTTTGCCCACAGAGAGAGATGGTTTTTCCCCTTGACTTCTGGAAGGAAATTTATGTGATACTTTATAGGAATGTCTTTGTTTAGGTGGGGGTCAGCCACACTGGATTTTCAGATGTGGCCAGCTATACCCAATAGTCTTAAAGTGGGGGCTGGTTATGCCAGAAAGACCAACCATGTGATTTAAGGTGGGGGTTTTGGGTCATTCAGTATAAATTGACCTGCAGACTGAGCTCAACCATGTGAGCAATCCATCAGTCATGCCTACATTATGACACCCAAATAAAAACCCTGAACTAAAGCTCAAGTGAGCTTTCCCAGTTTACAATACTTTCTGCAGATTGTCACACATTCAAGCCAAAAGGATAATTCTCCCTAACTTCATGGGAGAGAACAATGCAAACTTCACCTGGAGCCCTCCCAGACTCTGCCCTATGTGTCTCGTCCTTTAGCTGATTTCCCCTCACTGCTCAAATTTACTGGCTTATAATTGACAGATGACATTGTGTACATTTAAAGGGTACAGCATGATGATTTGATATATGTATGTAGTATTGCAAAATATTCACCACAGTAAGGTTAGTCAACACATCCATCACCTCACGTCCCTGTAGTTTTTCTTTGGCTGTTTTTTATGTGTATAGTTCCCCTGTAATAAACCTTAACTGGGATTATAATAGACTTCAGTAAGCTCCATGAGTCCTTCTAGAAAGATTTCTAACCAAATGGTGGTTTCAGGAACCCTCTAAACTTGTAGTTGGTGTCATAAGTGAGGGCAGCCTTAGGGACTGTGCCCTCCAACCTAGCATTCTGGCTAACTCTGGGTAGTAGTAACGTATCTGCTGTGGAGTATGGAACATCAGCTGTGTGTCTGTCCAAAGTGCTTACTTAACGTGCCATCAACTTACCCTGCCTTAGGCAAAATCCAAGCTCACTGAACTAATATGAGGACAACCTTCTTAATCTGAGAGGAAACTTAAGCATTTTTGTTTTTACTTTTTTGAAAAGCTGGAAGTTCTTTGTGTTTTCTAACAGTTCATTCAGATCTTCGAGGCTCTTCTGTTTAAGCATTAGAAATAGATACATAAATTCAGGTAAGTCTCATCCTCGGTGCTAATTGCAGGTGGTCAATAATCACTCTCACACTGAAATGTCTGAAAAGTAACTGTATAGTAATAAAACTCAGGTACTCTACTTTCTAGCTGCTGCTCCATTCTCTCAATTTTCTCATCTCCCTGACCTAATGAAATAGTATTTTATCCCTTTCAATCTATGTTCTAGATACCCCAGAGATTGTTCCATCCATTAAATATTCTTCTCTAGGAGATATGCCTCAAGTCAATTTCACCAGCTTTTATAAAACATGGTAAATTGACCTTTTTAAATGAAAAGGCCTTTCATTGCTCAAAAGAATTTTTATGTTTTTTAGTATATGGGCGTGGTGGTATTTAATTATTTTTATTCATGTAAAAGGACCACCATTCATATTAATCAGCTTAGACTACTGCTGCAATCAATACTACTGTGAAGAAGGAAGGGGGGAAAGTGGAGGAAGAAGCCAAAATCTCAGAGTTATTTCTAGCTCATGTTTCATGTCTACTTTAGGATGGCTAGAGCCCTGCTTTATATCGTCTTTGGGTACAGATTAAAAGAACACCATACCCAATTTAGGACTGCCAGCTTCCATGGTCTTGGCTTGATCCCAGTTTTTCATCTTGAAGCCTGTAAAGAGAAGATTAGGCCACAGATATGCATGTGTACACAGGGAAGGTCAGGTGAAGGCAGGAAAAGATAGCCATTTACAAGCTAAAGAGAAGAGACCTCAACAACAATAATAAAATAAATAAGCCCTACCTTAGTCTCAGACTTCTAGCCTTCAGAACTGTGAGAAAATAATTTTTTGTTATGTAAGCCATCCAGCCTATGGTACTTTGTTATGACAGCCTTATCAAACTAATACATTTGGCAAGAGATCATTCCACAATACAGAGCGTGCCAAAAAAACGTACACACATTTTAAGAAAGGAAAAAAACACTGATGGTAACCACTTTGAGCACCTCTTGTAATTGCATAAGTCAAATATGAATTGTATGCATCTTTTGTTATCGGTATATATTGACCATTACAATTTTAATACAATTTTCTTTTCTTAAAATGTGTGTATATATATATATATTTTTTTTTTTTTTGAGGGCGGTGTCACTGGCCCTCCTATGTGGGACCCAAACAGGGGCCGCTGGCTTCCCAAGCCAGCGCTTAACCACCACACCACTTGGCCGGCCCGTGTATGTCTTTTTTTGGCACCCTCAGTATATAACACATGCCCTCAGTGCAGCTAAATCATGAGTGATTTATTTTCTAGCTAAATGATTTCTCTTTTTTTTTTTTTACAATAATCATGTGCTTCTGTTATAATTATAAAAAGTCATAAAATAGTGTATGGAACCATTCAGGGGATTAAATCTGAAAATCCTAACAACTAAGAAGCCATGGTGAAAAATGTCCATTTTCTTCTTCTAAAAGATGCTTGAAGTTTAGGAGCAAACATGGTAATTTTAAAAAGACAACTTAAAAAAAGAAAATAGTTAAGTATCCTTTTGAAATCTTTCTATAAATATTCAAGAGGAAGCCTGCCAACTAAATTGCTGACATTGCCATTTCAAAGACGAAGGCAACACACACAGGAAAGACTCAGTGGAACTATAAACAAACTGTTCATTAAAGATGTCTATGTAAATTATAAGACAAAAGGTAATATTCAATATAAAATGCTCCTATTTTTAAAGAAAACTTCACAAAATGAGTTTTAAGTTGGCAGTGATAACCAGCAATGTTTTTGTTAGGAGCTTCACACAGCTTTCTTTTATTCTTAATTACTTTTGTAACTACCAACACTTACTCAATTAGATATGTTAATAGTCCCTGAATTTCTGTACACCTGTTTTCTCCAGCTGTCTGTAAGGCTGGTTCTCCGACATCTGCATGGAATTGATAGTTGCATTTTCTACCATTAAAATCACAAGAAAAGAAGTCCTAGAATGAGTATGGGATAAAGGAGCTTAAAATGAAGACCAACAATTAAGTGTGAATATTCTTACAATGAAATCAGTCCTATAAGGATAAATTCTGGGATACACTTAAAAATTACCAGAAGGTCCCCTATGCTTTCATAAATTTAAAGAAGGGTCCCTTTTCTTATCAGCCCTCTGGTACTTGGTTACATTACAACCATATGCATATGTAAGGTCCAGATTGTAGAGTAGTTTTGGCTATGAAACTTAGAGCGAAAATTAAATACTTAAAAATTGAGTCATTTATAATAAACTAAGTTATCTATTTGAAAATGCTTTCTAGAATGTGCCTTCCCCCATATTTTTAATTAGAAAAATACTTACTGTACATCTATAATGCACAGTAATTTAAGGCATAGGGTCTTTAGAGAAGTAATTAAAATAAAGTCCTAATCCAATATGACTGGTGTCTTTATCAGAAGAGATTAGGACACAGACATTCATATCTACAGAGAGAGGGACATATGAAGATACAGGAAAAGTTTCCTAAATTCCAGGAGTCCAGCAGCAAGGGCAGTGCCCCTGATCTCATGGAGCTTAAAAAAAGAGCAGGAAGGATTAATAAATCCAGATTAGTTAAGTGCTATAAGGATGGCACTATAAGGTAAAATTACAGGGAGTAACTGATTCATATAGGGGAATGCTATTTTCATAGGGGTCTTTTCAAAGAGATAATATTAAAATGAGATAAAATATCTAACTTCTATAACTAAGACAGATTAAGGAAATAGTTCTTTTACCCAGTGTTGGAAACAGTAGTGGATAATGGGCATTATACATTGAAGCAATTTGTCTGTATTGAGTGAATGTTGGCATAACTTCACACATTTTAAATGTATGTAAATTAACCTACAATTATACTTGTAGGATTTTATCTGAGGTGTTTGTTCCAACATTTTATTCTAAGGTTACTCATTGTGCAATTGTTTATAGTATTTAGGGAAGATATTTGGGGAAAATTGAATTCTGACTACAGAACACTCATTCAACGCATAAAATACAGCACATCAACAAAATACAATATTGTGTGTCTATTAAAATGATGCTCTGTTGTTTCTGATGCAAGAGGACAAATTTTCTACTGTCTCTTTGGACTCTTTCATGATAGTCAGGGAATGTTCAAAAGGTATAGACCTACAGCAAATAGGAAAAGAGAATAGCCAGCAATAAACAATGGGAGGTAAATGGAAGAATCTTGGTAGATGAGGCATATCAAAGGAAGCCACAGTCTGGAACTAATGTTGTATGAGTATCAGCAAAGGAAGAAGTTGATACACCCAGCAAGTATAAGTAAAAGGCAAATATGGCAAAAGGAAGAAATAGTAAAAAAAAAAAAAAAGGGCCGGCTGAGTGGCACATTGGTTAAGCGCTGGTTTTGGGATGCCAGTGGCCCCGGTTCGGATCCCACATGAGGGCCAGTGACACTGCCCTCTACAGCTAACAACAGCTCCACCTGGAGCTGGGCTGTGCGAGCCCCGGTGATGGTGTGGGCTGCAGCCCCTGCTGCAGTGGGCTGCCATAGGCTACAGTGAGTGGCCCGCAGCCAGTGTGAGCGGCTGGCAGCCAACATGAGCTGCCAATAGCCGCGGTGAGCGACATCCAGGGGTCAGCGACCGATCTGCCTCATCCGGGAAGAGCAATGACGATACCAACCGTGAAGCAACATCCTCCGCAACTAAAACTGAAGAGCAAGAAGACGGCAACTTGTCTGTTCCCCTTCCCCGATTCCCCAACGCTGTTCCCCTCCACCAATTCCCCAATAAAATCTTTAAAAAAAAAAAAAAAGGGCTAAAAATGGACAGTAGATGAAGTCTATATAAAGAAATTTGTGAAACAATTTATCCTCCTCCCTTGCCTACCTCTAGTGGCCTGAAGCTAATGCTCAACTCCAAACAACCATCTAGAAAGAACTAAGGCAGCTAAGGCTGGGTGTGGTGCCATAGGATAAAGACACCTTCATTCTATTGTGTGCTAACCTAATAGCCAGCTTCTGCCCCTGACTCCAAAGGAAGCCTGGCAGTCAGTCAACCTTGACTGCCAGCATAGATCATGCAGTCAGACTATCACCCAGTTACTCATTTGAGCAAATGAGACTATTGAGGAAAGAGTGACGCATGCAAGAGAAATACCAAGATTTAAAAATAAGCAAAAAAATAGCCTTTGGGCAAAGTAAGAGAAATATGAAGTGACAAAGAAAGACCCTCGGGTCAGAGTGCTCAATAACTTTTAAGAAAATATCACTTGCCTAAAAGAAAACACTGCACTATAAAAGCAGAAACAGATCAAAGGATATAAAGAAAGAACTCTTGAAACTTAAAAATTTGGATTTGGAAAGAGAACTCCTTAAACCTATTCCTACTGCCCTGCTATCCCAGTTGCAATTCAACTATCAACCTCTTGGGTGTAGAAACTGCTAGAGAGTAACTAGGGATTATAAAGAAGTTCTTGGGATGGGCTGGGGTCTGGATGGAGAAAAGAACCTGCAACCTCTCCTCCTCAAAACAGAGATGAGCCAGGGATGGCAGCACACAGCCCAGGGGCATGAAGCATGCCACCTGGCAACCTAGAGAGATGTTGATCCTCCAGGATCCAATGACTGTAGGGAGTGAGATATTTGAAGACACAGAGGAGACACAAGGAAGAAAACCATGGGAAGGAGACGAATTGAAGTTATGCTGCTACAAGCCAAAACCACCAAGGACTGCTGGCAACCCAGAAGCTAGAAGAGGCAAGGAAGTATTCTTCTTTAGAGACTAAAGTATGAGCATGACCTTGCTGACACCTTGATTTTGGAGTTCTAATCTCCAGTATTGTTAGATAATAAATTTCTTTTGTTTTAAGCCACCCAGTTTGTGGCACTTTGTTATAGCAACTCCTGGAAACTAATACAGATGACAAATCCAGAAGGCCTAACATATAAATAGAAGAAGGAAAAAAAAGCAACTAATAGACAAAACTTTGATTTACCTCAGTTTAAGAAAATTTGAGGTTTCAGATTGAAAAGGGTTGCTGAATTGCAGCTTTAACTAGGAAAATCCATGCACCCCAGTATATATATTCTGGTTAAAAAATCCTGGTTACCCTCTTTCAGCATAAGGAAGAAATTTCTAACAAAGAAAAAAGTATTGGACTTCTCACTTGAAAAGCTCGAAGCTAGAATTTGGTGGACTTTTAAGAAAAAAGACTTCAATATAAGAATTTTATACCTAGGTAAGATATCATTCACCTATATGTAAATGCAAGACATGCAGAAAATAAACAATTATATGTTTCACATCTGAAGAAAATAATGGAGAATATATTATAACCAAGCTGCCAATGAGTCAGAATAGAGACTTCAAAATAAAGATAAAAACAAGCGAATACAATAGTGCACAATTGCTCTTATAAAATATGCAGTTAAATCTAAATGAATAATGACAGAGTGGACAATGTTTAAGTGCTAAATAGGTTGTTTGATATAAAATAGCAGCATATGAACCTACTGGTACATTTGTCTTTGTGTACGTGTGTAAGGCCAAACATTTTACATGCAATTTTTGGCTGAAATTGATACAAAGCTAATAACTAGTTAGTCCTTTTTATATATCAACTCCCCACTTATGAATTCATTCTTGGACCTGCCCCTTGATTAATTAAATGTCTACAAAAGATTTTTTGTTTGCTTTTTTCTACCCTTTAAAGGTGCAGGGGTGATAACATTTTATTGCTTTCATATTGAGGAAAAACTCTTCCTGGCGTTGAAATTTTTATTTGCCTTCAAAACATTGTTTCACTCTTTTCTAACATCTTTCATGTCTGAAAACAATAATAAATTCGTTTTCCCTTTTAGGTAATGTGTTTCTGCCCTTCTACATGCTGTGCAGTTTTTTTTAGTCTTTGAAATACAATAACCTTATCAGCAGAAGTCTGCATTAGTTGCTTTTCACTAATTTTGCCTGATACATGGAGAGCCCTGTAGATAAAAATTTACTTTCAACTCAGGAAATTTCTTTTATATTTATATTTCTGCCCCATTCTAGTCTCTTTCATTTTTTTTCCCTTTCTCTAGAAACACAAATTATGGTTATGTCAAATCATCATTACCTATTCATCTTTCTAATCTTTTTATAACTTTCATAAGAATCATCACTTTTCTTTGGTGTTCTAGGTAGTTTTCTCAACTATGTTTTAATGATCCATTTCTTTGCAGATAATGATTATGCTCTTTACTACTTGGAATGCTTTAATAGCATTATTACTTTAACTTAACTTATTTTGTTCCTTAACAAAAATCTCTGTAGCTCATTACTTAAAATAACATTCATGTTCATTTCAGACATCATGTTATCCTTAATATTAGTCCAAAATAGAGAGTACCTAAAGTTTCATTTTGTTTCCCTGGGTAAGTTTTCTTCAAATATATGCTCTTCAACTAAATTTTTTTATAGTGTTGTAGAATACTGTTCACCCTTTTGGTTACTAGGGTGTAAAGGTACTCAGTTTAATATATGGATGATAATGGATAATAAATGCTGCTGTGAATTTCCTTCTTTTTTAAAAGATTTTTATTAAAATGTAACTGACATACAATATTATATTAGTTTCAGGTATACACCATAATTATTCAACATTTATATACTTAAAGAAGTGATCACCATGATAAGTCCAGCAACCATCTGACACTATACCATGCTGTCACAATATTAACTGTATTCCCTATGCTGTAAATTTTATCCCCATGAGTTATTTGTTTTATACCTGGAAATTTGGACCTCTTATTCCCCTTCACCTTCCCCCCTCTTTTTAATTTTTTAATTACAGTTGACATTCAGTATTATTTTATGTTAATTTCAGGTGTACAACATAGTGGTTAGGCATTTATATAATTTAAGAAGTGATCCCTCTGACTAGTCTAGTACCCACCTGGCACTATACATAGCTATTGCCATATCATTGACTATATTCCCTATGCTTTACTTTACATCCCCATGATGATTTTGTAACTGTCAATTTGAACTTCTTAACCCCTTCACCTTTTTCACCCTGTCCTCCAACACCCTCCCATCTATCACCCCAATAAATCTAGTACCCATCTGACACCATACAGTTATTACAATATTATTAACTATATTCCTTATGCTATATCCTACATCCCCATGACTACTTTGTAACAACCAATTTGTACTTCTTAATCCCTTTTTCATCCATTTCCAACCCCCTTCCTATCTGGCAACCACCAAAATGCTCTCTTTATCTGTGAGTTTCTGTTTTGTTTGTTTATTTTTGTTCTTTAGATTCCACATATAAGTGAAATTACATTGCATCTGTCTTTCACTGTCTGACACTCCACTCAGCACAGTCCCCTCCAGGTTCATCCATGTTGCCAGATGGCAAGAACCCATTCCCTTCCTTGGCCGAGCAATATTCCACTGTATATATGTGCCTCCTCTTTATCCATTCATCTATTGACAGACACACTGGCTGCCTCCACATCATGGCCATTTAAACAATGCTGCAATGAACATATGGATGCACAGGGCCCCTCAAAACAGCATTTTGGGTTTCTTCAGATATTATCCAGAAGTGGAATTACTGAGTCTTCTTTGTCACTTGTTGTAGCCTTTGTTTTAAAGCCTATTTTGCCTGGTGCAAATATTGTTGCCACAGCTTTTTTGTTTGTTTTTATTTTCATGAATTATCTTTTTCCCCTCCCTTTGCTTAAGTCTGTGTGTGTCTTTTGATCTGAAGTGAGCCTCTTGTAGACAGCATATGTAAGGGTCTTGTTTTCTTATGTATTCAGCCACCATATTTTTTTTTTTTGAGGGCAGTGTCACTGGCCCTCATATGTGGGACCCGAACCAGGGCCACTGGCTTCCCAAACCAGCACTTAATCACCTGTACCACTCAACCGGCCCTCAGCCACCCTATCTTTTGATTGGAGCATTTAATCCATTTACAGTGAAAGTAATTGTTGATGATATGTAGTTATTGCCACTTTATTATTCATTTCATTTATTCATTCATTCATTCATCTTAAAACGTCCCTCTAAGATTCCTTTCAATACTGGTTTGGTTGTGAAGAACTCCTTTAGCTTTTTCTTGTCTGGGGAGCTCTATCTCTCCTTCAGTTCTAAATGATAGCTTTACTGGGTAGAGTAATCTTGGTTGTAGGTCCTAGCTTTTCATCACTTTGAATATGTCCTGCCAATCCCTTCTGGCCTGCAAGTTTCTGTTGAGGAATCAGCTGACAGTCTTATAGGAGCTTCCTTGTCGGTAACTAACTGCTATTTTCTTGCTGTTTTTAAGATTCTCTCTTTGTCTTTAACCTTTTGCATTTTAAATCTTATATGTCTTGGTGTGGGCCTTTTTGGGTTCATCATTTGGGACTCTCTGCACTTCCTGGGCTTGTATATCTATTTCCTTCACCAGGTTAGGGAAGTTTTCAGTCATTATTTCTTTAAATAGGTTTTCAATTCCTTGCTCTCTTTTTTCTCCTTCTGTTACCCTATCATACAAATCTTGGTATACTTGATGTTATCCCAGAGGCCCCTTAAACTGTCCTCATTTTTTTTTTGGATTATTTTTTCTGTTCTGATTCGGCATTTTCTGCTACCTTATCTTCTAAGTCACTGATTTGATCCTCTGCCTTATCTAATTACTATTGATTCCCTGTAACGTATTCTTCATTTCCGTTATATTCTTTATTTCTGATTGGTTCTTAATTATGTTTTCTATCTCCATTTTTATGTTTCCTATCTCTTTGTTAAAGCTCTCCCTGAGATTATTGAGCATTCTTATAACCAGTGTTTTGAGCTCTGTGTGTGGTAAATTCCTTGTCTCCATTTTCTTTAATTTTTTTCTCGAGCTTTGTTCTTTTCTTTTATTTGGGAAATGTTTCTTTGTCTCTGCCATTTGGCTGCCTCCCTGTGTTTGTTTGTATACAGGGCTTCTATGCCTCTTGGTCTTAGTAGAATGGCCTTATGTAGTAGGTGTCCTGTGGGACCCAGTTGTGCTGTCTCCCTGGTCACCAGAGCCGGATGCTCCAAGAATGTCCCTTGTGTGGGTTATATGTGCCCTCCTGTTGTAGTTGAGACTTGATTGTTCTGTGGTGTAGTTGTAGTAGATGTGGCTCTGAGAGAAGGTAAGAACAGCATTTACCTACTCTGCCATCTTGACCAGCAATGTGGATTTCCTTCTCAAATCAAAATACTGATACTAGAAAACCATCTCATAGAAAAACAAATAATTTTGACTGAGCCACTGTTGTTTTGAAATATAATAGACCTATGTCAGGAGAAAGAACTCCAAAATGGATTTTCTCAATCCTTCCCCATAGCCTATCCATACCTCCAATGCCTAGACCCACTCATCTAGGAGATTTTGGTAGAACATTCCAGATTTATTTTTACCTGCATTCCACTATAGTGTACTTTTATAAGGTACCTTTGAAACATCTGGTTCCTTAAAAGCAGGGATTCTTATGAAAGTATTTTATTGAGGGAGTGTTCTCAGGAAGAGAGTGAGTAAAGCAGGAAAAGAGAAAGGAAGAAAGCTCAGGAAGATATTTTCTCTCACCTGGGGGCTGACTTTAATCCTAGTCCCTAGGAATATCTGAGCAAAAGCAGTAGCTCAGAATTGATTCTGTCTTTAGGCAATGGCCCAGCCTTTTGTCCCCTGTGTCAATTAGTCATTGGCCACTGGCTATCCTAGGTCTGGGAGGTTTGGATGAAGATGCAAGCTGTGAGTCTTTAGCAGCTAAATTCACAGCAAGTGGGGGAAGGTTACACCCACTTATTGAAGGGTCAGACACCAACAGTGTCCACCAAAATATGTAAGTTGTATTCTGCTTCCCGGTGTCATCTTTGAAAGTGTTATAGCTGACAAATAGTCTTTAAATGTTTGTAATCGGCAATATCTCTGGTTTCAGTGCTATAGGCGTTTTCTTCCCAATCTTTTGTTCTTTTTGGTCATTTTATTCAGTTAGCTTATGAGAATCTACAAATGTGCTTTTACTCTACTGTCTTTTCCAAAGGTTTCCAGATTTATTAAAATGGAGTAAATCCATGTGGTTAATTATTTATGCAGTTTGCATGGCAAAATCTGAATTAGAAAAATCTGTAGTTTACATTTAGGTCCTATCATTCATCTTTTATCACACATGCCACCCCTCCCCCCAATATGCAGTCTGTCAGACTGCATGAGTTAGGGATATAAGCTTCTGCTTCGGAATGAAAAATAACTACTGTCTAACACAGATTGTGGGTTTGCTGGCCCCATTTCCAATTGAGTCAGGGACACAGTTTCTGAGAAACAAGCTCTGCAGCTCCAGTTATCCTCTCACAGTGCCACCAGGGTAGCTGGCAAGGTTTCTCCCATCACAGCTGGTATTATCCTGAGTTACTCAGCCTGAGGAAAATTGCTTCCTAATGGAACCCTAAGCCCTCCATTCAATTTTCCCTTAAGGTCTGAAGAATGCAATCCACGAGAACTCATGCTAAGTAAGGCCTCTTCAAAAATTATGGTCTGTGCTCATTTGAAAGTCAGAAATTTTCAATTAGATAGCCTCCCAGGATACATTTTAGGAAAAAACAAAACAATTGTTTTCACTCACTTGTTAAACACTAACCATTTTGTTCCTAAATCTATTACTTTTTGTTACTTTATCCCTTTTATGCAAATAAGCAGTTCATTTTCAACCTTCCTTGAATAGAAATTTAAGCTCTGTGTACAGGGAATTATGTAGTTTTGGAGTTTGCTTTAAAATTCTCTTGGGAACAACTTGAACTTTTTTGACACTTTAAGGTTTTAAAAGCCCTGTCACAACCATTGCGTCATTTGATTCTAATCACCAGCCTGCACAGTAGACAGCTGTTAGAACCACCAATTTACAGACTAGAATTCTGAGATTATCAAACTTCTTAAAATTGTGTTGCTAAGAACAAACAGAACCGTGACAAGAACCAGATTTTCTGACTTTAATCAGATGCTGTTTCTCTTCTTCCATGCTGCCTTCTAACTATCAGCAAGCAGCATTTTCAATTTCCTCCTTGATCCTGGGGATATTTCCTTTACTATTATATTTTCACTCAGGGATCCCACAAATGCACAACAGGACTTAGCAATGCACCATTTAGTGTCATTCAACACTGGCACTCCCTATTTGTATTTCCACATTCTCAAATGAGGACCCTGACTTAATTACCTAATCTGGATGTGTTATTTTACCAGTGTGACTCCAAGATGGGCTGGTGAGTCCCCAAACTGGCATGTTATTGCAATTTATTTGAATTTTATTGTATCTCCCTTATGCTTTATTCCTACTGCATTCCAAGGCAATCTTTAGCATTCATAATATCACTTAAATAAGACATAGTGCTGCAAAGTAAGACTTCTCTAAATAGTCCCTGTGCAAGCACAGGAGACCCCTTCTAAACCAAAAGGCTGTGAATCTTATTGGTGGGTTCTGTTGTAAATTTTGATCTGGAGGCATGTTTAATAGCTTTTCCATGACTATTATAAAGGGAGTATCTACTCAAAATGATGTCTGCTTATATTATTTCTTTGCCAAATTGCTCCCAGCAACTAGAAAATTCACTTGTACCTCTCTATCAGAATCCTCCCTGGAAAGGAGTCACTTTCTTTTTGTGTACTACTTGAAGTATTTGATTTTTACCTGATGATCTTTAAAGTTCCGCCAGAAGGGCAAGCAGCGCATTCAATAATTCTCAGGCTTTTCACCACTCGGGGTTCTTTTATTATTTTGCTCCTTGATTTGAAATATTTCATCTGCCAAATTTCACATTTACCAAGGAATTCTTTATCTCTTCATTTTTAGTAACAAAAAACATATAATTATAGCAAACGCACAGAGCACTTAATGTGCTGGGTACTCTTCTAATGATTTACATACATTAACTTCTTTAACTTTTTTGACACCATAGGAGATGAGTACTATTATCTTCATTTTACATGCAAAACACAGAAAAGCTAGGCTACTGGCAGCAGGTAAAAGCTGAGACTTGGCACAGGCAGCCTAGCTCCAGAGTCAATGCTCTTAACCTCTACTTGTGCTATTCCCCATGTGTAATATCCAATTAGTAGAGATCAGTGGAAACATATGTCTCTTTTATTTTCAGAAAGATGGAACCAGTAAAACCATGACTTCCTCCAGTGGGCAGATACCCCAGGAGAAAAACCATTCTCCTTGGAATTAGGTTACTAGAACTCAAGCTCTCACTCCCCCATTTGTCATCTTTACCCTTGAGGACATCTTTTAAGTTCCCAAATCTCCAAGTCTTAGCGTGAAAATAAGAATATTAAGATATTCCTGTCTACCTAGTTCATTACTTTAAAAAAGAATCCTTGATGGTACATCCTAATCTGTGCCCAGCAGTGTTGCTAATTCTTGGCATGCAAAGATGAATGGGGAGAACCATTTCTATGAAGGAATTCAGTCTAGAATGGAGAGACAGGAACATAACCACATTTGCATACAATGTGACAGCTTTAAGCTATAGGAGTTATTGAATGTTAAGAGAGTAGAGAGGAAGGAATATGTCACATGTCTCCAGAGTAGACGGTAGAAAAGTCAATGTCAGGGAAACATCATGGAAAAGAGGATTCCTGAAACAAGCCTTGAGAGATCAGGAATTGTTCACAAGGCATATAATGATGGATAAACAGGAAATGTGAAAGCATGAAGCTACAAAAGGAAAGGATGGCCCTAGTTTCAAGTACATCTAAAAGTATAGAGGACACAGCTCCTGGGCAGTTAGCAGAAGGGGAGCTTGAATCCTACGTACAGATGGAAATGTGGATTGGGTGACAGAACAATGCATTTTAAATTCCAAAGCGTGGTGTAGACCGACAATAGTATTTAGGGTGAACCTTATTAAGGACACAAGTCAATACTGATAGCTCCACGTTTCGAGTTGCAGGATACCCGCACAGGCCCAGCCCTGGACAATCCTAGAATATAGGAGCCCTTTAAACTTGACAGAAGCTCTGTAGCATTTATCCCTCAGTGTTGCTCCAGAATCATGTGAGATGTTGAAACCTCTTTACTCCATCTCATCGAGAATTTCAGATGCGATGCTGTAGTTCTCAGTTAGACGCTTTGCTTCTAGAGAAGCCAAACCTGTTGTTATGACAGAAGCTTAGAGAAATTGGAGAGGCCCAAGGGATCCTCATCAGAGAACTTTTAGCCGTCAGGTTTTAAAGAAACATGAAGCCTGAGACAAGGAGCTTGGATAATTCAGAGAATTGCTTCAATCTTCTATTTCACTTTGCTTTTATAAATGAGGAAGGATGTGATGAGCAGAATTATTTAACTCAGGTCTCCTAAAAACACATTTATTCTCCCTTCCCTCATTCGCTCTCTATTTTACTTCCGGATAATTTCTGTTAAAATAAAATAAAAAAAAAGGAATATGCATTGTCTGGGGAAATAACACTGGCATAATAAGTCCATGAAATTTTCAGTGATGCACAGGTGGGAAGAAGACAGCTGTGTCCCATTTAGGCAAACGTGCGTGTTTTTTTAAAAGGAAATTGTGTATAAAAACTAACCAAAATAACAGCTTTCCAGAATAATTGAGATAATTAACACCATCCTCTGTTTTATTTTGTTGGTGTGGGCAAAAGTTCTGCAGTCTTTAAAGATGCTATTATATGTGTTTTACATTCACTTTCTCGGTTGTACAAAGAAGATGCTGGTACCTAGACCTGAAAAAAACCCACATGGTTTTGATCATTTCACTTGCAAGCAAATTAACAATATCTTAAGAAAATAATGCAGCTACAGATTATTTTGTTGCATGTGTATTCTATGTTACATTATGTTCAGATATCAAAACCAAATTAATGTTCATGGGTCAGAGCTTATCTATAAGGTACCAGATTAGACTTGGGTGGTGAAAGAGAAGTCCTACATCATCATACCAGATTTCAATTAAATTGGAGATTAATGTGTAATAAGTGTGAAAAATTAACTCGTACTTCACTGTGGATGTGGAGAACTATGTAATTTTTAAACTAATTTGATGTTGATCTACAGTCCCAATCTGATTAGTGAAAATAATGATCATAACTTTTATTCCTATCCAATATAACTTTAGTCTAAGCCAATATTTAAAATAATCCCTTTGGGTAGTTTTAAGTATTTTCTAAATAAAATATGTTTTAATTTCTCAGGTAGTTTCCACTTCCCAGTTTCTCTTCCCAAAATGATATTAATATACTGGGAAGAGGTGAGGCTGCCAAGGATGGGGAGGGGTGGCAAAGGGCACCCCTGACCTCATGATTGTCCTTGGACTTGCACTGGCTCTCATATTCTGACAGGGACTCACCTTCTCACATTTGCAGCTACTGGTATAACTCTTTATCAGGAGTCTTCCAACTTTGTCAGGCCTAGTATCAGTCACTGAATGACAACCTCACAGCACCTTCCTCTGCCCAATCAGCCTGCAGCCCATGCTGGCCTTAGCTCCATGGTTCCTCCTCTGCCCTGTCACACAAGCCCTGGGACAGTCACCCCTCAGCTTAGCATCAGTACCACAGAAGGACCTCAGCGATCTCCCCAGCCCCCACTGCATCCTGCCAGCCTATCCACTGACCACAGCGTGCTCTTAGGCCCTTGTTACTCTCAGCTGCCTAAAACACTTCCCTGGTGCCTGAGCATGAAAAGAGGAAATCCCAACACCCCTCTCCCCCAGCATGCATGTTAATACACATCCTAAAAAGATGCTAAAGAGTAGCTAATGGATTTTCTGTTTCGATCAGTTACCATAACAGAAAAATGTTCCAGATCACATGTGCAATCCTCACTCCATGGGGTGTCCCTCCCTTGCAAGAGCAAGAGGCCCTTCACCCACATTCACTTAATTCACTCAAATCATGCATGACAGGCACTGGTCCAGGGCTGGCATTTCAGAGATGAAAAGCAGCCAGGCCCTCAGAATGTTACCCCTTCAATGGAGAAGGCAGAGACACAGACACAATCACAGCACACAGAAACGCGCTATGACAGAAGCACAGGGCACCGGGAAGCACCGGGGGAACACCTTGCCTGACTTGGGAAGTCAGGGAAGAGGCCACCCGGTGAACCAAGGCCTGAGCTGAGTCCTGAAAATGAAACAGGAATTGTCTGGGCAACAGCAGGAAGAACATATCATGAGAGGAAACAGCACTGCAGAAAGACAGGGAGATGTGAGAGAGTGTGGCTCATTAACAGAGCTGCCGGGGTGCTTAGTATGGCTGCCCTGCGCATATTACACATTTATCTTCCCTTTCCTCTCCTGAGAGGCTTTGATTTTGACTGGATTCCCCACTACCATGAATAAAGGCTTAAATGCAAAACAGAAGTGAACAGGGTCAGATGAAATGAAAAACTTGTAGATGGATGCCTTTTGGAGATGAAAGCGGAAACATTTTATAATATCTCTTCAAAGACTATGATTTTGCTTCTAAAGACTTCAGGCTGGTCCTTGGTTTCAGACAGCAGAATAATTGGCTATTGTTGTTGATTTCTTTATTTTATTTTTTTTTCCTACTTAAAAGAATTTCTTTTAATATTCTCCACCAGTGACAGAGTAGTGGGGAAGGTGATTCACACAGGCAACTTCTAGAGTTCAAAAAGGCCAAAGTAACAAGCGAGTCTACCTAAAGAATGCGTTGTTTAAATGACAGAATAATTGGAAAAGAATAGCACTGAATATTTTTGCTGTGGAATATTATCTGCCTTTGTTCCTACTTTTGTGTAAATGAAGACTCTTTACAATGTGCACATCCAACATTTATTTAGGCAGTGTAGGAATAAATAATATAAGTTAAGGAAAGTGATAGCAGCATAGAGGAGTCCCAGTAAAGCACAAAAATATGTTCAGAGGATGATAAAGCAGTAAACGTTGAGCATATTCCTAAGATAAAATTTCTTTAAAAATTGTGTTATTGAAATAATTTTCTTTAGAATAGATGAAGCTTACCTCTAAAGCTAGAACTACAAATGTTTATGCAGCTACTAGAACTACCAAGATTATTTATTATATTTACTGTAGTTGAGAGAAAATACTAAAAGGGAAGTGAACAAATTCATGCAAAATACATTAAATATTTCAATCGGTTAAGAGTGTTCCACCTGCTAGAATGGCATCTAAAAATGTGTAATTTGAAATCTTGGATCTCTTCCTGCCTATTAAAAAATAATAAATATTTATCCTCATAAGAATGTATCAGCATTTCTACATTTTAGAGAAAAGAACTCCACCCTTTCCCCTCCCCTCAGTATACTAGTCAACCTCTTTCTTCAAAGTAGATTTAACATGCACTCCTCCTCCTTCTTCTTAAAATGTAATTAGCTGTGGCTGCCTTCAGGGCTTAAGTCCATGAGACATCCTTTCTAACAGAATTAGTTTAAATTATCGAGGGGAAAGAGGGCATGGAGGCCAAGTTGAGTGTTTATGAAGTCAGAGAGCTCCTTACTAAACTTGTGATTATTTCAACATAATTTTCCCCAAGGTTCCAGTGTTGAATATGCTCAATATTTCTTAAGAATTGATGGTGCTAGTGTCAAGAGATCAGTTTTCAGGAAGGATTTAGAAGTCTCCCTCATAAGGCTTTATCCTCAGAATACACAGGACTGCAGTGGAGCCAGAGTAACAGACCAGTGAGGTTAGACAAACTGGGGAGAGGACTCTAAGCCCAGAAAAAGGTCTGTCCCTGAGATAGTATTCCAATCCAGCCTTAATAGTCTAAGACGTGAGTTTTTGGGAAAAGGACAAAATAAAAGAGCCAGTATCATCATACTCTCTAAAGCATTGAAAATAAAAGTTGGTGTCTATAGGATTGTGCTAGAGATTTCATTCATTTGATAAGAATCTTACAGATGCTTCACTTGCATTGATAGGCTCAGCATGGCATAGGACCCTATGTCCTCATCAGCAGTCATCACTTTGGGAACCTCTAAACAGAAACGGAGACAAGGATATGGCAGACAATATACACCATGTTCATTGACACCACTAGTTCTACTAAGAACTTAAAGAGAAGTGAGTTGGAGCAGGGCAAAAGTTACTGTCCTTGTGTAGAAAGATCCAGAGAAGTACCATCTTTATTGTGAGACTATTATATATCATTTTACTCCCAGGCTGATTTGGGCTGAGAAATAAGAATCACATGGTAAGTTTCCTTCTGTGGCATTCAATCATGTCTCAGAGATGTGAGCTTACTTGTTATGTGACCCACTCACATTTTAGCAGTTCATTTTCTCCTTGCCTAATGTTAAACAAATTTCCAGAAAACAATGGGAAAAATCAGAGGATTTTAATCAAGCTTCTAGCTCCTTCTCCATGAAAAAGACATAAGTTCCAAATATACTCATTTGACTGGGACTTTAGAAGTAAGAGTACACTCAAGGGAGGTGATTGCTCTATGAGATATTTGTTTCATGAGATCAGAAGACCCAGGTTGCTGTTGGTCTCTGCTCATCAGGAAACTAACTGCTATGGACTATGAAGAAGGTATGCTCTAGAGGAACAAAGAGATAGTCATTTATTCTACACCTAAACTTAGCTTTAGCTCCCAGAACTGGGGTTCTCCTAGTCCTATTGACCTCAGTTTTCTCACCTGGAATCCTTCATGGTTTCCTTCCTTCCTTCCTTCCTTCCTTCCTTCCTTCCTTCCTTCCTTCCTTCCTACCTTCCTTCCTTTTTTTTTCTCCCTTCCTTCCTTCCTTCTCTTTCTTTCTTTCTTTCTTTCTTTCTTTCTTTCTTTCTTTCTTTCTTTCTTTCTTTCTTTCTTTCTTTCTTTCTTTCTTTCTTTCTTTCTTTCTTTCTTTCTTTCTTTCTTTCTAGGGATATAACAGAACATTTGTGGTGACTGAAATGATACCAAGACATCATCACACCGTTTTAAGGCATCATTCCTTACTAAGATGTACAGGAAATTTTTTCTTGGTGACTGGAGAGTGGAGGAGTTTGCTCCAGAGGGAAGCTCTGAGAGGAGTATGACAAGGAAAGGAACAAGTCCCCATTTAGCTCTTCAGCCTGTGTTTAAGCTCCATGATTAGAGGGATGACAGGCTGACAGTCACAGACCTGTCTTTGTGAGGTTTTAGTCAAAAGGCAGGGCTAGGATTTGACTCAACCTGTCAAATGAGACTTTTAGAGACAGGGAGAGCTGCTTTGAGGGCACTCATGACAGAGTGGGGCCATAGTAAAAGGACAGATAGATCTTCTTTCATCAATTTGCGTGGAATTCAGAACAAGTCTCATCTTCTGAAGAGTAGATATTTTAAGAGTAACTGGAGTTGGTGTCCTTAGCAAGGTCATTAGGGTATTCAGGGGAGGCAACTGGCAATATTGGGGATTCTCTAGCCAAGCAATTTAGTGGGTGACAACCATAGGGAAATGGAATACAGAACAGGAGAGAACAAACAGCATGTTTGCTGGGTGGAGGTGACTGCTGCCGACCCATGGTAGGCCCACCTACTGGAACTCTCAGAATAACTCCTATCAGTGAGAAAACTATGTTTGAGTAAGAAGTTGAATTTGTCCCCTACTCAGTCCCTTGTGTCTGCTGCTTGGTGAGTGCTCAATAAATACATGTTGTGGAATATATTCAGGATGCTTTAAATGAAGCTGGTTTCTATTCATTAGTTCAGTGAATATCCTTCAGCTAGCATCCTTTGACCATTAAAAGATTTGTGACATATAATAACTTTGTAAACAGAGTTATGGGTGATATGTGTTTTGTGAGCAGATCAATTTAGTTTAGGTCACTCTGTGAAAAAGGTTTTTCTTTTGATTGGGGATTGGAGAGAGGGAGGGAGAGAGAGAGAGAGAGAGAGAGAGAGAGAGAGAGAGAGGCAGTTAGAGTGAAGGGCGGGCATCATTCCTACATCAGCCAATCGGTGGGTCTGGTAGTGGTTGTACGTTTAGGTATGGAAGGATGCAATTGTTCTACCCTGACTCAGCTCAGCCTCACTCATCAGACAAAGAATGGCTGTGGGCAGCCTCAGGGCCCTCCAGAATTTAGCTTTCCTTTGTGTTATCCTCAAATACTGAGACATGGTAATGACTGTAGCAGTGCCCCAAGATTCCTTTGAATCAAAAACTTCCTCACACCAGTTTGTACCAAGTCTCTGATAATCCCTCATCAGGCAGTCTCTCAGCATAAAGTGCCTGTTTGAAATGCAAATATATTATCTCGGAGGGCTAACATATTAATCCATTATCAGCCATTAATACAACACAAATTAGTTTATCAGTCAGTCACTGAGTAGGCATTGCCTCAGGGAATGGTACATAGGGCAGATTGTTAATTTTTCCCTGTCTTATATTATGATTTATTGTGTAAACAAAAATTGCAGCAGCAATAAAGAAATCTAAGATAAGGACTAAATTCCCCCTCTGTGGTCCTACTGTTGTAACATATTAATTGTTTTATCTGGGTTTCCTTTCAGCTCCTATTCAAATTCACAAACAGCTTCAATGCAAATATTTTCTTTCTTTTTTTTTTTTTGAATAATAGCTAGCATTTATTAAATGCTTACTGTGTGCCAGGCACTGTCCCAGAAACACTTAACCAAATTAAATCATGTCATCTTACCAACAGCTCATGAAGTAGGTACTGTTTTATCTTCATTTTATACATGAGGAGATTGAAGCTGGGAAAAGTTAAGTAACTTGCCAAAGCCAGTAAATAATCAATTCAAACACAAGCATTTGGTTCGAACGTCCATGCTTTTAAACACTGAACCAAACATCCCATTTAGCAGTAAGGTAATTGAGGCATCGTGAGTTAATTAACTTGTCCACAGTTCCATAAATAATATGTGGCAGGACCAGAGTTTGAGCTGACTGCTTGGCCCTGCACCCACCCTCTTACCTGCACTGTACATATGATAGATGCTTTATCCTAGTTGATACTCACCGCCTCTGAATAAGGTTGATGTCATTATGCCCATTTTACAATTTTGAGGTTCAAGAAGACTGATTAACTTGCCCAAGTGCAGATCATAAATGACAAACCCAGGTTATAAATCCAGATCATCTGACTCTGCGTTCAGTATTTGTTTGTTTATGTTCTTTTTTAACTGCCTCTACTGACATTCAAATTTTTCAGGATAGTTTAAACAAAACATATGATCTGTATGTTTCTGACTTTATTCGTTTAATGTGATTCAAGGACACTTTCCCTTGTTACTTGGTAGTTTTCATATTTATCATTGTATTGGCAGTCCAGTAGTACTCTGGGGTGATAAATCATAATGTACTTTAAACACCCTGGTTGAATTTTTTATTTTCTTTTATGCTTTTCTGCTATTATAAATAATATCACAATAAAGACATCTGTGCAATATCATTTTTCTTTTAAAATGTTTCTTCAGGAATGGTTAAGTACAGCATCTCTCATTTTGTTTGATTTTCCAACAATGATTCACCCTTATGCAGAAAACCGAGCATCATCTCCTGGCAGACAGCAATAGCTACAGACACTTCCCAGCAAGCCCTATGTGCTCGCTGCCTGGAGAGACTTGAATTTTCTACTCAGTGATCATTACTGAGGAGTTCAACACACTGAGCTGGCACAGTACCTATTGGCTGGCACAAGGCCTTCGGCCTTCTGATGGCAGCTTTCTGATGGCAGCTGTATGCAAGGAACCAAGCCTGAATCTCAGAAGGATTGTCAAGGCAATTGATGAAACCTATCTGGGAACAGGAATGTACTTTTTGGAATTGCCCAAACCCCTGAGCACCCGCCCCAATTGTGCCTGTTCAGTTAGGCTAAAGATGCCCAGTAATTAGTTGGGCACCTCTGAGTATTGTCACCAAGACAGAGTAAATTCTTGTAATTCTTGCTTCCTCTGTTCTCTAGAATATAAACTCCCTGGAAACAGACACTAAGTGTTGGTTGGGTCTCAGTGTGGGCCCCATACCCAGCTGCTCAGATATTAATTGATGTCTTCACATTGACCAAGGGGTGTGTCTTGTGCTTTATAGTTAGCTAACTCAGACAACCATTTGCACTAAAACGAAAGATTGATGGTTATGGGGAGAGTTTGTGTACTTTGGATTGCATTACAGAAGTAATCTATTTATGCTAATTATCATGTCTCCTTCCATAACATTTTCACTGAGTGAAATATTGATTTTTTTAAAATAAAAGTCACCTTGAAAAAGTGATGGGTAACATATTCAGCCCAGAGTTGATGAAAAATAATTACTTTTAATTAATCTAATCTCACTACATAAATAGACTTGAGAAAATTAGTATTTTGCAAAACTTTATTATTGTACAGGGTTTAGCTTTCTGGAGACACTCTGACAAAGAAAGATAATAAGATCATCATGATGTCTTCTTTCAAAATAAATTATTGAGTTAAAAAAAGTTTGGAGTTCAAGTATCAGTGTAAGGTAAAGGTAAATATTCACCTATCTCAGCCACAGTCGAGAGCTTCCCATTAATACATGTAAAATATGAGCTGTGCTTTTGAAAAAAGCCTATGTCTTAGGGCTATTTATGTCATTGTCACTTTAAACATTGGCAATATTTAATTATGAGCTTTAAATTTGTTTATTGTGCAATTGCATTCTAAGTAGCAGGTGAATATGAATTGCAACTAGCTGGGAGGTAAGAAATAGAAATACACTGTGGCAGCCTCTAAATCTGAAAATATTAATACATCAATGTTTATAGTCAATATCCAAAGCAAGTTACAAGCTATTAAATACTATTGTTAGATAATTTTCCAAGTTCCCTAATTTTCATAACCTATAGAGCAAAATCAATGAATACTTGTGTTATGATCTAAATTTCAAATTCTACTGTATAGAAATAGAAAAGAGGGAAGTCACTTGTAGGAATCATTAAATCACATCCGAGACTTGTCTATGGAATGAAATTCCCTGGAAATGTTCTTCTCTTTTCCAGCTCGATTAGATTGGGTCCCCACTAATAAATGCATAGAGCATCAGAATAGCTGGTGGATAATAAAATTCAACAGTTTTCAAAGTGTTAATAGAAAGTGTAGGGTTCTGTGGAGGTACATCACCCACTATTGCCAACAGAAGAGGGAGACCAAGGACACAGGGACCCCAGCCCTCCTTCTGTTTTCCACCAGAGCAGCCCATTTGTATCTGTTTTAGAGATTAGCCTTCCAACTAAAAGTTCTTTCTTAGGGATTCACAGGGGGATAGGGGTTCTACTACTAAAACTATTGACATAATTTAATGAAGATTTTATAAAGTAAATCGAGTTAATCATTTCTCTCTTTTTAACTTCTTTGGCATTCTAGATAAAACAAAATTTTAATACAGGCTTCACTGATGACGTAAAGCAATCCCCAAAGTGAAAGAGGGGTTAACAGAAACCAAAAGGAATACATTTGGATCTTTGTGATTTGATATACTAAGGAATAGAGATAAAATAGAAGGAGTTTAGCAAAGTAAATCAGGCAGTAGGGAAAGAAAAAAGATCCGTAAGTCCAGAGGGAGAAAAAATGCAAGACTATGCTTTCATTTTAAGCTTTGGTTCAGATATTTAAAGTGGGAAGTGTTGTTTTTTTTCAACATTGATTTTGGCTCATCAGAGCCAAGATTTTTCATAGATCTTGCTCAACTGAGATTATAAACTAAAAAAGAAGAAACGAGGCTAAACCAGGAAACAAGACTCAAAGGAGGGTAGAATGTAATAAAGTGTGAGGCTTTCCCAGGAACCAAGCTTTTTTCTCTGTCTGTTAGAGAGTCCAATTTACTCTTTCATGACATTATTCCTTCACCAAGTAATTACCAAGGCTTTACAAGGTGCCAAGCTATTCTAGGTCCAGTAAAATATGAAGAATGATTTATTATCTCCATTAGAGAAGAGGAAAGTTACAATAGTTGAAAACTTTCAACCCCCACTCCTATCTCACCTTCTTCTGGGTTCCTACAGTGGTTTCTAATATTTTCAGTAGTATTTACCACGTGCTTTAAAAATTATCGTTATTTTCTCATGTGCTATTCCCTGTACTAAAATGCAAAAACCTTAAGGTACAAACCATGATATGTTGCCTTCTGCACAGCACATGCTCACTATGTATTTGATGAATTTAATTTGTAAGAGCCATCAAGGTAGATATCATTTAAATTTTCATAAAACATACCTTCAATAATGTATGTAGAGCAGGTAAACTGTGAACTTTCATCCACTTGCTATTTTATACTAGGTCATGCTTAGAGTTACATAGTACTTTTGCTCAAAGAGCTGTCATATATTTCATTTATTTTCACCAGCTGCCTAGAAAGTGAGTCAAGACAGGTATTATTAACTCTGTTTTAAATATGGAGCAGCTCAGTAGCTGAAATCATATTAAAAACCATTTATTTTATAGAAGAGAAATCCAGGTCAAGTGTGCAGTTCTCATACTTTATACTTCAGTATTTTTTTTAATAAGTTTCCACTGTCTAATTATCGGCCAATGCATTTGGCTGGCCTTTCTCTTCATTTAGTCATGTAGGCTGCTTATACAGGGAGAGAAAACTTCTATTGCTGTTCATACATCACACAGCTCCTGTCAAATATCTAATCAAACAATCAGATCTATATGTTGGTCACAATCACTTGAGAGTTACTTAAGGCCATGTTCACATATGAGATGTTTATACTACATACAGATGTGCCAAATCCCAAAAAATCAAAACTTTGCCTATTCATCTATTTATTCAATAAATATTTTAGAATATTTCAAATATGTACTATGTGCGAGGCACTGAGCAAAAAAAATGCGTGGAGTTTACAATGTAGTGAGGAGATAAAAATAATAACCAAGCAAACCGCACTAATAAAAACTATTAAATGCAAAATGCAATGAAAGAACCTATGATAAAGAATAAGGTGGGAAGGGAAGCTAGTTAGAAAGAATAATTAATCTTTATATAACCCTTAGGAAATGATGATTAACCTGAGAAGAAGCCAGCCATGTGAAATTCCAGAGAAAGCTCATTCCATGAAGAAAGGACAGAATGAACAGATATTCTAAAATGGGTGAAATCTTGGGAGGGAAAATAAAAGCTAATATGACCAGAGTACAGTAAAAGGGATGAGTTGAGAGTCTAGAGATATGCAGGATGCATTCCATTCCAGTCCTTTTAGGCCAATATCTGAAGTTTGGATTGGATTCAAAGTGCAATGGAAATCCATTAAAATGTCTTAAAGCAGGCAAGTAGCAAAATCTATTTTTAAAAGATCATTCTGGATGCTATAGGGAGAATAGATTGCAGAGAGAGGATCAGTAAATGGAGTAAGGAAACCCAGGAGACTTTTGAAGTCATTCCAAGTACTACTATATTATATAGCTTAAATTGGAGTGCTGGTAATGGATGTGGAGAGTGGTGAGATACGAGATGTAATTTGTGAGTAATACGTGCAGGAGTTATTAATAAATTAGAAGTGGGCAGATTGGGAGAAGAAACCATAATGGGTTTTCCCCAGGTCTCTGGATTAAGCAGCTGAGGAGAAAGCTTATACTATTTATTGATTTGAGGAAGACAATGGGTGAGACGAGATTCATAAGACTGATGCTAAATGTGGGATGCCCATAAAATATCCAAACGAAAATGTCAAGTGAGCACATAGATGTGTAAGATTGGAAGTCTAAGAAAAGGTTAGACTCATAGACATAAATTAGAGGTTACCAGCATATGGATGGTATTTAAATCTATGGAAACATGAGATCTACTACTGAATAAAGGCATGGCGGTGAGGGGCGTGGGGAGCGGATGGCCTACTACCAAACACTGAAGAACTCAAACTGAGATGAGTCAAGACAAGAGGAATCAACAATAGAGGCTGAGAAGAACAAAGGGAGGAGAAAAGTAGTAAAGGGAGATGTTACCAAAAAAGAGAGAAGAGTGTTTCAGAGAGATCCTTAACTCCAGTTATGCTGAGAAGGTCAAGTAAAAAGAGGACAGAAAACAGGCTACATTGGGCAACATGGTTATGTCAGAGATCTTCACAAGATGGTTGAGGGGAAACACTGGAGGAAAAGGTTGGGGTAGGGTTGACAAATGATGAACAGCTGACCCAGTGCTCAGAGAACTCCTTGGAGAAGGTTGGCAGTGTAAGGGCCCCTCATTAACTTAATTCTTTTACTCATGTTGTTCATTCAATTTATTTTTATAATATCTGATTTTAGCCATGAAATTTTCTAGTGATCCCTTCAAGATAGATGAGTTGCAAAATGTACTTGTGAGTAATCTCATGACTTGATCTGATATATAGAATAGTTTACTGTTAACCAAATAATTGTAAAGGGTGTCTACTCTACCAAAAAAAAGATGATTTGAGTTCTAAAACAGTTGATCTTAAACCATCTTTCTGACAGAAGTGAAAAGACAGGACTGATTGTCTAATGAGACCGTTACTAGCAAACGTTAGTAAAACCTTATAATGAGCAAATATGTACCTAATTCATCTCAGTAACAGGGAGCATATATATAATTCAACTAGCAGTTTTTTGAGGTCACTGAGAAACACAGTAAGAGCTAAGCTTAAATTCTGGTTCTTCAGATGCTTCAACTGAGACATGAAACAGCACTTTTAAATTATAAAGCAAGATCAGCATAAATGATAAAAATGATAAGAACTGCGAGAATTTGAAGAAGCATGAAGATAGATCCCTTATATGTTTTAATTAAACTTACATGTTAAGCAACTCATATGAATCTGAGCTTTCATATATTTTTTTTTACAAAACTGTAGAATTAGAGTAAAAGTGATGCTTCATTGGGCTAGGATATACTGTAGATATTATAACGAAACCTCTTATAAAAAAGATATGATTTTGCTGGTAAGTTGTACCTTTCAGAAACTTATTGATACAGTGTTTTCAAACGTTTTCGTTTTATTCAAATATATATAATCTGTGGGGATTATCATATATTTATTACAAAATGAACAAAATTAATTTTGTAACAGTTAATAGTTTTTCAGTTGCATGTGACAGAAGACATAATTCAAAATGGCCAGGGGTAGGGGTAATCCCCCCACCCCCGAGTCACATGACAAAAATAAGAGATGAAGCCTTTACCAAAGGAATCCTAGAAAGGTAGAAAATGGATATTACACCAAAATAAGAGAGGTTCCATTGCAGTCAAACAGGATCAAAGCCACGATATTGACTAGCTTTTCGAAAAACTTCCATGGGTTATAAAGATAAAGACTAGAGAATAAGAACTATCATTTCACCAGCTTAAGCTACTGCTCTAAGATGCCTATCTAGGTCCACTCCTTTGGGAATGTCAAATTTTAATATTCCTTTTAAAAAGTATTTTAGGTATGTTCACTGAAATAGTGATTTTCTACTGTTCAGATTAGCTTTTCGTGCACCTCCCCAAAGACTTTTTCTGATGTACAAACTAGTGTGATATGTGAAAGGTTTGCCTATCTATTGGGTTGTCAGAAAAGTCATGATGTATTTTTTTCTATGTTTTTCATTGCAAAAATGCATCATGACTTTTCCAACAACCCAATATTTAAAAATAATCACCATAAATCTGAGTTTCTACCAGGGAACTAAAACTACATATAAGATCCTCTGACCTATCTTTCTTACATTCGTATGAAGCGATGGGTTATCTACTACTTAGTATCTTTTTAATCAAATTATCTTTCAGGATCTTTCCATTATTATAGGTAGAATTTTTAAATCTATATTATTTCAAATAGAATACAACACACATTATATTTTCATCTTTATCTAGGATGATCTGCATTAACTAATCCAAGGAAATAAAACCTGTGTGAGACTATTATACCATTTTGAGCTTACAATATGTAAAAGAAAGTGCTTGTGTGCATGTACATATAGCGTCTTCTCAACCTGAAAAATATCTCTATATGACTCTCTTTTTACTAAATGATGGATGAACAGAGCTATTTTTTAATTTTAACATTTTACCATCTTTGGGTTTTAATCCCAGAGATTACGTTCAATTTCTCAAATCAAATAACTTTGAGTAATTAACTCGCGTTTCACATATAGATGTCAAAAAATATGCCAAAATAATATGTATAAAAGGGTGTTCACCAGAATGTATAATATCTACTTTTACAATACGTTCTAAAATCCTATTTTAATTAAAATACTCTGTGGGCTCCAGCAATTTCCTTCACTTGTAAGATCTGTGGGTTCCCAGCAACTGTGCAAGGCTTTTCTGTTCTGAGGTACCTGGACTTTCAGAGATCTGTTTGGAGGAGCCAAATCAGAGGATAAATTCATCAGGCAGGGCAGGGTCAGCTTGGGTAACTGTTTACTACCTGCCTGAATTACTTTTATAAATAGATATCAGAAGCTAGATATGGTCATTGGAGGAAGGAGATGGTTAAATATGCCATGTCAAATATCCAGAGAAAATACTTGATTTTTTTAAGCCAGGAAAGTTCAAGATTCAGGGTCTGGACAGGATATGAACCCCACATATATGGCAAGTAGCAAAGGAAGAAATCCCTGGCAGAAGATGGCAAAAGAAACTGAGGGGCCAGCCCAGTGACATGGTGGTTAAGCGCTGGTTTGGGAAGCCAGTGGCCCCGGTTCGGGTCCCACATATGAGGACCAGTAACACTGCCCTCAAAAAAAAGAAAAAAAAAAAGAAACTGAGGAACCATGAAGCAAATGCAACTCAAGGGCCCTGCTTTTACCCAAGTCCTTTCCAAACTGAGTCCCCAGCATTGTACTCACATCCTCCCTTTTTGTAAAATTTTCAAAAAATTAGACGTGTTAAGAGTAAGTCACTTAAGGCCGGCCCAGTGGCGCGTTGATTAGGGACGCCAGCTCTGAGCAACCGGCCCCGGTTTGGATCCTACATATGAGGGCCAGTGACACTGCCCTCTACAGCTAAGGTGGTGAACAACAGCTCCACCTGGTTGCCTCTATAGCTAAGATTGTGAATGTTGCCTCTACAGCTAAGATGGCCGGCGACGGTGTGGACTGCAGCCCCTGCTGCAGTGGGCTGCCATAGGCTACAGTGAGTGGCCAGCAGCTAGCATGAGTGGCTGGCAGCTGGTGTGAGCTGCCAAGAACCGCTGTGAGCAACTGTCCACAGGCCAGCAACCAATCTGCCTCACCCAGGAAGAGTGCATGCCAATACCAACATGGGCCAGTGAAGCAATGTCCTCCACAACTAGACTGAAGAACAAAAGGACAGCAACTTGTCTGTTCCCCTCCGCCAATTTCCTAATAAAATCTTTAAGGAAAACAAAAAACAAAAAACGAGTAAGTCAGTTAAGAGCCTGTCTCTCTACTCTGACTTCCGCTCTATGTTGCCTCCTGATGTAAAAGTAGCTCTGGCCACTTAGGACATCTAGCTAATGGGATATTTAACACTTGTGTCTAGCTCATATATGAAGGAAACATGATACAAACTTTTCCAAATTTGACAGCTACTAAAAATGTACATGACATAAACAATAACAAGTTATGAAACTGACAGAAACTTTTCTACCTTATCAATAAAAACCAAAACACAAAGTTCAGTGCTTCTGGCCATGGCAGAGTAACTGGATTCAGACTTACCCTGCCATAAGAAACAACCAAATAACTGAACAAAATACATGACATCACTGCTTTCAAGCATTAGGCTCTGAGAAGCATTGTAATTCTTGAGAGAAGGAAAGCAGGTGGGGTAAATGCCACCAGGACCCTGGTTTCTATCTGAGAGCAGCTTCCCACCATGAAGCAGGGGGTGGAGGCCCAAGAAGAAAGCAGTGGTAATGCTGAGTGGAGGAGGCAGAGACCGGAGGGCAGGGTGTGGAGGTGGCTGGAATTTGCTAAGCAGGACACCAAGAAAGGAAGTTGGTATGGGTTATCCCCATGAATCCTTGCTGGAGGTTGGGCTGCACATGTGCAGGGTAAACTCTGTAAGGCCCCACAAAGAGTAGTCAAAAACTGAACTGCGATGCCAGATATTGTGTAATGCTGGGAGACTTTGAGCTCTGGCCTAAGCAGAGTGGAGAGACCTTGCTAAGCATCACTGTCATTCAGCTGAGACCCAAACAAGCTGCACATAAGAGCAATGCTAGAGGACAAAGCAAAAAGTACTCAAGAAGAGCAAAAGGATAGAATGATATCAGCCCCCAACACACGTGTATTAAGCAGAAAAGCTTCAAAGTGAAGCCCAGGGTATCTCAGTAGGTTGGGAAAGCACAGAGGCAGGGTTGTCTGGGAGGCCTGGAGTCAGTATCAGGGATGTCAGGGTTCAGCCACCAGAATGTAAAGATGGGGGTGTATTTCTTATTAAAGCTTGGAAGAACAAAGTAGCATTCTAGGACCAGAGGAACATGACAGATTATCAAAACAGAGCCCCAGTCTTGAGAACAGGACCTCAGGTAAGAGGACTTGGGCCAGACCAAGTAAGGGTCAGACCAACAGCAGGTGGGACACTTTTGAAGGTAGAACCATTTCAGCACTTGTCACCAATCAGAGTTAGTTCTAGGAATTATGGGCAGGACTGACACTACAGATTGGAAGCTAAGTGGTGGGAAATGACACAATTGATGAAGAGAGAAATTGGTGACCATAAGCCTGGGTTCAGAGGAGACGGCAACGGACAGGAGAGACCTAAATGAAATATCGTGGATAGAGAAGATGCACAGTATAAGTAAGCCCAGATGGTAGAGGCTATCAGGCCTTCTGATCAGACAGGACAGGCTGGAACTAGGAAAGCAACTTGCCTCCACCCCAAAATTGCCTTGAGGACCAGACTGAGGTTTCTTCCTGCTGTTTTAAATGCACCCTCTGGTTCTTAATTAGGACCATGAGTCACTCACAGGCCAGGATAACAGTGACCATTATACACTTCTAAAATTACCAACAAATGTGTATGTCAAAGAATAAAGTTGCATTCCTGAGATGACATTGACACTTGCTAGATTAGCACTGTTAATACAGATCAAAGAACTAATTACCAGTCAAAGGGGATATTTTTGCCACAGCAGTCTAAAGCTGACTGCATCTGAATACCTTGGGGTGCTAGGAAATCTGTCACTAGGAAACTGCCCTGGATCCTCCAGGGCAAAGAAAGCCCTTTCGAATGATAATTCTAAGAGATGGAAAGATAATTCTAGGAGATCAATGGGCCGAACAACAAGGGTAAAAAGAATAAGCCAGTCTTGGTAACTGGGAATTCTGTTTTCTTCAAGTAGCAACAGCGGGTTTGGGGGTTTATTTCTGCAAAACCCTTAGAGAAACACAGTGCAGAAATAGGAGGTAAACCTTTGTAAATGAATAAAGGTTATGAACAATTATAGATGAAACGATTGGGTATATAAAAACACAAGTAAATGAACATTCTAGGTTATCATGAAGGTGGTTAGGTACAACACACATATGCTCCTCACGTGATTGCTTGTATTTCTACCAATTTCCCGCACTCACTATCTGACCTAAAATTTTATCCCCAGGTTTTTATTAATATTATTACACTATAATAATTTATATTAGTAGTCTTCTCTTTAAAGTTTGTTTTGAAATTTATATTTTGATTATATTTGTAGCCATCATAATTACGTTATTCATTTAAGCGATTTTACTGCTCATCTTGTCCTATGACAAGTGCTCCTATGATATAACTTCACCATTCTCAATGGTTCTTCATTATGATTCATCTCAGAGACTCTCTGAGTAACACCATCAGAGATGGAACTTGTGTATTACATCTCATTTTTATACGATGCCTTTTTGTTGCCATAGCATAAGAAAGGCAATACATCTGCAAGTGGGGTCCTTCCTCATAATATTGACATTCCCTCACCACTTTAAATATTGCTCCTAGCATTGCTATCTAGCAATGGAGAGAGACATCCAACATCCATTTACGTTGTTTCTCGACCCAAATAATCTGATTTTTCCAACTTGGATATTTGTAAGATATTTTTTCTTTACCCTTTGAAATTCAGATAGCTCAGCAGGATGTGCCTACATATTGACTTCATTTCATGAATGCTGCCTGCTTCTCAGCGAGATGCTTCATCCGGCAGATTCAATGCATTCTTCAGTTTAGGAAAGTTTTCTATAGTCACAACTTTGATTATAGATTTTTTTTTTTTTTTTTTTTTTTTACCATTTGCTCTGTTGTCTTGTTCATTTATCTGGTATGTCAGTTCTCCTTAATCTTGCCTGTTTCATATTCATTGTCACCATCTTCACCTCTTAATCCTATCACCCTGTATCCTGGAAAACTTTCTCAAATGTGTGTCTCACATTACTGATTCCCTATTCCGTGGTGTCAGTTTTAATCTTCATTATATCTAATGTGTATTTTACTTCTGCTATGACAGTTTTTAGTACCATCCTGGATTTAATTACCTTGTCTGGCTCTGCTTTCATCTCAGTCTTTTGCCTTATCTCCACTTTCTTCTCTTGTTTCATAGTGTTCGTGTTTTAAATTATCGAAATTATAAAGCAACAATTTCTAAAATGTACCTCCATGTACTACAATATATCGTTGTCATATTGGCATGTGCATCTTAAGTGTTCTTCTCCCTTATGCCACAAAATCTGCATAGATGTCATGTTAGTACATATTGTTTTCCTATTTACTCATCTTTGAAACCAGGCATAATATCTGCCTCATACTGGGGGGCAGAAATTGTTTATGATTTCCCTGCTATCCACCTGTATGTTCTTAAAACCTCCGTCTCAAATATTAACCTGGAAATCCCAGCTAATCTGCAGATCTCCTGGGCAGTGTTTTAGCATTTAGCAACCACTTATCTCGTGTCTCTGTGAGACTAAGGAGGGGCTACTATCCCCATTCCTGGTCAGCTAAGCGTGCAGCTGGACACATATTCCTGCACAATCAACAGGGGAAAGGGGAGAGCCCAGAGCTAACAAAGAGTAACCTGCCCACGGCCATCCTTTCTCACTAACACTTTCAGGTCTCAGAATGAAAAGCGTCATTTATACTCTCTTTTTTTTTGCCCCTGACCAATTTTAAATTACTAGGAATTTTAGACCCTCAATGGATATAAAAAGAGACTCATTAGGCAGATTGATGTGGGAGTAAGTTGGCTCCAGCTGCCTCTGACATTTGGTTGACTAAGATCTTATATCTTTGTGATAGATACAGTCAATGAGGAGAATGGAAACAATGCTCTCACTTTTCCTGTCTGATTTACATTACATCCCCATGATGCCACGGTAACTGGGAAATTTCTCCTGGGGTATTCTAGAGCATTGGCCAGATATTCCTACTTCTGCATGTTATGAATGCATATACTTCTGCGACTGTAGTGATATTTAATTGGAATTTGTGACTGTATTTGTATTTATTCAAAAGCTGTAAACTGCTAAGGAAGGGACATACTCAAGACTCCTTCGTCCTTTATGTCCTTTCTCCTTTTTCCTCCAGACTGTACATATTGTAAAGAAGATTTTTATTAATCTGACTGGTCAGATTCCAAGAGACTGATCAGCCCACCATTGCTATTTGGAAGAAGTAACTGTATGTTGAAAGGCCTTATACTTTAGTAAAGTTCCTTTCTTCCATTGCTGGGAAAGTAAGGTTCCTCAGGGTCTGCCTTCCCTGAACAGACCCTGTCACTTTTCCCTTTGTCCTGTCCTTTTCGTATAACTATCCAGAGGGTAGTGAGAGCCAAGATTTGGTTAGGTGGAGTAGTACTATCCGTGGGAAGCTAAAAGGCCCATGTTTTAGCCAGCTTTCCACACTGGTGAATTTTGGACACAAGCCCAGTTGATGATAAAGTGTCAGTTTCCTGTGTCTTTGTCTCATTTTAGAACTGTATGAACAGGAGAAACAATGACTTGAGGCAGGTAGAGTTGTTTCTTGCTCTGTAGCCTAATTTTATGTAATATACCTTATTCTGTTATAAACTTAATGAAGAAATAAGCAAATAGTTATTTGTCATTTGCTTAACCCAGCTTGTATTTGTACTAATTTAACTCATATTTAAAATATTGGAAAGAAGTATAGAATATAAAAGGTGACCAAGAATAACTCTTATAAGGAATACACTATAGAAGGCAACAAAAGTTATTGTGCTAATATGCTAGCAAAATAACAATTTTATCTTAGTGGTTCAAATAGTACATTTATATACATACATTTTGATCTTACCTCAGAGAATGATTTTTAATAAGCACAGCCCCTCCCATTCAGAACTCCTGCCAATTATGCATATAATATGTAATAATGTAATTATATATAATACATACACACCACCAATCATATTAAAAAGTTAACGAAAGTTATATACAATGCTCAGATATTGTTTGAAGTGTGTGTAATATATGCAAACAATAGGACTTCCTAATCAATTTCAGTTTACAAACACCAAATTCCTCTATCCATGCCTATTCAAAAAATACTTTCTGTAGGACTCTTTCTTAGGCGCTTAGGGTATAGACAAGAATAAGACAGAAACAGTCCCTAGAACATAAGCATTGATTCAATTTCTTTTTCTTAAGGGGCAGGCAACTCATTGGTTACAGTTGCTTACTTGTTTAACCTGACGTTAATTTAGAACTCTGGTAAACACACACAAAAAATCTTAGAAAGGACCATGAATGTTACCTCAGCTTGATTTCAAATGGATTATCAGTTCCTGTTTCTGCAAGAACTATAACCACCTTCTTGGTTACATAGAGATTAAGATAGACTCACATCCTGAAAAGTACAAGTGACACCTAAATTACTTTCGGTGATCACTATGCCATTTTTCTTCTTTCCCTCCTGATTTTCCTGACTTCCCTGTATCACTTAGCACCAACTGGATTTTTCCAAGTGTCCTTCACTTTCTTCCTATCCCTCACTATGGTTTACCCCTTTATCGTTGTCTTATTATATTTGTCACAGTGGAATTACCACATATTTTCATTTCATATAATGGGTCTTCATTTACTTGAATAGAATTTGTGGGCTAACAAAGTTGTCAGAACTGTCACAACTACATTTCACCACCCTACGCCTCTTGTTGCTTAAAATACTGTGTTAGTTACAAGTGTCAAAATGCATGGTAAGCTTTTGTTCCTTTCGACTTTCTGCAGTCATTGACGACAGTGATTTAGGGAGAAGTTAGCCTAGGGTAGGTGTTTGTAGCAATAAAGCTTTGCTCGTTCCTCACCTGTTTATTCCTGCTTTCACTCTGAGTACTGAAATGCAATCACTCTATATCATAATGATTGTTCTCCCATTTATGATGAGCTGGTCTTTTACAGGCTGACAGAGCCTTGGTGAAAACTCCTTATAGGCAGAGTTTTAGACAGCTGCAATCTTAAAAGTTTTCCCCAACACATTTCCAAGAAACCCAGTGTTTCAGGCTAACATTTGTACTTTTGAACTCTACCGGATTGATACATTCATAGTAAGTGACATACTGTGAAATCTGTCTTTTTTGTGAAAAGTGAAACATGTCATAGTAATTCCAGAGCCTTGGGCTTACACACACACACACACACACACACACACACACACACACACACACACACACCTACCTCTGAATGGCACTTACATTCTATGCTTTTCCCTTGTACCTGAAACCCAGCCACTAGGAACTGCCCATATCCCAGACTAAGAGAAAATAACAAAGTGTGTTATTAAAGAGATACAGAGGGCCAGCTGAGTGGCTCAGTTGGTTAAGAGCTCGCTCAAGAGTGTGAGCTGAGTTCTGAGCAACAGCAGTTCGATGCCCAGCCTGAGCTGAGCTGTCGCTGAACTGCCACCAGGGCAGGATGGCTCAGCTAAGAGAGAGAGAGAGAGAGAGAGACAGAGACAGAGAGAGAGAGAGAGAGAGAGAGAGAGAGAGAGAGATACAGGTAGAGAGATGTTAGATGTAACCTTATTCCTAAGTATCTCACCAGTCAGCTGATGATACTTCTGTAACTAGGTAGATGCTGGAAGATAGTTGCCAATAACGAATGATAAACGCTTTCTTAGGTTACTCCTTTAAGGTGTTTGTTGCCTCTTTGCTTCTTCAAAGAGAAGGCAACGAACTCTAGATTTTCCATATTCCTGTTTTCACTCAGCACCTGACTTAAGCTCCTTCTACTCATACATCTTGTGATTAAAGGTTTGACCCTATCTCAACCTCAGACTAATGTGCCAAATGTCAAAAAATGCATTTTACATTAAAAAATTCCAACTGATTGGAAAATATATGGATAAATATTCAACCAAAAAATGCACTTAAATACGATATATTATTTTAACCTATAAATTAGTAAATATTAAAAATTATAATAATGATGCCAGTGAGTGGTGAAAACACATTCCTTAACAATTATTTTAAAACTGTTAAAACCCTGTAGTATAGCATTTTGGCAATATATGCTAAAGGTATTAAAATTATAACCTCAACTTTTGATTAATCTCTCTATATGAATTTAGAGAGTTCAAATTATCTGAGTGGGGAGTTATTTAAATTATGGTACATGTATTGTCAGAAAAGTCATGATGCATCTTTGCAACAAAAACAATATGTCGTTACTTTTCCAACAACCCAATAGTTTATGGAATCTATATATCATAGCAGTTTTTAAGAACACAGAAAAATGCAAATTAGAGAATCGTGTAAAATATGTAAAACATAAGACAATAGTAAATGCATGAAAATGTTTTCAGTACTCATAAAAAGTGATAAAATTGTTTGTCATTTTTCTTTTCACATTAAAATATTTTGTTTTGAGCACATATTTATTTTGCATACTTTATTTTAAAAATATGTTCTATTAATACTCATCTTTCAAGTCACACCATAATTCTAGTTCCCTAATGAATTTTCATCAGACTAATGTAATCTTTTTCTCCCTGCCTTCCAAAGCATACACAGAAATTCTACTGGAACTCTGAGCAGCTGCTTTGTTTGCCATCACTTATGAGCATAGAAAAGGGGACAGTCAGGTATATTTCTTGATAGGGTTTTTTAACCACGTAGTTCAATGCCAAGTATATAGCACGTGATCAATTAATTTGTTGTAACATTAGTCTAACTCATTTTAATACATTTTCTGTTCTAAACAAGTGCAGGTATTTCTCCCCATACGATTAACAGGTATTTAAAAAAAACACAAAACTGAGATTCTAAAAGGAAAAATTTAAAAGTTTTACATAACTGATATAATAAAAGAAGACCTGAAAGATGGGGCAGGGGATCCCCACTCAAGTCTTTTTAAAAGAAAAAAACCAGTGAGTTTCTGGACCAATTTGTTTTAGTCCTGGAACCCAAAGCTCTCACTAAGTTTCTTTGTCCGTTCCCTACTGGAATCATCCAATACCCAGTGTCTACTGCTGAGCAAGAAGCACTCTCTGATGCCAAACCAAAAACCTGTCAGATCCCCACCTCAGACTGGATTTCTTCTTACACGAGCCACTGAATTAAGCATCCATTGTCAAGGTACTGCCTTCTGCTTGATTTTGGAAATCATAAATAGAAACTATCCATCATGTTTCTATGATGAAAATTATTATTGACATTTGCACACAGAGATATAATGCTAACCCTAAATTCTTTGTGAGTTCACCAAACCTTTTTGGATATTTCCAGTTTCCCTTTCCTGCATATGACTGTGTAGTTAAGCACCAGACAAAGAGATATCAAGGAAAATGTTATGTGGGGCTTCCAAGAAGTCTTAAATGAAAGCACCACACCTCCCTTCCATTTTTCTACCTTTCTGCTGGTGGAATAGAACATGACGACTGGAGCTTAAGGGACTGTTTTGAACCATGAGACAAGATGTCAAATAAGACAGAGCATCAAAAGAGAAGAGAAGGAACCTAGATTCCCAAATGCTGTCAAACCTGAACTTCCTACCTCCAAACTCTCTTATATAAGAAGGAAAAAGAAATTTGTTTCTTGTTTAAGTCACCTGTGATACACAGCTGAATTTCGTCTTAGTTGATACAGATGGTATGCCTAGAACTGCTTTTCCTACAGTTTAAGCCAGTATAGCCAGGCTGAATATTAAATTATAAAATTCCTTTATATGGCTTATTGAGATAAACTCCCCCTAAAAATGTGGTGCAGCAGCAGCAGAGTCCAGAAATAGAGTCTGTGAATTTTGGGAGTCTGGACATGGGCAACCCCTGGTGGATAGCTGAGTAGATAAAGCTGGTAGCCGCACCTGTGCCAGTGGCACATTCTGGGCCCACCTGCTATTTTCGAGGAACCCAATATTTGCTGGGGCAAACTGGCAGAGAAAACATGGTAGCACCGACGGCAATATTATCATACCTGGTGGAAGTTCAGTCTCCCCACATAGCAGGCAGGGCAGAACAGCTACGAACTTATTCACCATCCAGTGAATACAGAAATCACTTACACAGTGTACGTGCTTCCTGATATCAAATCATCACTCAGAGAAGGGCAACATTGAGGCAGTGAAAGCCAAGACCAACAAAAAATCATGGTGTTAATTTCTAAACAAATCAACAACTGATCTGAAAAATTATTAAAATGAATGAATGATTTATGTCACTAGGTAAACTATTGTATGAAGTTTTTACACATACACACATATTTAACTTAGAGAATAAAAGGAATTTGAAATGCATTTTTATTTATTCATTAATTTAAATTGTTGTATCAGTTGTTGCATTGTTTAATATCACACCTGATCATTCTCAGTAAAAGAAGTCCTATTTGCTTAGAATTTTGTAAAAGGAGCTGCTTTTCTACTTTGCCCATTCTGGACACTGAATTCTTGATTGCAGTTGCCACTCGGGATCTACCCAGCTATGATTTACCTGACTGTAAAAATATCTGAGGAATATTTTACTTTGGGACTTTATATTTTTAAAAAGAAGACTCTCATGATACAATAACATCATTAAATAACAACAATGAAACATGTGCAATGAGGAAAGAACTATACGATGTATCATTCAACATAAACTACAAAACATTGTGATCTAACATTCACTAACTACCCTTATTTCATAGGAAAGTGATAAAACCGTTAGCTCGGTGTTGATGAGGGAAATGTGTGTCTCTTCTGGTCTGTCTCTATTTTGATTTCACCATAATGATTCCCTGATCCTCTTCTTTCGGGTTTCAAACTCTTAACCATTAATTTTGGAGGTCGTGCAACTTCTTGCATCAAGGACTTTAAGAATCACTGCAGAGAATCCCGTCTCTTCTCCATTGCCATTTTGTCAGACTAAGCTAAAGTCTTGTCAACTGTATTATTGTGATTTATTTTCCTTTTTCTCAGTTATGATCTGCAGAGGTGTTACCCCCAGTTACTAAGGGCAGGGGTTTCCAAATACCAATCTTTTAAGCTGCTGCCTCAGAATCACTTGCAGGATTTGTTAAAAATTCAAATTTCTGGAATGTGTTCCCATAAAGTATTCTAGGTGGAGCCCAAGACACTGTCATTTAGCAAGATCTTCAGCCCTAAAATCAAAAGCGCAGGCAGATTTGTGAGAGTGATATTTCGAGAAAGGCTGCCTTTGCTACCTGGCGAGGCTGAGGCACTGCTCTGAGCTTTCACCTCCTCTATCCAGGTCTTTTGGGATCTTTCTCTCACTACAACTATTGGGTGGGGAACCAGAAAGGTTCCAAACCTCACTCTGAATTTGGATAAACAGGTGTGTTTTCCAGATTTAAACATGGTAAGAATTCAATGTGACAAAGTCTAATCCCTCAAAGGCAGAAATGTGTGTTTCTTCCTCAGAAACATTGTCCCATACCGCCTATGGTTGTAATTATTTTGGGTTTTACTATATTTTCACATGCATTGTCAGGTGACTATCACAAACTCTGAGAGAGATCAATGAAGAATTATTAGAAAAGCTGTAGAATAATCAAATTAAAACATGAAGTATCATGCCCAAGCATCGAAGAGGACTGCAATCATCACACAGAAGCAAGATGAGGCGTTTTGAATTGCAAGCAGACGAGCAATTCAGTCTGAAATCAGAGGAGGCAATGGGTCAGGAATCCAATGAGTCCTAGAAATGAAGGCTTGTAAGACAGTTGTCTGGGGTCAGCAAAAGTTTGACAATAACTGGGAGTTCTCAAGCATTAAACATACCAAGCAGGCAACTCATTCCTCCATGTTTATTAATCTCTCCCCTGTACCTCACCATGTACAAAGGCAAGCTCTGGTTCTGCCTCCTCTATGTGTACAGTGGATAAAAGACCTGTGAAATCTTTCATCTCAAGTCTCCCGGGCAGCTTAATTCCTCATTAGCTTTCATAAAGGCCAATTCAGTAGGTCATACTCTGTTCTGTTGTGGAAAATAAAATAGTCTAACCAGGGAAAGTTGCTTAACATCCACTTGAATAGGAAAATGGAAGTTGTTTGTGATAAGTATGAAGTGCCCAGCCCTCTCATCAATGTAGGAAAAAAAAAATAAAACTAAACTGTGACCTTGAACAAGTCATTTAATATCTCCAGGTCTCAGTGTCCTCCATTATAAAGTCAAGAGGATAGCACCACCCAGAATATGTAATGAGATTGTGATGAGACCAAAATAAATTAACATAAAACAAAGCATTTGAGAAGTAAAGCGCTATTACTATCATTATTTTATTATATTCATTATAATTCTTTGGCCAGTATCTTATTTTAATTAAACATATTTATATGACTTTATAATTGCAAATAATCACATTTCAATAACACAGAGCAAAAACATTCATAAAAACAGACAAAATTATAATAGTTACATATTCCTTAAAATTAGTACAAGAAGAAAATTTCACACCAAGACAGGAGAAAATATCATCCAAATTTAACATAGTTTCTTTTTGTCATGTATATTTTCTTCTTCTTTCAAACCTACAAAAACATTAGAAAAAAATATAAATAATATTAAATTTCATACCAATTGATATTTATAACTATATATTTGTAACTAGAGGTCTGACTGTTTGCAAACAATGTTGCTAACCTTCTTTGATATCAGAGGGATTGTTCATTATGAATTTGTGCCAAGTGGATAAACAGTAAACCAAGTTTCCTATTTGGAAGTGCTGAAAAGGCTGCCTGAAAAAGTTAGACGACCTGAATTTTTCACCAACAATTCATGGCTCTTGCATCACGACAATGCACCAGCTCACACTACTGTGAGTTTTTAGCCAGTAAACAAATAACTGTATTGGAACACCCTCCCTACTCACCTGATCTGGCCCCCAATGACTTCTTTCTGTACCCAAAGATGAAGGAAATATTGAAAACGTTTTGATGAAATTCAGGACTTCAAGGGTATTATGACTACAGTTCTGATAGCCATTCCAGAAAAAGAGTTCCAAAATTGCTTTGAAGGGAGGACTATGCACTGGCGTCGGTGCATAGCTTCCCAAGAGGGGTACTTCGAAGATGACCATAGTGATAGTCAGCAATGAGGTATGTAGCACTTTTTCTAGGATGAGTTCGCGAACTTAATTGTCAGGCCTCATATGTCAAAATCTATGGTAATATACTGTTTAAAAAGCTATGTTTTTAAGTACGCATAAAACTATACAAGAAGAGCCTTCCTTCTCCAGTATTGCCATTAATGGACCCAGTTTCAAAATACTGTTTTTCTGCCACTCTCCTCCAAAATTCACATGTCCAGGAAATAAAATCCAATTGGCCCAGCTTGGGTTGGTTATATAGCCAAAAGTGTGGCATTCAACAACACAGACGTGGCCTCTTAGGCTTTTGAGGCCCTGCACTGTGTTTTAAGGCCTGTTCCAGAGGGAGAAAAATTATGATTTTATTACATTTCACCCTTTGGCCATCTGCTGTCTATAATTACTCAACTGTCTAGATTCTGGGCTCTCTAAACAGTAACATGAAGACATGGTTGCTGGGTGGAAGACCTCTGCACAATGTTCAGTTGAGTTGTCTCCCATTGAGGAAGTACTTGGCATTCATTAGAAATGTCAGGTGGACAGGGCTATCACTTGAATAGGGAGGTAAATAACATACATTGAAAAATGTATGTTTCATGCCAATTTCTGTCAGAATTGTCATGAATTATAAACTTACAGTCTATAAATGAAGTTTTATTATAATGCTAATTTTCTATATTTTCCTATAATTTCACAGACTATGTGAATAGAAATTGGGTTTATCATGGAGAAAAATAGGAGAAGCAGCATATGTTTCTTTGAATTAATCAATTGAGCCATTCTGTTCCAACTTCATTTTGGCATAATTGTGTGTGTGTCTTGACTCCAAGAACCACCACAAATGCCTGGTACAGATTTCCCAAGCTTTCTCTCTTGTCCTCTGCATACAAACAGAGGATTTGCATTCAACTTGACCCTTGCCTTTGATGGGGAAAAAAAAGGCAATTTTTTTTTTTTAATTCAGCAACTCTTTAAGCAGCTTCCAAAAGCAGAATATGGACTCCAAAAGGAGTCATGGACATCACTAAACCCTCTTCAGAGGCAAGAGCAAGAGAGAAAAAGAACATCCAGATGGCCAGGCTGGAAGTCTTTTCTCTCTTTTGGATCTACCCAGGGATGAATTTCTGATCAGATGAAAGCTACTGGACTCTTTTCGGGGCATTAAATGTAATTAGCTGTTTATCGTTATCGTGAAAATACTCTGCTGAGTGGCTATCAGGGCACCATCTGGACAGCTGATCACATTCACTGGGGAAACGGGGAAATGTCTGTCTAAAAATGTGTGTGTCACTTGCGGACATTTACAATACCTGTCAAAAACTTTGTATCCAGAGGGACACTCGTTCACAGATGGTGGATATTAAAAACAGAAATGCTCTTTGTGTGAGTCAGAATTCCACCTTCTAATACATTGTATTGCTTTAAAGCAACCCGTTTTGAACAAGGTTAAAGCATAATATGTTTTCTTACATCTTTAACAATACCATCAATCTCATCTGGGTATTTGATTGCAAACCACAGTAAATGACACAGATACTCTTAAAGCAAAAAGGGAATTTATTGGAATGATATTGGAAGACTGAAGGACCGGGATTGAAGCTTTGACAAGTACCACGTGAGCTCAGGAAGGCTGCACAGAGGATAACCAGCAAGGTCACGTAACTCTAACCATCACTATAGCGTGCTAGCACTTGCTCCAGATGAGGAGCCCTCGGAGATAACGCCTGTTGGCCACGCCTATGGCATAGCTTTACTTCTTGTTTTCTTTCCCCTTTTTTAAATTTTTTTATTTCTATGGGTAGATTTCTCCACCTCCTTCTCTCCAGTATCTTTCTCTTTTTCTTCTGATGTGTCCTGTCCTCCCGTTTTGTCCCCAAGGTTGTTTCCCAGGATGTAAGTGTGAACCCATCAATTTCCCATGATTTATTTAAGAAGCCCATTAAAAAGGGGGCAAACTATACTATATGGTCCTCGAAGTAGAATGTTCATTCTGATAAGTGGGATGTTTCCCCTCCCTCTCTGGCATTTTTCCTTCTTCGAATGACATATCTTCTTGATTTAGGGGCAGGTGGGAGCCCACTATCTCCTCACAATTCTTTAGGAAAGCCCACTAAGGGGTGGAGGTGGGGGGGCTGACTCGTAATGCCTTGTTCTTAATATTCTGCTGAGCAAGGCTTTTGTGTGTCACCTTTGTTTTCAATACCCTGCAGAGCAGTATATCTGTGACCCAGGTAGGGAGTGCTGCAAGGGGCCTTCTAACTGGGTCTAACCTCCTCCTTCTGTTCATTCTACCTTTTTACCTACCTGTCAGGAGGACAAGTTAACACTTTAAATTGTGATTGAGTAAGATAGCGTAGGTGTCTTGCAAGTTTTAACTGACTCAATTAACATTTCTGTGCTATGTTGTTAATCAAAGGAACTTCTTCAGATGATTTCTCTATTTGGAAAATATCCCTTTTTAACTTAGACATGAGGAGGCAAAACCTTACCCTCTTAAATTTGTTGTTGAATTAAACTAACAAAAGACAATATTCAGTTCCCAACAAGTCTTCCTGGGCTTTAAAGATAGGTACAGAGGGCCAGTCAAGTGGCGCAGTGGTTAAGCGCTGGCTTGGGAAGCCAGCGGCCCCAGTTCAGGTCCCACATATGAGGGTCAGTGACACTGCCCTCAAAATAAAATAAAATAAAATAAAATAAAATAAAATAAAATAAAATAAAATAAAATAAAATAAAAAATAAAAATAGTTGTGGCAGGAAAGTCAATTTGATTTCATCCTTCCCATCTGCTATATAACAATTTGCCAGAATGTTACAGATTTGCTCCTTTTACCAAGATATTTAGAGACATCTTCTGTAGTTCTAGGGTCCTGCCTCCTCCCTTTTGTCTTGTTAACTCCAGTGCATCCTTCAAGATTCAACTCAGATGTACTTCCTGCAGGAAAAATTTCCGGTTACACACTATGGATTAGGTATCCTTCATCTATGTTCTAGACACCCTGTTTCCTGTCTTTTTAATGGCACCATCCCTTAGCCACTTAGAAAACCCCTGCTCCCATAGCCCCTACTCCACTTCAGTTCACCCACCCGTTGAATAGGAGGAAGAGTGCCAATAGGGGTCAAACACAAATGGAATGCTCAGAAACATGCATGTAAACCAGAATACCATGGGGTGCCATTTACAGTTAGGGGTGGGGGCAGTAAGTAAAAGGATTATTCAAAACGAGAATGTGATGGGAGAAAAAGCCGACGACTGGAGATTTGGCAGGTTCCAGAAGTTCTGAATAAGTTAAATAATGACCCCTCTACGCAATCCAGCCTTTCCCTCCGTTAGCATGTGTAGCTGACTAATTATGAACTGCACCATGGCAAGACTTGTGGATTAACATTATCATTGTATCTCAGTGCCGAATAAATAGGAAAGGTTCGGGCTCTGCATGTCTGTAGCAAAATCAGAGTAGCACTGGGGCCTAACGTATACATCCCTGCACAGTCACACTCATCAGTGATTTTAACAGAGATTTGACATAAAGAATTAGTGAATAGGATAAAAGGAGTTAAAAAGCAAAAAGCAAACAGTGAGCTATCACAGAAATGGTAACTGCAAAAAGCAGTTACTGCCTTAGGATACCAAGCGCTTAGAAGCTTAGAAGAAAGGCCCTGAAAAACTGGACCTAGACGTCTAAGAAGGGGCACTGCTAGCTGGCTCTGGTATCTCAGGAGATCAGAGGAGAATGTGCTCAGAGCTGGGATTCAGACTTATGAGAGCTGGCTAGTGTTGCTAATCTGGAGAGCTTCAATGAGGCCATAGAGGGAATTTGAAAAAGGACATGGAACCTGGAGCCATCTGCTGCTGCTGGAGCCAACTGCTATGCTCCAAATGAAGTACCAATGCTAGGGTGGCCCTGACGGCATGAGGAAACAGAAAAGGAGCAAACCCCTTTCCCCGCCTTCAGCTTTTCAATTTCTCTCTAGGTCCCTAAAGGAACTAACTGGCAAAAGAGAGTTACCGTTGACAGAGTCCCAGCCACAGCATCACCAAGTCAAAGCTGGGAGATAAACACTTCATCATCCAGTAGGGAAGGCAGTAGATAGTAAAGGAATCTCTCCAGTTAAAGTTACGGTTCAGTTCCTCTTCTCTGTCTTTTTATAGATTTCAGACTCTCTTATGGTTGAGTTTCCAAGACTTCTAGCTGAGGCCATCCTAAAGATACTGTCACAAGACTCACAGTTAAACTTTTTTATCAGACATGAACCAACTTGTCTGTCCATTAGAAAATGGTCCCTGAGTTGCCTCTAAGTTTCCAACTTGTCCATTCTTTAAATTGCCCTCCTGATTTAAAAAAAAAAAAAAATAGTTTCTAGAAAGTGACTAATTTCTTGCTTCGTCTTTCATAACCATAATTTCTGATCTAATTAGAAAACATTTTTTTAAATGCAAATTTCCCTATATTCCCAGGAACAGGGGTTTACTGGTTTTGTCTGGAAATGTACAGACCCATTCTAATTCATAATATCTGACCCTAAAAAAAAGAAAGAATTACCACATTATATAGGGAACACTGAGTTCCTCTCTCTAGGCAGCCATGAGCTGTCAGTTACATTTAGCTTTCAGACACATTTATAAACTTTTGTTCTTAAAAAGTTTTTTTAAAAGGTCAAATATGTGGTAATGGAAGAACTGACTATAGTGAACACACAAGGCAATACGTAGATGATGTATTATAGGACTGAACACTTGAAACCTATATAATTTTACTCACTGATATAAACCCTAAAAATTTAATAAAAAATGTAGGACCATTTGGATGCTTGATAAAAAAAAAAATAACAAATAGATTATGAGGAATTCTTCCTATATACCAAAAAATAAATATAAATTTTAAAAAAAAAGCTTTTTGATCTCTGAATACCTTTCTCAAAGCAGCATTCACCAATACAGACAAAAATGAACAGTAAGTTTTCTATGAGCCTCACAGAGCCATACTCTGGCTGAGCCCTGAGGAGTTGTATCAGTAAAATAATGATGTATGGATTGTTTTTCTCATACCAAAGTACAATATTGAGTTAAACTCAACACTGCATGAATGTTGAAAACTCTTCTGACAGTTCTACTCCGTAGCTTGGCCTTCAGCCTGGCTTGTCTTTGTAGGTTAGCAGATTTGTTTAGGGATCTCCAACAAGCAGCAGCCCTCAATACCTGCAGTTTAGTGCCTCATCATGGAGAAAACATCTTTTCCTGACTTAGAATCTACTAAAGCAATTTCTCCTGCTCTGATTTTTACAGCTTGTGTCCAGTTGATCAGTCAAACATATCTGCAATGAAAGGAAAATAGTTTTGGCAAAGTAACATGGACTGCTTAGAGTGAAACAGTCAACATAGGAAAGATCCTATATGGCTTAGTCTCTCTCAATTTTTGGAAAACATCTTTCACACTTACTCAAAAATTGAGCAATATCAAATTGTTTAATTTAATAAAATAACATTGACCATGATAACCATACACACTGTGTTAGACACAGTAAACCAAACTGAGTCTTACAATTAAAAATTTTTTAACAATCTAGTAGGAATCACACACATTTTTTTGTTTTGTTTTATTTTGTTTTGTTTTTGAGGGTGGTGTCACTGGCCCTCATATGTGGGACCCGAACCGGGGCCGCTGGCTTCCCAAGCCAGCGCTTAACCACTGAGCCACTTGGCCGGCCCTCACATTTTATTTTTATTCAACATTTTAATTTAATCATGGAAAGGTGGGAAGTGTCTACGTCTCTTCCCCTCGATTTTGTGTGTGTGCTGTGATGGCTTTCATGAACAGAAGGCTGCAGAAGTAACATCCTCAGGACATTTTGAGGTTCTTAGTCCAGCAATGTAAACATGTTCCACACATTTGTGTTAAATAATATCAAAGGCCTAATTTTCTTCTTGGATTTTTCAGCCTTGACTTTGATCAAGCCAAACTATTAATAACTTACTAAAGAAACACTCTTGGCTGCTTGCTAATGAAAATTTGCTGTACTTAAATGATTTACATGAACATAATACAGTGACTTTCTTCCATCTCTACTTTTAGCATTGGACTTTGCTGTTTCCTTCTTTTAGTAATTATTTATAAGTGATAAGAGCTTCTAAGCCATTTGGACAATAGGTGACCACAATAAATATATATCACTTTAACCAACAACAACCAAAAAAAGGGGGGGGGGAGGGGTTGACAGAATAACTTGGATACTTGGATGGATGCTATAAATGACTAAAATTTACATCTTGTCAGTCTTCTGTGTCCTCATCTCCAATAACCCATTGATTTGAAGGATTTTTTTTAAACTCATATTATTTCACACTTTGCAACTTCATTATTCTGTATTGTCTTATTTAACTCACACAGTAACAATCAAGGATTTTATCAGTTTGCTACTGCTGCACAACAAACCATCACAAAACCTCAGTGGCATAAAACAATAATCATTTATCTTTGCTCGTGAGTTGGGGGCATTGGCTGCACAGTTCACCTGAGCTCAGGGGGTCCATTCAGGCCTCTGCACTCCGCTGCAAGTCACCTAAGCATCTCTGATTAGCTTAGCCTGGGCCGTAGCTGGACAAAGTGGGCTGGCTTGGCTCTGTTCCACATGCCTCATCCCCTAGTTTGGGCCTGTTCTCCTCATAAAGGCAGAGGAACAACAGAAAGGGCAGAAGTGGTTTTTCAAGCCTCAGAGTGCATCGTTTCCTACTGTCCTGTTGGCCAAAGCAAGACACATGACTGACCCCAGAGTTATTGCATGAGGGAAACAATGTTGCTACAGGAATGCCATTAATTATGGCCATGAATGAAATGAATTTACCACAAGTAGATGCTATTACTTTCTTTGTTTTACATGTGAAAAAATAATGCCCAAGGGAATCAGCCATGTGAGTGACCCAGAGACTCAGGTCTTCCTACTCCAAATATGTTCTTTTTTTCTAACCATGTCTGGCCTACACATTCATATTCATAGAAGCTGAATTTTTTTGTCTCTAGGAAGATAGAACCATTTCCAATTCCTATGATGCCTTACATATACCAAAAACAAAAGTTAGGATTACTTACCTTTTTGTAAACTGGATAAATGCATATCCTATTAGCTCACACTAATCTCTATTGTTTTTAATGATCAAATTGTTATTGAGCTTTTGGGCATGCATTTCTTGTCCCTCCAGACAGACACCCCATGTTTTACGTCTTTGTATTTCTGCCAATGTTTGACTGTGAGCTGATACAGGTAGTAGGTGTACCACTTGATTGATGAAGCTTAAAGAGCATGATGTTAGCCTGATAGAGCTCTCTGTTGGAGAAATTAAAATTAAAAGGAGAAATCAAAATTGATCTGGGATTGAGTGAAAAGCAAGAGATGATTTTCAACTGTGCTTACACAAGAAACAAGAAATATACAGAGGGTGCCAAAAAAATGTATACACATTTTAAGAAAGGAAAAAACTATTAAAATTGTAATACTCCATATATACTGATAACAAAAAATGAATAGAAGTCATGCGTATACATTTTCTTGGCACCCCCAGTATTTACTCAGATGTTTTGTTTTCAAACCCTACATCCCAGCAAATATACATGAATATTTTCCTTATATTTATTTGGTTTGCCTCAGAGTTGAAACTCACCTGAGATGAAATGCCAAGCGTTAATTGGTGAGCAAATTCTTTTATTCAGTGTAATAGCCACCACAAGTGTTGAGTTCAATGAGGGACTCCGTTTCCACTACAAAGATCAAATCCAGATTTTCTTTACCGCACTCAGAGATAAGTGGGTTAATGTCACTCTCTATCCTCTATAGCTTTTTTATTCAATAACTTTATCAGACCTGCAAAAGGTAATGGCTTAAAGGAATGTGAGATTTGGCAAACATTTTCATTTATCGGTAAGTCAGCTTGCCCCTTTTCCTATGTCTGAGTCACACTCAGGAAATGAAAGAAGGTAACAAATAGGTAATATAGCAATTTCTGTTGAAGCGCTGAACTTGCCATCCTGTCTGCAGCATGAGTTTTAGAGGAATACACCAGATGATGCATGTTGTTTAGTTCCCATTGACAAGTTTCTCTAAAGAGAAAGGTAATGGAAAAACTCTCCAGTGCTAAAATATATGGTCATAAATTTCCACGTTTCGGTGAAAACTGAAATTCTTCCTTTAATGTTCAGTTTTAGATTTTCAGTTGAGAGCAACTCAAAGCCAAGTCAAACTGTATTGGCACCTGAGAATCCTTAAAAAAGGAAACTTGTCTTCCTTGTAAATAAGCCTCTCCAAAGGATCCAGTCCATAGTCAAGGCTGACTTCACTATTAAGGCAACAATTAAATGGCGATAAATGTGAAGAATGCTTCACATTTCCTTTAAATAGATCTACACTTTTTGAAACACACTGCAGTAATGCCTGGGGATAATGCTGTTTCCTTCTAACTTAGAATGACTTGGTTGAATTGTTACAGATATGGAAACACTGATTGATAGTGACCGGTAAACCAAAGTGCCATACAAAATTTGAGATAAGGGTGATTCAATGGTAAACTGTTTTTCAACAATAGAACAGTGTAGACACTAGAATACTGAGTTCAGAATTAGACTTCATCAATGTCAGTTTCTGAAAATAAAAAGCGTAACGACTATGATGGTTAATTTTATGAGTCAACTTGATTGGGCAAAGGTATGCCCAAATAAAACATTGTTACTGGGTGTGCCTGTGAGGGTGTTTCTCAAAGAGATGAGCACTTGGATCTTTAGTTCTGCTCAGAAATAAGATGGTGCTCACCTAGTCTACCATGCCGTCTCTGGGGGAGAACTCATATGCCTGTAGCAACTTCTTAAGATTTCAGAAATGTATGCCTTCTTCATGTATGTTACTTTTTCTGTTTTCTCTTTTTCTGTATGATGAGCAGCTAAGACATGAAAACCAGTAATTTCTAGTTCCCATCTTGGTATATGACAAGAAAGTAAGTTGAGTAGAGAGGAAGCACTGGGGAGGCTCCGGAGCTGGTTCCACTTCATAGGCAATTCCTGGGGAAGCAGATACCTAAGGAGTAGATAGGCCAACTGCAAAGAAGAGAAGGAGATAACAGTCCAAGTCTGCAAAGCAGGACGAGTTATCTGGAGAAAGTTGGGGAAGGCCGACATGCCGAGGAGTTCAAGCAGCTTAAAAATGCCATAGCAACTTTAGAAATTGATTTGAGATGAGTCCAGAAAATCGGTCTGCTGTAAGAGTGAAGTAATTGTTTTTCTCCCAAGGTTTACAACTCTATGATTTGCATGCATCTGCATTAAAATTCTTCTATGGCTATGTTCCCACCAAGGACTTCCCCATTGTATCAGGCCTCCAACACACACTGCTGAAAGCCAGCTCTGGGTTTCGCCTCAATGAAAATGTTCCCAGTTTGAATTTGTGAAGCAGTGACACTAATTCCCTCAAGGCACCAACCACCTATAGGGAAGTGAAAAACTTCATATTTTTTAAATTTCTGAAATCTATATAGCAAATATGGCATAAATACACACACACATATACATACATGTATACGCTGTATATATGCATATATGTACACATACATATATCCATGCATATACACACACACACAAACACACACATATACATATATTATATATGCTATATATGCTAGAAAATTTTAAGGAAGTGACAGAATCAAGAGGTCTGTAGTCTTTTCCCAGGACACTTACCTTGCCTCTAGGCAGGATTAAATTTAAAGCATTCTATACCATACAAAACTGAAAACTAGAGAGAAATAACCCAGAAGCTCCATTTCAAATGGTTTTCAGGGGGAAAAACTATTTCAATTATAACCTAAATATAGCCACAAGTATTAGAAAAGCAATATTAGGGGCCGGCCGAGTGGCGCATTGGTTAAGCGCTGGTTTTGGGATGCCAGCGGCCCCGGTTCGGATCCCACATGAGGGCCAGTGACACTGCCCTCTACAGCTAACAACAGCTCCACCTGGAGCTGGGCTGTGTGAGCCCCTGCGACAGTGTAGGCTGCAGCCCCTGCTGCAGTGGGCTGCCATAGGCTACAGTGAGTGGTCGGCAGCCAGCGTGAGCTGCCAATAGCCACGGTGAGCGACATCCAGAGGCCAGCGACCGATCTGCCTCATCCGGGAAGAGCGCAATGACGATACCAACAGTGAAGCAACATCCTCCGCAACTAAACTGAAAAACAAAAAGACAGCAACTTGTCTGTTCCCCTTCCCCGATTTCCCAACGCTGTTCCCCTCCGCCAATTCCCCAATAAAATCTTTAAAAAAATAAAAAGAAAAAAGAAAAAAGAAAAGCAATATTATCCTAGCATATTGCTTCACAAAAGCCAGGCATTGCTAACTTTGTGTAATATTAGCCTCTTAGAGGTAGTTGACAAGCATGCTTCAAGTTCAGAAAAAAAAGATGGAAATCACGATTGTGAAAATAGAGCCCAATAGAGTGTGAAATGCTATAAGATGGTATTCCCTGAGTATTCCCTCCTAGTGTGAATCACTAGATTAACACAACATAAACTAGATAACCAACACTAATCTACATTTAGTATTTAAAACCCATTTCCCTTCTCTTTTTTAGTGGCAACGAAAAAGAATTTCTTGCTACTAGATAAATGTCGTAACTTGGTGATAAACACCAAAATTCATATTCTTAAAAGCATTCAGTTTCTATTGATTATATCATTTTTCGGTATTCTTGTTATATGTGATCAATTCTTTAAACAGTATGCAATGTGTGCCCTGCATGAATTCCCTTGGCCAAGAGGGTATAAAAACAGAAAAAACACAGTCCTCTGTCTCTTTAAGTCATATGCCCTAGGGAGGGGCTGTCTCTGCCAGGAAAGAAAGGAACCTTTTCCTAATTCACCTACTGGCACCCTACTGGTTAACAACATCAGACCTGCTTCAACCTCCTACGATGATACCCATACCTCCATTCTCCAGCTTCTCTTCTTTTTTTCTCTATCCACCTCTATCCCCCAACTTTTTCTTAACCCCTATTTTCTTGACTCCCGCTGACCAATTTCCTCCGAGTCTGACTTTACTCAGAAGTTCTTATTTTAGTGTTGGCCATTATCGTGATATATTTTAACCCCATCATGGTTGCTTCTGCATTTGTGGCAACATGGCTTATTAGCCACGGCTGTTACCACAATGGGGCACAGACCTGCCTGCAGAGAAGGGCAACACAGGCAGCAGGCAGAAGATGGCATTCTCAGGTCTGGAACCAGTGCCGGTGACATCAGGCAGGAGCACGGCAGTGTCCATCTGATGGGCATCTGCAGAAGGCAACACTTCCTGCATGGCCATCAGGGTCCTTAGGAGGCAACAGCCTCCAGGGGCATCCAGAAATACTAGTTGCAAGTCGGCTTAAAGTGAGAATGAAAGCTTACACAGTGAGTGCAAGTGACCCTAAAAATGTAGACGTGACCATATTTGGGACTCTAGTTGGACCCCTAAACTGGTTTCATCTAGAAAACATAACATATTTTTATAGCAAGTTTATATAAAGTATATAGTGAAATATCTCAGAAGATTGAGTTCAAAACATTTACTTGGGCAACAACTTGTAAAATTGTGACCAGTGAAGAAATGAGATTGTATAAGTACATCAAGTGCTAGAGTATGTGGGACATCAAAGTAACATTAGAAATATTTTTTTAAAAGGTTAAAAGAATGTGACATGGAATATGAAAAGTAGAATAGCCTAAAGAAAGAGACAGACTAGTTGCAAAACACAGTGTGTGTATATTCAGGAGATGGGGATTGTAGGCTAATATAATGGATTCAATAGGTAGTTATCCTATAGGGGGTAAGACTATCTTTAGTGTCTTAATTTAGTCTATTCTTAATTTAGGAGAGGCACTCCCTAAAATTAAACACTCCCTAAAATTAAATCTACTTTCATCAAATGAGCCTTGTGATTAAATGTTGTAGCCTTTCTCTATTGCCTCCAGGGAGAGAATATGCTGATCTGCTAGCAAGAGTAATTCAGTCCTTGCTATAGTCATATTTCTCATTACAAGTGAGTAAATTGATATTCCAACTTATACGTCTCTCTCTCTTTTTATTGAAGTGAAGCAATTTCCTAAGGTCTAATTTTCTCAGAGTTCTGAGGAGACCACATTTTTGGCCTTGCAAGACTGTAGACCCTAGGATGTGATGCATCAACCACTAGGCTTTATCTGTACATGGCTCCCCTAAGCTCCAGCCAGGATCCCTAATGAACATCACAATATCCTTAACCTAGGAACATCAATACACCTCGCTCTGTGAACTTCATATATATTTCATTTGTTTGTTTTCTTAATATTTGTATTTGGTATATCTTCTTTATTTATTTTGTTTTTTAGTTTTTTTTAATTGGGGAATTGGGGGTGGGGAACAGTGTTGGGGAATCAGGGAAGGGGAACAGACAAGTTGCTGTCCTTTTGTTCTTCAGTCTAGTTGTGGAGGACGTTGCTTCACTGGCCCATGTTGATTTGGTATCATCATTGCACTCTTCCCGGGTGAGGCAGTGGCTCACCGGCCATTGGACAGCCACTCGCAGTGGCTCGTGTTGGCTGACAGCCACTCACGGTAGCTTACAGCAGCCCACTGCAGCCCTGCTGCAACCTACGCCATCGCTGGTGACTCATGGCAGCCCAGCTCCAGGTGAAGCTGTTGTTCACCATCTTAGCTGTAGAGGGCAGTGTCACTGGCCCTCATATTTGGAATCCGAACCAGGGCTCTACTGCTCAGAGCTGGCTCCCCAAGCCAGCTCTTCACCAACGTGCCACTCGGCCAGCCCTATCTGGTATATTTTCTAAAAGATATTCACTACGTTAGTGATTAGGGGACATATGCAGTTTAAACATAGCGAATAATTTAAGTAAAAGAGTCATTTATACACATGTGTAATAAGTTAAATTCCAAGTATTTCTACAGAAGGTTGAGGATGATATTTAGTAATGTGAAATAGGAAGAAATAGGAAGCCAATACCTTTGGCATCATATACAAAACATTTGCCAGCATTCAATCTGGAAGTTGTCCTTATTTGATCAAAAGCCAGCATGGCCTATAAAGTCCTGTTATATCACCATAGAAGGGACAGAAACCATTCTGGATCAAAGGGAGCTTCAGCAAGAATTCTTTAGTTTGTATCACAGGAAAATTGATCTCAATTTCTAATGAAAGAGCTAGGGTGTTAGATAAAGAATTGATGAGGACTGCGCTTAAAATCTTATAGTTAGGAAATTACAGCTAAAGACTGAGAATTCTCTGTGATTAGTGCAGTATTAAAGATCTAATATTTCCTTCCCTCCTCCTAAAAGATATATTTGGTCTTCATCCCTGTTTTTGGCATACAGCTCTCAAAACCCTGGGCATTTCCTTAGTAATGAGAGCTCTAAGTGTGTCTTTTGTTAGATTAACGGGGTGAATTTTAAAAAGCACCTAAGGGGCCGGCCGAGTGGCGCAGTGGTTAAGTGCTGGCTTGCGAAGCCAGCGGCCCCGGTTCGGGTCCCACGTATGAGGGCCAGTGACACTGCCCTCAAAAAAAAAAAAAAAGCACCTAAGGATGGTGGCTGGTTACCAGAGAAAGCAGCCACAGAATTAGCAGGTTGAAACATTCAGTCCTACCACCCTGATCCCTCCAGAGAAGGGAGATGAGATGGAGGTTGGATCAATCACCAATGATCAATGATTTTATCAACTGGTCAGAAGCAAGGTGACATGAAGCTGTAACTGGTGTCTGAAGTCCAAAGAGGGAGGTCCCTGGAACCTCCAGTGTGTAGCCAGTGGGTCAGAAGTACGCATAGCAACCTGGGCTTACTACTGACATTTGAATTGTGTGTGAGGGAGGCATCTTAGGGAACTGAACACTTAACCTGTGGGAATGTGATGCTATCTCATGGTAGATAGTGTCAGAATTGAGTTAAATTGTAGGACACCCAGCTGGTGTCTGGGAACCGTTTGTGGGTGTGGGGAAACCTTCACCTCCACCCCACCCCTGCATACACAAACATTGGAATTGGGTCCAGGAACTCCAAAATACCTATGCTCAAGCAGATCAGCACATGTTGTGTAGAAGTCCTGATAAGTGGGTGTGCCATATGTTACACACTTACAATTTTCACACAGACCATTAAGGCAAAAATATATCTGATATTCCTTTCTAACCACAGGGAATTTACCTCTCTATCTAAAAAAAACAAAAATTTTCAACTAAAAGCTATTAAAACAAGTTTGCAGAAGCATCACTGCTGGCTTCTGGCTTTGTTTCGATGAGATCATATACTGTCCCTGTGTTCCCAGAGGCAAAATGAAAATAATCAGACTAAAGGATCCAAGGTTCCTTTCATCTCTACCAAAGATTCTCCCAAAACTGGGAGGATTAGTTGAAAAATAACCATAGTGTCCTAAAAAAAAAAAAAAAATATATGTTGGAAAGGCTTTATGCAATTATGGCCAATAATATTCTCAATTCATAGTTTTTCACCAAATGTGGTCCTATGGTAAAATTCTCCTGCTTATAGCAGTTAGAATTTTCAGAGTACAATCAATAGTGTAATATTAAGCAGTATTCTCACTAATATCTTCATGAATACTCTCATCTCTCATAAGTTTAATCTTTTTAGGTTTTTATGTGAAAGATACATGGCTTTTTACAATAAATACTATCTCTTCTTTTTCTACATATATAATTAATCTGTTTATAATTGCTAAATTTACTAAATATAGCAAAATAAAAATGATTTGCAATTTCTCAGATGATTCCTACAAAGATCAAAGATATTCACTAAAAACTCATTTCAGTCTTTTTTCTATAAAAAAAGTAGATAATTGCTATTTAGAGTTAGACACCCTGTAAATATTCCTTTATAACTTATATTCCCTGTAACAATACATCTTATGCATTTAAATAATTCATTAAATATTATTATTAAATATGATGTTGATAATTGTACAATACTTCATTCAGTTCTTTAATGGTCAGACATTTAGTTTGTTTTGAATATTTTAAAATTATCTATCATGTCTCAACAAAGATTCCTAAATCTTTGGTGTGGTTCCTAAAAGTTTACTTATTTATTTATCAACAGGTATTTATTGTTTATTTATTTTGTGCCAGATACTGTTGGTTATTAAAGACACGAGGAGACTAAGGTAGTTATTTGCAGATTTGTTTTTGTATTAGTCCCTAAAAATTTCCCCAGAAACTTCTAGTCTACTGACTTATTTAAGGTCCAGCTTTCCTACAAATCACATTTTCTCTTTTATTAATGGTTTGGCAAGATCTTCATTACTCTCTAATCGGCCACATTTATTTTCTTTCCTTTTCATATTGATGAGCAATGGACTCATTATTGCTTCCATTTTAGAGTCATTTATTTTACACTGTTCATTTCCTGAAATAATAGAATCAAATGACAGAAAGGGACTTCAAATGTCATTTTATGTAAAAATCCATCTGATCCTTGAATCCTTTTTACAATGTCTTTACCAACTGTATGTCCAGTCCATATTAAATACCTCCATGATGGACAACTCCCTCCCTCCAAAGGCAGCCTATTCAGAGTGTTTGTCCATCAAATTCTTATTAAATCCCATACAAGTCAGGTATTATACTAGTTGCTGGGTATACAATGGGATGTATAACACATGTGATTTTTTTTTTCATTTACAGTTGACACTCAGTATTATTTTATATTAGTTTCAGATGTACAGCATAGTGATAAGACATCTATATAATTTATGAAGTGATCCCCCCGATCAGTCTAATACCCACCTGGCACCATATGTAGTTATCATAATATTATTGACTATATTTCCTATGCTATACTTTACATCCCTGTGACTATTTTGTAACTACCAATTTTTCATTCTACTTAATCCCTTCACCTTTATCACCCAGCCCCTCAGCCCCCTCCCATCTTGAAACCGTCAGTTTATTCTCTGTGTCTGTGAGTCTCTTTCTGTTTAGTTTGTTCCTTTGTTTTGTTCTTTACATTCCACATATAAGTGAAATCATACGGTATTTGTCTTTCTCTGACTGACTTATTTCACTCAGTATAATACCCTCTAAATCCATCCATGTTGTTGCAAATGGTAATATTTTATTCTTTTTTATTGGCCAAGTAATATTCCATTGTATAAATGTGCCACGTCTTCTTTATCCAATCATCTATTGATGGGCATTTCAATTGCTTCCATATCTGGGCTATTTTTAATAGGGCTACAGTGAACATGGGGTGCATATATCATTTCAAATTAGAAAACATGCATGATCTTTATCCCTCAGAGGAAGGCAAATAAAAGAGAAATAAATGAATTCAGAGTGATAGTTATAGGTGTTCTAAAGAAGTAGGATGCTGTGATAGAGAATAGCAGAGGATAGTCAGAAAGGGACGTTTTTAGGAAAATAACATTTAAGTCAAGATCTGAGGGATGATGAAAGTCCATCCATGCTAAATGTGAAGCAGCAGGAACGTTCTTGGTGTGTTTAAGGAATCAAAAGAAAGCCAGTGTGGCTCTAGCATCGGACACAAATGGGGAGGGTGGCATGAGATGAGGCCAGAGAAGCAGAAATTTCTTGTTTTGAATTGAAATCACTCTCCCTGTCTTTCCCACTCATTAGTCCCAGTATGTCTCCTTTTGAGCCATTGAGAATAAATGGAGGCCTCTAAGAAGAAGGCCTTCCAACATTAATTTGAAGCATCTCTCTTGTACATCTGTGACTTTCCTTCAGTGGACTAAACTTCCCCACCTCTTTAATCTCTCCTTTGTAGGACTGAGAGGCCATACTTTCCAGGTCAGACTCCTGTATCTGTTACTTAAGCGGAGCAGGGGCTTCCCTTGGGTTTCAGATAACACCGTTAGCAGGAAAAACATAATTATTATAAACCACCTCCTAATCAAGAAGAAAATACCTTATTACTTCCTGCTTCATTCCCTGGTTTTAAGATCTCAGTTTTTCTTTAAATATCCTCTTTAGACAAGGGGATTTCCCAGATCACTCCTTGCTAACCCTACCCCCATAGTACTAGCTTCTGTGGAAAGACACGACCCTATCCCTGGCACCCAAACTCCTGATTTGTACTCTCTCATGATGTGCACCATGGCACATCACCTCTGGTCTGTTACCCTCTGCTGCCCTCTTTTGGCCATGATCAATGTGCAAGGATGGCAAGCAACTCAACCCCTCCCTTTGAGGGGCCACACCTCCCCTTAGATGGGGAGGTCAGAAAAAATTCACCTGAATGCAGAACACCTCTGAGCACAGACACAAACAGTTCCTCAGACAGAAGGTACAATACCCACAAGATATACCCACCCCACTCAGTGTGTGTGTGTGTGGGGGGGGCGCTCACACATGTGTGGGGAGTATTTCACTCACTGCCAGTTTCTAAAAATGCATCAGTAAATCAAAAATTTCTTGTCGTTTAAAGGCTATGGCCTAATGGAAGATAAGTCAGGTATCTGAACAATAATACATTTTGGCTAGTATTATGATCCACAAATCATATAATGCTATAGGAGCATTTGAATGGGGGCACATAATTGTGACCACAGGGACAAAGAAGGCTTCATATCTCAAATTGTGATCTCAAAATGGGAGTGAAGGGTGTTTCATGTAGTACAGAGGTTGGCACATAGAACCCAACATCCTGTGCCACCCTGCAGAAAATTGGGTCACTCACACAGTTCATGCCATCAATTCAGACCTTGGGTCACTTATTCCACTTCTAGAGCTATTCATCTATCACACGCTAGGACTCCATTGGCCTAAGATGACTCCTAAGAAACCCAAGAACTCCAGCCACCTACAGGGCAGAGCCAGTCCTCATTATCTTTTCACTTTACTAATGGTTAAACCCACCCACCTCAAAGCCATACTATCTTTAGGCACCACCAAAGAAAACCTTCTTGTTTTCTATCTTTTATTATATCACCACCTCATAATTAACACAACCACCTATTGCTCCCCTCTATCCCAAACCTTTCCACAGTGCCCTCTAAAATCCTAAATCCTGAGTTATAAAATTCCTCTATGTCCAGCCTTTTATCTGTTTCCTTCACCCCTGCCTTAAGGTAAAGTTGTCTCTGTCCATTCCAGCTGCTATAACAGAATATATTAGACTGGGTGGCTCATAACAGAAACTTATTTCTAACGATTCTGGAATCTGGGAAGTTCAAGATTAAGGTGCTGGCAGGTCCAGTGTCCTGTGAGTGCCCACCTCCTGGTTCGCAGTCTGCCACCTTCTCGCTGTGTCTTCTTATGGCAGAAGAGGTGACAGAGCTCTCTGTGGTTTCTCATATGAGTATCAATCCCTTCAATAAGGCTCCACCCTCATGACCTAATCACCTCCCAAAAGCCCCCCCCCTCCAATACCATCACATTGGGATTGGATTTCAACACATAAATTTGGGGGTAACGCAAACATTCAGTCAATAGCTCCTCTCAGAATCTTGGTTTTCTCTGCAACCTGTTCAAAGGAAGGGTTCTATTCTCTCACACCCCAAACTCTTTGTTCTTATCACAATGAAGCATGTACCTTCCATTCATCCAGTCACACTGTCCCCTCCTAGTCACCATCAGTCCCTATCACCTACTATCACCTGAGCACTGTCCTCTTCTATTGGCAATCGCGCGCTTCCTCTGCGCTCTGCTCTTGTTCTGAGGAACTTCAAGATCCACGTGGATAATGGAAGCTTTAATGGGCCCAGTGCTTATGAATGTGGTTTTCTTCCTATTCTGTGGCATCTCCGTCTCAGTCTCATTTACAGGACATTATTCTCTATATATCCCTGTATTAATAAACCTGGTAAATTTCATCTACAATTAATGGCTTCAATTCACATCTCTGTGCTAATGAATACCAAATATTTAATTCCATCCAAATATCTCTCTTGAGATCCAGAGACATACTGTTTAAACAGACATTGTTTTTGATGGACCACAAACATCAAAACTCAGTATGTTCATCAATGAATCCATCACCTTTTCCCCTAAATGAGCTATTTCTGCTGAGAGTGCCACCTACATGCTCAAGCCAGAAACAGGAGTTTTCTCTTTCATTGTTCCCTCTCCAGCTCATCTGCGCACCCACCTCAAGACCATCTCAGCATTTCCTCCGTGTCCATTGCCATTTTTCTAATTCAAGTCACCATGATCCTGTAAGTAGGTTGTCTTGCATCTCATCCTGTCAACCCTCCGGTAGTGCAACCCTTTGTACTACATCCACAGTGATTGTACAAATCTGTAAATCTGATTATACCATCTCCTGGATTTAAAATAAAATAAAATAAAACACTTCAATAGAACCCTTCTGTCCTCAGAATAAAGTTCAAACTCCCCAGTTTAGCAAAACATACTTTTTTTTTCTTTTTTGCTTATTTCTTTTGTTTTGGGGGGGGTATATCTACATATGTATTAGTTTTAGGTGTACAAAACAATGTAATAGTTAGACACTTACACCCCTCACAGAATGATAACCCCCTGAAAACATACTCTTTTCCTCTGGCTCCTCATGAACTCCCCGGCCTGGTCTCCATCCCCCTCCCCTGTGGTTGCTTATGCCCCAGCCTTGCAGAACCACTAGATGGCTTACTTTGGGTTGAGATAACCCTAACAAGCTTCTTGGTACAATTACAATTCCACTTGCTTCTAAGACTAGAAGGCTTCCTTACTAAGTGTCTGAGGGTGAAGGACACGGGTTTCTAATGAAATCCATGTCAGTGAAGCCCAGATTTGTGAATACAGGTAGCCAGTTACACATACATGTGATTTCTAGAGAAAATTCAGATAAGTCCTGAGGGAGTCACTAGAGAGAGGAAAAAAACAAAAACAAAAAACAAAACACCATTAAAAAGAAAAATTTAGCTCTACCAGTCTCCTTAAATTATGACAACGCTTACACATGATTGGCCCAGAATTTAGGCAGCAGTGAACCATCTCTAATGGCTCAATTCCAAGGCTAATAGAGCCAAGCAACTCCTTGAAAATCTTTTGTGTGCTCTCATTTTTAAATCCCCAGATACTGGCACATAATCAATGTTTAGCTAGATGCTGAAGATCCCTTGCAGGGCGTGTGCCCATGTAACCTAAATTCTTCAGAACAATTATGATTTCCAACATTCTCCCCTGTAAACCATGGAAATGACCCCTAAATCACAATTTTTATGTAGATAGTCGCGGAGAGGATCAAGTCAGTAACCACTGCGATATAATCATACATGTTAAAAGGCAAAGAACAGAAAAGATTTGAGAAATCCGAGGCCAAGGAATTTATTGTGCTATATCATGAAAATAGTGTATACTAAGCCATGTCATACATGCCTCAGTATGTAATGTGAAATGTGTATAAAAGCAAATCAGATAAAAATAAATCACATTAAGGTAACATTTTGCAAGCAAGTCCCTTTCCTAGTTGGCACAATCTGAGTGTCAGAATTGAAATGAAAAGTGAGTGAGTTTGCCTTCCTTTTTTTAAAAAAAAAAATAATTCTTAGGACTCTAAGAAGAAATTAGTTGAGAAAACTGAAACCTGAGTCAGTTATATGAACAGAAAATGATATACATTTTACAATGGAGTTAAGTCACTATAGGAATATGTAGCTATTTTGGCCACTGGAAGATGTTTTCATGGACTCATCGCCTCATTTATTCACTCATTTAATCAATACTGAGCACCTCCTATGTATCAAGTACAGTTGTAGGTACTTGGGATATGAGCCCAATGAACAAAACAAACAGAGGTCTCTGCCTTCAAGAACCTTATATTCCACTCGTACAGAAATAGTACCAGTGAATGTGTAAATTAGTAAATCACGTAGTATGTTAAGAAATGATAAATTCTATGAAAAAAATAAAAGTAGTATTGGGCAAAAAGATTGGGAATGCCAGAGAAGGGAGGTGGGTGGAGACTAATATTAATTTTAACGGATGATCAGGCAGGCTTCACTTGGAAGACAAGATGTGAGCAACCACGTGACAGGGGTAATATAATTCAACAAACAGCTGAGGGAAATGTATTCCCAGGCAGAGGGGACAACAGGACTGAAAGCCCTAGGATGGGAGGCCTTTTTACAGTGGGCATTTCACATTCATATTTTGATTGTTTTGTTAATCTGTCGCCTTCATCAGACTGTAGTCTCCAAAAAGTCAAGGATCATATTTGCTCCATTTTCTCTCCAGAATCTAGTCCAGGGGCTGGCACAGAGTAGGTGCTCAGAAATATCTGGTGATTAAGCAAACGAAGGAGATTAACTTAGACATTTTCCCTAATGAACTAGAAAGACTCTTCACCTGGTTTGACGAAGACAGCATTTTCTATTCTAATCTACTCTAGATTTTGCTCCTTTTTTTTGTTTTCAGTGGATTCTGGTCTTTGTGTCCTACCCCATTACTGACCCCTCCTAGTCTGCATGGGATGATTGCTTCCTTGTCTCAGGATACCAATTGCTAATTGTAGAAAATCTTTAAAATCATTCTCTACCTGATAACTTCAAGTTCAAGAGTTCTTATAAACCTTCCAATACCACCTAATAAATGTCTGCTACTGATTACTTTTTTCCTTGGAAATTATTTCTGCTTTCTCCTAGCATGGCTAAGCTGTTTTTTCTTTTTCTTTTTCTTTTCTTTTTTTTAATTCTCTGGCTGGCTGTGTTCTGCAGAATCAGTATTCTGCTCTGCTGTGTGATGGACAGTGTTATCCCATGTTTTTGTTTTGTTTTATTTTGTTTTTGGCAGAAAGAGGACCTTCAAGTTTGGTTCTGAGCTGAAAATAGGTAACATATTGAGAAGAAATAAGATTATCACCACTATTCTTCCTGTGTAACTGGCCATTAAACATTGTTTTTGTATGAATTAGCTCAGGACTTTTTCTGTTTAACTATAGGGCACAATACCATAAAAGATATAAAGCTACATTATGTTAATTAAGTTCCATGAATTCCATAGCACATATGAAAACTAGAGCAACAATGGTTGAGGGAAAAATACATTCTTATAGTTCAATTTTTTATGAAGTATGTTTTTAAAGATTTCATTATTTATTTTATTGTTCAAAGAAATACAAAGAAAATTTTAAAAACACATAAGAGAAATGTGCACCAACAAACAAATGGATAAAGAAATTGTAGTGTATATAAACAATGGAAAATTATTCAGCCTTAAAAAGGAGATCCTGCCATTTGCAACAATATGGTTGAAACTGGAGGACATTATGCTAAGTGAAAAACCAGACACAGAAAGAAAACAAATGGAATGATGTCACTTATATGTGAAATCTAAAAAAGTTAAACACATAAAAGCACAGAGTAGAACAGTGGTTAACAGTGGAGGGGAGGTGGGGGGAATGGGTATATGTTCCTCAAAGGGTACAATGTTGTAGTTATGTAGGATGAAGAAATCTAGAGTTCTAATGTACAGCCTGATGTACTACTAATAATACTAATAAGTATTATTAATAAGTAATAATACTACTCTGCTGAATACTGGAAATTTGTTGAGAGGGTAGATTTCAGGTGCTCTTATCACACACACACACACACACACACACACAAAATGGTAACTGAGAAGTGTATATGTTAATTAGCTTGACCATAGTAATCATTTCACTATACATGTACATACATTTTAAGTACATTTAATTTTATTATAAAATAAGGTAAAGTAAATATACAAGAGAAATCTTTCAATAGAATATGTCAAAAGGAATGCTTTTCCCAAACAATGTACCATTTACTCATAACATTTGGTACATAATATTATAATAGAAATAAAGTTTATGGAGAACCTACTATACTATAAGATTAAATAATATAATTCATGTAAAATGTGTCTATTTATAATAGACACATAATGAATGTGTCTATTTTATCATCATGAGTTTACCTTCATAGTGCACTCATCCATGTACTAAGCACAGAATAATCTGATCTCACTTATCAAATTTTATCTAACAAATATAAATTAACCCTCAAATATGTAATATCCAGATATTCAATAAGGGTGTCAAATAGAGTTTGTATCAAAGGAGGAGATAATTCTATATTGCAATATTTACATTTATTAGTGTAGCATATTGATTAAGAGTATATTTTTCCCAAGGCAGCCTTCAACTTCCTGAGTTGAATCTCAGTTCTGCTACTTACTGGCCACATATCTATGATCAAGTTATCTAATCTTTCTGAGTATTTCACTTATAAAAAGAGACTAAAATATGACCTAAGTGTGATAGTTAATTTTATGTGTCAATTTGACTAGGCAATGATACCCAGTCTGGATATTGCTTGAGGTGTTTTTTAAGAATTGATTAACATTCAAACTTTCAGTCAAGCAGATTACCCTTCATAATGTGGGTGGGCCTCATCCAATCAGTTGAAAGTCTTAAGAGAAAAGACAGATCTTCCAAAAAGGAAGACATCTGTCTCCAGACGGTCTTCAGACTTAAGACTACAAAACCAATCTTTCCCTGGTTCTCCAGATTGTCAGCCTCCATGCAGATTTTAGAATTGCCAGCCTCCACTATCATGTGAGCCAATTCCTTAAAATGTATATGATAATAGATAGATAGATAGATAGATAGATAGATAGATAGATAGATAGATATCGATCTCACCTCCTATTGGCTCTGTTCTTTGGATAACCCTAATACACTACCCTCATAGAACTGTTGTGAACATCTTTGTTCTGAAAGCTACTTTGACTTGACTTTAATGCAGCCACTTCAGCTGTCTTGTGATTATTGTTAGCATGTTTCTTACATTCCATCCTTTTACTTCTAATTCACTTGTACATTTTATGTAGGTAACATGTTGTTGGGTTTTGCTTTTTATCCAGTCTCACAATTTCTGCCCTTAACTGAGGTATTTAAAATATTCCTTTGTAGAATTAGGCAGTACAAAATAGTCACAAGGATGTGAAATACAGTATAGCGAATATAGTCAATAATGTAAAAACTGTGTATGGTGTCAGATGGGTACTAGACTTATTGGGGGAATCACTTCATAAATTATGTAAATGCCTAACCACTGTGCTGGACACCTGAAACTAATATAAAATAATATTGCATGTCAACTACAACTAGTAGGTATATGTATGTGTGTGTGTGTGTGTGTGTATATAATATTGAATATATAGAGAATATTGAATATATATATTCACGGGATGTAAAGTACAGCATAGGGAGTATGGTCAATGGTATTGGAATAGCTATGTACCGTGTCAGATGGGTAGTAGACTTGTTATCATTTTGTGAGGTGTGTATATGTCTAATCATTATCTTGCTTTGTATACCTGAAAGTAATAAAAAAGAAATTTCTTTGTAAATAGAAACAGACTCACAGATACAGAGAACAAATTGATGGTTACCAGATTGGGGGGGGGGGCTGGGTAAAAAAGGTGCAGAGTTAAAAAGTACAAATTGGTAATTACAAAATAGTCACAGAGATGTTAAGTAAAGTAGAGGGAATGTAGTCAATATTATAATAATTATGTACAGTGCCAGGTGGGTACTAGACTTATTGAGGGATCACTTCATAATTTATATAAATGTCTAAGCACTATTCTGTATACCTGAAAGTAATATAAAATAATATTGAATGTCAGCTGTAATTTTAAGATTAAAAAAAAGATACAGGAGGAGATAAAAAATAAGTAAAATAAAACATCCCTTTGTAGAGCTCCATATTAAATTTGGTACAGTAAGTCTTCATTAATGTTTTCAATAGGTTCTGTGACTTTAAGTGAAACAACATAAAATAAAACCAAGTTTACCATAGGCGAATTGGTATAGCAAGAGTTCATTTCCTACAGCATCTCATGCACATTATAAGGAAATGATATTGAACAAAACGATGTTAGTCTAGGACCTGCTCTATTATTTTCCTTTTACCTGAAGGACTTCCTTTTATATTCTTCTTTTCACCATCTTTATTTTTTGAAAGATATTTGCAGTGGTTATAGAATTCTAGGATGACAAGTTTTTTTTCTTTCACTACATTAAAGATGTTACTCAGCTATCTTTTCACTTACATTGCTTTCAATGAGAAATCTGCCATTGTCCTTACCTGTGTTCCTCTATACATAATGTATGTTTCTTTTCTGGCGGCTTTCAAGATTTTCTCTTTATCACTGGTTTTGAGGAATTTGTTTATGATGTATTTTGGAGTAATTTTCTTCACAGTTCTTGTGCTTGGGGTTCATTGAGCTTCTGGCATCTGTGGATTTGTCCAGTTGGAAAATTTTCAGCCCTATTTCTTAAAATATTTTCTTGCCACTCCCTTTTCAGGAACTCCAATTACAGACTTACCAGGTCATTGAAAGTAGTCACACAGCTTATGAATGCAATGTTAACTTATTTTATTATTATTGTGGCTAGTATTATTATTCCTTTTTCCCTTCTGTGTTTCATTTTGGATATTCTCTACTTCTATGTGGTGAAATTCACTAGTCTTATTATCTATAATGCCCAATATGTTATGAATTTCATCCAGTATGCTTTTCATCTCAGACACTATAGTTTTTATCTATACAAGTTTATTTTGGATTTTTAAAAACACCTTTCATGTCTCTATTTAACATGCTTAATCTTCCCTTTAGCTATTTAAACATATATATATATATATATATATATATATATATATATATATATATATATATATATATAATGCAGTTATGATAACTTTTAACATCGATACCTGCTAATTCTAGCCCTGCGTCATTTCTTCATCAGTTTTAATATAGTGATTTTTCTCTTTATTATAGATTGTACTTTTCTGCTCTGTGCCTGATAATTTTCTATTGGATGCCAGACTTTGTGAATTTTAGTTTGTGTGGTGCTAGATTAGTTTTATGTCAATAAATATTCTTGAACTTTATTCCAAAATGCACTTAGAAACAGTTTGGTTCTTTTGGTCCTTGTTTGTAACATTTGTCAGGCAGAACCAGAGCAGCATCTAGTCTAGGGTTAATGATTCCTCATCACTAGGGCAAAACCCTCCTGAGTGCTCTGTCCAATCCCTCATGAATTATAAGGTTTCTGGCTGGTGGGAACAGGCTCTACTGCTGACCCTGTATGAGAGCCCAGCTACTATTTCCTCCTGTTATTCCAGATTGTTTTTTCCCTCATGCCTCAGTAGCTTCTACATGTGCATGTGTTGATCAGTGTTCTGTTGAATATTCAAGGGGGAATCTCTGCAGGTCTCTAGAGTTCTCTGTGCATCTCCCTATCTGAGATCCTGCGCTGTGAACTCCAGCTACCTTAATATCACCAGACTCTCATCTTTATCCTCTCAGCTCATGAAGTCTCCTGGGATAGACCTAGATTTCCTCCTCCTTGTACCATGGCATGGGAACATTCCCAAGTCAGTAAGCTACGGAAATTGTAGGGCTCACCCCAGTTGTTTCTCATCTCTCAGAGGTATCTTTCCTCCATCGCTTCATGTACAATATCTTAAAAATTGTTCATGTGCTATGTCTGGGTTTAGGATGCTTTTTGTTTTGTTGTGTTGTGTTTTTAGTTATTTCAGGCAAAAGGATAAATCTTGTCCTTCCTAGTCTATCTTAGGCAGAAGAAGAAATCCAGTGTTGTGAAAAAATCTAATAAGATAATGAAAAGAAAAGTGCTTAGAAAGAGTCCAATGAATGTTAGCTATTATTATTATTATTATTATTATTATTATTTTTGTTATATCATCATCAGAATTTTAAGCCATTTAGATTATACTCTTAGGAAAACCTCCTCATTGTATATGCTACATTTTCATAAATATGAGGAAAGTATGGAGCAATGAAAATATTAATAGCAATAATAATTGAGCAGTAAGTGCTTTAAATTAATTGTCCATTTAATTTCAGTTTAACACTATAAAGTAAAGTAATATTATCTGCATTTTATAGATGATGAATCTGAGGTTCAGAGAGGTTAAATACATTGTTCAAGGTTAAGCAGCTCCCAAGTGGTAAATTGAGAACAGAGCCAAGGTCTGTCTAATCCCGAATTCCAATCTCTAAACCTTCATGCATCATTGCATGATCACTTCTAAGCCACTGTGAAAAAATTCTTGCTTTATAGACCCAAAGACTTTGGAAAATAATTGATTAAAACTGTGTCTTAGTGTTATCATGGATTTTTCTAAATATCCATTTATTTAGAAAAAAAATTTCTAAATGAAGTCATTTCTTCAAATAGGTTATAACAGCTTGGGTTTCACTGTGAGTGTCTTGAGCTTGGAATCTTGCCACCTGGGGCAAATAATAAATTTAACAATGATGTTTCCTCTTCTCGAAGCAAAGCAGAGTTGATGATAAGCCTGTAAGTACATCAATGGATAGCATGAGTTCCAGCTTCGGTAGCACAAAACATAAAGGTAATAAGTATAATTAATGAACCTGTCAGTTAACTGCAGAAGAACAAGGTTAGGACTAAGGGGCAAGGACTGTGTGTGCAATCATTGTGCCAAATAATTCATTCACCAGTTGTTTCACCAGTTGATATGGTAAGTTATTGTAAAACATTCTGTTGTTTCCACACCATACAAAAAATTCAACTTAAGATATTCTATGAATTTATCTAAGTAAAGCTCAGATTTTGTCACATGCAAATGTACAATTTCTGAAGCCTATCCTTTATCCTGAAATGATATCAATATTTTTTAGTTATTTTTAATACAGAAAAATCTTAAAGAAAAAATGGTCCCCAGAAGTCTACTGTCTTGTTGACTTTAAAAAAATTAATTCATATACAAGCATGTGGATAAAAATGTAAGCAATAAAGGTTAAAAAACATTTAATGATTCTTTCTCTGTTCTTCTCATCCAAAAACTTTTACCCTTTAGTTCTTCTCCCCAAAGGTAATTATGATTAAATTTTGTTGCATTCACTGTCTGATAAAATAGAAATCTAGATATTCAGAAAGTTCCTTCTTAAAAAATCTATTGAAACTTCTTTCATTATTTTTAGGACATTTTTGCTTCTTTGTGGATTTTGACAAGTTGCTTTCACTTGGAGTTTGTTTTGGGAGTTTTTGTGAGACTTTTTAATAGTCTTGCATTTTTGTTTTGCAATATTCAACTAACAAGCTCTAATCACAATGAGATATAATTATCTATTTGGGAATCTGTCTTTAGACAACATTTTGGCATAGTCTCAAAACTGAGATTAATTTAATCAGTTATCTTAAAATTATTGACCCACCTGAACTAATCCTATCTTTTGCAAAAATTAAGAAAAAGTGGAACTTTATTTGGGCATGAATTCTATTCTTTTTTTTTTTTTTAATTGGGAGATTGGGGGAAGGGATCTGAGTTGGGGAATTAGGGAGGGAGACCAGTCAAGTTCTTGTTCTTCAATCTTAGTTGGAGGGCGCCAGTCGCCATCTGGCTGCCCATCAGCAGCTCGTGGCCTCTAAGCTCAAGGTGCTGTGTTACAATCTTAGTTGCAGGTGGGCATAGCCACCATCCCATGTGGGAGTCGAACCAGCAGCCTTGTTGTTAAGAGTGCATGCTCTACCCATTGAACTATCCAGGTGGCAGCTCAGCTTAAGGTGCCTAGTTTAGTCATAGTTTCGGGCGGATGTAGCCCACCATCAAACAGGCAGTTTTGTTTTAGGAGCACATGGTCTCAACAGCTGAGCCATCCTGCCACCTGTTGGCAGCTCAGTGGCAGCTCAGCTCAGGTGCAGCATCACTACTGGCCCATGTGGGAATCGAACCAGCGGCGCTGTTGCTTATAGCTCGCACTCTTAACCAACTGAGCCACTTAGCTGGCCCAGCATGAATTCTATTTTTTTTTTTTTTTGAGGGCAGTGTCACTGGCCTTCATATGTGGGACCTGAATTGGGGCCGCTGGCTTCCCAAGCCAGCGCTTCACCACCCTGCCACTCGGCCGGCCCATGAATTCTATTCTTAATTACCATGATTTCATACTAATTCTTTCCTGTGAGAAGTAACATCAGATTTTGTGGAGTAAAAAGAAAACTGGGTAAAATTTAGTTTTTTCCACTCTTGTCAAGAATAAAATTATAAGAATGTGAATCTAGAGAATTCCACTGAATAATCTTAAAAAAAATAAATCAAGACAGAGGTTCTGAAAAACTCAGTCCTGGTAATATTGGGAGTCCATAACTGATCCAGAGATGTAATTTTGAAATGTCTTTAATTCCCATACTTATTTCCATTTTTCTCTTTATAATGTTCTGTAGTATACAGCAGTAGAAATAGGGGTGCTATCTTATAGGTAAGTAGTTTTCTGTCTCAGTTTTCTCACCAGTGGTGCCGGGTTCAAATCCTGATACTATGACTTAGCACTTACCTTTAGTCTAGTTATTTAATTCCCCTAAGTCTTGGTTTCCTCAAGTGTAAAATAAAGTAATAATACTTAACTTACACAAGTATTGTGAGGATTCATGAGAAAAGTGCACCTAGAATAGTCAGTATTTAGTAAACAGGAAAAAGAGTAAAAGGGGAATCTAATATTTATTGTATGTCAACTACTGCCAGGTAATATTTATGCATCTTATATACAAGATTTCTAATTCTCATACACAGTAGCCATGTTGTTTTCATCTCAAAAATTAGGAAATAGAAGCTCAAAATGGATAAACAACCTAAGAGTAAACATCTAGCAATTGATGTAGTTAGGATTCAAATCCAGGTCTTCCTAACTTAAAACGTTTTCTTCCCATTGTACCATGTGTCTCTCAAGCAGAGCTGGTTGTAAATATGAATGTAGTGCTTACCAGGAGATGGTATTAATCTTCATAGGGATACTTCTGAATGTTTTAAAAAGATAAAACCCTTAAGGGCTTACGCCAATGCTGGACTCATATTCGTCATCATCATCGCAGTGTCTCATTTTGCTTCCTAAAACCCAGCTGGACTGTGGGATTCTGGGTTCTATCCCATGTTGGTCAGTCTCTGCTGCACTTTCTTCTTAAAGTATATCAGAGTTGATTGCTTGATTCATGGGTTAGATAGCTAGAAATTCTTGTTCTGTATTAATACCACATACACATAACATTATAACTAAAATACAGTACATGATATTTTAATATTCACTTTTCCCAAATACACACATACCTGAACTACCCTGTTACTTCAAAGCCTAAGGGGATATCTTCAAGTGAAGGAGCCATCTTTGTGTATTCAGATTAATATAAAAATATAAGGATAAAAATGCAGACTCCATATTGTCCATACTATTCAATGTATCTCAATTTTTTTCCAGCTCTTTTGAGGTATACTTGACATAGAAAAATTTTTTTTTTTTTTGTCACTGGCCCTCATATGTGGGACCCGAACCTGGGCTACTGGCTTCCCAAGCCAGTGCTTAACCACCGCACCACTCGGCGGGCCCTTGACATACAACATTTTATAAATTTAAGGTGCACAATGTGATGACTTGATACACATATGTATGGCAAAATGATTACCACAATAAGGTTAGTTAACACATCTTCACCTCACATAATTCCATTTGTGTGTGTGTGTGTGTGTGTGTGTGTGTGTTGAGAACATTTAACATCTCTCTAGCAACTTTCAAGTATATAATACAGTATTATTAACTATAGTCACCATGCTGTGCACGAAATTCCCAGAATTTATTCATCTCATAACCGGAAGTTTGTACCCTTTGACCAGCATCTCCCTGTGACTCTCACCCTTGAGCCCCTGGAAACCACCATTTTAACTCTGTTATAGGAGTTCGGCTTTTTTAGCTTCCTTATTTAAGTGAGATCATATGGTATTTGTCTTTCTCCATCTGACTTATTTCACTAAGTACAATGCTCTCAAAGCCAATCTATGTTGTTGCAAATAGCAGAATTTCTTTCTTTCTCATGGCTGAATAATATTCCATTGTATGTATACCAGATTTCCTTTATTCATTCACCCATTGTGGACACTTAGGTTGTTTCCATGTCTTAACTACTGTGAATAATGCTGCAATAAACATGGGAGTACAGATATCTCAACATCCTGATTTATTTCCTTCATACATATATCCACAAATGAGATTGTTTGGTAGTGCTATTTTTAATTTATTTAGGAATCTCCATACTGTTTTCCTTAGTGGCTATACCAATTTTCAATGTAACTGAATTTATTAAGATATTTTCTTTAAAGTATTATCTCTTCTTTAAAGGAATTGGGATGCATCTCAGAGCACCTGATTATTCTGGTTTCATTTGGTATAAATCAGTGGTTCTCAACTGGGGACAATTTTGCCCCTTCAGGGAAATTTGACAATGCTTGGAGAAATGTTAGTTGCTACAATGTGATGGGGAGGAGTGTGCTACTGGCATCTAGTGGATAGAGGACAGGGATGCTGCTTAACATCCTGCAACATACAGGGCAGCCCCCAAACCAAAGAATCACCCAGCCCAAAATGTCCACAGTACTGAAGTTGAGAAACTCCTATCTAGATCAGTAGTTCTTAGCCCTGGCTGCACAATAGAATTACCTAAAAAGCTTTTAAAAATGACAGTGCTGCTTGGGTCTCCCCTACCCAGAAACTGGAACCTAACTGGTCTGGGGTAGACCTTGGCATATATTATAAATATACATATATTTTACATATTATATATACCAGCTCCATAGGTGATTCTTTTTTTTTTTTTTTTTAAGATTTTATTGGGGAATTGGCGGAGGGGAACAGCGTTGGGGAATCGGGGAAGGGGAACAGACAAGTTGCTGTCTTTTTGTTATTCAGTTTAGTTGCGGAGGATGTTGCTTCACTGTTGGTATCGTCATTGCGCTCTTCCTGGATGAGGCAGATCGGTTGCTGGCCTCTGGATGTCGCTCACCGCGGCTATTGGCAGCTCACTCTTGGCTGCCAGCCGCTCACGCTGGCCGCGGGCCACTCACTGTAGCCTATGGCAGCCCACTGCAGCAGGGGCTGCAGCCCACACCATCACAGGGGCTCGCACAGCCCAGCTCCAGGTGGAGCTGTTGTTAGCTGTAGAGGGCAGTGTCACTGGCCCTCATGTGGGATCCGAACCGGGGCCGCTGGCATCCCAAAACCAGCGCTTAACCAATGCACCACTCGGCTGGCCCCATAGGTGATTCTTAAAACACGCTGTGCAACCACAATTGTAAACCACTAGTCTAGATGAAGCTAACTAGTTTAAATAAAGAAATGAAAGATATTGTTAACAATGAGAGGACACCCTTACTGGGATTTGGCCAGAAGGATTCTTGCCCTCCCTCTTCTTTCTCCCGTTGTTCCAGGAGAGTCCTAACTTTTACCAGAGATCTCATTAGAATTCATTTTTTTGTTATGGCATTTTCCAAAACAGTATCTTTACTACTAGGAATAAATTTCATTTAAATTAGCCAGACTCTAAAGCCAAAGGAGAAAACTGGATCTTGCCACCACACAACATATTCACTATGAACAGCACCATATATATGGCTTTTACCTGCCGTCCTTCCGGTGAACAGCCATGTGGGTAGTTTTTTCTTTGTCTCTAAAATGTCTTTGTTTACCTCTCTTGGTAAACATTTCTCTTGGATCTGCAACATTGCTGTGCTTCCTGCAAATTCATCCTGCCCTTGGCTGCTCCTCCGTATAGTCTCTTTGGCCCAATGTTTAATTACCTCCAGCTCATCCAAGAAATGAACCTCTTCCAGCTACATTTTCTCATTTGATCTTAAATCAAAAGAATGTGGGGTCCCCATTAAACATCAGTCATTTAGAATCCCTCCAGGGTGTTCCTCAGTACCGGAAGTAGCCTTATTAATTTACTACCATTATTGTTTGCTGAAAAGTCAAAATGTGTAGGGAAAAAAAAGAGACTATTTAATTTCTCTAATTTAAGTTTCTCCATACATAGTGATTTAGAAATCTCACTAGGTTGAGTAAAATATTTAAAGATTTACTATGAAAGATGATTTGGGGCACATTTTTTAACAGGTCCGATGACTGTAAATGTTACACAATAAGTGTACAGGCCACCCTCTCCTCCAGATAACAGCTTTACCCTCTGCTGCTGGAAGTCCAATTTCTGCCAAAGGAGCAAAGTTATTTTTAAGTTATTTGACAAAATGGTTTTACTCCCGGAAATAAAGCAAGCTGCTTTAATGCGTATCAACTATAGACTTTATTTCCTCCTCGTGTAATGTGCTTCTGCAGAGTAAATGGAAAACTCCTACACTATGTGGAATTGGACATTTTCTATTATAAAAAATGGCAAATGTAAATGGAGAAGCGACGTAGTTAGAAATTTCAGAACTTTGTTGGTTGCCATATGGCAAAGGTAATACAGTAATATGTATCGAAGAGAGGAGACTATTAAAAATATTGTGGTTTGTATCATGAAAATATCTGTCATCCATGCCAAAGAAAATCTGAGGGGTGTGTGAACAAGAAATAGCTTGTAATAAAAACTCATGAATTACAAAGGCACTATCCCTTCCTTAGGAATTTTATCTCTCGACTCCCTATATTGGGTAAACCTGAAGGTGTTGCTTTACAGCAGAGCTCTATATAAACGTTTTCTGTAAATGGCCAAACAGTAAATATTTTAGGTTTTGGGCAATGCTATATCTGTCACAACAACTCAACCCTGCCACTGCAGCATTAAAGCAGTCATAAACAAATGAACTTGAATGTATTCCGGTAAAACTTTATTTATGGACACAGAAATTTTAATTTCATGTAACTCACATGTCAGAAAATATTATTCTTCCTTGTTTTTCACCCTCATAAAATGCTAAAATCATTCTTAGCTCAGAGTCCAGTGAGGCAGTGGATTCAGTTTTGCCCATGGGCCCTAGCTGGCAGAACTCTGCCTAACAGTATTAGTATTTCTTTTCTAGTATGGAATTTGAAGAATTTTTTTAATTAACTGTTGGAAAGCAATGTCTTCAACTGAGAGTAAGGTAGAAGTCAGTGGAAAGATTTAAAAGTTTGAGAAAGTATGGAATTATTAGAAGAGTTGAAGAGTGAATGAGGTAAAAAAAAATACAATATGATTACTGGTATCATTAATAATCTTGAGGTTTGTGGTCATGAATTTTAAGCAAGACCATTCAGCTTCAGAAGTACAGGAAGATAGTAAGTAGAGAGTTGGACTTAATCAGGGCTGGGTTTTGGCAAAGTGAATAAAATGGATTGATATAGAAACAAGGAAGACAAAGCTATATGAAATGGTGTGATTAAAATGATTTGACTAGGTAAACAAACAATTGAGGACATGAAGTGAGTTAAGAACAATTAAAATATAGTAAAGTTCTGCTAGGATCACATGAATGGAATCAGAATAGCAGGATAAATAGCCTGGGAAGATAGAAGGCAGTGATCAGAGGGTAGCCTGCTCAAAAGAGTTTATGGAGGGCTTATAGGTATTGGTAACAACAAAGACCTTCAAGGAGAAGACGATAGAAGTGATGAGCTGGAGAACAAGCTCAGTGAAGGGAAGAAATGCAAAGAGCTGAGAGGCAAGAATTTTGCAAGGATTTTCTGTGTGGAGATTAAAATGATTAAGAACTAAGTTTGGAATTGAAGAGAGTGACAGTGAACCAAGAGTTAAAATTGCTAGAAATGAATGGTAATGACCTAGAGGATATTAGATGACTACAACACAAAAAGATAGCAGATGTTAGACATCGATGACAATAGTTTCAAACAAAGCTAAGTTTTAATGAGGAAGGATGGAGAATTGTCTGGATGTATCAGTGAAGCCCATCCTGTGTTTTGTAAGATGTTTGGCAACATTCTTGTCCTTTATCAGCTAGTTTCCAGTAGCAATCCTGGCCCCAATTCTCACAATTAAAAATGTCTCCACACATTACCAAATTTCCCCCGAGGAGAATTGCTCTAATTATAACCACTGCTCTATAGCAAAACTTCACACCACATTATCCATTGTATTCAGTTCCTCTACTCCTATTTTTTCACGGCTTTCCCATCTGGCATTCACTTCCAAAACTCCATTAAATGTGTTTTTATTAAGATCATGAATAACCGCCTCATTGCTAAATTAAATGTTCAGTGCTTGGTCTCCCTTATATTCTTCCCAGCATTTAACAGAGTTGATCATTCCCTCCTCTTTGAAATACTTTCTTCACTTGGATAACAGAAGACCTCACTCATAATGCTTTTCAGATTCTCCCACCCACTGCTCTTTCTCATTCTTTCCAATCTCTGATCTTGGGGAAGTGGCCTGCAATTCAGTCTTTGAGTCTCCTCTCTTTTCTATCCTCACTCCTTGTGTAAGTTTATTCAATCTCATAGATTTAAATACCATCTAGATGTTCATGATTCTATCTTATGTCTCTTTATAACTCTCCTTCATTGCACTGAGATTTATATGGCCAGCTAATTGACATATTTACTCCCAAATCTAATTGGCATCTGAAATTATATAAAAAAATGAATCATCCAATATTTTCCCTAAACTTGTCCTACCCATTGCTTTTCTTGTTTTGGTTGGCAATTCCTTTCTTCCAAAGCCTGGGATCAAAAATTTTGAGTAATTTTTACTCCTCTTTTTACTCCCATGCCACCTCCAGTCCACTGAAATATCCTTTGGCTCTACTTTCCAAACATCCAGATTATAACCACCTTCCATTCCCTTGGTTCCACTCCAATCAAAAACATTATCTTCTGGCATCTGAATTATTTAAGTAATAATAGGAAGCAAGGGCCGGCCTATTGGCGTGGTGGGTAAGCGCTGGCTTGGGAAGCCGGCGGCCCCGGTTTGGTCCCACATATGAGGGCCAGTGACACTGTCCTCAAAAAAAAAAAAGGAAGCAATCATAGTTTCCTATCTAGTCTCCCCTCTTCCCACCCCGGCCCCCTACAGTCTATTCTAAATGCAGCAGCCAGTAATCTTTTCCAAATTTATGCATACTTAGAGGATGTTACTTCTCACTCAAAGTCCTCCTATGGCTTCTCATCTCCCTCAGAGTAGAAGCCAAATGTGTACACTATTCCCCAAAAATTCATGTCTATCTAGAGCCTCAAAATGTGACTATATTAGGAAATAGTTTTTGCAGATGTAATTAGTTAAGATGAAGTCACACTGGTTTAGGGTGAGTCCTAATCCACCACTGATGTCCTTCAGAGATATAGACACAGGAGGAGGTGGCTGTGGAGGGGGAGAGGAAAGAATGCCATGGGAAGCAGAGGCCTGGAGTGATGCCTCTACAGACCAAGGAATGCCAAGAATCACCAGCAATGAGAGAATAAATTTATGTTGTTTTAAGCCACTTTGTGGTACTTTGTTACAGCAGCCCAGGACGGTAATGCCTGTCTTTAATCTCCTCTCATTCTGCTCTTCCCCCTACTCATTGCCCTCCAGCTACAGCCAATTTGCTAGTCCTTGAATACCTAGGCAAGCTCCTGCCTCAAAGCCTTTCTATGTAGTTTCCTAGCCTGGAACATCCTTCCCTGGATGTTTGCATATCTCTTCCATGTGCCTTGTGTCGGCTCAGAAGTCACCTTTGCAGGATATCTGATGTATTTAAAATGTAACAGCACACCCCACCCTCTTCCCAGCTTTATTTATCAACCTAGAAGCTTTCACCTCCCAACTGTCTTATACTTATTTTCTAAATTGTCTTTCTCCCTGTACCAAAATGTAAGGACAACAAAGGCAGGAATTTGGGTCTGTTGTGTTCATTCACATACCCCCAATGCCTATAACTGTATTTGGCGCACAGGAAGATATCTAGGCTTCTGCACTACTTACCACTGATGATGTTAATGCTCATCACCTGGACAAAGTGTGTTCCATGTTTCTGCACTTACACTTTTTTTTTTTTTTTTTTTTGAGGGCAGTGTCACTGGCCCTCATATGTGGGACCCAAACCGGGGTCGTTGGCTTCCCAAGCCAGCGCTTAACCACCGCGCCACTCGGCCGGCCCTTCTGCTTATTTTTATTCTTTTTCATTTTCTATTCTTTGGAAGCAAGATGCTAAATGCAATGCACATTATTGAGGGATGAAGAGGAGGAGGGTAAGATGTTAAGTTCCACCTCTGTAGTCTGTGTATTTACATAAATTACCTGGACCTTCTTCTTTCAGAAAGATTTGTTTCTTACCCCTTTTATTTATTTCAATCATTTATTTATATCAGTTTATATTCATGTAGATGTATTTTATACTTTAGGTTATAATCCAATACTTATTTTGTAATCCGATATTTATATTTTTGCTGAAAATGCTCCAGTTTGAGCCTTTAGGAGCTCTTTCAAGTTGGCCCCTGTGTCGTCCCGTTGACATGCACTCATCCTTCTGTGTTTTTAGTCCTTCATTACTCTCTGGCACTATAAGATGCTCGAGGTTCATGAGGTATTTTCCTTACCCCAGCCCTAAAATTAGTATATACCTAAGCGCAGTGAAAGAGTTTATTATATCTCTCCCAATAATTGGAAGAGATCGAAGATAAAAATCAGTAAGGATACAGAAGATGTGGACAGTAAATTAAAAGAGCTTGTTCCAAAGGACACATATAGAACATCACATCCAACAATTGCAGACTTCACATCTTTTCAAGCATGGAAAAAATATTTGCAAAGATTAACCAACTGCTAGGCTCAAAATATCGCTTCGATAATATTCAGATAACTGTATCAATCAGACCACATATGCTGAACCCAAGGGAATAAATTTTTTAAATTAGTTACAAAAATATAGCAATCCTACACAGTCATGGGAATTTAAAAGCATTCCTCTAAATGACTCATAAGTCAAAAAAGAAATCATACTGAAAATCTAAAAATATTAATAATAGAACAGTATTGAAAATATGACACACTATGCCTTGTTGAATGCAACTAAAGTAGTGCTTAAAGAGAAATATGCAGCCTTAATTGCTTTCATTATTTTTTTTTTCAAAATGAATTATCTAAGCATACAAAGTAAGATATTAGGAAAAGATCATCAGAATAAAGCCAAAGAAAGCTAACAAAAAGAAAGAAAGGTTAGAGCAGAAAATAATGATATGGCAACCAAACATAGGCTAAAGAGATCAACAAAGCAAAATGTTAGTTGTTTGAAAAATAAATAACAGAAAAGCAAGGTTAATCAAGAGAAAATGAGAGCATGAAAGAGAAAACACAGTGAAAATACAAGGAATGAAACCACAGATGTAGCAGAGACTAAACAAATAAGAAGACTTTATGAATAACAGTTTTTAAAACATAAATAAAATGGACAAAGTCCTAAAAAATATAACATACCTAGACTGATTCCAAGAAAAATAGAACATCCTATTAGTCCCATAACCATTAAAGAAATTGAACCAGGTTAAATCTTTTTATCCAGAAAACAGGCAGTTCAGATAGAAATTCAGGTGACTTCTACCAAACATTCAAAGACAGGTATTCCAACCTTATACAAATTCTTCCGGAGAATGGAAATAAACAAGAAATTTCCCAACCCCCTTTATATACCAAAACATAACAAAGACAGAACCAGAAAATTAAAAACAGTCAATTTCATGCATGAACATAAACAAAAAATAATTATTTGAAACTTTAGTAAACCAAATTCAATAATGCTTAAAAAGAATAACTAATTGTAATTAAATGGGTTTATCTCAGGACTGCAAGTTAGTTTAATATTAGAAATCAAAAAATGTAATGTACCATGAATAGATTAAAGCATAAAAATCACATGAATCTCAATAGATGAGAAAATCATTTTTGATAAAATTCATTATCCTTTTATAATATTAGAAAAATACAGAAGACAAAACTAGAAGTAATCTTCCTTAACCTGATCAAGGGTGGTTACCAAACACCTACTACAAACATCAAACGTAGTGGTGTAATGTTAAAAGCATTCCTTACTTATATTTTAAAATAAAAAACAATATCTACTATCACTAATTCTATATAGCATTGTATTAGAAATCCTGCAGTGCAGGGCTTAAGGGGAAATAAATGAAAGTTATACAGATAAGAAATGAATAAATCAAATTGCTGATACTTTCAAATGCTATATTAGACTCTGTGGAAAACCTAAAAAGAATCTACAGATTTTTAGAAATACTAAAAGGCTTTAATGATGTTGCTGAATATAAAATCAATACGCAAATCAATTGCATTTCTGGACAGCAGCAATCATTTAATGAAAATGTAGCTTTAAAAATATAACCATTCATCATAGCAACAAAAATATAAGGTACCTAGGAATAAATCTAACAAAAGATGTGCAGGACCTTTATAGATAGAACTGTAAAACTTCATTAAAACTCATTAAAGACAACCCAAATAAATGTAATGATAAACCATGTTCTTGGATAGAAAGATTCAAAATCATACAGATGTCAATTCTCTCAAGTTGGTCTACAGATTCAATGTCACTCTAGTCAGAATCCCTACAGGACTTTTTTCTCCTGGAACTTAGCAAGCTGACTAAAATTCATATGACAGAGCAAAAAAACAAAACAAAACAAAAAAAACAAAATTAGGGCCCGCCAAGTGGAGCAGTGGTTAAGAGCTGGCTTGGGACTCCAGTGGCCCCGGTTCGGATCCCACATATGAGGGCCAGTGACACTCCCCTCAAAAAAATAAAATAAAATAAAAAATTACCCCAAACATTCCTATAGAAGAAAACAAGGTTGGAGGATTTACCCTGCTGACTGCCAATACTTTATTTTAAAGCTGTGGGTAGTATTAAGTCAGTGCTGTGCTTCACCAGAGTTAGTAAAATACTCCAGTGAATACAGAGCCCCCAAACGAACCCACATGTGTATGGAAACTGATGGATCACAGAGAGAGTATCACAGAGTCATAGGAAAAGTATAGACTATTTAATAAATGGTGCTAGGACAATTGGGAGAGAAAATGGAATGGAAGTCAGAGAAGATGGGGAAGGGTTGTCACACCAAGGTGCAGCTCCAATCTACGTGAAGGAGGGAGGGGAGGAAAGAGAGTTAAGCAGGAAATGCTTAGACTGTGGTGCCCCAAGAGAGTTTTGAAAAGCAGATGGAGAGTCCTCATTGTAAATTCACTGTTCAGGGAAGCCCTTGTCTCCCAGAAAGGAGCCGCCTTAGTATCCTCACCGCACTCAGTCACTGGCCAGCAGCATCCCAGGGAAGTGTGCCCTCCATGGGAATGAGGTAGTGAATTTCAGAGCACAGCAGCTGGGACTGTTCCTCTCCCCGCAGCCGAAGATCTGAGAGGCACATCTTCATAAATGCCTCAGAGAGCATAAGTAATCTGCCAGATGAAAAAATATGAAGCCATTATTCAAACACATGCAGTCTGCCTTCGCACCTCACACAACTGTCAGCATGAAATGCTCCCACCTTCCACTGCCCCTGCTTCAAAGGATATTGGAACATACGTCTAACTCATCTCATTACTTCTGGCCTTCCTCATCCATTCATCCTTCCACACAGAAGCCAAATGTTTTTAAATAGGAATGATGACTGCTACCTTCCTCAGAATTATTCAGTGCCTTTCACTCTCTTTCAGAATTAAGTTTCAAGTTCTGAACACAACATACAGCCCTGATTATCTGGCATTAGTAATCTACCTTGCAGGCTTTATTTCCTGACGCTCCCATTATTTTTTCAACAAAAATATTCATTTCTTCATTTTTCACTCATCCATTCAATGAGCATTTGTGGAGCACCTGCCACATGTGACAATTCTGTTTTAACCACAAGAAATGGACTGAAACTAGATGATGTCCCTATTCTCATGGTGCTTAAGTGTTCTCTTTCCTGAGACAATAAGGAGCAAAAATAATGAATTCAGAGAAGGATACATGCTGTGAACAAAATAAATGAAAAATAAAAAAAAATGGTATGGGAGTAACTAGATTGGGAAGGTGATCCAGATGGCCTGAATAATAAGAAGCCATTTTTTTTTTTTAATCGGGAGGGAGAACTTTAGAGGAGAGGGAACAAGAGGTGAAGACTGAGGAGAAAGGAGGTGGGTGAGTTCAAGAAAGAGAAATAAGGCAAATGTGTCTAAAGAGTTGTGGGTAGGGGGAGGGTGGACCAGGAGAAATGAGAGGTTTGGCGCTGTTGGCCAAAAGATGGTACCAAGTAGGGGAGTGATGTGGCTAGATTTTTATGTTTTAAAAGGAGCACTCTGGCTTCTAAGTAAAAAGTGAATTACAGAGACCAAAGGAAGGAGTGGAGTTTGTCAGTTTCTGGGCCTCCCACGCTTGCCCGCCTCTGTATTTTACAGCTTTGGTAAACTTTTGCTCATCTTTTAGATCTCAGTCAAAATATTAGGAGCTCTGTTAAGCTTCTCTCATTCACCCAGGAAGATCTGAGTACTCCTTCTTCCAGAATCCCATTGCATCAGAGGAAATCAGAGCAAATTGTCAGAGCCCATATCCTTTGGAAGGATCAAAGAATAATGGACATTTCTGATGTCTGTGTTATTTTTCTTTATATACTAGAGAAAATACTGGTACCATCACTCTATCTCAATTTGCTCCAGCTCCTCCGGTTGAAACTGGAAGAAAAAATCAGTTGCCCTTTTAAAGCGGTCATAGTCATTCTATATATGCTGACACTCAGCACATGCAGGTTAAAAGGAACACTTTACAACATCAAGTGCTGAAAGAACTGTCCATGTAATAAATGTTTTTATGTTTGTTTTTTCTTGTTGTTGCTTTTACTACTGATCTCAGCATTTACTACAGACACTACCTGGGCAGCTACCAATATCTTATTAAACCTCCTCAATAGTCCTGAGAGGGAAGTCTCCCCACTATAGCCATTACCAACTGGATTTCTTTCAAGTACATCAGAATCTTGCATATTTATGAAGTCCATGCTTCTCACCTTTCAAATTCAGTCTTCAGAAAGAAGTGAAGTATATTTGATGGTTTCTTGTGTTTCTTGTAGTAGAAATATATTTTTTCTCTGACTTTCCTAATAAGTTTTCGATTTCTCTCCTTTGTGCTCAGAAAACTCCCTTGTGGATTTTCTAATCCCATAGCCATTGTCAAACTCTAATCCTTCTCACAGGCATCAATATGTAGATGCCAAACCCACAGATGAAAAAGCAATTTCCTCCTGAAGTTTCCTGATGGGAATCACAGTGGACTCACAAGAACCCACCATGGGAAGCATTATGGAAACTTACAAGGCATTACACCCTTTCCTCCAAGCCCCCAGAATGTCAGAACACAAACCAACACATGGTGAGTGCCCCCAGCACCTTTCTGCCAGCCAGCTGCAGTGGGTTTAAAGGGATTCACCAACCCTGTCCCTTAAAAACCAAGTGAAAAGCTTCACTGAAACTCTGAAAGTCTAATTTGGAAGTGCATTACAGTGGAAACTCAGGTTCCTTGATTAATATGATGTTTCCCCTTCACCTCCTTCCTAATGAATGGGCTCATTGCTTCATTGTCCAACCATTGTAACTCTGAGTTTCCACAAATGCAAAGGCCTTTGCACAAATATGGGTCTCTACAGGGGCAAAGCAGCACAAGCTTATGAAGTTGTTCAGGGCCAGCTGTCAAATCAGAGATGAAAGGAATGAGTTTTTAGGAGTTTGCAGAGCAAAAGAGGAAAACACTTTTAAAGTGTTGTCAAGGTGCAGCTGTCCTTGAAGAAATGGCTTCCTGACAGCTGTTAGTGTCTTCCTGCCTGCCACTGTTTAATTTCTCTTGAAGAAAGGCAGGGCTTTAATTAGGTTCCCAGGGCAGCCAGCTCTGTATCTTTGACCTTATCAAAGATGCAGGATTTCAAAGCACAGGCTTAGATATGTCTCCCTTCATTACTAATCAAAAGTCTCCCCAGAATCACTTCGTGGACTCAGGCTTTGGTTCCTCAGAAACCAAAGACGCCTTTTCGTCTTCCTTCTAATGGGTTGTCTTGTACAAGCATCCCTGTTCTTCAAGGGAGAAGGGAGTGTGTAAGAGACAGAAATTAGATTGCAATTCATATAAGAAGCTTTTCACGTATGAAGCTACTTGCATACATCACTGTGAAGGCTTTCTCATATTGGAAGAGGTTTGCTTGACTTGGTTTTCAAATGTATAACATTCTGAGTCAAAAAAAAAAAAATTCCTGTAATTGAATACCAGGGCTTATTTTCAACCTGGTTGAGAGAGAGTAATTCCTCCAAAAAGACAGATGTTGAATTTTAATAATGGAATTTTTTTCAGCATGTAAAAGTAAGCATAGAGCATCTGTTTTTACAATGCCAACATCTGTTTCTTTGACACCCCTGCCTTCCCTTCTGCTAGAACCAACTGTGACTTTGCTTTAGAATCTGATATGAAAAACAGATAAAATTGTTCTTGACATGCTGAATACTACAGGGCCAGCATAAGCTAGGCTATCAGGATTCAACTCTCATTCTAAAGGATTAAAAATGTCATGATACTCAGATTTCCAATTAAAATCAAGAAATGAAGAATTTTTCAAGGAAAGAGCAACATCATTTACAAATGATGCTGTGTGTTCTGTGACTTTCTTGTGGGAAGTTTTTTGAAAAAGTATTTCAAAGGCAGCTATTTAAGACTGTCGTTAATAGTTTCACTCAATATATGTCAGTCGCATAACACCAAGAAAATTCACCCCAGAAAAGAAATTTCCTTGATTATAGGCTTTAAAAAAGGGCTTTCAGAGAGACTAAAATCACTAAAAATGCAATGCAGTCTTATAATGAGAAGGGAATTATCGCACTAGGTAACCATAACGATTTTGTATTGAAGAAAAGCAAACACGGTTCAATAGTGGGCTGCCCATCTCCTTAGTAGGGACATCACTTTAATTTCTGTGTATTTACCTGCTGCTTTAGCAGATGTTATTAAGTCTAATTCTGTGCCAGCAGGGTTAGGTGTTAGGGATATAGACAAACACAGGCCCTGCCCTTATGAAGGGTAACATCTAGTGGAGGGAGACATATATTCAACTTATAAACATGCAAATAAATACATAACTACAAATTTTGGAAAGGGATCTGTGAAAAAATTACAAGCTGTCCTGAGATAAAGTAGAGGGGTGGTGTATTTTAGAATTATTAGTCAAGGAAGGCTTTCAGAGGAAGGATATTTAACCCAAAACCTGAAGACTGAGTGGACATTCATAATGAGGACAATGATAATGAGAAGTCAGGTCTTCAGGGGAAAAAGTTAGGGCAATACTGAAGAAACAGAAATAGGCCAATGTGTAGAAATAGGCCAATAGGAAAGTGTAATGAGTAAGGGCAGGGAAGAAAAAGATGAAACTGGAGGAATACAATTACATCCGTACAGATCCTAGTAACTGCCTCAGTCTTGCCCCAAGTTCAGAAGCCACTGTTGCTCTTGACCTGGAAGAACAAGGAGGCCCCGAGCAGATACTCACGGGTCAGTCGACTGGTGGCATGACCTTACTGCTGGACTCACTGTACCACATGTCCATGATCACAAGTCCAACCTTATATCCCAGTCTGAATAATGGGTTGCCCGCCATTTTACTCCTAGCCTGAGTCCTATACTTGGGATTCCCCTCAATGTACCCACTTCTGCTGGGCCTGGAGCCAATCTGATACTGGCAATACCCCTGAGCTGACCATCAGCACTGTAGTAGAGCACTCTTCTATGCTCTAGAGTTACTAAAACACAGTAATTCCTTCAAGGTCCTACAGGCGCTAGGAATTGCCTATGAAAACATGGATGGACATCCAGGGCTCAGGACCAGCAGAAACTGCAGACTTGTTTTCAGTCTGCAGCAGCTCTAGGGATCTCATACCTCTTCCTTCAGATGCTCATCTTTACATGACTGGGCTTTTCTCTCCCTACCTGCTTCTCTACCAGCTTTGCCACTTATCTTGTGTCTGTTGCCCCTGGCTTTTGCTCCCTTGTAACTTTGGCTCTACATGATGCTGTCATTTCCTCTCAGTATTCTCCAGAGATAGAATCTGATTGGCTCAATTTGTCTTTCTGCATCAGACCAGCTTATTGATTGGTTAACCTAGGGTTAGTGCCATCCTTTAATCCTACTGGTTATGTGCAGAGGGCATAGAGTATGATATCAACAAACTGCCCTCCCTGATTTCAAACTATACCACAAAGCTATAGTAATTAAAGCCATATAGTACTGGCATAAAAATAGAGATATAGACTAACCAAGAAACCAAGAAAACACAACCAAGAAAAAACACAAGCCCAGAAAAAAACCCTTCTGTGTATGGTCAACTAATATCTGACAAGGGAGCCATGGATACTCAGTGGAAAAAGGATAGTCTCTTCAATAAATAGAGTTGGAAAAACTGGATAATCATATGCAGAACAATGAAATCTGATCTCTACCTCACATCATTTACAAAAATTAGCTCAAAATGGGTTAAAGACTTAAAAATAACACCTGAAACCATAAAACTCCTGGAAGAAAACATAAGGAAAATCTCCTTGATGTTGGTTTTCGCAACAGTTTTCTGGATATGATGCCAAAAGCACAAGTACAAAAAAATTAAAAAGTGGCACTATATCAAACTAAAAGGCTCTGCACAATGAATGAAACAACTAGCAAATAGGAAAGGCAACGTACAGAATGGGAGAAAATGTTTTTTCTCGGGTTGTGAGATAACCTAAAAAATGTTAAAAGTCACGTATTATTATACCTAAAATATTATTATTAGCATTATCAAATTTAAGATACAACAGTATTCCACCATATTATTATACTATAATATATATTCTCGACTTTCAACATCACCTTCTTGTTCCTGTATCATTTATTATAATATATGTTTATATCTCTATGTCCTCTACTAGGCCATTAACTCAGTAAATATTTTTTATAGCCAGACACTATGCTAGCAGTTTTATATGCAACATTAGACAACAGAGAATGGTCTCTAAACTCAAGGAGCTTATTATCTAACCAAAAAGACAGACCACTAAAAAGCTACACCTATAAACAGTAATAAGAATGTGATAGCTTTGTATGTCCTACTGAATATATAGCACCTCAGTAACTATGCATGGGAGGCAGTGACCATGTATCTTTAGGTTCTGGGACCCAATTTCACTGTGGGGGAAGGGGTCCCCATACCAACAAGCAATTCTCTGGACGCCAACTGGGTGTCTTAAATTCATCTCAATTCTGACACTATGTACCAGAAGATAGGGTCAGACCCCACACGTGAAGTGTTCAGTACCACAAGACTCCCCACACCCTCCCACTTCAGACGCCATTCACAAGCTCAGGATATTACCTGTGCTTCTAACAGACCAGCTGTAGATTGGAGGTTCCCACACCCCCTTCCTTGGACTTTCAGACACCAGTTACAAGTCCAGGTTGCTACCTGTACTTCTGACCAACTGGCTATAAGTAAGAGGTTCCCATGACCCCTTCTTTCCTTGGGTTCAATGAATTTGCTAGAGTGGCTCACAGAACTCAGAGAAGCATTTTACTTCCTAGATTGCCAGTTTATTATAAAAGGATAAAAACTCAGGAGCAGTCACATGGAAGAGATGCAGAGGGAAAGGTATAGGGAAAAGTCACAGAACTTCCACGCCCTCTTCAGGCACACCTCTCTCCCAGCACCTCCATATGTCCATCAACCCAGAAGCTCTCCAAACCCTGTTCTTTCGGATTTTTATGGAGGCTTCATTATATAGGCATGATTGATTTTATCATTGGCCATTCGTGATCGATTTAACCTTCAGTCCCTCTCCCTCCCTCTCCCCTGGAGGATGGGGAAGTGGGACTGAAAGCTCCAGCCCTCTAAACACAGAGTTGGTTCTCCTGGCAACCAGTTCCATCCTTAGGTGAGTTCCTAAAGTCACCTTATTGACATAGCAAAAGACACCTTTCCCTCTCATTAGGAAATTCCAAGTGTTTTAGGAGCCCTGTGCTAGAAAAGGGAAAGAAGAGTAAATATGTATTAAATATGTATTTCTAATTATAAATCACAATATTACAATGCATAATTGTTATCATCATGCCTCTCGGTAGGTAGATAACATAAGTGCCCGCCACCTAGCAGAGGATGAGCACACAGTTAATAAGCTCAACCTTCTGGGACCCAGCCAGAAAAAGGATGCATTTCAGTCTGAAATTGAAAAGAGGAACGCACAGGAAGAAAGCCTTTGCCATCTTAGAGAGGCGACTACCAAGGAGTCAGTTGCTAAAATATATATATTCTATAAATGGAGGTAATAGGCATATAGTAAACACTCCATAAATGTTAGCTGCTGTAGTAGTAGTTGTTATTATTATTATTATTATTATTATCATCATCATCATCATCATCTCTGGACTACAAATATGCCATTATAACAAAGAACCAAACCAAGCATTTAGAGGCTTTTCACATTAAATTAAGAAAGGTGCACATAAACTATGAACAAAGAGCAGATTATTTGACTTGCATTATAATTGAACTAGGGCTAAAATGAGGTGTCTCCTAGAGGGGACTACAAAATCATTTTTATTCCCCTGATTGTCTTTGAGAATGAGCCTGTAAATGTGTAATGGAAACAATAAGGACAAAGAGGGGATGATTGAACAAGTTATATTTTGTGAGAATAAATGTTCATTGTGCTTAAATTTCTAGGAATGTGATTCATTGCAGAACCATTGTTTCACCCTTATTGCATTCCATTAAGTTTGGAAGATTGTAGGTTGGTTATGCTGGGTGCTTGTTTTCATTATCCTTAGAGCACAAATAATAAGTTGATTTTCAAACTGCAAGTGCTTTCTTTTTAATCAAGCTTTTGCCAGGGAAGAACTTAAGTTCAAGAGTTGTTATTACTTTAAAAATGTGTTTTACCAACACAAATCATTATGCTTTCTAAGCACTCTATTGCGTCCAAATCATGTTAACATGTGCAACCAGAGATTTGGGTGTTGGGCCAAATCTTAGAAATCTAAATGACAAAGAAAACTAAGTTCAGTGACTATAGATAGAAAAACAGATATTGTGAATGTCCTGGTTTTTTAAACACTTTTTTTTTCAGTAGTAAATAATTTTTTATTATTATTATTAGTTACAGATGTACAAAACAATGGAATAGTTATTCCATTAAATGATTATCCTAGGGTCCACTATGCAAATTAATGATAGAGTACCTATTACATTGTCCAAAAATTCAGAATATACTACTGTATATTTCATGATTCCATAGGACGTTTGACTAACACTGAGAATTCAATAATTCTAAATCTTGAGGTTGCAAGGTTCGTTGTAGTATCATCTAGGGTTTCTATGTTATCTGCAAGCCTGAGGAACAATCATCCCATCTCTGTCCAAACAGGCAAGGAAATGACTACAGCTAGAGATAGCTTAACTGAGAAACCTCTCCTAAGCTCAGCCCAGAACCTCCTAAGTTTACCTTTGGAAAAATAATCTCCAAAAAGGACCAAGTGATTCTAACCAGGTTCTGCTTCAGTTCTACCTTTCCCTTTGAACATGACCCTTGGATTCCTGCAGCCACAAGCACCCAGCCCGTAGAGATTGTACTAGTCTCGCATGAAGGCCCTGGCTCAGGAATCGATGGTAAGTCTTCTCTTCAGTTTCTTTAGGATAGTTAAAAAGCCTGAGAGATTTCAAAATACTCCGGAGTGTATAGAGAAAAGCATAGGGCCTACAAAGGCTGCAGTTTGCCTCCTGTTACAGGCTTTTCCCGTTCCTCTTACACCAAGCTCAACAAGACGCTGTCACCCTTTTCTTCTGCTTCCATGAGACTAGGTATCCAGGAGCACCTGGGCAGGTTCCAGTGCCTACAGAATTGAAGAGCAGGCTTGTGGGCCTAAGAGGCCTTTGGCACAACAACCCCACTATCACCAAAGCTAAACACTGGCCATCACATTTAGAAAAGGGTGAGGGTGGGGGAAAAGGGACAGCTCTTAATACAGAACTTAATGGAGCAGCAGTAGAAGATTCTAAGCAATGTCCATAATGTAGTTTGCCATAGCCACCCCTCGTCTGGGAAACGTGCAGGTCATTTAGCAAAATTAGGTCACTTTCACAACCATGTCCCGTGCTCCTGTTTTTATTTTCCCATTATGTTTCTTGAGTTTCCCTCATCCAGTTTCTGACACTACTCTCACTGTATTCAAAATTTCCACCCCCCACCCTCACCCCACCCCCCATTCCCAGGAAATTTCTAGCCTGTAGCCTGGGAAGCACAACTCACATTATCCTTGCTTTGTTTGCCTCTTGGACAGGAGACCAAAGTATAGTGGCTGCTTCTCACATACCAACGTCCCATAATGCTCAGTTCAGTTGACTACCATTCAGCTTTGCAAGTAGCTGATGGTCTTTGGAAGTCTGAGTGGTCTTCAGAAGTCCTCAGTAGTCAGAAACCTGCCTGGTCCATTTTAGGATCAGGGTTTGGCCTGAGGTCAGAGACACAATATCCTGGGTAATCAGAGGAACTATCAATAAGCTCATTAGAAAAAGTATTGAGAACATTGCTGAGATCATTAGAACATCTGAAGTCCAAGGGTTACACCTCTTTGGCCTCTAGGTGAGCTGGCCAGGTCAAGGGAAAGAGTGGAGCCAACATTTAGAGGGCAGAGCTAGGCTGCACTATTGGGCAAGTGAGTAATATAGATAAGAACAGTGGGGCTTGGTGAACCCAAATGGTGGTGCTAGATGACTGCTGCTATGCCTCTATTATCTGTGTACTTTGCCTTAGAAGTAGACTTAAATTCCAGGAAGCTTTTGATGTTACTCTGCCTTGATCATAGAATAGCCTCTTCTGAGTAGATAGAAAGGATCAAAGAATAGCCCTTTCCGCAGTCCTCTTCAAAAACACAAATGAAACAGGGAGGAATAGCATGGAAGACACAAACTCTTTGTAAAAAGACGTATATTTATTTGGTGTTTTTAAAATCTACACACACAAAACCATGAACGTCTTTGTGTGTGTAAGTATAGAAACTTCAAACAGTAGTGTCCCCACTTTCCAGACGCTTTTCCCAAAATAGCCGCTATTCTGGTTTATATGCATTAGGCACAGATGTCCATACAAAGGTGTGTTATTTTGTGTTTCTTTTTTTAGGGTAACTGGTACTTTTACTTACTTTTCTAAAAGTTTCCTTTTATGCATAATAATATATCTTGGAGTTTTTCAAATGTCAGTACATACATATTTACCTGATTTGGGAAACTACTACATGCATAGTGTTCTGTGAATGTACATGCCACAATTTATTCAACTGGTGATCGATTTTATGGATATGCTCTTACTAATAATGCTGTAGTATACACCCTTCTACTTACCATGTCCACATGTGAATACTTCTCTAAAATAGACACCAAGAAGTGGGATTGTTACCTTGAAGGTTATACATATTTAATTACCATATGCTGCAAATTGCCATCCAAAAAGGCTATATTGATTTATACATTCAACAGCAGAACATAAATGGAACCCCTCACAACTTTGCGATTATCATGATTAAAAGTTTGCCAATGTGTTAGGTGAAAATATTTTATTGTTTTTATTTGCATTTTCCTGCTTATTAGTGAGGTTGAGCATCTTTCCATGTTTCTGGAGCATTTGCATCCCTTCTTTTGAGTCATGTTACTTTTTTAAAAAGCATCCTCAATGAGGATTGCTTTTCTCCTGATAAGACAACTCAAAAAACTGGGTTGTAGGGCCGGCCGAGTGGCTCAGTTGGTTAAAAGCTCACTCAAGAGTGCGAGCTGAGCTTTGAGCAACGGCAATTCGATGCCAGCCCGTGCTGAGTTGCTGTTGAGCTGCCAACAGGTGGCAGGATAGCTCAGCTAAAAAAAAAAAAAAAACTGGGCTTTGAGGGACAGATGGTACTTCAAAGGGGAAGTGAGAAACACTATAGACACACATCTTATATTGTTATTGAATATCCCAACTCAGAACCTCTTGGGGATAAACAAAGACAACATTGTCTGCAATTGAGTAGATTTAATATACTAACATGAGGTGGTTAGAATGCTGTGTAAGTTTCACTTAGTGATTCAGGTAACTTTTGACAAATTACTTAACTTCTCTGCAGCTCAGTTATCTCATCTGTAAAATGGAGATAATATTACTGACCTGATAGGGTTCTTTTGAGGATTAAATGAGTTTGCTGTGTGTAAAGTGCTTGGAATAGTATCTACAATATATTAGTAAGTTGTAAGTGCTACATAAGCATGAATTGTTATTATAATTTCCAGGAGGAAGATTGTGCTCTTTGAGCAGAGTTTATGCAAACAATGGCAATTTACAAAACAATGCAAGAAATATATACATATATCTGTATATATACACACATGTATACATGTATACATTTATCCTGTGACTTGGGGGATGGGATGGGGATGAATATGTAATCCCCCAAGAGAGGAGCAGGTATCTGAGAAGTCTACCTGATGCTGCCAACTAGATGTTTGGGTTGTATTTATCTTCCTGAAGTTCAGGTAGGCAAGTGAATGAAGGGAAGGAAAGCCAACTGCCAACCAAAGCAGGGTATCCTACCAGGGGAGATTCAAAGCAGGGTGTGCCTGTAAAAACATCCAAGCCAAAATCTTTTTTTGGTGACATAAAAGTTAGTAGCTCCTCGGACACCATATAAGGAGTAGAAGAGACTCAGCCCAGTGCCAAAGAATGAACAGGAGTTGAGTCAGAGTGAGGACAGGCAGGAATAACAGAAGAGGGAATAGGACAACTGCATCTATCTTGTTGAAACTGTATGCCTCGCCTTTATGAGTTAGTGGGTGTTAGTCAGGCTTAAAGGCAAAGGATAGAAGAATTCAACACCTACAGCAGGTAGAGAATGACCATGATCCAGATTGAATAGAGTAAAACCACCACTTTTAGTCTAGTCAATGGACTTGTCCATTGTTCCTTTGTGCCACAGACATGATATGCAGCAAGCACTCTGAATTCAGGGCTCTAATGACTCTGAATATGATGCTGAGGAAACATCATACTATATTTCCAGGGTTCAAAAACACAGATCAATTTTATTAGGGATCAAACCAATGAACATCAACATTAACTTGTTTCTTCTGCTCAAGGAAACACTCTACCCCCAGTTAGCAAATGTAAACATTAAAATGGACTTCAAAGGTATAAATATTAAGAGGCTTCTGTAGATGGAAAAAAAATAGCATTAATGAGAGAACAAGAGATTGTATTTTTTTTCTAAACCATGAAGTGTAATCTTTGCGAATTTTTCCTAAACTAAGACAAATGCAATGAGAAGATTACTTCTGCCGTTTCTAGTCTATGCTTTGTATTTGCAGAAAGATATCTTTCACTTTCTTTTTAAACTTCTGTCTGAATATGTGATCTTGACATATCCTCTTAAGTATTTCTGGAGACTCATTGTAAACTTGCAAACTTTGACATATTTGTATGTCATTGAAACCATACAAAGGTTTTTCATGAGATGAATTTTAGTTGTAGGATTAATTCTGAGTACCAGATCTGTGCTATTATAAAATTATATCACCAGCATAAATTGTAACAGCATCTTGTCCATACTTTCTTGGGAATGGGAGGGCAAGGTGCAGGGGGTGTAAGGAGGGACAGGAAGCAGGTTGTGGAAAAGGCCCTGAATGTCAGTCAAAAGACCCATGGTTGAGACAAGTATCAACACCTACCAGATAGACAAATCACTGAACCTTCTTTCTTTTTTTTAATTAATTATTTTTTTCAGTTACAGTTGACATTCGATATTATTTTATGTTAGCTTCAGGTGTGCAATGAACTTCCTTTCTTGTGTTTGTAAAATAAATAACTATAGGAGTTAAAAAACTAATGTGTATGGATTTTTCCCATAATAATAGCTAACACTTTGAGTGCACACTAAATGCCAGGAACTTGGCTATGTGCATGACATGGATCATTTCATTTAATCCTCACAACAACCCTGTGAGTTAGGAATTATTAGTTGCCTCATTTTACAGATGAACAGCTTAGAGAAGACAAATAACTTGTCCAAAGTTACAACGCTCGTAAGTGTAGTAAGTAAGGTTTCAAGCTCAGCACTAACTCCAAAATTAAACTTATTCACTGTTTTATATGCTACTTTTTTCTATGTTTTATTGGCTCCTACTACACATCGGCACAAAATAACTTTTAGCTGTTGTGCCAACTCTGACTCTCTACAGTTCTACGTTTGACAAGGATTTTTCTTAACAGGCCACTTATTGCTCAGTAAAATATTGTGCTAAGTGTTTTATGTGTTTTCATTCAATCCTCATGACAACCCCACATTACGGCTTATCCCCATATTACAGAGGAGGAAAACGAAGCATGAAAATGTAATTGAAGTCCCCAGTATCACACATGTTATGTAGGAAATGTGATTTGAATCCAAGTTTACCTGGCTTCAGGGTCCATTTATTTAATGACAATACTATATGGGGTCACATCATATTCAGGGGTTAAGCTTTAAAGTCAGTATATAGGGCATATATACTGCATTTAATGCATATAATGAAAGCTGCCACTAAAAATCCCTTTAATCACAGATCACTACCATACATGGGTTATCTTCCACTACATTGGAGGCCAATAATTTCAACACTAGAAATTTTTCTTGCAGAATTGGAACAGATTGCTGTTTCTTCAATGTAGCACAGATGAAATAGTTTATGTTTAGAGGCCATGTTTTTGAAAAGTGTCTTTAACATAAAAATCATGCGCAGCTCGATAAAGTGTTCATATAAGTAAATGGAAAATGAAGCCAATTGGCTGAATAGCAAAGGAATGTTTCCCATTTCATGCTCTCTCCGGGGCGTATAGCCATTGAACGCAATGGCTCACCTGTGCTATGAAAGTTTTCCTTTTTTTTATTTTCCTTTTGAGTGCACGTAATGTGCTTCTACTGCCTGCTGTGAGGCCACATCAAGGGTTAGGGGATAATAGGGTAATCATTGGTGTTTCATGTAGGTTATGAGTCTAAGAGTGGCAGTTTGTGCCATAACCATAGTAAGTGCTTAAGTATTAACTAAGTCTGAACTCATTCTATCTCTCATACCCACATAGCTGATGCTTCTCTTTCACAAAATTTAACACACCTTCCTTATTTGACTATAAATCCTCAAGCACAGGAATAATTTATCCCCGAGTCCAGCAGACTAGCTGGAGCACAATGGCCCAACTCAAAAATTTTTTGTTGATTAATGAATGAATAAACAAATAAATGATTATGTTCTCTTTAAAGTTAGAATCTTGCTGCAATGTCAGAAGAGCCCATATTATGTATTATTTTACAGACTTAATCTTCACTCAGTTTAACTCTCTCATCCAGAAGGCATGGAGAGCCCAATCTATTAGATTTCCTGGATCTGTACCTATCAAATATGCGTAATATTGTATTACATAAAATTTTCAATAAAGGTAAGAGAATAGATTCAGTAGTCAAATTGCTTGAGTTCATGTGCCTTGGCATTTACCTAACCTCTCCACACCTCAGTTTCCCCATCTGAAAAATGGATAAACACAATAATTATAACTGACATTTCTTAAGTATAAATCATATGACAGCCACTGTCCTAAATGCTTTCTATTGGGTTGTCAGAAAAGTCATGACGCATGTTGGCAACAGATGGCACTAGTTCATTTTGGGAAGTACTAATAGAGTCATTTGCATCTATGTTATTGCTATGTCATTTGACAGCTGACAGTTCTGGCTTCATTCTTTAAAAAAAAATTGAGCAATTTGCTTGAGTTTTAGAGATTTTACAATAAATTGAAGATGGAAGACCACACTGCATTTTTGCCATATTTTACTGTTTTACTTCCATAAAGGGAAGAACGCATGTCAAGCTTGTGAAAAGTTGCATGAAGTTTACAATGCTTGTGAAAAGTTGCATAAAATGACAATGCTATATAAGAACGTCAGTGCCAATGATGGTTCACGAAATTCCATGCTGGTGATTTTGATCTCAACAAAACTCCTTGGTCAGGGAGGCCCACTGAGGCTGATGACAACGAAATAAAGACATTGATCGACTCAAAGTCACATTACACAACACGAGAGATGGCAGAAACATTGAACATCCATCATTCAAGCATTCATGACCACCTGAAGAAGCTGAGATACATAAGCAAGGTTGATATTTGGGTTCCGCATGAACTTGAAGTTCATTTGATGGCGTGTATAAACATCTGCGATATGCTTATTAAACGTGAGGAAACTGATCCTTTTTTGAAGCGACTGATAACTGGTGCTGAGATGTGGATTGTTTACAACAATGTGGTGCGCAAACGGTCTTGGTCCCGACGTGATGATTCGCCTCAAACGACATCGAAAGCAGACATTCATCAGAGGAAGGTTATGCTCTCAGTGTGGTGGGATTTTAAAGGTGTCGTGTTTTTCAAGCTCCTACCAAGGAACCAAACAAGCAATTCAAATGTGTACTGTCAGCAATTGGACAGTTTGAACAAATCCATCATCCATAAATGTCCAGAGTTTGTTAATTGTAAAGGAGTTGTGTTCCATTGCAACAACACGAGACCACACACAAGTTTGACCATCCGTCAAAAATTATTGGAACTTGAATGGGATGTTTTGCCACACCCACCATACTTGCCTGACCTTCCACAGTCAGACTTTAACTTGTTTCACTCTCTTCAAAACTCCTTGTGTGGTATAACGTTCAATTCAGATGAGGTTGTAAATCAGCACCTTGTTCAGTTTTTCGCAAATAAAGATAGGTCCTTCTATGAATGAGGAACTGTGAAGCTCACTGAAAGTTGGCAAAAAGTTATCGAACAAAACAGGCAATATATCATTGATTGATCTTTGTTCTTTATATAAATAAATGATCTTTGAAAAACATAGACAAAATACATCATGACTTTTCCGACAACCCAATACAATCAAGCTCATTCGACATCCCAGGGTGCCCTGTGAGGTTGCATCTGTAAATTTAAGTCGCTTGTTCTGGATTGCACAGCTAGGAGGCAGGAAGCCAAGCTGGCATTTTAGCCAAGTACCTTGCCTCCAAAGCCGATGATTGTAACCAATATTCTATAATATATTGCCTCACAATGTGGTCACAGTAATAGTGGCCAGTCTCATAAATCATTAGGCACAGTGTCCAATGCATAAATATATCTCAATAGGTGCTAACACTAATCATTAATAATAATAATAATATAATAATTGCATGCTCTGCATCCAGCATGGTATAGTAACCACAGGGAATGCTGTTGTCAGGCCACCCTAATTCCCTTTCAGAACAGAGACCTCATTATCTGAGCTACAGGAGTGCTGATGGCTGATAACCACAACCCAGTCACTCTTTGGGGAACGGCCTCTGATACAGGGAACAATCTAGCCCAAGATTCACACCCTCTCCAGGCAGCTCTCTTCCAATGTCTGGGTGATAAGGGGAGGTTGGGGGAGACAGAGCAGAGGCCCTGTCCCCTTGCCTCAATTTGGGACAACACTGAAAGGCCAGCCCTGCTTTGGAGCTCACTGTGGGGTGTATTGAGGACTCTGTTACAAGGGCATCACTTCTCCCTCTGCCCAATCCCTCCCTCTCCACCTCTCCACCCACACCAAGCGCTGTTCCCAAGCACACTCTACTGTAAACTTCTTACATTCAAATCTTCAGAGTCTCTTTCTGGAGCACCTGGCATAAGACCATAAGAGAAGACCTTACAATGCCTCACAGCTTCCTGAAGCCGCAAGGATGTGTTCCAAGTGCTTGATTTCTCATAGAGAATTGTGTCCTCTTACGGACCACGGAGACTGGGACCCACCCCTGATGGGCTCACTTTGTTTCTGGTGCATCTTTCCTTGACTGTCACATTCTTATCTTACTCAAACACCTTTCTTGATACACACCTTTCTCTACCCTCCTATTTCTCTATTGAATCTGTCATTAACTTTTTCACTGAAATGACAGTAAAAAATTATTAAGTAAAAAGTAACAAGTGTGGCGCGAGTTCATCTACTATAATGAAAATAAATTAAAACATGCCAAATTTTAGAGTTTCCAAGGAAATCTAAAATTGTATTCACTTTAAAATGTTCATATATTTGTTTCTTAATTTTAGTGCTAAATTGGAACATTGTCCTCAAAGTAATCTTGATTTGATTTATGCACAAATATCCCCTTTCATATTTGTATTATAACTTGACAATTCAAATCATTGACAGAAAGCAATAATCTTGCAATTTCCCTAAATTGGACTGTAAAAACAGAATCTCCATCTCAGATTTCTCCTTGATGGAGCCCAGGTGAGGCTGCAATTTTATATATTCTGGGTTGGTTGAGTTGAGCTTCTCTGGCCAGCGTTTCTCTATGGCAAAGAATTATGTATAGGCTAGTGGAATTAACCAGCAAAAAGAAAAGAAAAAGAAATGTTCATGATTTTTCGATGCCAGAATATGCAAAAAATAATGATCCACTCTTAATTATAGCAGAAGATTTATGTGGGTCACCTGCCACACTCTGGCAGCAGGTATTGTCTCACCTGACAATTGATCAAGTCTGGTTGGAATATTAATATTTGAGGGAACTTGGATTGACATGATTTTGAAAATAAAAAGACTGTGTATTTTTATATACATCCAAACACTTGCACATATGACAGTAAAGTAATTGTACACTAATTGGCTAACAGAACATGAGAAGCGCTGAAGTGATACTAACAAAGCAAAAACATAAGAGAAAGAAAAGAACAAACATAAGCTGTCATCCCAAGTCTGCACTCCGTGGAGGAAACGCACCAGACGTTTGCCCAGGTAGAGATGTCCATGGTTGTCCAATTGTGGGCAACGCTCAGCCTATTTTGGTGAATTTAAATTGGGGGACACAAGAAATATTTCACAGAGGGTATTCTATGGTCTGAATGTTTCTGTCCTCTACCCCAAATTCATATGTTGAAATCCTAACTCCCAAAGGTAATGGTATTAGTAGGAAGGGTCTTTGGGGGTGGTTAGGTTATGAGGTCAGGGTTCCCATAAATGGGGTTAGTGTCCTTATGAAAGAGACCCCAAAGCTCCCTGGCCCCTTCTGACACATGAGGATACGAGAAGAGGTCTGCAACCCAGAATAGGGCCCTCACCTGACCATGCTGGCACCCTGAAATCCAGCTTCCAGCCTCTCCAACTGTGAGAATTAAATTCCTGTTGTTTACAAGCTATGGCCTGTGGTATTTTGTTGTAGCAGCCTGAATGGACTAAGCCAGGGTTCTCACATCCAATGTCTCCTCTAACCGCCCACAGAAACTCTCCACCCCAGGAGTACTTTACTACGTCTACCCAAAATAACCAGATGAAGCAAACGTTTCTCCCTTTCTCTATCAGCAATCAGGACTGTCACAACCATTAACACCTGACTCAGCTTTTCTTAGAAGGACATGATCCCACAGCACAATGCCTCTGAAGAGGCTTACTGAATCAGGGAAGCGGATGATTCAAAGGGCAAGATTGTCCCACGGCCACTGACGAGAAAAGGCCCCCCCCCTCAGCACAGCCCAGTCACCCCAGCAGTGATGACTGCCCATTCCTGCACAGAACCAGCCGTAACCAGCAGTGTTTGTTTCATTGACAGCTACTTTTATGATTCAGATGTTCCCAGTTCCTCAGTTGGGTTTTCCAGAGATGCTAAACAGCGTTCTGTATTGCCTGCAACTTGACAGGGTGTTGTGGGGAGGGAGGATGTAGGTAACTGACTGAAATGGAAAGCGCTTTTTTTTTTTCTTTAAATATTGCTTTGTGGGAGGGAACACCACACTTCTACTCAATTAAGAGAAACATTTTTAACAGTACAGAGGTCTTTGATTGATTGATTGATTGATTGATTGATTGATTGATTTTACACCTATCATGTCATGAATTCCTAGAGAATGGGTTCCAGCAGCTCAGGCTCCTTTCCATTGGTTCTCACAGAGTGTGTTTCTCTGGGTGGGGCAGGCTGGCGATTCAATGGAAGCCAAGGACCTTTCTCTTTGGCTTCCTTCTTTTTCTGATCATTTTCCTTCACCCATTTCAGGAAGCTATCTCGGCTCTCAGAGTGCTTAATATGCTCAATACGTCCTGTTATTCTTTACAGCTAAAGGCATATAGGTCCCTGTGCTTGAAATGAACTGGTTTTTTTCCAAGTTTCTAATTTTTTTTTACTACTTAATAAATTTAGAGCCTAACCCAAATTTAAATAATGATGAAATAAATTGCTTTAATTTTTTTTTTTTTTGCAGATCTTAGAAAAGTTTACAAAGGCACAAGTTAGATGTTGCTTTTACATAGCAGATAACTCTTACCTACCAGCATTCAGATGAATGTAAATAATTCAGAAATAAGTGGTTTGAATGAGTGTTAGGATGTATTTGAAGGTATAAATAAAATGTATTTACATAAGTAGAATAAAACGAATCAAAATACTTTCACTTTCAATTAAAATTATTTGATACACTGAGACGTGCATTATCAGTATTGAGCATTCCTGCCTTTAAGAGTGTATGATGGGGGGGGCAGTGGAGGGGGGAGGGGGGAGTCACTTTGTAAGGGGTGAAAAAGATACCTGTTGCATTGTTTTGTACATCTGTAACTAATAATAATAATAATAAAATAAAAATAAAAAAGAATGTGTTTTAGAAATAGTTATTTATCACAAGATTTAAAAATGGAAAAATTATCGCTTTCGGCCTTTTGGCTAAGATCAAGTGTAGTATCTGTTCTTATCAGTTTAATATCTGATACATCCTCTCTATCCGAGGACAATATATTAAATGGATTTTTGGAGCAGGGAGATGGAATAGGAGCTTGCTCCATCCACTCCATGCATCGACCCGGTATTAAAAAAAAAAAAAAACAAGGAAAAATTGTACACCAAGCTTGACAAAATCAGAAAATATGATATCAATGAGAATGCAAAAGCAAAGGGATTGAAGGTCTAAGCAAGTGACCTCCGAAGTTCTTTCAATTCTAAGAGTCTAACATGTAGAATTCTTTTGTTTGCATCCAGTTGAGTATTTCCCTTATCAAATTTAATAAATTTAGATAAATGTGTAATGTGTCATTTATTAATACAAAATGTTATTTCCACACTTTTCTCTTAATGCAAACAGAATACACAGAACTTGGTGTAACTGATTGATTGATTGATTGATTGCATGGCTGAATTTTGATCTATTATTCTCCACAAAGGATTTGAGACAACTGGCAAAAAAAAAAAAAAAAGGCATTTAATGCAGTAGTGAAATCCAAATGGTATAAAACACAAAACCAAGAACTTCATATTAAAAAAGGCAGGGCCAGCCGAGTGGCGCGGTGGTTGGGCGCTGGCTTGGGAGGCCAGCGGCCCCGGTTCAGGTCCCACATATGAGGGCCAGTGATATTGCCCTCAAAAAAAAAAAAAGGCAAAAAATAGTTTCTAAGCTGGTGCTGAACTTCCTGGTAAAGTCAATGAAAGGGGGTAATTAGAACCAATTATATTTCTCATTTCTAGAAAGCAGGGATTACCATACTTCCTAAAGGGAAACCAAGATTTTTCTATAAACTATTTCTAAAAGAATTACTCACAGAGTTTTATATAAGCATGACCAAGTTAGGTAGTAGAGAAAACCCTCAACCTTATTTCCAGCAAATGCTTTAGCAAATTTTGTTGTAGCAAAATAAACCACAAGTGCATAATATTAAATATAACTTATTATAAATATAACTTATTATGACTCAGTTTTTCAAATGAATGAACTAATGTACAGGTTTGTGGTGATTCAATTTAATTGAAAGGGAAAATAAACTGATTCACTGCCTCCTGTCTCACTCTATTAAAATGCAGAGATGCTCTCTAAGACTTTTGAGTTAAGTAATACAGCTTGCCTGTTTTGTTTTGTTTTGTTTTTTAGGGCAGTGTAACTGGCCCTCATATGTGGGACCGAACCGGGGCCGCTGGCTTCCCAGGCCAGCGCTTAACCAGCTTGCCTGTATACTGAAGCCCGTTCCGCTCTTTTTTGTGTGTTTCTTTTTTTATGGTACATAGAATTTGTTTTCAGTCAGTTATAATAGTAGATAATATTGAGTACATGTTATATACCAATGTGCCAATTCAAAAATATCTCTCCACTCAAAATTCAAGCCTCTTTCCCACTCAGCTGCTAGATCCTTTTGTTGATATTTGACCTGTTGATATTTGATCCATTCCTTCCCCTCTTCATACCACTTACCTCAACTTTCTCTTTATGAATTTTCCCAAATCACCAGTAACACTCCCAATCACGTGTCTCTTTAACACCAAGAAACATGTATTAGAACACTTCAGTCTAAGATTAGTTCCCGAATGTGGCTTAGTCCACTTGGCTATAGTCATAAGCTCAAATGTATCATGAAAGGGAAGACAAGGAGAGGTGTCTTAGAGAGATTGTTTACATCCATAGGTCCTGATTTCAGCACCTTCTACCAGGTGCTGCTTTCTCTTGTTTGTTTGTGGGTGAGGATTTTTGTTTTGTTGTTGCTCTAATGTTTTGTTTTATTTTGTTTTTCAAAAGTATTTATGAATCATGTTTTTATGTTCTTGCAGACCAGGGAGGCTAGGGTGGGAATGAGGGCCAGAGCTGAAACCTCCAGTGGCCCCTGCCACTTATTCATTCATCTGTCCAAGTATGTGAGATACATCTATTCTTTTGATTGCTAGAAGACAAGTAAAATATGGTTAATTAAGCTAGTACATAGTCTGGTGGAAATAGGAACATCTAAACTTGCCAGTAATTATTGCACATCTAATTGGTAGCACAAACAAGTTTGGGGAGGTAACAATAAGTTAAGATCATACATATCATCCAAAGAAGAATGGACCCCATTATCTCTTTATACACATAATCACACCTGTTTTCCTGAGTTCAAAGTTTTACTTATTAAAACAAAGACATGACAGAAATCCAGTGCAATGCGTTCAAGATAGGAAATGTCAAGGATATGTGTGGTGTGTTTGTGCATGTCCTGTGTGTGTTGAAAAAATTACCCGCACCAAAACTATTTCCCTGAGCAGTCCTTTTATGGGTCCAAGATAATCTAGAAAATAACAATTAAGCTTTAGAAAATATTAAATGCTTCATGAAGTCAAAAGACAACATGAGAAATAGTAACATGATGCCTCAAGCTCATTTCAAAGGAGCATCATATGATGCATATTTCTATAGATCACAGGAGTCTTTGCTCATTATGGAAGCTTTTGATGTCCATTTTTTCAGGCCCTGTCTTCTTTCTCAATCCATGATATAAAGCAGCATCAAGTAGAATTCTACATATTTTCACTCATTAAGCTGCTCTGGAGTGAAAATTGGCACCTGTATTTGAAAGAGCCCAGTGTCCCTAACTTTTTTATTCTGTGATTAGAATGGAAACCATGGAGGCTAAGAGAACTTTGAAAATTCAGAGTGGCAAAGATCTTCTAAAAGACAAGAAAGAACGTCTATACAAAATGGACATTTAAGCTATTTTGCCTTAAAATAATGTCAAATTCCAAAGTGAGGGCTGGCCGAGTGACATGGTGGTTAAGCGCTGGCTTGGAAAGCCAGCCGCCCCGGTTCGGGTCCCACATATGAGGGCCAGTGACACTGCCCTCAAAAAAAAAAAAATGACCAAAGTGAGTGGCTAGTACAGTTTCCACTCACCTGTTCAGTTTAATCCATATTCTGTTTTAACTTTAAGTAAGCATAAACTGCAAGCATTTAAATTTTTCCACACTGTGCCAAGCACTTTACCTGCATTTTCTCATGTAATTAACAACAGCCCTATAAATGTTTCCCCCTTTTTATAAATGAAGAAACTGAGGCTTAGAATTGTCATATTGCAGGTCAGCCAGGAGGCAAGAACAAGTCTGACTGGTCTGGAACCTGCTATGTTGATGTCCCAAGTTGGCAGACAATCAGATGTCACTTTGCATAACTACAAGACTGAGGATGCAGTGAAGGTAAGAGGTTAAGGGATGTAAATTTAGAACAGTTACATTTAAGTTGCACAATCTTAACCAAAGACACTTAACCACTTAAGTCTCAATTTCCTCTTCTGTAAAATGGGCACAATGAAAAAAATAGTATCTCAAAGTTTTAGTTTTTATATGTATCAAATGAAATAGTGCATGTGAATGCACTGTATAAATTATGAGAGATAGTGTATGGGTCTTACTATTATCATTGATTTTCTGAAGTTTGTTCCCTCTCTTCTGATTATCTCTTCAAATCTACTGTGGTATAGGAATCAGTCTCACTGGAATGCTCTGAGTTGGAAATGTTTTTCTTCCAGTGGTTTGTTTGTTTGGTTGGTGGGTTGTTGGTTGATTGGTTGGTTTTGCTCCTAGGATATGTATATGCTTATTTTCTGGTTCCTAATATGTTTTAAATACAAGGGGTAACTGGGTAATTTCTTCCTAGATTTGTCATAACTTCAATTTGCATATTTTTCACATTAAAACGTGTAAATGAGGTACTTATTTAAAAGAAATGATAACCATTATTTTATGTTAATATTTCTCTGACTGTCTCCAATTTCTATCAATGTGTAAATGAAGATTTTCATATACAGAATTGTAATCAATCCATACTTGAGGTTTTTTTTCATGTTTTTAGGTCATTTACCAAAAGCTAAGATTTTTAAGGTCATCATTTTTATTGACTGAATGAAATAACATAGAATTAATATGCCATAAATAACTTGATCATCCCGTTACTAAACATTTATATTGTTTTCTGGGTTTCAACTGTGCTGCAAAGTACCTTGATACCTTGAGTTTATAATCAGCATAGGAGTATTTCTATTTTTTCAAAGCGTCAACAATGCCACCTTAAGTACTTTAATCTATATAATTTTAATTTTCCTATGTGTTTACACTTAGCTCTTTAATCTAACTGAAGTATATTAAGTGAAAAGTGAGTTTTCTCAATGTTGATATGCAAGCTTCCAAGAAGCAGTCACATAATAGTAATAATAGCATTCTCCACTGTTTATATTTTAAAATATCATGATATATTTTTTCTTCTTAAAAGTTCATTTGTTTTTAATTTTGCATCCATCCCACCATTAAAATTGTATAGACAGTTGACATTCAATATTATTTTATATTATTTTCAGGTGCATAGCACATGTATATATATATATATATATATATATATATATATATATATATATATCACATATATAAAGTGCAGCATGGAGATTATAGTCAATGGTATTATAATAACTATGTACTGACTGTGTCAAATGGGTAGAAGAACCTGGTGGGGTTACTTTGTGAGGGGTGTAAATGTCTAATCACTGTTATTTTGTACACCTGAAACTAATAAAAAACAATTATTCAGCAAGTATACATAATACAGATTTTTACATTTACATTTAAGTAACTGAAATCTTAATTTAAATTATTTTATTAATTAAAATTTTAAACAATGAGTAGAAAGAATAAGATTTGTTGCATAATTTAAGGCAGAACAGAAAGGACAGAATCATTTTGGCTTTTCAGCTCCTGAATAGATTTTTGAGAGATGATCATTCTTGAAGACCACATTTTCAAGAGCCAGGCTTGGGAAATAAATTATGGTTGTTGTTTTTTTTGTGTGTGTGTGTTTGTTTTTGCTTCAATTCTAAAAACTTTAAAGATTCAAAAGCCAACCCTTGGAGAAGTCATAAATTTTATCCACACATGGAATGAAAAAAGTGTACATGATGATGTAAGGACTAGGTGAAGGAATAAAAATATTACCAGCTGACAAGAAAAGTAGAGGGGGATGTGACTACAACTTTTCTACAATGAGCCTCTAAAGGTGATCAGATCTTTACCTCATTTGAGGTTTGTGAAGAACAGACTTCAGGGTGACGCCCAAGACCCCCTTGTGTCCACACCCTTAAATACTCCCTTTCCTTAAGGGAAGTCAGGACCTGTGACTTGTTCGAACCAGTAGAATATGGCAAGTCAACAGGATGTTACTCCTATAATTAAGTTTGTTTTAAGGAAAAGGTAATGGGATGACACTCCTATGATTATATCTTACATAATCCGCAGTTTTAGCATCTCTCCTTTAGTGCTTGATGAAGTAAGCTACCATGTTGGAGAAACCCACATGGAAAGGAAGTGCAAACAGCTTCTGGGCCCTACTGATGGTCTCTGGGATGTGAGGGCAGCCAACAGCCAAGTCAGCCAAATGTCAGGGCTCTCGGTCCTACCAGATCAAGGAACAGAATTCTGTCAACAACCTGAATGAGCTTGGAAGCTGGGTCTTCCCCAGTCGAGACTTCAGATGAGAACACAGACTGGCCAACAGCTTGATTGCAGCCTGGTGAGACCCTCTAAGAGGACCCAGCTAAGCCATGCCTGGACTCTTGACCCACAGAAAGCGTGACATAACAACATATATGTGTTAATTTAAGCTGCTAAATATGTGATCATTTATTACCACCAACAGAAAACTAATACAGGGTTGAAATCCTCAAGGGGGAAAAAGATGGATTATATGAACCCCAAATAAGTTACGAGGCTACCACAGCAGAAGGAACTGTCCTCTGGCAACTTGGAGCATAACATGTGAGATTGGATGGCTTGTAGAGAAGCCCCTAAGCGTGAGAAGTGAAGGTAGGGCCAAGACAGAGGCCTGAGAGCAGCTTCCTCCAATTCCACACTCCTCGGTGTTGCATGGACAAGTGTCAGAAAATTCTCATAGCCACCGAAGAGGGTTTGCAAAAGTGACTGAAAAAGCCAGTGGCCCAAGGAAGCCTGGAGTTGGAACGAAGACAAGAAGTCATGGCCCCTAAGGCTTCAATGCAAGATGCAGGCCCACATCAAGAAGTGCCAGTGGAAGCTGGAACACAGAGAGAAGTACCCACAAAGCCAGCTCCCCTCATCTCACACCAGGACAATTCATAAATCCACTCCAATCCCAGGAGAGGGAGGGAAAGGGAATGGGAAAGAAAGGACTCAAAGAGATTGCATTATATCCAGATTGAATTTCCTTAAACAGGCCTGTTTAAATGTTCACCATCAGTAGAAACAGACATTTGAAAGATAAATTAAGTTTCATTTATAGAGAAGTAAAGTGACATTTTTATAACCCAAAATGCTACCTACCTGAAGCCATAAAATTTAGAAATCCCTATATTTACTATGACAAATACAAAATAAATATTTGTGTGTTTATACATATATTAATATTATATTAGGGCTTTATTTTCACCTCTTAGCCCCACTTTCTGATTTCTGTAATGTATTTTCTGTGGTCTAATATTTTTCTGTTGATTCCTTTATGTTTGATATCTTTATAAAGAACCCATTTGCAATTCAGGCAGTATTTTCCACTTCAAGCTTTATTCCTTATATCTTTAAGGCTTTGTTGGAATGACAAAATTCTCCAACACTACTGAGATATCAAAGCAGGTACCTTTTCATTTGTGTCTGCATTCTACACCAAACATCTATCATGTCCCTAACACAGAGCCAATTTAGTTTCCACAAGTGGTGTGTCAACAGCTATTAAATTATGAGTGTTCCCAGCCTTTATCCTAACTCTGGCCACTAAAGATGAGTGTGGCTTGAAGTCCTCAGTCTCCTGACAACTGGGGTTTGTTATGCAAACGCAGAAAGAAAAAGCCAGAGGCACAGAAAGACTGGAAGAAAACAGGTTAGGGCTGAGAAAATGTTCAAACGGGGAGGTTTGAAGATTGTAGGGTCAATTCAGGATGAAAGAAATGTGGAAGCAATTGCAATGATAAAGGAAATGAATGGGAAAGAGGAAGAAAATTTAAAAATATCATTGCAGTGTATGGATCTCTCTTCATGCCATTTGAAAAGTACAAATGAAGTATTTGTTATCCTAAGATAATTTTGTGGCTGGATGTGTTCATTTTCACTTTGATGCCACTTATTCTAAGCACTACATGATTGTATGATATTGGTTTTCATAAGCGCATGCTGAGTACCTCAATTTCACGATGGTTCAAGATCTTCATTGTGTTGAGTCATGCAAAGAGCATGAAACTTCACTGCATGAGGTTGTGGAAGTAAATACAAGTGTTTGGACTGAAGTGGGCTCTCCCCAGGATAGTCCATGGAGACATTTGAGAGTATTTTCTTAACCGATTAATCTACGGTTTATTTTTGGAATATTTCTCCTAAAAGTGAATAGGATGCATCCAATTAAAAATTTTCCCAGAGATTCATACATATGTATCATTCACTTTGCTACATAATAGATAACAACAACAACAACAACAAAAACCCTCAGCAGCATAAAACAGGATTTCTTTCTCACTCACCAGATTGTTGTTTACTGGGGTTTAGGTGATCCAGACTGCAGTCAGTTGAACTTGGCTCCAAGAAGCAGTTGGGTTCGGGTCTGTGTTACATATCTCTCATGATCTTTGGAACAGCAGCTATGCAAAGAATGCTCTTTTTTTGGGAGAAAGGTAGGAGCTCAAGAAAACAAGCCCATGCAAGCACATTTCAAGCCTTTGTTTGCATCATGTCCACCAAAATCTCATTGGTCAAAGCAAGGGGTTAGGCAAGCCTCAAGTCAAGGGCTAGAGATATACACACCACCAAGCCTGAGGTCATACTACAGAGAAATGCAGAATTGAGACCAAGAATCTGTACTTATTGCTAAATTACATTTGTAATAAACATATTTTATATCACATTACATATGAGTACATTGTTAAGCCTTTCCTAATATAGGGTTTAGTGTAATCTCAGTATCATCATATGTTTTGATATTATAAAAAATATAGTCAAAGATTATATCGACTAGTTTCATTTCTTTATACCACATCCCCTGATTATGTAAACAAATAAAACTTGCTGGCATTAATAGTATCAGAATGAAACAGTGTATGGGCAACCCTACATGAAAACTGTGGATGCAAAAGCCAAAAAAGCTATAGGCAGTCTCCCATACCCATTCCATATACATACAGATACCTACCTGCACCACTAGCTGCCAGAGGTAGGCTCCTGGCCACCCACTACTGGAATGAAGATGATGTAATTTGGCACTGGAGAAGATATCAGTGGGGGAAAAAAAATCTGTAATAGCAAATTTAAACCCCATGATGGAGAGGCTGATAAACCAGGAAAATCACAGCTTGATTTAGAAAGCAGCAGGGAGCATGTAGGGAGACTTAAAGAGGAAGATTGAATAGCTGGTGCAATAGAAAAGGAAGATTGCTTTTGCTGAAGACCATTTTTGAAACTTCACAGAAACATGATTGTGCTGCCATCCACATAAAGGACTACAGGAAGAAGCCACACTAAGGTGGGAAGAAATCGCAAGTCTCCCAGTTAAAAACAAAACAAAACATGAATGGGGATTAAGGCAGATATGGCCATTATAAACAAATGGGTTACAAGTGTTTTGATTACCAAGAAAGCTCAGCTCACACCTAATGGCATCAAATGTCAGAAACAAACAAGGTCTTTTTGTCTGGGAGAAGATCCTAGGAGGCACACCAGCCTACACAGCACCAGCTCCCCATCTGTAATCATAATAGTAAATGGTTTTCCCCATTTTGACTGCTGTAAAACAAAAGATATTTCTGTTCTGCATCTGCCATATGCTGTGGAACCTTGGGCTATCAATTTATTAACTGTCTGCCTCAGGCATCAGTTATTCATAATTTATTTAAAACTATCTAAATCTATTAATATGTTTACCCTCTTCTTACTTGAGAGAGAATTTGTTTTTTAATTCTGCAAAAATGTGTTAAGTTCTTCAAAAAGAGGTGTCATCTTATTCCAGGATACAGTAGATGTTATTTTCATCCTGCCTCATCCCAATCAGTCTCATTAGACCAGCATTTTTAATGGAGGAAATGTTTTCCCATTGAGTTCTTGGTAGAGTTCCATGCAATCATTAAGCTAATAGCCATGGCTACTGTCTCAGTGTTGCCCAGTCTGCTCTCCACTGTGTGCTAGTACTGTTGGGGGAGGGGAGCAATTGATTTTTTTTAAATTAATGATGACACCCCAAAAGAAAGAAGTACAGTTTTGAGGCCATTTCAAATTCAGGATGAAGAGATCATTCCTTCTTCAATAACAATTTCTGGATGACTAGAAGTCATTTCAAAGAGAGGTTCGGTTCCCAGAAGATCTCCTCAGCATAATCATGAGATTTTTTTTTCTGCCGGCATCAATTGGAAATGGCAATGAGGACAACTGTTTAGCAAAAGCTCATACATCACAATATGAAGAATATCCAAACTCATTTTTGAGTGAGCTAGCTTATACTATGCAAATTCTTTAATCCTTTGATCAAGAAAGAAGTCTTGTCAATTAGAGTATGTGAAGAAGCGGCTCTAGTTTGCCTTAGAGAAAATAAAAGTTCCCCTTGAATTGAAATTTTCCTAGTGAGAACATTCCAGAAGCACTGTTCCTAGTCACCCAGATTTTCACATATTAAAATCGTCCTTGATATCCTGAGTAGGCAGTTGCTGAACAGAGGCCCTAAGGAGGACAACGAGTTATAATATTTCCAATAACATTTAAAACCGCAACCGAGGTAGAAGTCGTTTCACATATGAAATAGACAAAAGATATCTGCTGGATATATTGTAGCCCAATAAGAGAATAGAAAATCATGATGATTCATGCCTATTTATGTATAGTAGTAAACAGTAAGAAAACCATTTCCTAAGATCTTACATATTAAAACTTTTAGAGTTTTCATTTATTTACTCTGACAAGTGCTAAATAATCAAGCAACTCTGTGTTATGTTCATCCCTGCACATTAGTTAGATATTGGTTCTAGAGTCAGCCAGGCCTGAGTATGCTTCCATTCACCTGGCCATGGAAATGAAAAAAGGCGTGGACTTGAGTCAGAGGATCAAACCTAGGTTTGTTTCTCTGTTCTTAGCAAATGATTCAACCTCACCAAGCATCAGCTACATCATCACTAAAATAAGAATAAACACAGTCACTTCATGAAATTAGGAGATCATGTATGCAAAGTGTCTGGCATGTACAAGCCACTCAGGATAATAAGCTCTAGAATAATGAAGATTTCGTAATTCTTGTACATGTTCTGAAAAATCTTCCTGAAAGTCTCTTTCTAAAAAAAAAAAAAAAAACGAAACAAAAAAAACTAGTTTTCTTAAACAAAATGCTTTACAGATGTAAGGCATGAGATCTGTGAAGGCAAATATCCTTTAGAAAATTCCCAAATTCTTTTGGCTACCGCTATAAAATATATGCTACAAACTGGGCACAAAAATTCCTTTAAAATGTCTCAGTCCATAATGGGCCAAGTTTTATTTCATAACTCATTTGGATAAACACTAAATTGGAATGATTGTCACCGAGAGAGAGAGAGAGAGAGAGAGAGAGAGAGAGAGAGAGAGAGAGAGAGAGAGAGAGACATGGAGCGAGAGAGGCTGAGAGACACCGCCATACTGGCCTCTCCTGGTCCTGTTTGAGCTCCCTGTAGTACGTGGCTTGGAAGAAGAATTGGGAAATCCAAACACTCAGCTAATAATCCTGGTGGATGTTGAAAAGGCCACGCACTTGTCACAACTGATAACTTACTCCCCTGACAACAGCTAGACTGAGGACACTGCGGTGTTCTTTGTCATTGCTGAAAGGCAAACAACTATTGGCAAATCCTCATTTATCAATAGGTAATAGCCCTGGTCTGAATTTGTTTTCCAGCGTATAGGTGATGATGTGGTGCCAAAATGGAGACATTCCCCTTTATGTGTTTCGGCATAAGGGTGAAGCTTACACACCATTTCCAATAGACAAGAGGGATTAATTTTTTGCTTCTTTTTCTTTCTTAGTTTCTGGTGCTCCTTTTCTCCCGTTTCCAGTCGCTCAGGTTGCCCAAAACTCCTTTAGCGAGATTCCCATCTGGTCCCCAAATTCTTTCAAATGCAAAATGAACTCCTCCTCACAAAAATTCCCAAAAAGATGTTAATCTTAAAACAACCAGGGTAAAATAATTTATACTAATGTGTGATGGGTAGTCCCATAATCATGAGATATTTGCATTTTTTAAAAAGGATGATTATTGCCAAATTTAATATCTAATTATAGAATACAAGACAGTGTTACAAGGTATCAAGTAAATACAGGCTTTTCTTTTTTAATTGAGGGAAGGAAAAAAAGAATAATTGGGCTTTAGATAGATGAGCCCTCAGGGTCTGTTCCTCTAAACTGACTGTTGTGTTTTTCTTTTTTCTAGATTCATTCCTTCCTCAAATCCTGCTACCAACTCCACATATTTTGTTTGTTGGTTTTTTCCCAGAAAGGTTCTCATAACAACAGGGTCTCTGGCAACAGAGACAAAGTTGGTGTGGGAGAGGGCACAATTTGGGCTTATGGGTACTTTTAGCTAGAAGTGAGCACATTTTTCATCTGAATCTTGATTTTTTTTTTTTTAAATCTACATTGCTGTGATTGCATAAAAGCCTGACCCAGAGTTAGGAACATGCCACTTAATATTATTCCCATCTATAAAAACAAAATTAGATATGGCTAGAACTTGAAATATGTCAGGGTATATGTAAAAAAACATAATGGTCATCTAAACTTCTATAAATATGTGACTCCTATTCCCGTGGAACTTGAAAGGGTTCATAGGTGTCCACACGCTGCCTTGTAGACAACTGGCAAGAGCTCTCACTGCAACCCCAGCACAGGAGGAAGCTGGGGAGAGGTTAAAGGTCACACCCCTAGGGAGCGGGTGCTGACTAGAATCAAAGCTCTGACTCCCACAGCGTCCCTTACTGCAGCCTTTCCTGGGCCACCTCCAGAATATCTCAGCTTTGGGGTTACCCATTGCTTGTACCAACAAACACAGATGAGCACCAAAGCATGTTTTAAGTTGCCAGTATTTGGATTTGTTTTTATTTGACTGTAACATGGGTCCTTCGATTAGTAGTTCTCATTTTGAATCTGGTAATAAAAAGAGCTTCATCTTCTCTGGATGAGCCAATTTTGAAATTTGGCTGATTCTTCATACCAACAATTCAGCTGGGATAAACTTAGAATTTCAAACCCACACTGCCAGTCACCATGTGATGACTTTGTGCAAATAACCCAACTTCCCACAAATACAGTTGTCTGTCGACAGAATTCTTGAGAATAACGCTAACCTGATAAAGGTGTGTTTATGATTTTGCAGTAATGTTGTCGCTCATGTGAATTATTACAACAGCCTCATATCTGGTCTCTGACTTCCACCGTTGCCCACCTTTCATCTATTATCGACAGAGCAGCTAGAGTGGCCCTGTTAAAACCTAAGTTCTGTCACTTTTCTGCGTAACATCCCCTCCCCCATGCCTTCTCATTCCTTTCAGAGTAGAAGCCAGTTATTCATTGGCTTACATTACCCGCCTCTTCAATGCCTTCCTGACCTCACCTGACACCACTCTTGTCCTGGATCATTTTGCTCCAGCAACTCCAGCCCCTCACTATTCCTCAGACATACCAGAAACACTCCTGCCTCAGGGCCTTTACACTTGCTGTTTCCTTGCTTGGAAATTCTTGCCTTAAGTATCCAAATGAATTGTGCCCTCACCTCCTCCTTTTAGGTCTTTATTCAAAAGTTATCTTGTCAGAGAGGTTTTTCCCTGGCTCCTCTATCTAAAATTACAACCCACTCTCCTAATACTTCCTCTTGGTGCTTTATTTTTCATGGTAGCATCAATTAACATGTCCTACATTTACTTATTTGTGTTTTATTGTCTGTCTCTCCCACTAGAATATAAGCTCAATGTCAGCATTTTGTTTCCTCACTAACTATGTGACTTTAGAGGGGAGAGGGCGGGGACTTCTATGAACTAGAGTTTATTCATCTAGCCCCAGGATAGCCTTACAGCAATGCCTGGCACGCAGTAGGTGCTTAATAAATGGTTATTGAACTAATGACTGAATCTAAAAGAGCTTTCAAAATTATGACCATTGAAAGATGCAAAAGCATGAGAAGAAGAGAAAAAGAAAAAGGAAGATGTTGGGAAAGGAGAGAAAAGAATCATGTCCGAGATGCTCAGATTACAGTGATATGGAAAAAGAGAACCAAGCAGCAAAAGAAACAGAGGGGAAATCGTTGTATCATAACTGAAAAGCCCAGAAAAGAAACAAAAGGAAGCACAAAAAAGAAGGCTGTTCACTGTTCACTCACTTCACTGTTCACTCAATATTCACAAGATTCAGCTACAGTTTTGTCACAAGCTGGGGCAGTCCTACCCTCAGAACTGTCAGAATCATCTCTTCTACGAACCACCAGTTCAGCTGTTCCCTCAAGGTAGTCATGGACTTGTTGAGGGGCCTAAAAAGCATATATACGTATACAGTGATTGACTCTAGGATGCCATTATTCATTAGGCCCAGCTATTCTTCATCAACATCTATTTTCTGGGGAACCTGATTTGAACGTTATTTGTAATGTCAAGAACTAAGAGAACCACTTGGGCGTGGTCACAGATGGAATGTTATACTCCTCAATGCACACATAGTCATACACAAACATACCTCGCTATTACACAATTCATAGATTCCCAATCTACCTGCAGTGCAAGAAAGGAGCAAGGAATTCTACACTTTTTCCACCCAGGTTCCAATGAGTGGAATCCTTTAAAGCAAAAGGGAATTCCCAGCATCCATGCATGTGATACTCTCTGGGGTCTTCGACGGAGACTTTTCCCTTTTGACTCAGCCTCTATTATAATTTTTACTTTTCCCTCATGGGAGCCATTTTTTCCCCTGGTACTCCTGCCTTGCAAGAGCTATTTTGAATTTCAGGTAAGTTTTGTTCTGAGATGCCTTTAAAGGTCTGTGCTGAACAAAACAACATTCACTTTGCAACTTTCTTGGGGATTTTATTTAGCTAGAGACTCCTCGTCCCAAGGATTTAAAAAACCTAATGGAAACTTTAGCTCAAGAATCAAAACAACTCTCCAGCGCTAAAAGGTAACTGCATTTGCATAACAATTTAACAGATGCAAACAACAGGGCAAGGTCAGGTGAACTAAATTGCCAAGGTCATGATTCTCTCAAAGAGGGATTGAAATTCAAAATTGCTGATTCCCAGTGCTCGCTCTGCCATATGGATAGCTCTCCTACTCTACTAAATGCTACTGTGGCATAAAATAAATTTACTGTATGTGTGGAAACCACCGACCTGCCTTTAACCCCTTCCTTTCCTTCTGATACAAGATCATTCAGATCACGAAGGAAAAAAATCCTATTATAACCCACAGACCTCACTATATTACCATAAAATGAAAGAACTTACTAGGAACAGGGATATGGAGGACTCACTGTTTAAACTAGGAAACGCTGTTGACTGTGCTTGAAACGCAAAGTATTTAGAATCTCTTTAATGTCTTGATCAAATGATTGCTTCGAATTCACTGTTTTAGTTCTGAGAACCTAAACACATAAGGATCCCTAAAATCCGCGAAGGCCCACATTGCCAAAGAAGGAAGCTGAGGAGATTAGATGTGTAAACAATTCTTGCTTTAATACCCTTATCTTGAAATACGTTTAAAGCGACACATGAAGAGAAGCTCGTTCAAGTCAGACTCTTTGAACTTCTCCTAGTGAACCACTGGATTTCGGGCGCAACTCCGATTTCAGAATTCTCCACTGTCAGAGCCCTCGCCCTAGGAGGTCGCAGGGAATATGGCAAACTACCACTCCTAGCTTTTGAGGGGTGAGGGCTTTCCAGGGGCGCTGGAAGCGCGGCCGGGGAATCTCACCACCAGTGGGCGTTTAGCGCAGCCAAGCGACGGGCTGGTGCCAGGGCCCAGCAACAGGGAGGCGCGGCTGAGGCGGGGAGAACTTTGCGCTCCAAGCAGAACCACCCTTTGCTGGCCAGTCGTGTCGCTCCTCCGAGGAAGCAAACCGCGGCGGCGACTGGGCAGAAAAAGGACGAAAGGAAGAGAGGAAGTAGCAAGGGAAGAAGAAAAATGAAGCCAGCGCTGGGGGAGCGCGCGAGGGGGTGGCGGGCCATGGAGCGAGATGGCTTTGGCTCCTTTTCCGCACCCCGGGCGTGAACACGTTCCCCTGCGCGACCCCAAGCAAATAAGTGGGTCTTGCCTGGGTGGAAAAGGAAGCGAAAAGAGTCCAAGTGAGCGCGTCTCCTCGCGGGATCCGACGCAGTGCCCGAGCTGCCCTGCAGATGGGGCGGGCAGGGAAGGGGCACCCCAGCCGCGGGTGAGCGGCGCCGGCCCGCCCGCCTGCCCGGCTCCGCGCAGGGACCGGGCGGGCAGAGGATGCGAGGCGCAAGGACCCGGGAGCGGGATCTGAGACTGCCGAGGGCACGCTAGGCTCCCATTTGGATGGCCCAGAGACCGCTACAGCTCCTGGGGCTGCTTCTCCGCGTCGAGTGAGCTGCGCGCTGGACCTGGGGGCGGAGACCTTAGGCGGCGGCTGCAGGGGGGCGAGCCAGGAGCTGGAGGGGGCGCGCTTTCTGCCTGCGGGTCTCAGTAATGAGGAGACTGAGTTTGTGGTGGCTACTGAGCAGGGTCTGTCTGCTGCTGCCGCCGCCCTGCGCACTGGTGCTGGCCGGGGTGCCGGGCTCCTCCTCGCACCCGCAGCCCTGCCAGATCCTCAAGCGCATCGGGCACGCGGTGAGGGTGGGCGCGGTGCACTTGCAGCCCTGGACCACGGCCCCCCGCGCAGCCAGCCGCACTCCGGACGGCAGCGCGGCGGGCGCCCAGCGGGATGAGCCCGAGCCAGGGACGTGGCGGGCCCCGGCGCCCTCGCCCGGCGCTCGCTGGCTGGGGAGCGCCTTGCATGGCCGGGGGCCGCCGGGCGCCCGGAAGCCCGGACAGGGCGCCGGAGCCGAGACCCTGTGGCCTCGCGACGCCCTCCTCTTCGCTGTGGACAACCTGAACCGTGTGGAAGGGCTGCTGCCCTACAACCTGTCTTTGGAAGTCGTGATGGCCATCGAGGCGGGCTTGGGCGACCTGCCGCTCTTGCCCTTCTCGTCCCCGAGCTCGCCGTGGAGGAGTGACCCTTTCTCCTTTCTGCAGAGTGTGTGCCACACCGTGGTGGTGCAAGGGGTGTCGGCGCTGCTCGCCTTCCCCCAGAGCCAGGGAGAGATGATGGAGCTCGACTTGGTCAGCTACGTCCTGCATATCCCAGTCATCAGCATCGTGCGCCGCGAGTTTCCGCGGGAGAGTCAGGTGAGGAGGCTGGCGCGGGGCGTGGAGACGGGCGCCGCTGGGGGCTGGGTGGGGGGCGGGGAATAAAAGGGACGGGTCTTTACAACTTTGATACTGTTTAAGGACCGGACCACATTGGTAGGTGATAGGTAGAAGGACCTCAGGAGAAGTAAAGTAAAACATTTTAAGCGCATGTGGAGATAAAAGGAGAGGTAGAGGTAGCAGATGGAAGGAAACGGGGAGAATCAATGGAAACATCTTTATCCTTTGGCCAGCTGTTAGAAACCTACTGGATGCCCGACGGAAGTAGAAGTGGAAGTTCAGGATGTTGGGATGCGATCGAGGTTTTAATGACTAGTGCGGGGGTGGGGGGATCTCTGACTGCGAGGTTTTTTCTCTCCCGTGAGGAACTCTGAGAGCATATGTCTGAAAGAGCAGCATCTGTTTTCTGACTTCTCTCGGTGCGCCTAAGCCTTAAGCGACGGCGTCAGGAGGGAAGTACGTCCTTCTGAATTCCTTTGAGTAAACAGGAAATCTGCAATGAGCTCAGGAGCTCAGAAGCGATAGGTGGAAAAGAGTGGTTAATTAGTCTTGGGTATATGAATGATTACACGTATGAGGTGACAGCGTGGAAATGGATGGGCTGAATCATTTGGTTTTGTTCCTTTGTCCTCACCTTCTTTCTATGTGATGCAGGCTCAAAGACTGGCTGTACGCAGTTCTCTACAGCCCATTTCTGCTCCAATTATCTGGAAATACAGGAAAAAGAATGAAATGATTTAGTTTCCAATGGGTTAAAAAATTAAATATATTTTCAATAAAAGAAGCTATTTGTGAACTTAACTGTTGACACTAATGATGAGATCACTATTTAAGCAGAGGGTGGAGTCCTTTAAGCAATAGGAATGTTCTGCATTATTTTCATCAAAATATCAAACTGCGTTAAGCTTTGCAGAAAGTATTTATGAAACAAATAGGTAATTAGTATTGGCTCCATTAATTTAAAGAGTGAGAAACTAAGGAAAGTTCTGGGGCTTGACCAACATTGGTCAGTGTACTTGTAAAAGAGCCAGGCACTGTAGAATTTCTAACTCTGTATCATTTTCACTCTATCCCTTTAGCTGGGGGGAAAATATATATATATGAAAATGAGTAAGGGAAAACATCAAAATTTGATAGCATCTATGCATAAAATATCAAGAGAGTACTAAAGATTCATTTTTCTAGAAAAAAAATGAATCTTACATTTTTAATCTCAGGAAGGGCAGACACAAGCTACTTTCAGCAGTTGCCCAGAAGATTCCTATTTAATGCTGAACTACAGAGATTTGATCTGCAGAGTGCAGGCTAATTAACTTTTATCTAAAACGTTCCCAACACCTGAACCTGAATGACTGTAGGCAGCAGATGGGAAGGCATGGAAAACACAGGTGCATAATGCTGCCAATCCCAACGTGTTACAAACATGGCACTGCATCCGTAGGGTGCATCATTATTAATATATATGCAGAATCAGAGCTAGTGAAATGCAAGAGTCAGCATCACTTGCTTGTCATCATTGCTTCTTTATTATCTAATACTTCATAAGTTGCCAATAGTGTTCACAGTCTCCAGGCTTCTCTCCATTTGTAGATTGTTTGGCAAGGATCTTAAACGGCAAGAATCTCCCTAAAATTAGTATTCCTGAGTTAGAAGGGGCATTGCCTGCATTCCATGATGGATGTGTGCAGTAGATGGCACATTACAACAAGGGGACCAGAGAAACCATGAGGCAGTATCTAGCACCAGGAGACGTTAAAGCTTTAGGACCACTGGGGGGAACAAAGTATCCCAGGGACAACATTTACAGACAGACATTAAAAGAAATATTCTGCCAAGCCCTTTTACTTCTGTATTTCAATTCAGAAATTTTTTTTAAATCACTGTTGTCACTTACTTTCATGACACACATCTAGAAACGGAAAGATTATTATAGTAACTCAGATCCAGTTTGCCCAACTTATAATATTTTCTTTCATTATCTTTTGTGTTTTAAATTTAAATATATCTAACTTGTTTTACTTTTAATAATCACTTAAATGTCATTCTATAATGTTCTATAGTAAGACTGTCCTGCTCAAAGCCAAATCACAGTAATATATATTATAGTTTTAAGATAGGACCATCATGTGCTTTCAGCAAAAATAATAACTGGTCTATTCCTTGCTTCTCCTGAAAAGTGGACCTTTCTCTAATACACTGAGATGATTTTTAAAATACTGTGTAACTGTAGAAGAATGTCAAAGTCATTTTATACACTAAATAAAATTGACTTAATTTAGCCACTATCCTCATGAAAGCCTATTGCCCAGTGACCCAAGTTGTTGATTGTACCAGTGCCTGAACAAGAATTCAGGAAGAAAGTGGAATTGTCCACACAACCAAGTAAAATACAACTGTGTCTCTTATCCAGACAAATCAAAATTGCTTTTAGAGCAGGAGCAGCAACAGTGTTTTCTGTCTCATTTGATCTGCTGACTTCTTTCATACGAAGCCTTTAATTCTTGAATAATGGTTTTGACAGTATCCTGCCACAACTCCTGAATGGAAGGCGATACCACTAAACTTATCAACCCCCCCTGAGAAAAGCATAATAGTTTTATTTCAATATATTGTTTATTCAAAACGTACTCATAAACACATAGATCATCCACTTGGAAGGAATCAACTTCTTTCAAGCAGGGAAATCCACTTCAAGTAAGATAGTTAACTACCCACTTTTGGAAACCATGTGTGTATTATCACAACATAATAAAAGCTTAATGCAACAGTATGCATAGGATAGGGTCAAAGCATGTTCCCATCCAAAAAATTCTGGCTTTACTACTACAGTCAAACCTCCAGTTGAGGCTAATTCATTTTATTTATTTATTTATTTATTTTTTAATTTTATTGGGAACAGCCATGGTCATTGGTTACACATTGCTTTCATGCTACAATGGCATAGTTGACTCATTTAGGGAGGGCTCAGCTCACAATGGCCCATGTGGGGATTGAACCGGCAACCTTGGTGTTATCAGCGTGATGCTCTAACCAACTGAGCTAACAGGTCACCCAAACTCATTTTATTAAGATGATCACTTCGTTGTTCAAATTCTATTCCTATGACCTTCAAATAGATGACCTTCATGTAGAACCAGTTACATTTACATATAAGTCACATTAAGTTCCTATAGTTCTTTCTTTCTCTTTCTTCCCCATAGTACTTTTTCTTCTAGGAGTTTTGTAGAGTTTCTCCAAAGTTTTTAAAATTTACCTGCTGAGGTAGTGATAGATACACATTCCTTTCTAAAATGTTCATCTCATGTTAATTCCATATTGGTTCCATTAGGCAAAGTTAATGGAGTAATGTCATTGGCTTACATCCAAACTCATGCCATTAAAAAGTAACTATACTATTTTTAACTCTTGTTGCATGTACCAACCACAATTTTCCAGTCTCAATAGCCATATATACTATTAATATATGTTTATTCCCTTAGGGATGTAAGTGTTTTAGATGGTCTATTTTCTTTGACAGTACAAGGCTAAGTATGGAAACCTCTTCATTAGAATTTGGCTAGCACAGCACCACTTTTGTATGGTACAGGGAACAGAACAGTGATGCTGCTACATAACTTAGGTGCTTCACAAGGGGACAGGTAAAGGACATTTATTTTAAAAACATCTGCTTTCAACTGTGTTGATTTTCTTTGACTTGCTCTATGCTAAACACTGCTCTCTCTCCTCTGGAGCAAATGTATTCTTCCGCAATTCATGATGATTGGCTGATACTAGCACCTAACTGGTGCTGACTTGAAGATAAACTATTTCAAATTAAAAGTCAAGTGACGCAAAACTTTTCTTAGCAGTAATTTTTTACAGGTTCTCTTGAAAAACCAAGACGTGGGACTAATTTGAAAGTTTTTTTTTTAATTTGGGAATTTTTCTTTGCAATATTAATTTATTTTTCTACATATTATAAATAGCAAAGGGGAGACTAGCAGACACTGTTCATTGGGCAATTAGTCTGTCTCACCAACTTTTCTTTGTGCCTGTCAATGTAGTGATAGAATATTTGGTATTGACCTTCTTTGACTATTACATCTTGAAGTTAACATATGATTGAATCAGCAGAACTAAATACTTGAATCATCTGAAGACCAGTTTCAATATCTAATTCCTTAATGGACTTTGTGCCATTCAATTTTATTTCATAAATACCTCCAGTTAAATTGCAATCATGCTGGTTAAAAGAGCACAGTAAAATGGAGGGTATATTAATAGTAGTAAAATCTCTCAGTCAACCTCTGCCTCTTACTGGCCATTTATTCTTAAGCAAACTTCTTTATTTCTGAGCATCTGTGTGCACCGTCAAAAGAGGGTAGAGTTGTTGTGAAAATCAAATGAAAAGAGTGAATTACTTTGGAAAAATTAATAGTGTCAGCCAAATACCTACTAGAGACGTGATTATGATATATGAATGAATCAATCATTTAAGTCTTAGTTCTGCACTAATTCCCCATTAATAGTTACTAATCAAAAGGGGATGTGATTCACAGTGTAACATGTCTTCATCCTTCACCTTACTCTCTACCCACTCCCTCATTTTCTTTCTCTTAAAAGAGTAAGTGGATTTGCCACCCCTACCCCTCACTCACCCTCCCAAAAAAGGGGGAAAAAAAGTGAACCATGTTCCTAAGTAGATTGCATACTTGCCTAGGACTAAAAGACAGGCCATAGGTACTGTTTCTGTACCAATAGCAGCCTTTTACCTATGGTACATCTAACACAGTTTCTAAAGCCTTAGATATTGCCATAAAAGCTTCAACAAGATGCCCAAGGTTTTTCAGAAATGTTGGTCTCTCACATCGTTCATAAGTTGTTCCTATAGGCAAACTTACAGTAAATCATTCATGAGATTATGGCTATACAGTCTAACGTCTCCACCCCTACCACACCTACTATACCACTAAGCACACTGTTAGGCTCATCTGGCATTACTTTCACAGCATGTCTTTTTTGATGAAGAATGCAGTGTGTTGGTTCATACTGGCATAAGCTCCTTATCTCATTATGGATGGATAACAGTTTGCAAAGCAGCTACTTGGAGTACCATTGTGCTAGACAAGTATATGGGGCTCTCATAGCAAGGTAATTTTCATTTTAGTGGCACACCTAAATATAGACAAGAGAATATCATTGCCTTTTCTCTTTCCTACTCTAGCTATTCCCACTGACATACACAGAAGAGTAGAGGAAACCGTACAGCACCAGAAATTTGATGTAAAATCTGTAAAACTAGGCAAGAAGAAAGCAAGAGCATCTCAGCATCTGTGACATTGTTTTTTGAGTGAATACGTATGTTAACAACAAACTAATGGAACTCTTTAAGCCATTCATTTGTCTTTCTCAGATCCTTCCTTTATGGGATGGTAGGAAGAAAGAGCAATAGGGGAAAAGTGAGCAAGGAGTAAGCCAACTGTCTGCTCCCCTCCCATTTCTTTCCCAAATCTAACACATCAACTAAATCCTCAAATCTCCTTCTGAATGTGTAAGATTCAGACACTTTCTAGGGCCTCTGTGTTTGATTTCCTGCATTGAGAGAGCAAGTTGCTTATACTGACCTGAGCTCATACTGTGTCAGCTGGAATAAACACTAGTGATGAGCCTTCAAGGGTTCAGATGGTAAAGAATTAAGCCCGACGACTTCTGTTTTAGTCAGGCTAAAATATGCATCATTATTATTCATTTGAGACATGAAAAAAATCTAATTTTACACACACACAGACACACACACAGAGGGTTAGACAATTAAGTGCGCAAATTCTTCCTAGAAAAAGTGCTACGTACCTCACTGCTGAATATCACTATGGTCACCTTCAAAGTGCTGCCCCTGAGAAGCTATGCACCGACACCAGTGCCTAGTCCACACTTCAAAACAATTTTGGAACTCTTTTTTTGGAACAGCCATCAGAGCTGTCGTCATATTACCTTTGATGTCCTGAATGTCATCAAAATGTCTTCCTTTCAATATTTCCTTTATCTTTGGGTAAAGAAAGATGTCATTAAGGACCATATCAGATGAGTAGGGAGGGTGTTCCAATACAGTTATTTGTTTACTGGCTAAAAACTCCCTCACAGACAGTGCTGTGTGAGCTGGTGCATTGTCGTGGTGTAAGTGCCATGAATTGTTGGTGAAAAGTTTAGACCATCTAACTTTTTCACTCAGCCTTTTCAGCACTTCCAAATACTAAACTTGGTTAACAAATTCATAATGAATAATCCCTCTGATGTCAAACAAGGTTAGCAACATTGTTGCAACAAATTCACAAACTTAATTGTCAGACCTTATATACTAAGGCTTATAGAAAAAGGATATCCATAAAGCAAAATCTGCCTTTTAATGAATGTTGACTGTCTTAAAACAATTTTTTTTTTGGATTTTTTTTTTTAAATTGGGGAATTAGGGGAGGGGAACAGCATTGGGGAACCAGGGAAGGGGAACAGACAAGTTGCTTGCTATCCTTTTGTTCTTCAGTCTAGTTGTGGAGGACATTGCTTCACTGGCCCATGTTGGTATAATCATTGTGCTCTTCTTGGGTGAGGCAGATCGGTCATTGGCCTCTGGACGGCCGCTCACAATGGCTCTTGGCAGCTCACTCCAGCTGTCGGCTGCTCATGCTGGCTGCCAGCCACTCACTGTAGCCTATGGCAGCCCACTGCAGCAGGGGCTGCAGCTATGCCATCCCCGGGACTCACAGCAGCCCAGCTCCAGGTAGAGCTGTTGTTCACCATCTTAGCTGTAGAGGACAGTGTCGCTGGCCCTCATATGTAAGATCCAAACTGGGCCTGCTGGCGTCCCAAGCCAGCTCTTAACCAACGTGCCACTTGGCCAGCCCAGACTCTTTTTTTTTTTTTAAAAAAAGATTTTATTGGGGAATTGGCAGAAGGGAACAGCGTTGGGGAATTGGGGAAGGGGAACAGACAAGTTGCTGTCTTTTTGTTCTTCAGTTTAGTTGCGGAGGATGTTGCTTCACTGTTGGTATCGTCATTGCGCTCTTCCCGGATGAGGCAGATCGGTCGCTGGCCTCTGGATGTCGCTCACCGCGGCTATTGGCAGCTCATGCTTGGCTGCCAGCCGCTCACGCTGGCTGCGAGCTACTCACTGTAGCCTATGGCAGCCCACTGCAGCAGGGGCTGCAGCCCACCGGGGCTCGCACAGCCCAGCTCCAGGGGAGCTGTTGTTAGCTGTAGAGGGCAGTGTCACTGGCCCTCATGTGGGATCCGAACCGGGGCCGCTGGCATCCCAAAACCAGCACTTAACCAATGCGCCACTCGGCCGGCCCCAGACTGTCTTAAAACAATTTGATGCATACAACTTTGAGGGACTTGTTAAATGCGTATTGTTTTTATGATTATAAAAGTAATACATGGGCCAGCTGAGTGGCGCGGTGGTTAAGAGCTGGCGTGGAACACCAGCAGCCCCGGTTCAAATCCCACATGAGGACCACTGACACTGCCCTCAAAAAAAAAAAAAAAAAGTAATACATATGCACTGCTACTCCATGGGTGCCCACAGATCACCTTGAGTAATGTTTTGTTGCATTTAACTTCTAAAGGCTATAATGGTTTAAAATTTTTAGAAGCTGTTGGGGACAATTAAAGAAAGCTTTATTGTCACACCAACTGGACATTGGCATCAAATAATAGAAGAAAGGAAAACCTTGTATAAAACGTTTTCAGAAAATTCAGAGTTGACGTGGCTTTTTGAAGCTTGGGCACTCTGAATTGATGGTATCTCTCTATTAAAAGGTGGGATTTTCCTTTGTATTTGCAGTCTGTCTTTATATTGTCATCACTCTGCAAAGTGGCTGAGTCTGTACAGTTGCAAACAATAGCTCTGTCTGGATCTTTCAGTAGCATTCTTAGAAATGACTTGGAAGTGGGTTGCCTGCACTCTCCTCTGAATTGGCATGGTCGTTAGCTGAGCTTTCAATATCAAGCACTTTGATGGCTGTACATCCTGTGTGCAATCTATTCATGGATTTTTTTTGTATTAAAAACCTCAACTCAAAGTCAAACAAAAATTGGGTTTATATTCTCCAGGTTAAAAGTCTTTTTAAAAAATTATTTTTTATAAGCAAAGACACTCAGCATGTCTTTATCTAATAGAATCACAATCTGACTCAGTTATGGAATTCTATTTGTTCACTCCCAACCAGAAGTACTTAAACAGGGATTCCATTAAAGAAAGAATTTGCTTCTGTATACGGTGAATTTAATAGGTACAGAGAGCTATTATTGTGTTGGTACTATACGAGGAATTAATTTGAGTCACATCACATATTGTGTTATACACATAGGAAATGCTTCAGTGTATACCTGAAAATGAATGATAAATCCATACCTGAATTAATCCAATGTGCCTTCACCTGGTGGCAGGCACAGAGAGCCATCTAGTGGCCTCTACGATACAGCTTTAAGTTAAAGCATCCCAGGAATCCGACCTCACAAGACAGGAACAGGGATCCAAGAGCTTGTAGTCTATTTCCCTGTCTTTTGACTGGAGGAAACTTAGGTTAATTCATCGAAGAAAATACCTTCTTCTCCTTTTTAAGAAAATCCAACAATCTCTGCTGTTCTGTCACCACATCTATAATAGCAGTATTAAACAAGTAAGATATGTCAAAGTGTGTGTCTAGAAGAGGTGGGAGGAAATTGTGAATGACACTTACTAACTTTAGAATATAGAGTGGTTAATTATTTTAGTAGCTGTATTTACTATTACTTTGGTTCATAATTCAGTGTGAAAAGGTATAGCCATTTTATTGTGTTACGTATATCATTTGTTTTCTTTTCTGATTATAAAAAAAATGTAAGTTCTTAGTGGATAAGTCTGAAAATTATTAAAATCACATAGAATAAAATAAAAGTACCCATAAATCCACAACCCAAAGAATCTGGACATATGTATGTCATAAAATTGGCTATTGTAAATAATTCTGCATTTTTATTAAAATATAGCTAACATACAACACAATATTAGTTTCAGGTGTACAGCGTATTATTCAACATTTATAGACCATGAAAAGTCCAGCAACCATCTGACACTGTACCATGCTGTCACAATATTATGGACTGTATTTGCTACTCTGTACATTACATCGGATGTACAGCATAGTGATTAGACATTTTTATAATTTAAGAAGTGATCCCCCTGACTAGTCTAGTACCCACCTGGCACTCTACATAGTTATTACCATATTATTGGTTGTATTCCCTATACTTCACATCCCATTGACTATTTTGTAACTTCCAATTTGTATTTCTTAATTCCTTCACCTTTTTCACCCACCTCCAAACCCCCCTCCCATCTGGTAACAATCACAATTTATGTATTTATGATTGTGTTCTGTTTTGTTTGTTTGTTTGTTTGTTTGTTGTCTTTAGATTCTTTAGATTTCACTTATAAGTGAAATCATATGACATTTGTCTTTCACTGTCTGACTTACTACTCAGCATAATACCCTCTAGGGCCATTCATGTTCTTGCAGATGGAAAGATTTTATTCTTTCTAATGGCTGAGTAATATTCCATTGTATATATGTACCACCTCATCTTTATCCATTCATCCATTCAGGGACACACGGGATGCCTTCATATCTTGGCTATTGTAAATAATGCTGCAATGACTGTATTGATGAACATATACCCTTAAAGTAGCATTTTAGGTTTCTTAGGCTAAACACCCAGAAGTGGGATTACTGGATCCTTCTTTGTTTTAAAATCCATTTTGTCTGATATACGTATTGCTACCACAGCTTTTTTGTTTGTTTCCATTTTCATGAAATAACATTTCCATCCCTTTATTTTCAGTCTGTGTGTGTCTTTTGATCTGAAGTGAGTTTCTTGTAGGCTGAATATGTATGAGTCTTGTTTTCTTATCCATTCATCCAGCCTATATCTTTTTTTTTTTAACTTAATTTCAGGTGACAGAACAATGTAATAGTTACACATTTCACCCCTCACAAAGTGATAACCCCTCTCTCCCAATCTATTGCCCTGCTGACATCATATATATCTATTACAAGTCCATTGACTCTATTCCCTATACTATACTCCCCATCCCATGACTATATATATATATATATATATATATATATATATATATATAATTATAGTTGATATACAGTATTATTCAGCTTCACCTTCAGGTGTACAATACAGTGATCAAACATCTACACCATCCATGAAGTGGTCTCCCTAACAAGACATGTGCCCATCTGACACCCTACAAAATATTTACATTATTGATTATATTCTCCAAACTCTCTTTCATATCCTGTAGCAATATTGTAGTTACCAATTTATGCTGTCTAATCCTTTCCCCTTCTCCCTCATCCCCAACCCCCTCGCATCTAGCAACCATCAACTTTTCCTCTATCTCTGAGACTATTTCCATTTACTTTGCTCATTTATTCAGTTCTTTAGATCGCACATATAAGTGAGATCATATGGTATTTGTCTTTCTCCAATTGACTTATTTCACTTAGCATAATGTTCTCTAGGTCCATCCATACCGTTGCAAATGGTAAGATTTCATTCTCCTTTATAGCTGCGTAATACTCCATTGTGTAAATGTACCACAGGTTCTTAATCCAGTCATCTACCGATGGGCATTTTGGTTGTTTCCAAGAGTCTTGGCTATTGTAAATAGTGCTACAATAAACATAGGGGTGCATATATTTTTTTGAATTAGAGTCTTGGATTCCTCTGGGTAGACACCCAAGAGTGGAATTGCTGGGTCAGATGGTAGTTCCATTTCCAGGTTATTGAGATACCTCCATACAGATTTCCATAGTGGCTGCACCAATCTGCGGTCCCACCAACAGTGCAGCAGGGTTCCCTTTTCTCCACATCCTCGCCAGCACTTGTTGTTTGTTGATTTATTGATGATATCCATTCTGACCAGAGTGAGACAGTATCTCATTGTTTTTATTTACATTTCTCTAGTGATTAATGAAGTTGAGTATTTTTTCATATATCTGTTGGCTATCTCAGCCTATGTCTTTTTTTATTTTTTAAAGATTTTATTGGGGAATTGGGGGAGGGGAACAGTGTTGGGGAACCAGAGAAGGGGAACAGGCAAGTTGCTGTCCTTTTGTTCTTCAGTCTAGTTGTGGAGGACATTGCTTCACTGGCCTATGTTAGTATCATCATTGTGCTCTTCTCAGGTGAGGCAGATCAGTCGCCGGCCATCCAGAGGCTCACAGTGGCTCTTGGCAGCTCACACCAGCTGCCAGTTGCTCACACTGGCTGCTGGCCACTCACTGTAGCCTATGGCAGCCTACTGCAGCAGGGGCTGCAGCTATGCCGTCCCCGGGGAATCACAGCAGCCCAGTTCCAGGTGGAGCTGTTGTTCACTATCTTAGCTGTAGAGGGCAGTGTCACTGGCTCTCATATGTGGGATCCAAACCAGGGCCGCTGGCGTACCAAGCCAGCTCTTAACCAACGCACCACTCGCCTGGCCCCAACCTATGTATTTCGACTGGAGCATTTAATCCATTTACATTTAAAGCAATTGTTGATAGATATGTAGTTAATGCCATTTTATTGTTCTTTTTTTTTTTTTTTTTTTTTTTAAAGAAGTCCTTCTAAGATTCCTCGTAATATTGGTTTGGTGATGATGAGCTCCTTTAGCTTTTTCTTGTCTGGGAAGTTCCTTATCTCTCCTTCAATTCTAAATGATAGCTTTGCTGGGTAGGGTAATCTTGGTAGTAAGTCCTTGCTTTTCATCACTTTGAATATTTCTGGTCAATCCCTTCTGGCCTGCAAAGTTTCTGTTGAGAATTCAGCTTACAGTCTTATGGGCACGCCCTTGTAGATAACGAACTGCTTTTCTCGTGCCGCTTTTAAGATTCTTTCTTTGTCTTTAACCTTTGGCATTTTAATTTTTATGTGCCTTGATGTGGCCTCTTTGGTTTCATCTTGTTTGGGACGCTTTGTGCTTCTTGTGCTTAAATATCCATTTCCTTCTCCAGGTTAGGGAAATTTTCAGTCATTATTTCTTCAAATATGTTTTCAATTCCTTGCTCTCTCTCTTCTCCTTCTGGTACTCCTATAATGCAAATGTTGGTAAACTTGATATTGCCCCAGAGGTTCCTTAAACTGTCCTCATTTTTTTTTCATTCTTTTTGCTATTTGTTTGGGTGTTTTCTGCTACCCTATTTTCTAAATCGCTGCTTCATTTAATCTACTGTTGATTACCTATAATGTGTTTTTCATTTCAGTTATTGTATTCTTTATTTCTGACTGGTTCTTTTTTATGTTTTCTGTTCCCATTTGTTTGTTTCCTATCTCTTTGTTGAAGTTCTCCCTGAGATCACTGAGCATCCTTATAACCAGTATTTTGAACTCTGCGTCTATTGTGTTGCTTATCTCTGTTTTGTTTAGTTCTTTTCTGGAGCTTTGTTCTTTTCTTTTATTTGGGACATGTTATTTTGTTTCCCTATTTTGGCTGCCTCCCTGTGTTTGTTTCTATATATTAGGTGGGGCTGTTATGTCTCCCAGTCTTAGTAGAGTGGCCTTATGTAGTAGGTATCCTGTGGGACCTGGTGGCACCGTCTCCCTGATCACTAGAGCTGGGTGCTCCAGGTGTGTCCCATGTGTGGGTGTGTGTGCCCTTGTGTTATAGTTGAGCCTTGGTTGCTGTTTGCACATCAGTGGCAGGGACTAACCCTCAGGCTTATTGGTTGTGAGGACTGGCCATGACTTTGTGGAGGGGCTAACCCTATGAAGCAGGATTCACTTTAGCAGGGCTTTGGTGCCTGCCCAGTGTGCCCTTTGGGTGTGTCATTCTTGGAGGCAGCCTGGTGATGCTCCATCTCAGTTCAAAGCTGGTCACTGGATGTGCCAGCCTCAGGGCCACCTGGGAGGAGACATGCTGCAGGCCAAGTTCAGCTGTAGCCTGTACCCTGCCTGGGGCCACTTGGCATGAGCCACAAAGCAATCTGCAGATGGCCACTGCCCCTGCTGTGCCTGGAGGTGCCTTGAGAGGCCTAGTTGAGAATTAAGGCCAGCTGCCACTAGTGCTGGGTTTAGGGCTGCTCAGCCAGAGGTACTGGGACCCACTAAAGCCAGATGCTGCTTGTTCGGGTTTTGTGAACCTTTGAGAGACTAGGAAAGTCTTAAGTTTGAGCCAAGGCAGGCAGTTTGTATGAAAAAGCCATTCAAAGTAGCTTGGGTGTGCCTGAAAGTTGGGTGGGACAGGGTCTCAGAGAATCACTAGGGCGGGGTAGATAAAAGTCAAGAGCCAATTTGATGGAGACTCAAATATGGTGGCCACCTGCATCTGCATTCAGGGAAGGGGAGGGTTCAACAACAAAAAAAAAACACGACAGCTTCCGCCAGCTTCTCCATCTGGGAGAAAGCTGCCCCTTCAGCCATTACCCTGAAGCAAGACAACTCAGTTCCTCCCTGTATGTCCCTGGCACCTTTCAAGATGCTACCCCACTGCTGGAGCTCAGAGTCAGTGAGTCCATCATGGGCCCTCCAAGAAGAGCACCTTGGAGTGTAGCCACCCTCCATCCCACTTAGTCACAATCTTTGCTGGTTTTCACAATCAGAAATTATGGTGGCTGCTCTCCCTGGCACTGGAACCCTGAGCTGGGGTGCCTGGTGCAGTGCTGGGACCCCTTGCTCCTCCAGTGGGGACCTCCGCAACTGAGATATCCCTCCCAATTTTTAATGGTCACACACAGGTGTGAGACCAGCCAGTTCTGCATCTCTGCCCCTCCTACCAGTCTGTAGGTGGCTTCTTCAGTATGCCGTTAGTTGTAGGGCTTTTGGTTCAGCAAGACTTCAGGCAATTCTCAGTGATGGTTGTTTTGTGGTTTAGTTGTAATTTTGATGTGGTCGTGAGAGAAGGTAAGCACAGAGAAGGTAACCCATCATCGTGACTGGAAAGACTATAGTATTTCAATGATCTCCTAACTGACTTCTCTGCCTCCATTCTTGGCTCGCCATTATATTCAAGCTGCTGTCAGAAAGAAAACCACTTCTCTAGCCTTCTTAAACCCTTTCACTACTCACTAAGAACTGCATTGTTTCCCAAACTTGAGGCATTCGTATACTGCCTTCATACCTTTTGCTGCATCTCTGCATCATCAATTGCCATTAATATTTGAAATTAATTTACTGTTTTACCTAAGTAAATGTATTTAAATTTTTTCCATCATGATATTAATGAAAAACCCTTGCCACAAATAGAAGTTAACTGTAAAAATAAGTACACACTGAAATCAAAACAATTTTAGTCAGGTGCCCTTGCCTGAGCCCTTTTTTTGAAAGGGAAGTTTTCCAGGTGTTATAGAAGTGTTAAGGACATACTGACACCAAACTAAAGCTTTCTCCTTGATTTAACGGAAGGATTAAATACTAATTGAAGAGGGATTAACTTTCTCACTTTGTGATTCAGTGTTATTTAATGTCAGGTCCCTGAACAAACTAAATTCTCTCATGAAACCACCTACACTCTGCCAAACTCTAACCCATAGGATGAATTCTGAGCAGTTTGGTGCAGCATTGAAGACCTTTCCTTACCTGAGCCTTGCTTAACTCTCCTCATTTCTTCTAGTCTCACCCTCGCCCTTTGTACTCTGTGCTTAGCAATGCCTAAATGTACTATGCTGTACCAAGCCTTGGCACATGCTGTTCTTACTGCTTGGAATGCCCTTTCTCCTTGTGTCTGCCTGAAACACCTATTCGACCTTCGAACCTTTGCTCTAATATCACCTGTGCACAGTTCACTGCCCACCCTCTCCCTATGAACCCTACCCTCTCCCTTTCACTTTTATGTGACTTTTCTACCTGTGCATTCTACTCTTCTACATCTATAGCACAACAATGTAATCATTTGTTAAAGTGTGTCTCTGTCCTCCATTAAACTGAACCCTAAGCTCTTAGCACAGCGTGTGGCTCATAGTTGATACTTATTGACTATTGATTAAACCAAATTAATGGTCCATTTCCATCCTTCTAGTGTGATAGCACTAAGTAGCATCTGTGGAAAGCGTACCTTCTGTCAAAGTAGGGTGATGTGAGCCTAAAACAGTGTGCTGCCTTATGAAAAAGGGTCCCGTTCACTGTGGTGAATAGAGTTCATGACCACCCAGAATTTACTGTATCATGTAAAACAAAGCTGGAAGAGCAAGGCATGGAGGACATTGATTTTTGGAAGAAATAGAAAACGTGTTTCTACTACCCTATTGAACCTTTTGCATGTCTTTCATTGTCCTCCAATTGGTTTTCAATTTCCTGGAGACCACAGGTGACAGAACAGTGACATTGTTATGTCTTTGAGCCACAGCTTTCCCTAATTCTCATCCTTTCCCTCCCTTCAGCCAATTTCACTATATTGTGAAGCCAAAGATTCTTGACATGTAAAATTAGAGAAAGTCCGAGTTGACAAAATGTGAAGTTCCTGGAAATAATCATCAATGAAAAGGAGAAAAAGCCTGGAATTGTATTATCATGTCATCTCTGGTCAAACAAAATATCAGGAAACCAGACAAGAATTCAGATCTGGCTGAGATTAGCCAGTTCTATTCCTAGCCTTCCATCCTATTCACTGCCTTTCCTTCATTAAGTACCATTCCTTAGGCTTTCAGCCCCCTGGAGTGGAGGCCATCTGTGTGTTAGCCACCTCCAGGTAACTTTTCAAAATCTAGATTCCCAGACTTATCACATCAGAACCCCCTGGGGCTGGAACATAGAAATCTATTTGAAAAACAAACAACTTCATGGTGATTCTGTTCCCAGGTGATTGGGTGTATTTTGGGACCACATTATCCAAAGAGTCACCACTAATGTGATTTTCAGACTGACCAGGAACCACCTGAAACGAAATCGCATTAAGTAATTTTTAAAGTATAGATTCTCCACCTCACTGAGTTCTAAATTATATGCTATGACCTAATATGTGCATTTAAAAAAAAAAAACTCCCCTGGGGATTCATATATGCACCGTACAGTTTGAGAATCAATGACGTAGGGCAGAGATCTTAAACTCAGATGCCGTATAGGGCCCAAGAAAGTAATGAAAATGTGAAAAACAATCCCTGATCATACAATAGGGAGTAATAAAAATTGTAGGTAACTGAAGAGTGCCTGACCTTTCTAAAGGAGGCAGCTAGCCACCACTCAGCTGTAACCAGCTGTTTCTCATGGGGATAGTGCCAGATATTCTGACTTTTCAAAGGAAGCCAGACTGGATTTTTGTAATGTAAAAATTTCCTTAAATGTTGAAGGCTCATTCACTTTTCTCAGCTTTATTGAAGTATAATAGATAAAATTGTAAGATATTAAAGTGTACACATGATGATTTGATACACATATGTAGTGGACCCTTGAATAAAAATGTGGGGGTTAGAGGCACCACGCTCCAACGCAGTCAAATATTCTTATATAACTTTTGACTTCCCCCAAAAAAACTTAACTACTAATAGCCTACTGTTGACTGGAAGTCTTCCTGAAAACAAAAACATAAATATGGTTAACCCATATTTTAAATGTTATATGTGTCATATAATGTATTCTAACAATAAAGTAAGCTAGAGAAAAGAAAATGTGAAGGCAATCATAAGGAAGAGAAAATACATTTACAGCATTTATTGAAAACAATCCATGTATCAGGAGATCCTTGCAGTTCAAACCTGTGTTCAAGGGTCAACTGTACAATGTGAAAGGATTCCCCCATCAAGTTAAGTAACTCATATTTTTAAAAATAATCTGCAAGCTCACTAGGACTGGAAGGTCACCAGCTTGACACTTCTGAACTAAGAAATGTCAACACATTTGTTGTAGGCAAGTATTAAGCAGAAATGCCTCAATGCCTGGCTAAACAGCCGGCCTATAACCATAACAAGTACAGTAGCTTTAAGATACAGCTAGAAAGAGCTAGAATAAGTACATATTGCCAAGGAGAGGTGGCCACCCTCATTTGAAAGCAAGAGAACAAGAGGAAAATAGGCACTAAGACATAATGAATGTAATTCATTCCAGGTGCACTCATAAATGAATCTTGGAAACCTTACATGTAAAATAGAGATAATGAGATAATGATAAGTACTTATAGTGTTTGAGGTATTGATTAAGTAGAATAGCTTATATCAAGTGAATTAGCAAATTCATCTGACATATGGGAGGTACTCAGTTTTGTTTTTTTAAAAAAATTTCTCATTCGCTATTTTTTCTCATCTAAAGACTGTTCCCTTGCACTGAAATTCAAAAGGCACTAAAGAAAAGCAAGCTAGTGGCAAAAAGCTGACAAACTCCCTTGATGTTCATGTTTTGTTTTGTTTTTGTTTTTTTTGAGGGCAGTGTCACTGGCCCTCATACGTGGAACCGAACCGGGGCCGCTGGCTTCCCAAGCCAGCGCTTAACCACCGCACCACTCGGCCGGCCCCGTGTTTCTTTTTTAAAGAAAACTGATAACATTTCTATGATGAGATCATTAAGAGGGTGGTAATGACAAAGTGATTCAAGTACCTCATCAGAAATGTAATTTTCAATAGTTTCATGGTTACTAGAAGGTAGGAGGGGAGGGAGTTGATAGATGAGGGTAAATGGGTCAAATAAATATATGGTGATGGAAGGAGAACTGACTCTGGGTGGTGAGCACACAATGTGATATATACATGATGTGTTACAGAATTGTACACCTGAAACCTAGGTAACTTTACTAACCATTGTCACCTCAATAAACTTGAATTAAAAAAAAAAAGAAATGTCATTTCGAAATACAAAAATGTCCTTGTGTCTCATCATTGGCTTTCTTTGCTCCACTGTAGTTCAGTGATTTTAAATCCTGTGCAAAGGAAGGTGCTAAGTGAATGGCCTAGAGGATTCTTGAGGTTAATTCTGGAAAAGCTAATAATACTCTGGTCTAGGAAGGTTGCCTTTACTTTATTGCTTGCTATTTATTATTCATTGACTTTTTTTAAAAAAAATTAATTTTATATGAAAGCAATGTAATTGTGTTATAAAAAAATGTATTTATAGTTTTAAAGACTAATAACTTCATTACCTTAACATACCAATTCTTGTCCTCTTATATACATGTCTTTATCACTTTGAGGTCAGTGTTTTCTGTTCTGCTTGCCGTAATAACCCCAGGGCCTGTAAAAGTACTTTGCACATAGTAGTCACTCAAATAGTTATCTAAGGAATGAGTGAACTTCTGAAGTGATAAATGCACAATTTGTATACTGCTTTGCCCACATCCGTTTCGTCATGAATCTTTATTGTCTCCACAAACTTCAAACAAATTATATTTCTCTACATGTTTTGTTGATTTTTTCCTAATTATAAAATCAGAAAAATATGAAAGTTTAAAAAAAAATTTTTAATCTCATTCCAGAAACAATCACTCTTAACTTGCTGAGGTATTTCTCCTAGTGTTTGTTACATAAAGCATTTTATTTAAATGTGGAGAATTTCTATTCAGATTCTTTCATTTGATGTGACATTGCTAGTGTTTTCCCCTGTATGGGAAAGCCATTGTCACCATTATTTTGTTAACTGCATATCATCCCAAGCTTTTGTATATGCGTAAAATGTTGACATTTAAGTTTTTTACAATTTTTGTCATAAAATGTCCCACTATAAAGGTCTTTATTCATAAACTCTTGGTCCACTTCGTAGATTATTTCTTTAGCATAAATTTACGGAAGGGGAAATAAATGTTCGCTAATTGAAGTATTTCCAGGGATCTTTCTCATATGGGGTATGTTTTCTACACCTTTACATATCTCAGCCTATCTTTGTTATTTTTCTTACAAATAAAAGATAGATCGACAAAGCATAAAATCCTTTCCCAAACAAATTCAGCTAGATATCATTTTATTGTCCTTGAGCATTTAATGTGTCAGAAATAAGAAACTCATATTTATACACCTGAAACTAATTTTTTTTAAAAATGTATATTTCAGAATAAAAGAATTAAAAAAATAAAATAAAACGGTCATTGCAGAAAAAGAAACTCATATTTTTTATATTTATCACTTTGAAATTGATGTTTTTCCTTTCTTTCTAAATGCTTTACAGTTTTGTTTTTATTAAAACATTTGCCAGATATATCTAAGTACAGTTTATTTTTATTGAGTTTGCCAAGAATGATATGAGTCCATCAAACTGAGTTTTTTTTAACAGAAAATTTTTCTTCAAGTATGTCTTTGATTAGTCCTTCTCTGTTCCTGTAGTTATGGTGTCTTTCTTAGGTACACCATAATTCTTAGGTTTGTCACCCATATTTCGGTGACCAAACAGTTTATATCCAAACCAGGACAATTTTGAAAGTGAACCGGGAAGCAGTTAACTATTACACAGAACAATAGGCATAAAACAGGAATTGTCTGAGATGGACACATAGCCACCCTGCCCATCCTTTCTTATTACTTACAGATCTTGATTCTTTCGTTGTATATCCTGAAAGATTTTCTAAATTTGTCTTCCACATCACTAATTGAGTGCTTTGCAATATTTATCATGCCTTTTATGCTTCCAAAGCATATTTGAAATCTATTATTGCATTTTCAGTTTTCCTATTTCTTTCCATCTAACACTATTCATTTTCATTGTTCATCTAACATGTTCTCCTCTTGTGAATTACTCATGTTTCATAAAAGTCATGTTATCCTGCTTATTGTTTCAATGTCAGGGTTTTGTGTTTGGATTTTGTTTTTTTCCCTAATTTTCCTTTGGCTTCTAAAATAAATCATTTGCAGAATATGTCTTTCTTTTTCTTTGCCTGTTCTACAGCATTCATATAGGGCCCATGTTGTTTTGGGTTGTTTTGTTTTTTTGTTTTTTTGGGGTGTGGGGAGTTCTTATTCTAGAACAATAAGAAATCTATCTATACCCTCTGTTTACCAACAAGCAGGCTGTTTAGGTTGCTAATTGCCTTACTTTGAATTCACTTATGTTCTGGCTGAATCCCCTTCTAATAAATACAGCTGGACTCGAGGTTGCTGTGCGTATCACCCAAACCAAAGCCCAGCCTTACCAGCCACCAAGCATGTGGGGTGGGTGACTCAGCTAGGCAGAGCTGGGATCTGCTTCTCCCCTGCTGAGTTGCTTTCTGATAATATGAACCAGTGGCTCTTAATCAGTTACTCAACCGAGACAGCCTTTTCAAAATATATACCTAGGCTCCATCCTAGACCTCCTGGCTCAAAATTTTAGGAGACGCAGGCTTGTGTATGTAAAAAATTTCCCAGGTGTTTCTGATGTGCCTGCTTGATTGAGAATTGCTGATCTGAACCAAAAGTTCAATACACTAATCTATACTGAATGAAGTACATGGAAAAACAAAAGCAGAAACACAGCTGCTGGTTTGCATGCCTGCTGGGGTGATTTCTGATTCTCCTACCTTCTATAATGCTTTTCTTGTGAGAATTAAACCTTTCTCATACACAGTCCTCTTGGAGATGAAGTTTTCATCTAGATTTAGGTATAAAACTACTAATCAGAAGAGAGAAGTGACTGATGTCATTCTGACTACCTCAAAAAACAAAACCTTAGAGTAAAGAGCCATGGTGATTCTTCTAATTGAACTAAATGATAGAAGGAAAGAGATGATAGTCATTATAGGACCCAGGTTGCCTGAGTTTGAGTCCCATCCCTGCCACTTACTAGCGAAATGCTATTAGGGAAGTCCCTTAACCTCTCTATGTCTTAGTTTCCTCATCTACAAGACACGGATAGTATGATCTATTTCACTGAGTTTTAAGAAAGATTAAATGAAATAACTTATAGAAAGTTAAGAAATGCCTGGTATATATTAAGTATTCAAGAAATATTAGCTATTATTTTTTTCAGACACAATATCATTGTATATTTTTTTCTTCTGGTTACACCAGCTTGCAGTTTGTGCAACATCCTTCCATTCCAGCAATACGTTGATTGCAAATAGAAGTTTCTGGAGTTGTGGGCTTTCACATTTTTTTGTTTTATTTGATACTTTAGTAGGAAGTTGAGAAATGATCAGTTCCTGCACCTTATTGGAATTTTATGGTTAAATTCTAGAATGGTGATCCATCACTGTAGTTTCAGTTTCAACGGGCAATCAACATTTCATTTCTATCCATGCCTTCATGCTATTTCCTACTGGCTGCATTGCTTACGTCATTTCTTCTTCCACCAAATTCTGTGACTTTGGAGCAGTAACCTGGTTTGAAACATGTCAATACTGGATACCCTAGTGGAAGTCGAGGAAGACAGTTGTTCTGTGTGGTTCAAAAGGCCCCCCAGAGTGATAGTCACCAGCAGGAAGTTTAGTTCAAAACCAAGATTTTTCCTCAGCCATCCAAGTGATTAAATAAACTGTCAGATATTGAGTGTGTCAGTGAGTGCCACTGAGGAAATAGAAACCACACCAGTTATTTGAGGAGAGAAATTTTAATATAATGAATAATTAACTAGGTGCAAAGTTGTTAGGAAGGATAAGAGAATTCTATAGTATGAAAAGAGCAAATTCTGGAAGCAGTTATTACCCCCAGAGCTGAGGAATCACTAGGGAAAGGCTGGTATTTTAACACTTGGAAGCTTAAAGGAAAAGCCCTGTGAGGCTGAAACTCAGATATCTGAGAAAAAGGAATGCTTTCAGCTGGCAATGGTGTCTCTGAGCTCCAAGAGGGATCTTCAGGGGCTCAGATCCAGACCTCTCAGTAGCAGGATAAAGTGTTGGAAACATTGCATTGGATTCAGCTGCTGTGCTGAAAAGGAACTGCTGAGGGGATGAAGAAGCACGGCAGGGGCGATGCTTAAAGCCATAAGCTGACCAAACCCACCGGAAGCCAACAGAAAGCAGACTGGAGGAAGCCAAGTTCCTCCTCTTCCCCTCAGCCTTGCAGTATCCCCCTGGTGGCCTCTGCTGGCAGAGCCTTCCAGGATCCTCCTGGCAAAGCAGAAATATGCTTTGTAGAGTCCTAGCTCCAGCATCCCAAAGCACAGAAGAGGAAGGTGGGTTTGGAGCTGAGGGAAGAGCCATATCTAACAGAGTGAGTCAAAGTAGCAAAGAAATCAGTCATGATTGCTAGCATTCATTGCCCCATTACTGCAGTCTAGGCATCATCCATTACCATATTTAATTCTCAATAAATCTTCTCTTGTAGCTACTATTTTTAGCCTCACATTATTGTGAGGAGATTTAGGGGTTCCTTGCTTAAGGTCACTCAACTTGTAAGAGGTACAGCCAGTCTTTGTAGCTCCAAAGCCTCTACACAGCTTTGCCTCCTATACTGAATGGCATTGGTGCGGTGGTTTCTTCTAACTCTGAGATACATTTATGAGTAATTAATGTCTCTTTGCTCAATATTGTTTGATTTTGTTTTATTATCAATGAAATTATTATTTCACAACATTTAACTCAGTATGTCAAGCATGTGTGCCTAACGGCTGAGAGCTGTAAGACTGGGCAATTTTCCAGTCCATCTGAACTAAACAGATAGTTGAATCAGGCAATACAAAGTTCAGAAAAATATATTAATGTGAATTATTTGCCTTGGCCATGTACTTTGTCTTTCAGATTACCTGGAACAATGCTTGGTTGCCAATTGACTTTATGCCACATAATGTCACTGTAATTGTTTGGCAAAATTCCCTCCTCGGGCACCTCATCACCAGAGATTGACTCTCCTCAGTAGCTTCTCCATTAGAAAAGCAACTTGAGTAACTGATTATACAATTTTGCCATAATAGAAATCTCTGAATTACAGTATGGATCTATGGAACAGGGTAAAAGTTAGAAAATATCAACTGACCACAGATCTCTACACTAGAGATCTCTATTTAGATAATAAATTATTGCTCTTGAGAATAGACTTGGGACATCAATTATTGCCAAACTTTAATATATCCACTGATTTCTGCAAAAGATTACTAATATCTGCCCATATTTGTCATTCACCATGCAACAACAAATTTTGTCTTAATTTATATTCATGCTTGAGACTAAAAGTATAATGAGAACTTTCTGACATAGAAAGAATTTGATTGGAACAAAAATCACTATTATCTGTCACTCAGTTCTCTGACATAGAGAATTTGGTTATAATACAAAATCACTATTATCTGTCACTCAAGATTTTTTGATAGTTGAGACCTAGATCCTTAATTACCTTAGCTCCTTAGTCTCCACTCACCCACCCCTATTCTGCCCAGACTCCCAATTTTCATTTACCTATAAATACTGATTCGGTGTTTTGTTTTTGTTTTTGAGGGCAGTGTCACTGGCCCTCATATGTGGGACCGAACCGGGGCCGCTGGTGTCCCAAGCCAGCGCTTAACCACCGCGCCACTCGGCCGGCCCAAATCTAATCTTTTCATAGTTCCTTCTTCCAGCCTCCCAAATTACCAGGATTCACTGGAAGTTCTCTAACACAAAGAGTTTCTATAAAAATCAATTTAAAAGAATACTAGTAAAAGAGATACACTGTATATACAGTAATTTTAAGTCTGGATACTCAAACAACACTTTTTGAAAGGCCTTTTACACCATCATATTATAGATATGATAGATCATAAAAATAGCATTGCTGAATTCAGTAACAGACTCATAACTGAAGGAGGAATAAGTACAGTGTGAAATTACAGTAGTGTCTCATTTCCTTTAGGTCTTGGGTACAGGGCATAGCCTTTTTTTTTTTTGTATGATAAAAATAATCATGCTCATTTGGTGAGGATTTTACAATTTCCAACGTAATTTTAGTTCACATAACCCCACATACACATAACAACCTACAACACTAAGAAGAAGATATTACTCCCCCAAATTACAAATGAAGTTATAAAGAACCTGAACCTCACATAGACTATTTTACCAAGCAAGTATTAAAATGCAGTTTTCTGATGTTAAGCCCAGTCCGCTGTCCTCTTAAGTCACCACAGATTCAGAGACTCTTCTTCCTGAGGCTGAGATATTGAGTATATAAGCTGCTGTGACACTAGCCCCCAAACCCAGGGGTCTCGACTCCGCTCCGAAGGCTGTAATCACAGACTCTGCTGCCACAACAAAACCAGGCACATTCTGTGAAAGATCCCATGAGGAGAAAGTTGTACCCTGTTTCAATACATCATATATACTTTATTTATTTATTTATTTATTTATTTATTTATTTATTTATTTATTTATTTTTTAAGATTTTATTGGGGAATTGGCGGAGGGGAACAGCGTTGGGGAATCGGGGAAGGAGAACAGAAAAGTTGCTGTCTTTTTGTTCTTCAGTTTAGTTGCGGAGGATGCTGCTTCACTGTTGGTATCCTCATTGAGCTCTTCCCGGATGAGGCAGATCGGTCGCTGGCCTCTGGATGTCGCTCACCGCGGCTATTGGCAGCTCACGCTGGCTGCCAGCCGCTCACGCTGGCTGCGGGCCACTCACTGTAGCCTATGGCAGCCCACTGCAGCAGGGTGCAGCCCACACCATCACCGGGGCTCGCAGCCCAGCTCCAGGTGGAGCTGTTGTTAGCTGTAGAGGGCAGTGTCACTGGCCCTCATGTGGGATCCGAACCGGGGCTGCTGGCATCCCAAAACCAAAACCAGCGCTTAACCAATGCACCACTCGGCCAGCCCCATCATATATACTTTAAAACTGCCTTCACATGACCCCTTTGGCATCTTAAGGTGTTATTTATTATCCTCGGAAGCTGCTGAGATGGATAAATAATGAATCTTGTTTCTTTCTGGAAGAGATTGTTTGAATTTTCTGAGACCTATTTGACCTTGAATACACATCCACACCTTTAACATTCATTTCCCTTACATATCCAGCATCGAGAAACCATCAGCAGCCCATCTTCCTAGGAAAAATCAGTTTCAGAAGAGGAAAAATAATAAATACGTACAGAATTGCATCACAGGATAGGACTAGGAAAATATGGACATCCTATTAAAAGAGTGACCCCACTGCCAACGGTCGTCGGAGCATTTTGAAATTGCCTGTGTGTTATGATCACTTTGAATCCTTTCCAGAGGTTTTTGAAAACATGTACAGCAGTTAAAAAAATTAATCTTGAGCTTTCTACTATTATGTGGGATTCGTAAAATATGTCCTATACTCATGTTGCGGATTTATGGCAAAATTTTATGAGAGAGTCCCCAAAGTTACTTTGAGGACTTTTAATAAACATCTAGGAGACATTAGTGTAGACCTTCTAATTTTGGGGCTGTAGGCTCACTCATTGTTATAAAAATTTCAAGCTAGCCATAGAAATGCATAAGACAAATCAGATAATACATTTAATTCTGGATCACTAAACCAAAATGACTCATTCATTATTAATTAGAATTATATACATAGAACCTTATCATGGTTGGTGCCATACAGATAATACGTAGATCACATTAATATCTATGACCTTGAGCTGGTGGGAAGGGAGGGATCTAGCCACACAGTACCCCATCACTCCTTTCATGCAGAGCATTCTACTCTCATTATGGCTTAGCAATACTATCATATAGTCCCCTAGTGCCAGTGGAGCAAAATATGCTTTAATTGGCTGTATGTATAAAGCCATCACAAAAAAATCACATTATCTTCTTTGAAAAGATACTGAAAAGGCATATGATGCTACTCTCTCTACCACTGGCCAACACATTCCCTTGAATGCAATCCCTGAAAAATCATAAAATTCAATGAGCTATTCAAGTTTTAAAATGGGATTGCATTAATTACTTAGTGATCCATTGACTACTTTTAGCACTCTATCACTTACATAGCCCCAGGACCCTTCAGAACAAAAAATATTTTATTCTCATTGGCTAACTCATTTTAGACTCTTCATCCAAATAGTAGGATTGTTCTCATTCTCCTTCTAAACAGTAGGATTTTTCTCCTTCTCTTTTTATCTAAGTCTGTTACATATTCAGAACCTCCAAGGACCTCCCGCTTTTTCATTGAGGAACTTCTTTTCCTCACCTGATAATTATTAGCAAGAGGCAATTGATTAATACGAAGGGGACAGCCTTGCCAAAGCACTATCCAAAGAGAAGTGAGCAACAGCTGACTTTGTGCTCATTTCCACTCACCTCCGCAGAAACTTTAAGCATGAAGAAAAGTGGTAGAATGTTACCCTTACCCAGGGGCTCCTAACATTCCAAGAGGAAGTAAAAGTTCACCGTCTACAAATCCCAAATCCTTAGGATGGGTGGTCTGCCACAGTTTAGGATGAAAACAATTGCCTTGATTTCACCTTAAAACTGTAGGCATATTATGTAGCGTTAGAAATGTCTACTTAAGCTAGAGATAAGTGCATTCGTAGTTAGCTTACTTCTTAAATAAGATGACTCCGTCTATATCCATTTCTTATTTCTGAGGAGCTGCCATTCTGGGATATTTTAAAAGACTTATGAAGCAGGTATCACCAGGGCAGCCAAAAAGGGAGGACTTTCTTGACAGTGCCAAAGCTATGTAGGACCAGGCAATAAATTAGCCATAAAGAAGGGCAGTCAAATCGGTATATATAAGATTTGGGTTTGAATTCCATCATTTAAACTTATTAGACATAAACAGTTATTGGTGATAATAAATTAAGCTAGCCAGTGTGTCCCCAGTTCCGTACATAAATGATTACCATGGACAGAAAAGTGAAGACATTTCTGCTGATGTAGCTACAACCCTGAGGCTACTTGTGGACTCTTATGCATAGTGCTACACTCAATAAGACAAAATATACTGCTGGGAAATTTGCACTGCATTTTTAACATACTATTTTCACAGCTGACATTTAAACATTATGATTGTTTACTCTACTGGGAACTACTGGCATCTTTTGCAAATTTCAATGGCTGTTGAATAATAGCTGTTGGGATGTTTCTTGCCTATCATTTCCTGGTTTAGTATCACCACCTCATTACAAGTCTGTGATTTCTTCTCTGACATCTGTAAGTTTCACTGGCAAGTTTAAAAAGCGGAAGGAGATCAATCCTCTTGGACTTGGTCATTTGGCAACATATTCATTCTCCTTCTTTCTCTTGATCTCCTTTATGTGCAACATTCTATCTTTTTAGATAAGCGTAGGGGTGAAGAATGAAATCTGTGTCCAAGGAGCAAACTGAAGCTTCCTGTCTATCTGGGAATTAAATGTTGCTTCAAAGGACCCAGTGATGGCCTCCTCTGGCACCACATTCTAGTCCTCAGCCACATGGGCAGGGAGGCCTTTCCCAATGATCTGCATCACAAAGGAGAGGCACCATTTCCCTGAAATGATTTATTATCTAATGTGTCATAAATTAAATGCAATAATGTCAGTCCTTCCAGCACCCTGATTGCATAATCTGAATATGATGTTTTCAAATGCTTCCTCTCCGAACTATAGCTTTTATCTACTAGTGGCTAGAATCTAGAAAAGAATGGGAGTTAATATTGTTCACTTCTTAAGGTTATTATTGAAGATGTCACATTCATGCTGAATTCACATTCATCCTGAGACAGGCCATGACCACACAGGGAGGTTTTTGCATGCATCCATATTTATTCACTCTGACTTTGCATTATGTTGAACAACAGCAGAGATTGATTATATTGTAGGAAGTGGAAAGGTCAGAAGAGTGAATTCACTACCAAATTGTCAATAAGGAACCTCAGTAATTCCTTTGAAAAGCAGGTTCTAGCATTAGGTGGGGCAGAACAGGATTGGAGGGCATTGAATATAAATTAATTAAATCCTTCCCATCTCAGTTTTAACATCTTTTTCTGATTCCCCAGACTAAGTCACTCTGGAATATACTCTCTTTATACTGTACCTTAGGTTCATAGAACTTATCAGTATAATTATGATCTTACTTGAAAGGATTCTTGCCTCTCTCTCTTTTTTTTTTTTTTAGCATTCTCACATGTTACAGGTAGTAATATGTAGTAATTAAAATTATGGCTTCTTGGGGCCGGCTGAGTGGCACAGTGGTTAAGTGCTGGCTTGGAAAGCCAGCGGCCCCAGTTCGGGTCCCACGTGTGAGGGCCAGTGACACTGCCCTCAAAAAAATAAAAATAAAAAAAAATAATAAAATTATGGCTTCTCAAGCCTGATTTTGAATCCCATCTTGGCTTCTTACTAGTTGTGTGACCTTCCTGTATAAAATGTTAGTAATTCCTGCATCATAGAGAGTTGTTGTAAAGATTAAATGAGTTAATAGTTGTAAAACACTTAGCTGCCTGGCACACAGTAAGCATTTGTTCAATAATTACCTATTAATATTTATTTTATTAATATCTATCTTTACCTGAGACTCTAAGCTCCATGAAGATAGATGACATATCTATTTTCTTTATCCCCATCACATTCCCAATGTATGTTATAGTTCCTGGCACATAGTAGCAATTCAACAAATATTTTCAGAATGAAAATATATCTAAAACATATTGCCTAAAAACATGAGTTACTCTGGAAATGAATATGACCTCAAACACCAAAGGGTTAAATCGGGCCTCTCGATAACATTACATTAAGGTATTGTGTGAAAATAATTTAGGAAACATGATTGGATCCACAGATATCCAATTTTGCAGAGAAGAGCTGTGTCACAGTGAGTATATATATATATATATATATATATATATATATATAGTAAACTGTCTCATCTTTTTAAAACAATAGCCAGTGCAGCAAGCTGTTTGAATATGATGATAATGGTTTCTAATGCTCAGAAAATAGTCACTTGCCATTATTGTGCTCCTTTTAAAGGATGCTCTTTGGCTTTTTTTTAAACAGGGGAGAAAGCTAGAGATAGAGCCACAAAGGAGATAAACGTTAAATAAAGAAATTTAAAGACCAAGGTAGATCTGGGCCGGCCGAGTGGTGCGGTGGTTAAGCACTGGCTTGGAAAGCCAGCGGCCCGGGTTCGGATCCCACATATGAGGGCCAGTGACACTGCCCTCTACAGCTAACAACAGCTCCACCTGGAGTTGGGCTGTGGGAGCCCCGGCGACGGTGTAGGCTGCAGCCCCTGCTGCAGTGGGCTGCCATAGGCTACAGTGAGTGGCCGGCAGCCAGCGTGAGCTGCCAATAGCCGCGGTGAGCGACCATCCAGGGGCCGGTGACCGATCTGCTTCACCCAGGAAGAGCGCAATGACGATACTAACATGGGCCAGTGAAGCAACGTCCTCCACAACTAGACTGAAGAACAAAAAGACAGCAACTTGTCTGTTCCCCTTCCCCAGTTCCCCAACACTGTTCCCCTCCCCCAATTCCTCAATTTAAAAAAATCTTTAAAAAATAAAAAAATAAAAAATATAATAAAATAAAGACCAAGATTGATCAAGATCAAGACGAGACAGAGAGAAAAGAGGACATGGAGGCAAAGGAAGTGCCAGATGGGCTTGGATGGAGCCAGAGGTAGCAAAGAAAGACAGATTTCACAGGTCAACGACCCCAAAATAATTCCTCTCCGATATGTCTTAATAGTCAAAGAATGAGCTTTTGAAGTTCTGAGTAGAAAGATAAATTTTAATATATCATAGAGAGGCATCCTGAGTCAGTGAGTCAGTCAGCCAACAAATGCCACTAAACATTAATCAAGGCCGTGAGGATATAGTAAAGATAAGTGCTAGGGCCCTCTAGAAACTTTCGTTTTAGTAGTGAGAAAATAGTCAACCAACAAGCAAGGTAATTTCTGTATTGACCAGCTCACCAAGGAAGATAAAATTGCATTCTATGAAGAAAATGATGGATTCGGTGGTGGGTGGTACAGTGGAGAGGCTGCTAATGTTAAACAGACAACCCAGAATTTGAGCTGAGGCCTCAATGGTGAGAAGGAATCAGTCATCTGGGGGAAGGGCATTCCCACTTTGCATAAAAAACAAGGGGCAGCAGTGGGTTGCCATAAGCTACAGTGAGTGGCTGGCAGCCGGCGTGAGCTGCCAAGAGCCGCCGTGAGCGACCGTCCAGAGGCTGGCAACCGATCTGCCTCATCCAGGAAGAGCGCAATGACAATACCAACATGGGCCAGTGAAGCAACATCCTCCACAACTAGACTGAAGAACAAAAAAAGACAGCAACTTGTCTGTTCCCCTCCCCCAATTCCCCAATAAAATATTAAAAAAAAAAAAAAGGGGCAGCTAGTACAAGGTGGGAGCATAAGAGCTTTGAGACCACACAGGTTGAGTGAGTGAGCTTAGAAGTGTAGGCAGGGCCCACAGTTAGGGCATAAGGCAAAGAGCTTACATTTTGCCCTCCTTGCAGTGGGAAGCTATTAAAGTGTGTTAAGCGAAAGAACGATGTGGATTTAGATTTTTAAAAAGATCTCTCTGCCTGCTGTGCATAGAACTAATTGCCAGACAGGCAGTGGAGGAAGCAGGGAGACTAGGAATGGGCTGTCACATTAGATCAGCTGACAGATGGAGGCTTGCTCTAGAAGTGGTGAGATAATGGAAGTGATTGAATTCAGGATAATTTTGAAGTGAATGAGATTTACTGATGGATGAATGAGTGATGTGAAGAAAAAAAGGGGTTAAACGTTGATGTCTTAGTTTTTGGCCTGAGCAGTTGGTGTGCATAATGGCACAATCATGGTGACTTGGGGAGGGCTTTAAGGGAAGTGGATTTGGCAGGGGTATCTGGAGTGAGAGTAAGAGGAAAGAACACAATCTCTTTGGACTTGTTAAGTTTCAGATGCCGAAGTCGGTATCCAAAAGGAAATAACAAGAAGGTAGTTAAATACACAAGATCTGGGTTAGAGAATAAAGGGTATATAGGTGGTATTAAATTTAGTAGGCTGGAGTATAGATAAGAAAAGGAGGTGCAAGTAAAGAGTGAGCCTTGGAGTATCTCAAATTTAGAAAATGGTACCCTGAGAAGAATCAAGTGGTGAGATAGGAAGAAAACAAGATCTATGGGATTGAAAAGCCTAGAGGAAGAAGGGTTTCAAGAGTGAACAAGTGGGTCAAATGGTATTTAGCGGTGAGTTACAGCTAGAATAAACATCAATCTTTAGTTTCAGCAGTACTGGTCATCAATTGCTTTAATAAAAGTCATCATGGTGAATTTGAAAGCCTGATTGGATGAAAAAAATGGAAAATCAGGAAGCAGAAATTTTAAGCATCGTTGAGTCTTCAGACTTGTGCTGAAGAAAACAAGTGAAACCTGAAATAGTAGCTGGAGGAGGAAAGTGGATGACATTGAAGAAATTTATGAGCTGATGGGAGATCCCAGGGGAGAGAGAGAAACTGCTGAAGCAAATTCTAGAACAAGATCATCAGGGAGGTGAGAGAGAGGAATGAAAAAACTCCCCATCTTTTCTATCATTGAAAGTTGCCAGCCAGCGGCCCCGGTTCGGTCCCACATGTGAGGGCCAGTGACACTGCCCTCAAAAAAAAAAAAAAAAGAAAAAAGAAAAAAAGAAAGTTGCCAGACACCTCAGGAACTAATTCTAGGCCCCCCTCACTTCAACTCATAGCAATCTGCACTTTATTTCCTTAGGAAAGTGTGAGTATCTTTATTCTTCTACCATATATGGGTACATTATGTGGCAAACTGGGCTAAGTCAGGGTAAGGAGAGGTTTATATCATTTCATTGTCCATATTTCCCTCTCCCCATCTTCCATGACAGTATAGCAGTGTCTCTGAATTCAAGCAAACAGAAGCCTGATTATACTTTCTTTTTTTTAATGTAAAATACTTTTTTTGTAATATTAGATGTGGTATTTTGTTTTAAAGTCCTGATAAAACTTCTGCCATCTTCCTTATCCTCTTTATAGTCCATACGTCCTTCACATAGTCTTCTTTATTGACTGTCATTTCCATTTACTTTGTTGAAATCCTATTCTACTTGGTCCTTGATATTTCAGTTATTCCTCCAGTTCTATAATGGTACCTCACTTTAGATAACAGATAAGTAACTAGAAGGTTGCCTCAATATTAATAGCTTTGTATATTGAATCATGTTTTAAATGCATCAGGGTTGAGCATTTAAACAAATTCAGTTATGAATAATTTATAAAGCACAATAAATATCTCCCCACAACCATCTTGAGTGTAAAGAAAATGAGTGACATGCATTGAGTTTGTGCATATCATGATTCACTTGGATTCCTAAACAGTGCCTCAGATGCAGATGCATTTGAGCAGTTCTGTCAACCCCCTCAGCATTCAGGCGCCACTTTTTGATTGACATTGGAGAAGATTTATGTCTTCTTGAAAGGATAAGACTTTATGGGAATGCAGATAATAATTATTCTTGCCTCTGGAGAGAAACCCTATTAGTCAAATAGGAAGGAAAATGACTCATAAAAAATAGACACACATCTCAGTAAAGGTCAGGTTTCTCTGTCTAAATCTAAAAACTACACGTCACCATGTATTCATTCAACCCACCAATCTTCTCCGTGAGTCTCTTATTTTCTGGGCCCTGTTACTCAAAATTTTTCTATAAAAGACAATATCACTAGCCCCCACATAGTCCAGGGAAGGAGAGAGATGAATAAACTAATAATGACTAGCCATGTAATAAGTGACTGGGGGACGTACAAAAGTATGGTATGGCAGCAGATAAAAGCGAGGCAAGTAATCCAATTTGTGCATGAGGCGAGTCAGGAATTTTTCCCTGGAGAAAAGCCTGAACACAGCCTTGAAAGATGATGGGGCATTAGTGGTGCAAAAAGGGAGCTAAAGAGTGTTCTGGGCAAAGAAAATGACCTACCCCATGGATGTGGAAACCGGAGCTGGAGCACTTGTGTGATCCAAGTTTTTAGGAATGGCTTCTAAGATAAAAGGGAACTAAGATATACTTAGAAACGTGAATAAACAGGACAAGATGACACCACTGTAAGTATGAGGACTGGAATACATAGAGATGTAACGGCAGCTCTGATGAGTCTTGTAGAATCTGGAAAGGGAGGCCAGAGATAGGATATCAGAGAAAATTGTCAACATTGTGAGTTTAGCATTTTGAGATGATGGACTGTGTTATAAAGGCTAGGTTATCAATTATCTCTCTTTTTTTTTTTCTGGAAATAATAGAGATCTCTCAAGGTCCCTGCTCTCTCTGTGGGTCTATGCTCCTTGGACTGACTTAGAAAACAATGGTGGTCTCTGGCAGTTCTCATTTTAAAGCATAAAAGTTTAGTGTGAAAATAATGCCAATAGAGTCTAAATAATGCTAACAGAATGAATATACATGGACAGTAAGTAATTCCAGAAAAAGATGATTCAGGGCTCATATAGTAAATCAAATGGAAATCCAGAAACTTCATTTCATCTGATTGATTCTTTTTAGCATTAAATATATTAGTAATTAATGTATCTGTGCTCTCAAGACATGATACGATTGTATGTTTGTCACAGTGGAGAAGAAAAATTAGTAAATTCATAAATCAGTGCACTATTAATGAAAGTCTGACAATTATGTTTGCGAACTTGTTGCAACAATGTTGCTAACCTTGTTTGACATCACAGGGATTATTCATTTTTAATTTGTACCAACTGGACAAACAGTTAACCAAGTTTACTAATTGGAAGTGCTGAAAAGGCTGCATGAAAAAGTTAGATGGAGGGCCGGCCGAGTGTTGTGGTTAAGCGCTGGCTTGGGACACCAGCGGCCCTGGTTCAGGTCCCACATATGAGGGCCAGTGACACTGCCCTCAAAAAAAAAAAAAAAAAAAAAGGTTAGATGGAAACAACCTGAACTTTTTGACAACAATTCATGGCTCTTGCATCACGACAATGCACCAACTCTCACGGCACTGTCTGTGAGGGAGATTTTACCCAGTAAACAAATCACTGTATTGGAACACCCTCCCTACTCACTTGATCGGGCCCCCAATGACTTCTTTCTTTACCCAAAGATAAAAGAAATATTGAAAGGAAGGCATTTTGATGACATTCAGGACATCAAGGATAATAAGACGACAGCTCTGATGTCCATTCTAGAAAAAGAGTTCCAGAATTGCTTTGAAGGGTGGACTAGGCGCTGACATTGGTGCATAGCTTCCCAAGGGGAGTACTTTGAAGGTGACCATAGTGATATTCAGCAATGAGGCATGTAGCGCTTTTTCTAGGATGAGTTTTTGAACTTAATTGTCTGACCTCATACTTATACATCTCTTATAAAGAGAAATTATTTGTGGCTTAAGGACTACACAGAGATAGAGTGTGCAAGGTAGGCTGAGCCTCACTCTTTTGAAATTCAGGAGATAAAATTAAAATTAGATATTCATAAATATTAAAATGTAGTCATATTCACTAATCACCATAATGAAGACAGGCCACCTCAGTTAAACAAATTATTAACCTTTCTAAAAGAAAGAGACATGCCTTTAATTCACTCGTACCCCCTAATTCATAAACTATAAGCTATACAGGAGTTTGGGTTAGGTGAGCTTTAAGATCCCTTCCAAACCAAATGATAAAATTCTAAATGCACTAATTGGCTTTGGGTGAATTATTCAAACTTAATATCTCTGCCCTACCTGATTATTATCTGATTATTGGATGGATATGGGCAATGATTTGACAAATGAGTTCATGATAGGGCCAGATGCAATCCAAATATTTTTTTTTTTTTTTTTTTTTTTTTTTTAAATTTTATTTTATTTTTAATTAGTTTCAGGTGTACAACACAGTGCAATAGTTATACATTTTACCCCTCAAAGTGACAACCCCCCCACCCCCAATAGTTTCAGGTGTACAACACAGTGCAATAGTTATACATTTTACCCCCCAAAGTGACAAACCCCCCACCCCCAATACACCCCCCCACACCCCCCCATATCATACATATCTATTACTCTTCCTCTGACTCTCTTCCACAGTATAATCCACATCCCGTGACTATCTATATATATTCAATTACAGTAGGTATACCACCTCCACTTTAGTAATACAGTGCAGTGATCAAACCTCTACTCCATCCATGAAATGGTCTCCCTAACAAGACCTATGATCATCTGACATTCCACAGAATATTTACAACATTATTAATTATATTCCCCAAACTGTTTTCCTATCCCAGTAGCAATATTGTAGTTGCCTATTTTTTGCTGTCTAATCCCTTCCCCTTCTCCCTCATTCCCATTCCTCTCCAAATTAGCAACCCTGATTTTTCCTCTATATCTATGAGACAGTTTCTGTTTACTTTGCTCATTCATACAGTTTTTCATATTCCACATATAAGTGAGATCATATGGTATTTGTCCTTCTCTGACTGACTTACTTCACTCAACATTATAGTCTCTAGGTCCATCCATATCATTGCAAATGGCACGATTTCATTCTTCTTTATAGCGGAGTAATACTCCATTGTATAAATATACCACAGTTTCTTAATCCAGTCATCTACTGACGGGCATTTTAGTTGTTTCCAAGTCTTAGCTATTGTAAATTGTGCTGCTATGAACATCGGGGTGCATAACTTTTTTTGAATAAGTGTCTTGGTTTTTTCAGGATAAATACCTAGGAGTGGAATTGCTGGGTCAAAAGGTAGCTCTATTTCCAGTTCTTTGAGATACCTCCATACTGACTTCCATAGTGGCTGCACCAATCTGCAGTCCCACCAACAGTGCAGCAGGGTCCCCTTTTCCCCACAGCCCCGCCAGCACTTGTTGTTTGTTGATTTGTTGATGATAGCCATTCTGACTGGAGTGAGGTGGTATCTCATGGTGGTTTTTATTTGCATTTCCCTAATGACCAGTGAGGTTGAACTTTTTTTCATATGCCTGTTGGCCATCTGTATGTCCTCTTTAGAGAAATGTCTCTTCATATCTTCTGCCCATTTTTTAATTGGGTTGTTTGTTTGGTGTTGAGTTTCATGAGTGTTTTATAAATTTTGGATATTAACCCCTTATCAGATATATCGTTGGCAAATATATTCTCCCATTCAGTAGGCTTCCTTTTTGTTTTATTAATGGTTTCCTTTGTTGTGAAAAAACTTTTAAGTCTGATATAATCCCATATGTTCATTTTTTCTTTTACTTCCCTTGCCCGTAGGGATGTATCAGTAAAAATATTGCTCCGAGTAATGTCTGCAAATGTACTCCCTATATTTTCTTTTAGGATTTTTATGGTTTCAGGTCTTACATTTAAGTCTTTAATCCATTTTGAATTTGTTCTTGTATAAGGCGTAAGGAGATGATCCAGTTTCATTTTTTTGCATGTGTCAGTCCAATTTTCCCAGCACCATTTATTGAATAGACTATCTTTACTCCAGTGTAAATTCTTGCTTCCCTTGTCATAGATTAACTGTCTGTAAATGCTTGGATTTATTTCTGGGCTCTCTGTTCTGTTCCACTGATCGATGTGCCTGTTTTTATGCCAATACCAAACTGTCTTGATTACTGTGGCCTTGTAGTAGGTTTTGATGTCTGGTAGCGTGATCCCCCCAACTTTGTTTTTATTCCTCAGAATTGCCGAGGCTATTCTGGGTCTTTTATGATTCCATATAAACTTTAGGATTATATTTTCTATTTCTGTGAAAAATGCCCTTGGTAGTTTGATAGGAATTGCATTGAATCTATATATTGCTTTAGGCAGTATGGACATTTTAACTATATTAATTCTTCCTATCCATGAGCATGGTAGGTGTTTCCATTATTTGTATCTTCTATGATTTCTTTCTTCAGTGTCTTATAATTTTCTGAGTACAGATCTTTCACTTCTTTGGTTAAATTTATTCCTAGGTATTTTATAGTTCTTGACGCCAATTGTAAATGGGACAGTTTTCTTAATTTCGCTTTCCATTAGTTTATTATTGGTATATGCAAATGCCACTGATTTCTGAACATTGATTTTATATCCTGCTACTTTACTGAATTCGTCTATCAGTTCCAATAGTTTTTTGATGGAGTCTTTGGGGTTCTCTATATACAGTATCATGTCATCTGCATATAGTGACAATTTTACTTCTTCCTTGCCAATTTGGATGCCTTTTATTTCTTTTTGTTGTCTGATTGCTGTGGCTAGAACTTCCAGCACTATGTTGAATAAAAGAGGAGAAAGTGGACAGCCTTGTCTTGTTCCTGATCTTAAGGGGAATGGTTTTAGCTTTTCCCCATTGAGTATGATGTTAGCTGTAGGTTTATCATATATGGCTTTTATTATGTTGAGATATGATCCCTGTATTCCCACTTTGCTAAGCAATCCAAATCTTAAATTTGAAAACTAGCCAAGTAGGTCTTTTCTTATTTCCTCATCAGTGACAATGCTCACATGGACCATCCTGAGAGAACACAGACCTGTTCAGTCAGAGTTTATTGTCCTGGACCTGAGGTCACCAGAGCTGCTTAAAGAGCCTTTGAGTTTGATCACTAATTCATTCAAAAGTACTGCCTCTGTGACCAGGAACTTCAAGAACTAAATTCAACGTTTCCAATGCCTTCTTTGAACCAGGATTTGAAAGGTATAAAGAATTAATTATGCTAATGGATGCTTGGTAATGCAAGTGAAATAAAATGTCATTGCATCAAAGCTTAATCATAATAAGCAGATCACAAGTTTTGAAATAAGGTACTAAAATGAAAATTTACAGAGATACTGTTTAATGGCATGCTAATACTATTTCTAGTGTTAAGCTGGCCAATGGGAGGTAGCAAGTAATGAATGTGAGTCAATAAAAACTTTTTAAATTTTCAAACAAAATGAGAAGCCATTATGCAATGAAACTGATTTTATAATTATGAAATTAAAATGAGGTGCTAAACCCATATATTTAAAAGCCATATTACATCACAATTAACTGAACCATGATTTAAATGTATAAAACATGTACTTGTATCAGTAAAAAAAAAAAATGGCTTATGGAATTGAAGAAAAAAGTTTATGTCAACTGTGGTGTTAGTTCTAGAGGGTATTTAAAAAAGAAATAATCAGCGTTTAGCTGAGTTTTCATTCTTAGAGTAATAAAGCAAATTAGCATGTGACACAGCCATCTTGTAATAATGGTTTTAAGCTGCATTGACATAATCATATTTCCAGAGGATATTTAACTTGCGTGTTAGGCAGTTTAATTATCTGGTGCACATTTCAATAGTTACTGGCCCTGTTGTGAACTCACTTGTCAAAAATATAAAAATATTTTTGTAAGAAAATATGCCGGAGTTTGTCACCAAGAGTGTCTATAAAAATAACTTCAATATTTTGATAAGTTTTAATTATCATGTAAATCACCTTCCTGCTGATACTTATGAATGTGTAGCGTCATTCAAATATTACTTAATTTGACCAAACCCTGGGTGGTGATATAGGAACTAAAATCAGCCTTAAGCCAATATCTTTATTCCAGAGTTCTTAAAGTGTAACAAAAAAAAATCTTGTTCTCCTTAATATAAAGATGGAAAAAGTTGGCATAGAATTTGAAAATTATATCTAACTTTAAAATTCTACTCCAGAAGTGTCTCCTTTACCTTTATCAAATTATTGATCCTGCTGCCTTCTACTGTCCAAGAAACACATATTCAGATGCATGTGTCTTCCATTTTTATAGTGTTCTTCACTTCAGAAATCACTCACATGAATAACATCATGTCACCCTCACATTGCCCTGAAGTAGTTGGTTGACAATTAATTATTATTCTCTTGTCACAGTTGAAGAAATGAAAGTCAAGTTCCTCAGGACAATCTTGATCTCAAATCCAGTCCACAGCCTCCTCAATCCTGCTAAAGTCCACCCATTTTGCTTATGGGATGGTTTTGATATATTTTACTCTTATTTCAGACTAACTTGTGACATGATTGTTACACTTTTTTTCTAGCTCGAAGCGTTTTATTTATTTATTTATTTATTTATTTATTTATTTATTTATTTTTGAGGGCAGTGTCACTGGCCCTCATATGTGGGACCCAAACCGGGGCCGCTGGCTTCCCAAGTCAGCGCTTAACCACCGCGCCACTCTGCCGGCCCTCGAAGCATTTTAAATGGGGCTGCAAGGAGTTGTTAAAGGTAGGCACACTGACACAATCAAAAGGGATAGTAGTGAACCTGACACCATGGCAGGAAAGAGAGAAAATACACTTTCTAAGGAGGCTCAAGAGCTCCAGTATCACCGTAAGCTCAGCTCCACTTGGTTCTGTCAACATGGAAACCAGCTGGCCCCATAGGCTCTAAGCATATCATCGTCCTGCAGCCAGACACAATGACTGGTGCTGTGAGTCATTGGGGAAAGATGAATTATGCCAGCCCAAGGAAGGAAGTATGCTAATTTTAATAACATCAACAACAACAATAATAATAATAAGGCTAATATTTACCAAGTACTTACTACATGGCAGCCATGTGATGAAGCCACCCCAATGGTCAGATTCTCCTTCTTCTAGCCTCTTCCTCTCTTCCCAGTCACCCATGGGCCCTTGACCACCACCTGCAGACTTGTCATTGCCCCAGTGCCCGGGGCTCATCCAAAATGTAAGCAAGAAGGCTGTGAAGATATTCCTCATAATCTAAGGCTCAAAACCCAAATCACCAATCCTTTTAGTCTGGCTCAAACCTATGCCCTATTTCTTAGTCATGGTCGACAGCCCTATTCCTAAACTATTCCTCACTATGTGTTCTGGTGCTGATAATATTGGGTTGTCGGAAAAGTCATGACGTATTTTTTTCTACGTTTTTCATTGCAAAAATGTGTCATGACTTTTCCGACAACCCAATTGTACCCTCTAGATTTTAAACTCCATGAAAGAAAAGGCCATATTGGTCTTAATATCTACGGTAGCCTCAGTAGTCAGTATCCACTGCCTGACACAAAATATGTACTCAAAATAGGAATGCAACTGTTTGTTAAATAAACTGAATATACCAACCTACCTAGCCTTATACTTCAGTTTTCTTAGTGTAACATTCCTAGTCTCTTCAGCATTGTCGTCATCATTATAAACTACCACTTACTATTTACTACGTGCTGCTGCTTTGTATACATTATGTTATTTAATCCTCACAAACCTTGCACGGTAGGTAGTGTCATTTTCATCACACAGAGGAGGAAATGAAGCTTTATGAGGCTTAATGATTTTCACAGAGCCTGTCACACAACTGGCAGAGCCACATTTCAAACAAAGATCTGAGTTACTCCTCATACAGCCACCGTGTTCTTGCCTGTGGACTCTTCCTGGGAATTGCAACGATCTTCTAAACCCCAGACCAAGGTTTTGGGCCTTGTTGCTTGCTGATAGTCTTTCCAGATGTCAAATGCCCAGATTTCCAATGACTACCTGTGGCTGCTTCACCCTTGCCTGTGCTGGGACATTTTGCCTGAGCTGACTGCTCCCCTAAGCACCACAGGACTGCCTATCTTTTGTAGCCACATGCTCTCGATCAAAACCCTCCCTTCCCCAAGGGGGTGACAGCATTAAGCCTAAGGGGTTGCACTGGGGTAGGTGTATCTTGTATGAGTGGGCTGGGAAAAGAGGGCTCAGGGCGTGAGTGGAGCAAGGGCTTTCAAGATTACCAAGGGGCAAGCGAGAGAAACACACTATAACCACAGGGAACAAAAGGGGGAAGTGGGATAGGATATAAATGAATTAGTTGAGTATCAATAATTAGATTGCACTAGAATGAGGAAAACAATGCATGATTAAAAGCCCAGTGCAGGAAGCTTGAGTAATTGCCACAAACCCACCTGCTATGTCCCTGATTTCCCTTTTTGGAAATTGGCCTGGGGAGAAGGATTGAGTTGGCTCAAAGGGAACCATGGGCGTGCTTCTCCTGTTGTGTCTGCCTGAAGCCGGGCATCCCTCTATCCATGGCCTGGCAGATAACAGGCTTTCAACATGCGATTTGTTGGAAGAATAATTCTGCCAGTTTTGATGAGTGTTATGCATGCCAACACTTCCTCATAAGGCTGGGCCAGTCTACCACTGTCTACTCTGTTCCCGGAGGTGACACCAGCCTTCCACGTAGTGCTTCAGTGAAATAGACTGAGCCTAGCCTGATTGGCAGTATCATGCCAACTGCACCATGCATCCTGCCTTCGCATTCACTGCATTTTACTACTCTGTTAGGTATTGTTTGATAAATATCACTCAAAATCCTGAGGTATATGTCCTGACATCTCTGTTGACAACCCCCTACATATTGGTTGAACACAATTATGATTATAGCTTCAACCAAGAAATTCAGTGAACTCTAAATGAAATATTTCTGTGAATTTCTCCAAACTTTCTTCTACCAAGCACAGAACTGATGTCATTACTTATGCAACTGTCCTTCTTTGTTAAATTGTTGTTAATGAAGAAATGCAAGTCTTACCCTTTCACAATAGTTGTTACAAATGGGAGGATGAATGAAGAGGATGTCCAGGAAGCCAGGCGCCCACTGGGCAGCAGGAGAGTCCTCCTCACTGGGTCCCATGTGCCAGCCACACAGGGGATATCAGTTCTAACCCATGCCATGACACATCTTAAAAGTGACTTGACTCCATGGGCTTTTAGGATTACTTACAAATAACTAAAACTATAAATAGGAAACCTGCAAAAGTCAGGGCTCTACTTTACACATTGCTCTTATCAGGTGGAGGGAGCAGTATAGAGTACTGCCCCAAAACACAGGCTTTCAAGTCCTACACATTTGGATTTCGGATCCAGGCTGTCTTTCTTAGTAGCTGTGCAACCTTGGGAACGTTACTTGCTCTTTCTGAGCCTCGTTGTCATCTGCTAAAAGAGACTAATCACTGTCTTCACCTCCTGAGGCCATTGTGAGGGTAAAATAAGACAATATGCATAAAGCACTAGGAACATTACTAGGTATTCTTAAGTCTTCATTTGTATTATTTTATTAGAGTACAATTTCTAGGCAATGTCTCTGCATTACGTTTGCCTGAATCCTTAATGCAACCATAAAAACAGTTAATTTATTTAAAAGCCTGGGCTTCTAAAGGAATAAGCTTTAATTTTCAGGGGAGAAAAAAGACTCCTATATAATATAGGCAAATGAGGTGTGAGATAATGAGAAACAGAAAACCTCCTGCTGCCTCTTTGGCTGAGCAGGAGCGATAGCAGTGTAGGAAGCTGGTCCTGAGCCCCTTGAACACCTCCAGTAATCAGCAAACTCATGAAAGGAAGGGGATTTTGTCTCTCTTAAAAGGAGTGGAAATATTATGCTCACTTGAGCTTTCTGAGCTTAGGCCTAGAAGGCAAAGCTAAATGGGTTTGCTCGCCAGGAAACAGCTGAGAGAATTTATCTTTTCTCCATTCTTAAAGTAAACCCAGCTTCATTACCTCTTTTCTTCTGTCAAGGGAATATCTCAAAGCTCTCTGGCATGCTCTTTACTGCATCCAATCCTGTTTCTGAAACTTTTGCTGAACCAGAAAATAGCTGAATCTGTTCTCACAGGCAGAACAAAGATTGATGGGGGAATCTCCAACCGTTGGCGCCCAAAATTCCTTAACTTGTAATACCAGAACAAGTTACCAAAATTTAGGGGAGGGGGATACTCTGCTGTAAACATAATATCTCCCAAATAAATAGCCTCTCTCATCCTGAGATAGAGTTTCTGTTTTCCTACTAAGAAGTTGGTGTAATTGGTATTCATAAAAGATATCCATTTCAGGGACCATTCCGTGACAGTAGACAAGAGAAAGGAAAAAGCAATAGCAAAGAAAAAGCATGTTTTGTCAGGGAGACCACTTCATGGACGGTGCAGAGACCTGACCACTGCACTGTACATCTGAAGCTGCGGCTGAATAATATTAGATGTTGACTATAACTTAACACATATATAGTCATGGGATGTGGAATATAGTATGAGGATGTAGTCAGTGGAATTGTAATAGATATGTATGATATCGGGGGTGGGGGGGCAAGAGAGGGGGGAAGGGTAGTCACTTTGTAAGGGATGAAAAAGATAACTATTGCATAGTTTTGTACATCTGTAACTATTAATAATAATAAAAAAATAAATTAAAAAAAAAGAAAAAAAGTAGTCCTGCAGTCACTTTAGCAAGCACTTGCAACACGATGACTTAACTCTCAGCAGATTGTAACAGCTACCATTGACTGACCCTCATTCTGTGCCAGGCACTTTCCATGCATTATCTCATTCTCACATTTTAGTCTCAAAATGGAACTGTAAGGTAGGAGGTAATATTTTCCTCATTTTGGAGATGAGGAATTTATGAATCAGAAATACTAAATACCTTGCCAGAAGGCCACGCGGCTCATAAATGATGGAGTCAGAATTTAAGCATAGGTTGCCCTAACTACTACGTCCTAACCACTATACTTTACTGCCTCTCAGAAGAGGAGAGAAGCAGTTTGCTTATCTTACTGCCAGGAAGTGTCGACAGCTTAGGACTTAAGAACATTGTAGACACTACAAAAGAGGACAATGCAGGATCAAACAGAGGGAGTATAGAAGTAGGTGGTGACTCCAACCATTTATCTGGGCCTAGAAAGATAATACCCAATCAAAGATCAATGAATGGTCCAAACGAGACCACATTCTTGGTTAAATGTGTATGTTTTTATAAATCATTATATATGTTTACCTATATATAGTAAGTAATCACCTTTATACCCATCCCTTATTTTTCCTAAGTCCCAATTAGAAGATGCTTATATAACGCAAATATTTGCATCCACCTACCCCTACTAATCATAATTATTAAACTTTTCCTGGAACGTTCTTCCCCCTTTCCCAGTTTTGCCACATCCTATTACATTTGCAGTAATTTCCATAATTTATAATTACATTAAGTATCTATTTATCTACTTACTGCAATCATGTCTTCTACTTTCAAGTATCTGAAGTGGGTACAGATATGCATCCTTTGCTCTTTACAGAGGGTCTAGCTGACAGCACAGAAACCTAGATGGGATCAAAGGATCACTGGTATTTTCTGACTTTTACAAAAGTACCTGTTTCTTTTTATTAAGAAAGAAAAGAAATAATTTCTGTCACTTTCAGAAATTAAGTATTAAATATGAAATGAAAAAATAAGATATTGTCTATCTTCAACCCACTTTATAGTCAACAGGAAATTTCTTGCAAAGGTCAAGGGGTAAAAGTATTTTTGTTGATTGAGCTTAGTCAAGGATTCTGTTTCCTGATTGATTGGTAAATGTTCTTTATATTTTGTGACTATAACTCTTTGTCTATCAATTTCATTGCAAATATCCTCATGTTTCATTTATGATAGGCATCTAATGCTAGAAATAATGTATAATACAGTATTTCTTTTAAGCTGTTTCTTTTTGTGATTTCTGAAGCATATTTATCTATTTGGTCTTTTAGGGACATGACATTGTATTTTTACTCTTATATGGCCTAGCATGTACTTTTAATATACAGTGAAATTAGGAATTTAAATTATATTATTTTTCCAAATAATCTATTTTCTCAACTCCTAATTTCACATTTCCTCTATACTCCTTTATAACTTTCAATGTGTAATATTAATATAGTATATTAAATCATTGTACTTCTTTATATGCATTAACATCTGTTTTTATTTATTTACCTGTTAAACTTTTGGTTAGTACTTACCTGTTTGAACTATTAATGTTTTATAAAAATTGCTTTTTCTTACATGTTCTAATACATTTTATTTATTTATTTTTTTAATTAGCTTCAGGTGTACAACACAGTGCAATAGTTATACTGTTTACCCCTCAAAGTGACAACCCCCCTCCCCTAATTCTCCACCCCGCTCCTCCCCCCCATATCATACTATCTATTACAATTCCTTTGACTCCGTTCCACCGTATAATACACATCCTGTGACTATCTATATATTCAATTACAGTTGGTATATAATATTATACAACATCAGTTTCAGGTATACAGTGCAGTGATCAAGCCTCTACTCCATCCATGAAGTGGTCTCCCTAACAAGACATGTGACCATCTGACACTCCACAAAATATTTACAACATTATTATATTCCCCGAGCTGTCTTTCATATCCCTGTGGCAATATTGTAGTTACCTTTTTATGCTGTCTAATCCCTTCCCCTTCTCCCTCATCTCCACCCCGCTTCCAACTAGCAACCCTGTTTTTCCTCTATATCTATGCTCATTCATTCAGTTTTTCAGATTCCACATATAAGTGAGATCATATGGTATTTGTCTTTCTCCAACTGACATATTTCACTTAACATAATAGTCTCTAGGTCCATCCATATCGTTGCAAATGGTACGATTTCATTCTTCTTTATAGAGGAGTAATACTCCATTGTATAGATGTACCACAGTTTCTTAATCCAGTCATCTACCAATGGGCATTTCAGCTGTTTCCAAGTCTTGGCTATTGTAAATAGCGCTGCAATGAACATAGAGGTGCATATATTTTTTCGAATTAGTGTCTTGGGTTTTTCAGGATAAATACCTAGGAGTGGAATTTCTGGGTGAAAAGGTAGTTCCATTTCCAGTTTTTTGAGATACCTCCATACTGACTTCCATAGTGGCACCAATCTGCAATCCCACCAACAGTGCAGCAGGGTCCCCTTTTCCCCTCAGCCCCGCCAGCACTTGTTGTTTGTTGATTTATTGATGATAGCCATTCTGACCGGAATGAGGTGGTATCTCATGGTGGTCTTTATTTGGAAGAGCTGAGTTTGAAAGATGATGATGAATACAGGCAAATGCGTTCCCAGGTGGAGAGATTGGCATATCAAATTTGCGTAGGCATGAAAATGCTCTCACTGATATAAGAAAAATAAATTGTCCTCTATGACTTGTCTTGATGTGCATGTTTGGAGTATTGAGGATTAAAGACTAGGAATGGCCTCTTAAGCAGTATTACTGATTTTCAAATTTATCCTGTGGGTGATTCAGAGGTTATGGTGCAGAAGAATGATATGGTCATACTTATGTTTTAGAAAGAAAACTGGCAACGAGATACGGAGCTGAGGCCAAGAAAACAGTTGAGAATAATTTGTTCCTGCCAGCCAAATGTAGAGCTTGCCTTTCATCGCTCTTTGCTTCTGGAAGCAGGTTAAGGCAGAGGAGGAAATAGAGAGGAAGAAGGAGAGGAAGAAAGCTAAAAGAGAAGGACAGAAAGAACTCTCTGAAGCAAATTGTAGTAAACAGTAGTAGGAGTGAGGAAGTGAAGCTTTCATTCCTTTTACCTCATATCTTGTGGGGCTTCTCAAGCCTGGAAACCAGGAACTACCTACCAGATATTGTTTCTCTCTGTTTGACACCTTTCTCTCTTTTGCCTCTCCTATCTGATCTTGTTATTAAATTTTAATTTAAAAACAAACAAACAACAACAGCACTTTTCTCATGGCCCTTGCCATCATTCCCGACAATGGCTTCCAGTTTAAGTACTTAGCACTAAGATCCGGGGTGGGGGGGGCTTATTGTCCCTCTCCCTGTTGAATGCAGCCTATAGATGATCCCCTCAAAGCTTTGTGTTTATCATTACAAACACTGCTTGAAGCTGTATTTGGAAGGACAAAAGTCAAAATCTCAGAGTAAATTTTAAGACGCTATCCTGCCTACCACCATGATCGGCTCTCCCTGACTGCCTTTGGTCATAGTTTTTGTCCCATAAATTCCTTTGGAATCCTCACTCCTCATTCTACACATATCAAAACCCTTTCAGTCCTTTAAAGAATTCAAAGTTCAGCTCAAATTTTATTTCGTGTTGCATGTTTTTTGACAGGCAAGGGAAGGCCTTTTCTTTCCTTTTGTACAAAAGCTTGACACTTTACTGAAAAAGTCTTCATTTTTCTACTTATATTATTGAACTGAATGTTTTAGCACTTTCTCAAAAATAGTACAAGAGTGTAGTAGTTCCCAATGGGAGCATATTTAGTTCAATTTGGCCAATACAAAGGGTGCCAAAGTACACATCTTAAGAAAGGAAAAAACTGTTAAAATTACACTGATGGTAACCAATCTGAGGTATACCTCTTGTAATTGCAGAAGTCAAACGTGCCTCATATTCATCTTTTGCTATCGGTATATATTGAGTATTAACAATTTTAATGTGGGGCCGGCCGAGTGGTTCAGTTGGTTAGGAGCTCACTCAAGAGTGTGAGGTGAGCTCTGAGCGATGGTGGTTCGATGCCAGCCCGAGCTGAGTTGCCGTTGAGCTGCCAACAGGTGGCCGGATGGCTCAGCTAAAAATAAAAACAATTTTAATGCATTTTTTTCCTGTCTTAAAATATGTATACATTTTTTGGCACCCTCTGTATTTATTGTGCATCTAACAAGTAAGAAGTTGTACTAAACATTCCCAGGATGTCAATATTAAAGGACAATTGACACCAAATGTCTGCTCCTGGCAAGAATAGTTTAACAAATTCATTCATTAGAGGACTATTGCCACTTCACCTATATGATTAATAACGTGTGACTCTTCAAATAGGATACTCTTCCTTCAATGAGTTGGTGAGTTCTATAAACAGATAAAATTGTGATGAACGTTATATATAAGCACACCTCTCACAGCAAGAATCCAATATCAGTAGATACAGAAATGTAATCAAGCCTTCAGTATTGGACTATCCATTTAATCTTAGTGTATATATTGTTAATTATTCAACATGTCTTATTCTGTTCAGGCTACTAGAACACAGACTGCTTGCATACAACAGAAATTTATCCCTCACGGTTTCTGGAGGCTGGCAGCTCGAGATTATGGTGCCAGCCTGGTTGGGTGAGGGCCCCTCTTTTGGCTCACAGACTGCCAACATGCCACTGTGTTCTCACATGGTAGAAGGGGCAAGGGAGTTCTCTGAAGCCTCTCAGCCATTAATATCACTCACAAATGACTTAATTACTTCCCAAAGGCCCCACCTCCTTATACCATCACATTGGGCATCAGTGGTATTTCAACATACAAATTGTGGGGAGCACAAATAGTCAGATCATAGCACCACAGATATTAGAAGAAGTCTTCCTCAGGGGCTAGAAGTTTAGGAAACTGATGCATCCATTTTCACACCATTCTTATAAAAGTAGCTGCTATTAATTTTAAAGGGAAGCAAAGGTAATTTCTTTCAGTTATTTCACCTGAGAGGAAAATTTAACAAATAGGTGAATAACAACAATAGTTAGAAATGCGATGGCATGAAGGGACCTATCTGTAAGGAAGTAGACAAGACCCATAAAAATTTAAGACCAAATGTATGTATGGTTGTGTCACCCCTACCATTTACACCAAGAACTATCAGCCATCTGATACCCTTAGCAAAAATTATAAGGAAATCAGTTGTAAGGACTCAGTAATTCCATTAGACAGGAAATACAGCTTTCCAAATTATGGGAATTTTATCCCAGAGGCATTGGAATATCAAAGGGAAAAATAAGGGATGAAGTCTCATAAGAAAACAAAATACCTTCTGTTAGAATCTTTGGCCAATGCTTTCTAATTCTTCTTTTTCATATCTTTAAATACAGAATCCCCTGCACCTACAACTGAGTTTAGAAAATTCCTTAAGTTCTGATGCTGATGTCACTGTCTCAATCCTGACCATGAACAACTGGTACAATTTTAGCTTGTTGCTGTGCCAGGAAGACTGGAACATCACCAACTTCCTCCTCCTCATCCAGAATAATTCCAACTTCCACCTCGGGTCTGTCATCAACATCACCGCCAACCTCTCCTCCACCGAGGACCTCCTAAGTTTCCTGCAGGTCCAGCTTGAGAGCGTTAAGAACAGCACGCCCACCATGGTGATGTTTGGCTGCGACATGGAAAGTATCCGGCAGATTTTCGAAATGACCACCCAGTTTGGGGTCATGCCCCCAGAGCTTCACTGGGTGCTGGGGGATTCCCAGAATGTGGAGGAACTGAGGACAGAAGGTCTGCCCTTGGGGCTCATTGCTCATGGAAAAACAACACAGTCGGTCTTTGAGTACTATGTACAAGACGCCATGGAGCTGGTTGCAAGAGCTGTGGCCACAGCCACTATGATCCAGCCAGAACTTGCTCTCATTCCCAGCACAATGAACTGCATGGATGTGGAAACTGCAAATCTCACTTCAGGACAATATCTGTCAAGGTAGGAGGCAAGGTCCGGGTCACATATTCATTCATGGGGCTGTGACAGGAAGTAAAATTTCCCTATCAGTCTCCTGGGCAAAAATCTTGACTCTGAATAACTTGAAACTCTAATAATATTTCTGAGAGGTTTCCCGGTTCCATAAGGCTAGTATTTCATGATCTGTCATCTGGAATTTGATCTATAGACTTTTAGCACATGGTGTAGTGTAAGGAATACTCAATCCTGCTTTTAAGCCCTGGCTTAGTCCCTTACTGGTTGTGTATTCTTGGCAAGTTATTTAACATCGCTGAGCCTCAGTTTTCTAATCAGTAAACTAGGATAATATTGAACAGCTTGATATATTATAATAAAGATACCATGAAATTATATATGAAAAGTACCTAACACTATGCTTGGCTTGTAGTAAACAACAAATGTTTCTACCCCTGCCCATATTTTCCCATATGAACAGACTTGGGGAAAAAAATCTCTCTAACTCTATATATACAGAGAAAAAAAATGGTCAAGCAGGAAATAGACTTTTCTCTCTCCTCCCAAGCATTGATGCTTAAATCAGTATAGAGTAGAGGTTAAAGGCATAGACCCTGGAGCCAGACTCTGAACTTGAATTTTAGCTCTGCCACTTACTGCTATATGACTTGGTCAAGTTTTATTTAATTTCTCTGAGCCTTAGTTTCCTATGTTCTGTCTCCATTTATATAATCAGTAGATCCTACTATCCATGAAGTCATTATAACAGATAGATGGATAGATACATAGAAAGGTAGAAGGAACTAAAAGCCTACAGAAAAGTATTTTATATATATATTAGAAATATATATATAAATATATATAATTGTGTGTGTGTGTGCGTGTGTGTGTGTGAGTGTGCGTGTGTGTATTTTTTAATGTAGGTACCTTTCCTCTCGAGTTCCTCAACCTGGCTCAGAAGCTATAATGAGAAAAGCCCATTTAGGGCTGGCTGAGTGGTGCGTTGGTTAAGAGCTGGCTTGGGATGCCAGCGGCCCCACTTCGGATCCTATATATGAGGGCCAGTGACACTGCCCTCTACAGCTAAGATGGTGAACAACAGCTCCACCTGGAGCTGGGCTGTGCGAGCCCCGGTGACGGTGTAGGCTGCAGCCCCTGCTGCAGTGGGCTGCCATAGGCTACAGTGAGTGGCCGGCAGCCAGCGTGAGTAGCTGGCAGCCGGTGTGAGCTGCCAAGAGTCCCTGTGAGCGGCTGTCCAGAGACCGGCGACCAATCTGCCTCACCCGAGAAGAGCGCAATGGTGATACCAACATGGGCAACTAGACTGAAGAACAAAAGGACAGTACTTGTCTGTTCCTTTTCCCCGGTTCCCAATGCTGTTCCCTTCCCCCAATTCCCCAATAAAATATTTTTTTTAAAAAGCCCATTTAAATTAAAGAATAGCCCATTTTATAGAAACGGTTTTCATGATCCCCTGAAAAAGGAGGTTGTCCTTAAAGGATATTTTATCGGGGCCTACATTTTCTGAAAAGGACCACCTGTGGTCAGAGAGGCCAAATCAGAGAATTATTGCTCTTTCAGAGGTGAAGGCTGTGCTCCAGGCCAGGCCCCGTCTATAAGCATCCCTCTTGGATCAGGGACACTTGGCTGTATTGAGGAGCACCAGGCAACCTCATAGTGTCTCACCTTTGAAAAAGACATAATTATTTGATAAAAGGTCAGGAGGTCTGAGCATTTGCATTTAATTTTATATATGTGGATTGTGCACCTACTATGTGCAAAGCAACATGCTAAATACCATGTATATGGCAGAGTTTAAGCACAGCCTATGCACTCCACAAAGAATGCTGTTAATAAAGTAAAATAATCAAAAATTCATTTATTAGTGACCTATTATTGATAAAATTAGATGTTCTACCATAATTTGACCTTTCCATTTTTTTTTCAATTTTCAAATGAATGTCCACAAGTTTAAATTCTATGCATACTTTTATTTTCCCGCCATTATCCAGATTTAATCTACAGTTTTTGAACATCGTTGTGGCTCAGAATTTTACATGGAATAAGAAACATTCTCCTTTATAACAAAAATATAAGCAAAGCTTTTATTTATAATGTAAAATAGACATTATTTTGAAAGGATAATCTGAAACAACAGACAGGAAAAACCACTTGTTAAAACTATACTGAATTAGCGTCTTTCTGTCTCATGTAAAATGGAGAGCATAAGAAAAATGATACTGTTAGGTCCTAAAAATGTTTAGAAACTACAGGAAGAAATGTTTGTTGACTTAGTTGTCTATACCTTAGGGATTCATTTTATCAAGATCAAACTGATCTTTCTGGCTTCTCCAGATTTAATTTATGTTCAAGTTACATGCCTCCTTCCACAAGGATCCCAGGGCACTTTATACATGAAATTATATGGCGGTACTGAGCCTGTTCCACCATCATTATTTGTCTGTGTCTGACTCCTGAACGAAAACGTAAATTCTATTTTGTGGAAATAGTATTATTCAGCTTAGTTTAATACCTAGCATACAGTAACCATTTAATAGACCTTTGTTGACATATAAAAAGTAAGGAAATTTTCTATTAAATTTACATCCTACACCAAATGTAGCTATAGAAAAAAAATGAGTGGTTAATAGATAAATAAAATTTTGTCTAAATTGAAAACATAGGTTTTTTTAAATTTACCTAGATACCATCTAGTTTTCTTCTATTCTTTTTTTTTTTTTTTTAATGAAATGTTAGATTAGTGGATAACCTTTGCCCTTGCGGCTATTTCCACATGTTTATTCCACAAACTTTAAAAGCTGTAAAAGAAGCGTGTGAGATTTGGAGCCCGGCAGCTATTCCCAATGTGTAAAGGTCAGTGACAATATTTTCACCTCCATGAACATGTTTGAGAATGAGCACAAAGAACTTCAGGAAATATGCCCAGGATTTCTTAAACTCCCTGAGGAATGCAGTCAAAGAGAAAGTTTCAAAGTGTTCAGGAAAAGGTCAAGGAGAAGTGGGCAAAACCCTGAACGAAGTCTTTATGATGAATAACTGAAAAGCTGCCTTACGCTATAAACCATCTGTGGATTTTTCATCATCTTTATTGATTTTGTTGAATACGGTATTTTAGAAAGTTCGTTATTTTCAGTCCATAAGTCACATCTGCATACAGTAATTTTCTTAATTGTTCCTGAATTTTGTGAGGCTGACCCCACTTCCTCACTGCATAATGCAAGTCTTGAAGATAATGAGCCGTGAATAGCAAGCATCAAAGTTATGTAGACTTTTCATTTCTCACACAGTCATTTTCACTTTGGGCTGACAGAATTGTTAACATTTTTAAATGTTAATGAAATCCCCAAAAGCATGTCTTTTTCAGCATAGGCTTTTAGACTAAAAAAATCATTGCTCTTGGCAGACTAGATAGACGTAATTACAGGTATAAAGGATTCTATTCTTCCTGGGCTCCCACATGCCAGAGCAAACGTCCATCACAATTAAATGTAGACAAAACCATTTGGGGGACAAGTTCATAGTGTGATCTTTAACAATTTATTTACAAGTTATTTTATTAAATGTTAATTATTTGAAGCCATGAAATCGGTATATTATTTGGTAATAACTTCATAAATACCTGTGTATGGGTATTTTCATGCAGCCAGTGACTATTGGTTGAACTAGGGTAAGGTAGATTAAAAATGTAGATTTGCATCTTGCCATTTTGGAGCTGACAGCCTAGAGCAGGAGGTTGAAAAGTAAGTAAATGCTTATAAAAACAAAGAGATATGTGATTCTTAAAAAAGATATGTTCAGATACATAGAGGAGAAAATAATGAGCTCTTCTCAGAGATGAGGTGATGAGGGAAAAACACTGGAATTGGATCTTGATAAATGAGTAGAGGTTTTTTGGTTTGGAGCAAATTCACAGGCACTGCAAATTTACGAAGAACTGAATGTGACATTGTGTGCAATTGGAGCATACATTGCATAGGAAGAGGATTTGATATGATTCTGGAAAAGTAGTTAATTTAATAACATGCCACACAGGGCTTCTATGCCAAGCTCAGGAGTTTGCATTTTATATGCATACTGGATATCACTTGAATGGCAGAACGTGACATATTATAACATCATAATCCTGTACCAAATTAATCAAATACAGTAATATAGCATAAAAGCCTTTCAAGTAATTTTTAAAAACCATTAGTATATAACATTTTTTATTTCTGAAAATTGGTTTTAACCTTGCCCACATTTACTCTTTTATTGCATTCTAAACACCAGACTCTGGTGAAAATGAATAGGAGTTTGAGGACTTACCTACCACCTGCTCCTAGGGTTAGCATGTGCCCATGCTTATCTGAAGGCCTTGGGTGTTCATGAATCTATCTATCCTGGAGAAAGGGCTCCCTGGGTGACTCATAGCCTGGTCAAGGCAATTATCCTTTAAGAATTCCAGGAGTCTAGACACTGATAAACAGCTTTTTACTTTGGCCTATGTATTCCCTTACCCTGTGGCTAATCAATCGTTGTCCTTATAGCTATTGTAGCTTCTAAGTAGGATTATGGAATCTTTCCTTTGTTTTTTGAGCAGCTTTTGCAGTTCAGTTCGGTATCAAGTAGGCAGTGATTAATTCATTTATTCATTCACAAACATTTGTTGAAGCTTACTATTAGTCTAGGCCTTGGTTAATGCTAGAGACACAAAGAAAAGAAGACAGAGTTTTCTACACACTGCTCTTAGGAAACTTACAAACCCCTTTTTCTGTTCTCCAACTGGGAGAGGACATGCTCCTCTAATTATCTATAATTTTTGTCCATTTTCTTTGACCTAACTGTTATTCTTCATTGGGGCAACACCCATTCTATCCTCTAGCATTGGTTGGTATTTTTAGGCCCCCTCCTCAGCTGTCCTTGGAGAATGGTCCAACATGCTGGTGACTTTTCCCTCCAAGTTATGTTCATTTTAATACTTGCATGGTTAAGCTATAGCAAGATTCACTGGCCTTTCATTAATAGTAGATGTTGCTTTATTTATTGATTCTACTCATAATATTCAGAACCTATTATGTGGGTACTAGGAAGCTTCAGAAAAAAGGACTAAAACAAATATCCATTCAAAAATCTCATGGTACGAAGTGATGATGGTCCCTATTTCCTTCCTGAAAATTAGAAGAGCAACAGAAGAAATGGAGGCTGCGTAATAGAATTGTAATTTGAGGTATTTCCATCCACCTTTACAATAATATACCAGCATTGTGACCCTGGCAAAATTATTTAATCTCTGGAAAATTTAATTTTCTGAACTATAATGATTTCTGCCTTGAAAAGATAAGTGGTATGCCTAAGGTCATTCAGCTAGTACTTTATAAGGGGAGATTTAAACAAATTCATCTAAAGTTCCAGTCTTTTTCAGAATTAATATTAACTTGCCTTAATTGGGATACCATTAACATTGCAATTAATATTCTTTCAAGCAAAAGCCATATAAATCAGGAGGCATGATTATCCATGCATATGCATTCTTGTTCTAAGGACCTCTACTGAGCCAAACAAGTTAGCTTATAGGTTTCAACAGGCACTGAAAAGAAATGCAGTTGCCTTAAACATGGAAGCCAGGGTTTGCGTACTGGTAACACTGGTTCCTTGGATCCCCAAGGAGAACCCATTGTTATGAGATGACCTGCTTTGTCCAGTTGTTACTCCTAGGTTAACTTTAAGTCAGTAGGTGTTATGAATCAGGCGCCAACTCTTATTAAGGTCTGTATTTCCAGATGTTTGCTATAGGAACCCCTGTCACAGGACTAATTTGGCTAAAATTCTTTGAATTTGCCCTTCCTTCTGTGTCACTGAAATCATGCCAAGAGCTGAGTCTGAAATTTTCTCTTAAATCGTGGAGGCCTCAAATAAGGAACAATGGAAAAGTATATTTCATCAGGACCCTATTTTCATGATGTAGCAACTTAAATTTGCTTCATCTAGCAAACAGCAGGTATTCAACTGTGGAATTTCTCCAAAACTGGAGAGCTTCCAAGATTTTATTTGTCTGAGTTAATTGTGTTCTTTGTTGACTCTTTTACTTTGTATGCACCCGCTATAAAAATTTGAAACTATGTCAAAAAAGAGGTATGGAGAGACAGAGGGCAATACTTCAGCTCTTCTCTGAATTCCAGATCTGTCTCTTAGAGCCACTTCAATCTCCAGCCGCTGTAATTCTTTGTATGGAGGCTTGACTGGTAAATAGTGCATAATGTCCCATTGCCAGGGCTACGCTAAGGGAAGGTATACCAACACCTGGTCTAGTGCTGGGGCCAAATTTAGAGAGCCAGAATGAATTAAGTGGGAGTATTACTTGAAGCATCCAGGAGCAGTCCAAGGGGTGGGCACAGGCCAGAACTGTGGAGAAGAGTCAAGGTTCAGACCAAAAAGCAAAAGGTAAGGAAGACAACCAAAGGGTATGGAACAGATCCAACTACCATGAGGGTGAAAAACAGAAAAACGTGCCAGCCTGCCAGTTGTACCACATGAAAGCAGGAAAAAGAGAATGCTATATCCATGTGCCTGAGTTTTTGGTGTACTGACCCCCTCACACACACTAATAGTAACACAGCCCAAAATTTATATTAAAATAGGACCCAATCACATAGATTACTATTTTTCTCTTTCTGGGGAAAAAAATAAAAAAGAATAGGAGCTCTCCTTCTATTCTACAGTTTTACCTATAAGTAACTGAATTGTGCAGTTATTGGCAAAACAGAGACCCAAATGATTCATATATATGTTCATATATACATTTAACGTTATTAAGTTGCTATTGTCCATTAACAGATAGAAATCTATTTTTAAAGGTGAGCTTTGTAAGCTGCTTTTTTAAATGCTGCAATCACTGATTACAATGTGTGGGGCCTTTTGCTCGGAAGATTGAAATTTAGCCATTTTCATTCCTATTAAATTCCTTATCATCAGAAAGGTTTCCCACTGAACTGATTTCTATTACTGACACTATCCATTATTCAGGGGGAAAATGCGTTGGACTTTTAATGCTTTGAACAATCTATAAATGGCAAATGCAAATACTTCCTGGCTGATTGAGCCCTGTTCTTCTGGCAAAGTGATGGAGAGATCTCTTTAAGAGATATCTGTCTGATCTGAGCAGAAGACAGGTGTTTAATTGCATTTGCCCCACGCACATTACTGAGCATTTACTCTGGCTAGGCGCTGTGTTTTGCCTAAGATCCAAAGATGACTCAGTGAGATAGGTGCTTAGGTGAAGAGTGAAGTCTCTTCCAGCTTGACAGCCTGCAATGATGAAGCACAGCAACAGGAAAGGGAGGGCTTGTTCATTCCTAACAGCATCTCTGGAAGAGACTGTTCTTGAAATGTGGAGAATATCCAGATCCATGCCTCTGAGGGGGCCTCGAGTGGCAACTACAACAACAACAAAAATAGTTAACTAGCGATAGTCAATAGCTGATTTAAGACAAGATCTCTTACAACAGGATGGACTATTGTTATTTCCTTTGTACAAAGTCAACTGAAAGGAAGAGAAAGAGGGAGAGGAAGAAAGAAGATAAAATTCAGAAAAATAAAATATGAGAAAGAACATTAAAAGCACAATGAGGGCCGGCCAAGTGGCGCATCAGTTAAGAGCTGGCTTGGGAGACCAGCAGCCCCGGTTCGGATCCCACATATGAGGGTCAGTGACACTGCCCTCTACAGCTAAGATGGTGACCAACAGCTCCACCTGGAGCTGGGCTGCGCAAACCCCGGTGACAGTGTAGGCTGCAGCCCCTGCTGCAGTGGGCTGCCATAGGCTACAGTGAATGGCCTGCAGCCAGCGTGAGTAGCCAATAGCCGCGGTGAGCAACCATCCAGAGGCCAGCCACCGATCTGCCTCATCCGGGAAGAGCGCAATGAGAATACCAACATGGGCCAGTGAAGCAACATCCTCTGCAACTAGACTGAAGAACAAAAAGACAGCAACTTGTCTGTTCCCCTTCCCTGATTCCCCAACGCTGTTCCCCTCCCCCAATTCCCCAATAAAATCTTTAAAAAAAAAAAAAAAAAGCACAATGAGATAACTAGATTAGCTCACATGCCAAAAACTGTGGGAATATTGGAGGAAGGGGAAATAAACTAGAACGTGAGGAAGAGACACAAAATGAGAATAATTTAGGGAATAAGAAGGACTAGGGGAAGAGTCATGAGGAATTAAGAAAAATCACACACATGCATTAAAATGCAAACATAAAGTATAAATAACTAATAATTCAGACAGCTGGAGATTTTGGGGGGCCATGAAAGATCAGAATTGGGTATAAATTTTCTAAAAGTCATGAAATTATCCAAAGAGAGAATAGTTTGGGTCTCCTCAATGATAAAGAACAGGAAAAAAAAATGTAAGTATGAGCTCATACAAAGTTCCCAAAGGGAAAAATTAATTTTAAGGCTTTACAGAGCAAAAAATATTCCCATATACAGGTATGATTAATGAAAGGCAACAATATGGGAAAAGAGCAAAGATAAGAGGGCAATTTAATAAGAAATAAAAAACAGTACAGCAGTGTACAATTGTGGAGGATGTGAAGTTTTGATGGAAAGATTCTTTACATGATTGTAGGTATGAATCTCACGAAGAAAAGATGGGATTTCTGAATATCAATGGATTTCTTTCCAACTTTCCTCTCCTCTTCCCAGAAAAAGAATGGGAAGTTTGGGAGTATTCATTTGTCTTGTACTAAAAGGGCTTTCTTAAACTTTTCCACTGCAGTAAATAGATCTGGAGCTAAATTAAACATAACCGAGAAATAAATATTTAGCTTCAGTGCATAGGAGCAAGTAAACCTGACAAGAATTAGGTGGTGCTGGTGGGAGGAGTGTTGGGGAGAATGTCACTAGCAATAACATAGCCAAAGATTTCTAATCAGGCAAAGGCAGAAAAATCACAATTAAGTTCTCACAGGCTAAGACATTTTATAGAGTTTTATGGAAGATGAACAAATCTCTCATTCTTCAGGGAGAAAATATTAAATATGATGAGATGATCGTAGGAAAAGAAATTCAGCTCACTTTTCAAGATATAATTGAATGAGGATACAGATTTTTTTTTTAATGATACAAAGAATGTTCCCAAACAGAAAAATAAAATTTAAGGCTTTACAGGGCCTTAAATACTAGAATAGAAAATACTAGATAGTCTCATGTACAGATAAGAATAATGAAAGGCAACAATGTGGGGAAAGAGCAAAGATAACAGGATAATTTAATAAAAAATGAGAGATGTAGATGTACAAAGAGACAAGTTGGTGAGTGAAAAAAAGACCAAAGTAGAAATAAATATACAACTTATAAACTGGGCATGGAAGAAGACACATGAAGATAATGTCGTATTTAAACAGCACAGACAGATTTAGATGTCTCCAAAATAAAGACTGGAAACAATAGCATTATTATAGAACTAGTTCAAAAGCATGAAAAGTTACATTTATAATCAATATAAAATTATAATATTAGTAAAATTTTATATGCTGTATAAAATAGAAGAAAAATCAGGAGGTAGCAAGCCTTAAAATCTTTAAGAACATGACATTATTTGTAGTGGGAGATTTTTATTTAACTTTAATAAATTTCAGTAAATTTAGAGTTGGGAAGCTATCCATAGATGTTCAGATTTTAGTAAATTTTAGCAAGTTTTAAAAAAGTAAGGGCTGGCCGAGTGGCGCGGTGGTTAAGCACTGGCTTGGGAAGCCAGTGGCCCCGGTTCGGTCCCACATATGAGGGCCAGTGACACTGACCTCAAAAAAAAATAAATAAATAAATAAATAAAAATAAAAAAGTAAAAAGAGTTCATGAATAATATAATTAATCAAATAAGTGAAGATAAACACTGCAGTGAACATTCTATTATTAAAGAAGAATATATGAACACAAGTATGTCCTCATCCAAGAAAACTAGAGAAGCAAGAGGTGGGGAAGACCTAGAAAGAAGGAATTAACAAGACAAAAGCAAAATTCACTGAGGAAAAATACTTAAATTAGTATAAATGATATACATGCGATTCTATAGCAACAAATTCCTAGAAAAATATCATTTGCCAAAGTTGACCCACAGAAACAGAACGCCTAATAGAAGAGATTGAAAACGTGATTAAACAATTACAATTTTTTTAAAGTGCCAGGCCCAGATGGCTTTACCACTGACTCCTACAAACTCAATGGGAGAACAAAACACTAAACAGTTGACATTGATTTATAACATTTTTTATGCAAGTTCTGTGCTTTCTGTACTTTTAAGAGCACCTTTGGTCCCACTTTGAAAATAATACAATAAAACTGCTCTCAAATGAATTATAGGGAGAGAGTATAATGAGATTTATTAATTTACTTTTTAATTGCTGTAAAATGACTTGAAGAGACCAGAAGGGAACTTCCACAAGCTCTCTTGTCCACATCCACATCTACTGCCTCTGGGCCTTACGTGTTCTCTGTCTTCTCCATGTCCATGCTCCTCTCATCACAGCAAGAGCATCACCCTCACTTGCACCTAACTGCACCATCCCTTTTGCCCTTACACACTTCCCAAGAATTCTCCTCCTCTCCTACACCAATAATTTTTCTATTTTTACTGGGTCATTCCCATCAGCATAAAATCCAATCCTCTTATATGCATCATACACATACATGTATGTTTACACACACACACACACACACATGTTTGTTGACTTGATTTTTCCCCTCCACCACTATTTTATGTACAGCATAATCCTCTAAAGAGTGATCTCTTGTTTTCTCTTCCCAATCTCTCTTGCAGCATTAGGCTCCAACGCTTCACTGAAATTATTCTAATGAACTCACCGGTAGCCTACACATTTCTGAAGCCAATGGTCAACTCTCAGTCGTCATGGTATTAGATGGGTTAGAAGCATTTGACAGTCTATCACTATCCCCTCTTTGAAACATCTCTTTGTACCTGGCTTCTAGAACACAGAACATCCTGCTTTTTTTCCATGTCTGGTTACTTCTCAGTTGTCTTTGATAGTTCTTCCTCACCTGTACCACCTCCAAATGATGGAGTGCCCTGGACTTATTCCATGGACTTCTTCTCATCTACAAATACCCACATTGTGACTTCATTTGATCTCCTTAAATGCCATGTATAAAGTGATGCCTCCCCAAGTTTGTATCTCTAGTCCAGACCTCTTTCCTGAACTCCAGATGATTGCCAACTACCTACTTGACATCTCCATTTGGATGTCTATAAGTTATCTCCAACTTAACATTAACAAAATTGAATTCCTGGCAGTTCTCACCCACCTCAAACTGGGTTCTCTTACAGTTTTCTTAATGGCAACTCCATCTCTTCAGTTACTCAGGGCAAAAACTTTGGTGTCATCTGTGCCTCTCCTTTTCCTAGCAACCATATCTGAGCCATCAGCAAATCCTGTCAGTTCCAGCTTCAAAATATATTGAGATCCAACTCATTCTTCCCACCTCCGTTGCTGCCACCTTACCGTCACCTTTTGTCTGGGTGTTTGAAACAGCCTCCCAACTCGTCTTTCTGCTCTTGTCTCTTTTTAGTCCATTCTCAACAAAACACTGTGAGGATCCTGACAAAATGTAAGTCATATATTGCTTCTCTGCCCAAAACCCACCCATGGCTTTCTGTCTCATGTAGAGAACAAAGGCCTTAAAAAAATCCTATTTTCCCAACTCCTACTCCCTGTGAGTTTCCTCTGTCCTCATCCTCAACTCTCCTGCCTTTCTCTCCTGTGGCTTGTCCTTAAACATACCAGGTACAATCCAACTTCGAGGACACTGGTCTTATTGCTCCCTATAGAGGGAATGCTCTTTACCCTGACATCCTCCTGATTGAAAAAGTGATGAAAAAGAGATTAAAGCAGAAAAAAGAAATTCCCATTCTTCAGCTCTTTACTCAAATATCACCTTCTCATAGAGGCCATTTTTGGCCTCTTTAATCTAACATTTCACCCCACTACGACCAACCCTGCCACATCTTATCTCCTAAATCTGCTTTATTTTTCCTCCTTTGCACTTAGCAGTATCTAACATCCCATACATATTACCTATGTATACTATTTATTATGTCTCCTTGGATAGACTATAAGCTGCATATATTGTTGTGTTTGTTCATCATTCTATCCTCCCAGCACCTAAAACAATGCCTAGCACATCATGAGTATTGTTAAATGAATAAATGATGGAATGGGTGATGTGTCATTTTGTTAATATCTTTGTTGATTTGTTTTAACGAACAAGAAAGCTCTTTAATTAGTATGTCAAGTTTTGTACACAAATGTGGCTTTTAAAATATATCTTAAGTATATTTAAACACTGATCTTACCTATACTGTGCACTGTCTCAAAAACATTTTTTACATAATTTGCAAACTGCAAATTTTTTCTCTGCTCCTATACCAATCCACACATTCTTTTTTTTTTTTTTTTTTTTGAGGGCAGTGTCACCGGCCCTCATATGTGGGACCCGAACCGGGGCCGCTGGCTTCCCAAACCAGTGCTCAACCACCGTGCCACTCGGCCAGCCCTGCAATCCACACATTCTTAATTAGTGGCATAATTGGGAATTTTTACTAAAGTAATAAATTACCTCCCTGCAAATGAACTAACGAGCTTCATTCTTTTGAGCAGAGTGGCATCTTGGGAGGTTTGCTGATTCAAAACAGAAACATGTGTGCCTTAACTGCTTTGTTACACAGTCCCCATGTGCAAGGAACAGTGCTAAACTAGGTTTTCACTCATGGAGTAAAATACAGACCCTTCTCATACCATGACAAAGCTATTGTCATGTTCCTCTAAGTGGTCTCCTGGTCACCATCTCTTCCTTCTATATACGCATTTTACCTGTTTCCAGATCAATATTACCAATGCAGATTTCTGGTTGTATCATTATTGTGCTCAGAAATTTTCACACAGACACCCCCACTCTTTTCCTCTTAAATAGCAAAATCTAATCCCATACAACGGACACTTGAAGCTTCCATAATCTAGTTGCAGTTTCCTTTTCCTGTATTTTCTCATACCTCTCTACCCTGCTCTGCAATTAGATTGTTGAGCTTACCACCCCCTGTTATATTTTCCGCCACCTTACCTTTCCTCATAATGTTCCCAAATCTGGAAGATTTATTTAGCATTCATATATAGCTGGAGCAGCATGCGATCACTCACAGTCCCTGTGACCCAGGCTCTAAATTTCTATTTAAAAAATTCAAGATTGCGTTCCCTCTTTTGTATACCCACAGTACTCAATGGGCTTATACAGAAGTGATATTCAACTATTAATAAATACTCCAGATCTTATTTATATGACTTTCCATCCTGCCAGGTTTTACACTTTCTTAGTATGGTTTGTGAACTAATGGCAATCCTGTGCATTTGGCTCTCTTAAAATCACTACTTTTTTTGGAGCTATGTATCTCTTGATTCTGCACCTTCTGTCTACTTCTACCACTATTATCTTAGCCCTTATTATCTTAAGCCCCTTGTGAAACAAACATAAAAGAGAGGAAGACAGGAAGCCAGAGCGGGGAAGGAGTATTTAGTCCTCACATCAGAAACGGCTCAGCCCCTCCTCCCTCCAAACATTCCCTAACAGCTAGCGGGGGAAATCTTTCTAAAATCAAATCTGATGATACTGTGTCTCCACAGGTAAAATTCCCTCAGTGGCTCCCCATTACCTCCATTGTGGCCTCAGACCTTTTGGAATTCATTTTCCACCCTCATCTACAGCCTCGTTTCTCACTGCTTCTCATCACGCAGCTGGCCCGCACTGTCTCTGGCTTTTGCATACGCATCTCCCTAGACTGACAGCATCATCCCTAGGTTTTCTTCCTGGCTAATTGTAGCTTCTTCTTCAAAGCTCAGCTCCCACACTTCTTGCCCCTAAGAAACCGTCCTCGTCACCCCTAGAGTAAAATGTGCGGGTGCTCCACTCTCTGTTCCCCTGGGGCCCAGGTTTACCTCTTGTTATAAAGCTCATTGCACTGCTTTACAATTGCCTGTTCACTTTGCTTTCTCCCGATTCCTAGGCTTTGAGCTCTTTGGGAACAATGAGTATGTCTTTCATCTCTGTAAACTCTAGTGCTAAGAACAGTGCTGCCTAGTATTTGTATCCGTTTATCCTGCCAATAACATTATTCCCTGATTTTTCTTTTTCTTGTTCATCCAGGAAAAGACCAGGGCAAGATAAAAATGAACATGGTAGAATTTGATTTCAACAAAACCAGGATTTCAACTGTTTAATTTTTTAATTAACACACTGAGCATTGAAACTTTACTACACATTGTCATTGCATTGCAAAGAATGTGAAGTACGACAATAAAAGCTATCAACGAGATCATTTTAATTTACCCTCATCATAAAACTGAAAATAAAATAGACAGTAATAATCTATCTTATGTAGAGATTCTCTGAGACGCAGTTTCTTGGTACCAATCACATAGTGAAATAAGCACTGAATTTCCTGGTCTGAGGAAATTGAAGACATTTGGGTCCTGATTGATTGGCCTTGCTGTGACAAATGAATGCCTGAGTCAACTGAGCATTGTCCTTCAGTCATGGCCGTCTTGAATGTTATTTAACACCCATAACAAGGAATGGTTTTACTAGAATAAGGGAGTTATGTGAGCTCTGAAAGATTTCTAATGATGTCTAGTGCCTTCTTTTCTGAGATCATTTAATATATATTTATTCACTGGTAGTCTTTCAAGAGTCCATCCAGTTAAAAATCTATAATCATTAAGCCCAAAATATTCTTAAAATAATGAAGGGATGCTTTTTCTACAACTTTACTTTCCCAGTCACTAAATTAACTAAATGAAATTAACCTATTTATTACTAACCATTTTATTCCATAGGCAGTGTCAGCGTGTGTGTGTGTGTGTGTGGTGTGTGTGTTTCTTGACAAATCTAAAAGTAGGTTGCTCGTCAGAAACAGTTGTAGTTGTCCTTTATTTCTAGTACCTAGGTAATTATCAATTGATCAATCTGTATATTTTAATGATTTAATGGGATCCCTACTTCTCTAAAGAAGCAGAAAACTGTTTGAAAGTCTAAGATAACCGAGACTTCATTACTGTTGCAAAATAGAATTCATTTTAAGTGGTAGCGTCCCATTGGGGAGCACTAATATGAATAATAATGATTACATGCAATCTACCAAAATGAGTAGTTTCACTGCATTTAGTGATAGTAGCATCTTCAAATGTGATTTACGTTTATATCTCTAATGAAAATTAGTACATCCTTCACACTTTCTGATTTTTCCATCTCCCGTCTATGGCAGCATAACTTCTTACTACTTGTATTTGCATTTGTAAATTACTGAGTAATGTTTGTGGCAGGCAATGTTCATCCAGATGTGTTTTGCTTAGAGCCTAGACTTGTATCATCTGACTCCTCAAAAAAATCTTCTGTGGTACATTCCACATTTCAGTTTAATTCCTTTTCATTTGAAATGCATTTTGAGTACTCTCAATGAGTTTATCATAGTGTAGTACTTTGTGTCTTCAACAAGAAAAGTTCCACTAAGATGGGAAAGTGACCTGGGGGTGGCCTTGATTGAAAAAACTTGAATAACATTAAATAATTACTACCATGTCTGGAATGTTTGTTCTGTATCAGAAGGTATGGAATGTGCTTTACGTTCATTATTTCCAACCCTTATAATGGAGGAAGTATTATCTTCCCCATTTGCTGATTATAAAACTGAAACTTAGAGTGTAGTAAATTGTCCAAGGACAAAGCTAGAAAGTTGATGGACCAATATTGAAACACAGGTGTCTCTGATGTCAAGTCTGGGCTTTTATTCTGACACAAGGCCATCAATAAGAGTACAGAGGTGCCACAAACTTACATGTTACCTCGAATTGTCTTATCTTGCCAGACTCAAGAAAGACAGAGGCTCTGACCAAGCGTTTTCCTGCCTCATTCATATCAGAAGTTATATATGCTGACGGTGCCCTCCCTGGTTCGCAGGGTTGGGAATCAGTGTATCATTCAGTCGGTAATTTTCCTTTCTTTGATTTCTGGCAGAGGCTCTCTCTAGAGCCAGAGCCAGCTGTTTTTCTCTAATGACTTAAATAGAGAGGGTAGCCTGAGGCTATCTGGAGAACTGCAAATCTATTTATTATATTTTTCTTTATTCTATGGATGATAGCCAACAGGCAGCTCTAACTGGCCTCATGGGGACAGGTATGTTGATTGTTTCCACTTTGTCAAGAGAAACACTGGTAACAAGATTTGGGTGTTTTCTAGAATTATGAATGCAATTTTTAAACAATTATAAAAGTACATGTATACCTACCAAGATTCATTCCTCACACCAAAAAAAAAATTTGTTGAGCTGATTTTGTTGCAATTGAATGTAGTGAACAGTAAAAATGAGACATGTTAAAGATGCTGAGAAACTCTTTAGCTTAGAAAGTTATAAGAATACATAATTAACAGTTTACAACAGAAAACAATGAACACATCCCTAAACTAAGAATAAAGAGATTTGTAGTAAGAACAAGAACCAAGTACCTAGCATGGGTGTTAGAACCTGAGGGTGATTTCTCAATGAAATAAGATTCTTCTAGAAAGAGTCCAGCTGATTAATTCTTGAAAGATTTATAGGCAATGCCTTTTTTAAAAGACTAGAGTTTCTTTTCACTAAGATAAAGAAGCACAACAGCACTGCTTCCTGTCTTGGGCTTCGCCTCTCTGCCTTACTTTTTGCCTTTTCTCCCCTTCGTCAGGTTTCTAGCCAACACCACTTTCAGAGGCCTTAGTGGTTCCATCAGAGTAAAAGGCTCCTCTATCATCAGCTCAGAAAACAACTTTTTCATCTGGAATCTGCAACATGACCCCATGGGAAAGCCAATGTGGACCCGCTTGGGCAGCTGGCAGGAGGGAAAGCTTGTCATGGACTATGTAATATGGCCAGAGCAGGCCCAGAGGCACAAAACTCACTCCCAACACCCAAGTAAGCTGCACTTGAGAGTCGTCACCCTGATCGAGCATCCATTTGTCTTCACACGAGCGGTAGATGATGAAGGCTTGTGCCCTGCCGGCCAGCTCTGCCTAGACCCCATGACTAATGACCCTTCCATCTTGGACAGCTTCTTTAGTAGCCTCCACAGCAGTAATGATACAGTGCCCATCAAACTCAAGAAGTGCTGCTATGGATATTGCATTGATCTACTGGAAAAGCTAGCAGAAGACATGAACTTTGACTTTGACCTCTATATTGTTGGGGATGGAAAGTATGGAGCCTGGAAAAATGGACACTGGACTGGACTAGTGGGTGATCTCCTGAGTGGGTCAGCCCACATGGCAGTCACTTCCTTCAGCATCAATACTGCACGTAGCCAGGTGATAGATTTCACCAGTCCTTTCTTCTCCACCAGCTTAGGCATCTTGGTGAGGACCCGAGACACAGCGGCTCCCATTGGAGCCTTCATGTGGCCCCTCCACTGGACATTGTGGCTGGGGATTTTTGTGGCTCTACACATCACTGCCATCTTCCTCACGCTGTATGAATGGAAGAGCCCCTTTGGCATGACTCCCAAGGGGCGGAATAGAAGTAAAGTCTTCTCCTTCTCTTCAGCCTTGAATGTCTGTTATGCTCTCTTGTTTGGTAGAACAGCAGCCATCAAACCCCCGAAGTGCTGGACTGGAAGGTTTCTAATGAACCTTTGGGCCATTTTCTGTATGTTTTGCCTTTCTACATACACGGCAAATTTGGCTGCTGTCATGGTAGGTGAGAAGATCTATGAAGAGCTTTCTGGAATCCATGACCCTAAGGTAATACTTATTTTTTACTTGAGCTTTCTTTATTGTCTGTTATAACTTCATATGTTCTATCTTAAATGCTGTGGTATGGCTATGCTCTTGTATCTAACACAAAATACCCTCTCAGCCATCTACAGAGACTAGTCCAAAAGTCTGTTGCCTGGTGGAATTAAATATTTTGTGTTTATATTAAATAAAACAAAATGAGTGGGAGGGGGATGAGGGGGGTATTTGTTTTAGAGAAAGTCTTTCTGGTGAAAATATCTATTAGTGTAATTTTTCTTTATTTGACTGTAAAACAGAATGGCTATCAGGAAATAGTCTAACAAAGTATATTTACACAAAGCAGACTTCAAAAACTAATTAATTACTTATCTTGGGAGCTAATGGAAATAAATAGTAAGATCCACATTTTAAATAGCAAAGAATCTTTTTTTTCCACCATTAAAAATAGTACAATGGAAAGAATTAACATTTATCATAAGCTCCCAAAGTCAGATGCTAGAGAAATCAACGGGTGTAGAGTGCTGTGTAACTGAGGTGGCAGGATTAGCTTAGAACAGGGTATCTTTATACAGTAAGGAAAGCTGTATGGCTGGTCACCTTGGGTGGAGGGGAGGCTGCCTACAGTTATATTACAATGTCCAAGGACTTTTAAGAAAATTGTACTCTTCTAGTTTGCCTTTGATATCCTAGACTTTTTTTAAAAATTTATTTATTTATTTTAATTAGTTTCAGGTGTACAACACAGTGCAATAGTTATACTTTTTGCCCCTCAAAGTGACAAACCCCCTCCCCCAATTCGCCACTCACTCCTCCCCCACATATCATATATATCTATTACACTTCCTCTTACTCCCTTCCACAGTGATATCCTAGACTTTTGACCCTAAGGGTAGAGGGGAGGAGAAGGGTGGAGTTTTTAGGTAAACAGGTGAAGCAGTGGTGAGTTTCACAAATCAGAACCAAGGATTGTCAAAATTAAGTCACCATGCAATGTATAAGAAACCTAAGCAATGATTATTTTAGGGGATTACAAAGAAAATCATAAAGATAAACTATCAACAGCAGTAACACGATTTTTTAAACAAAAAGAAATAACCATTCCATTCCCCATTCCACAATAATAAACAGATGCCATTTTAATAAATCTAACCCAGCTCACAAGACAGAGTGAGCAGAACTGGACAAAGTCAACTTTCTGTTACAGCCAGTAAGTTCTTAATGAAGTGAGACTAGCCTAACTCTAAACATTTTTAATTTGAAATAATAAATGAATTTCCACTAAGGTTCACAAAAATGTATATATCTTTCCTGGTGTTGTTTCTATATTAAAGTCTCTCATTTATAAGTTTGTCCCCCCTCCCCATATAAAGATGCCCAGATTATTTGAGTAAGCTATTATTTTGGGGAACAGTGTTGGTGACAGAATTGTTCATCCAGATATGTGGTATTACACAGACGACTAAAGGTCCTCACCCTCCCACAGAGATACATGATCAAAATAATTTCTATATCCTTTCAGTCACTCAGCATTCATTCTTAAATATGTTGAAGTTATTCACATGAGCTCTTTTCTCTCCTACCAATGCTCTATTCTTTGAGGGACTATATCTTTTTCTTACACTAAGCGATGTGGAGAAATTCAGAAGTAAATAAGTCAAGTAGGGGACAAAAGATATAAACACAAGGAGAAACAACTTAAAAAGTTATAAAAACGCCAAAGTTTAGAAACAAAGAAAATACTGTTGAAGTTCAGGGAAAGTGTGATCACCTTCAACCTAGTGCATCAAGGTAAGGCTTAGTTAACAAAATAAATGTGTGCTTATTCTAGAAGAATACTTGGAGCTTGAACATGTGCATCAAGGAGGAGTCATGGACATTCCAAACAAAGGAACAGAATGAACTACTTGGAGGTGGAAAGCATAAGGAAGGCACAGTCAGGATACCTTGAGTTCAATTTAGCCACAGCATGCTGTTATACATGAGAGGAAGGAGAAGATCCAAATCTGAAAAGTACAGTTGAGATAACAGAAGATCTTTGACATCAGGCTAAGAAAAGTGAACATCTAACAAGAGAGATCCATTGACTATTTTTTTTTTCTTTTAAGATTTTATTGGGGAATCGGGGAAGAGGAACAGACATGTTGCTGTCCTTTTGTTCTTCAGTCTAGTTGTGGAGGACACTGCTTCACTGGCCCATGTTGGTGTTATGATCATTGCGCTCTTCCCAGCTGAGGCAGTTGGTCATTGGCCATTGGATGGCCACTCACAGCTGCTCACACCGGCTGCCAGCAGCTCACGCTGGCTGCCAGCCACTCACGTTACTCGCGGCAGCCCCACTCCAGGCCGAGCTGTTGTTCACAATCTTAGCTATAGAGGGCTCAGCGTCACTGGCCCATGTGGGAACCAAACTGGTGGCCCTGCTGCTCAGAGCTCACGCTCCCAAGCCAAATCTTAACCAACTGAGCCATTCGACTGGCCCCCCGTTGACATTTTTGAACAATGGAGTAGCACAGACAAGCAAGCAGTCTTCATTTAGGATGGGTTTTTTTTGGCAGCAGCCCATAAACAAGATTAGAAGAGAAAGATAATGGATAGAGTTAACTTTAAAGTGATAGTCACTGATAAAAGAAAGGATACAAGAAATATTTTGGTGATCACATCAGTAGGACATGGCAGTTAACTGGGTGTGAGAGGCAGCAAAGGGTGACATCTTCAAAGTTGCAGACCTGGGTGTCTGAAATGATGATCCCATTTAAGGAAGCAGAAAAAACAGTTTTGAGCTAGAAAACACAGTCATCCATTCAGTTTCATACATAGCATTTTAAAATCTGTTTTGAACATCCAGGTGAATGCCAGCAGGTGTTTGAAACATGGAGCCTGACAGAGCTCAGGAGTGAGATGGAAGCAGGTGGGGAACCTGGGCAGAGAGGTGTTACTGTGTGTTAAAGGCCTTGGGGAGCATGAGATCACCAAAGGAACAGGTGGTGGGGAGAAAAACTGCTGTTTGAAGGAAAACAATAGACCTAAAGAAGTCTTAAGGTATTGGGTACAGAATTTGTGGAGTGATGAGTAGAAGACAAGGAGACATAGGTGCCCTGTAGCAAAGTCCTCTCTGTAGATTGGATTTTGACTTTTTTAGACAAAGAATGATATGATCCCACCTGCCATGTCTAACTTCTTGCCAGTGTTATCAGAAGGGACAAGGGTTGATCAGTGCCCAGTCGAAACCATGAGAATTAGTGTGTGTGTGTGTGTGTGTGTGTGTGTGTGTGTGACAGAGAGAGAGAGAGAGAGAGAGAGAGAGAGAGAGAGAGAGAGAGAGAGAGATATGAAACTCGGTTTATGTGGTTTGCTTCTTTTCAGTATTTCTCAAAATTCTGTTATCATTTTTTGTTTTCATTTGATAGTATTTTATTTCTGATGAGTGAAAACATGTCATTTACATAGAAGTCACAGGTCTTTTGTGGTTCTCTTAGGACATTTGTTATCCTGCTGTAAGGCGAAAAGTCTCCTAAATCTAAATGAGAGCTGATGTATACAGAGTATTGGTCACACTCTGAAGAGTCTTTTACCCCTGACTCATTTTTTTTTTTTAAGCTGAGTCATCCTGCCACCTGATGGCAGCTTAGTGGCAGCTCAGCTCGGGCTGAGCATCGAACTGCTGTTGCTCAGAGCTCAGCTCGCACTCTTGAGCGAGCTCTTAACCAACTGAGTCACTCGGCTGGCCCTCTGACTCATTTCTTTTCATCTCCTTTCATTTTCCTCACCTACTGGATATTAGGACAGTTCCCATTACACAGTGCTGTGAATCCCTTCCTGACTTTACTTCTCACAGCTCAGTTAACTCACCTCAGGCAGATTTCTCTTTACCTCCAAATTAATGCTCCTGAACACCTACCTCTTTCCCTTGTCTAACTCTCCTTTAGTCATCTCAGGATAATCTCCCCATGTCTCCCTGTTATAATTGTGTGCTGAAAACGTTGAGAATAGCAACTCTCGGTCTGCCCTAGAAGAATTTTATGAAGACACGCTCGTAGGAATTGATGTCTTCTGCTCTTAGGGGCCATGTAAGCTCTCAAATTTGAAAAAGAGAAGACTTCCATCTACCCTTTAGATAAAACTACTTTTCTGTTGCATATCATATTTTAAATTATAATAATAGCATTTTCTTATTTTTATTGAAATAGCTTATATTTTTTATAGCTCAAAATTTTGGCTTTTTTTTTTATATCAGTCTTAGAATGTAAACACCACTCATAAAATATTCCTATGGGAAAATGTGTTTGGATGAAAACCATACTTAGAAAGTAATATTTGTAATCTGTACTTGTATACGGTTCATCAGTGAATTGTGTCCTGGCTGCATAAGTATCTGTAACCATGATATCAGATAACTTGCAATGAATGATGTAATAGCTCCATTTTTCTTCTTGATCATAATTGTTTAGCATGCTAGCTATACATTGAACATGATTAATAAAACTGTTAAGAGTTAAGAATATGAACATTTATCACCATTTCAGAGTTGAGAATTTACTGCCTTCAACCAACTACTTTGAATGAGAAATAAAAGTAAAAGCAAAAGACTGTGCAGGGTGGACCAATTTATGATTCACTACATGCTGCAGCAGCCAAGGCAGGTTGGAATCCTTTTTTTCTTTTCTGATGGGGGTCAGAAGAAAGAAATAACCTGTTTGTTGCTGGCTGCCCCTACAGATAACCCCAAGGGAGAGGCACTGGCCTGATGTGCAAATGAAATTCGAGGGAATGGTTCTATTCTCACTTAACTATTTTTACCAGAATAATTTTACTTTACACTAAAAGTAATATATGTAGTTTCTCATGGCTTCCCACTGACTCTTCCAAGGAGCAAGCTCTGTGTTTCAAAGTAGGTGGGCTTTTAAAGCATGAGGCCATGAAAGAAAAAATTGACAAGTGATATAGTTAATACAGATTATACAGGTATTTCTCAATGTAAAACTAGCACTGTTCATTATACAGTGCAGGAAATAGAGTAAAGAAGACAGATGGAAACAAGCACCCATTGCCTCATCATCCAGTCATTTCCTCTTAGCATTATGGGATGATTGACAGGTGGATAGAAACTGCAGTATTTTGATCTGATGAGGTCTTCATCTTGGTCTATGATTTATGGTGTAGACCTGGGCGTTCTTAGGACCGTCCAGCCATTGACATTCAATCGGCTGAGATATAAGACGAGATGAGAAAATCACTTCTTAAATTGTAAAGTACCTTGAAAAATAAAACCTAACCTCCCTTCATACAGTTGAATTGGGCCAGTTAAAAGGATACCTGGGCATTTGAAATGAGCTATTTCCTGATTTTAACGGACTTTTTAGTTCTTCTTTTCCAGCTTCTCATATAAAATGCCCCCTTTAGCCCTGTTTCTATAATATATATATATATATATATATATATATATATATATATATATATATATATATTAATGTCAGCTCCTTAGAGAGTAGGAGATTAGTGTCATTTTTGTACAAGCAAATTATGGTGCTACTTTAGAAAAACAGTCCTGGCGAACATTCAATATTAAAAAATAAATAGACCTGCTGTAAAGGCAAGAGCAAGTTTTAACCAGAAATATTAAAGGACATTCCCATTGCCCTAGCAGGAAATAATAAGCATTTCCCAAAATAATAAAAACCACCTTATTGATCTTCATATAACAGCATGTGGCTGCCCCATAAAACATATGAATTTATATAATAAAAGCTGGCTGGCCTAGAAGAAGGGAGGGAGGGATGGCAGCCCTCCAAGGCAAGCAAGGCACGAAAAATGGAGTTTAAGGTGAGGGAAAGAAGGCTGCACAACACCATACCATCCATTTGTTCTTTCTTTAATTCACCCAGTAAGAGCAGCTTCTGTCTGAGGCACCATGCTAGGTGGCTGGGAATTTAGTTGAGCAAAATAGACACTGTCTATGCAATGTGAAGCTTAATGGGAAAGAAAGACATTCATCATAGGAGCACATAAATCAGCTAATGATTTAAACTGTGGTAACTTACTGTAAAGGGAAATTACTGCAGAATCAGAGAGCCTCACAGGAGCCCTGATCTGAATGGAGAGTCATCGAAGTGCCCCCTACCCCGACCCCTTCCCTGTGAGGAGAGTAAGCCTGGCTGAGATCCAAAGGATGTAAATGAGCTAACGGGCAGCTGGAGGGGTGTTAGGAGAAGAGCTTCTCAGGGTGACCTGGCAGCATGTTCAGAAGCTCCTAGACTGGATGGAGAGGGGTACAATTGTGACCACCCCATCCTGAATTAAGAGATCGCAAAGGAATAGGGCTCAAAAATCAGACAAGAAAGGTAGTGGATTTTCATCACCAGATATTCTAGAGAGAAAATTTCTCAAAAGATGAAAAATCCAAGAAATGTTATCGTCTGAAGAATGCTGTACTTCCCACAGGCTCCATGTACTTCCAGATAGAAAACATAATGGGAGAAACATCCCATTCACTCTGGCAGCAAAAATTCATAGTACACGTAGATCGAGGAAGTATCCTCTATAGGAATTCTGTTAAAAGAAAACAATTTTTAATCTACAAATATAAAAGATGGTTTAGATAAAAAATTGAATGTGCTGATGATCACACACATCTCATCAATATACTAAACACCATTGAATTATTACACTTTAAATGGGTGAATTGTATGGTATGTGAAGTATATCTCAATAGAGTTGTTTTAATAATAAACAAACTGTCATATTACCAAATTGGAAGAGTGAATATTTGAAGATGTCAAATTTTCCCTTACTTTATAGGTCTAAAGCAATTCCAATCAAAAGGCCAAAGGACTTTTTTGTTTGTTTGTTGCTTAATCTTCTAAAAATAATGTAATAAAGTTAATATAAAAAAATATTTGAGGGCTGGCCAAGTGGCTCAGTTGGTTAAGAGCTTGCTCAACAGTGCGAGCTCTGAGCAACAGGGTTGCCGGTTGGATTCCCGGCCCGAGCTGAGCAGCCACTGAGCAGCCAACAGGTGGCAGGATGGCTCAGCTAAAAAAAAAAAAAAAAAAGATTCCAGAGATTTGATATTGAAAAGTTCAATATTAGTAAAAATAATAGAAAAGCTAATACTCATTAACCACTTGTAGGCCAGACACTATTGTAAATGATATTAATATAGTATGTCTCCCCATTAAGTAGTCATGGAAATTAAAATAATCCAAGTGAAGCAACTTATACATAAAATAATAACAATAATTAAAAGTCTTGTCAGATTTTAACATCAATATTAATTATATTTATCTTGAACAATTAGCTCTCTCTCTTTCATTCTCTTTCTCATTGTCAATGTGAACTCAGTAAATGGCAAGATTCTCTTATTGAGCTAATAATGTCTGGAGACAGCTTGGAGGCAAACTTCTTGCCCACTAATAGCAGATGTATTGTCATTGCAAGATGAATTTTAAGCATCATTCCTGGCTTCATGTTGTTTCTTTTTCTACTTCACCCTATTTTTAATTTATGCCATCTTGTATTTTGTGAGCTTTGTGCTGCCTTAAACCTTCTCAGGAAAAGAGCAAGGTATACATTAAGTAATGTTAACATCAAATCATAAATAAAGAATGGTAACAATTCAGAAAGATAAATAAAATGGACTAAGAAATGTAAACATATTAAATTTACTTGTAATCAAAGAAAGGCAAACTGAAACAGGAAGGAGATGATATTTTTTACCTGTCAAATGAGGACTCCTTTACTGACAGTTCTTAACCTTGGTGGAAGAACGTTAAGACTGGCACCAGACTGCTATTGGGAGAGTAAACTGGTACAATAAGTTTATAAATCAGTTTAGCCTTAAAGGAGTTCATGCCTTTTACCCTTGAATTCCACTTCTAGGAATCTGTCCAAAGGAAATAATAGATGAACAACAATTTATGGCAAAGGTTCACTGCAGTCTTATTCAAAATAGCAAAAACTTGAAAATCATGTAAATGTCCAACAGTAGCACAATTAATATAATATAATATTCCTGTGTGCTCTGAAAATGTAGCCAGTAGAGATGATTTTGAAGAGTTTTAAAATATCAAAATATCACATTACATAAAAAGTTAGGATACAAAACCATATACTCTGTTTCCAGGTTTATAATATGCATATGTGTGTGCTTTTTTATTTTATTTTATTTTATTTTTAATTAGTTTCAGGTGTACAACACAGTGCAATAGTTATACATTTTACCCCTCAAAGTGACAACCTCCCACCCCCAATACACCACCCCACTCCCCCACCCATATCATATATATCTATTACTCTTCCTCTGACTCTCTTCCACAGTATAATCCACATCCCGTGACTATCTATATATATTCAATTACAGTAGGTATACCACCTCCACTTTAGTAATACAGTGCAGTGATCAAACCTCTACTCCATCCATGAAATGGTCTCCCTAACAAGACCTATGATCATCTGACATTCCACAGAATATTTACAACATTATTAATTATAGTCCCCAAACTGTTTTTCCTATCCCAGTAGCAATATTGTAGTTGCCTATTTTTGCTGTCTAATCCCTTCCCCTTCTCCCTCATCCCCATTCCTCTCCAAATTAGCAACCCTGATTTTTCCTCTATATCTATGAGACAGTTTCTGTTTACTTTGCTCATTCCTACAGTTTTTCATATTCCACGTATAAGTGAGATCTTATGGTATTTGTCCTTCTCTGACTGACTTATTTCACTCAACATTATAGTCTCTAGGTCCATCCATATCATTGCAAATGGCACGATTTCATTCTTCTTTATAGTGGAGTAATACTCCATTGTATAAATATACCACAGTTTCTTAATCCAGTCATCTACTGACGGGCATTTTGGTTGTTTCCAAGTCTTAGCTATTGTAAATTGTGCTGCTATGAACATTGGGGTGCATAACTTTTTTTGAATAAGTGTCTTGGTTTTTTCAGGATAAATACCTAGGAGTGGAATTGCTGGGTTAAACGGTAGCTCTATTTCCAGTTCTTTGAGATACCTCCATACTGACTTCCATAGTGGCTGCACCAATCTGCAGTCCCACCAACAGTGCAGCAGGGTCCCCTTTTCCCCACAGCCCCGCCAGCACTTGTTGTTTGTTGATTTGTTGATGATAGCCATTCTGACTGGAGTGAGGTGGTATCTCATGGTGGTTTTTATTTGCATTTCCCTAATGACCAATGAGGTTGAACTTTTTTTCATATGCCTGTTGGCCATCTGTATGTCCTCTTTAGAGAAATGTCTCTTCATATCTTCTGCCCATTTTTTAATTGGGTTGTTTGATTTTTTGGTGTTGAGTTTCATGAGTGTTTTATAAATTTTGGATATTAACCCCTTATCAGATATATCGTTGGCAAATATATTCTCCCATTCAGTAGGCTTCCTTTTTGTTTTATTAATGGTTTCCTTTGTTGTGAAAAAACTTTTAAGTCTGATATAATCCCATATGTTCATTTTTTCTTTTACTTCCCTTGCCCGTAGGGATGTATCAGTAAAAATATTGCTCCGGGTAATGCCTGCAAATGTACTCCCTATATTTTCATTTAGGATTTTTATGGTTTCAGGTCTTACATTTAAGTCTTTAATCCATTTTGAATTTGTTCTTGTATAAGGCGTAAGGAGATGATCCAGTATCATTTTTTTGCATATGTCAGTCCAATTTTCCCAGCACCATTTATTGAATAGACTATCTTTACTCCAGTGTAAATTCTTGCTTCCCTTGTCATAGATTAACTGTCCGTAAATGCTTGGATTTATTTCTGGGCTCTCTGTTCTGTTCCACTGATCAATGTGCCTGTTTTTATGCCAATACCAAACTGTCTTGATTACTGTGGCCTTGTAGTAGGTTTTGATGTCTGGTAGCGTGATCCCCCCGACTTTGTTTTTATTCCTCAGAATTGCCGAGGCTATTCTGGGTCTTTTATGATTCCATATAAACTTTAGGATTATATTTTCTATTTCTGTGAAAAATGCCCTTGGTAGTTTGATAGGAATTGCATTGAATCTATATATTGCTTTAGGCAGTATGGACATTTTAACTATATTAATTCTTCCTATCCATGAGCATGGTAGCTGTTTCCATTTATTTGTATTTTCTATGATTTCTTTCTTCAGTGTCTTATAATTTTCTGAGTACAGATCTTTCACTTCTTTGGTTAAATTTATTCCTAGGTATTTTATAGTTCTTGACGCAATTGTAAATGGGACAGTTTTCTTAATTTCTCTTTCCATTAGTTTATTATTGGTATATGCAAATGCCACTGATTTCCGAACATTGATTTTATATCCTGCTACTTTACTGAATTCGTCTATCACTTCCAATAGTTTTTTGATGGAGTCTTTGGGGTTCTCTATATACAGTATCATGTCATCTGCATATAATGACAATTTTACTTCTTCATTGCCAATTTGGATGCCTTTTATTTCTTTTTGTTGTCTGATTGCTGTGGCTAGAACTTCCAGCACTATGTTGAATAAAAGAGGAGAAAGTGGACAGCCTTGTCTTGTTCCTGATCTTAAGGGGAATGGTTTTAGCTTTTCCCCATTGAGTATGATGTTAGCTGTAGGTTTATCATATATAGCTTTCATTATGTTGAGATATGATCCCTGTATGCCCACTTTGCTAAGGGTTTTTAACATAAATGGCTGTTGGATTTTGTCAAATGCTTTTTCTGCATCTATTGAAATGACCATGTGATCTTTATCCTTCATTTTGTTGATGTGGTGTATCACATTAATTGATTTACGGATGTTGAACCAGCCTTGCGCACTAGGGATGAATCCCACTTGATCATGATGTATGATCTTCTTAATATATTTCTGAATTCTGTTTGCTAATATTTTATTGAGAATTTTTGCATCTATATTCATCAGGGAGATTGGCCTGTAGTTTTCCTTTTTTGTGATGTCTTTATCTGGTTTTGGAATCAGGGTGATAGAAGCTTCATAAAAAGAGTTTGGGAGCCTTCCCTCCTTCTGGATTTTTTGGAATAGTTTGAGAAGAATAGGTGATAGTTCTTTTTTGAATGTTTGATAAAATTCACTTGTGAAGCCGTCTGGTCCAGGGCTTTTGTTTTTTGGGAGCTTGTCAATTACTGATTCAATTTCCTTGGTAGTAATCAGGGTATTTAGATTTTCTGTTTCTTCTTGCATTAGCTTTGGAAGGTTGTATGCTTCTAGAAAATTATCCATTTCTTCCAGATTGTCAAATTTGTTGGCATACAGTTGCTCATAGTAATTTCTTAGAATTTTTTGTATTTCTGTGATGTCTGTAGTCATTTCCCCTCTTTCATTCCTGATTTTGCTAATTTGAGTCCTCTCTCTTTTTTTTTGATGAGCCTGGCTAGAGGTTTGTCAATTTTGTTTATCTTCTCAAGAAACCAGCTCTTGGTTTCATTGATCTTTTGAATTGTTTTTCTGTTCTCTATATTGTTTATTTCTGCTCTGGTCTTTATTATCTCCTTTCTTGTACTCCCCTTGGGCCTCTTTTGCTGTTCTTTTTCCAGTTCCCTTAGGTGTAAGGATAACCTGTTGATTTGAGATTTTTCTTCCTTCTTTAGGTAGGCCTGCACTGCTATAAACTTCCCTCTTAGGACTGCTTTCGCAGCATCCCAGAGATTTTGGGTCGTGGTGTTTTCATTATCGTTTGTCCCGAGGTATCTTTTGATTTCCTCCTTGATCTCATTTGTGACCTACTCACTATTTAATAGCATATTGTTTAGCCTCCATTTATTTGTCAGCTTCCCGGATTTCCTCTTATAATTGATTTCTAGTTTCATAGCATTGTGGTCAGAGAATACAGTTGAAATGATTTCAATCTTCTTAAATTTATTGAGACTGGTTTTGTGGCCTAACATGTGGTCTATCTTAGAAAATGTTCCATGTGCACTTGAAAAGAACGTATATTCTGTAGCTTTGGGATGAAATGCTCTGAAAATGTCTGTTAAATCCAGCTGGTCTAATGTGTCATTTAAGGTCGCTGTTTCCACATTGATTTTCTGTCTGGAGGATCTGTCCATTAGTGACAGCGGGGTGTTGAAGTCCCCTACTATGATAGTGTTACTGTTGATCTCTGTCTTTATGTCTGACAATATCTGTTTTATATATTTAGGGGCTCCTATGTTAGGTGCATAGATGTTTACTAGAGTTATGTCCTCTTGTTGGATCGATCCCTTCATTACTATGAAGTGTCCTTCTTTGTCCTTTGTTATATTCTTCAATTTAAAGTCCATTTTATCTGATATAAGTATCGCTACTCCAGCTTTTTTCTCAGTACCATTTGCATGAAATATTTTACTCCATCCCTTTACTTTCAACCTGTATGAGTCTTTGGATCTGAGGTGAGTCTCTTGTATACAGCATATACTGGGGTCTTGCTTTCTTATCCATTCAGCCACCCTATGTCTTTTTATTGGAGCATTTAATCCATTTACATTTAATGTGATTATTGATAGGTGTGTATTTATTGCCATTTTGTTATTTGTGTTCGTAGTCTTTCATAGGTTGTTTTTCTCTTCTACTTAAAGAAGCCCTTTTAGCATTTCCTGCAAAGCTGCCTTGGTGGTAATGAATTCCCTTAACTTATTTTTTTCTGCAAAGCTCCTTACCTCGCCTTCAATTTTAAATGATAACCTTGCTGGATACAGCAATCTTGGTTGTAGGCCTTTATTTTTCATCACTTTGAAAACCTCCTGCCACTCTCTTCTGGCCTGCAAAATGTGTGTGCTTTAAAGAGAAGTGACTAGAAGGATGTATAACACCCTGTTAACACCATCGACATCTGAGCAGTGGAATTACAGGAAATATATATTATTTTATTTCCACTCCATATTTTCTGCTATGTTCATGTATTATTTATGTAGTGAGAGAGTACATCACAAGCCAAGTAAGAATGAGAATAATTCAGACATGGGACAGTAGTCACAACAACCGCGTTTGTTCCACATGCGCTGCTGCCGTGCGCAGCCTTCCGAGCCCAGAAAAGGCGACATCCTCAGTGAGCAACGCTCCCATCGTAAACTGTTTGCATCTTAGAGATGCTATGCATTCCACAGAGACTTTCCGAAGCGAATTTTTTATTCCCCCCCCATTTATTCCCTTCATAGTATTTAACACAGTCTGAAATTGCCTTGGCATCTATCTGTTGATTTGTAATTACCCCCACTGTGTCTTGCTCATCACTGGATCTACACAGTGTTGAGTGAACAGTAAATATTCTGCAAATGTTGTTCAATTAATAAATGGGTGAAAAATGGCAGGATCATTGGAATAAGGATATAACCTTCTGCAGGGATTACTTGGAAATCAATGCTTTTGATGAGACCATTCATAACCATTTTCATACCAGATGCTATGGAATGAACAGAAGGAAAGCTCCAGTAAAAGGCAATGGTCCTATGTTACAAAGGGCAAAGTCCCATTGTTGGACAAATCTAAGTTTAATGTATGCATCAATCATAGGTTAGTTGTGTGAAGCTTAGCAAGTTACTAACCATGGCCTCTGTATCCTTATTTGAGAGGATCCCAGGAGATAATGGAGGTGAAATACCTAGCATTTACCACTAGATTATAAACTTCATGAGAGCAGAGACTAGATCTATCTTATACACCTGTATCCCTAGAGCCTAAGTATACTGCAAACACTCATTCAGATAAGTATTGGGTCATTAATGGACTTGGCCATGAAGCCAAGCACAGGTACCCAACATGTATCTAGTGGGATAGAGACAGAGAGCAGGAGCTCCTCTCACTTGAAATTAGAGAGTGTACCCAGGTGAGTTCCAAATTATATCCAAGACTGATCCAGAGTGTTTGAGCCATGAGATTGATATAATCAGATCACCAAAGTAAAGAAAACCTAAGACCATGATGCCTGTCTCTGAGGTCATGGTCAGAGGTGTAGGATCCCTGAATAGGACCATGAGGCAGATAATGCTGCTGTAGCCTGGGTGGTTCAGGGTCCCCAGCCGCAAACAGATTGTGGAGTTAGTTCAGAAACGTTTAATGGTTCAGTAAGGATGAGACACCCAGTACAGGACATTTATTAGGAGTTGAAAAATGGGTATTTCCCTTCCCTTGCTGAATGTTCTTCAATTTAAGGAACTTTAGAGAAACCTTCAAGACTTAGTTAATTCAGGTTGATAAATGGAATACTGAACAAATAAGCACGTGATCTGTTTATTTCGTTACCTACTTCCAAAATAACTTGGGGATGATACCTTTATAGAATTTTTTAAGTAACTACAGCTTTATTACTTTCAAATACATACAGTAGTTCATACTAACTGCAGCAAAGTGTTTTCAGTTAGACACCCTACTAGGTTTGCTTTAATGCATACCTAAGATCACTACCTTCATTTGAATACAAATAGAAGATATGCCAAACTTTTGTAAACCCTTCTCTTAAAGTAGGGGGAAATTGGCTTATAACTTTGTTTATATTAGTAACCTGCTTAGCAAACACTGTCTTTATACATAGATAATTTCTACACCAATGAATATGTCACAGGATATCTATAAATATTCATATATATTTTATATAATTTTAAACAATTATCCATGTACATGTCTATGGACTGTATATTCATATACATACATTTATATAAATTTTAAAAGTTAATGCAGGGCTGGCCGAGTGGCGCGGTGGTTAAGCGCTGGCTTGGGAAGCCAGCGGCCCCAGTTTGGGTCCCACATATGAGGGCCAGTGACACTGCCCTCAAAAAAAAAAAAGTTAATGCAGGTTAATGGACAGTCATTTGTAATTTGGGAGAACTAAATTACCCCAGGTCACTCCTGGACAGAATGTGGAGTCACACAAGATGTAGTGTAGAAATCACCTGGCTGTAGCCTCCAGCTGCAAGGAGAGGTGCTCCCACCCTCTGCCTCTGTCCTGCTGGACTCATCTCAGCCTCACAACCATTCAAAACCATTCTCATACTAGCTGCTATGGAACGAATAGAAAGAGAGCTCCAGTAGGGGGCGATGAACTGTGATGCAAAGGGCAAAGTCCTGGTGTTGGACAGATAAAAATTGGATGTAATTGGGACCAGACGAGTGGCGCAGTGGTTAAGTGCTGGCTTGGGATGCCAGCGGCCCTGGTTCGGATCCCACATATGAGGGTCAGTAACACTGCCCTCAAAAAAAAAAAATGTCTAAAAAAAAAAATTGGATGCAATTTAGGTTCCATAGTTTGCCCTGTGAAAAAAATCTCATTTTCATGCTCAAGAAATATGTGTGTCAGAAGTTGCAGGCAACCCTCAAAGGAGCTCTTTTTCTGTCTAAAATATGTATTTTAGCTCCACACACAGTATGAATTAAGGTGAATGCTGGATTTTTATGATTTACCCTCAACTTGACATTTTGATCCTTAATCAGATCAGGAGCAAGTGTGATCTAACCAGGAAGCTGGTCTATGAATTCAGTTCTATTCACTATGGGGAAGTCGGCCAGTTAGAACTCAGTTGTCCTAATTGCTACTGCATACAAGCCTGTTCTAGCCAATTGCATATCTATATATGATGTTATTCATAACTTAAGTTCAGAAAGACATTGTGTCAGAATCCATTAACATTTTTCAAACTCAAGAAATGCACTTCATGGCCATGGCATTTTATCAGGAAGTTGCTTTCTAAAAAATGCTAACAAAAGACAGAAAATTTTAACAGTGCCAACCAAAGTAGGACCTATCAGTGTTTCCTTACATTATATTTGAGCTGGAGTTTTTTTTTGCATACATGATCTGAAGACATAGAATTAATGGAGGTGAATCTACTGGCAAATAAGAATGTAAATGAACATAGATATATAAATCTGTATCTCCTATGGTTTATGTGTTTAAAATGATGTTCAGTCAGCATCCTGAGTGTCATAAATGAACTACTGAGCTTCAAATAAGACCATAGTTTTAATTTCATGACAAGAACTGAAAATATCAATGTCTGTAAATTATCATGATAGCATTTATTGGATGCCTTCTATATTTAAGGGACTAAGCTAACTGCTTTACATGGATTTTTCTCATTTAAACTTTGCTGCATCTGTGCAGATGAGTAAACAGGCCTAACAGAAATTAGGTAACTTGACTAAGGCCATATAGCTAATCAATGATACAGACAGGATTCATACCCAACAATATCTGACTGTGAAGCATTTCTGTTCAGTGTTTTATTTAGACATGCAGTGTCTTCCACAGCCTGATTTATTCCAGCCTACCCTTTCCCCACCCCTGGACTTAGCCTAGGAAAGCTGCTCACACACAAAGATGATTCAAGGGCAGAGGCTGCGGCTGAGGCTGTAGCATTTGAATTTGTGCACACACGGTATATCACTGAGTATGGCATGAAGAAATGACAGAGACACAGACTAACTCCCACCCCACCTTCACCATCATCATCACCTCTAACCTACAGTGTTGCAGCACTGGGTACTTTGAAACCTAAGAAAAGGGAGCTATTTATCTTCATAGTGTCTTCTATCCACCACCACGGTGCCACACTGTCACAGCCTCCCATCATGCCCTCTCCCTTGCCACCACTCCCTGTGAAATGGCAGCTTCTCTTGGCTTGCATTTGGGAATCTCTGAATGAAGCTGTAGTGTCTGAATATGAACTGGTGCTAACTCATCTCCCCAGTGTTAAAGCCCTCAAGCTGTTACTCTATTCCACCACTCAACTCACGTCAATTTCGTTTGAAGAGAACAGAGACCACAAAATTAGTCTCTGCTCATCAAGGTATAGTTTATACCAGGGGTCTGCAAACTGCGACTCACGAGCCACATGATGCTCTTTGGGTACATACATGTGGCTCTAAAGTAAAATTAAAAATAAAAATAAAACGATCATAGTTTCATTGATAAAATTTTTCAAGGATATTATTCACATAATGGTGATTTCATTTGTTTTATGGCTCTCGAAAAATTTTTTAAATTGTTGTGAGGGACAGTATTGGCTCTTCTGTCTCAAAAGTTTGCCAACCTCTGGTATACTATGGAAAAGCTAGAAATAGTCATTAAGGAGAGACTGATTAAAGTAGGGTACATGCCTTCACTGGAATATAATGTTGCTATTAAGAAAAAAAATGAACCAGATATATATTGTAAAGCAAAAAAAAAAAGTAAATTATACAAATTACGTATATATAATAAAATAGTCTTTAAAACCATCGTCCAATGGCCAGCGATCGATTGCCTCACCCAGGAAGAGCGCAACGATAATACCAACATGGGCCAGTGAAGAACTAGACTGAAGATCAAAAGGAGGGCAACTTGTCTGTTCCCCTCCCCCAATTCCCTAATAAAATCTTTTAAAAAAAAACATTCTACTAACTTTTTGGTTTTATTGAATGGGTTGCTCACCACTAGAATACGGTGATATTGGGGCATCACAAATCTTTTCCTGCCACAGGTCCTGAAATTCTCCCAACAGCCATTTTTTTTGTGTTAAGAAATTTCCTTCCAAAAGGCCCTTATATAAACTGCACATGTTTCAAGATAAGACAGATGTTCCCTGACAGAGGTGAGACTTCTGTTAATTCCCTATATGGGTTATTAATTTAGACTAGATGATTCTGCTTACATAGAGAACAAGGTATGTAACACCGGACAGTTTCATGCATTTTAGGAGGCAGACCAATCATAAGATTTGTGGGAAAAGAGACCAAAGGAGGAGGCAGCCAGCATAGCTTCCTGCCATGATTCGGCCTCCTCTCACTTTCTGCTTCTCATGGCTGAGGCTACTTCCCTCAGTCACAGCCCTCTTCCTCACCCTTCCCTCAACCAGACTCAGGAAGTAATCCTATTCTTATTCAGGGAGAATTTAAGATGCCCTATCCTCACAGGCTTGGTCCAAGAACCAGCAGTTTTAACATCTCCAGAAGCTTGTTAGAAATGCAGACCCTCAGGCCAGACTCCATACCTACTGAACCAGAATCTGCATTTTAACAAGACCCTTGTGTGTTTCATTTGTACAATTGGAGAATCAGTGCTTTAGGTTAGTTCCCAGCATCAGGTCTCTTTGTTACTGCCCTCATCCTTACCCTTACCCTTGAATCAGTGACGTGTTCCAGGACTAAACTTTATTTCCATCTTATAATGGGTGTCCTGCCCTATTAACAATTTCAAGTTTCCAGTGACTTCCATACTGTGATTCTGCTTAGCTTTCATCCTCTCCCAGCATGTGGGAGATGCTTTGACTCAAAGCCCTGGCCAGCCAGCTACAGTTTTAACCTAGCTGGTAGACATCTTCGATAATCGACCTTTACTGTTGTGTCTGTTGTCCACCCAGAATTCTCCCTCCCCCACTGTCAATGACTTATCTGTGTCACTCCCGTGCATTCTAGCCAAACCAGTAGCATACCAGTCAGTCTCCTAAAGAATTTCTGAAAAGAATTCCTGGTCCTTGCGCTGGTCTACCCTCACTGCAAAGAAGTCTCCCTGTGTTTGTTTTTTTTGTGTTTTTTTTTTTGAGGGCAATGTTACCGGCCCTCATATGTGGGACCTGAACCGGGGCCACTGGCTTCGCAAGCCAGCGCTTAACCATCGCGCCACTCCGCCGGCCCTCCCTGAGTTTTTTCGTAAGCCTTTTTCCTCTGTTCTTTTCTTTGTGGAGATAGTGACCAGCTTAGCAGCTTCTTGTTAGTGACTTAACAAAACATTGCACACAGCTGGTCTGGAGGAATGACAGGTGCTGCCATGTACTCACGTGTTACCATCACCACGCTCTCCACAACTGAGCACTGAATAGGAGAAGGATTACAGACAGGAAGTGCAAGCTTTGACCCTGATCCAGTCATTCCCTTTTCATGTTTACATGCTTTTAGAAAATGACCGTTTTGCTTCACTAATATGACCAATAATCATGATACAAACCTTTTGTAAAGCACTCCCTCCCTTCCCAAGTGCTTTTTATTCAGCACCTCAGTTTATCCTCTACATTTGATGGCAGAAAAAATATTTAATAGGAGAAGAGACTGGGGCTCAGAGAACTTAAGTGATTTTTCCAAAGCTCAGGCTGACACTTTAGCTTCCTAATTTCAGATCCATCACAATTTTCAGTACAATGTGTTCCCTCATATTAAACTTACTAAAAAAACTAAGCTTACCAGGGTAAGAATACTCATGGTGCCTAGAGCTTTGCTCAGCATTTTGGGATGGTAATTTGAGAAAAACATTTATCAGAACAAATAAAAAATTCATGATAGGTTCACTTAATTACTGCTCCATATATATCTACAATAGTACTTGTGAATTACCTTCAGTTTTTAGGTGGTTTAAACTTCCAGGGAGCTGAGTATTGTGCAGAACAAATAGAAAATCAAGCAGCCAATATACTGAAAGCCAAACTCAAGTCCAAAAATGCAGAATATATTTTGCTTTTTGTCATGTACCAAATGCCTAACAGGCAGCAAGGGTTTTCAGGGTTATAATTTTAGCCCAAGGTTCTGGTAACTACATGAAATCCTTGAGTGGTTTATGATATCAGAAGGTGAAATTATAGCCCCTATGGGCAAAAGTTGTTGAAATGCTTTTAACCATTGAGCACCGTAACTAGCCTTTATTTTATAGCAATCATAGGAAAAACTATATAGTCATTTTGACAAATGACTTAAAATATAGAAATTATTTGTTTTAAATGAAAATGGCAGGCAGGCGATTTATTCATCCATCCATTCCATGACTTACGTATAAGTCACTATATGTCCACCACTAAGATAAGGGATGGGGTGACAACAACAAACAACTCAGGTTCTTAACCCTGCCCTTAAAGCGCTTTCATTTTAGCAGGAGAATCAGACATTAAATGACCAAACTATGGGAGATATGTGTTGTAATGATGAACAGAATGCTATGCCAATGTATTAATGGGAACCCAAGAAAATTGGAGGGTGGGGGAGACACAACCAGAGAAAGCCTCCTTGAAGAAGTAATAATAGGACTGAACTATGAATGATGAATCAGAATTATGAAGGATAAGAGGAGAAGAAAGCTCATTCTTAAGAAACAGGTGATGAGAGTGAGAGAGAAAAAAGAGACTTTGAAAGCAGAACACAGGTATCTAAACTCCTTTCAAATGACAGGAGCAGCTGTATGGCTATACTAGAGGTAAACGTAGGAAAGAATCAGAAAATAATGTAACAGTTCATAATAAATTCAAAAATCGTAAAAGTAGCTTAAATATTTCCTGAAAAGCTGTGCTAACCAAGCATTGCAATGAAACTCTGAAAATAATGAACTATTTTAGCCATTTGTGCATTGAATACTATAATATAGTTACATAAAGAAAGAACCTAGCCTTCAGGAATTATAATTCTTATGAAATCTTACTCAGGTGTCATTCCTGCGACAATTGGCATGTAGTGACTGAAGTCTTACTAGCCATTCATACTAGGAATTTTTTATGCATTAATAATACTTGGAGTAGAAATGAACAACAGCATTTTCCAAATAACTCAAAAATAAATAGAGATGTTTGTGCAAATGTTTCATTTTTGGAAAATCACCTTGGGCTGAGTCAAACCATGGAAAATTTTAGCTCAAAGGAAAATTCTTCCTCCCCTGACAACCCCCCTAAAAAAATCACAAGGATGTGAAAACGGGATTATAATGGAAGTTGTCTTGCAACATTAACTGCAGTATTCATTCCCCTAAAAGCCATAATTCATGGCTGTTCTACAGCCTCTTTCTTTTAGCAATTATGCATATTAGAGGAAAGTTTGAATACATGAAAACTAAATGCTGGTAGAAAACTACACCTCACAAAAGACAAGTTTACTTGACAGTTTGCACTAAAGGAAAAGATGAAAGCTCACTAGACTGCCCAAGTCCCAGGTGTCCCTCATCCAAGGAGGTTGGGGAAAGCATGAAAACCAATCTCAGGGCACTGCACAAGGCTTATTGCCTGGATATCTAGTCAATCCACTGGCTGTTGCTTCCATCACTAGGGAACAGTGCCTTCAGTGAGAGAGGAAGATGTAAGCACTACTGGCTCTCCTGGGAATTCAGTGCAGAAGTTGATCTTCTAAATAGACCAACTGCTACATAGAATATTCAAACCCACTCTTGTTTCCTTCATTTTTTTCCCTCCCTTATTCTGAGGTTCATGGGGTGACATGGAAAGCATCCCATGAGAATTCCCCAGGCCACTGTGAACATCCTTGTATTTCCAGAACCTAGTACAGAGCCTGGCACTTAATAAACATTTGCTGAAGAAAGAAAAAAGGAGGAAAGATCTCTAAATCCTGTTTCAAGTCAGAAAACTTGTGTTTGATCTTGTCTCTGCTACATAACTGAGCTTTGTGATCCTGGACAAGGTACTTTAACTCTAAGCCTCAGATTTCTCACCTAAGAAATAGAAATGAAAATAATAGCTACTCAAAGCACTGTCCTTTGGCACTTATGAGATAATGTAGATAAGATACCTGAGCATAGTGGCTAACCTATATCAGCGCTCTGCAATTATTTGTTAGATCCAGAGTTGCAGATGACCAGATGAATGAAGAAGAGAAGATTATAGCGCATATAAAGGCTGAGGCTCCGCTCTGGTTGTTTTTTTCACATCTCTAACAATAGGCCAAGACCAAATGCATCCTTGTCTTCTCCAGGAAAAATTACCGCCAACATTGTTGGCATTCAGGATTTATGCTTTGACATACATCTTGAAAATAAAGCCTGTGATCATTTTTAAATGGAAAATTTCAGAAGAAGCCCAAAAGTATTCCCAAGGAAAATGAAATGTATTTGTATAATTTACAGACTTATAATAACCCTCCAAGCAAGTAGCATAAATTTTAGAATCTGAAAGGAAGACACCACACACACACACACACACACACACACAATGAACTTACTGTGCCCTTCATTATCAGAATGATAAATCAGCCAGCAAGTTATGCTCTGTGCCTGGAGTCTGTGGGAAACGTGAAGAACAATGCACACAATTCTGTCCTCAGAAATCTATAATTAAGGGAATGTTAAAACACCGCAGTAAAACTAGGGAAGGAAGCACGCATTCACCATTGAGTACGAGTATCCTGACTGCCCTATGAAATGTGGCCCCCCCCACCTGACTTTCTTATCATACCATTTTTTTCCTTTTCTTTATTTTTTCTCTTCTTTTATTTATTACTATCTGTAATTATCTGTTTTGCCTTTTGTTATTTTTCTCCATAGGAATAGATACCTTTTCTATGTTATTCATAAGGGTTATGAACTGGTACACAATATAGATAGATAGATGATAGGTAGGTAAGTAGGTGACTGGGTGGGAGAGGGTAGATAGATAGATAGATAGATAGATAGATAGATAGATAAATGCATATGCTGAATTAATGCATTCTTTGACCTTAAACTTATCACCTGACCCAGAGATCCTTATTTAGGTGGCAGACAAGACCAAATCAGAAATATGCTTTAAATTCTTCAGCAAAATATCATTCATTTCTTCTCCCATGTTCTTCTGTCTACCAGTTAATATAATTCCAAAAACATTAATGAGGCACTATTATGGTTTCTAAAAGAGTTCAAAGAAACTCATACTCCCTTCAGAAATGCATTCAAGTTAATAACTATCTCTACTACACTGCGATTTGTGAAATAATAAAAAGATGTAAAAGGGAGAGGTGGCACCTAAGAGGATAGCTATCTCTTGGGAAGATCAGAGAAGGCTTCTTAAAGGAGATAATACCTAATCTGGATTTTAAAGAAAGAATAGGAGGAACCAACAGAAATAGGAATCCCAGGCAGAGATAATGACAGGTGCAAATGCAAAAAGGCAAAATTGGGTCAAATGACATAAGCACTGGGCTTAGAGACAGAAGATGTTCGTTAAATTTCTCGGTTATCATTTATAGTTGTTACCACTGTATCAATTACCTGTTAATAAAATAATACCACAAAACCAACAACCACAAAACCGCAGTGGCATACAACAAAAAGCATTTATGTAGCTCACAAGCTCTCCAAGTTCAGGTGACCTAGCCTGGACTCATCTGCATATATGGGGGTCAGCTAGCTGTTGGCTTATCTGGGGTGGCTTCAGTACTTGCCTAGGTAACATGACTCTGCTCCATGTGGCTCATCTTGCAGCAAATTAATCTTGGCATGTCCTTCTCATGGTGATGGCAGAGGACTATAGGACAAGCAGAAATGTGTAAGCACATTTCCAAAGCTGTGCTTACATCATGTCTGCTAACATTCCAGAAACAAAAGTAAGTCACCTGGCCAGGAACAGAGTCAGAGAGGGTGGGCACTCATAGTGACTTGGCAAAGAGTGTGAATCAAAGAGGGAAGAATTGGACTCATTAATTCAATCAGTCAACTGCATTACTCAATCTCTCCAGAATTTGGTTTCCTAGTCTATAAACAGAGAATACAACAATTCTTCATCTTGATATCTCAGGATTATTGGGAGAAAAGGTACAGAAGGTGTTTTTGAAGTTCTTTAGCTGGGAAAAATAGATAAAAAAAAGTTATTGTGGAAATCTAAGAGACTGGTGTCACTCTGGTTTGCACATCAGATGGTCACACCTTTTTAAACTTAAACTCCCATTACATGTTCCTCAGACAGAACAATAATCTCAAACAAGGCTTGTACATTTTCCAGAATGTAATGAAAAAAGGACCTCTAAATACCAAATTCGGACCCTTACATAGTGAGGTGAGCTCAGTATAATCACCGTGATAATGGCTAAAATGTCAGCAGTGGCTACTTCCAGAGGAGGCTACAGCAAAGGTTAATTTAGAATCAGGGAGAAAAAAAGAGATACTATCATGTTTCATGCCGTAAAACTTCTGTTTATATTTTACAGTGAGAATAGATTCATGTATTACTTGTGACATTAAATAAACGAAGATGTTTCTGATTATTTTTCATAAAGTGAAATTATTAGTTAAGTTTTTCCATGATTCCCTTTTCAACAGTTTAAACATTGATCCAAATCTTCAGGGTTGCTTCTGTCCAGTTTTCCTCCTTAAATAACCATGGATTCATAGGCTTTTAAAATTTATTTTTATTTACATGACTTGAGTAATCTCAAGATAATGGAACCAGAAACTTTGCCTTAATCAAGTCTTCGGCCTTGGACAAGTCACTTAACCTTGGTCACCTCTGGTATCTTCATCTGCAAATTAAGGGTTATGAATTAAATAATTCTAACAGAACTAGGTCTAACATTCTATGATTCCAGGAAGAAATGGTCCATTTAACTATGAGCCGGCTTCTCTGAAAATTATCGAACAGAAGAGAATATGAACAAAGGAAAAAGGAAGGGTTATTTCAAGGTTTAATAAGTAAACAAAATTTTAAATCAATTTTTAGTTAAAAATATTTCATTATGTTTTAACGTATGCTGATGTAACAGATGATTTTCAAACAATCAGCTTCCAGTTACAATTACTTTTTATACCAGTGATATACACTTAACTATTTTTAACTCAGTATAAATTCATTACATGAGTTTTCAGGTTGAGTCAACTTCCATTTTATTTTTTTCTCTACACTATGGATGTACTCATTCATCAAACACTAGAGTTCGTAGATCTGCTGTTTCAGTTTGCACCAAGCCAATTTCTGCAGATGAATCATAAACTCCTTGTTTCATGCTCCTAGTTTGTTTGCTGTGAGGATTACTCGAGATAGTGGAAACAGAACTTACATGCAGGTTAAGTTCCTTAAACAGCACACAGTTCAGTGTGTTAAATGTGTGAATGGCATAGCTCCACTTAGCTATCTAATCTTGGCCAAGCTGCTTAATCTTGCTGATCCTCATTTTTCTCAACTACAAACTTTATGAATCATTGCATGTTTTTTTATTGCTGCATGAAATTTTTCTCAAATTTGCAAAAGAAGGAGAAAGACCATGTCTTTTTAACTCAGCAGACTGCTGCCTTCTGATGCTTGGCTCACAAATGAAAATGAGACTTTAGCTGTGCTGCTCTTATGATTCATTTCACAAAAGCAAATGTGCTGAACAGAAAAGAAAGATAAGCAAACACCAGCTCACTCATACACTGGGAGATGGTCTCAGGTGGAAAAGCTGGGAGCAATGCTACAGGCAGGCTGCCCTGGGGGAGAGGGAAGGGAAGCATCTTTTTCTGGACAAGTGGATTCAGAATAGATGTTTGAATCTTTGAGGGCCCCTCTACTGTAATTTCTCCATAACTGATTTCCTGAGCACTCCAAGGCAAAGACAGACCAACTACTCATCCATGGCAAATAAGAGTATTACATACAGCCCAAGGACTAGTTCAAGAGAAAAATAAAGCCTGAGAAGAGGATTTCTCTTCTTTTATTCAGCAGTTTGTCTGTCTTTCTGTTCATCTGATGTTTTCCTTTAGCAGCTTCACGAAGACGCTGGCTTCCTGAGGTCCATGCTGTGGGGGGACTATTAGACTAAATGTCCTACTGCACTTTCACACCCAGCCCACCCTGCATGGAGGCCACATTGAACATGCTTTAATATTTAATTCTGTGTTGTATAATTAGATCAACACTGGCATTAAAACAAGTTCCTCTGCCACAAACATTTGGGTAGAGTTGTGCCAAAAAGCTTACATCACTGGGCTGGGGGTAAATGTATTGCTGTTTTCATTTATTTGCATTTTATCAGCCCAGAATTGCTGACTCTAGTTGGGCAGCCTGTCCAGTCTGCTGAGGACAATGCCGCTATTGATGGGCAGTGACTCAAGTGAGAGGTTTGAGTTTCACAGTCCACAGATCATTTTTCACCTTGAAGTTTAGCTGGATAGCAAGTCAATTATATAAACAGAAAGCCAGGGTGATTCTGATGCCCTGGACTTAAAGAAATCCTCCGTTTTTCCATAAAAGGCGCCTGTTCTGGCCTCGACTGACCTGCTTCAGGCCCCAATCCTGCTGCTTACAGTGGAATCGTATCTTTAGAGCCATCACAGCTCTAAAGGATTTGCATTATGATCATAATTACCTTTGAAAATCCCATTAAGACAGTAACTTGTATGTAGTTGGGTTCTAGAGTCAGCTGACAAGGGTGTATAATCACTGACTCCAACAACACGGTCTGAAGAGCCTGCAGAAAGTTATGTCATGTCTTTGAGCTTCACTTCCTCCATCCATGAGCTGGAGTTATTAACAGAACTTACCTCCAAGGGTTATAGGAAGTCTGAAATGAAATGATGAATGTGGAGAGTCATGCATATCATCAGCATAATAAATGACAGCTACTAGTATTAAAGTATCTTTAGGGTCTCATTAAGCTCCTACCATTGGCTGTTGGGCTACACATACAATAGCTGCACTCTTTCAGTTAGCCATTTTGCAGATTAAGGGAACTGAGTCAGCCTCACAACAGTTAAGGGAATAACTGGTAAGGCAAAATGCTTTTGTACTGTGTGCTATAGTGGTCACAAGCATAAACAATGGAGCCACACAGGCTGCCCAGTTCTGCCAATTGCTGACTCTATGATTTTAAGTTTAGACCAGTTAGTTAGTTGCTTTCTGCCTCAGGATTCCCATCTATAGGGGCCAGCTGACTGGATCAGTTAGTTAAGAGCTTGCTCAAGAGTGCGACCTCTGAGCAACAGCAGTTCGATGCCCGGCCCGAGCTGAGCTGTCACTGAGCTGCCAACAGATGGCAGGATGGCTCAGCTAAAAAAAAAAAAAAAAAAAAAAAGCAGTGAGGATTTTCATCTACGAAACAGATATAATGGGGAGAGCCCCCGCCTGGGAGGAAGGGGTGGAGGTGCGTGATTCCTGGTGCATTCCCTGCCTGCCCAAGTCACTCACTCCCTCAGGAAAGTACCAGGCCTCCTGGACCCCGAGCTGCCTCCACGGACCCAGGTGATCTATCTAATACATGGAAGCATTCACAGAAAGACAGCCAGAATGAAAAAAAAAACAACAAAGAAACATGTCCCAAGTAAAAGATCAGAAAAAAACTCTAGAAATAGAACTAAATGAAACAGAGGTATCCAAACTTTCAGAGACAGAGTTTAGAACACTGATGATAAAAATGTTTAAGGAACTTAGCGAAGACATAAAGAAGGATAGGGAAACAATAAAAAACAGCCAGTTTAAAAAAACAAAAAAACAGTTAGAACTAAAGAATACAATAACCAAAATGAAGAACACACTCGAAGGAATCACCAGTAGAGTAGATGAAGCAGAGGAGCGGATCAGTGAATTAGAAGACAAAATAGCAGAAATCACCCAGCTGGAACAACAAAAAGAAAAAAGAATGAAAATAGTTTAAGAAACCTCTGGGACAACATGAAATGCAACCACTGTCACATCATAGAAATACCAGAAGGAGAAGAGAAGAAGCAAGGGATTGAGAATGTATTTAAAGAAATAATGACTGAAAACTTCACTTCTCTGGTGAAGGAAATCGACATACAAGCCCAGGAAGTGCAGAAAGTTCCAAACAGGCTGAATCCAAACAGGCCTACACCAAGAAACATCATAGTTAAAATAGCAAAGCTTAAAGACAAAGACAGAATCCTAAAAGCAGCAAGAGAAAGACAGCAGGTTACAAAGGAACTCCTATAAGACTTAACAGCTGACTTTTGTTCAGAAACTCTGCAGGCCAGAAGGGAGTGGCAGGAGATATTCAAAGTGACACAAAATAAAGGTCTACAACCAAGAGTGCTCTACCCAGCACGGCTATCACTTAAAATTGAAGGAGAGATAAAGAGCTTCTCAGAAAAGAATAAGCTTAAGGAGTTCATTACCACCAAGCCAGCATTGCAGGTAATGTTAAACGGGCTTTTGTAAACAGAAGAAAGGGGAAAACAAGCTAACCCAGGAAGACAAGAAATACAGATAACAAAATGGCAATAAATATGCCCCTATCAGTAATCACTTTAAATGTGAATGGGCTAAATGCTCCAATCAAAAGACACAGAGTGGTTGAGTGGATAAGAAAACAGGACCCATGCATATGCTGTCTACAAGAGACTCATCTCAAGGGCCGGCCTAGTGGCTCAGTTGGTTAAGAGAGCTGAGCTCTGAGCAACAGCTGTTCCAGGCCAGCCCGAGCTGAGTTGCCGTTGAGCTGCCAACAGGTGGCAGGATGGCTCAGCTAAAAACAAAATAAAACAAAAAAATGAACAAATTACAAGAGACTCATCTCAGATCAAAAGACACACACAAACTGAAAGTAAAGGGATGAAATAAGATATTTCATACAAATGGAAATGAGAAAAAAGCTGGAGTAGCAAATACTTATTTCAGACAAAATAGACTTTAAAATGAAGACTACAATAAAAGACAAAGAAGGGCACTACATAATATAAAGGGATCGATTCAACAAGAGGACATAACCCTAGTAAACATCTATGCACCCAGTATAGGAGTTCCTAAATATATAAAACAGATTTTGACAAACATAAAGGCAGAGATCAACAGTAACACTACCATAGTGGGGGACTTCAACACCCGGTTGTCACCAATGGACGGATCCTCCAGACAGAAAATCAACACAGTCATAGTGGCCTTAAATGACACTTTAGACAGCTGGGTTTAATTGATATATTTAGAGCATTTCACCCCAAAGATACAGAATATACATTCTTCTCAAGTACACATGGAACATTTTCCAAGATAGACCACGTTAGGCCACAAAACAAGTCTCAACAAATTTAAGATTGAAATCATATCAAGTGTCTTCTCTGACCACAATGCTATGAAACTAGAAATCAATTATAAGAAGAAATCTGGAAAGCTTACAAATACATGGACGCTAAATAACATGCTACTAAATAGTGAGTGGGTCAAAAATGAGATCAAGGAGGAAATCAAAAGATACCTCGAAACAAATGAAAATGAAAACACCACAAACTAAAATCTCTGGGATGCAGCAAAAGCAGTCCTAAGAGGGAAGTTCATAGCAGTGCAGGCCTACCTAAAGAAGGAAGAAAAATCTCAAATCAACAGACTATCTTCACACCTAAGGGAACTCGAAAAAAAACAAAACAGCAAAACAAGCCTACAAAAGGAGTATAAGGAAGGACATAATAAAAACCAGAGAAGAAATAAATGAAATAGAGAACGAAAAAACAATACAAAAGTTCAATGAAACCAAGAGTTGGTTTTTTGAAAAGATAAACAAAATCGACAAACCCTTAGCCAGACTCACCAAGAAAAAGAGAGAGAAGACCCAAATTAATAAAATCAGAAATGAGAGAGGAGAAGTGACAACAGATACCACAGAAATACAGAAAATTTTAAGAAAATACTATGAGCAACTCTATGCTAACAAATTCAACAATCTGGAAGAAATGGATAAATTTCTAGAAGCATACAATCTACCAAGTGTGAACCAAAAAGAAACAGAAACTCTGAACAGACTGATTACTGCCAAAGAAATTGAATCAGTAATCAACAATCTTCCAACAAACAAAAGCCCTGGACCAGATGGCTTCACAGGTGAATTTTACAAAACATTCAAAATAGAATTAATACCTATTCTCCTCGAACTATTCCAAAAAATACAGAAGGAGGGAAGGCTCCCAAACTCTTCTAGGAAGCCACTATCTCCCTGATTCCAAGTCAGACAAAGATATTACAAAAAAAGAAAACTACAGGCCAATATCCCTAATGAACATAGATGCAAAGATTCTCAACAAAATACTAGCAAAGCAAATTCAGCATCACATTAAAAAGATCATACACCACGATCAAGTTGGATTCATTCCTGGTATGCAAGGTTGGTTCAATACCCACAAATCAATTCACGTAATACATCACATTAACAAAATGAAAAATAAAAATCATATGATCATATCAATAGATGCAGAAAAAGCATTTGACAAAATCCAGCAACCATTTATGATAAAAACTCTTAGTAAAGTGGGAATAGTGGGATCATATCTCAACATAATAAAGGCCATATATGATAAGCCCACAGCAAACATCGTACTCAATCGCAAAAGGCTAAAAGCTTTCCCCTTAAGATCAGGAACAAGACAAGGCTGCCCGCTTTCACCACTTCTATTTAACATAGTTCTGGAAGTTCTGGCCACAGCAATCAGAAAAGAAAATGAAATAAAAGGCATCCAAATTGGAAAAGAGGAAGTAAAATTGTCATTATATGCAGATGACATGATACTATATAGAGAAAATACCAAAGACTCCACCAAAAAACTGCTAGAACTGATAAACGAATTTCGTAAGGTAGCAGGATACAAAATTAATATTCAGAAATCAGTTCCATTTGTATACACCAATAATAAACTATCAGAAAAAGAAATCAGGAAATCAATCCCTTTTACAATTGTTCAAAAACAATAAAATATCTAGGAATCAATTTAACTAAAGAAGTAAAAGACCTGTACTCAGAAAATTATGAGACACTGAAGAGAGAAATCAAAGAAGATACAAATAAATGGAAATACATACCATGCTCACGGATAGGAAGAATTAATATAGTTAAGATGTCAATACTACCTAAGGCAATATATAGATTCAATGCAATTCCAATCAAACTACCAAGGACATTTTTCTCAGAAATAGAACATAGAATCCTAAAATTTATACGGAATCACAAAAGACCCCGAATAGACACGACAATCTTGAGAAATAAGAACAAAGTGGGAGGCCTCATACTACCTGACATCAAAACATACTACAAGGCTACAGTAATCAAGACAGTATGGTACTGGCATAAAAACAGACACGTAGACCAATGGAACAGAATAGAGAGCCCAGGAAGAAACCCATCCATAGAGGGTCATTTAATCCATGACAATGGAAGCAAGAATTTACATTGGAGTAAAGATAGTCTATTTAATAAATGGTGCTAGGAAAACTGGACTGACACATGTAAAAAAATGAAAATGGACCACCTACTTACATCATATACGAGAACAAACTCAAAATGGATTAAAGACTTAAATGTTAGACGTGAAACCATAAAACTCCTAGAAGAAAACATAGGGAGTAAGTTTGCAGACATTACCCTGAGTAATATTTTTACTGATATATCCCCTCAGGCTAGGGAAATAAAAGAAAAAAATGAACATATGGGATTACATCAAACTTAAAAGTTTTTTTCACAGCAAAGGAAATCATCAATAAAACAAAAAGGCAGCCTACTGAATGGGAGAAGATATTTTCCAACAATATGTCTGATAACGGGTTATCATCTGAAAAAATGTTCAACCTCACTGATCATCAGAGAAATGTAAATAAAAATCACAATGAGATACCACCTCACTCTGGTCAGAATGGCTATCATCAATAAATCAAGAAACAACAAGTGCTGGCAAGGATGTGGTGCACTGTTGGTGGGACTGCAGATTGGTGCAGCCATTATGGAAATCAGTATGGATGTATCTGAAAAAACTGGAAATGGAGCTACCGTATGACTCAGTAGTTCCACTCTTGGGTATCCACCCAGAAGAATCCAAGACGCTAATTCGAAAAAACATATGCACCCCTATGTTTATTGCAGCACTATTTACAATAGCCAAGACATGGAAACAACCTAAATGCCCATCGGTAGATGACTGGATTAAGAAACTGTGCTACATTTATACAATAGAGTATTACTATGAAATCGTACCATTTGCAATGATATGGACGGACCTAGAATCTATTAAGTTAAGTGAAATAAGTCAGTCAGAGAAAGACAAATACCATATGATCTCACTTATATGTGGAATCTGGAAAACTGAATGAACGAGCAAAGTAAACAAAAACAGTGTCATAGATATAGAGGAAAAACTGATGGATGCTCGTTGGAAAGGGTGTGGGGATGAGGGAGAAGGGGAAGGGATTAGACAGCATAAATAGGTAACTACAGTATTGCCACAGGGATATGAAAGACAGTTCGGGGAATATAATAATGCTGTAAATATTTTGTGGGGTGTCAGATGGTCACATGTCTTGTTAGGGAGACCACTTCATGGATGGAGTAGAGGCTTGATCACTGCACTGTATACCTGAAATTGATGTTTTATAGTATTGTATGCCAACTGTAACTGAATATATAGATAGTCACGGGATGTGGATTATACGGTGGAAGGGAGTCAAAGGAATTGTAATAGATATGTATGATATGGGGGCAAATTGGGGTAAGAGGGATTCTCACTTTGAGAGGTAAAAAGTGTATCTATTGCACTGTATTGTACACCTGAACCTAATTTTTTTAAAAAAATGTTTATTTCACAATAGAAGAATTTTAAAAAAACAAAGCAAAACAAAAAACGGATATAATGATCAAATCAGCCTCATAGGATTGTTGGGAGAATTTAAAAAGTTAGTATGTCTAAAGCATTTAAACAATGCCTGGCACATGGTGAGCTCCATCGTCACCACCGTCACCGTCATGGTGAGCGTTACGATCCCATTCTTCTTTATTTGGAAACACCAATAGTGTTGGTAGGGTCAGTAGTGAAATAATTAGTCTGCCATACAAGGAAGAAATGAACTTGGCACCACAGGATCGCTCAGCATACAATGGGATTTCAAGGGGATTTTGATTAACACAATTGGAAGGGTCTCCGTGAACTGAAAAGGATAGACTGCTCCAGATAAATGGAATAATGGAATAAGACACTGAGACCAGGGTCAGAGAAGAAGCAAAAAAAAAAGACTTTCCTGAAAAAAAAGAGGGGACTAGGAAAGAAAACATAGAACTTTTATAGCACAATAGCGAGCATTCTCCTGCAGAAATTCTATAACTCTTTGGTGTGCTCTCCACAGTGCTAAAGACTAGACACTATAAAGACCATGATCACAAGCCCTGCCCTTGGATTACTCTACATGAGGCAGAAAGACACCGAGGACTTTCAGAGGGCTAGTAAATGAGTGCTGCAGGGCCATTTCATGGATGTTGCTAAGCAAATTTAATTCAGGAAGTTACTTTGTAGAAAAGGAAATAAAGACTGGAAACTTACAGTTTCACAAATAGTAGGTCCGGATGTGTTATTAAACATAGCACACTAAAAAGAAATAAAGAACGACTATTTTTATCAGCCATATTCATTTGGGGAGAGGATTATACATTCAACAGGATTATATTTAGGCCTGAGTGAGAGTTTTTTAAACTCACCTTTGCATTATTTGTGTGACCTGGAGGAAGTCCCTTCTTCACCTTTCTCATCATGGGCCTAAATCTGGAGTCCAGCTAAGTTCAAAACCCTCCTATATGCTTATTGGCTGAGGGATCTTGGGCGAGTTATTTAAACTCAAGACTTAACTTCTTGTATGAAAGTTCAAGTGATGATAAATACCTCAAAAGGCTGTTATGAGGCTTAAATTACATAATCCGTGTTAAGTTTTTTGTTTTTTAAAAGATTTTATTGGGGAACTGGGGGAGGGGAACAGTGTTCAGGAATCCAGGAAGGGGAACAGACAAGTTGCTGTCCTTTTGTTCTTCAGTCTAGTTGTGGAGGACATCACTCCACTGGCCCATGTTGCTATTATCGTTGCGCTCTTCCTGGCTGAGGCAGATTGGTCTCCGGCCATTGGACACTGCTCACAGCGGCTCATGAAAGCTCAGGGCAGCTGCTGTCCAGCCCCACTGCAGCCTACATCGTCTCTAGCGACTCATGGCAGCCCAGCTCCAGGTCGAGCTGTTGTTCACCATCTTAGCTGTAGAGGGCAGTGTCACTGGCCCTCATGTGGGATCCGAACCAGGGCTCTGCTGCTCAGAGCTGGCATCCCAAGCCAACTCTTAACCAACACGCCACTCGACCGGCCCCATATTAAGTTTTTAGCACAATCCCTGACACTGGGGGTGACTTAGTAAATAGAAGCTACCTGTATTGCTATCTCTAAAAATAAATAAATGAATTAAATGATCTCTGGCATCTCCTCTAACTACTTATCTTTCCTTTAGCCTGGATTCCATATTTTACAGCCTCCCCAACTTGGACATCTCTCTTCAGGTTCAGTTACTAGCCCCCACCTGTAACCTAAGTAGAGTGGGGGGAAAAGAAGCATTAAGATGACCGGTGTGGTAACAGAAATGTGTGTGAAGATGTGGTGAGGCTGGCAAGGATGGGAGGGTCAGGGCTCAATCCTCCTGCCGCCCCCACTCAAGACTGCTGAATACTGAGCACAACTATTGGACCCCCCCCCATAGGATACACGATGAATGAATGGGCTTGTTTTAGGGAGCTTGTCCCATCCATCTAGATTTCTTTTTATATATACTTTTAATGCATAGAACACAGAAACTATCATACGGTTTGTGCTTGGTGAATGGAATAATATGCATGAATGAGTTTTGTAAACAACACAATTCAGATGTTGTTTTTGCAGCTCTTGCTATATCCAATAAACACCTTGTTTAAAAACCTAAAGGACATGGATTCTTTGTCTCATTTCTTTAAGCTTGCACAAATTGTTTGGATTAAATTGAACCTTAGGCTTGAGAAATGCCTCTCTCATCTATATAGGTTTTCAAAGAAAAAGAATCTTTCCCAAAGGCGGTATAAACGAGAGATTAATAGTACAAATACTCAGGTTTCCAGATTCGGTTTCCTGATCAGCCATTTCCTGGTTATGTGGCCTTGGGAAAGCAGTGGCATAACCGCTTCAAGCTTCAGTTCCCCTGTCTCTAAAATGGGGATAATGATTATATATACCACAAAAGGACAGACGCTGTGAGAATGAAATGAAGTGATGAATTTAAGAACTTGGCACCAGGAGCGAAGGAGCTATCCAATGAGAGTTAGCTATTGCCATTCTTAAAATAAGAGAAGAAATAATAGAGAAAATAGTAAAGAACTCCAGCTTTGATGCGATGGCAGGCATCAAGTCTGCATCCCAAGGATGAGAAATGGAGGAAAGTGGCAAAGGAAAGGATGAGATGAAGAAATAACTCGGCTAGAGTGAGTCTGTGTATCACTGGCCAGTTCTCAGAGCCTCAGACCTCTGGAGGTCCCTGCAACACTACCTGCCTCTGGGATTTAAAATTAAAGGTAAAATTAGTCCAAGCATCATACTGATGCATCAATGTGAAATGTTGTAACTGGAGCTTTCCTATGATTGGTCCTAGAAAGAAACAAAGGACTGAAACAGCCAGGCCCTCCTGTTGGGGGATTGAATACACCATGCAGCTAGAAATGAGATGTGTCATCATATTACAGACTCAGTCCGGGCAGTGCCAGGAAGCCAGGTTTGACTTATCAAACCTGCCTCTGTTCATTTACTTGGAAAGGTAGCATCTCTTAAGTGACTGATGGGATTTTTAGAATAGAGAGAAAAATTTGAAATAGGGGAGTCAAGAAGGTGGTTCCATCAATATCATCTGTACCCATGGCCAGCAAACATTTCCTATTTGGACCAGATAGTAAATACCGGGGACGCCAAAAAAAAAAAAATGTACCTACATGACTTGTATTCATCTTTTGTTATCGGTATATATTGAGTATTGCAATGTTAATACAGTTTTTCCTTTCTTCAAATGTGTATACATTTTTTTTGTGTGCCCTCTGTATTGTAGGCTTTGTGAAAGCCTCTAGTCTCTTTCACACCTACTCAACTCCCTGCTTGTAGTGTGAAAGCAGTCATAGACTATATGTAAATGAATGGACATGCCTGTGTTCCAGTAAAACTTGATTTACAAAAGCAGGTGGCAGGCTGGACTTGGCCCATGGAGCATAATTTGCTGAGCCCTAGCCTATAGGAGGGATTTGATGCAATGACCCCACTTGTCAGAATGAACTGAGCTAAAGCTCATGTAAATTAAACACAGTGTCAAAGAATGTTGTTGACTAGAGATTAGCTGACCTAACATACAGGGTTGCAGACTAAAAATGAAGAGAGAGGCAGTAAAATGCTTAAATTTAAATGGAGAATGTAGCCTCTGTAGAAGAAAATAGGAATAACATAGAAAAAAGAATTACAACATACATGACTCAGTAATTCACATTAGAAACTGGGCAGGGCTCAGAAACATTATTCACGCCTCATTTTTCTGTATTCTAATGTTCAGAGCATAGGTAATAACTCGGTGAACACACATTTCTGTTTGCTGGGGACCATCCTAAAATGCCTTTTGTTCCTGTGTAATTTCCAGTAATGTCCCCTTTTAAAGATGTGTCCTAGTTTGCAATATAAATTATATGACCACACCTATAATAACCAAAATGATTTTGAAATTGTAGTGTAGACATGTATGTATTTAAAGTTACCCTGAAACGTTGGACAACAAATGTCTATAAAGGCTGAATGTAGTGCTAAATAAGGATAAAGGCTTCAAGTCAGGCAGTCAGATTCCAATCGTAATTTATCACTGTCTCCTGGTCCTAATGTGCTGAATATCTCTGAATCTGAGTTCTTCATATGTAATAATAAATAATGACAGTAGCAACCTTGTTGGATTTAAATGTATTAGCATATAGTAAATATTTGAAAATAGTAGCTGTTATTTCATTATTATTGTTGTTATTAATATATATTCAAATAGGTAGATTGGTTGGGTAAGAACACAGAGTCATCCTTCGTATATAGAAGATATTCCTCAAGAGATTTCCTTATCACTGGAGACATTCAAGCAGAGACTTACCAGACACTTTATAGTGATGTTATAAATAAAGCCTTGCTAAAGTCTGGTCCATCAACCAAGGAATCAGCATCAACTGGGAGCTTGTTAGAAATGCAGACTCTCAGGCTCCAACCAGGACCTAAGGAGTCAGAGTCTACATTGTGAAGAAACTCCAGGTGGCATATTTAGCTTTGCTATAAAGGAGTGAGGTAGACGATTTGAGTAGATTACTTCTAATGCCCCTGTGAACCCTGAGACCACCCCATATTATAGAGTTCATAGGTTTTAAGTGGGTGAAATGATGGATGAGGAGGACCTGTGGGCTCAATACCTAATGTATCCCATTCCATTGGGTGAGTGAAGAAAGACCCTTCCCACCCAACTTCAAAGGACCTGATACCAGGTCCAGTGACCACATTCCATTTGTTATTTAAGTATTAATCTCAGGTAAATACAAATGTAGACCTTAAATGAACATATTCAACATTAAGATTATTTTTAATTGAAAGCATCACATTTACGTGGGACATGGCAGCTTGATTATTTCTTGAGTTTGCTTCCTTTTTTTAAATTTAAGCATATAAATATAGTTGTATATTATCTTATATTGGTTATATTAGTTTCAGGGGTACAATATAGTGATTTGACATTTTTATACCTTACAGTGTGATCACCCACGAATTCTAGTAATCATCTGTCACCGTGCAAACTGGTCACAATATTATTGACTATATTCCACTTTTCCTTTTCACCCGTTCCCCTTCCCCTTCCCTTCTGGTAAACATTCCTTTGGTCTCTCTTTCTCTGAGTCTGTTTTTGTTTTGTTTTGTTTTTAGATTCCACATGTAAGTGAAACCATTGGTATTTGTCTTTCTCTGCTTAGCTTATTTCACTTAGCATAATATCGCCTCAATCTATCTCTGTTGTTGCAAATGGCAAGATTTCATTCTTTTTTATTGCTGCATAATATTCCATTATGTAAATACTATATCTTCTTTATCCATTCATCTATCAATGGACACCTTGGTTGCTTCCATATCTTGGCTATTGAAAATAATAATGCAGTGAACATAGGGGTGCATATATCTTTTTGAATGAGTATTTTTGTTTTCTTTGAATAAATATCCAGAAGTGGAATGACTGGGTTATATGGTATTTCCATTTTTAGGTTTTTGAGGAATCTCCGTACTGTTTTCCATAGTGGCTGTACCAGTTTGCTGTTCCACCAACAGTGCACAAGGGTTCCCTTTTCTCCACAACCTCTCCAACATGAATTGTTTGTTGACTTTGATAATAGTCATTCTGAGAGGTGTGAGGTGGTATATCATTATGGTTTTGATTTGCATTTCCTTGATGATTAGTAATGTTGAGCATCATTTTGTTTTGAGCCATTTCTCTATTTCCTGCAAAATGTCTGATTATTCTCTGTATAGGCACTCTGGGTAGAGTTCAGTATTCCATTAATACTAAGCAATTCGCATACAAATATTCGTTAGCTGAACCTTACATATTTCCCCAAGGCCTGAAGAAGCTGACACAAATATAAACAGAATTGGAAGAACTGGTAAAATATTTATCTGAGACTTTAAAGAAATTCTTTTCTCTCTGGGACTGCCTGGTGATGGCTGTAATCCAGCTCAAATGCTTTAGCTCTTTGTATGCATTTATCTTCCCCCCTTGATTCAAACTTTCGGACATCACTGGATGTTTGAATTACACACCATGTGGACACACAGGATAGACTACACCAGCCCATCGGGTTGCATCAATTGCTTCTCAGATCTCTTGTCTGATTCTACTATTCTGTGACTACTGAGTAGCCCATTGTCTTTTCTGTTAGAGTCTCACATGCACAAATGAAAAAGAACAGATTGTTTTGAATTAATTAAGATAAGAATTAAGGGGGAAATTTTAGTTTTTAACAGGAAAGACAACATGAAGTATCACGAAACCATCAAATCGATAATGTATCTAACCTAAGAGGACTCTGTGTCAATAGCGATGACTTATTAAACAAATATTTATCGGGCCGGCTGAGTAGCACAGTTGGTTAAGAGTTGGCTTGGAAGCGCGAGCTCTGAGCAGCAGGACTGCCTGTTTGAATCCCACATGGACCAGTGACGCTGTGCCCTCTACAGCTAAGATGGTGAACAATAGCTCTATCTGGAGCTGGGCTGCCGTGAGTGGCCGGCGATGGCGTAGGCTGTAGTGAGGCTGCAGTGGGCTGCTGTGAGCTACCATGAGTGGCCAACAGCCAGCGAGAGCTGCCATGAACGGCCGTCCAATGGCTGGCAACTAACTGCCTCACCCGGGAAGAGTTCAATGATCATAATACCAACATGGGCCAGTGAAACAATGTCCTCCACAACTAGACTGAAGAACAAAAGGACAGCAACTTGTCTGTTCCCCTTACTCATTCCCCAACGCTGTTCCCCTCCAATACCCCAATTAAAAAAAAAAAATCTTAAAAAAAATATATTTATCAAAAATTCACTATGCCAAGCACCATGTTTGTTGCATGATGATGATGACAGTAATAGCAGCTAACGTTTGTTGAGGACTTAGGACCACACAAATGAGGTAGGCATAGGCCTTGCCATCGTGAAAACCTATGAGCCAGCAGGAAAAGCAAACATTGAACAAATAATTCCAAATGTTACCAATGCTATGTGAAACTGCAGGGTACAATGGAAGTCAGTGAAGCCTTCTCTGAAGAAGAGACATTTAAGAATTAGCTGCACAAAGGAAAAGTAAGCTTGAGGAGAAAGCATTCCAGGCAGAATGAAGACTAAGGAGGAACGCTGTTAGAGCAGAAAGTATACATTTCAAAGAACGAGAGGCCTGGCTAAAGATCAGAGGCCACAGGGAGAGTGGGAAGATGAGGCTGGAGAGAAGAAGGCAGGCGCAACATCACCCTGAACCTTTGAGGCCACAGGCAGAGTTTCAACTTTATCCCAGGGGTAGTGGGGAGCCATTGGCAGGTGTTAAAAAAGTGAGTGACATGATCAGGTTTGACCTCTAAAGATGACTCTAATTGGATTGGAGGGTAAGAGAGGGAATGTGCAGAGAGCAGAAATGATAGTAGCTTGGACTCGAGAGATGGCAACGTTGTAAAATATCTCTGAGTTAGAGTGGGGCCCTTGTCAGGCTAACAAAATGTTTTCTCCCTTGGAGTCTGGTTATTTATGTTAATGCTTGAAGAACTTCCCATTCCCAAAACTTCAAAACTGTTTCCTTCACAGGCAGTAGAGCCACGCAAGGCAGATATGGAGACCCATGAGCAAAAGGCAGCAGAAAGGCATGGAAAAGCAAAACCACCAAGGGCCAGCCCTCCACTGGGATTCTGAGCCTGGATCTGCTGGCTCCTGACTCCTTCCAGTGTCTGGGGAAGAAATGATGTACTGATGCTCTCAGCAGCGAAAAGAGGCCCAGAATGCCTAGAAATAGATGATAGGCCATGAAAGTATTGCCACGCTATAATGTGAGAAAATGGCCTTTTGAAAAGAATTATTTTCATATATGAGACAAAAGTGTTTTAATTACTGACCTAAAACACTTTTACCTTAAAAGGAGGGTTCATTTTGAAAGCTTGAGTTGTAAGTTATATCTTTAGCTCTGTTTGTGCTCAGTGGGATGACAAAGCTCTCATCTCCCTCTCAGTTCAAAGTTATTAGTCAATTATTCATCAAGCACTTTATTGAGCAACTATGAGATGAAAGTCATTGTAATGGTTAGATAGTTTACACAGAGCTTCCTTTTCACCAAAGAAGCTGGAAGTCTGGACATTAAACAATTACACAATTAAATTTTTAAAATGCAGCTGTGCCAAGTTATATAAAAGAAAGGTGTGTGTCCTATGAGCGCTTTTGGAAAGGAGGACCGGGCACAGACAGCAAGTTAGGGAAGGGATGACTGAGTTGAGAGTAGAAGGATGAATAGAAGTTAAACAGGTGAAGCAAGGATGGAAGAATAGCAGTAAAATTAATCTGATAAACATGTATAGAGCACCCATCATGTGCCAAGTAACATAATAGGTAATTGTGATGCACAAATGAATGAAACTCAGTATGCATGTCAGGGAAAAAGACATGGGCTGAATCTTGCTAATTACCAGCTGTGAGAATTCAGTGGTTACTTTACCCAAATCTCAACCTCTTAATCTATAAAATAAGAAAATAACATCTCTCTTGCAGCATTATTGTGAGAATTAGCAATGTTTAAAACCCCTAGCTCACTGCCTGGCTCATAAGTAGCAAATTTTGTAATGACCAGACCAAAAGTCGGCGTGACACAGTCTCAGAAGCAGTGTTTGCAGTGGTGAAAAATTCACTATTTTCGATCAGACTGTCTGGGTTCAAATCCCAGGTCCAAAGTTTACTAGTTCTGTGGCCTTGAACAAATGACAAGCTTTCTAATCTTTAGTTTCTTCATCCAGAAAAGGAAGATAACAGAAATATTTCATAAGTTTCTTGGAAGGACCTAAGGAGATAATACACAAGAAATGTGAAAGATTGTTAAATAAATACCTAGACTATATATTATGTGTGTACAAGGTTCTATATCAGGACAGATACATAAACAGTAAACTATTTTTGTTTCTGTTTACCTGGATAGGATGGTAGAACTAGACAACTCCAAAGACTTCCTATAGAAAGCCTTGATCTAGGCCTTAATAAATGAATAGGTGTTGGTCAGAGAGAATGCTGATTAATTTGCTTTGCTCAGGCCATAGGGCTGCAGTTGGCTATTATGAGAATTACAAGAGGGTCTAAGGCCCTCTAAGATCTAATGAGTTCCTTCTGATAAACATCTTCTTTCCAGTTGCTGCCATGAGCTGAAAGTCACAATGATTGTTCAATAATGGCAGTGGCTTTGAAATCAGGCAGACTTGGGATCTGATCCAGTCCCTACTACTTCCAGCTGTGCAATTTTATGCCACTTAATCCACTTCTCTGAGCTTCAGTTTACTAATGTTTAAAAAAGGAAGTAAGGGGCCGGCCGAGTGGCGCGGTGGTTAAGTGCTGGCTTGGGAAGCCAGCGGCCCCAGTTCGGGTCCCACATATGAGGGCCAGTGACACTGCCCTCAAAAAAAAAAAAAAAAAAAGGAAGTAAGGATAGTGCCCTCTTCATGAAACTGTTATGAGACTTAAACAGGATAATGCATATGAAGCACTAAGCACCATGTTTGGCACATAATAAGTATTTAACAAATGTTAGCTGTTAACTGTTATTGTTGAGGCTTTATTAAGGGTATGCTGGCATAAAATGTTAGGATGTGTTCAGTGTCTGAAACAATTACATTAAACACAAGGTATGTCATATCACATCCTCAACAGTGGAATATCCAAAGAAATAGCACAAACAACCAGGTTGTGAGTTTCTATGTGACAATGCTCGAAGGCATTTACCTTTGTGGGCCCATTAAGCTCTACAGTAGGTTCTCAATGAATTTTGAATGAATTAACAAGTTATTTATTTTGCTGACTGTAAAATAATTTTTTTTCTACTTAAAAACATGAGGCATATTTCTGTAGACAATGCATAAATAATTAAATACACCTGTAATTTCACCACTAATAGGACAAGCATTGCTGATATCTTGATATATTTTCTTCCAAGCTGTGTGTCTACTCGTATATGATATATGTGGGAGATCATAACATTATGATAACAACACATAATTAAGTTTGATCCTGCCATTCAAAAGCTTTTTCTCCATTTGTTATATGAGCATTGCCTTGTTTTATTAAATGTTTTGCATATTTAAATGTGTTAAATATGTTTCACAAACACTTATACATTGCATACCATTCTATAAGGCTGTGCTGTATAATTTATTTAACTACTGCCATATTGTTGGACCTTTAGTGTGTGTCAAAACTAATTCATCTTCAAATATAAGTTGCTACCATATTCAGTGAGTTCTTAACCTTTTTGGGTTGTAAATAACTTACAAACCTAATTATTTTTTTAAAACAACACTGTGCTATCTCCCTCATAAAAGAAAATTACTAACACCTATTTACGTAAAATGTTGCCTATAATTTCAGGAGCTTTATAAACTCCATGAAGCCCATCTATGGATTCCTGTCCCCAGGGCTTCAGTTCAGAACTAATGATATCAAATATGTTAATATGAAGCCCCACCCCCAGGAAAAAAAAATGCAAAAACTTTACTGTAACAATTGTGGAGAGGTCTAATCTACAAAATACAGCTGAGTACAGGATATACGACTGTTTTCATAATATGGCCCCATTTCATTTCATTCTTATATTTTAAATCTAAGTCTAGTTTCCACATTAACACTTCTCTACAACTTTCATGAATAATTCTGTTTCATGTGCTCCATCTTGACTGTCCTTAGTGACAGAAAGCCTCTGCGGCCCCCAGTGCATCACCTCCGCTCACTGCGAGGTCTTGCACCTGGAGAACTGTGGCATTCCTGGGTTTATTCCTGCTACTCTCCCCCTCTGCTGCTCCTAATTGTCTTGCATACTATTCCATTTGAACAAATGTACAGCATGACTCAGCACTGGTTAATACAGTTACTTAAGGGAAAGAGATCATTTCATAATAACACCAAAAATAAATTCAACAGACTTAAAATATAGCACAGTAAGTCCTCACATCATGACATCAATATGTTCTTGGAACTGTGGCAAAATGGCATATAACAAAACCAATTTTACCATAGGCTAATTGATATAAACAAGAGTTAAGTTCCTACGGCATCTCATCAATGTTACAATGAAACGGCGTTGAATGAAACGATATTATTTGAGGACCTGCTGTATAGCATAAAGACGGATAAACATAAAAGAGATGTGTTCACTGCTTTGGATCAGGTACATTTCAATCTCAGGATGCAAGGCTTTAAGTTAGCCTTGGTGTTTTTCAAACCAAGGAGGAGCACAATCTACTTCATTACCTTAACTGTAGACTTTGTCTGATATGCAATGTATAATAACGAGGCTGATTCTACATACCAATTTATACAATTTCTAAAGAATTCTGATAGATTCTCAGTATAAAGAAGAAAATTGTTTTGTGTTTTCTGTTTGTTGTTTCCATCTGTTTGCTTCTGAAGACAGAAAAATTACTGATGTGAAAGCCGGGATATGAAAGAGCATCTACCTATGTCTACACATGTCTATGCGCATATTTATGCCTCCATGTAGCATAAAATTCTACATTATTAGGTTCCAAAGAACAATGGGAAAGGACGTTTTTGAAAACAATCCTAAGACTAATTTATATTAAAGATATTTCTGTTTTCTCCCTCATAGCTACATCATCCTTCCCAAGGCTTCCGCTTTGGAACTGTCCGGGAAAGCAGTGCTGAAGATTACGTGAGGCAAAGCTTCCCAGAGATGCACGAGTATATGAGAAGGTACAACGTACCAGCCACCCCCGATGGAGTGGAGTATCTGAAGTGAGTGTCAACCTCTTGGGTCCAAAAAGTTCTCACTAAAATAAGTCATTTATCTACTGAGGTAGTGTTTGTTGGTTTTTGAAAATGACAGCTAAATATACCCACTGTGAGTTCAGCAGAACTGCTCACACTGTATGAGATCCAGGAGGCAGTATGGAATAGTGTGCATTTAATGATGTGACCTAGATTGCTAGTTACTTGCATGCTCCCAAGTTAACAGTATCTTTGCTCAGAGTGCCAGTGGTCATTAGTGCAGCAGATGGTGAGGGAAGCAAATGTTGGTGCAGAAATGATCAAACACTCAGAGAATGTGGCCAGAACATAAAGTGTCCCAAAGCAACCCCTTCCTTCACAGTGAATCTCTAAGCTGATCTCTAAGACTGTCTCCTCTTGCTGCAAGGAAGTAGAATTTATCTTAGAAATTTCCTGTAGGAAGGAAATAAGATAAAAAACAATGACCCCATGGCTGCATCCTTCTCATCCGAATTTATGAGAAGTGATCAAGAACAATCACGTTGCCATGGCAAATTATCAGACCCTGTGAGTCAATGAGGCTGAAAGCAAAGGAAGGTAGTACAGTTATGGATCTGCTCATCTAGTTGTCCTGAGAGAAGAGAAGAAATGGCTCTTGATAAGCACCACAGCATGAGGGTGCATAGTCCTCTCCCTCCTGCCTAATGGTCTCAGGACAATGACATACTTTCAAACCTCCAATCCCTAGAATTGTGCAGCATCAGGAAACTAGTGTTTCTATAATCTTCGCAATGGAGAGCAGAAACTGCCACCTCAAATTCGTTTTCTTTAAGAAAGAAGGGACATAAATAATGTCATGGGACATAAGCGCCCTGGGTTTCTCAAGAGGCCTAGTCATAGGCCCCTAAACCAATTATATGGAATTTTGACTACAGTCTAGAGAGGAAGCTTCGTGCAAAGTTGTATATGGTGTTTAAGTACTATGCAATGGCACTTTAATTTTGCAAGAACATTAAACCTTTAGAGTGCCTCTCTGACAGAGGTTAGGGTTCCTTTGCCTCCCACTACTTTTTCAGGCAAATTCATGGCTGAGAGAGAGAATAAGATATCAGGGTGACAGCAATGGCTTCCAGCTAGATAGTAATGGCTGACTAACGCGGCTCTTCTGGAAGTGTGAAAGGAGGAAATGAGCCACTACTACAGTCCCCAGTTCTACTTCACCCAGGATATTCATTTATTCTGGAGGCTTCACCTGAGAAGGCCCGCATACTCGGAGTCGGCCCCACTCTAGCCTGGAGAGAAGAAATAGAAAAGCAGGCACAGATAAAGAAACTGAGGCCCACAAGTAGCAACTTATCCCTGGTAACACATCTAGTAAGTGGCAGAGTCAGGATTAGAATCAGGTCTTTAAAAGCCACCCACCCCTTCAGGCTAGTCTAGGAACCATAACAGAAAAGCAGGTCCTTGATGTTTAAAGAATAGTTCGCTCAGATTCCGGTTAGCACCTGGGAGCTGGTGAGAAATGCGCAATCTCAGGCCCCCTCCCAGAGTCTGCATTTTAACAAGCTCCCCAGGTGATTCACTGATAGAGATAAAATTGGAATCTAAGCAGAGCTTATCATTAATACCCCTCACTTCTCATCTCTGGGCTTTCCTCTCCACTTTTGGCCTAGTCACTGCCTAAGCTCTTAGTCACCACTCCAAGCAACCACAGTCCTCAGGTTACCCCCGTGACATTCCAGAGCCCTGACCTGAAGGGCACAACCTGTGGAGTCATCTGTACAAGACAGGTTCCTGAGTTAAAGCTGTCTCTCCCCTCTCCTATCAAAATACCCCTGGGCTTGTCCTCCATGCTTAGGGCCCGGCTTTCTGAGGTGATGGTTTTCCAATAAATTAACCCCTATTAAAGTATTAATTTCTTTTAGTATGTTTATATATGACTGTGTGTTGTGTTTGATGAAATGAGTGCTCAAAAAGACAGAGCATAAGTCTGTAATGAGAGAAAAAACTGGAGGGTCTCCCAACTCTAAGGATGATTCAGCCAGTGCAGAAGCTACTGATACCTGGATCATGCCCAGCCGCTTCCTCACCAGTGAGTCAGGGCCCCATGGGAGTCTGTGAGCTGATTGCTTCTTGCCTTCCTACCAATACAGACTTGTCATAGCCAGCTGCACTCTGTGGTCCAAAATCAGGAGTCGTTACTTAAGGATACTGCTGAGAATGGACCTCAGGGATTACTTATTAGAAGAACTGAGCCCCAATTTTTTTCTATTGTTCTTGCAACCACAAATATTTGTGCAGTATTGGTAAATGGGAACTTATTGCTATGTAGCCCCCAAGGTACATTCTGCTACTGCGGCAGTAAAACCTTGATTAAAGAAAAATCTTTCAGTTCCATTTTTATTGCCGAGATTCTATTAAGGTTCCTCATCATCAGCTCCTGGGGACAATTATATCCCCAACTCTTTCTGAAGCTTCCCACAGCTGTGGAGCCAGGAGGTATTCTTCATTTTGGTTAAAGTTAAACCTAGGTCTCATTGTACCTTAAATCCAATACCCCATGGAAAAGGGGGTGTATTTTGAATTGGCTATTTTACTTCCTAGGAGAGTAGAAGGAAGAAGCAATGGTCATTGGCGCCAAGAAGAGAAGTTGACCTACTTACTGTGTGTCCACGTGTGCCCCCAGAAAAAGCCATCCTGTAAAGATATACTTTCTGCCCAATGTTGAATCTTATAGGTGTCTAGGAGTGTCTTCACTCTTAGATTTTGATGGGCCCTGGCCATGCTTTCCTCCGAGTTTAGATGCCACTCCTCTGTTGAATTCCACAGCCTCATTTTGTGCTCTAAATGAGAAATGACTGAGTCCAGATGAGATAGAGAAGAATCGTTCTCTTTTCCAAGCTATGTGGACTACCTGAGGGTCAGAAATCCTTTCTTAAATGGATGTGTGTCCTACACCTTCCCAAAAAGGATTTGAGGTGTCTGAAAACAAGAGTAGTTGCATACGCCTTAAACCCTTCCCTTTGCAACTCCTCCCTCCTTGCTCAGTCAGGGCCGAGGCATAGCTTTCCTCAGGATCGTCTCTGTGCCTAAGTCCAAACAATGGGGAGAACACATGAAGGATGAAGAAGGCATCTGTGGGCATCTTGATCCCAGGCCACAGCCAATTCACTGATGTAATCCAGGGATACCTCCTTCAATGATTCTTGCCTGAACTGCCTCCTGGGATGGGAGTAAAACGTGAATGGGGGATAATAAATCAGATCACTAAGATCTATTACATACGCTTCCTCTTCCGTTGATTGAATGCTAACCTACAGACTTTAAAGAAACCTTATCTCCCCTTTCCCAGGAGTGCTAGATTTCTTATTTGCATTTCCTTATATCTACTTCTAAATGTGAAATAATGCCTGATCTCTGAAGGATATGATAGTGATCATGACAGAAAGAAATAAGAATTTCCACATACTGATTAACGAGCCCACCTGGCTCCAGCACTTCCTAGCTGTGCAACCTGGATCAAGTTCCTTCAACCCTCTGAGCCTCAATTTCCTCATCTGTTAAAATGGGATAGCACCACCCATCTCACAGTCATTGTGGGTGATAAAATGTATTGTGATCAATAAATACAATGCCTAACACAAAAAAGTCACTCAGTTAATGTAAGAGAAGTGACCCTTTCCATTCGATTCAGAGTCACTCTGGCTCTATTGTTGGATTTAGCAGTAATGGAGGAACTGGTGGATAAACCCATGGGAGAGAGGTCATGCTGTCCTATAAGAGTGGCTGTTTCCCCTGGTCTGTTCTCTACAGGTCAGTAAGCTGTCAATAAGGCCGAGTCAGCACCCAGCTAGTGTGAGCTGCCCTTAGTGTCCCCTAACAAGGAGTTTCTGTCCCCTCAACAAAGCCAGCAGTCAGGCTTAGTGCCTTCTGTCCATTAATGAATCATTTTTCTCTTTTCTCCTCTTGGTCTTAAATATAGGAATGATCCAGAGAAATTAGACGCCTTCATCATGGACAAAGCCCTTCTGGATTATGAAGTGTCAATAGATGCTGACTGCAAACTTCTTACCGTGGGGAAACCATTTGCCATCGAAGGTATTAATCAGTCATTCTTAATTCACTTTTACTCAGGATGTACTCGTTTTGCCAACCCAGCAAGTCACAAATACCAAAGTCAGAGGCAAAATGCTATTCATCTTCTCTTGTTTTCATTTTCAACACATAAGCACTTAGCTATTAAGTTGCTGAAGTTAGGAATTTATTTTTCACCTACTCCACAAACACTTTTTAACCCAACTGTTAGAAGAAAAAAAAAAAAAACATTGTTAAACATCATTGTGTAAACAATGATGCTTCAGATATCTGGAAGTAGTGGCACCATATATTAAATGGGGAGTCCAATTTGAAATTAATTTGTATTTTCTTATGGCCAAACCCCGTAATGAATCTGATGCAAAAATGCAAAAACTAGAATGATTGCATTTTACAACTGGAAGCAAACCCCAATATTGATCTAATCCAATCTACTCACTTTACACACAAGAAAGCCCGGAGACATTACATCAGTTTTTCATAATCATGCGATTAGACGATAATAGTGGAATTAGAATCCAAATCTCATGGTTCTTAAATAAATGTTTTTTCACTAGTTAAAAATTAGTAGGAAAAAAACTCTCATTCTATAGTTTAATAACCTTTAAGAGTCCTAAACAAAACCTTGTTTGGGACCTCAGGTCTGCCTTTCTCCCCACTGGCAGCAAATTTTTGCTTCCAACTTGATCAACCAATCAATCAAACTTCAGGACCAAAGGATGGCTTTGCCAATAAATGGCGCCTTTCACTCTGGACAGTAGTTGATATGTGGAGCTGATAGTTTGAACTAACAAATTTCATGTCTCCCAATTCCCTGCCTCCCTTCTCTGACAGTATACGAGTATGCTGGCTCTCAAGACAACCATTTCTTGTCAGAAAACACTGACTTGAAACATCCCATGGGGGTGCCCAAGTTCTATTTCCAAGAGAATTGTACTTTCCTGTATGTTAACTAGTGTGTCAAGACTATTCTGATTCCAATTTTCCAACCATGGTTGGTCTCTGTCTCCCATAAACACATCAGCAAATTTTATACTTGAGTTTTTGCTTGTGTGACGAATGAGAATGGAACAGCTGTTTCTTCATGCCTTCCCCTAAGAGAAATCAATCTCCTCTCCAAGCAAAGTGACCTCTACCTGAACCAGGGATTGAACTCAGGAAGAGAGATTTAACAGCAGTGGTCTTCTATTAAGACTGCTGTCTGAGATAGCAGAGGCACAAAGACAAAAGAAAAAAGCTTGAAAGCCAAAAGAGCATTCAGTAGATAACCCCATTTTGATGTAACAATGGAGAAATTCCCATTTTTTTGTGGCATCTGGAGATATGGGAGGGATGTTACTTTTTTTTTCTGTCCCAGATTCACTGAATAATTGAGGTCCCTTCTGCCATTTGCATCTACTAACAATGAATCACTGGTTGCAGGAGTAAGAATGAGGGACTCCATTTTCTGCCTTTGTCTTCATGGGACAACCCTATCTTGCCAACAGGCAGTGGTGAGATAGCTTGTTTACCTCTGCTAGACCTCAGTGCCAGAGGCCACACCATTTACTTCCCACTGGTTTCCTGTTTACATTTCCATCTGTGCTCCTGGGACTTAGTGCCTTGTAGTTTCCGTCATCTCCAGACACCACATTGTTTTCAAAGAGGATAAGCACAAAATGGGCCCATGGAAGAACTCTCCTTGCAAGAGAGGAGAAAGACTACAGATTCGAACAGAGAAAACATTCTCATCGTTGTTTTTCTCTAAAACATACCATTGCTAGTTTATTCTGGGTGAGGTGCAAATCAGAAAAGTTAATTCAATACTGTGCATGCCAACAAGCCTACAACCTAAAAAACAGAACTTGGTAAAACAAAAAGGGAGGTTACATATAAGTTACAAATAACAATGTCATAGAGATACTAGTAAAAGTCTCGATTGCTGCTTTAAAAAAAAAAATCTTAATCTCAGAGATTTTTAAGGAACATTTCTCTCTTAATGAAATTTTTAAAAATATGATATGCTTCCCTTTAATACCAATTAGGTTTCTTGAACTTACAAAAATGTGGACTTTATTGTTGACCAATTAGACTTTATAGGTGTAAAAATATCATCAAAGCAACTTATGAACACTTCCTCCTTACAGGAATGCTTCATATGTCTAGCTGTACCCTTTCACAAGATCTAATATGATGTTAGGCATAGAACAGTTATGTAAAATGATGTATTACCTATTATATAATTCATTAGGTTAGATTTGAAATAAGTACGCCGTTCACTGACTAATGTAGTTAATCAAAAGTACCCTGCTAGTCTGCTTATATTTTCCCAAGTGCTTAAATGACTTCAGAGAGGGAAAATGGAGTCCATTGATTCCTTCATGCTCAATATACATTCACTCTATACAGTATTGATAAAACACCAACTCAGCATGACTACTGAATTCCCTCCCAACTTCACCATTCTGCATTTATTTAGGCTTAAAAGACAAAGGGTGAGACAAATGAGAGACAGTGACTCCACATTGAGTTTGAAACATTTTCATGAGTACTTAGCACAGCAAACCAAACCTATTAAGAATTCAGTAGCATGTTGGATGTCTTTGGCCATATTAAATACTATATACACCAGGGGCACAACGACATATTGCGTGCTCCGGGAAAAAAAAAAAGTGCTGAGATAAATGAATGCATGTCCCAAATTTATGCATTGGAGCTAGCTGACAATAAAGGTCAAATGCAAAGAAAGAGTAATGGACCTGCACAGTAATGATTTGTGACCTTTCTGCCAAAGACCTCTGCCTTTTTTTGAGTTTGTTCTTTCTCTTGCTTTTCACTGATTATTTAATACGACACTTGGAGCACTAGCTGTAGAGCCTCAGTGTTGGGATTAGAATAGAGTTGCTGTTATCAACTGTGTTACATGGGGCAAGTCGCTTAATCTGCCCTTCAGGGTCCTTATCTGCATAGCAGGTTTGTGAATAATACATCTATGATAGAGTTGTTATAAAGAGTAAGTAAAACAATACATGTAAAGCATGTGCAGGCACATAGTAAGTGCCCAATAAATTATTATTCAGTATATTGACTTACTAGATGGAGACCAATTCACTATAAAATGATCCCAGGATAGACAGCCGTCATATAACTCAGCTTCTCCCACACATTTCTCTCTACACTTTGATGTGCTGAGGGTAAAGGGAACCCATTTTTAATGTCTTCTTTGTGTGAGTGGGACTGCTCCAATATGTTCTTAACCATTGCCCCAGAGTAGCTACATACAGTATTCGGAGGACAGACTATAAAACTGGATTAGTCTTTCTTCTTGAAGATTTTTTTAATGCTATTCGAGATCTTATTTTCAAAGTATCTATTTTCCAACCACACTTTAGGAAGTTTTTTTAGTCTATGAATTTCTAACTATATATTTGCTGGCCAAAATATATTTCCACCACTCTTGGCTGAGTAAAGCTGATTTATCCATGGGGAAAAGATCAGGATTCTATTCTGAAAATTGTTCTCTTGGGCTATTAAGCTGTATCCAATTTCCAGGGTGCCTGATGCCTTCATCTTTAGGGTTGAAGGATTCCATTTTGCTTCATCCATCAACCACAGAATAGTCAACCTCGTCTTTATTGCAGAGCCATGTTTTTAATGATAATGAAAGCAACTCAGGCTGCTAAGTTGAGTCAGCAATTTAAAAATAAGAATTCTTTGACCAGTGAACACAATCAAATTAGAAAAGCAACTGATAAAGAGATGGATAGAAATGAAACCTTCAAGGTTTTACTGTTTTATGTTTCCGAGTAAAATGGATTTTTATGTTTTTTTAAGAAATACTTCTTTTCATTGCCACATAACTTATTTATTTATTTCCTTTTTCCATATGCATAGTAAATTTTAATTAGCTAATAATTATTATTAATGATAAAAATCATTAAAATGTCAATACTCAATATATGCATTAAAATGGAAAATTAAAAAGGACAGTAATCTATTTTTAGCAGCCAGTTACAAATTAAAGTTGACATGATGGAGTGGAGTGATTTAATATTTATTATTTCCTATGTAGCAATTTTTTATGTCTCTGCAACTTCAACATAGCTTTTTTCCTAAGGTAATTTTAATACTTTTGTTGTAGTGCCAAAATTCTATTGTTAGAATATGTAGATTTATTACAAGTATTAATTTCAGATTTTTAAACTATCCTATCATGTACTTTTGTCTCATCTGCCCAAAATACCACTCTCAAGAATCAGTCTGAGATGTCTTCCTTTACCCTTTCATCTGGTAACAATCTGTCATCCCTCTGAAATCCACAGTTTTATCCAACCCTTTCATTGCATCCTAGTCATTATATTTTACCTTGATTGAATTTATGCATCACCTAGCTTTCATCCCAAGGAAAGTCCTGTGACTTCCCTCCATGTTGTGTAGTTATTTATGGATGTCTTATTTCCTCCGTGCCACCACGAGCTTCTTAGGGATAGAATTGGTGTCTGATTTAACGTAGCACTTGACAGAGTGTCTGGTACAGAATAAGCATTTATACATGTTTGTGGAATTAATAAATAGATGAATAGGTGGTATGCAACAAATGCTTATCAAGTGAAAAGAAAAAAACAAGTCTGCCATTATCACACTAATGTAGGCTGAAATAATTGAAGAGAATTTTTAGGAGGAACAATATAGTTAGGGAGCAACCTTGCTAGTTGATTTCTTCGTGTACACATGGTATATGTTTGTGTATACAGTTAAGGCTGTACTTACACTATATTTACACAACTTAATGAAAAGTTTATAAACACGATCTGCACATATTTGTGTCTGGGGCTGAAAACAAACCACCAGTTTAGATGATTGTGGATTTTTTTACTGACTTGCCTGGTTTGGGGGGATTACATCAATATGACTATAGTGATAGGGCCTGCATTGAAGAGGTGAAAATAAGTCAAATGTTCCCTTGACTTGGTCACATCCTACATTAGATACAGTGGAAAGAGCATTGATTTTAGACTCAAATGCTAACTTTGCCAACTGAGCTGCATGACTGTGGGTAGTTTCCTTATTCAGCCTTTAACACTGTGATACGTATTCTGCATGGGTTCATATAGGGATTAGACACACACATGGAATAGTGCCTGGCACACAGTAAGGCTCAGGATGCATATGGTACATAGTAAGCCCTTGATAAATATTAGAAGTTATTGTTTTGTTGTTGCTGAAAACTATTGTGTCAGGGGCTGAATATTATTGTATCTTTTATAATATTTTTAATACAATAGTTTTATTGTATTGTAAAAAAAATACAATAATATTCAGAAAAACCTGACCTAGTTATCCTAACCATCAACCCACTTCCACCAGATAGTTCCAAGTCCTCCTACTTTCTGTTCGCATATGCCCCAGTTCTTCTCCCTCATGTCACTTACCTTACTGTAATGAAATAATTATTCAGTGCACTGTTTAATATCTGTCTTCCTAATATAGTGAACGCACCACGACAGCAGCAACTATATTTGCCTTGCTCACTACTAAATCCCGACCACTTAACACAGCGCCTATTCACTCAGTATATTTGTCGAAAGAATAAATGAATGAGTGAATGACTGTGTGAGTGAATCAGTAAGTCAGTGAATATTATTAAATACGTGCCTAGAATTGTGCCTGGCACGTAAATAAGTACTGAATGAATATATGTGCAAGTGAACTGTCAATAGCACTCATTATAATAAACCTTTCTAAAGAAAACTGCTTCCTTCCTTATAGTTACTCATTACAAAAAATGTTATTTAATGATAACATCAGCAAAAGAACAGGCTGCCCATGTAAAGCCTTTTATTGTCAGTCTTGCCTTTCAAACCAAAACTATTAGGCACAAAACAGGCACTCAAAATAGCTTTTTTATGGAAAATTCTAATCATGCTCTTGACATTGTCATCATTTCCTTGACTTGCCATTATTAGGGAACAAACAAAATTATCATGGAAAAGAAAGCATACAGCTCTTTAAAACTCAATGTTTTTTCTGCATTATTTATGAATTCTTTTATTGGTTATACACACATCTCAGGCCTCATCTTTTTTCAAAGAAGGATTTCTGTAATTTATGTATCTGCAATAAGAAAGGAACAAAAGCTAATGTCCTTGAAACAAATTGTAAGGTACAATAATTATAGTAGGTATTCGTTTACAGTAAATATCTTTGGAATTGCAACAGCCTTTTAGTTTTTCTCTGTAAAAAAGAAAGTAACTATATTTTTAATTTATCTTTCTCAATCATCTTGAGGGTAAAGCATCTTTTTCTTGACTCTGCTATCCATTAGCTAAAGATAAAATGTAGGTAATTAGCGCTTTCACATGGCTCATCAAAGAGATTAACAATGTAGTAACAGTTTGGAAAGCAAATAAAGCCACACAGAGTGAGGATATAGGATCCAAGCTCATTAATAACACTCACAACAAATTACATCCCCTTTATGTTCCTCCTGACTCTTGTCTTGAGCAACTACTATCCTGGATTTTTGGTTTACCATTTCCTTGATTTTTTTTTCTAAACCTACGTTAATCACATACATATGAATTCCTAAAGATATATTGTTTTGTTTTTAATGTTTTTACATTTACACAGCTGATTCATCTTGTAATCTGGGACTGACCTTTTTCATTCAATATGGTATTGCTGAGTCATCCATGTTATTGCTTTGTACTTCTAGTTCGTGTGTTTCACACCATATCATATTCCAATTGTGTAAATATTCCACAATTTATTTACCCGTTCTCTTGTCAAAGAACATTTGGGTTGTTTCCAATTTTTGCTACTATGAACAGTGGCTCTGAGAACATTCTTATATATAGCTCTTTGTGTGCTCGTGGAAGAGTTCTTTGGGAATGTAGTTAGAATTACTGGTCTTAGAGTCTATAAATGTTCAACTTTATGAAATAATACCAAACACTTTTCCAAAGTAGTTGCATCAATTTGCATGACTACAAGCAATATATAAGTGATCTTACTCGCCCACACCTTCTCTAACACTTAGTATTCCCAGATTCTTTTTTTTTTTTTGATAATTGAAGTTAGTCATTACAAGTTCTTTGTTGATATTTTAGTTCTCATGCTATGTTATATGCTCAGATGGTCTTATTATTTAAGAATAAACAAAATAAAAGCAAAAATGGATTACGCATGACCAATGATGAGAATATGTCATAAACCGAAGATTATCATTAGCCCACTTTTGTGTACTCACGGTCCAGAAGAGGGGTTCTAGGAGAGGTAGATAGAGAATCCTGGCCCTGGGAAAGACCTCAAAGATGGCTTCTAAGAAATACCTTGAAAAGGAGGACAGAAGGCCTTGGAATACAATGTGTCACCTGTACACACAGCCCATTACTCTCCTTTCCAGACTCATCTCATCTACTCAGAGAGGCAGCAGATCTAAGGTAATCATATCTTGGATATATTTGAGTTCTTGAAGGCAAGATAGTGACAGTTTACCATACCCTTGTTACCAAGCCTGATGGCAATATCACACAAGGATAGCAGCAATCCCTTAGGAAACTTGCAGGTGAAAATCTCATCTGAGATTGTATTTTTCTCCTAGGATACGGCATTGGTCTCCCGCCCAACTCTCCGTTGACCTCCAATATATCTGAGCTGATCAGTCAATACAAGTCACATGGGTTTATGGATGTTCTGCATGACAAGTGGTACAAGGTGGTTCCCTGTGGCAAGAGAAGTTTCGCTGTCACTGAGGTAGGAAAAACTGCCAATTACATTGATGCTCTGTATAGCTTTACCTTGAAAAATATGAGGAAGTGCTGTTCTTTGTGCGTGCCTTGTAATCAATAATCCAAACTATTGCATCCACTACCACTCACCATGATATTTGGATTACTCCTAATTTCACTCTAACAGTGCTCCTGCCTGTAGGAATTTGTAGTGAGACGTGCTTGTTTTGGATTTAAAGCTGATGCTATTTTGATGAGTAAATGTCTGAGTTTCTAGTTTCCCCCTGTATACTCTATCCACAAGGGCAGAAGAAATGCTGTCCTGAATTACAGCAATAGCATCTGAAAATGGCATATACATACAGTGCTGGTCATGATGTGGACTTTAAATATCCTTCAAGATCTAATCAGAGCTAACTCCTAGGGGTCCAGTGATGAATCTTTTTGGGTTTAGAAAAATAGACATAACTTAAACTGTAATTCTTAGATAACAGAATCATAGTTTTTGTTTTAAAACTGAAAACAACCAATTTCCTTCTTTTACAGATGGGAAATTAATACCTAGAGATCCTAAGTGATTTATCAAGGCTCACAAATAGTTTGAATCTACTTCTTTCTATTGCAATGCTCTGATTTTACAATGTAATTATAAAGAAACCTGCAAAGTGAGCCCGAAATTGGATGATTAAGATAGGGGATGAAAAGGTATAAACAAAAGCCACAGAGCTTGGGTATTTAAAAGAGAAGCCAAATAAACCATACAAGGTCAGCCTGACATTTAAAAGAAAAACACCAAAAGCCAACGATAATGGCTTCAAATAGCTTATATTTGCCAGCAACTCCCAAATATGTATTTCAACACAGACTCTTCTCCTGAGTTCTAGAACCATATATCTAATTTCCTATTTGACATCTCCACTTGAATATCCCACAGACATCTCACACTTAACTTGTCAAAAACTGAACCCTTGATCTTCCCTCCTAAATCTACTCTTCCTCCTGTACTTCACATCGTGGTAATGGCACCACTGCTCATCCAAGCACTCATTCCAGAAACTGGCAGGAATCCTTAATGCCTCCCATGTCTCACCTTCTACATCCATCAACAAGCCGTATACTTTCACTCTATGAAATATGTCTCAAAGATGCCCATTTATTGCCATCTTCACTGTCATCACTTTAGTCCAAGCCATTATCCTTCGCCTGGACTACTGTAAAAGTCGTCTAACTGGTCTCTCTCTTTTCACTCCTGCCTTTTTCTGTTTTCTGCATGGTAGATCCCTCTTCTGCTTAGAAGCCTGCAATGGCCTCCCATGTTAATTAGGGCATAATCTGAAACGCTGAACATGATCTACAGTGCCCTGTGGGACATGACCCTGCCTACTTCAGCCTCATCTCATACCGCTTTCCTCCTGGCTCATTACAGCCCCACCACAATGGTCATTTTAGAAAGATATACCCCAGTGGCTTCCCTGAGGTGTATCTGCATACACTATTGCTTCCTCCTCCTCAAATACTCTTTCCCTGACACTTACCCAGCTAATGCCTTCTCATTATAAACTCCCAGCTGAAATCTACTTTCTTCAGAGTTTGTCATTGTCCCCAATCCAATCTGAATCATATCTCCCTTTAAAATCTTATCTTCTATCTCACATTATTTCATAGCACTTATCATATTTTTAAATGTTTCTATTTTTTAACATATATTTAATCAGATTATTATTTGTTAGTATATGTCTCCTTCACCAGACTGTAAGACCTCTGGGGGCAAAGACTTCGTTTACTATCATGTTCTCAATGCCGGGTACATAGTTGGAACCTAGCAAGTAATTGTGGTATAAATAAGTCAGAGAAACTGGAGAAAAGTCTGCGAAGAAGTTGGGAAGCAGAAGGTAAGAACATAAAGCAAGAGCAATATTGGTAGTGTACTGATTTGAATAGTGTCCACCCCAAAGTTCTACCCAGAACTTCAGAATTTGGAAATAGTCTTTTCAGAGGTTATTATTTAAGGTAAGATGAGGCCATATTGAATTAGGGACTGGTGTCCTTATAATAAGGCCATGTGGAGATCTAGATAGAAGAAGCCCATGTAATGACAGAGGCAGGGGCTGGAGTAATGCAGCTACAAGCCAAGGAATGCTAAGGATTGACATCAACCCCCAGAAGCTAAAAGAAAATCGTGCAACAGGTCTGCCTCAGAGTCTGCAAAAGGAACCAACTCTGCCGACACCTTGATTTCAGACTTTTGACTTTGAAATGTGAGAGAAAAGTTTTCTGTTATATTAAGCCACCCAGTTAGTGGTAATTTGTTACAGAAGCTTTAGGAACCTACTACAGATAGATGGCAGATAGGTAGGAAGATAGATAGATAGATAGATATTGATTTTACTTAAATAACAGAAATGTGTTTTCCCTAAATCAGAAACCAAAAACCTATAAAACAAGAGTAAACAACTAAAACTAGAAACAGGAGTTAGGCATTCAATGAGAAGTTTTTTAATCAGGAAAAAAGAGAAGGAAGTTAGTCTGTCTTTAGTACTAAATTCTAAAATAATTCTTTTTTTAAAAAAAATACATTGAATAACAGAATTGGCAATGTTTGCAAGATGTAAACCAAATATTTCTTCTGTGGCTAATTCCTGTATTGATGCTTCATAGAAGTTGAGAGCATGATGTTAGATGTGACTCAATGGAAGCCTTTTAGGGTGCACTAACATGTAATTCATATCCTCTGCTTCTTTATGACCTACCCAACCTGCTTCAGAGAACTTAGAGCACCTGGAAGCATGGACCTGTCCTGTCCAACAGTATTTACCAAGTACCCACTATGGTGTTAGACGCTGTTCTACAAACTTTGCATATATTATTGAACAAAAGAGACAAAGGTGTCTGCCTTTGAAGAGTTTGCATTGTAGCAGGAGGAGACAATACACAACAGACATACTACATAAGTAAATTAGATAGTATTTACAAGATGAGAAGGATAAGGGTGATGACAGCAGTCATGGAAGGCCTCATTGAGAAGATGATCATTGACTACACTGTACACCTGAAATTAATATAAAATGATAGTTAATATCAACTGTAACTGAAAAAATATTAAAGGTTGGGGGAGAGGGGAAGGTGAATGGGGAATAAGAGGTTCAAATTTCCAGGCATAAAACAAATAAGTTATGGGGATGAAATGTACAACATATGAAATATAGTCAATAATGATAGCATTATACCGTGTCAGGGGGTTGCTGGACTTTTATCATGGTGACCACTTCTTTAAGTCTATAAATGTTGAATAACTATGGTGTACCCCTGAAGCATATAATACTGCATATTAGCTATATTTTAATAAAAATCTTTAAAATGAGAAAAGATGATCATTGAGCAATGATTTGAAGGAAGCAAAGAGGAAAATGGGGACTTCAAGAACTAGCATTCTCTTTCTTACCATACAGCAGAAACTATACTAGCGACATTAACTCATTGGGTCACACTACAAACCTGTAAGGCAGGCATTTTTATCTTTATTTGGAAAGATTCACATGGCTTTTCTTAAAAGAAATACTCTTAAGCTTATATAGGTCATCTGAGTTAATTCAGCCAAGAAAGCAAGCACACCAATTGCTAGAATTGTGCAAAGCAACAATCACTAGGTGTTTTCTACCATTTGTTGTGACCATGGTTAACGCAAGTCAAAATCTCCAAGTGATTCAAAGTTGACAGCAAGATATTAGACAAGAAGGGGTGGCCGGGTGGCTCAGTTGGTTGGAGCATGAGCTCTGAGCAATGGGGTTGCCTGCCAGTTCAATTCCCACATGGGTCAGTGAGCTGCACCCGAGCTGAGCTGCCGCTGAGCTGGTGAGAGCGCATGCTCTTAACAACAAGGTTGCTGGTTCAACTCCTGCATGGAATGGTGGGCTGCGCCCCGCAACTAGATTGAAAATGGCGACTGGACTTGGAGCTGAGCTGCGCCCTGCACAACTAAGATTGAGGGACAATACTTGACTTGGGGCTGATGGGTCCTGGAAAAACACAATGTTCCCCTTCCCCAATTCCCCAACACTGTTCCCCTCCCCAATTCCCCAATAAAATCTTTTTTAAAAAGCTATTAGACAAGAAAAAAGGGGACTCTCAGTCATGTTCCGAAAGCCAGCAATACAGAATGATGTGCACCTCCCTGACCACAGGCACACCTCTAGGCTGCTGCCATTTCAGAAGACCATCAGACTTAGATGTCAGCTGAAGGAACCCTCCGACTCCTAGGACAAGCTCCTGAGGGCACAGCGCTCTACAGACTCAAAACCTAACTCCACCTGTGCACACAGGGAAACATACTTTTGGAGACTAACATAACTCTATTTATTCAAATGTGAAAATATATAACACAAAGCATGATAAGTTTGGAGCCATGCATTTTTGGGTTTGCATCCTAGCCCCTCTAATTAATAGCTGAGTGACTTACCTACTCTTGAGTCTGGACTTCCTCCTCTATGAATGGATATGATAAAACCTGCCTTGCCATTTTGTTCTGAGCATAAAAGATCATTTATGGAAACACCTAGTAAGAAACCTGGCACCATAAATAGTAAATAATAGAAGTATTAATGCTGCCTCTCCCTCCATCATTTCCTGGGGTTCATAGATATCTTCAGGTATCTTCCTGTGGCCCTTATTTAGAAATTAGGAAACCTTCCCAGGAGCCCTCCAGTGGACTTCCTCATATTTCATTGGCCAAAATTGTGTCATCTGCTCAAGTCTAAGGTGAGAGGAATGGGATGCAGACCAATCATGACTCAACCCCTGGTAATGGGACAGCTTCCCTTGAATCATATGCTCCCACTGAGAAGGGTGAAGACCTCAACAAAAGCAGGATTCCCTTAGGAAGGAAAAGGCAGGAGAATGGATGCTGAATAGGCAACCAACTTCTGCACCCACGTTGTGGATGGGAAAGTTGCTTCCTCTCTCATCCTGTCCACCTCCAACCTTCTATACAAAGAGGTGTTTGCACTTAATCATCGGAAGAGCCCTCCCAGCTTTGATACAGTGACTCAGGTTTCCCTTTACAGCCTCCTGAGATGTGGATATTTAATACTCTCCTAGACAATATAACCTAATGGTTGAAAGTAGGACCTTTGGAGACAGTTCTAGGTTTGAACTCTACCATTTATGTGATCCTGGACAAGTTACTTGGCCATTCTGAGCTTCCGTTTCTGCGTGACCATCAAATTATGGTTGTTAAGGCAACCCTGAACCCACTTTCCAGGTCAGCTGAATTCAGACGGGGGAGAGAGGTGTAAGAATGAGGAGAATGGAAAAGAGGTATATCCCGAATTGGGACTTCAGAGACAGAAATAAAAGATGATCCTGATAACACTATATGTGTCAAGATAGGAGGGCACCCCCCAGCCTCGACGAATGTTGTGAACTCGCATGAGCTGTTTGTTCTCAGGGATGGTGGTCTGCACTGTGGTGTATCCAGGCCTCAGCAATAACAAACTGATTTATAACGATGCTCACCTGGGTGCATTTAAACAGCAGTACATATCCTTGTGCATGACTGGCACATTTGTCTTGAACAGCCTAAGATAGAATTTCAGGATGTCACCCTCACAGAACCTAAAGGTAGAACGGATTTAAATGAAACTGATCTTCAGCTCATTGGCTGAACCTCATTTCTTCGGCCCTCTGACTGCAGGGTCTCCTTCTGATCAATCCACGAGCCTCCACTTGCTTTTTTTTGGTTGTTTGTTTTCTTATTTTGGCTTTCTCCCAGAAAAGGTCAGAAGAAAGAAGCATGCCTGTTAATGCTTTGTTTGCCATTTCTTTTGCCTCAAATATCATGCATCGCTGAGCTGTAGAGAAACAAGGACTGGCTTTGAAATCAGACAATCCATATTTGAAGCCTGCATCTGCCATCAAGTTACTTTGGGCAAGTTACTAATCCACCTCAGTCTCAGCTTCCTCATCTCCTCAGTGGCTCTTGTGAGAGATAAATAAAATGGTAGTTTAATGACGATGTGCCACTTCCTTCCTCTCCCCCCAGGGGAGGGGTGCAGGGCACACTGCAGCAGAAACAGGTATATTCTGGAGGGTACCCCCGCCCCAACCGGTTCTCCTGAGAAAAGTAGTCCTCAGTTTATTTCTGACCTTACTTCCCAATTACCAGGTACAGCCCAAGTCTGTGTCTGTTGCCACAGGGAAATTAACACCCTTTCACTCCAAAAACGTATTCTAATTTGCCTAAGGAATTATATGGGCATCTAGTAATAAGACGTGAAAGATGCGTCCTCTCCCCCATTTTTGTCAGTTGGACATTAATACTTGGTCCCCTGTGAGAACCTTGATCTATTCACCCCTCTGCTCTTGGCTACCCCAGAACTGTTGAGCTGAGGTTTCTCTGGAGGATAAACTCATTTTGTTTGAATTCCAGGCCTTTATCTGCTCCCCAGAGTCACCCAGGAAATTGCAGGGCCAATTCTGCAGACCAGACTCCTGCAATTTTCAGAGAGGAATTTTAAATTGACCTCAGATGTTTCCATGATCCTCCCAGAACAACTGTGCCTCTGCCCACAGTAGTCTCATTGTAGATCGATCAAGTCCACTGGGGAAAATGTATGGCAGGCTTTAAATTTCCTGCATTTCCTCTGACTCAAAAAAAAATTTTTAATTTTTTTTCAAGTCACTGAGTGGACTTAACCAACTGGAAATAGTCAAGAAGAGTAAACAGTGGCCTTGGTAGGCAATAGATAGCACATTCAAATAGTCTGAGGGGAATTGTCAAGAAACTATTTGCAAAATAGTATGGTTTAAGGAAACCAACAAAAATAGTACAGTCTCCCAGGGCAGGTAAATGAAAGAGCCATTACCACACATAGGCTCGAGGGAAAAAAATAGAGAGCACAATTCCTAGAACCCAGTGGGGAATAGGAGAGGGCCTTCTAACAGGAGCTGTAGCTTTTGGTTAGGGACAACCCCCAGTGACCTGGCTGAGAGAGAGCCAGGGAATGAAGACCTGACCTCAGCCTCCGCCCACCTTCCCAACTCCCACCACAGCCTTAGGTCAATGAAGCCATTGATGGGATCCATAGAGGAACTTCCCAGGGCACAAAGCAGGATGGAGGAAGGTGGAGAGTGCATCTGGAAAGGCAAAAGCCTTTCAGCACAGCCCCTCTTGGTAGATGAAGGCGGGGCTGGGACCAGCTAGAGGAAAGTGCCCGCAGCCTGACCACCTGAGGATGTGCAGCTCCTGCACCCACAGGCAGAGGTCCAGCCCTCTGGAGACCCAGCATGCCTTGCACTGGTCAAGAAGGAAAGAGAAGTACAACCAGGTCCACTGAAGACCCTGGTCTTGGGCATCAGACCACACTACTGCTGTTACTATTACTGTGAGGAGGCAGCTGGATTTCCTTGGGGAAATTAGTTAACTCCTCTGAGCCCCAGTTTTGTTTTGTTTTTATTTTTTTAGCTGAGCCATCCTGCCACCTGTTGGCATCTCAGCAGCAACTCAGATCAGGTTGGGCATCGAACTGCTGTTGCTTAGAGCTCAGCTCGCACTCTTGAGCGAGCTCTTAACCAACTGAGCCACTCGGCCTACCCTCTGAGCCCCAGTTTAATTCGTATCTTGCTGGGTTGTTACAAGGTTTTCTGTCTCTGAACTCAGGGGCATCACGTTGTTATTGAGTAGTGAGGGAAATAAATACGCACTAAGCAAGAGGTCAAATGTTGCTGTGAAAGGAACTCTGTCTCAGGGATCCAGACAGCTCGATGTCATAGGGGAGGGAAGAGGAGAAGTAAACTTTGATACAGTCTAAAAGTATATCATTACACTTTTCAGTGTTTTATTGTCATCAAGGCAAGTACACAGTAGGAAACTTTGCTCCATTCCATCCCTGAACTCATCTTCAACTTGACCTTCATCCTGTCCCTAAACTTACTTTATCCTTGACCTCATCCCATTCCTAGACTCCCAACTCCAACCTGACTTTTAATCCACTCCTGACCTTTCCCATCCTTGGCTTTCCCAGTCCTGAACTTCATCCAATAAAGGATGGGGCACAGGGCATGGATGGAGTAAAGATGTTTGTATTATTAGGTAATTTTTAGAAGCTGACGTTCAAATGGTTCGTTTTTAGGAGCACTGTAGAGGTACAAATGTAAAAATAACCATGTTGTCAAAATACCCGCGTCAAAAAGGTGCATGAAAACCCCGTGAACACAAATTACTTAACCTCTCTGAGCTTCCTTCTCTGCAAAATAGAAATAGCAATATTTGAGGCTTCTGACATGGCATAAGGAACAGAGATCACGTACACAAAAGCGCTGTACACGTAGTAGGTGCGGAATGGAAGGTAGTTATGCTACTCGTCCTGACCCTGGCAGGTACCAGCTGAGTGGCCTTCGGCGAATGACTTAAGCTTACTCTGCAGCGTGCGTCCAGCTTAGAGAATGCTGTGGTTCTCAAGCAGCTTCTTTGAGAGGAGTCCTGACCTAACGGGCTGACAATATTGATCCTGGGACACAGAGGACAGTGAATGAGCTGGCCTCTAAACTGGGCTCTTCATTCCTGACCACAGCCCCAATCCACCAAAATGGGCATCGATTGGGTTGTCGGAAAAGTAATGACGCATTTTTGCAACGAAAAACATAGAAAAAATACGTCATGACTTTTCCGACAACCCAATAGTATGAAGCCTGTTAATATTTATTCACTGAGGAAGCAGTGTTTTCTCATGGCAGATCCATTCCTTCCTCTGTTAATTTGGGGGCAGGGAGGCAGGATTAGTTAACCATACATTGAAATCCAAAGAGATCGCACAAGACACATCAAGAAGCTTCTGCTGGTCAATATTCTGTCCAGTTTATATTTTAAAACCCAAGGGGGGTGGGGGAGGGGTGAGTGTTAATGCAGTCTTTTCTGCTCTTGACAACTAGGTCACATCTCAACATCTGCCTGCCCCTTCTCATCCCTATCTTTTCCTTTTTTCAATTTCAAATGTCACTGCTATTCAATCTGATGAAACTTATGGTAAGGCAAGGAAAGTTAATGACTGTAGATTGCTTTAAATTGAAAACCTGTGTATGTTGAGAGCCACCTTGACAGCTGAGTGCTTCCCTTTGAATAGCCTAAGTAATTAAGTTTAATATTTAAGCGAGGCATAAGGTCAGATGCACCCTATGCAGGTAGTGCTTTCTGGAAACGTAAAGAGGCACAAAGCTGTTCCTGTGTCCTTTTGTGATGTGGAGTACAATCACGCTGAAGAAAGGGAGACCAATCTCAACCTTCTTCTTCTCTGCTACCAAAGTCATTCATTCATTTCCATTCATTCATTCACTCGTCATTCAGCAAGCAGGTACTGAACTCCTGTGTGCCATCCCTGTGCCAGGTGCAGCTGGTGGAGAGATGCATACAACGCTCATAGGTAGGGAGATACATGTGAACAAGCCCCCTCCGCATGCCACCACAGGGCCAGCTGTAGAAGATACAAGGTAGAACAGTGACACAGGCAAGCCCATGAGTCACTCATAGAAGAGCAAGAAGGTATCAGAGAAGGCTTCCTGGAGGAGGTAACCCTTGTAGGGGGCGAACCCTCAGCTAAAGCATAAGCAAGACACTGAAGCATGAAGTTATCAGCAGAGCAGTTGGGCCCACCCTCCAGAGACACCACACATGGTCATGCTGGATGGACAGGACTCTGTGCACTCTTGTTGGTGCCCTCATCAGGGATTCTAAAACTGTGGATGGCCACCTTCCCTGGCCCACTTCTTATGCAGCCTCAGCGAGAATCAGGAGAAAGTCAGAGGCCTTTGACTCCTTCTGTGTTCTGCCTTGTAACCAGCCCCCGCTATGACGTCTGCAAGAGCAAGGACGTCTTCATATCTCCATCGGGAAGGCAGTCTGGGAATAACTGAAAAGAACTTCAGCTCTGGAAGTGCACATACTGGGCTTTGACTCCTGTTCCCATCATTGTGTGTCTATGCGAGCCATGCAACCTCTAAAACTACAGATTTTCACCCCAACATGGGGTATTAAGAGTCTGCTTTGTAAATAGTGAAAAATGTTTAATTAATGAGCTAGCTTGTGGGGAACAGCTAGCTTGACAAATATTCTCTTCTCCTTCCGTAAGTTTAGGGCTATGCGCACAGAAGAAAAAATATTTGTTAAATGATAAACACAGGCAAGAAATTTGAATTGGTGCATGCCTCATGGACCATCTTCAAAAAAGCAGGAGCATTTTAAATTACAAGTGTCAGAATCCCAACCAAAATCTTTTTTTTTGTTTTGTTTATTACTTACATATGTTATACAACTGAAGACTTATTTTTTGCAGGACTTGAGAAATACACGATTCTAGAATTTCCTATTTTGCAAAGTGCCAGATTAGCCAGCTTTGATGGTACCCTGTTATTCCTTTCTTCCAGCTCAGCTTTGAGGTTTGAGTGGGAAAACATGATGATGTCTTATACAAACCTTAGGCTGCACTTAAAGCAGATCTTTAAGGAAACAACAGTAACAATTTGTTTTAAATGTGGTCAATGGTATTTCAAGTTGAATTGCTGGGTGGGTAGGCTGGAGACCCACAATTCTCCAGCCTTCTTTCCCATCATCCCATATCATCACACAGCCAGGGCTGCTTCTCTGTTGCTCCCAGGTTACTGGAAATAACAGAAGTTTGAATTCTGATAAAAACTAATTCCAGCAAGTCCCCCCTCCCCCACCCACCAGCTGCCGCCATCTCCACCACCATCACCCTTACTAATGACCAAGTAAACAGATTTCATGGAATGATGGTCTCCTCTCTTATATAGGAGAGATACTTGGAGCATAAATTATACCCAAGAACACTTACGTTAATAGTTCTTGCTTTTCCCCTGGTAAAATTCAATGGACTCATGAATATTTATGAATGTTATCATGATGCAGCTAAAAGGTGTGAACAGTGCTCAAACCGACTAGGACTATTGTGAGACAGTCTTTCTTCCATTTTGTTTCGATTTCTATACACTGAAATCTATGGAGATCACAGGAAACAGGACTCCTCCCTAACTATTCCCTATGCTAAGCAGTTGCCTCCGGGTTCTGTAGATTCTTGGCTTGAAATAAACAAACTGTGGAAATGTGTGAAGATTGCCACCTTGTGGCTCTGATATGAGATGTCACAAACTATCAGAAAAGCCCTTTTTTTTGCTCCTCACGAAGAGCATTAGCCAAGCCTGAGGATGTGAGAAATTGCCCTGATGTTTCCTCTGTGGTACCCAAGGCTTCTGAAGACACTTCCTACCCAGGCAGCTGTGAGAGTTGGTGGAATTTCAGCCCATGGTTGACAAGGCAGCATCGTCGGGGAGCCCTCAATGCCTTACATGGCCTCAGCCCTTTACATTTGAAACGCCATTGAATAAATTATGTCCTGTATGAGCGATTGAATAAACATTGCCCTTTCTTCAGTGTCTGGGGCATGGTCAGTCCATCTCTTCACTTTATCTAGTACCACGCTCTCCCTTGACCTCGCTGTTCCAGCCACGCTGGCCTTCTTTAAGTTCTTCCTATTTGATGTGCTCCTCCTGCCCCAGTGCCTTTGCACATGGAGTTCCTTCTTCCTGGGACACTCATCCCTGCCCAGCACACCCATTTAACTTCTTTGCCTCCTTGAGATTTCAACTTATTCACCACTTCCCCAGTAAAGGTTTTGTGAATCTCTCTGACTGGATCAAATTTCTACTCTCCAAGCTCCCATCTGTAACACAGCTGTTCCTTTAACATTTATAGGCATGTATTTAATGTGCATCATCCCTACAGAGACAGCTGGGAAAGTATCTGCTTTAGATCACTATTGTATCCCTCCCACATATTAGATGCTCAATAAATATTTGTGGAGAAAACAAATAGTTGAATATATCTGCCTTGCATCTATATGAATTTCCCAGACAAGCCTAAAGTAAGCAATAATGATAACAGTACCTGATATCAGTAAGCATTGAGTCTATTTCTTATGTGTTCTATCTCATTTAATCCTATAAATGATGCAATGAGTTAGCATTTGTATTCTCATTTTGCAGATGAGCAGTGACTCAGACAAGCAACTTTGCCCAAGATCATAGTTATTAAATATAATAACTATGACTGAAAACCACATACTCCAAAGGTCATATTGAAAACCATCTCAGAATTACAAAGAAAATCAATCATATCACTTTTGATCCTTTTGAATATACAAGATAAACATAAAAGACTGAGCAAATAAATCCTTAAAGCCATACTTCTTACTGAACTGTAGATTTCCAAATGGCAAAACTATATTTCTCAAGGGATGGTGTCTTGTTCACCCCATTACCTGGCACAGGACCTGGGCACAGAGTAGGTGCTCAATATATTTTTGTTAAGTGGATTTAAATTTGAAACAAGGTTGGTCACATCCAAAGAAGATAAAACACATATAGCCAGAGTCCAATTTCTGCCTTTGAAAAAGCCAGTAAAGGAGTAGGAAAGGGAAAATAAAGGAGACAGGATACAAAACGTATTGAGCACCTACTGTGTGCTGGCCTGCTATTTTATATACATTTTTTTCTTTTTTCTTTCTTTACTGTACTTTTTTTTTAAATTAGTTTCAGGTGTACAACAGAGTGCAATAGTTATACTTTTTACCCCTCAAAGTGACAACCCACCCACCCCTATTTAGCCACCCCACTCCTCCCCCCCATATCATATATATCTATTACACTTCCTCTGACTCCCTTTTTGCTATACTTTTTAAAATTATTACTTCAGGTATAACCCCACTTAAACCTACAATAACACTACTATGACACCATTATATTATTCCTGCATTGCAGATGGGAAATCTGAAGCTCATGAAAGGTTTTTAACTCAGGGCTATGTGGTTTCACAGTCTACGTGGTAACTAACCTCAATACAGATAGATGTTAAACACAGTGACTGGTGGCATCATAGAAAGGGGAGGACTTCCAGCTAAAGGTCAAGGGTCAAATGGACAGCTCCCAGAATGGCCTTCTATGAGCCTCAGGTCTCATCACTTACATTTCTATTGGTTTTATTTTCCCATGTCAGTTATTTTTGCATGTGACCATCTCGAGACTTCTTCATCTGAAAACAGTTGAAGAAAAAATGACTTGTTGAAACAATCTGTCAACCCTTTTAATTTACTCTACTACAGTGAATGTCCAACTCTCCAGATCCCTCTACAGTTTTAAACAGAAAGAGTAACAAATACTGTTGTCCATCGAAATGGCCAAAAATAATAATGGCCAGGAAAAAAATGGAAACAATGGCATGGAGTCCCATGATAATGTTGAACTACAAAGTTTATGAAATGAGAAATTCAACTTCCCATTGACTAAAACTTCTGAGCCAGCATATCATTTCATCCTCTACAAGGCAGGAGTAAAGCAATTCTAGTTGCACCCTTGAATTATGTCAATGAAATGGTACCATCTTCCCAGTATTGTCTGTTCAACTGTTAAATTAGGTAACTCTTGTGACAATATTTCTCCTCTTACATAACAGTTCTATATGCACTCCTTCATCTCACTGTTACAATACCCACACACAGTAGATAAGGCAGTGGAATTAGTATCAGTTTTTACAGATGAGGACACTGCGGCTGGGACAGTAATGGCTCCTCTAACAGCTCACAGCTAATAGAATCAGAGCAGGGCCTTGTTACCTGGGCTATCTAATTCCAATCCTCTCTTCACTGCCCCCTCAATACCGCCTACTAATACACTCTTATAGAGGAATACACACACTAAGACCCCTTTCTAAATGATGACCTTAGTCAGGAGGAAGTCAGCGAAGATCTGTAAAAATGCTTGATGGGCCCATGAAGTCAGTCACTGTATTCCTCAGGCCTGCAACGGAAAGTCAATCCCAAAGAAATCCCAAAGAATACTGAATGGGAGGAGCCAAAGATAATGTGGGTAAAGTGCTTAGAGCAGTGGGTGGCACAGTGTAAACAATATATGAGGTATTAAATGGACATACGTGCTCTTGAGTGCTGCCAAGTATTGTTTCTGTAAGAATTCATCTCCATCAGCAGGGTAACTAGGTATAAAATCCATAATAACAGTAATGATAATGATTTATCCTATTGGCTAATATTAACTTTAAGCCTCTTGCAGCTGTCCAAAATATATTACTGGCCCCATTTTACAGGTGGGAAACCTGATGTTAAGCAACTTGCCCAAGGTCTTATTGCTCTAAGTAGACAGTTAAGATTTCATGCTGAGACTTCCTATTTTAAAATCTTTCTACCCTATAATACTTCTTTCAGAGCTAGTTAATTCAGTAAGTCAGAATAATACTTCAGTCATCATATTTTTTACTCTTCAAACCTTTTCTTTTCCCTTGAACTGTCTACATCTAGAAGTTAGGTACGCCGTGGCTTTGTGCCACTTTCAGCATGGTTACCTTTAGACAGATATTTTGGCTCAACACAGACAAGTTGGGTAACAGACAAGTTGCTGTCCTTTATTTTGCTCTTCAGTCTAGTTGTGGAGGACGTCGCTTCACTAGCCCATGTTGGTATTATCATTGCACTCTTCCTGGGTGAGACAGTCACTCACCGACCATTGTACAGCCGCTCACGGCAGCTCATGAAAGCTCACACCAGCTGCAGGCCAGCCCCACTACAGCCTACACCAGTCGCCGGTGACTCACAGCAGCCCAGCTGTTGTTCACCGTCTTAGCTGTAGAGGGCGCAGCCTCACTGGCCCTCATATGTGGGATCCAAACCGGGGCCCTGCTGTTCAGAGCTGGCGTCCCAAGCCCACTATTAACCAATGCGCCACTCGGCCGGCCCCCAACATTTTTTTTAATGAGGGAATTTTTCTCCCTTCCATATGATTTTGTGGCCTGGGATTCCCCCATACCCCTTTAAATTGTATTGTTCTTGAACCAAATTTATTTCTTATGCATTTAGAGTAACGACTATGCTCCTAAGGAGAGAATATGAGGGCATGTGAAATTGAGCTCCAACAAAAAGGACAAACCCAGGTGAGTTGAAGTAAAGGGGGAAAGAGTGAGACAGCCTAGGGGCCACAGTCATCTTAACAAACTCAAAAGGCTTCTCGTGGCACATCGCAGTCATTCTCCTAAGGGCTCGGCAAGGCATCCCCCCCGGTGCCAGTCCAGCAAAGATATGGACTGTGCGTGAGATGATGGACCTGAAGTAAGAGGGTGACCTGTGTCTTCTTTGGAGAATGCCCCAAATCCAGCATTGTGGGCGTTCCTCAGGAATCCATTACTAGCTGATCCATGTGAGAAATTCTGCGTGGTAGCCTGGGGTCTCTTGCAAAGACCCTGAACTCCGATGTGCTGTACCGGAAAGATGCCAATCCTGGCTTCCCCTCCCAAAGAATTTAGGAAATATATAATAACATCAGTACTCTGGTCTGTTATTTCATTTAGTCCTTCCATTAGGCAAAGTAAGCATAAGTTCATTCAGTGATTGACATACATTTATTAAGCACATACTGTACGTGAGGCACTGTGCTGGGAATACTGTGGTGACGAGTGTAAATGCTGCCCCTGCCCCTTGGAGTTGACTGTGTAAGGAAACAAGAGTAAGTGAGAGGATAAAATAATAGCAAAGGCAGTAGGGTTTCCTAATGGAAGCCTACAGGGGGCCAAGAGAAGGAAGAGAGAAGGGAACCCTGCTCTCAGCCTCTTTGGCGCCTATCTTCCCATCTCCTCCGCCCTGCAAGCTCCGCCTCCCCACTCTCCTCCCTGGCTCCCAGGGTCTGGTGGTGGCCGTGGCGTGGGCCCACCCCACCAGGTCCCCCACCCCTCCCACAGCGCAGCCCCCCCTGCGCGAGCCCACCCACCCCTGAGGGCCCGCCCAGCGAGCCGGTGCCCATTGTCCACAATGGGAAATGAGGCCGGTTACCCCGAGGAGATGTGCTCCCACTTTGACCACGATGAAATTAAAAGGTTGAGCAAGAGGTTTAAGAAGCTGGACTTGGACTCTTCGGGTACTCTGAGCGTGGACGAGTTCCTGTCCCTGCCGGGCCTGCAGCAGAACCCGCTGGCGCAGCGAGCCATCCAGGTCTTCGACACGGACAGCGATGGGGAGGTGGACTTCAAGGAATTCATCCTGGGGACGTCCCTGTTCAGTGTCAAGGGCCACCAGGAGCAGAAGCTAAGGTTTGCTTTCAGCGTCTCCGACATGGATAAAGACGGCTACATTTCCAATGGGGAGCTCTTCCAGGTGCTGAAGATGATGGTGGGGGACAACCTGCGTGACTGGCAGTTACAGCGGCTGGTGGACAAAACCATCATCACCCTGGACACAGACGGCGATGGCAGGCTCTCCTTCGAGGAATTCAGTGCCGTGGTTCGAGGCCTGGAGGTCCACAAGAAGCTGGTGGTACTGATGTGAGCTTTTCTTAAGAGCACTGCCCAACCACTGCTTTTACTTCCTCTTATCCCTTTAAAGATCAGCTCAGGACACCCAGTAACCGTCTTTCCGACTTCCTTGCAAATATGTCTTTCTGTAAAGCCGTTATTTTCTGACAGAAGCCTCATGAGCAACTCAATGTTACTAATTCTTCTCTGGGTGATTCAGGGCATCACCTCAAGGAGGCTGGTGGGGAAAGAAAGGAAATGGCTTTTGTAAATGTCTTATTTTGTTTTGATTCAGAAAGTGTAAAGAAGAGCTTTCGAAGTTCAAAAATGAGAAAATATACATCTTTGCCTTTATTTCTCATGGTTTTATATATTGGGCGGGGGGCGGGGGTGCAGTTGAAATCAGTAAATGAACAGTTTTTCATTTACTTGTGGTGTTCAGGTGTCTTTTGACAGATTGTTAGTTTCCCGTGTAGGAACAGGGACAAATAGATTTCTCTTGGCTGAGCACCTTTTAATCACCTCTCTCTGGGCAACAAAACCCATCTTTTCCCTTTTCCAGGCTGCAGCCTGCTCCCCATGATGCATCCGGAAATGCCTCAAGAGGGTTAGGAATCCAGGTGGGATCCTTCTGTCTCATTGTTCCAGCTCCTCAAAAGAAACTGTTGATCTCGGGGATCTTGTAAGAAATGCTAAGCCTGGGGCTAAGTATCCAACCCAACCATCAGCCTCAGTGGCAGTGGGTTTTCAGGGTTGGCTCTCCACCCTTGTGTTAAGTTCAGTTAAGGGGGCTTCCACCCAAACCTTTCTGGAAAGCTCTCTCAGCCTCACCCCAGCTGGAGAGAATGGGACACATTCAGATCATCCCTCCCACTGGCAAAAGCAATGAAGATTCCCGTGGCAGGGGACCCTCCCAAGACGCTGCAGTGGTGCTGCTCCTGCTAGTCCGGGGATGCAGAGATGGATGAGCACATTCCTGTAGCAGAGGCGAACGCTGTCTGCACTAGCTAAGCTTAGTTTTGAAAATCAGACTTAAGGCCTGGCAAGAAGTTGAGCTCTCTCTCATCGCGAGAAGCCATTTCTCTAATGTTACACGCAGACCAGAGGTCCTCACATCGTATTACAATAAACCTGCAGCCAGGGATGTGGAGCCCATTCACATCGGCGAGAGCCAGTGTGTGGGCATCTCTCCCCAGCCCCGTGGTCAGTGACATCGTGTGGATGGCTTGAAATCAACCATAGCAGGAGTCATAGTACATCATGGAGAAAAACAAAAACTTTTAGTTGGTTTGCTTTTGTTTGTTTTGGAAAGCCAGTGTACCAGTAGATGCACTGCTGCCTGTGCCCTAGATGCTACCAGCTGTCAGGTCCCACTTCACACCACTGTCTGCCACTTCACACCAACCCTGTTTCTCCCAGTGGAGCACTCCCCAGAGACGGTGCTGAAGGCTCTGAAAAGCAGGACAGTGAAACATACTCTCCCTACACGTTCTTAGCTAAGAGATAAGACTCAGATGATCTCCCTCAGGACAAGCAATATCCATTTCAAGGAGATTTATTATCCTTATATTTTGAAGAAGCTGGTAGGTAGCTAGTCTTGACCCTTTGTCCCACTCCATCCCACCCGCCCCCCCGCAAAAAAAAAAAAAGTAGGAAAAATAACTCCACAGATTTCATTACTCTCAGAACACCCATCTATCAAGGCACCCTGCCATACTTTTTATTTAATAGATTACTTAGGAACCACAAAGAATAGGAATCCTTGTACCTTGAATTCCTGTGCAACCCTAAAAAAAAAAAAAAAATGTATTAACAATCAGTAAATGCTCCCAACCCTTTAGTGATATGAGTTATACCCCATTGCAAGGTAACATAGTTCTAAGACTCAGACACACCTGGGTTTGGATTCAGTTACAACTGGGTGTTTATTACACTCACTCCTTAGTAGTTGTGTGAGCCTGAGCAAGTAACTTACACTCTTTGTGTAATTTCTCCTAATTAAAATGAGGACCCATTGCAGGGTTATTTGAAGAATTCAAAAAGGTCACATTTCCTTCCAAGTTAGACTGCTTTGATTTTTCTCTCTGTTGCTGGTTACCAACACATCTAGTTCTGTACCGCTTTTGGGGTGATGCATAGTAGTTAACATTTATTGAACAACTGTTTCAGATACTGTTACATTTGTTTTATCATTGAATCATCATAACAGCACTGTTATGGGTGCCATCATCTCAGTTTTACAAATGATGCTGTAGAGAGATCTAGAACCTTCTCCAAGGTGACTTACAAGTGGCAAAGCAAGGACTTGCACCAGGCTTTCTGACCCCAAATACTGAGGTTTTCCACCTCACTGCATTGCTCCCTGTTTTTATGGTTCCTGTCTTTACCTGCATGAAATTCTTTCTGATAGTCTTATTAATGTAATCAAATCAAGCCTCAGTTTTCACAAAAGAGGTTAATTGCTTGTCAAGTAGCCTCACCTCTTTGGTTCTATGCATTGCAGTATATACAGAGGGTGTCAAAAAAATGTATACACATTTTAAGAAAGGAAAAATTATTAAAATTGTAATAGTATATATCGATAACAAAAGATGAATACAAGTCATGTGTATACATTTTTTGCACCCCCAGTATTAGGCAAAACGGTCTTAAATCATCTTCCACCTTCATCTCATCTTGAAAAATAAGTGGCAGTATTTAGATTAAACTGATAACAGCAACCAATATCCTTTGAGGGTATAGAGATTAGTAATGATATGTTATGAATCCTGTATTAATGGATTGTGTCTGCTCTCTACCATATGTTGCAATCCCCAAACCACTAGATACTTAGTTTTTGAAACATAGAAAAACTATGGCCTTAGGACAGTTGGTTTGTCCTCTAAATTTATCAAGCTGTAGAAGAATTCACAAGGAAAAATCTTCCAGGATTTTTTTTTTAATTACAAATTCCATTTTTCATTTATGCTGTTGATTCCCTCTGTTAGGATGTAGAGTAGATAATTATTCTGGCTACCATGTTTTATCTATTTTGCGTGACTTGAAAAGGGACAGGCTTGCATGTTTTTTAAAACAAGGTAGCATCGTGGTAAATCTAAACTGGACCCCTCTGCGTTCTACCATAGCTATCCCAGTGGCTGGTGACTGTGTGAAGAGCAGCAAATCATATGTCAGCTTTAAAAGCATGAGCTGATTCATAACAAAAAACCATAACATTGAAGGGACACTAACGGCAATAAAGCTGTGTAAATCGAAGATGCAACCTGACAGCTCATAAGCTACGTCTGATCCACAAATAAATTATTCTGTTGTTAGTTTTACATGGCGTTTGTTCTCACAATTTTTTTAATTTACCAATATTATAAAAATCTGAAGATTTTAAAAAATCAAAATTAGCATAAAGGAACACAGACCACCCCAGAGTGGGGTGGTCCTTTATTGGCTAAAGTATCTCAGAAGCATGAGGCTAAAATTAAGTCTCAATGAAGAAAACGAATGTGTTCCACTCTTTAGGACAAAAGCACAAGATGAACTGAAGAGTTCATTAGTTTTTCAAAAATAAAGCAACTGGGGCCAGCCGAGTGGCTCAGTTGGTTAAGAGCTTGCTCAAGAGCGCGAGCTGAGCTCTGACCAACAGCAGTTCGATGCCCAGCCCGAGCTGAGCTGTTTCTGAGCTGCCAACAGGTGGCAGGATGAGTCAGCTAAAAAATATAAAAAAATAAAGCAACTGGTCATAAAACATTTATCCCAACACATGATATTTTCTAGCAACTGAAACAACAGAACAGTTTACAATGATACAAACACAGCTATATAAAATTTCAAACTGCTGTAAAATACAATCTAACAAACAGAGCTAACAGGATAACTTAAAAATGGAATAATATGTAACATGTTAGGGAAGGGGTTGATAGCTATTTTCAAACTTTTCTGAAACACATAATTGGGCAAAGGATCTAAATATATGATTTATACAAAAGGAGACAGGGAAAACAAACATGGAAAACTGGTGTCAGTAATTGAATAAATAAAATTAGAATATTTAAAACAGGAAAACATGGTGAATTATAAAACAGTGTTGTTAAGGATGTGAGTACCCTGTGCATTGGGCTATCTCTAGTCACACTGGGAATGACCTTCACACTTTTCAGTGGCTGTTTCATACACCAGGAGGCGTCAAAACAGTCACTCATCTGACCTGGTAATCTCACCCATTGCAATATGTATCTCAAGAAAAGCATCAAGGGCCAGCCCAGTGGATCAGTTGGTTAAGAGTTGGCTTAGAGAGCGTGCTCTGAGCAACAGGACCTCGGTTTGATTCCCACATGGGCCAGTGATGCTTTGCCCGAGCTGAGCTGTTGCTGAGCTGCCTACAGGTGGCAGGATGGCTCAGCTGGTGTAGCAAAAAGATTGCCTGTTCAATGGTGGGCTACACCCACTGGCAGCTAAAACTGAACTTGGCACCTTAAGCTGAGTTGCAGCCCTGATGGCTCAGTGGATAGAGCGTGCGCTCTTAACAACGAGGCTGCTGGTTCAACTCCCATATGGGATGGTGGCTACGCCCACCCTCAACTAAGATTGAACTCGGCACCTTGAGCTGAGAGGCCATAAGCTGCTGCCAACAGGAAGCCAGATGGCGACTGGCGTCCTCCACAACTAAGATTGAAGAACAACAACTTGGCTGTTCCCCTTCCCCAATTCCCCAACACTGTTCTCCCCCAATTCCCCAATTTTAAAAAAAATGATTTTTTAAAAAAAATGTTACACACAAGATTTTTTTTATTGCAGCAATATGTATCACAATATCTATAAGTAATATAAAAGAAAATGAACACCTGACATTTTCAGAGTACTTGAGTCAATTATTACACTTCTAATCAAAACAACAGATGAGAGGGCCAGCCGAGTGGCGTGGTGGTTAAGCGCTGGCTTGGGAAGCCAGCAGCCCCAGTTCGGGACCCACGTATGAGGGCCAGTGACACTGCCCTCAAAAAAAAAAAAAAAAAAAAAAAAAACAGGTGAGAATATAAAGCCATTAAAATTAATAAATAACATGGCTGTATCTAGGAGTTATCGATATTTCAGAAGCTCCATAGCCTTTCTTTTCTCTACCTCTCACTAAAAGCATAATTCCTCCCCCACCCCAGCTCTCTAATTAAAAATTATTTAGAACACCAGGATTTGGCTTTACAGACTTAGAGAAGAGGTCACACTAAGTTTTATGCACTAGGTCATTGAAAAATAAAATTATTTGCCCTGGTTCTTGTAGTCCTTTTGCTCTGGGGAAAAGTACTTCATAGGTACTAGAAATCTTGAGAGTAATTATAACGAAGTTCTTTTTACAGGTATGTACTTCATTTAATAAGCATTTATTGAGCACCTACTATACACCAAGCTTCTAGGGGCACACAACGAAAAGCAAAACCCCCGGCCAGCGGAGTGGTGCATTGGTTGGGAGCTGGCTTGGGATGCCAGCTTTGAGCATCAGGGCCCCGGTTCAGATCCCACATAAGAGGGCCAGTGACACTGCCCTCTACAGCTAAGATGGTGAACAACAGCTCCACCTGGAGCTGGGCTGCATAGCTGCAGCTCCTGCTGCAGTGGGCTGCCATAGGCGAGTGGCCGGCAGCCAGCGTGAGCAGCTGGCAGCTGGTGTGAGCTGCTAAGAGCCGCCGTGAACTGCTGTCCAGAGACCAGCGACCGATCTGCCTCACCTGGGAAGAGCGCAGTGATGATACCAACATGGGCCAGTGAAGCAACGTCCTCCACAACTAGACTGAAGAACAAAAGGACAGCAACTTGTGTTCCCCTCCCCCAATTCCCAAATAAAATCTTTTTTGAAAAAAAGCAAAACCCCACCTGTCAGACAAATCTTCCTAGAAGCAGCTCAGGCATTCATTTCAGCATTCTGCGTGAGAAAGTCTAGCTCAAAAGAGGAATGAAAAGAAACGAGGATAGACAACTCTTTAGAGGACCAGAGAATATGAGTCATTGTTGTGTATGGGGAGCTGGGGACTGGGGCCTAGAGAGGCTTATTTCATAGGACTCAGCCAGTAACAGCTAGGGCAAACGATGGGTGAAATATTGGGCTGTCACAAAAGCCATGATGCATTTTTGCAACGAAAAACAGAAAAAATATGTCATGACTTTTCCAACAGCCCAACACTTTAACTGCATCACTTGCTGAAAGTTTGAGAACAAATCAGTTATCTAACCAGCTGTCAGATACTTCAAGTGTCTACACCTGAGCAAGACACACAGCAGGATTCGGGCAGCAACAAAATGGCTGGTCTCGGCCTCTGCCTGTCACTGGAAACACTGCTGATCTGGGCAGAGACCACTCAGAACATTCAATAATACAGGCATCTCTCTTTATCACAGTCGAGCCTATTCCTGGAAATGTGCTGGCTACAGGATTTCCAGATGGTGGGAGTCCTTTCCATTATTTTAAATGGGAAAAACAATAAAGCATCCCCACCACTTCATCCAAAACCCCAACCAGTTTCCCTAAATATCACTAAAACATTCTTGGACAGCTGTAGGTCTTTAATATCTAATGCTCATTGCCTGGATTGTTACATATGACAATCTGCCGAGGCTTTCTGAATAATATAAGGCATTAAAAGCACATACGTAATGCTTAACACTGCTTTCATGCTTCATTAGTGGGTACTCATGGCAGCGATATGCAGAATATGGTTTCCCTGGACAGTGCAATGGACATATGTAAATGAACGACAAAATGTTAAAGAAACATATGGGTAAATGTTTAGCAAAATAAAATGAGCAAGCAAGGCAATTTTTTTAATGGTTACTTATCGATTAAAGGGTTAACTGGCTGAGATTTGTCCCTGGCTAAGCCCTGGGGCAGTCTTCTTCTCTCTCCTTGGCATGCAAAGCCCCAAAAGCATGTGGCTGTGAGCTACCTGATGAAGCTGCAGGTGCAGCAATGGAAGGAAGAAAACAAAAACCTTACGTCTGTTTGCATTTCTTGGCTTTCCTTTATGGAGCTCTTGACAACCTGGGACCGGGCTGTGACCGCATTGCTGGATGTGATGTTTCTACTCATGTCACTTGGAACTGCTTTCGTCATTTTGTCTGCATCGTTTACATTTATTTTAAAGACTTGATGTTGGATATTCATTGCCCCTCTTCTCCTTCTCCCTCTGACCAAGGATACGCGTCAAGTTGATCCAGTGCCACCGTATGAGAATGCAAGTGCACATACCCAATACAGCACATTTACACGGTGTGGTCCTGAGGGACGAGCAGCTGATTTACGACTGCAGCTGGACATCTTATCACTGAGATGCAGATCCAATGTAAACATTTCCATTGGAGCTCACAGGCCGATCATAGTGGATTTTCAATTCCAATGATGAGTTTTGAATAAAAACATTTGCAAGTTGTTATAGGGAGTAGACAGTAAGAGTTCAGACAACAAGGGATCTGCAAATGGTGTTTGATTGAAAGGCAGGACTTTGGCATCAGACACTGACCTGGATCCAAAACCCAGCTCTCCTATTAATTAGCTGTGTGATCTTGGGTAAGGTAATTAATCTCTAGGAGCCTCAGTTTCCTCAAATATGAAATGAGGATAATAATGTTTAATTTGCAGGGTTATTATAAGATCATACTGGGGCCAGCCGAGTGGTGCGTTGGTTAAGAGCTGGCTTGGGACGCCAGCTCTGAGCAGCAGGGCCCCAGTACAGATCCCACATGACACTGCCCTCTACAGCTAAGATGGTGAACAACAGCTCGACCTGGAGCTGGGCTACCGTGAGTCGCTAGCGATGGCGTAGACTGCAGTGGGGCTGCAGTGGGCTGCCATAAGCTACCGTGAGTAGCTGGCAGCCAGCTTGAGCAGCTGGCAGCCGGCGTGAGCTGCCAAGAACCACTGTGAGTGGCTGTCCAGTGGCCGGCGACCAATCTGCCTCACCTGGGAAGAGCGCAATGATGATACCAACATGGGCCAGTGAAGCGACGTCCTCCACAACTAGACTAAAGAGCAAAAGGACAGCAGCTTGTCTGTTCCCCTTCCCCGATTCCCCAACACTGTTCCCCTCCCCCAACTCCCCAATAAAACCTTAAAAAAAAAATCATACTGTGCATGCGTGGTGTCTGGTACACATATTAGATGCCCAATTTAAAAAAAAAACTATTTCCATTTTTCTATTAGTATGTGGGTATAAACAACAGAAATTTAAAGAAAGGAATGTATAAAATAAACTGAATACAGCATATTTGTTACTGAGGTAAGAAGAGGAAAATGAGACTGATTATGGTTATGCACAAGAAAACAGAGGGGGAAGCTATGTGTTTCAAGGCAAGATGATTCACTGTAAGTTACATTGTTATTCTCCATCTTGGCAGCACCTTGTAAGAAAGCAGTGCCAGTCTGTTTAGTATTTTGCTGAATGTTTGATGATGTTAGTGTTAAAGTCCAAAATGAATTGGCTCAGTTCATTCTTCATCCATAGCAGTAATAATACATGGAATCCTTCTATATTAGCCACATCCCATATACATTGCCACAGGTACAGGCCAAGGGCTATTTTCAAACACATTTGTATATACTTCCTGGAAGTCAAGGTTATAGAATTGGTCACCACCTGTAGGGAGATGTTCCAGGAAAAACCCTGGTACCTGTGTAGCCCTCACGGCCCAGTACATCTCCTCACCACACCCTCTCCTAGACTAGTATTCCTGGGACTAGGCTTCTGCTGGCATTCTCCGATGACCTACCAATTTTCCTGCCTGTGTCTCAGTCTTCTGGGCTTAGTGTATGCTGTATAGCCCTGCTCACTTGTAGCCATTAGTTCACCATGATCCTTTCACCCATCTTTGAGCCATAGCCACTCCCTGAAGTAGTATCATAGAGAAAATGAGACCCAAGTCCCTAACTCTAGAAAGCCTGAAATCTCCAAGCTCTGCCTCTGAACCCTGCCCACCAGACACACTCCCTGGAATACCCAGGAAGTCTAGCCAGGTCTGAACTATACCTGGCTTGCTGTTTCTCCAGGATTGAGCGTGGAGGTGGGGAGAACAAAAGAAAGGAAAACCACTTCAAGAAGATGGGAGGATCCTCACATCAGTGAAATGTGTGTAGGCTTTGGAACCAGACTGCCTGGGTTTGAACCCCAGCTCTGTTACTAGCTATGTGACCTTGCGCAAGTTACTTAACTCCTTTGCTCCTAAGTTTCCTCATCTATAAAATGGAGATAGTAACAGTACGTACCTTATGGTTGTTATGACTATTAAGCAAGTTGCTACATTGATAAAGTGCTCAGAACCCTGAGCACTTCCACATATTAAGTATTCAATAAACAATGATGATGATGATGATGATATGACCAGTAGCTGATGACCGTAGCCCCCAGCAAAGCGATGACAACCAGGCCCACAGCAAAGCGATGACACCCAGGGCCCCAACATTGGCACCAGAGGGCTTGCCTGGTGTGGCCCTGTTTCTCCCTCATAACACAAGCCTCATGCACCCTACTCCCAGGCCACAGCAGTCTATTTCGCACACCCCTAAATCACCATGCCAGAAAGTCATGTCTTTTTTGTTTCCGCTGCCCTCAGCTTAGATTGCTTACTTTTCCATCTGCACCTCTCCATTCTACCTCTCTTACTTTAAATCTCATCTCAGGAGCCAGCTTCTCCACAAAACCCAGGAGGGTGGAGGATGGATCCATATATCATGGGGTATACAGGATTGCTTCCTCCCTAAACTCAGGCTGATTAAAGGCCAGAACAAAAAAAAAAAAACAAAAAACATCTCTGTCTGGTGGTTTGAAGATGCGTGGCACATAGAGGGGACTCAGGGTATCAGATATCTTTCCTTCTGCGGGATTGACTCTCATCATCAATGCCAGCGACTGAATGATACCTGTGTTGTAGGGAACTTCTGAGGGTCCTAGGTATCATACATAGATCATTTAGCAAAATACCTGCCCCTTTCAGTTATTGTAACTACAGTTGCTGTAACTATTGTTTTGCTGTATAGCAGAGAGAGCCCAGGTTTGCACTTTTAGACCAGATTTGTCACTTAGGGACTTCAGTTTCCTCAACTATAAATTGTGGTTATAATACCTATCTCAGTGCAAAAAAAAAAAAAAAAGTTAGCAGTCAATAAATATTTGGTCCCTTTTTCTTTCTGCTCTCTGGCTGTCTAATTTTGTGACTTGACTCAATTGACATCACTTCCCTAGTCCCAGGTTTCTCATCTGTAAAATGAACACATTGAACTAGGTGATCTCCACATTCCCTGCCAGATCTAAATTTCAAAATTATTGAACTTCATTTATCCCCTGAAACCTCCTCATTCTGTGTCCCTGAGAGAGGTTCTTTCCTTGATAACTATTCAATGTTTTAATGTATCAAATTGTTTTAATTCTTGGACTCTATTTATTAGCTACCTATCGATCTATCTCTCTGTCTCTGTCTCCATCTCCATCTCCAACTCTCGGTCTCTCTCTAGAGACTGTGATGTGGTCCAGACTCAGGGCCCCTGCACAAGTCCAGGGACCACTCATATAATAGGACTATATGTGAGTGACACACCAGGCATATGCTGTGCAGCAGCCCTCCACCCTGGGTCGATGCCTTACACAGCATAGGATGCAGCAAAATCTGCAGAGCACACAGGGAGGGACCGTGTCCCTCTTCCTTAGAGTCCAGAGAAAAGGAAGGTGTGTCCTAGAATGAACAAGTGTGGGGCCAGCGGGCGCATCGCATTCATGGTGTTTTTTTCCTATTGCCGCAGACTCTGCAAATGGGCATCAAACACTTCTCTGGACTCTTTGTGCTGCTGTGCATTGGCTTTGGTCTGTCCATCTTGACAACCATTGGTGAGCACATAGTGTACAGGTTGCTGCTACCACGGATCAAGAACAAATCGAGGCTGCAATACTGGCTCCACACCAGTCAGGTAAGTGCCCCAGGTGTCCAATATTCTTAAACGTCAGAATTCCGAGTAATGGGGGAATGCAGAGTCCCACGTCAGACTGACAAATGACAAGTTACCAAGAGATCTAATGTGGTGTAGACACTCTCAGTGTAGAAAACAGAGTTCCCTCTATCCTATTAATTCATTTCCCCTTAAATTAAGCTATCCCATAATGTCCCTTCCTTTCATACAACCCTCCACGGCTGCTCACAATGGAAGCAATAGAATTGTTTTTAACCTGGTTTCACTTAATAGTGACAATCTGAAGAGATGGTATTAAAGATCTGTTTCCTACAGATTCTTTTCTTGCCAAAATTGAAACCCATTAAATGAGCCCTGCATCCCTTTACATGAATCCACCAGCCCTGTTCTCTCTGCATTTTCAATGGTCCAGAAAATGGGGCTGGTTTTGCCTTATTCATCAGTTATGCTGACCTCTACACTTTGTTACCACAGTACATTTTGTTCTAGGTAGTTCACTGTCATTGGCTGGGTTACACTTGAACCCTGCTTTTCCTACTTTCATCCTAGGAAGTATTTGGTTTCCTAAGGAGAACTCCCACAGACTACTGAGTTTCTCCATTGCATGTTAACGTGATTGGTTTCTTCCTCAGGAGTTCTTCTTCCCTTATTTGTTTTGGCTGCTAAGAAGTTCAGACTTAAGCTTTTGACTCACCTTTAACAATTATACAAGGCTCCTTGCCTCACACAAGTTATGCTAGCTCTACTTTGCTTCACATACCTTTTTACAACCCAGAGCATTTCTAAGCTTCCTATCAAATTTTTGGTTTCCTCCAGGTAGAATAATAACTGATAATTAGAATTCTTGTTCTCTTGAGATTTGGGACTGAATGTTGATCAGTGTTCAGGCATCCCTGGAAATTTATTTAAAGAGGCCAAGATTTGCAGCGACAAGATATACTGTTAAATCCCGGGCTGTACTTTGTCCCTGACTGTGTGTTTCTAATAATCTCTATGTGTGAATGTGTTCTTTCTGCCAGAGATTACACAGAGCACTGAACACATCATTTGTAGAGGAAAAGCAGCCCCGTTTCAAGACTAAGCGTGTGGAAAAGAGGTAAGAAGGGGCCAGTGCCAGGTTTCTTCAGACTTGTTATTAATAATATAAAAGTTTTGGGCCAGCCAAGTGGCGCAGTGATTAAGAGCTGGCTTGGGACGAAGGTGGCCCCGGTTTGGATCCCACATATGAGGGCCAGTGACACTGCCCGCTAAAAAAAAAAGTTTATGGGCCAGTCAAGTGGCTCAGTTGGTTAAGAGCTTGCTCAAGAGTGCGAACCCTGAGCAACAGGGTCGCCGGTTCGATTCCCGGCCTCAGCTGAGCTGCCAACAGGTGGCAGGATGACTCAGCTAAAAAAAAAAATAAATAAATAAAAGTTTAGAGATGGAACCAAGACTTCATGCTCAAAAGGGCAATTACGTATAAATAATTCAGATCAAATTAGCACCAAATTGCTGATAAACGCAATCAGCAAAACTAGATGTGGTTTCAAATAGAAATAGAACACACAAAAACCATATAGGTATGTATATGAACACTGAAACTCAGTATAGGCAACATATGTCATGGTTAAAAGTGCAGACATGGTTTCTAGACTCAAGCAGCTGGATCCAAACCCTGTCCATGACATTGACAATATGGGTGTCCTCGGGCAAGTTATTGATTTAACCTCTCCGTGCCTCAACTTCCTCATTTGTGGCATGGTGGTAAAACGAGTACGCACTTCCTAGTGATGCTGTAAGGATTAAATGAGATAATACACGAAAAGCCCTGAAAACAAAGCTATTTTAGCAATTACTCTTGTGTACGAAACACACGTCAGACTTAATTCATGAATACTGCAGGTAATTAATTTCATGTGCTATGGCCTCTTTGGCATGTTTCCACTTCCCCCTCCACTCCAGCACTCCTAGGAATAGCTGAAATCTGCAACAGATGTGTTCTGCTTAATCCATTTCCTGGCACTCTTCCTACAAACTCCCCAGAAAGGATCATCTCATTAACAGGAAGTAGCAAGTGTTACATGCACAGACGACATTTGAAAATTGAAGCTTCGCACCTTTCCCACACCCAACAGCAGTGGTTGGCTGTTGCATGTTTCATTCTTGGCAGCTAAAGATGTCAGGAGCATTTGGGTCTGGTTCCTGGCACCTGTGGAATGCTGCCTTAAGGCCCAGAGACCTCCGTTTAGGGCATTATCTCCAAGTAACCATCATCTATGGCAGATTCTCAGCCCAAAGGTTGGCTTTCTGGGTAATTTTGAAATCTGACACTCACACTGCTCATTCATAATAGGAGAACTGGAAAAAGGTGGAAAACATGATTCGTTCTTATTGTTTGAAACTCCCGAGGGACTGCTTGCAGCCCTCGTCTCTCCAGTTCATCTAGCTTGTCAGAATCACTTCCGATATCGCTTACAGCCTCTCTTTCCAGTCAATGAGCACAACCCCCCTCTCCCTCTCAGTCTGTGGTCTTCCTGCATCTTCCTGCAGTGCTGTGAGCAACAAGCTGTAGCCTCATCAGGTCACAGCTGTTCTATGTCACGTTACATATGTTTTCTCTGTGATTATTTTTGACATAAATTTTTAACCATAGGAACACAAGAAGACATAGCAGCAAAGACATCATCTTATAATGACAAAACATTTGTTTTCCAGCCATAATAAAAGCAGGAAGCCCAGTAATCCCATTTCCAATTGTGACAAGAGTCCTGTTCACATCTCTCTCGCCTAAATTAAGAATCAAATGTGTTTTTCACTGGCCTTACCCACTTTTCTGGGCGAATTCCCTTCTGGGACTCCTTATTGTGAGAAGGAGATAAGGCAGAACACACCCTGGTGGCTTATCTTGGGCCCACATTTCCTGTGCCACCTCCCTACAGCCCATCCCTCACTTGGAACCTTTCAAAGGCAATGAGTGTTTGAGGTCCCACAGCTGTCAAGTCGCTTCTGAGTGGTCTAGTGGCATTTCGACCCTCAATGTTACATAATTGCTCTGTGGACTCTTGTTTTGCTCATTTTTTAGTGTTAAATACAGTTCACTCACTGGTCACAGCACATTCTAAGGCTGAGGAAGGAAGGCTTGATACAAAACTCAACCTAAACACTGTATAGGCCAGCAATGTCACATGCTCATTCCCTCCAATTAGACACCAAGTCTGACACTCAGCATCTGTCATCTTACATGCGTGGGTGTTCCAGCACCACCTGTCAATTGTCAGAGCAATTGTGATGCTAGTAGTTAGGGTTTGTCATGGAATCCAGCTTTTGCTTATTCTTCTATAGCATGTTCCCAGATACATGTACAAAGAAAACCAGATTGGCCATATCTACTTACCTGATTTCTGTGGTTGCCTGGACAGTCCGGGAAAATGGGTAGCCGCCCTACTCCCAGATTTTCCCCACTCTGAATCATACGATGGTACTAGAGTTGGTTCTGTTGGCTTGAAAACTCTCCCTCTTTTTGGAAGAATATCTATGCAAATGCCCACGTCTGCTACGACTTGACAGTCTTCCTGAGTCCTCCATAGTTATTGAAGGACTAAAGCAATCTGATAAATGAATAAATTACTCACATAAGGGTTTGAGGAAAGGCTCGGAGAAATTTGGTGCCATGGTATAAAAGTAGATGTCGCTCCTTTTTTATGTAAATCAGAGAAAAAAATAGATATTGAAAGAGACTATATATAGTTCTTGCTTCATTCAACATGTGATTTCATATAACTTTTGGTCTCTCCTTCACCTCACTGGGTTTCTAATACAATTCCCCTTTTTCCTTTTCTCACCCCAAGATACACCAAAATATAAGCCACAAAACACATACCACAAATAAGATTGTTTTGAAATTATTCAAACTCTATAGGAAATGATATAAAGGGAAACTTAAAGGAAAGTGTAAGGCTAAAAGGAAAATTATAACCACATCTCCGATCCAGGTGTTAAGCCAGTGGAGCTGTAAGTGGGATCATTATAGAATTTGTACCCAGCTTTTGACACATAAAATCTGTGCTCCAATGCTCCCTGCTCATTTATATGCGATTAAACTATGAGAAACATTGAAGAACTACAGGGCAGTTTGGAATGTGCTTGTGCATTTTAATAGCTTGGGGCATGAATCAGTTAGTTTTTGCTGTGTGAGAATTATCTCAATACTTATGGGTTTTTTGTTTGTTTGTTTTGGGGTTTGTTTCGAGGGCAGTGTCACTGGCCCTCATATGTGGGACCCGAACCGGGGCTGCTAGCTTCCCAAGCCAGCGCTTCACCACTGTGTCACTCAGCCGGCCCTCAGTACTTAGTGTTTTAAACAACAGTGAACTGCTTATGAATCGATGGGTCAGCTGTGCAGTTTACAGACTGATCTGGGCCAGGTTTCGCTGATCTTGGCTACATTTGCTCATGTGTCTGCAGCCAGCTTGGGGGTGGGGAGAAGCCGCTAGGGGCTGGCTGGTCTCTGATGGCCTCAGAGGGAAGACTGGGGACTCTCTCCACAGGGCCCATTATCATCCAGCAGACTAGTTTGGACTTGTTCACACGCAGTGGCCGGGTTCTGAGACAGACAGTGGAGGTGTGTGAGGCTTCTTAAAAGTTTGGGCTTGGACCTGCCACCTGCCACTCCTGCCACTTTCTATTGGCCAAAGCAAGTCATGAGACCAGACTACATTCAAAGGGGAGAGAAAGCTGACTTTCCCCCTTTGAAACCTCCTGATAAGGGTGAGCTGCAAAGTCCATTACAGAGGGGCATGGATAAAAGGAAGAACAAAAGATTGTGACCACTTTTGCAATCTACCGCAGGGCAAAATGAAACAGAATCATCCTATTAAGTTCCCATGTGTCCATTCTCATCCACGTTATTATAATATAGAGTATAGATGTTATTAACACTTTGTAATCGGGCATAAAAAGCTATATGACGAGTTTACTCGTTTTCTGCAAAAAATGTGTTAATTATCCCTCCCTTTCCCCCTCCCCCTGCAGGTCCTCCCCTTCTCCTCCCGGCAAGTGAGAGTCCAGGAATAAAGTCTTGATTCCGTTATATGGATGGAAACAAGGACTTCATAGGCCGTTTCTATTTTGTTTTGCCCTGTGGTAGATTGCTAAAGTGGTCATAAGCCCCCACCTCCCCCTTCACCTTCAACAAGGCTAGAAGAAATCAGTAGCTATGCTGCTTAGGGCTCTAATCTGTTCTTGTAGCAAGAAACTCTCATGAAATCCAACTGACAGAGTGTATTTCAGGAGCCTGCCCCCTCTTCCTGTGCCTGGCCAGCAATAACTTAGGCTGGCTGCAGCCATCTCTTTGAGATGGTGGTCAGTGGTTCGACACAAGAGGACTGTGAATCTATTTCTATTTGACTTTCATTATCCCAGCAAGACTTTAAGGCTTTCTTGCTGGAATGGGGGGTGGGGGTGGGGGGTTGTCAAGCTTCAGAACTGAGCCATCAGTCTCAACCCACATAACGTCATCCCTATAACGGGACACTTTTTGCTGAAACTTGTGACTTGTATCCTTTTATTCTCCTCAAACTCAAGTAGTAAACATCAGAATGGTCCAATGGGTCTAAGGATGAGCCATATCATAGTATCTATCATCAGGCTCATGCTTAGAGCCCAACAGCTGAATAAACCGATTCTCACTTTGACCATCTTTCTGGCAATAGAATGTGTCGAGGCAGCGCTGATTTCTGAGCCTCACCGGCAGAAAGGAAACAAAAAGGCATCTATGGCTCCTCATAAAAGAATGCGCCATACTGTAGTCCATCAGCCCTCAGATGATACACTCATGCCCAGTTTCAGGACAGCATAAGACTTGATAAGACCTTGAACTTCGGTTGAAAATTGTATGGGCTCCTTTTGTCCCCATAATCCTATCTAGCGGGCTGTCCATGGCTTTGTTACTCATTTCTGAATGCGTATCCAGCTCCATATTGTTCACATAGGAAATGGCTTAACAGGTCAGGAATAATACTTTGGGAGCTGCAGAGTGGAAGGTCAATCTAAAGTGCCTCTTTGGTTCCTAGGTCCAACTTGGGACCCTGTCAGCTCTCCGTGTGGAATACTTCCCATCTGAGTCATGACACCCGACGAAAATACACCTTTAGTGATGAGGGAGCACAAAACCGGCTGGGCCTCGGGAGCCACCAGGACATCCCTCTTCCTCCAAGGAGAAGAGAGCTGCCTGCGTCGCTGACCACCAACGGGAGAGCGGACTCCCTGCACACAGCTCGGAATGCAGTGATGCAGGAGCTCTCAGAGCTGGAAAAGCAGATTCAGGTGATCCGGCAGGAGTTGCAGCTGGCTGTGAGCAGGAAAACGGAGCTGGAAGAGTATCAAAGGACACACCGGACTTGTGAGTCCTAAATGACCGGTACCCCCCTTTCTCAGTTCCTGGCCTCCCGCTGAGCCCTCGAGACACTTTGTAATGCTCTTTTGTAACAACGGACAAAGGTGTGGGAACCTGAGGTCCGGGTCTTCTTAGAGGTGGAGTCCGCTCTGCCCTGCCTGCAAAGCAGCAGCAGCTCTTGCAAGCCCACTCCCTAGGTCTCCAGGGCAACAGTGTTTCAGAGCAAAAATCTTAAATTAGTCAGGAGTGAACTCCCTGTAAGGTTACTTACACTCCGTGTGAGTAACCACACAACCCTAGCTCCTGTTAACTGTTTCACCAGGTGCCAGTCATATTTCTGGGTGTCAGTCCTTTCTCTGCCCGATCAACAAGAGGTTAAAAAGTGATCACTTACACCTGTGTCTTACTGGGTTGTTGGGTTCATTCTTCGTAGAGAGCAGGATTATCCAGGGTTGTGGCTTTTGATACAGCTCCCCAATCTAGATGTGTTCCTGCATTCTGAGGGGAACAGGGTCAGAGCTGGAGAAACTTAGGATAGGGCAGTGGGTGCTTAAAACATAAACTGAACTCATAGTATCACAGCAGGCCAATGGTTGATTGGATCAGGCAAGAGCCATGGTTTTGAAAGGGTCCTGGATCTCCGATACCATCCTAACATTTAGTAGGAACACGTTTACATGCCACTATGACAGGGGACAGGGATGTGGGGAGTGGGAACAGGACAGAACGAAGAGGCATTAAAAATGTACCCGTGCTTTTAGAACAAAAGCTCTGGGCCAGAAAAGCACTTTGGCTAAGGAATGAATAGGACTAGACTTCTAATCTAACAAAGCTTCTATGCTATAGTGTGTGCCTTTTGTGAGGGAGAAGAGAAAAGCAAGGATGTGGTCTTAGGATAAAGCTGGATATCCCTGCTAATTTCCTGAATAGGATATGGGTGCTGTGGGTTAAGTGAATATATCCTGCAAACCACATACTCGGCCACATTCAGATCGGCAGTCACCCATCTCTTAGCTCTCGGAATCCCAAAAGTGAACCTCAGGCTTGTGACCATCACAAGCTTCACCATCCAGGAATGTGCCCTATGCTTTCCACATCTGCACTGAAAATCTCCCAGCCTCACACCCACTCTCCTCTGAGGACCTGTGAACACGTTGGTCCCTCCTGTTCTCCCCAGGCCCCATCTAATGGCCCCAAGAGTTTGACCTCAGTAACTTGTTTTTCCCTCTGCTGAGCCATCCCTTCCCTAGTGCACAACTGCTGGACATGCAGAAAGTGGAAGGAATATGGGAACGATAGAACTTCACTTCCCAGGGTTGAGGTAGATAGATAAGAATCATCTAGGAGCTCATTAAAATGCTGATTGTCAGGACCCTTCGCCAAGGATGGGCAGGGGCGGGGGCGAGAATGGAGGTGAACTCAGAAACTCCTGGTAACCAACACCCTTGGGCGACTGACACATATAGTCCAAAAATTACTCTTCAAGAAATGCTGTTCTAGACGTGTGACTGCCCCAGGCATGGGGAGAAGCAAGATGAGCCTTTCTGTGAGTTCTTTACACTTCGGCACACACCTGCTGATGCACCTTCCCCACGGCCATTCTTACCCCCGGCACCATTTAGGACTAGATGCCCGTGATGATCAGTTATTTGCTTTATCTTCTCAGTGCTCTTTGCTGCACCCAATCCATCCAAATGCCTACAGTGAGTTCGCAGTGCTGTGCCGAGCCCAGGTGCTGTCACAGCCACAGATGCCTGCAAAGGCATGGGGCTCGCCACCTTTAGATGGAATCCCTGCCTTTCCACCAAGGGCAACCCAGGCTCCCAAAGAGAACACCCTAAGCTGTAATTAGATAACACTTAAGTGGTTAGTTAATTGAGAAAACCCAGGGGTGGCTATCGGCGCAGAGATACTGACCGGAAGGCGGGAGGGTTCTAAAGTTAGACTTCATCAACCTCCCAGATGAAACGGTTCAACAGCGAGGGAACAGGTGGGCCCTGGAAACAGAAAGCACCAGTCTGCTTTGAAGGAAATGCCCTCTCCACCCACATTCTCACCCCAGGCCCAGAAGTAGGTTTGCAACTGCCTCTGGGAAGATTAAGCCTCTTAGCCATTCCCTCCCATCTTCAACTGCTGAGGATGCTGTAGAGACCCTGCCATCATGCTCTATGCACCCCTAAACCTCTGCTCAGCCTGGGAGGCGGACTCCAGATGTACCTCAACTCACATAACAGCTTCTCATGTGGTACGTGAACGTTTTTATAACTCAACTCACTTCCAGACTGTATTTGAGAAGCTGGCTATTGAAAGGAACCCGGAGGTGAATTCTTTTGTAAAGGATCCTTTTGTAATGCAATTAATTGCCCCTTACTGTATCTGTTTTGTAACTTTGGATTTTTGTATATCAGGTTTACCTTAAGCTTCTTTACTGAGGCATTCTGAGCAGGGGTGATAACATGCCAGACCACCCTGCCTCTCCACAAAGTAGATGACCAGTGCACAGCTCCTCAAGTATCTTCCAAGGAACTACGGGCCCAAAACGGTGGCCAGGACATGGCAAGCAGAGGGGACTGAAAGCAGACTTACTGCCATCAGCACTGCTTGAAATGCCTCCAGGTTCTGGATAAAGAAAAAGCGTAATTGCTTGCAGTGAAATGAAGCAGTCTTCACGTTAAGTAGCAATGGTCATTTTTATCGGTAGTGATTGAACTGTGTTTTGCAATTTGTGAAACAGTGTGTTGTGTTTTGTAAAAAGATTTCATGAAATGGTGGGTCCTTTGAAAACCCTCCTTTCTATTCTGTTCCACCTCTGTTCTCTCAACTCCCCTCAGACTCAACATCACAAAGATCAGAAGTCCTCAGGTGGAGGGGTGGTGTTTTGGTAAAGAAGAAAGATGTAAGGAATGCCGCCTTGCCTCCTTTCGTGGGCTCTCCTATTTCATGAGGTCGGCAAGGCCATTTTGTTTTTCCAAGCTCTGGTGCTGGGAAACCTGGAACATGGACCACCTGATTGTGTCACACACCCCCAGCCCTCTTTTCCAAGGGGGAATTTCTGGAACTGGAAGCACACAGTGAAGTCTGACTCGGTGAGTTAGAACAGATAGAACACATTGGTTCATGCAAATAATAAGGGCCCCAGAGTACGGATGCCTCCAGGTAGAGGGGCCAAGGGGATTCCTTCCACAATTAAAGACACTTTGGAAGAATGAGTGGGACAAACAAGTGAGGCAGTCACAGGGACAATCGCTTGTGGTCTTTAATGTGCCTGGAGGTGACTCTCCATTATTCGTGGATCTTCTTGTGGCACAAGCTCTATAAAGGAGCTGCTCCTTCTGTGCCAACCAAAGAAGTGGTAGGTGGAGCAACGGCCCAGGAGAACAGAGCTGGGTCACCTGGCAACAGGCTTCTCCGCGTTGGTGTTGAGTCAGTTAAAGCCTAGGAGCAAGTGAGCACTACCTTGCTGTGGATAAAGCAGGAGGGGGAAAGGAAACACTTTACAGCCTCTCTCCCTCCCCACTCTGATTTCTGATGAGCAACCCAGAAAATTCAACCATCTTCAGAAGAAACTGCTTTCATCAAAACCACTTCACTACTTTCACGGTTTAGTTATTCCTTTCTTTCCCCACTGACACTATCCATTGAATCCAGGATTCCCTCGCGTTTTTGTTTTGTAGTTTAGTTCCTAATCGTTTGATGAGAATCATGTACTTAAAAGTATTTTCTTAAGGTTTGTAAAAAATGTTTGCATTGTGTCTTCATTTCAATGTGTTTGCAATCGCTCCGCTCCAGGAAGAACGGAAATGCTGTCTTGTGAGCATGAAATGAGCCGGCTGTTTTGCTCCAGCCACTTTTCTTGTACAACCACATGGATGGACTAAATGTCCTCAGGTCTTTTCCATCTTCAGTTTCTATGACTGTGGAATAAATGTTCAGATAGAAACTTCGCTTTCGGATGTAAGGCCGGCATTGTCTTTGGGGATTCAGATGTTGATGTGGCACCAGGCCCTTCCTACCAGGGGACTCACTGATGCTGTGATTTATGTTTATTTCCTTGTTGTAGTCCAAAGTGGCACAAAATATGCCGAGAAAACTCAGAACCCTGGCACCAAGTGGTAGAACTGAAATGGCTTCATCTGAGACATTCAGGAAAAGCCCCATTAAGAGATCTCTGAAAAGCTCTGCCCTGACCACCCTCATTTAGTAATTCAACAAACATTTGCTAAACAGCTTGTATTTATGTGCCAAGCAATGGAGACACAATAGTAAGATGGGCATGGTCTCTAACCTCAGGGACCTTCTCACACTGTCCTTTTTCATCACCTATAAACAGAAAATACTCTAAGAGCTAACATTTATTACTGATAAACTGTTTTAATCTTCATTAAAACCTCATGACATATCTAGACTTAGTCTAAAGTACATAAACTAGACCTCTAGTTTACAGATGGAAAAACTAAGGGTCAGAGAATTATGTAGGTTGTCCAAGGTCACACAGCTCGTAATAGTAGTAGCAGATATTCTTACGTAGGCAATTCCAGAACAACCTGCTAGATCTCTGATCGTTGCCTTACGACCAGTATTCCACTTAGGGTAAAAGAAAGAAAGAACAATAGTGATCTGTCACATTTTGATTCTGCTACTAAACTGAGTGACCCTGGGACCTGTTTCCTCATCTCTAAAATAAGGACATCGTTGGAGGTGCCTTTGAGCTCTCATATCCTACCTTTCAAATCATTCTACTGCATAGATTAAGGTAACCTGAAATCCTCAGAGCATATCATTTTATATTAACATGAATATGTTGATTCCAATTTTGTCTACAACTTCACTCAAAAAAAAAAAAAAAAAAGTTAAACCTACAATAAAAGAAGCCCTATCATGGGTTGCCTCTGATAGAGGTATTAGTTTCAGAATTCATGATTCTGAGTTTTGTTATCACAAGGGAAATTTTAAATGCAATCATATATTTTAAGATAACCCAAATTTGAAGTTATTTCAATATATGAGGAAAAATTTCCATCTAGGGGGTAGAAAAAGATGAATAAGGCTTGAATTCATACACTGATCCAATAAAGCAGACTGCTCAAGACGTGTTAGCAGAAGCATGGCACTGAATGAACTTAATCACACAAACCTTTACCAAACTGTGTGCCAGGCCCTCAGCTGGACACTGAGGATTGGATAGATTAAGACATCGTCCTTTCAATGTCCTAATTGTAATTGTGAAGTACGTGTAAGACCTTAATATCTAACATTAGGAAGAGATCAAACATGGGCAGAAATCCCCAGAGGTAAAGCTCCATTTTTGTGGTGGGACAATTACCGATCTAGGAAATTGTAGTTATTTTCAGGCCAGGGGTTTCCTATTGTGTATACTCCATCTGACATACACACAAGCCACCAATTTTCTATGTACACTCTCAGTGTAGCTGTCTTATCATGTCAGGCAGGTGGAGTTTTGTGATAAGAACTGGTCAAAACTTTCCTGCAGTGCCACTGGTACTTGGGTTTATCAAGCAATTGACACTTCAGGAAATACCTTAAGGACCCAAATTTAAAGGTATTCTACACCAGCGAAAGACCATGGAAATAGGTGAGAGCAAGCATATGGTTTTACTCCAGAGCATCACCATCCCAGTAGCTCTAAAAGATGGGTGATGGTTATTGTCCAGAATCTCTGCATGAATTCCCAAGAGACTGAATCACACTCACCACTCAAGTAGCAGGCACATCGTACTGCGCGCACAGAACTCCTGCCCTTGGGGAACAAAGAGGTCTGTGGATCTGGACAGAAACAAGGAATCCTAATGGGAATTCATGTAAGATTGCAATAGCTAGCAGCAACAGCTGAACATCTATCAAAACGATCTCTATAGTAGGTAAGACGTTAAGAGCCAAACCATGTAGTTACGAAATATGCCCTAGGACACATCAATCTCCATTTGGGTTCAAATCTCCAAGACAATTCCAAAGTAACAACAAAAGTAAAAAAAAAAAAAAAAAAAAAAAAGACACAAAAAAAAGAACGAGAGACCATCCCCACAAGACCTGAAAAGTTAAAAAAAACAAACAAAACACTCTAGTATTTCTACAGTAATCTTTGAAATTGGCATTTATAGACATTAAAGAAATCCTCTTTTGAAAGTTCCTTATGGATCTAGAGAAGTGATTCTTAACATTTGGGGGATTTTTGAAGTTTCAGAATTCCTTTAAGCATCTAAAAAAAGCTAATGAATATACACATACAACACGAACAAAATTTGGTATACGATTTGTGGGTATTCCTGAAGCCCATTCATTGGCCTCTTCTGTAGTGAGAAGCCAGACTGTCCAAAAATCACCAGTTTTTGGTCTTTACCTGAAAATGACTTTAGCTCTACGTGTTGCGTGGACCTCAGCTGGTGGGACTAGGGGCTCCCTGCTTTTCCCAGGAGTTCCTAGAAGAACTTGCCCTCCATCCAGCTACCCATGGGACTAATGGTTCCTCCACAACCTTTGCCAGGCTCCTGTCTCGATGCTGGGCAGCTGGCTTTCCTAGCCGTGTGTCATAAACAGTTGATACACAAACCCAAACCACCTGCTGCCCAACTAGTCTGTTTGCCCGAATCAACCAAGTTCTGTCTGAGATTGCCCTACAAGCATGGAGCAGCAGGGGAAAGCGTCCTGTTACAAACTGCAAATGCACTGTGTGTCCAGGAGCAGGGTCTGACCCCATCACAGCTCTGTGTATGTTCTGGGTGGGGGTGGGGGCGAGGGGAGGGGATCGGGGGACCTGTGACCTCTTTGATAACACTGTAAGATTGTGCAGTTAAACTTGTTTCTTAACCCAAACCACATGACTGTGAAATTCATTACAAGTCCATCACAAAAGGACATGGAATGTGTCCTTACCCATCTCCTTGGACTGGTAGTGATCAGGAAGGGATCCATTTTACACAAACACTTTACCAGCGATATATGACCTCTGGTTTGCTGGTTACAATAAACTTGAAATTTGAGAACTCTCAAAAATGTCAGGCAGCATTATACTTCCTAGAAAACAAGTCACAATCTATTACCCCCATAGTAAAATATGGAAGAGAGCTGAGAACAATCAAATAATCCACCATCTTTTATGCATAATCTCTCCTGAGAACAGACTCAATAATAACAACTGGGAGAAAAGTGCTTCAATTAGTCCAAGAAATAAATAATTTAAACACAGTTAGCCTCTTAATCTGATTATTTCTGTTCAAGAGAATTCAATTCTAGCACAGCAGGCGTAAAATCAATGACAAATACAAAAGTTTCAAAGAAAAAGACAAACGCAAATGCAAACTGAATCCTGCTTTAATGGAAGCTTGTGGACTATAAAGTCCTATAGGAACATTACAGAGAAACTTCTGGAAAATGGGGATCACAACAACCCCTGTGGAGTTGATGAGAGTAATTCATAGCTCACCACAGCCTCCCTGTATCGAGTTCCCCAAGTACCCAGAAGATCTCTTCACCCTCAATCCTGTTCCCCATCCTCTCCACTCTTGTTTTCATTTCAAGATAAAAGGGGCTATATTATTCTGGCCTCAAGAAATCGAAACATTTTAATGAGTAGAACATTCAAAACTGAAGTAACTTCAACAAGGAAGCCAGCTGACCTTAACAAGTTACTTTGCTAGTGAATAAAACATGGATTGACTCATCCTAGACATAATTTCATGAAGGCTTCCAAACACCCAGGAAAGAGTGGCACAATTATACCTTATATAATCCAAGTTTACAAGAAGTTTGCTACCCAAATCAAGAAATGTGTGTGCCCACAGATAGCTTATTTCTAATGGATCACAACCTCCCTGCCCCCCAAATAGCCATGTGTCTCCTCTCTTCTTTGTTTCCTTCACCACATCAGAAATACCAGCTTCACTTCTTCAGGAGGAATGGACAATCCAAGATTATACAGTGGGCCTGAAGAAGAAAAGGCTGAGAAGTCTAAAAGCAGGAAATAAACAAGGCTGGTTTATTCTTCAAATAAGAAGTGTTTGTTTCTTATTCATTTTAAAACCCAAGACTTGCACTGACCAGTCTTTCCCCTGAAGCCAGCCAGCTATTAGAGAGGAAAGCCTGGATGTGAACACTGTGAAGGAAAGGTAGTTGACAAACATCCTATGGGTGAGTCAAGGAGGGAAGAGGTAGAGGTCTGATGGTTAATGAATTGGTACCGGTCCAGCCAGCCCTTTCTTCTCCTGGCTTGGCTCAACCAATGTAGATGCGATGGAAATCATTGGCCCCAAAAGCAGCGTTACACTTGGGACATTTGCGCTGGCGGGTGTCATAGCGTGTCTTCACACACTCGAAGCAAAAAACATGGAAACACTTGGTAAGCACAGCGTCCTTTTTACGCATGTTGCAACACGGACAGGTCAGACGTGCCTAAAAAAGAAAGAAGTCAGACTCTGAACAACCATAAAGATTTGTGATTCAAAAGGCTCTCATACACAAGCACAAAAAACAAGAAAATCCACTAAGCACTAAGACAAGAGTACCATTTTTCTCCCCCACAAATAAACCATTCTCTGGGTAACCTCATGTGAAGCAGTTTGATGTTTCTTCTCCGGGTCTGTTAGCAGGCCACTTCGGGCCTTGACAAACACACACAGCCATCAGAGACGCGGCGTTTCTGACCTTGTAATCCTTGATCTCCTCCATGAGAATCTCATCACATTTGGGAACGTTGTCTGGCTTCTTTGTGGTCTCCAGCTTCCTTCGAAGCCTCGAAATGTCCTCCTGGGGTAGGACAGCACACCCGTTAGACACACTGCCCCAGACCTGCCATTTTTGAGAAAAATAATTGCTCCAACTTGAACATTGTGTTGCGGAAAGAAAGGATGCTCTGTCCTTTTCATGTACAATTATGTTTTAGCAATGTAGGGAATTGCAAATGGCAAGGTATTTTCTTTTGTTTCAGAATAGGCAACCGTAATCATATCATCAAACTAGAGTTGCATTGTCAATTCAGTTCTGTGAAAATACAGTCTAAGAGTTTAGAGGGATTGAATTTAAATAAATAAATAAATAAATAAATAACTTGATAGGCCACTTTAAGGTAATTAGTGTTAAGATAAAGGTAGATTGGGCCAGCCGAGTGGTTAAGCGCTGGCTTAGGACACCAGCAGCCCTGGTTCAGGTCCCACATATGAGGGCCAGTGACACGGCCCTCAAAAAAAAAGATAAAGGTAGATTGGATTAAAATAATTTACAGGATAAGGACAGAAAAGCACCACAAGAAACATTTGTCACACCAAAAAGAGAAAAATTATAGAACTTTAAGGACTGGCTGAGTGGCTCAGTTGGTTAAGAGCTCGCTCAAGAGTGCGAGCTGAGCTCTGAGCAACAGCAGTTCGATGCCAGGCCCAAGCTGAGCTGCCAACAAGTGGAAGGATGGCTCAGCTAAAAAAAAAAAAAAATACGGAACTTTAAATCCTCTAATATAGGCATGCTGCTACTTAACTAATTCATTCATTTAATAAGTATTGATTTCACACCCATTAGGTACCAGGCACCATGCTCGGCCTTGGGGATATGGCAGTGAAGAAAATAGTCCTGGTCTCTTCACCATGGAACTCCAGTCAAGTAGGAAATGACATATATTACACCAATGACTCCTTCGTAAGATGGGTGATTTCAGAGCTCAGAAAATATCTAACAAGCAAAATGCAAAGAAAAAAACAACTGCTCTTACCTGGGCTCGTTTGAAATTGAACATGTCCTTTTCTTTGGTGACACTGTTCTCCACGATCTCATCCTGAAAATCATGCAGCTTCTTCTGAGCCAACTCCAGTTGTGCTTTGAGGTCATCGGCCAGCTGGGCTGCCTCCATTGCCTATGTGGGGTGTACGAACAACATCACCTTTATCACCCCTTATTTCCAGTGAGGCAAAATGTTAACCCAAGTCCAAGGAATTAGGTGAGCCTGTAACTTCATCGGTGTCATACTGATTTGTTCCTTGGAGATGAACCATCTAGATTACAGAGTCATCGATCGTACCTTGCGTTTATTCATCTCTAAGGCTTGCGTCCTGAGACCCAGCTCCTTCTCCCCTGTGCCAATGTTGCTTTGTAACAGATGCTCCTTCTCTTCCAGTTTCCTTACTACCTGTAATTGGGCATCAACCTTTGAAAAAGAAATCAGATTTTAACACAAACCGGAAGGGAAAAGAAAAGAACTGCCTAGGCTCTGTCAATCCATAGGCCCACAAAAGAGAATCTGTTAGAAATTTCAAACTATTGCTGATTTTACCCATGAAACCTTCAAATTAGACACAAGATTACAATAATTAAAAGCTTAACTTCTAATACAAACAAAAATATCGCTCATGATTCAAATAAGAGACTGGGAGGTCACTGAAAAGATTCTTCTCCAAACTGCCAAAAACAGACACTACATTTCCAGATATTTATGTTTGCTGGCCACACTAATCCTCAAAGCCTGGAAATTCATACTAGAACTTGTATATTACAGCTCAAGCAAAAGATTGAGTGTACCTCTTTCAGAATGGCTAGAGGTTCTAAAGTAGTCTTTTTCTTGAAATTCATGCACAAAGTAGAATGAAACACTATGAGGAGGTAAAAAGTAAAGTCACACACCTATAAACTCTGATCCCAACATCCAGAGGTAATTAGGTAACCAGTCTTACAGTTTCTCATGCAACCTTCCCGAAATTTTTTAAATATACAGCACATGCACACAGAAACGCATGCATTTTTAACATGAAAGAGACAATAAAGCACATCACTTAATGATATATTTTAGACGTTTTTCCGTTATTAGCAGATCAGTATCTGTTTGAACCGCTACATTGCATGTCTTTGCAGGGATAATTTATTTACCAGTATCCTAATAATGTACATTTAGTTTTCTGCAAAATGCCACAATCATCATTCTTTTTTGCATATTGTCATGTAGAAAGTACCCTACCTCAGCATTCTGGAAAGCTATACACACTCTAATTACCTGAGTCTTCAGAGTCAAAACCTGGTCCGCCAGCTCCTCCTTCTCTTCTTTAAGTAACTTATGGATCTGATTGGATTTGATTCGTTCTGACATGAGCTTGAAATTCGCATCATCCTTCTCCCTCAGCTGCTGCATCAAACGGATGTTTTGCTCCTGCATGTCTTCAAAGGCCTGGCCTGTGACATCCATCTCAGACAACAGAGCCTCTTCCTCCTAAAACAAAGAGGAGCAACAGTCCTTTTAACAGAATCTCCTAACTCCAAAAAAATGGGCACAGGAAACTACTTTCTCACTGTTCATTCAGAAATAAAGTAACTTAGTGACAGACAGAGACTTAGTTTTAAGCTTCGTTTTGCCACTATGTTAGCCCTAGAAGACAGAAAAATCCTATTATCTGAACTACTGGCACTGAATACTGGTCTCACTCTATCAACGGATCTGTACTCTAAGTCAGTTAAAATAGACAAAAGAATTATACATATCATAATCTAGCAAACCAATCAAGTAGCAGTTGGTTTAAGAGAACTTCTAACATAAAACCTCACATTTTCTCATACTTTTCCACAGTTATAATTCTGAATTTAAATCTCCTGGCTTTCCAACAATATTGCATAACAATCTGATAGGCAAAGAATGGTATCTGAAATCGTTTTAACTTATATTTGTGTTATCATAAATGAGTTTCTTTTCATATGTTTAAGAGCTACCTGTATTCTCTTCAGTGAACTATTCATATCTTTTGCCTATTCTTCTACTGGGTTGTTGGGTTTTCTTCCCTATTATTTTTTTAGGAGTTTTCACATATTAGAAAGATAGACCCTTTTGTGGTAAGAGTTAGAAATATTTTTTTCCTTTTTGTCATTTATCTTTAGGCTTTGCTAACAGTGGTTTTCACCATGTAGAAGCTGTGCGGTGTTCATGCCAAAATTATCAATCTTTTCTTTCATGTTTTTAGACTTATATTAATAGTTAGAAAGGTCTTCTCCACTCCAAATATGTAAATAAATTTACCTGTTTTCTTCTAGCTCTTTTATGCATTCATTTAACAGTATATCTATGACCATTTAGAAATTATCCTAGTATAGAGTGTTCAAGTATATATCCACTTTTTTTCCAATATTATTTTGTTTATTATTGCTCCACCACATTTAATAGCCTTCCTTTTCCCCCGATTTAAAACTGTATCTTTAGCACATATTAAATACCCATGTGTACTTCGGTCTATTTCTGGACTATCAGTCCTAACAGTCTGTCTGCTAGCCCCACGCTATCTTACCCACTCAAACTTTGTTTTAACATCTTTTAGAGATAGGAACTGCCACCCCTCGATCCCATTGCTCTTCTTTTTCAGTTTAACTGGCCATTCTTGCTTACTTTTCCATATGTATTTTAAAATCAGTTTGTCTAGTACCAAAATAAACGAAAACCAAAGTTAGTATTTTTATTGGGATCACATTACATTTATATATTAACTTTGGGAGAATGAACATTTTTAAGATAATGTGTTGTCCTATATAAGTATACAGTGTGTCTGTCCACTTGTCCTAGAACCTATAGTATTACACTTGCCTGATAATCACTTTAAAAAGAACGAGAGAGAGAGAGAGAGGTAGCAATCAACAGATTTAAGAAAAGTCCAAGCCCCACTTTCTGTGAAAGGAGTACATAGGCTCTAACAAAGTTCCTCTTTTCAAGGTCCTTAATGACCAAGTCACCACCATTAAAACTACTTCACTGCACTGTCACTTCGCTATTTCTTAGAACAATGAAGGCGTTCCTCATGATGGATATATGTGGTTCTTTCAACCATTTTGGTATCTTTATCATTGAATGCTAATAAAATTCACTGGGACTTAAAAATAAAGAAATAGGGCCAGCCGAATGGCTCAGTTGGATAAGAGCTCACTCAAGAGTGCGAACTGAGCTCTGAGCAACAGCAGTTCAATGCCCAGCCTGAGCTGAGCTGCCGTTGAGCTGCCTACAGGTGGCAGGAGGGCTCAGCTTAAAAAATAAAGGAAGAAATACATGCTTATTATAAAAAGGGGAAAAGTCTCTATAGTTCCATGACCCAGATACAACCACAGTTAATATATTAGTAATTTATTTATATTCTACTTCAGGTGCATGTTTTTCTTAGTTTCATATATTTATAATCACAATGTGTATAAAATTTAATATCTTTTTTTTTCATTTTATATTCATTATACCCCAATTCCAGATCAGTAGAGAAAAGCTAGATTCTTCAATAATTAATGTTTGAACTGACTATCCATCTGAAAATAAATTTCCTGCCTGACAAATATATAAAACACAATAACTTGAGTACTTTTTTTTTTTAGGGCAGTGTCACTGGCCCTCATATGTGGGACCCAAACCAGCGCCACTGGCTTCCCAAGACAGTGCTTAACCACCGTGCCACTCAGCTGGCCCTAAAACACAATAACTACAGGATGAGAAGCTTTAATGTAAAAACAAACATACATATAGGAGAAAAAATAGGAAAAGACTGGAATTAAAGAGCAAGTTTCCCTGTCAATAACTTACTTGTCCAGTAGCGTTTACTTTAAAGCTAATTAAATAAAGTGTGCCCACCTGCTTGGCCATGGCGAGCTTCTTCTGTAAGTATTCTATCTGCTCCTCTACCGCCCGGATCTTCCGCAAGGCATCCTCATCGGCCATTTTCTTGTTCTCTTTTTTCTCCTTATCCTCTAGTTCTTTGAGTCTTTGCCTTAGTTCTTCCAACTATAGGAGGAAAGGAATCACACAAAGAAAAGGCTATAATACAATTTCAAACGTCAATTAATACTGTGCACAGATGGAGGGTGCATACCATGAAAAGAACCTTTACAGAATCATGAAAGGAGATCAGTGATATACTGGTACACCGTATCACCACACTGTTTTAATATCAACCATTCCAAAAGGACATGCTTCTATCAGCAACATTTTTGAGGAGTGCACATGTATGTTTCTTTAGCATAGTTCTCACCCTTTTTTTTCTCTAGGCCCCCAAATAAGAGAAGACATTCTTCCCAAAAGTAACCAGAAAAAGAGAATCATTATAACAATGATTTATATGGTGTAAGGGGGGACAAGAAGTTTGAAAAGCCTACTCCTATTCCTAGTAAGGTAGATTCTGATATACCCTATCACCTAGTAGAGAATTTGGAAATCTCTATTTTAGGTGGCCTTTGAAAGGGAAGGAAATGTTGCTGAGTTTTAAATACTAACTTTAAAGGTAAAGAAAGAAATCTATCCTTCAGAAGTGTGAAGGAAAATCTCACAAATGAAGATTTTACTCCAAATGACAGGTAATGCAGACTAGATTACCTCAGCCTTCGACTTCTTCTCAGCTGCCATTAGTTGAACTTTGTCCCTCTGTTCCTTTGGGGCAGAGCGGTACATATCTAGCAATAGTTTCATCTCCTTTTGGCTCTCCTGTACCTTCCTATGATGAGGGTGGTAGAGGAAGGGGAACAGCGTAATGAGAAACAAAGGCCATCAGAGCAAAAGAATTTCAAATTGAGCACAGTATTTTACAACAGTTTTGTTTTATGCTTTATATCACACATTTCAAAGACAAAACTTGCCCAGATTTCAAAGACAAAACTTGCCCAGACTATCAAGAGACTTCTCAGACAGTACTTCTCAGAAAAGCAAGCTGTATAAAGGAATCTTTTCTCCCTTCAGGCCTAATTCTCAAGTTATAAAACAAACACTTGAGGACCTTATTAAATAAGCAAAGTTCTGGAGCCCCACTGGTAGACACTGTGATTCAGTAGGCCTGGGGTGGGGTTCAGGAGTGTACTTTATTTTTATTTATTTTTATTCTTTTTTGAGGGCAGTGTCACTAGCCCTCATACATGGGACCCGAACCGGGGCCGCTGGCTTCCCAAGCCAGCGCTTAACCACCGTGTCACTTGGCCGGCCCCAGGAATGTACTTTAAATAGGTAACCCAGATGATTCTGATACTACACTTGAAAAATATTTGCCTTAAAGAAAGAGATCAAGAGGAAGGAAGGGAAAAAAGGAGAAAATTCAAAGTTTTATGTATACAGCTAATCCTAGGTTTGATAATTAAGTGATTAACATCAGCTGAAGACTAAAATTTCGTCTCTGATTAAATTATCAACCCTCTTAACTATGCTTTTATATACTAAAGAAGTTCAAACATTTTGAGCACAGCGGTCCCTCAAATCCAAACATCACTGAGGCTCAGCTAAGACCAATGCAGGGCAAGAAGTAACCAGTTCTACCAGAGAAGATTCTGGTTACGCAGGAAAAGGGGCGATGTGTGAAGTTGTGATGCTGTGTCACTGACGTAAAGGTCTATCTTAATGCTTTAACGCCTGTAGGACTAACCCTCCTAAGAAATCTCTTGGAATGATCAGATACACACGCAAACTAGTTAAATGCCAGGCAAACAGATTGATATTGTTCAAATTACAGTGCTACATACTCTTAGTATAATTTAAATTACAATTAATGCCAGCAATCTGCTAGTAGTTAATTCCAATAATTCTCACAAGTGTCACTTCCAACATGAGACCTCTGTCCTTAATTTGGATTCAAGAAAAATAAGGCCACAAGCACAGGGCTTACTGAGACCGGACCACTGAACAGGGTTACACAATAGCCACGCAGGCCATTTTCACTGCTCACTTGATCAAGAATGGCAACCACATTAACTGAGCATTTAGTTATACTCAAAATAATGAGTTATCAAAGCCATCAACGGAACATTTCATGCAAGATGTCCTAACCTCAGCTTTTGCATCAGAAAGTTACTCTAAACACTGCTCTTACTTGAGTTCAATCTTCAGTTGTTTGATCATTTCTGCTTCCTTTTTCCTTCCATCATCATGTTTCCCTTTCTCTTTATCCTTAGCAGAATCTCTCTCTTTTTCTGACTCTTTCAGTTTCTGCTTCTCACGTTCTCTCTCCTTTTCCTTCTCCCGCTCTCTTTCTCGCTCCCTCTCTTTCTCCCTCCTTTCTCGCTCTCGCTCTTCCTCATCTCGTTTGGACTTCATTTCGTTGGCTTCCTCCTGAGATGCTTTCAATGCAGAGGCCTGGGTGGCTACATCCTCAAGGTCTTGTTTGACCTCCACGGGCTCGTCCTTAGGGTCCTCAGTACTAGACTGAGACTGCAGGAGGGCACTGCCACTGCGCAGGCGCGTCTGGGAGGACAAAGGAAGGAAAGAAGCGTATCATTAGGGCAGCCACACGCCTTTCTTCACAGGAGAACAACTCCCATGCAGAGCAGCAAGCGATACTTTTTCTGTTCCTCCTGGTTACCTTGTTCAGGTCAGACTGGGCTTCTCGCAGTTTCCGCTTATACCTCAGGACCTCCCCTTTCAGCTGGTGGTTGTGATTCTGGAGGCTACTGATGAGGTGGCGCATCTCCCGGTTTATGGGGCCTTAAATACAGCAATAGCAGGTTATCAACAACTGATAAGAGCCAAGGCACAGGGGGAGTGCAGAACATACCAGGGACCTCTGAGAAAGGGAAAACTGCCAAAAGAAAGGGTCCTTCTCAGAGGATAGAAACAGAACTGGTGGACTGAAGTTAAAAAACACTCAGGCTGTGAATCAGGAGGAATTACAGGATTTGACGTAAGGTTCTTTAGGACTCCTGAGCTCCAGCTAGTACTAACACATCCTGGGGACATGCTGTCATCCCAGAAAGCATGTGCGGCAGGCAAACTGCAGGGAGCAGCAAGGACAACTGTACCTGCTTGTTCGTTGGCAGCAAGCGTCTGCTCAAACTCTATCCTCAGCATTTCATACTCCTTGCGGACCTGGGCCAGGGTATCTTCCAGCTGCATCACTTCGGTCCTCAGCTTCTTATGAAGACTGACTTCATCACGCTCCACATAGAAAAAGGAACCAAACAAAAATTCCTATCAAAATGTGGAAATACCATCCTATTCTATTCTATGTTCCCTAAATATGATCTCTACGGAGCTAAGAAGAAAAAAAGAAAATACCAAGAAAAGAGGGATTATTCCAAAAATTTCTAATTCAATCAATACTTAATGAGCACCAAACAGACAGCTACAAAACACTCATTTGATAATAAGGATACTAAAGAAATAAATGAAATGGCGTCTAACGCTGAGAATGTTACATTTTAGTTGAAGAACTAAATAATAAAACAGCATATAAACATATGTAAAGTAAGATAAATTCAATTCATTTGGCACACATAGAGCAAAAAGCCAACTATTACAAACATTAACTTAAGGACTACAGAAGAATTGAGCATATAAATAGAAGATTCTGCGTTAAAAAAAAATCATTTATATACTCATTATAGGCTATAATGGCTTGTAGGCAGCTTCTACCCACTATCCTCCCCCATGCACATAAGGCTCCAGCCATTCTAACCTATTTTTATATCTGTCATTTTCACTGTTGGGAATGTCTTTGTCCTGTTTCTGTCTACCAGTAAACTTGTATTTATCCTTACAATTCATACTTCACTTTGACAAGTGGAGCCAGGAAGGTTCCATAGTCAAGTAAGACACTCTGTCTCCTTTCTCACTGCACCTCTGGGGTATGCCTCTGCTGTACCACACAGCACCCTAATGGATATTAATTCCACCCCTAGACTGTATGATCCTTGACAGCACGGCGCCAACCATCTAGCAGAATCAAGGCCTACAGCCACTAATGTTTGCAGAATGAAGAAGAGATTAACACACAAGAGAATACAATTATACAATGTATGAGGTAGGGCCGGGGGAGTGGCGCATTGCTTAAGAGTTGGCTTCGGACGCCAGCTCTGAGCATCAGGGCCCTGGTTCAGACCCCACATGAGTGCCAGTAACACTGCGCCCTCTACAGCTAAGATGGTGAACAACAGCTTGACCTGAAGCTGGGCTGCCGTGAGTCGCCGGCGATGGTGTAGGCTGCAGTGGAGGTGCAGTGGGTTGCATAAGCTACCGTGAGTGGTCGGCAGCCAGCATGAGCTGCCAAGAGCGGCAGTGAGTGGCCATCCAAATGCCAGCAACAGTTCTGCCTCACCCCAGGAAGAGCACAATGATAATACCAACATGGGCCAGTGAAGCGACGTTCCCCACAACTAGACTGAAGAACAAAAGGACAGCAACTTGTTCCCCTTCCCCAATTCCCCAATGCTCTTCCCCTCCCCCAATTCTCCAATAAAATGTTTAATTAATTAATTAATTAATTAAATAAATAAATAAATAAATAAAATAAAATGTATGAGGCAGAAAAGCTTAACACAAGACAAAGTCAGGCTGTTACCTCAATGAGTTCAACCTGGCGCTGATGGGTCCCCCTGGTGCCATGGAGCAGGGTCCGGGCCTCATCCAAATGCGCCTTCAACTGCAGGCTCTCGTTGTACAGGACAGAGAACTGGGACTGCATACAGCGGTATTCCGGGGTCTCTTTCACCACTTCCTCCACTGCGCTGCGCAGTTCCACCTTAGGAGGCCCAAAGAGAAGTCAGAAGCAGAATCTAGCATCTGTGCCCTAGACACCAGACAGGAAATAAAACCTTAAACTCATGGATGTCTTGTGCACTTGAGAAAAGCTTTACAAAGATTATGAAGCAGATCTACCCATTCCTCTAGTTATGTAAAAATCTATCCCAAATTAAATTAGATCATCCAAGAGGGGGTACCTAATACCTGTATTCTTCCACCCAAGGATTGTCTTAGCTGATAGGTGTATTACATCATATGTCAACCTAGATCCAAGGACATTAGGCGAGCCCTACGAAGTTGGTTGGACCTAAGGACAGAGATGAGCACCGTGAAATCTGTCAGGATGCTTATTTTAGGAACACAGTTGAGGACCCCAGTCTCTAACTTATTCTCTTTATTAACAGTCACAGAGAAAAATACTTTGGATATTACATCAAAAATAGTTACATTTCGGGCCAGCAGAGTGTTGCGGTGGTTAAGTGCTGGCGTGGGAAGCCGGCAGCCCCAGTTCAGTCCCACATGTGAGGGCCAGTGACACTGCCCTCAAAAAAAAAAAAATTAAATTAAAAAAAATCTCTTGTTCCAGACAAAATAGGTGTTATCATCACCATTTTTTAAAAAAATAAAAAAATAGTTACACTTCTAAGCAACTGTTTCCTTTAATTCCCCCAAACACATCAGTTGATTTAACTCAGGTTTTGGTTTTTGTTTTGTTTTTTTCAGTTCAAACATCTTTATTCACATATTTACCTACAAATAAATCAAATTACAAAAGACAGGTGGCTGTGGTTGAAAGAGGGATGGAAGACTTTCAGAATCTACTTCCTTCCCTCACAAAGAACCTGGGGAGGGAAAATTCTAATGGGCAGGATTGAAAACCCACAAGATCAATGACTATGTTTCTTCCCTCTGTTTTGGCAGCTAGAAACTGCAGAGCCAAATTCTGGAGTCCCCATCTGACAATTACTGACATGTGAATAGCCTATCCTGCTACAGTGCGGGTGCATGAGTGCGTGTACAGACCGAAGCCCCATTTTTTTTTTTCTTTTTTCTTTTTAGAGGGCCGTGTCACTGGCCCTCATATGTGGGACCCGAACCGGGGCCACTGGCATCCCAAGCCAGCTCTTAATCACAGCGCCACTCGGCCGGCCCAAGAAGCCCCATTTTTTTAAATTCACTTAGATCCTCACCCTAGTTTACCCTACACGTCATTTTTCTCAACAATTCCTAAGTTATAGCACCTTGATTCAGTCTATGTATCTTTGTAGGTTGCTTTCAAGCTTTTGCAGAATGAGGCAGGGTACAAACATATAAGTAAATACGTAAGTTAATAAATAGATATACTAAGAAAAGTTACATTTTTCTTCTCCCTCATAAATTATGAAGGTTCACAAGTATGTATGTGAGCTGGTCAGCAAAACGTTTCACTACTCCCCTTCAGAGATACATCCCTCCTACCTTCAGCTTTTCATTTTGCGTAGTGACCTCCTCAAAGTCTTGCCGAAGTTTCTCCAGTTCACAGTGACGGTTCTGAGCCAACTCTTTGTTCTCCTCAAGCTCTGCATTCATTTCCTCAAACTGGAGAGAAGCAGAAACTTATACAAATGATAATAAAGAACAAGGACTGTTAAATCATTCCCATTGCTAAGCTTCCATCTTCACTGATCCACTCTTCCAGCAAAACCCCACTTTGCCACTTGCGAACACCATCCCAGGAACCTAGCCCAACACCCTACACCAGGTCAAAGTATGTCTCCTGAGCGACCCATTGGTTTTACCTTCCGAGCATTGATAGTGATTGTGCCGCCATAGAGACTGCTCCCCGCTCCATACACCTTGTAACCTTTTGAATTCACCTACAGAAAAGACAAAGATTCTTTAGAGAGACCCTAAGATTTCAGTCTGATAACCAAAGTACCTACAAAGGAGATCGTTTGTCCCCAAGTACTGCCAGCCAAGTCCATCCTCTCTGAGTAGACTCCTCGAAATGATTCTAGTCTCCAAACTATGAATAAAACAGCACTTGCCCGTTCTAGGACTTCTGCTAAGTGTCGGTTGAGTCGCTGTTCCCTCTTTCGAATTTTATCAATATCCCACTGCAGGTCATCAATCATGGACTCTAGGACAGACACTCGTGACTCAGCTGTTTCCACTTTACCCTGCAACTTGGAGAACTGAATCCCAAAGACAAGCATTCAGAAATGTATAGAAGAAAAAAAAAGACCAAGTTAGAAAAAAATGCCTTACATCAATACCTTCCTCCCAATGCAAGAGTATAAAACTGAAATTACAGGTTCTATTAATGATTCTGAGTCAGTTACAATCATGAAAACCATAGAAGTCTATAAGAAAGCTCATGCAAGGAAAAGACCAACAAAGATTCAACAATTTTTCTACCTCTGAAAAGAACCATTTCCTTAGATAGTTAAGTTACCATTTACTTAGTGCCTAGCACTTAGGCACTTTATGAATATTAACTCTAATAGTCAAATAAACCCATCAGAAAATGTGTATTTTTTTTTTTTTGAGGGCAGTGTCACTGGCCCTCATATGTGGGACCTGAACTGGGGCCGCTCGCTTCCCAAGCCAGCGCTTAACCACTGCACCACTTGGCCAGCCCAAAATGTGTATTTTTTTAAGAGACAATAGATAACATCCTTGATTTTACCAAAGATTTTAGGAGACATAAATTCAAATATATATTCAGAAAAGATAGCTATCTTTACCTCCAACTTTCCCTTCCCACCTTTCTTTTTTTGTTTGTCTCCCTTCCCACATTTCTATAAATCATAATCCAAAGAAAATAAAAGGAAAACTTCCGTTTTCTTTTTTAAGCTGACCCCAGGACAATGTGGAATCAGATACCATAAAGATACAAAAACCTTTGTTGTTCTCTGTTTATTTTGGAGCAATACGCCAGCTAGTGCTGTTTAATACTTTAATTACAAAGCTGTTACATGCTCACAATTATCTATACATACACTTTTGTTGGTTTGAAAATATGGCCCCCAAATTCTTTAATAGTCTTCCCATCAAGAGGTTGAGTCACTGACTCTTGAATCTGGGTCAACGTCAGTAATTCAGTGGAAACGATGCTACATAACTTCGAGGCTACATCTGAAAGGTCATGAAGGTTCTGCCTGATATTCCTGGGACACTCAATCTCTGAAAGAAGCCAGCTGCCACTTAAGAAGTCTATCTACCCTGAAAGTGTCATGTTGGAGAGGCCACATGTAGGTATTCCAGTGAACAACTAAGGTGAGCTCCCAGCTGACAGCATCAACAGCCAGCCATAAGAGCCACCTTGGACATCAGCTCAGCTGAGCAAAACAATGTATCTCTCCAGGTTAGAGATTCGGGAAAGGCCTGGAAGAGGAAGATCTTGGTTCATCTCAGCAGCGCCCAGTTTATGTCTTAAAACATGACAAAAAAGTTATTCTACTTTTTTTACTACACTCCAATTTATTTACAAGCACTGCTATATTCTAACACCTTTGAAAGTTGATGAGAATCCATATGTGTTAGTGAATTTCCCAGATGATTTTCATGCCAACAGCCAAGCATGGACCTTGGCCCTGGAGTTTAGGAAACAAGGGTACAATGAAGAACACAGGGTTTGAAGTTAAACAGACAGACATCCAAATCAGAGTTCTGTCACTTTCTGGCTGTGTGCCCTCACACCAGTCACTAATCTCTTTGAATTTGTTTCCTTAGATATACGATGGGTTTGTTTGACCGTTAGAGACAATATTCATAAAGTGCCTAAGTGCTAGGCACTAAGTAAATGGTAATTATTAACTTACTAATAAGCATAAGAGTTGGGTGACCAAACTAAGGTCAAATTGCAGCAGAACAGCCTTTGAACTAAACCCAAATGATAATCAAGAGTGTCAGGAGAGTCTTGTGAGGCCTATCATCACTTTATCGCAATCATGGTATACAAATAAACAAACAAATCCCAAATCTTGACATGGTTTGTTCATGGCACGATTTCTGTCCAAATTTGGACCGAAAGCCTGCATTCCTCAAGTTTCTAGGCCATCATCCACGCAGTAGCTCCTATGGTCATGTCCTCAAATGAATGCCTACCAACCATTCCTCAGTAACATTGTACATGGTCTTTTATATTGGGGTAATTCCTTATTTGGGGGTTTGGTGCGTTCTTTTGCAAAACCCCAGATGATAGTATTTCTTGCTAAAACCTAAAATCCTAAAATGTCTGTTTAAACGGAGTCATGGTCAAGGAGAAATATTCAGTGACTTCCTTCCTTTAACCTCTCCTCAGCCTTTGATTTCTCAGAGCTTTAGCCTGTCCTGCGGACTCTTCAGTACAGAAACAGGCGCCTAGAGTGCGAGCTTTCTGGTACCTCCTGAGCCATGGTGTGGTGCTTCTCCTGGAGGAGGTCTGTCAGCTCCTGCAGCCTCACGTTCTCCTGTGCGAGGAAGGAATCCAGCTCCTGCACCGCTTCCTCCACTATCAGATTATCTGAGGGAGAAGAGCTCTAGTTAGCATCACTAGTGTCAAATTGTAAAACTCTATCCCACCAAAGCATTCACAGGCTAGCTCACTTTATTTTCCTGAAAACTTCAAGAATTGGGCTAGTTGTTGTTTTTTTTAGTATATTCTCATGACAGATGCAGTATCCAGCAGATAGGTAACTTGCTTAAGGAAACGATCCAACCTTGTGCTTTGCAGAGGCAGACACAGAGCCAAGTTCACCTAACTCCCGTCCCTTTCCATAAAGTCAAAATGCCTTGAGAAAATAAATGGAGGGGTTCTATAACTTTGTTCAGATAAGGCACAATCATCCCAAAATCTGCATTTTAGAATTGTATACAAGACAGAGGTACCTCTAATCTGTCAGCTTCATGGCAATAAAATTCTACTTTATAAGGCTATCACCAATTCCTATTATTCACTAACAACAACATGAAGCATCTCTCTGTTGGGAGAGAAGGTGGGCAGGGAGCAGAAATTTCCTTGTTCAAATGAGCACCTAAAAAATCATACAGAATAAGGATAACAGCATAGAGTTACTTATTATATTTTGGAACACCAGGCTAGGGGCATTCCTGAAGCTCAAAACCCAAAATGTATAGTAATATTTACTAAGAGGATAGGTAAATTAGAGAACTAATTACACCAAGTTAATATGTTTAAAAGTAGAGCCACAAATACCATAGCTCAAATCCAAACGTTAGTAAATGAAGCCAGATACTCTCAGGATATAAACTACCCTTTAGAGACAGCTATCAGGAAGAAAAATTGTGCCCTCATACCACGCCGTGGCACCACTCTTAGAAAAACTAAGGAACAGGTTGGTCACGTGGTGATTTTCATGGTTTTCCACCAGGATTGCCCGTCAGAATCACTTGTGGAGCTTCTAAACTTAGACACTCTCCTAGGTTCCATCCTACACCTACTAAATAAGAATCTCCATGGGCAGGTCCAAAAAAAAGAGTACGTTCAGGAAACTCTCAGTGATTCACAATCCAAATTAAGAACTAGGGACTGAATTTTAGTTCTCTTAATAAACTAAAACATTGAGGACAACAGAATACAATAAGAGCTCAGTAAATATTTAGTGAATTAATAAGCTGATAAATGCAATTCTTTTGAATCAAATACCAAAAAAATATGGGGAAAAAATGAACTATCAAAAACTTAAAGAGTTGATGCTACAATTCATACCTTATACATCTTTATCCCTTAGAAAGTACAGCTTTTCAATGACAATTGCCCTTGATATAAGTAACAGCTTAGCAATTTGTAACATGTAATGTTTTATTTTTAACTTAAACCCTACCTTAAGATGCATGCCATCAAAAGAATAATTTTAAAGTACTGTTTAATATGCTACTCATTTTAGTTCCTTTTTAAATACAGCAATTACTTTATTTGATATTCATTTATAAAATGAATATCTAATTAATAGGGAGCATCAGAATGGGGCTGATAAAATCTTTCCTCTTGAGCTGGCAGAGTGGCTCAGTTGGTTAAGAGCGCAATCTCTGAACAAAAAAAAAGCATTGCCGATTAGGTTCCCACATGGGCCAGGGAGCTGTGCCCGAGCTGAGCTGCCACTGAGCTGTCAACAGGTGGCAGGATGGCTCAGCTGGTGAGAGCACGTGCTTCTAACAAGATTGCCGGTTTGACTCCCGCATGGGATGGTGGGCTATGCCCACCTGCAACTAAGATTGAATATGGCACCTTGAGCTGAGCTGCCCTAAACTGCCAACAGGCGGCCGGATGGCTCAATAGTTTAAAAAAAAACCCAAAAAACTTCCCTCAGCTTCTCATAGGATGGCCACGTGGCTCAAAATGTGAAGCACTAACATGCCATAGTAATGACATTACTGGAAATGAGGGAGATGAGGATTCCAAGGAATTTAATCAGAAGTACATATGCAAGATTGCCAAGTACAAAGGAGCACGCAGAGGTGAGTTCTAGTTCCTGCCCCTCCCCGCCCCGTGTGCCGGCTCTTGCCTCACCTCCACTGTTCAGCTTCCGGGATAAGAGCTCCACCTTTTCCTGCAGCTTATCATAGACAGTCACCACCTGGGACAAAGCACGGCGGGAGGACTCCACACGCTCCTGCAGCTGGGACTCTATCTCTTCGCTGGAACTGCTGGCCAGAGTGGCAAGGAAAGAGAAAGCTGGCTCTTGCCCTTCACCTGCAGACACGGGGGGGGGAAGAAGCCCCTTGAATTATTCAACTGGAAATATCAAAATTCATTTTTTTTCTTCTCTCAAATGGAGAACCTCAAAGCAAGGCTCTCCAAAACGAAAAAGCAGCCTGCAGTGGTCAATCCACCACAACACTCACCTCTCTCTCGGTCATCCTTCCGCTCCTGATTGCTGTCCGAGTCCGGTTCTGGTTCAGGCACAACAAGGGCTTTTCTTTCTGTGAGTAGGTCTCCCAAACCCTGCTCCAGGTCGTAACGTTTCAGTATGATACGGATGTTTTCATCAAACTGGAGAAGACCAGGTACAGTTAGGGAAAAACAAAAGGACGCAACTTTGGAAATGAAGAGAGTGCTAAGGAGAACTAAAATGCTCAAACAAAAATCTGAGCGAACAGTTGGCTACCTGACTCCAGTACCGGTTAACAATCAGTAAAGAAGCATCGTCAGTGGCCTGTCTTCGTTCCAGTTTCTCAATGTGCTCACGGAGCTCATCCTCAATGGCCTGCCGTTGATCCACCATTTCTGCCAGCTTGCGATTCTTGGTTTGCAGTGTTCGAATGTCTAACTCCTCCTGCCCCAGGAAGCCAATCTTATTAGTCTCCGTAACAAAATTAGACAAATCAGCTGTGAAACTCAACAAGGTCTTATTAGTTAGCTAGTTCCTATGAATAAAGCTATTCATTCAAAAAAAGTTAAACAGATAAGAAGAGCAAAAGAAATACAGGAAAGGGTCTATGATTATGGGAAGAAAGAGGTGATACATACAATTATACCAGAACCTCGACCTCACTCATCCACTGTTGCATTCACATGTACATCCCCTAAGTACCGCTACTGTGAGGCTCCCCCATCCAGCTAGATCACCCCCCAAATCCCATCAACACTACCATCTACCTCCTGCCTTCAAGGCTTTGGCACCTGGATCCTTCTCTATCCCAGTTCCTGCCAATACACCCAGTGATCTCAATATACATATGGACGTGTACACATGTGGACAAGCCACATCTTCTAGCATCTAGGCTATATTTTGAACTCCTTAACTCCAATGATTACCTCTTCCACTACGCTTCACCACGTATTTCAAAAGCCACATCCTACAGACTTTTATCATTCTCTGGAACTGTGCCACATCCAAAATCTTAAATTTCAACCTCCCATTCCCTGAATAAAGCCATATCTTTCCAGGTATCTCATGTCCTTATCCCGATATACCAGCCCTCACCTAGATCTCCAAAATTTTGAATTCTCTCCTTTCTTCCTGTCAGTCAGTCCCCTTAGGTTTTCACTATCTTCTATACCTTGACTATACCCTATAGTATATTCCTTCAAATTCCTATCAAGCTCTTTAGTTCTCTGCCCGTAATCCTTTTATTCCGTCTCGCAAACAAACCCCAATCTGAATTTTCCACATATCTGACTATTCTATTCCTATACCCTGTTTACTGAGACTTCTAGATAAGGTCATTAAACCAGGGACACTGCTGCCTTTATAAAATAAATTCCTAACCTGAATAGATTAGGAATCTGTCTGGAAATTTTCTTTAACAAGTGAGCTATCTTCTATTCTGCATTGAGACAACATCAAACTACCAAGCAGGCCTCCTCTCACATCACACTAATCAAGTGACTTTGCTTCCCATTTTAGAGAGAAAACAGAAGGCATCAGATGGAAACCTCCTCAATTCCCCGTCTCCTTGACCCCTTCACACCGCTTACCAACCTATGCACACATTCTTAAAACTTCAACTTGTGCTCAGAATCCCATTCTCTTCTGTATCTGCAAAAACATCACTCCATCAGTAATTCCTACACCCTTCTCAGTATCTTCAACTTCTCTTTCTAGCTCCTTCCCTAAGACAATTGGGGGTGGGGTGGGGTATCCAGGCAAAGAAACAGGATTGGAAAGGATTGCATTTTTACTTTACCTAGGAATTGATGAATATTTTAAAGTAAGAACTGTTTATTAGAGCACCAAGTTCTTGTTTTACTTCTCTCTTCCAGTTTGGCTAAAACATTCTTGATATATGAAGAGAGGCAACAGTTTCCCAATGTACCAATTTATGAATACTATTTATAAACTATGACACTGCCCTCCCCCCTTCTTGCTCTATTTGAAAACTGGGTAAAACTCCATTTCCCTGCAGGCTTCTCCGCTAGTGGCTCTCTCTCCCACACCCCTAGAAGTCCTGAGCCTGAGACAGGACGGTGTCTTCCTTGTTCTCCAGTGTCACTTCCAGGCCATTATACCACCCTCCTTCCTAAAGCCTCCTAGCTTTGCAGCTTGGGCCACTGATCTGTACCAGCTGCCACCCTGCCTTGCTGCACTCATCTCTAAATGCCCATGTCCTGAAGATTTAGCACCTAGATTATTATCACTCTCTGCAATACTGCTCCTGTCCAAGTTCTTACTGATTTCAATCTCCAGACAGATGACCTTTCTTATACATAACAGATCAAGTCACTGACCTCCTCTCCTCCAATGATCTTCTCCTTTCCTCCCCTCAGTCACCAAACTCCCCGTTATTCCTAGTCTTAGTTATGCCTATATGTTCTCTAGAAGTTCAATTTAATTTCAAACGCCCCATTCTCCATAATTACTACCTATTTTTCCAGCTCACTCTAACTTCCTGACTCCAAAACTTCTTCAACTCCTCCAGGATCTACAATCCATTGGTCCTATACCTTTCCCTGTCCTTCACGCCTCTCGCTTCCTTCTTATGGAACTTAAATTCTGTGCTCAGTCATTACAACCATGCCCTTTTCTTCCCTCTTCTTCCTCACTGCTCCTTCATCACACTTGCCTGGTAAAAACCCCAATCCAGGTAACATCTAACTCTCCACCTACTCCAGCTACATCCATGCAGCTGAATGTGACTAGAAAAAATAAAGCACCACGCTGTCTGGCCTTACTCTAAATTCATGATCACAAATTCAAGCAGGTCCTCAGTGCTGCCCAGCAACCCTGCTCCATCTCTCTAGTCCATTCTCTCCTGAAGACGCCTACTTCATACCTTCTCCTGTCTCTTCAACCCTCCAAAACTGTCTCCCCGATCCTCACTCTCAGATGAGTCTTGCTTCTCATTTCAATGGGAGAAAAAAAAAAAAAGAAGCAATCAGAAGAGAATGTCCACACTTACCTCGCATAACCACAACTACTGACCTATCTACATCTCTGAACCCATATCCCCTGCCTCCTTGTTGCTCTGGATAAACTGACACTGCTTTAGGTAAGGCTAATTCCCCCACTTTTCTCAACTATTCAAGGAAATCACACCAATAACTGTCTTCTCTTTCTGCTATATCATCAATTTTATCCTCTCTACCAACTCATTTGAATCAACAGATAAATATGCTGTAACATCTGCTACTTTAAAAAAAAAAAAAAGACCTTTCCTCAACCTACATTTCCCTCTGGCTACTGCCCCATTTTCTTTGTTCTACTTTACATTACACTCCTTTACATATTCCTCCAAAGCATTGTCACATTGTCTCCACCCTCTTTTCCCTTGTATTCTCTGAAGCTAACTGCAATCAGGCATCTATCTCATCATCATTCCATGGACATAGTTCTTGTCAAGTCTTGAGTGAGCTTTCTATTGTTAAATCTAACATCTCCGTCTTCCCCTTACTCAACCCATCAGCAGCAACCAATAAATACCTTCTTGAAACACTGTCTTCATTTGGCTTTTGGGACCCCACTCTCTTGTTCTCCTACTTTATTGGCCGTTCTTTTTCTGTCTCTTTGGTTAGCCTCTCCTCATCACGAGATCAGAATGGTGCGGTGCTCCAGGGCTCGGTTCTCAGTCCTCTTCTTTATCCATGCTCATTCCTCAGAGGGAGCCTCTAATCCCATGGATTTAAATACCATCTACAAAATGGTGATTCCCAAATGTACAGCCCTGCAGATTACTATATCCAACTACCTATCCACTCAGAGGTCTAATAAATATCTCAAACTTATATGTCCAAAATCAAACTCGTGATTCATCCTCCACAGCTCCCCAAAACCTGCTCCTCTCATACTCTTCCCTAGTTCAGTAAGTGGAAATGCCATACTTCCAAAATCTTGGGGTAACCCTGCCTCCCCCTGCTCATACACTTCATCTAATCCATCTGAAAATCTTGTCAAAATGACTTCCACAGTGATCCAAGCCACCAGGATCCCTCATCAAGATTACTTCAACAGCCTCCTGCAGCAGACACTTTTGTGCCCCATGCCATGTCCCTGTCAGCCGGCCCGATTTCAGCACAGCTGTGGTGGACAGCTCCATTCACACTGTCAGGTTTCCAATTCAAGCACACTTTGGAGTCTGGCTCACTAGAGCAACCTTGAAGTACAGAGGAGAAGTTACTAACTTCAAGGGCAGCCTTCAGCCGATTGAGCTCCCCACCCTTAGAGAGGTAGAGTGGAACGGGGAAGAAGGAGAAAGAACAAGGAAATTTTGCCAACTGAACTTTCTGCTTCCAACCCTGGTTCCTCTTCAGTCTATCCTGCAGACGTAAGTTAGAGCACGTTATTCCCCTGCTTTAGACCTTTCAGTGGCTCCTCGTTGCCTTCTGGGTAAGGTTCAACTGAAAGGTATGCTCTGTGCTTCCCTTAGAGTATGTGGTTATCCCTACAAACAGCACACATCCCACTCTGTTATGACAGTCTGCTCCCTTGTCAGTGCCAGCCTAAAAACTGGAGTCCAGGGGCTGTCCTCACTGTAAAGAATAGTGTCTGGCAAACTTATGGAATGAATACATGTCCTTGGGATGCATGATGTGAGACAGTGCTAAGACAAAAATCACCTTCTGGCAGGAAAATGGGGTAGCTGAACCTCAGACAGGCTCAGACATGACACTTCATCAACAATCTACTCTGAGTGTTCCTATTATACTCTCTGATCCTCAGCCTCAATGCAAATAAGCAATAGTTGTGATTTCATAAGCTGTACAAATGGAAAGCATTTTTAACACCCTATCCCCATGACTGAGTTCTAAAATACAGACTCCTGATCTAGATCAAAACCTATTACATTAAAACTTCTGATGCCTAATGCACATATAACATAGCTTTTGGTGTATTATAATCTAATGAAACTGTCAACACCACAAGAGCAAGGACGATATTTTAGTCACCATTATATTCATAGTATTTAGCCCAAGAATAACTATTAATAGCTCAACGATTGAGTCCTTACTGTGTTAAAGGTAATGTTTTAACCTTTAACAGGGACTCTATCCTCTTAACAACCTAATGAGGTAAAGACTGTAATTACATTTTACAGACAAGAGAAAAAGAGGTGCAGGGAGGATAATTAGGAAGTGATGACGCTGAGAGCCAACTAATTCCAGGCAGTCTGGCCTCAGACTCTCACTCTTCACCACTCTCTCCATGATTTTGCTACATTACCTCTTACTACCTGGTGCCTCATTTTTTTGGTGAATGAAAAACGAATGTAGTTTCCCACTGCTAAATACCTATAATCAGTGTGTATCAGGCACCAGGCTCTCCAAAGACTGACTATAAGCACACCTTTGAAAATAAAGATCATATGTCAATATATCTCTTTTTCAGAACTGACCACTACATTACTTCACCTACTTTTATCTCCATTTTATTTTATTTTTATTTATGTTTTATTTCCATTTTCTTTTCAAACCAATTCCCCTTACTCCAGAAAGTTTCCATAAACTCTTACTCTCAGGTTGCAACTGACAGAAGACAAGCACACTCTCACAGCAGTTTCCACATACCGTTGAAGAGACACCCCCCAGCTTAATTGTTTCCACTGTGGTCCCTGAATCTTCAACAGCTGTCTTCTTCTCCGGAGGCACAGATGTGCCAGGCTCTCCAGCTGCTCTTTTATTTCCAACTCCTGACATCTTGGCACAAGATGATAGCTGTTTCCCTGGAGGGTAAAGAAAAAGACAGGTGTTTTGTTTGTTTGTTTTTGCATTGGTAACATATGCAAGAAGAGCAACAACACAGAGAGACCACCTATGATATAAAAACCAGCAACTCTTCAGGCCAGCCTTTTCATCTGGGTCCATTAATTCCACACCAAGCAACATGATTCCCAAATTTCTCTTGGGAAAAAAAGAAGTAAATTGTGGAGTAAGAGTCAGGACTGAATTTACATGACTACCAATTTTTAAAGAGGATACTAATAAGAAATAAGAAAACAGGCAAAGGATTAGGAGACCAAGAAAAATTTTTGAAATCTCACTTCCTGAAATGCCAAAATTGGAAAACTCCAGTTTGGTTAGGACCAGACATTAATTCTACTGTTGGAAGAATCACAGAGCTGAAAAGAGATCTGTGAGATGTCCACTACTACATCATTAATCCTGGATAAGCCATTTATCATTTGAGCCTGTATTTTCTAAACCCGGAATGAATATATGCTTCCTAGACTCCTTCTAAGGAATGAATAAGTATAGAAAAAAATGTAGCATAATGCCTGCCATGAAGTATGCACTCAGAAATACTGGCTCTTCTGTTTATATTTGCAGTGTCGTCCCTTTTTCCGAACGCTCTTCCCATGGTTGTCTGCAACCCTCAAGAAGCTAGACCTGGGTGCGAATCCCAGTGCTACCTTTTGGGGAGTCGTCCTGCCTTGAAGGAGTGAGCTCTCCAAGTGTTTTAGTTTCCTCACATGTACAATGGAGGTGAACATATATTGTGCCTGCCCTGTCTCCCTGGGTTTCGGAACTCCAAGGGACCGGCATGGATGCTAAACCCCCTGGCTACTTTAGAAGCAACCGTGCCATCACCGAGACATCCTACTCTGCTTCCAATCCAAGCTCCAGAGGAAGGGGTATGGGTGGCAGCCACCTGGGTCGGCCCTCGCCTTGGAGAGAGAGGAGACAGGGGAGCAGGACAGGGGTCATCTCAGGCCGACTCAGGGGCGGCCAAGGGCCCCAGCCTCCCGCACGGCCAATTGCAGGCCCGGAGGGAGGTCCCGGAGCCGGAGAGGGCGGGGATTCCCGAGGGCCCGCACCCACCCGCCGCGCCCCGCGCCGAGATCTCACCTGGCTTCTTCCCACTCGCGTCGCCCGACAGCGGAACTCGGGTCGGTCAGTCACCAAGGTCCGCACAGCCCTGCCACCTCTCACCCCTGATCCGCAGGCCGAGACCCATGGACGCTTCCGGGAGACGGAGCCAGAGGGACTAACAGCGACAGAAAAGCGGAAGTCGCCGCCACCAGCCGGGAGGAAGTGACGAAACGCTCGGGCGCCGAACGTCCGGAAGGAGATGCCGTCTCTCTAGCAACGCTTAGGGGTGGGGGCCCCGGCTGAGACTTGAAGGTGGTACCCGGGCTTCGCGGACGCTGGAGAAAGCGGCCATGATTGTTTTTCGGCTCATTGGTTGGCCTTTGACTGCGACAGGGTGTTTCTCCTGAGATGAAGTGCCTCGTTCTGTTGCCTGTTATTGGTTCCACCGAGAGTCGTTCAAGCTGCCGATTGGCTGATGGCCCCGTCAATCTCTAAGCTAAATAAATAAAGACATAAATTAGCCTCAGATTCCTCGGGAAAAGGCAAGTCGGAACCCCTCGTGTTGAAATGAAGGGTTCTGCAGGAAATCGAAGAGATTTCATAGGTTTCATGGCTTGTAGGTTTTTCTTAAAGGGAACTATATAGACAGCGCTGACTTTGTGCTTCTTTGGAACATGAAATTGACCAGGGAAAAGATAAGAAACAAATCAATAAGTAGTGTCTAATCTCAACATTCGTCTATTTTAAGCTACGTAAGCATTGATTTTTAGTCAATAACGAACTGTTGTTTCCCATTTACTTAAACTAAATATGTATGTTTTAATGATAGGAAGGTAATCAATCTAACTTACTAATAAAAAGTTGTATGCCTCACAGAACTAGTAGAACTACCGAATGACATCAGATAGGGGCCCAGAGATGGAAGAAGGGTGGCTATGTCTTTTTTAAAAAGAAGAACCAATGGCATTAAGGCATGTTTGAAAAAACGATCAAACCTAATCCACACTGAATAGCTAATAGTATGAAGACGTTGGTTCCTGTGCCCACTGGATCTTACCTGTGGACAAGAAGGTAAACCAAAAGTGTTCATGATTCCCACTACTTGGCTAGCTCGCCTGGCACCAAATGGGCTTCACATTTTGTTAGGTGAAGCAGAAGCCTGAACCCACCTGCTGAAATGCATTGTATGAAATAATGGCATTAATTCTCTGATCTCCCTCCTTCGGCTGCATCCACAGAACCACTGAATGGCAGGCAATGGTTCTGTAGCCCAAAGTTGGTTAACTACAGTTTCATAGTCTATATTTGGTCAACAGACATACCTGTACTTTGTTTATTGCAGACAGTAGTGACTGCCCTTCATGGTTAAAACAAAAACTGACTGTTGCCAACCTTTAAAATAGGATATTTTACATAAAAATCCAGATTATGAAAATGTTGAAGATCTAGCAACACTGGGCTTATATTCTTGCATGGCCACATTGCCTGGAGTCCTTCCACTTTTATTCCTGTTTGCTATAATCCCCGCTACTCATTATCAATTTTCTTACACTAGTTGAGTTTCATTTGAATATCATCACGTATGTATGGTATTGTGATAATAGCTGATACTAAGTGAACACGTTGGTTGCCTATTTAGCATCCATTCCCCCTCTCTCACATCTTAACAGAGCACAACCAGGATTTTATTCGTGTATCCATTTAGCTCCCTTCATTCCACATGTCTTAAAGGGAAGCTGATTTCACTTCTATCCGCAAGGATTGTCTTAATATAGATAGTAAGTCCCACTCTGCAAGCTAAAGTCCTAGTCTTAACAGTGGACAGTTTAATCAGGGTGACTTACTTGGAATAGTAGGACTAAAGCAGTTTACCTACCTTCTGAATTTTTTTGTGTGAGGCCCGAACTGTTCGAGTATTCTTGCTACCCGGATTGGTGATGAAGCCAATATAGAGGTGGGCATAACTAAGAGAACATAGGGAAATGGCACCGGTCAACTCAGGACACCCCTACCCTCAACCGACACTTCAGAGTGCTAGGAAGACATTGAGAAGATAGCAGACCTTTACAGAACCTTTCAATTCTCACCATGTAGTTAACTATATTCTCCAGCTACTGGTGAGATCTGTTTTCCAAAAGCTCCAGGCACCCACCTGACATTTTCTCAAGAGCCTGCCCTGATCCAAAGAGATAGCCTCACCCTAAAGAATTGGGAAAATGGAATAGATGAAGGGGAGGATGGAAGAGAACTCTCTCACTGACCATGTTCCCCATTTCTGACCAGCCACCACCTGTTCACCATCCTAATCAAGAGAAAAAAGAATAGTCCTGGAAAAATAAATTTGGCCCTCACTCAAATGGCAAAACACCATTCTCTAAAAAATACTTAAAATTTTGTATTGCTTGTCTTTAAAAGTTCCCATTGTTCATCTCATAAGCATTATAATTTAAGTAATCATTTAAAATAAAAAAAGAAGACAGACTCAGATTTCAAGGGATTTTTCCAAGTTAATGAATACTTGTCAAAGGACCCAAGTCGTCCGACTTGAATCCGGTCTTTATTGACTACATAATTCTGCCACAAGGTGGCAGCAGGCGACACGCTTTCATCCCAGTTCCTCTTCTAAAGCTTTGGTTCCTGAGTGCTGTATTTACTCTTCACTCATGCCTTCAACTGAACTCTTAGAAACCTGGACAGCTACTTAGGGTGGGCTTAATATTCTCATAAAGGACATTAAGGTACTTTTGGATTTTTGCTTACCATTTTGTCTATGCTCCTGCAAATGTTCCGCTGTTAAGATTTCATCGTTGGAGAGTAAGGACAAGGAGTCCCAGCAGGTTTTAAGAAAGAAAGAGAGCCCATCTATAGTCACAGACTGTCAGAGAAGCCCCACTTCATTTAATACTGCCCTAAAAAGCTATATTGTGTCTATGTTACAGTCACAGAATTGGTCTTCTATGTTTTTGTGCCATGTGACATCCTACGCTTAGGTTACCAAATTTTTTATTTTCATTATGCATTTGTGCTGGCCATGACTCCCTCATTAGAGGATGAGAATTTGGAAAGCAGAAGTCACACTGTCTTTGTGAATTCTCACTGGGGAGATCCACTATTTCATATTGCTATCACTGGGTAACTAGCATTCCACTGGCCTTGGAGGAGAAAGAACAGCATGATTGAAATGTTTGCATTGGGCATGGGGGTGGGGGTATGAAGCATGATTACACAGGTAAGATTTAGAGTTTTCATTTCCAGCAACATAGTATGACCATCCTTAAAAAAACAAGCTGAGGACTAAAACCAGATTTCAGCTTAAGGGCATTTTTCAAACTGGGTAGATGTGAGGTTAGGTTTTCATTGCCTTGAAGGACAAGGGGAACAGGAGACAAAACCCAGGGACTATCAAGGTGGGTTGCCTATTAGAAAACCTCTCCCCATAAGATTAAACTAGAAATCACTATTCTAACATCCAGGAGACTGAAAGAAAATTGTCTGTCTCAAACCTTCGTATGAAGATTTTTGCCAACTGATCTGAAATTCCAGAAGGCACTTAGAAAGTTTCAAAGAATGCAGAGGTAGAGGAAGGGTCCACTAAGGCCCTGGGCAGAGCCAAATAGGAATTAGAGATTGTTCTTTGTTGCGATCTTCAGGAAATAAACTCGGGGCTGAAGATTTCCATGCAAAAGGTTTCATACCTGTAGGGGTGAAAAAAAAAAAGTGGGATTGGGCAGAAGGAGAGTTGGACTGTGTTGTTGTCACAACAAGGCCTCCACAGATGTCATAGGTAGCTCTAGAACTAGAAGAGAGAGCCTTTCAGAGTTGCCTTGAATTGAGACAAGGAGGCCAGGCTCTTAAACCCCTGCATCAGTGAGTCATTGGGTGTGGATACAGATTGGCGTGGGGAAGGGGGCATGACCTTGAGCGAGGTGGCTTTCTTTAGCTAAGGGCAAACTCTGGAGGGCAACTCAGCTGAGTGCTGTTACCGTCCAACATTCCCAGATTCTGGGGGAAATGAACTCCTCAGTTTTAAAGGAGGGTGGGGATGGGGATGGCCAAGCGGCTCAGTTGGTTAAGAGCTCGCTCAAGAATGGGAGCTGAGCTGAGCTGAGCTGAGCTCTGAGCAACAGCAGTTTGATGCCCAGCCAGCAGCTCAAAAAACAAAATGGGTGGGGGAAGAAGTTGACAGCATTCACTGGATGACCAAAGGGTAGAGATAACCATTGCTGGAAGTCCTAAAGTCATGAGAATTGAAAGAATATCTCTTTGGAGTTTTGCTAGGAAACACAGAGGTCTGGGGTTCCCACTTGATTCCTGCAAATCAAGTATGGAATCTTGCTGAAAGGTTGTCCTACTCCTAGTACACAGGTACCCGCTTGATCCCTTCAGATGATGGTTTGTGAAAAGATGATTGTATCTTACTCTGAAGTTATGGGCTCTGATTTTACTTCTGCAGAGAGGAGAATGAAAGAAGAGCCTATTTCCTAACACTTTCAATAACCCAGTACTATGGACTGAATTGTGTACCCCCAAAACTCATATGTGATCTCCAATGTGATGGCGTTTGGAGATGGGGCCTACGGCAAGAGCAGGACATCAAAACAATCTTTTAAAATTATTTTCCAATTTGTTATAAGTGCTATATAAGACAGCTATATATTTTTTGCATTTGTTTTATTATCCTACAAAACTCTGTTGATGATTCTCTTGGATTCTCTCTGCGTGGGTGTAGAACAATCATATCATCTGCAAATAATGACAGTTTTCTTGCTTGCTACACAATGTGTATACCATTTTTATCTTTTTTCTTATCTGATTGTCTTGAAGAGAATGATATCAATGAAGACTCCCTACCTCGCATATTCTTTTCCCACCACACATATTTTCAGTCCGTGCCAACCACCTTACATATTGTCTTTCAGAAGTTGATAGCTCGTTTTGTTTGTATGATATTACCCTTGATTTTTAATCACCATGCCTCATCTAAGTCACCTATTTGAATCATATCTGTCTTTGAAGGTCCAATTCAAGTCTCTATCTTGTTGATTAAGATTTTTCCAGAGAATGTCTCAGCTCTTGTTTCTCAAACCCATCACTCTGACAATGAAGGTAGTGTTAAAAACTTGAAATGCAATGCAAGAAGGAGGCATTTGCTAAGGAAGCCTGGCTGATCAGCATAAAGAGTTCTCTCCAGATGGTACTATGTTGGTGAAGTAGCCTTATTTCCTACCTTGAGGCAAACACACAAAACTGATTACATTTTTAAGATGGAAACACTCATCCAAACACTCATCCAAACATATATGCAATGTTTTAACCAAAATGCCCATTTATTAATTATTTCAATAAGACCAAACACTTGTATTCTCTGGTCGTTCATTTCTCTCCTTGTAGCTGATTTGTGCATGAAGCCACATTTATAGATAATCAGAGGGCTACTTGGTGAATCTGGAATCAAAACAAGCAGAATTAGATATATTATTTTATTTATTTATTTATTTTGTTTTTTTGAGGGCAGTGTCACTGGCCCTCATATGCAGGACCCGAACCGGGGCCGCTGGCTTCCCAAGCCAGCGCTTACCCACCGCGCCACTCAGCCGGCCAGATATATTATTTTAATAATAATGGGACCTCTCAAGAAGTGCTGGCTAAATAATGATACAGTTTCACAATGAAAAATATATTTAAATTTATGGTGCTAAAATGAAACACCATGACAGTGTGAATAGTACGATCTCATTTTCATTAAAAATATCAAACTGTATTATATAATTGAAATTTGCTAAGACACCAGAACTTAAATGTTCTCATACACACACACAAAACCCAAAACTTTAAATGCAATAATCATTATCCCAGCCCTGGGTAATCGTGATTGTTCAATTCAACCCCTCAAAGCAAAAATTTGGGGCAATTAGGCTTCCAGGCACACCCTCCTTCACCACTGGAGTTCACAGGAGTCCCAAGAGAATCCACATGGATAGAGATCAGGCATCTTCCCCAATGAGCAGGAAAGGGTGATGAAATGGATCATTGAACACCAAAGAATCTAAATATATCATGTCATATTCTCATTGAAAGTAGGGTCTTAATTTCAGCAAAAAAACATCAAATGTCACATCAAATACTATTCATATGAAGCTTCTTTGGCTTTATTTCTATTTAATTTATAAATATGTTTTGATTTGTATAGCTATATAAGCATAAGGCATTTATACCAAGATTATGTTTATACATTTTTATCTAACATTGTAACAAAAATAACAAGGGCCGGCCGAGTGGCGCGGTGGTTAAATGCTGGTTTGGGAAGCCAGCGGCCCCTGTTCAGGTCCCATATATGAGGGCCAGTGAATCGCCCTCAAAATAAATAAATAAATAAATAACTTAAGTAAGCTCTAGGTGGTCCATGAGAAATTTGTTTTCCTTTAGAGAGGGGTCTTCACAGTACTTAAGTTTAAAAAATATTATTTATTACTTAATTGTATGTATACTACCTTATATGGGTCATGGTTATTATTTATATATTTAGCCTTTTTCATTCCCTAGTTTTTAAATTATTCTGAGATCAATAAAGGAGACTTGATATCTTTATAACTGACACAATATATCAATTTAAACATTTATTGACTCTAACAAATTGCATGTATTAAAATATTACTCACGGGCTGGCCGAGTGGCGTGGTGGTTAAGCACTGGTTTGGGAAGCCAGTGGTCCCAGTTCGGGTCCCACGTATGAGGGCCAGTGACACTGCCCTCAAAAAATATAAAACAATAAAAAAATAACATTCTAAAATGTTACTCACACTCATTCTATTTTTTTTGTTATGATTGGGAAACAGTATGTTTTTCCAGGACTCATCAGCTCCAAGTCAAGTAGTTGTTTCAATCTAGTTATGGAGGGCACAGTTCATTGGCCCATATGGGGATCAAACCAGCAACCTTGGTATTGTGAGCAGTGTTCTAACCAAAGGAGCTAACCAGCCCCGCGCCCCCATACTCATTCTAATACATTCAGATATGAATTTCTGGTGCCTGAGGCATGTGGCCAGATCAGTTAAAAGGAAGTCGTGCAGCAATAGTGTATGGCCAGGAACCCTGAAATGTTTCAAATCTTGCTTAATTGGCACCACCTCCTCACCTCAGAGGAAGAATAAGGCTCATTGCACTAAAGACTAATACAGAGTGACCTCCAGGGCTGTGAAGTCAGCAGAGGCTGCCTTCAGCATCCCAGCTCTTGTAAAGCCTTCACAGCCAGGCCCCCACCTCCATCACCTCCAGGATACCTTGCGCACTCAGCCGAAACTCTTCTCTCTCTTCTCTAGATCTCAGGCCTCTGGAAACACTCTGCCTTTACACAAACACATAGAGACTACTGTGATTTTCAGTTGTGTTACCTCTCACAAGTAACTTATTCGCATTTGAAGCTTGCTTGATCTTTACTGCAGGACGTGGGTATTATTTCCTGTTGAAGACATTTAGAAAGCAGGAGACGTGATCTTATTTGGATCCGGTGGAAGGGAGTTCAGGTGACATCGCTTTTCTATTCTTCTTCACAAGCATAGTTCTGGTTGGTAACATTTACCCTTCATAATGGATTAAGTCATTATGCCTTATTTATTTATTTATTTATTTATTCATATTTTTTTGAGGGCAGTGTCACTGGCCCTCATATATGGGACCCGAACCAGGGCCGCTGGCTTCCCAGGCCAGCGCTTAACCACCGCACCACTCGGCCAGCCCGTGCCTTGCTTATTGAACTAAAGCCTCAAATTATAATTTATGCACCAGCCTAGAAGCTGGATCCATTTGTAGCCTGTAATTAAATAGGCTTTAAAAGTAACTGGAAGGGCCGGCCGAGTGGCTCAGTTGGTTAAGAGCTCGCTCAATGAGCTCTGAGTAATGGCAGTTCGATGTCCAGCCCGAGCTGAGTTGCTGCTGAGCTGCCAACAGGTGGCAGGATGGCTCAGCTTAAAAAAAAGAAAAAAGTAACTGGATGCCAGGGTAAGAGGCATTTCAAAAGTACAGCAATAAGGGCCAGCCAAGTGGTGCGGTGGTTAAGCGCTGGCTTAGGAAGCCAGCGGCCCCGGTTCGGGTCCCACATATGAGGGCCAGTGACACTGCCCTCAAAAAAAAAAAAAAAAAGTATAGTGATAAAGATGCTGTTACTTGAACATGTCCAAGCCATAGAGAATATTTTGACATTACATTTACATAACAATTGTTCAGTTAACCTTGCAGACCAGTTCCCTCTAAGACCACACAGGTTCTCTTTTTTTTGCTGCTGCTTGTTTTTATTAATAATTATGTATGTGAACTGAGTGATGACCAAGTCTAATTAAATCAGCTTGTTTAAAATGTTACCTTAACATTTAGAATAACAGCAAAGAGATGTGTGGTTTCAGGCTGCTAAATGCTAAAATATCTGAATATATCTAAAGTACTGAACATCTTGTTTTGTGTTTTATTCTTGTGAAGGCTGTCCTACTTTTATTTTTTATTTATTATTATTATTTTTAAAAAATTTTTAATTGTAGAATTAGTCAAACGGAACAGCTCCGGGGAATCGGGGAAGGGGAACAGACAAGTTGCTGTCCTTTTTGTTCCCCACTCTGGCTGTGGAGGACGTCGCTCCACTGGCCCATGCTGGCATTATCATTGTGCTCTTCCTGGGTGAGGCAGTCACTTGCTGGATGGCCGTGCACAGCGGCTCATGCAGCTCATGAAAGCACTCGCCAGCTGCCAGCCAGCCCCACTGCAGCCTATGCCATCGCTGGGACTCACAGCAGCCCTGCTCCTGGTCAAGCTGTTGTTCTTTAGCTGTAGAGGGCACAGCTTCACTGGCCCTCATGTGGGATCCGAACCAGGGCCCTACTGCTCAGAGCTGGCATCCCAAGCCAACTCTTTTTTTTTTTTTTAAAGATTTTATTGGGGAATTGGGAGAGGGAAACAGCATTGGGGGAATCAGAGAAGGGGAACAGAGAAGTTGTTGTCTTTTTTGTTCTTCACTCTAGTTGCGGAGGACGTTGCTTCACTGGCCTATGTTGGTATCATCATTGTGCTCTTCCCGGATGAGGCAGATCGGTTGCCGCCTCTGGATGGTCGCCCCCCACAGCTATTGGCAGCTCACGCTGGCTGCCGGCCACTCACTGTAGCTTATGGCAGCCCAATGCAGCAGGGGCTGCAGCCTGCACCGTCTCCGGGGCTCACCCAGCCAAGCTCCAGGTGGAACTGTTGTTAGCTGTAGAGGGCAGTGTCACTGGTCCTCATATGTGGGATCCAAACCGGGGCCTCTGGTGTCCCAAACCAACTCTTAACGAGAGGGCCACTCGACTGGCCCCCAAGCCAACTCTTAACCAACGCACCACTTGGCCGGTCCAAGGCTGTCCTACTTTTAAACTGAGTGCCAGTCAATCTGTTGATTTGTACTAAAAGTTTAAAATATAGGTCATACCCAATGGTCCAGCAATTAGAATACATAATTCTAATTACGTATTTTAAAGAAATAAAATCAAACAATTCTTGAAATGTGACTATACAAAATGTTTATTATAGTTATAATATTATTTACAATTTTAAAATTTTAGAATCAACTTAATTGCATTATATGTCTACAAGTATAATATAGAATTCTATAGAACCATTAAAATTGTGATATACAGCTGTATTTGTTAACATGAAATAAGTTTACAATGTATTGCTGAAAGGGTAATCAGGTTATAGAAACAAAAGTGTAGCATCCATATTTATAAGAAATTGAAAACAGGGCCGGCTGAGTGGCACATTGGTTAAGCGCTGGCTTGGGATGCCAGTGACCCCGGTTCAGGTCCCACATATGAGGACCAGTGACACTGCCCTCAAAAAAAAAAAAAAAAAGTTAAAAACATTTAAAATCAACCATTTTAAGTCATACACAAGTTATATCCAATTTCAGTCCCCTCGTCCTCATTTCCCATTCACTCCATTTTCTGTCAAATATTTATTTATCAACTATTTACATATAAATGAATATGAAATGGGTTTAATACATAAACTAAATAGGAAGTACACACCTAGTTATCTAAAGAGAGGGCATTTAAGAGTTTATTTGAGCAAAAATCTATTCTAATCAGGTAGTGCCAAACCAGAAATGTCTAGGAGCGCTGTGCAGACAGGGTTTTACAGACAAAAGGCAGAAGCAAATGAAAGAAATCATTTAATCGGCTATAGCTTAAAGCCTAACTGACAGTTTGCGGCTGGTTGCCCTTAGCAGTTTTATTTCATAATCTTGATGTTACAGAAAAAGAGGGTGCTTGGATTCACATAGGAAAGAATTCAAACGTGAGCCAATACAGAGTTTAAAGTAAAAGTAAGTTTATTTAGCAGAGAGTAGCTAAGAAAACAAAGGCCAACCCCTAGACAGAGCAGTGTCTCTAATCGCTGGTGGAAGAGAGACCCCCCCTCCATCTCCCTGGCTAGGCTTTATATGTATTTTGTGTTTCCATGGAAAAATTTATTGGTATGGAGGAAAGGAGGACAGAAGAATAATGGTAATTTTATCTTTAAAGATCTGTAAGTTGCAAGAAGAATAGGGGCAGGTTTGTTTTGAACTCTTTATTTTATTTTATTTTTAAGATTTTATTGGGGAATTGGGGGAGGAGAACAGTGTTGGGGAACTGGAGAAGAGGAACAGGCAATCTTGTTGTTACACCAGCTGAGCCATCCTGCTACCTGTTGGCAGCTCAGCGACAGCTCAGCTAGGGCACAGTGTTCACTGGCCCATGTGGGACTCGAACTGGCAGCCCTGTTGCTCAGAGCCCACGCTCTAACCCGACTCCCAACCAGCTGAGCCTCTCGGCTGGCCCTGTTTAGAACTCTTGTAAAGCACAACCTGTGTTTCCTTTCCATGGGCTTAGCTACAGGAATGGTCATAGTGGAATCTCTAGTTTGCTCTGTGTACTTGATTAACACCGGCCTGAGCTCTGTGTCTTACAGCACATAGGCAGCAGGCTTGGAATCTGACCTCCTAGTTCCTTCTTTTGTAAAAATAGTCCTCATGCTCCTTCCTGATATTGTGGAGGCATGTACAGGCTTAGATTTTTTTTTTTTTTTTTTAAGTTAGGCCAGCACGACTCGGGAGCCACACTGGTCTAACGGCCTTCTTGTTTAATTAATTTAACAGCTTCAGTGAAAGTCTGAGGTGAGTCCCGAGAAGCACGTTGCTCATGGCAGTCACTGGGCTGAATATCAAACATCCTAAAACAAAACTAGAACCTCAACAATAACTTACATTAACCACATAGTGTCCCCCATCATCTCTGTGAAAGAAAATTCAAAGAGCGCTAATTGATATAAATATTTTATTGAGAGAGAAACAAACTGTTCCACAACAGGGAGACTTCCGAACCAAAGGTGGTTAAGAAGTTCAGCTCTCAGTAGTTATAGCTTAGGTTATAAAACATGAATGAGCAAGTACTTTGTTTACTACGGTGATTGGTTGCTGGAAACTTACATTCCATTTCATTGCATAAACTTACGTGTTTATAGTTTACCTCATAGCGTTGAAGAGAGAACCACAGGTCCAAACTGGCTTCACCTGTGCTAAAGCCCAAGATACGAAACCTAGATTTCATAACTTATTTAATTGCAGTTTCAACCTCTCCCAGAAATATAATTTTAATCAACTCGTCTGGAATTTTCCAGTCAAGCACCAGTAAGGTAATCAGTTCTGTGTGCCCTCCCACATCCTCCACCCCAAAGGAAGAAGAGGCAATGTGCATGATAAAACCCTTGCCATTCCCTTCCACCTAAAAGTAGATATCCTGGTCTTAAAATAATCCATTAAACCCAGCCTATTTCTTTTCTTTACTAATAACTTCCCTGCCACATCTTTTTTACTATAAAAAGATTCCGTTTTGTACAACCCCTTGGAGTATCTATCTGCTTGTTAAAGGAGATGCTGCCTGATTCATGAATCATTTAAAGCCAATTAAATCTCCAAATTTACTCGTTTGAACTTCGTTATTTAACACTAGGAAGCCATAAATAAGGTCACGCTGTAAGGACATGAAGAAACTAGCAGTGTAAGCCCTGATAGTTATTTCTTTTTTTTCCTTTTTAGAATGTAAGTGCCTCAATTAAGCTTTGATGGCTTAACTTCAAAGCATCAGCTTCAAAGAGGCATCCACTTCGGTGATGCCTACATAGAATACACACATGACTAGATAAAAAACCAGGCTGCCCCCGAGACTGAAGCTCCTTTGCTTAAGAGATTTTGGTTGAAATAAATGACAGAACACTTGGGCCACTTGTTTTTTGCTTTCCCCCACTTTAAATTTTTATTTTTAAGTTTTCTTTCTTTTTTTTTTTTTTGAGGAGAGTATCACTGGCCCTCATATGTGGGACCGAACCGGGGCCGCTGGGTTCCTAGGCCAGCGCTTAACCACCGCGCCACTCGGCCGGTCCTTTATTTTTATGTTTTAAACTCGCCAATAAAGAATAAGCCTAGAGGGCCAGCCTAGTGGTGCTGTGGTTAAGAGCTGGCTTGGGGCGCCAACGGCCCCAGTTCGGATCCCACATATGAGGGCCAGTCACACTGCCCTCTAAAAAAGAAAAAGAAAAAAAAATCAAGGATCCTCAAAGGAACAAAAAGAGTGTTGTTCCCTAGTAAACAGCATCACAGCGGTATGATTTAAAATAAAAAAAAAGAATAAGCCTAGAAACCCTAAGTCCACACCTTGACCATTAGAAGCCGAACCCCAGGCCTACGTGCCCTCTCTGTCACTCTACCAGGGACCCAGGTGTGCTGTGTAATTTCCAGGTCTTCTATGTTTTTCAAAATTTCCTGATGAAAATTGCTGAAGGGTATTTTGTAATCATAATAAGAACTACAAGGGCTGGTCCAACCATAACATTGGTTATTGACAAGCTTAGATTAGCACAAAACAAAACCTTAGGTTTTGTTCAAAGTTGGAGTCAGTATTTGGGAGAAATCAGGACACATAGGTGGTTATAACGATCACCGAATATTATATGTTGATGAGACAAGCCTTTTGCAGAGGCAACACAATCAAGAATTTAAGCAAGAAAGATATAGAATCTCAAAGTGGCCAATAAAGAGTTGAAGACAGAGTACAACTCTTTTATCGGGAGGCAATTTATATATCAGAATTTATAAACAGAAATGAAGAAGGTAAACATTATTCAAACTACCCTTGATACTTTTTTTTTACAAAGAAATAAAATATTCAATTCTCAATGTTTTGACATTTTTTTTTAAACCCAAACGTCCACTTATTTATTTATTTATTTATTTATTTATTTATTTATTTATTTTTGAGGGCAGTGTCACTGGCTCTCGTATGTGGGACCCGAACCGAGGCCGCCGGCCTCCCAAGCCAGCGCCCAACTACCGCACCACTCAGCTGGCCCTGTTTTGACATTTTAATTACTAGTTTGACTATGTTTTTCCATTTCCTTATACATTTATAACCAACAGTAAGAGAGTTTTCAAAGTTTCGGCAAAAAAAATTTCAGTCATGGAACAATCACAAGTTTTCTGATTAACTATTAAAATGATTTTGTAGGTTTCACCATGCACAATCATTGTTACAGTCCTGTACTACTGTGCAAAGTGTCCTGTGCTTGAGAATATTTTTCTCATGCCCACATATTTGAATAAGTTTACTGCATATAAAATTGTGGATTCTAAAATTTTCTTCCTTTAATATCTGAAACCTTACTTCGTTGTCGTACTGCAACAATGATTGCTATTGAAAAAAATCTAAGGACAATCTGACATTTGTTCCTTTGTATTTGATCTGTTGTTCTCTGTAAGCTTTTAGAATTATTTTTTCCTTTCAGATTCTTAAATGAAACTAAAACATGTTTATCTGTGGGTCTTACTTTTCCTCTTTGACATTTCTTTTCATCTTTTTTTAATTTAAAGGTTAATCTTTTATTTTTTCGATATTTTCTCTTATGTTATTTTTTGTCTCCTGTCATTTCTATCCTCCATATATTTCAGCTTTTCTTTTATATTGTCCTTTCCTTTTATTCATTAGTATTTATAACCATTTTTCAGGTATATCCTTCATGATTCTCTTCTCCCTTTGCCAGTTTTTCTCTCCTAGATATTCTGTGTGAAAAAAATGTCATAAATGGAGTTGGAACTGCCATTCTAGAGGAACTTCCTTGCTTGTCTTCCTTCTTCAATCTTTGGACTGTTTGAACTGGGCCAGACCTTTCGACTGGGCCAAACCAACACTGTCTTACAAACAATTGTTTGTAAAGCCAGCAGAATAGCAGACATCCTGACCACAAGGATTGATGATTTTAGACTCTCTATCTGAAGATAGAATCAGAAACCAGTCATGTATATATAGCCCAGGGTAGCTCAGCTTATCAGCACCTACAGGAATTCTTTCTTCCTTTCATGTAACCATTTTCCTTCTTTTTCTATTAAAACTCCCTTGCCTCCACCCTGTGATTGGGACACTATTTGGGTTCCTGCCTGAATCTGTGCTCAGAATTGCAATTCTTTGATCCCAAATAAATGCTTGTTGCCTCTCATTTCAGATTTTAGCTTAACATGTGCAAAGTGTTAGAATTACGGGGTAGACCCAGTTCATAATCATTCATCATTCACTGTGGAGAAGAAAAGGGAGGAATACCGGAGATGGGAGTGCAGGGATGGGAGTAGGGATTATGCGAGATGATCAGGGACAGTAAGGAAGCAAGCCACGTGGAAATCTAGAGGAAGAGTTTTCCAAACAGAGGGAAAAGCAGGTGCAAAGGCATTAAGGTGGGGTGGGTTTGGTGTATTTGAAAAATAAACAGGGGGCTAGTGTGGCTAGAGTAGAGAGCTAAGGGCAAGGGTAGTTGGAAGCCAGAGCAGGAACCAATGGCCACATCCTATGGACCCTGACGGCTATTATACGAACTTTGTCTTTTGGTGTGAGTGAAATATACCCAGCTCTCATCTGCCCCTAGAAATTATGTCTGGTGCTCTTTGGGAGAAGCTTCAGAACCCATAAGTGGTACGGACTGAGCCCTACACACAGAAAGCCTGCCACTGGCTGGTTTTTATTAGACTTCAATTTTTAAAGACTTAAATTTATTAGGTTCCATTTACATCATCCAAAAGATGCCATGAAAAATGAGCTCAGTGCTGGGCTTGATGCTGTTATAACACCCTGAGCTTCTGGATACAGGTTAGACACTCTATTAATCTGGCAAAATCCAGAAGCAATAGAAAGAGCAAGAAATAGCATGGGGCCTGGGGAAATGCTCTGTAGACAAAAAAGATGTAAATTTGAATCTGAATGCTGCCATTTAATAGCTGTATAACCTTTTGCAAATTTACAACCCCTTGGGGGCCGGCTGAGTGGCGTGGTGGGTAAGCGCTAGCTTGGGAAGCCAGCGGCCCCAGTTTGGGTCCCACATATGAGGGCCAGTGACACTGCCCTCAAAAAAAAAAAAAAAAAAATTTACAACCCCTTGAGCCTCAGTTTTCTTAACTTGGAGTAATAACAGTAGTTTTCCTTATAAATTGTTGTGAGTACTAAAATAATTCTTAACTTGGAGTAATAACAGTAGTTTTCCTTATAAATTGTTGTGAGTACTAAAATAATGCAAATTCTGTGTTTTGCACCATGCCTAGCAGATAATCATTCCATTATTAACCAGTAGACTAGACTGACCAGCTCTGTCACTCAGATATGATCATTCTTTGGGCCACATCTCACTTTTTCCATCAGTGAGATGAGCATGATATTATCTATCCGTCAAAATTACGGGTTGGAGATGGGTACTGCTTCCTAGCAAATGGAACACCAAAGCCACTCCGGGCAGAGACTTGACAGGTAAGTGGATAGAGCCACAGACTTAAGTCTCATGCGTGGCGAGGTGATCTGGTTACATCAAACCTTTCTGCTTTTTAATGTGTTTACATTTCTGTCTTTTGGAATAAGCGTTGCACTTGGAAATTATCTTCTCAAATCTTCTTTCGTCATTTGCAAGTTGGAGGTGGTAATCTCTAAAGTAATAGGAGTAAAGTGAGAGCTAGAGGAATGTTCATAAGGCGCCTGGCGTCACGCTGGGTACGGTGAGGATTGGGGGTGGAAATGGTGTCCACTATTATTGGCAAAAACAAATGCCTCCAACGGAGAACATGATTGAAGCTAGCTGGGGCTGTGAACAGCCCAGAGACAGAATCCTTCCAGCATTTCAACTTTCTTTACCCTGAGCCTGCTTTTCTCTCTCTGACCATCAGTTGGCGCCCTTTGCAGTCCTTTTTCCCCAAGCTGGCTTTGGGGGCTGCGGTCGCTCGGCAGCTCGCAGGTCACGCGGCCTGCGGGAGCGAAGTACTGGGCGCCGGAGCTGCGCAGCTAGCCGGAGGAGGTGAGGCTCAGCGCGCGCTCCGCCAGGATCTCAGGGTCCTGCAATGGCTCCTTCGTGGGGCTGAGTCGGCCAGCCTACGCGACACCATAGGCGGCCCTGGGCGTGCGCAGGGGACAGAGCTGACTGCCCCCACCGGGTAGGTTTCCGCTGCGCACGATCTGCCCAGCCCTTTGGCGTCGTGACCGGAGCGCCCACGTCGGAGAGACAGCAGGCAAATCGAGGGGACCAGGATTAGGGGTGGCCGCAGCTGTCATGGGGCGAGCAGCTGCAGGGACCGGCGCAGCCAGGGAGGGCCTGCGTCCCGGGCCGTGCACTCCGGGTAGGCGAGCTTCGCCATAGTCCAGCCCGTGGCGCTGGCCTCTTCCTGCCAGAGGACTGCGGGAACCCCAGAAGGGCGCCCCCCGCAAGGCCCGGGGGAGCGTCAGCGCAGGGATGAGTGAGTGTCGCGGCAAGGGCGCCTCCCCACCCTTCGCCCGTTTTGACTGCACCGCAAGGCGCGAGCCGGGCGTGGGCAAATCCAGGTAAGACCGCTCCCCGCGGCCTCGCTCCTGCCCAGCAGCGCGGGCCCGCACCACCAAAGGGCGGATCGCCGAACGGCCTCCCGCGCGCGGCGAGTAGCCGCCCCACGTTCCGTCTCTAGGGCCAGCCGGGCGCGCCTGCAGCGCCTGCTGCGGTGATGCGTTTCGGAGGGCTACCGCGCAGCCCGGGGGCCGAGAAAGGGCAACCGGGTAGAGGAAGGCGTCCTTCCCAGCTCCGGGAAAGACCAGCCGCAGGGAGCCAGGGCGGCGATCGAGACTGTTAGCCTCAGCCTACGGCTAGGGAAACTGAGGCCCGAGCACGGCGGGGACTGTCCAAGGTCAGCGGCAGACTCTTTCCACGAGGGATAGTTAGGACACGTCGACTTATCTCCCCCTTTTCCAGGCCCGGGCCGGGGTGACCCAGGTGCCGCACTGCGCCCGCAGAGTTCGCGGGGCGAGAGGTCCTACAGGGTGGGTGACCCAGGCATCCCCCTTCTAGTCCCGTGCTCCCCCCTGGGGGACCGCAGGGCGGCTCCAGTGATCTCACTATGCGGACCATGAACAGAACCCTCAGGTGTGTATGTGCGCGTGTGCGTACGCGCGTGCATTTCTCCTAGAAAACCAAAGCTTTTAAGGGGGAATAGCTTTTTTTTAGGGGTGCATTTCTAGAGTGCACTGAATCAGGTACTTTAGGAGGAGAGAAAACTATATGTGTCTTAATAATTAACGTTATTAAAATTATATAAGAGTTTTTTAAAGGAAAATTTTATTACAAAACATTCAGGAAACAAAAATGTAAAGGAAAAAATAAAGATCGCTTAAAACTTCATTTTGTAGGTTATTGAGGTTTTTCTGAGTATCGTACAATTTTTCTTTGCATACACAGTGACATGGACAAAAATAGTATCTTGTTTTAATTTGCATGTCTGTTTACCCAAGGGAAATCAACACCTTTTCCTCTGTGTATTGGCCTTTTGTTTTTTTGTGTGAGTGCATTGACTGTTAATCCTGTTGCTCCTTTTCAATTGGAGTGTCTTTCTGTTCCAGATTTTGAAGCACTCTTTATACATTACACATTAAATATATGTTGCACAATGTCTCCCAGTTTGCTTATGTTTTTGTCAGTATTTCACCTTTGACCCTATACAAGTTTAACTTTATTTAGTCAAATACTGTTCTTTTTCTTTATGGTTTCTGCTTGAGGATCTTGCTGAAAAAACGCCTTTCCTAACCCAAGTTTATATAAATATCCTCCTGTATTTTCTTTAAAATCTGTAATGTGACATTTATTCTAGTTTAAGTTTAAAGTAGAGAGCCAATTTACTTTTCCTTAATGGTTAGCCAGTTGCTGCAAAGCTATTAAGTGTATTTTTTACCCCTGATTTAAATTGCTACAATTATGGTAGACTAATTACATATCTATATTGTTTTGTGGATTTTTTTTCATCTGTCTATCGGTATATTTTGGTGACAAATTTTAATTACTGAAATTTTATAATAGGTTTAATATGCGGTTAGGCAAATTCTCTCTTATTACCCAGATCATCATTTTCCTGGCTTTTAAAAACAGTTTTATTGAAGTATAGTTTACATGCAATAATAAGCACAATTTCAATGTATATTTTGATGAATTTTGTCATATATAACCACCATCACAATAAAAACTTATGGAGCACTACATAAACTTGATATCGTCATTGCACAGGGGCCATGCCATAGTCTTTGCTATATCCTTCCAATTTTAGTATAAGAGCACCAAAAGTGAGCATTTCCTAACAGTTTTTAATCAGCACTAATTCCAGATGATCTTTAGAATACTTTGGTTAAATTAACCAGCCTCTCCCCGCTCCACCCAAACAAACGAAGTCATGTTTGGATTTCTGTTGGGTTTTGATAACAAGGGTCCTGAGAATAGAGGATGACTGTCACATTCACCTTCCTATTGCCTGGCACAAGACTCAGTATTTGTTGAACTGAGCATTTAATAATGATCATATAAGTAATACATACATTTTGGGGAAGTGTAGAAAGCAAAACAGGAAGCCTCCATCCCCCGTACCTTCGCTGCTCCTTTAATAAAAGGATTAAAAATAAAATTCAGGGGCCGTCCGAGTGGCTCAGTTGGTTAAGAGCTTACTCGAGTGCGAACTGAGCTCTGAGCAATAATAGCAGTTCAATACCCAGCCCGAGGTGAGCTGCTCCTAAGCTGCCAACAGGTGGAAAGATGGCTCAGCTAAATAAATAAATAAATAAATAAATAAATAAATAAATAAATAAAATATTAAAAAATAAATAAATAAAATTCACATTAAAAATAAAGTGATCATACTATGTACATTTTTCTACAATTTGCATCAACATAGTTTACATTTTTCCCTTAGAGGCTTTTTTAATCTGCTCAATTCACTCTCACAAATTACCATAGACTGGGTAGCTTAAACATTAGAAACATTTATTTCACACAGCTCTGAAGGCTAGAAGTCTGAGATCAGGGTGCCAGTATAGTTGGGTTCTCGTGGAGGCCCTCTTCTGGTTTACAGATGGCCACCTTCTCTCTGTGTCTTCACTGGCAGAGAGCAGAGAGAGGCAGAAAGTTTTCTGCTGTCCGTTCATATAAGGAGCACTGATCCCAGCAGGAGATCTCCAACAATCTGACCTAATTACCTCCCAAAGACCCCATCTCCAAATACCATCACACTTGGGATTAGGGTCTTAATATATCAATTTGGGAAGAACATACACATTCAGTCCATAGCAGAGACCTAGCTTAGACTCTTTTAATGTCAGTATATTTAAACCTTCCTCTTTCTTTTTAATGTCTCCATAGGATCCCCTTATGTAATTATGTAAATATCTGTTCCCTGTTGCCAGGCATTTTCTTTCTCTGCAGTTCATCTTCCTCCTCTTTCCTCTCCCCCTTCCCCCAATCTCTATCTTACTATTACAAACAAAACTGCCCTTAACATTCTTTGTCCATCTTTGGTAGCATGTGTTCACATTTCTGCAGGGTAGATAACTGCAAGTAGAATTTCTATGTCAGAGGGGATGCATGTATAAAATTTTTATAGATACAATCCCAACTTTCCCTCTAAAGGTTGCATCAATTTATATGAAAGTGCCCATTTGTTGAACTAGGCCAGTCCCTCTTGAAGTATATTGAATTGACTTTATATTAGATATACAGATTAATTTTAGAAAAAGAGACCTCTATCTCCTCTTCCATTAGTGAGTCTTTCCAGTGGGGAAAATATTTTTCTCCATTTATTAAAGAGTGGTTTTTTTGTTTGTTTTTAAGATTTTATTGGGGAATTGGGAGGGGAACAGCGTTGGGGAACTGGAGAAGGGGAACAGACAAGTTGCTGTCCTTTTGTTCTTCAGTTTAGTTGTGGAGGACATTGCTTCACTGGCCCATGTTAGTATCATCATTGTGCTCATCTCGGGTGAGGCAGATGGGTGGCGGACCTCTGGATGGCCGCTCACAGCAGCTCTTGGCAGCTCACACTGGCTCCTGGCCACTCACTGTAGCCTGTGGCAGCCCACTGCAGCAGGGGCTGCAGCAATGTGGTCCTGGGGACTCACAGCAGCCCAGCTCCAGGTGGAGCTGTTGTTCACCATCTTAGCTGTAGAGGGCAGTGTCACTGGCCCTCATATGTGGGATCTGAACCGGGGCCCCTGGCATCCCAAAACCAGCTCTTAACCAATGTGCCACTCGGCTGGCCCTAAAGAGTTTTTAAAATGTCCTTATAGTATGTGTGCATATTATGCATATTTCTTAAATTGATTTTTAAGTATTTTAGTTGGCTTTTCCCATTTTGTCTAGGATCTTTTATCCCATTAATTAATTTGGTGATGGATTAGATGATACCAATTAGTGTATATAATGTATATGTTCTTTTATTCAAATTTTTAAATTATTTTTAATTAAAAGTTACTTTTCTTTATTTTCTGATTTTTAAATTACAGTTAACATACAATATTATATTAGTTTCAGGTGTACAACATAGTGATTAGACATTTTTATTCCTTACAAAGAGATCACCCCAATAAGTCTAGTACCCCATCTATATAATAACCATACATACATAGTAATTGCAATATTATTGACCATATTCCCTGTGCTGTATTTTACATCCCTGTGGCAATGTTTATAACTGGCAATCTGTACTTCTTAATCCCTTTCACCTTTTCCACCCATCCCCCAAACCCTCTCCCACCGGCAACCATTGATTGTTCTCTGTATCTATGAGTTTGTTTCTGTTTTGTTTGTTTGTTTAGACTCCACATATAAGTGAAATCATATGGTGTTTTTTTTTTCTGTCAGACTTATTTCACTTAGTGTACTCTCTAGGTTCATTCATGTTGTCACAAATGGCAAGATTTCATTCTCTTTTATGGCTGAGTAATATTCCGTGGTGTGTGTGTGTGTGTGTGTGTGTGTGTGTATACCACCTTTTTTTTTTTTTTTGGCTTAAACAACAGAAATTTATTTTCTCACAGATCAGCTTTGGTTTCTTCTGAGACCTCTTTCCCTGGCCTGAAGATAGCTAGCTGCCTTGTTCTGTCCTCACATCGTCTTTCCCTGTGTGCACATGTCCTTGGTGTCTCTGTGTGCTTTAAACTCCTTTTTTCATTAGGACAACAGTTGGATTGGATTAGGGTCCACCCTAGTGGCCTCACTATCACATTTTTTAAAAGATTTTTATTAAAAATGTAGCTAACGTATAATATTATATTTGTTTCAGGTGTACACCATAGTTACTCAACATTTATAAGAAATGATCACCATGTTAAGTTCATTAACCATCTGACACTGTGCTATGCTGTCACAGTATTATTGACTGTATTCTCTATGCTGTATCTTACATTCCCATGACTTATTTGTTTTATACCTGGAAATTTGAATCTCCTATTTCCCTTCACCTTTTTCCCCTTTTTAAAATGTTTCAATTACAGTTGACATTCAATATTATTTTATATTAATTTCAGGTGTACAGCATAGTGGTTGGACATTTATATAATTTAAGAAGTGATTCCCCTGATTCGTCTAGTATCCACCTGGCACTATACATAGGTATTGCCATATCATTGACTGTATTCCCTATGCTTTACATCCCCATGACTACTTTGTAAACAACTAATTTGTACTTCTTAATCCCTTTCCCCTTTTCACTCATCCCCTGCCCCCAATCACCCTCCCATCTGGCAATCATCAAAATATTTTCTGTATCTGTGAATTTATTTCTGTTTTGTTTGTTCATTTTATTCTTTAGGTACCATATGTAAGCAAAATTACATTGCATCTGTCTTTCTCTGTCTGACACTCCACTCAGCACAATACCCTCCATGTCCATCCATGTCGCTGCAGATGGTAAGAACCCATTCCCTTCCATGGCCAAGCAATTTGTATATGTGTATCTCCTGCTCTTTATCCATTCTTCCATCCACAGACACCCAGGCTGCCTCCACATCTTGGCCATTGTAAACAATGCTGCAATGAACATATGGATACACAGGGCCCCCCTCAAAGTAGCAGTTGGGTTTCTTTAGATAAATAGCCTGAATTGGGATTACTGGGTCCTTCTTTGTCTCTTGTTATAGCCTTTGTTTTAAAGTTTATTTTGTCTAGTGTAAGTATTGCTACCCCAGCTTTTTTTGTTTTTTTGTTTGTTTGTTTGTTTGTTTTTCATTTCCATTTTCATGAAATAAATTTTTCCATCCCTTTACTTTCCATCTGTGTGTGTCTTTCCATCTAAAGTGATTCTCTTATAGGCAGCATATGTAAGCGTTTTGCTTTCTTATCTATTCATCCCTCCTGTGTCTTTTTTGTTGTTGTTGTTGTTTTGAGGGCAGAGTCACCAGCCCTCATATGTGGGACCCGAATTGGGGCCGCTGGCTTACCTAGCCAGCGCTTAACCACCGCGCCACTTGGCGGGCCCGCTCCTATGTCTTTTGAATGGAGCATTTAATCCATGTACATTGAAAGTTATTATTGATAGATATGTAGTTATTGCTGTTTTATTATTCATATATATATATATATTTTTTTCATCTTAAAGAAGTCCTTCTAACATTCCTTGTAATACTGGTTTGGTGGTGATGAATGGTGATGATTCCTTTAGTGTTTTTTTTTGTCTGGGGAGCTCATTTATCATTTTAAATGATAGGCTTGCTGGGTAGAGTATTCTTAGTTGTAGGTCCTTGCTTTTCATCACATTGAATACTTCATGCCAGTCCCTTCTGGCCTGCAAAATTTCTGTTGAGAAATCAGCTGACAATCTTAAGGGAGCTCCCTTGTAAGTTACTAGTTGCCTGTCTCTTGCTGCTTTTAGGATTCTCCCTTTGTCTTTAACTTTTGGCATTTTAATTACAATGTATCTTGGTGTGGTCCTGTTTAGGTTCATCTTGTTTGGGACTCTCTGAGCTTCCTGGGCTTGTATGTATTTCCTTCACCAGATTAAGAAAGCTTTCAGTCATTATTTCTTCAAATACATTCTCAGGTCCTTGCTTTATCTCTTCTTCTCTACCCCTATGATGCAAATGTTGTTACACTTGATGTTGTCCCAAAAGTCTCTTAAACTATCCTTAATTTGGGGGTTCTTTTTGCTGTTTCGATTGGATATTTTCTGCTACGTTGGTTTCCAAAATGCTGATTTGACCCTCTGTTTCATCTAGTCTGCTGGTGATTCCTTCCTGTGCATTCTTCATTTCAGTGATTCTTCACTTCTGACTGATTCTGTCTTTATGGTTTCTAAGTCCTTCTTTATGCTTACTCTCTCTATGTTGAAGTCCTCACTAAGTTCCTTGAGCATCTTTTATAATCATTGTTTTGAACTCTGTATCTGGTAGGTTGCTTACCTCCATTTTGTTTAGCTCTTTTTATGGAGTTTTCTCCTGTTTTTTCATTTGGGATGCCTTTCTTTGTTTCCTCGTTTTGGTTGTTTCTGTGTTTGTTTCTATATATTAGGTAGATCTGCTATGTCTTCCAATCTTGATCTGCTGGCCCTTTGTACTAGTAGGTGCCCTGTGGGGCCCTGGCACAGTCTCCCTGGTCACCTGCTCTCGGTGCTCCAGGAGTGTCCCTTGTGTGTGTCCTGTTATAGTTGAGCCTTGATTGCTATTGGCACATCAGTAAGTGGGATTGACCCTAAGGCTGACTGACTGTGGGGTTTGGCCATGACCACAGCTTATGGGCTATTATATAGGGGGCTTATCCCACGGAGTGGGATTCACCAGTGGGCTCTGGTGCCTGTTGAGACCTCACTTTATGTATACCACTTGTGGGACTAATTGGACAGTGCTCTGCAGTAGTCCGAAGCCAAACTTCAAGTATGTTGGTTCTGAGGCTTCTTTGGAGGGGCTTCAGTGCAAGTCTAGATCACTCACTGCTTGTGACCAGCCAGAGGCTACAAAGCTATCCATGGTTATTTACTGCCAGCAATACCAGACCTGGGGTAGCTCCACAAAAATCCAGGGTACCCCGAGGCCTGCTGCCACCTGCCAGCTCCCTTAAGGTTCAGCCACTGATAAGGGCTTTTGTGTTACACAAGTTGGGTGAACCAGGTCTCAGGGAGGCACTAGAGTGGGAAGAGTTGTGGTCAGCAGGTTAATGTAAACTGGTTTGGTGCCAGTGCTGAGCCTGGAGCTACTCAGCTAAAGTCTCAGAGTATACTGAGGCCAGTTGCTGCGTGCCTGGGGTCTGAGGACTCTGACAGTTTTCCAACATAGAGTACAATGTGGGTGGGGCTGGCTGCTCTCTGAGAAAATGCTTCAGGCATTGGGGAAGTTGGGTGGGGCCAGGTCGCAGATGAGTCAGCAGGGTGAAATAACAGAGTTCACCAGACCAGTCAGATTCAGATTTGGCCTGTGGGGAGAGCCTCAACATAGGAAAGATGGTACCTGGTTGCTAGTTGCATGGAAGGAGAACGCCACACAGGGAAAATGCTGACTGTCCTCCAGCCCTCACACCGAAGCTGCACACCTTAGTCTGCTCCGATATTCCTCCAACGTCCCGAGTCATTGTCCTTCCACTAGAGCCCAGGGTAAGTGCCTGTGAGTGAGTGAGTCTGTGCACAGTCTGTTTAAGAGGATGTCTGGGTTTCCCGCAGCCTTCCATCCCACCCAGATGTTTGGAATCGCCACTGGTTTTCACGGCCAGATGTTGTGGGGGCTCCTCTTTCCATCACCAGTACTCTCATCTGGAGAACCTGATGTGGGATTGGGGTCCCTCACGTCTTGGGGGAAACCTCCACAGCCAAAATATCCCTCCTGATTCTCAACCATCACACAGAGGTTTAGGGTCAGCCTGTTTCATCTCTGTCCCTCCTACCCGTTTCGATGTAGCTTCTTCTTTATATCCTTAGTTATAAGGATAGACTTCAAGTGGTTCTCCAGGTTGATTGTTCTATAATATAGTTGTAATTTTAATGTGTTCACAGAAGGAAACAGGCACAATGTTTATTTACTCCACCATCTTAGGTCTCTCTATGTTATATTGTTTTTTCATATAATTCTGTTACCAGTCACATTCTGAAAGTCAGTTGCCATGTCTAATGTTTTCTCAGCTGATTTTCTTGAGTTCCCCATCTGTTCAGAAACATTGCATATTGCATATTGCATATTGCATATTGCATATTGTTTGAGAACATGCATTCTGGAACCAGTCTGCCCAGGTTCAAGTTTCACCACTCACTTAAAAGCTTTGTTAACCTTGGGTACAAGTTAATTGTTACTTAGTTTCTTTAGGTATAAAAAGGGCTTAATAATAGTACTTCTCATAGGCTTCTTATGAGGATTAATGAGATGCTGAGAACAGTGTCTTGTACATAATAAGTGCTTAGCAAACATTTACAAATAAGCTGATCTTTGCTCATTATGTGACCAGGCTTTTTGATACTTCCAATTTTATAGCTGAATAAATGAGGCCCATAGAGGTCAAATAACTTGACTGACTATGGTCACATGTTTGCTGTACAAACATCAAGCCTCTTCAATGCATACGGTACTGTGCTGTGATTGTGAGGGATACCAAAGATAAATTAGAATGAATCCACTAACAGGGGATTTATAAGTTCCTGGGGTATAAATCAAGGGCCATGAATAAAGCCATGGAAGGCAGCAGGTATCATGGGAAAAACACAGGCTTTGAAATTTGTCCTGTGTTTAAATTTCCTGCTTCAACTTGGTAGCATCTTTTTCTTCTTCTTCTTCTTCTTCTTCTTCTTCTTCTTCTTCTTCTTCTTCTTCTTCTTCTTCTTCTTCTTCTTCTTCTTCTTCTTCTTCCTCCTCCTCCTTCTTTCTTCTTCCTCCTTCTTTCTTCTTTCTTCTTTCTTCTTTTTCATTTTTTTAAATCTAAATGGGATTAGTTTCATTGCTGTTTGAGATTTTCTATTTTAGCCAGAAGAAATAGATGTGAGTCTAGTACAGAACTTGGATATGTAGTTGGAACTTAATCCGTGGTAGCTATAAATAGATACAGTCTAAAGTAGAAAGTGACAAACAAATATCCTTGGTGGGGGGCAGGGAGGAGTTCTTGTTAAGGGCCCCAGCACTTGAGAAAAAAAGATTATTATTTCTAGCTGGGGGAGACCAGGGTCGATTTTTGGAAGAGGTCCCTTTTGAGCTGACTCTTGATGGTTGATTTAGCTGTGTGTGAAGAAATGGTCTGGGAAGATAGTTGGAACTGGATTGTGAAGAATCTTGGGGAAGAATTTGGACTTTATACTACAGTCATTGGGGAATCACTGAACAGTTCTACAGAAAACAGCGCCATATTCAGACCTGTGCTTCAGAGTATCAGATGGATGCCGGTAATGTGAAACATGGCCATCATTTGTACAGTGTCTTGTGTTTGACAAAGGGCTTTCATAGTCATCTCATTTTATCTGTAAATGCCTCCATAAATGAGATTTTTTTTTCCTGTTTTGCAGAGAGGCAAAATAGTTTCAGAGATATTAAATGTTTTATTTATACAAATGTACCTAACTCATGAGTGTTGGGACAAACACAGGTCTTTTGGCTTCAAACTCTGTTGCTCATTCTGGAAGTCAGATGCCTTCTTAGGAGCCTGGTGCAGTCAGCTGGCCTGTAGGCAATGAGGAGTAACCAGGGAGTGGCAGTAAAGAAGGGCATGGCAGTGGGGAGGGGAGGGGAGAAGAGAGGCATAAGAGGCCATGGAGGTGGAATGGCTAGGACTTGGGGAGTGACTGGACAGGGTTGAGAAGTCAAAACTTATTGGTCTCTTGGATCCAGGTGCCTGGGAGAGTGGTGGTGCCATCATTTAGAAGAGCTGACTTGGGCCATTCTTGAATGCTTATCTCCTGATGCTCAGCCTGGCGTTTTGCCTCCCATACCTCTGTGTCCCGTTCAGCTTAATTTTCAGAAGCTGCACTAAAATATATTTGTCACTGTAGCTCTATTTATTCATCCTAACCCTATTTCAGGCTCCTTTCTTGGTGTCTTTGTCCCTTACTGTCTTCCCTGACCCCTCTATCCTAGACATGGTAATAGCCATAATCCAGTTTACAAACTGGTTGTGTTTCAAGATGTACTTGCAAGGCATTGAAGAGAATTCAATAATCATTGTGCCTTAGAATTGGGATTGTGAAGGTAGGATTGTTTCCCGGCCTCCTCACCAGTGTCAGTCACTCCACAACATCGTTAGAGCATGGGCCTGAGCTGCCAACATCATGGTGACTGTGGAATTCTGGAAAAAGGCAGTCAGAGTAATAATGTAAACATAGCCCTCCTTCTGTCCCACCCCCATGATTGGGCTGGGAATAGAGACCTCCTTCCCTCAAACTACCAATGCAAAATCCTATGTTTTCAGGTCTGTTCCTGTAACTCCAGTTATCTTAAAACCAATTTAGTGAGCTAAATTATAGGTGGCATTGGACATCCCACAGTGCAGCAGCTGGTCAAATCCTTTAAGAAGATGTTTTAGAAAATAAGCTAGAACCTAGTCCTGAATGCCTAACTTCATGTAGCTGGATTTTAGGCAAACCGGTTATCTGATCATTGAGCGAAGGATGTTCTAGTTCCCATGGCCCCAGGTGGTGTGCTATATTGCATTATTGTTCAAGATATTTTCTCCTCCCTCGAGAGACATGTATTTCCCTAATCATTGACTTCAGGCTTGCCATATGTCTTTTGGTATCCCTTTCCTGCGGGAAAATTACATAACTCTGCTCTGTTGAATTCAAGAGGTATTATGTGACTTGCTCTGGTCAGTGAAACGTAAGTGGACATGATGTCTGTCATTTTTGAGTTGTAGCTTTGAGAGCAAGCTTGTGATTCACTTCCTGCCTTTCCCCCTCTTCCACAAAAATCATCAGTCTTCAGGGAAGAGGCAGTTCCATCTACCTGGGTCTCGGAGTATGGAGCAGAGACATGGAGCAGAGACAATCAACCCATAATGGACAAGTAATAAGAGCAAGAATTAAACCTCAGCTCTTATAAACCCCTGAAATTTTGGGGTCATTACTGTAGCCTGTCCTGATTCATACAGCATATAATAATAGGGGAGCCAGATGGCTTCTGAGCATTGCAGCAATTTCCCAGACTCTCTAAGTAGGTTGCTAGATCCTTTCTTTTTTCCTGAGGGCTTAGAAATTGGCCTACTGCTTTTCCTTCCCATTGAATCTTCACTTTCCTCTTTGTCTGCTCTGTGGGAGGAGTACATTTCTCTGCCCCATTGCTTTGGCCAGGGGATGGTGAGTGGACTTGATCTACGGCACACTGAAGCAAAGCTGTAAATGTATCTGTATATTTTAATTCTTGTGTATCTGCCATCCACCCAAATTGCATGCCCAGATGGCTGTTCTGCACCTTGACCTGGAATGAAAGACATGTGGAACCACCTAATTCTGACCTGCAGTCTGGAGCTGAACCCAGCTGAGCTGTAGCTATGACCAGTGAGCAAGAAATGCATGTTGTCATTGTAAGCTACAAAGATCTGGGGCTGTTCATCACCCCAGCAAGAGCTGATCAGTGTCAGCAGGAACTGCGTGTCCTCTGAACTGAATCCTTCTCCCTCTCTGACGGTCAGTGAACCAAACAGTAGTTTCACACCATATTTTTACAACAAGGGATTTCTGAGATGTAAATGATTTCATTGCCCCCAGGGGAGAAATTGCCTGGGATTAAAGGTCCTCTTTATACCAGCACTAGGGTCTTCAGTTTCCATCCCAATAAATAATGAAATTTAAGGAAAGTCATCATGCTTGCTTTCTAGGCATAGCTTCAAGAACGTCCTCTCCCTCTCCTCTATCTGCCTAGAACACATTTTGTGTAGAAATTCTGGAGCCAACCCCGCAAGCTTGGAAAATAAAGCAGGACCGGATGCTTTCAGGGCCTCTCCAGTCATACCTGGGTTTAAGGGTGCGCCCTTGTCAGTTTGTTCACTCAATAAATATTGTGGACTTTACACTCATGTGACAGGTAGTGCTAGGTGCTGGGCATCCATGGTGATCAAGACAGATAAGCTCATTACCCTTCATAAGAGTATGTTCCATGGAGGCAGCTGGCCAAAACAAGGGTTCACAAGGAATCTAACAAGTTACTGTTAGAGATAAAATTACTGGGAGGGCAATGATATTTATGTTAAATAAATTAAAATTGAAAATTTCTTTTTTGTCAGTACTTTTAAGTCAAAAGTTACAAATAGGTATTTAATAAAAGTTTTTATCCCTCCCAGTCACTAAGCCACCTAGTTTCCTTCTTCAAAAGCAAAGTCGTCTGACTGGCCGAGTGGCACGTTGGTTAAGAGCTGGCTTGGGATGCCAGCGGCCCCAGTTTGGATCCCACATATGAGGGCCAGTGACACTGCTCTCTACAGCTAAGATGGTGAACAACAGCTGGACCTGGAGCTGGGCTGCGTGAGTCCTGGCGAAGGTGTAGGCTGCAGCCCCTGCTGCCGTGCGCTGCCACAGGCTACAGTGAGTGGCCGACAGCGTGAGCTGCCAGCAGCCAGAGTGACCTGCCAATAGCTGCTGTGAGCAGCCATCCACAGGCTGGCAACTGATCTGCCTCACCCGGGAAGAGCGCAATGATGTTACCAACATGGGCCAATGAAGCAATGTCCTCCACAACTAGACTGAAGAACAAAAGGATAGCAACTTGTCTGTTCCCCTCCCGCAATTCTCCAATAAAAATCTTTAAAAAAAAAAAAAAAAGCAAAGTTGTCAGTCTCTTGTATATCCTTCCAAAGATAGCCTATGTATATACAAGTGCATTTATATCTATTCCCCACTCCTTTTTACATAAATGATAGCATGCTATACATACATTTTTATGCCTTTTTTTTTTAAGATTTTATTGGGGAATTGGGGGAGGAGAACAGACAAGTTACAGTCCTTTTGTTCTTCAGTCTAGTTGTGGAGGATGTCGCTTCACTGGCCCATGTTGTTATCATCATTGCACTCTTCACAGGTGAGGCAGTCACTTGCCAGCCATTGGATAGCCGCTTACAATGGCCCACGGCAGCTCCCACTGGCTGCTGGCCATTCACAGTAGCCCAACTGCAGCCTATGCCATCACCAGTGACTCACGGCAGCCCAATTCCAGGTTGAGCTTTTGTTCACTATCTTAGCTATAGAGGGTGCAGCGTCACTGGCCCTAATGTGGGATCCGAACCAGGGCCCTGCTGCTCAGAGCTGGCGTCCCAAGCCAACTCTTAACCAATATGCCACCCGGCCCACCCTATGCCTTCTTTTTTTTTTTTTAAGGATTTTATTGGGGACTTGGGAGAGGGGAACAGTGTTGGGGAATAGGGGAAGGGGAACAGACAAGTTGCTGTCTTTTTGTTTATCAGTCTAGTTGCGGAGGACGTTGCTTCACTGGCCTATGTTGGTATCATCATTGCGCTCTTCCCGGGTGAGGCAGATCAGTTGCCGGCCTCTGGATGGTTGCTCACTGCGGCTATTGGCAGCTCACGCTGGCTGCTGGCCACTCACTGCAGCCTATGGCAGCCCACTGCAGCAGGGTCTGCAGCCTACACCATCACCGGGGCTCGCACAGCCCAGCTCCAGGTGGAGCCGTTGTTAGCTGTAGAGGACAGTGTCACTGGCCCTCATATGTGGGATCCAAACCGCGGCTGCTGGCGTCCCAAACCAGCTCTTAACCAATGCGCCACTCGGCTGGCCCCCCTATGCCTTTTTTAACTGAAGATATATCTTAAAATTTTTCCATATCTGTATATAAAATTTGCTTACATTTTTTAACTTTTTTTTTTTTTTTGCTTTTGGTGAGAACATTGAAGTTCTATTCCCTTAGCAAATTTCAGTAATACAATACAGTATTATCAACTATAGTCATCATGCTGTACATAGGCTCCTTAGAGCTTATTCATGTTATAATTGAAAGTTTGTAACTTTTGACCGAATTCTCCCTGTCCCCTCACACCTCAACCCCTGGCAACTACCACTTTACTTTCTGTTTCTATGAGTTTGACTTTTTTTTTTTTTAGATTCCACATATCAGTGATACCAAGCAGTTTTTGTCTTTCTCTGTCTGCCTTATTTTACTTAGCATAATGTCCTTCATGGTTCATCCATGTTGTCACAAATGGCAGGATTTTCTTCTTGTTTAAGGCTGAATAATATTCCATTGCATATACCACATATTCTTCATCCATTCCTCTGTCAATAGACACTTGGGTTGTTTCCATGTTTTGGCTATTGTAAATAATACTGCAGTGACATGGGAGTACAGATAATTCCTTGAGATAGTGATTTTGTTTCCTTTTAATATATATGCAGAAGCAGGATCATATAATAGTTCTATCTTTAATTTCTTGAGGAAACTCCATGCTTTTTTTCACAGTGGTTGTACCAGTTTATGTTCCAACAAATAGTGTACAAGAGTACACTATTTGTGTACTCTTTCTCCACATCCTTGGTAGCATTTGTTATGTCCTGTCTTGATAAAGGGCATCTTAGGCAGTGTGAGGTGATACTTCGTTGTGATTTTGATTCGCATTTCCCCAATGATTAGTGATGCAGAACACCTTTTCTTGTACCTGTTGGCCATTTGTCTGTCTTCTTTTTAAAAAAGCCTATTCAGGTTCTTTGTACATTTTTAAATAATTGGGTATTTGTTTGGTTTTGGGGGCTAGACACAGAGGTTTATGTATGACTCACGACACATTCCACTCTATGTTGAGAGGGTGCCAGAAGTGAGCCATGGGAGAGACCTCTGCTCCATGCAGCCGTTCAGGGACACAGGCTCCTCCCATCTGGTTGCTCCACCCTCCTCTAGACACAGGAAGGCTGTTCGTTCAGCTAGCAGATGGAGAAAGAGAAAGTTGAGAGGTACACCTCCCATCAACCAGCTTGGCCCAGAAGTCACACCCGTTGCTTTGCTCACATTTTACTGGCAAGCCCTAGTCACATGACCTTACCCGGAAGAAGGTGAGCTAGGAAATGTGGTCTTCCTGTGTGCCCAAGTAGGAGAGAGCATGGAACTGAGAGCACTAGAGACTGCACCACAACAACCTTGTACAGTACTTGGGTAGTCCTTCCTTCAAGAAAATTCACAAGCTAGGCTGTTTTCTTCCAGATGTGTGCAAACTAGTATGCGTCTGAGGTAAGAGGTTCTATAAATACCATTTAGTTTTGTATTAACCTTACTAGTATTGTACTGGCTTTGTCCTTTTAATTCTGTTTTTTTGGTGTGAGTCTGTATTCCCTCAGATCATTAGGCCTACTTAGTCCTAAGGTATTTCTTGAGTTCATACATGTGGGTATATATATATTTTTTAAAGATTTTATTGGGGACTTGGGGAGGGGAACAGCGTTGGGGAATTGGGGAACAGACTAGTTGTTGTCTTTTTGTTCTTCAGTCTAGTTGTGGAGGACGTTGCTTCACTGGCCCATGTTGGTATCGTCATTGCGCTCTTCCTGAATGAGGCAGATTGGTCGCCGGCCTCTGGATGGTCGCTCACCATGGCTATGCAGCTCATGCTGGCTGCCAGCCGCTCACACTGACTGCTAGCCACTCATGTAGCCTATGGCAGCCCACTGCAGCAGGGGCTGCAGCCTACACTGTCGCCAGGGCTTGCACAGCCCTGCTACAGGTGGAGCTGTTGTTAGCTGTAGAGGGCAGTGTCACTGGCCCTCATATGTGGGATCCAAACCGGGGCCACTGGCATCCCCAAACCAGCTCTTAACCACTGCGCCACTCGGCCGGCCCCATGTGGGTATATTTTAATGGCATTTTTACTCTGCATTATTTTAATCTTCATAATACCCCTATGAGATAGGTGTTAATATTATCTCCATTTTAGAGGTTAGAAATCCAAGATGTGGAGAGTGAAGTGACTGTCCATCAAGCAAGTGGCTGAGCTGGAATTCAAACCAACATGTCATCTTTGTCATTGTGTCATGCAGCATTCCTTTCTGGAAGTGGCTAGGTGCAACTGTCTTTTCCACCTGCCTCCCTTTCCCTCTCTCATTGAAAAGCTGCTCATGTATCTTCCTTCATACATTTCCTTCTGTCCTGAAGTCTGGAGCTCTAGGGTTCATTTGCACATGGGAGATCCTTTCTCTCACTGGTTCCCACAGTAGTTCCATAAAAAATAAAATGGGAAAACAATCAGGATGAAATTAATATGCACTTTTAAGTATCATTGCATGAGTTTTGAGAAATAGGAATGGAAAATCTTGACGAAGGTGTTTCAGGGAACCCTAAATATTCCTTTTTTCTTTGTTTTGTTTGGGATGTTCAAAAAAGTTTTCAGAAATTACATCAAGAAGTATTTACAATGCACTTACGTTGGAACTTATTTCAAATGTGTATTTCCTTTATGTCAAACCTTACTTTTTTGCATGTTTTAAGAACCCATGTCTACGCAGCTGCTGAATTGACATAATTATCTCACTAGCCTACCTGGTTATTTACTGGCACACTGTAAACCTCACTAAGCATCTGTAGGCATGGAGACTTGGTTGGGCGCACCAAGGTTTCATTACTCATAAAATTTAATAAAAGAATCCAAGAGGTCATTAACAGATACAACCGAAGAATAGTGGACTGGAGCAAATACTTAAGTCTCTAGTTGCTACACTGCCTAAAATTAGAATTTCTGGTTTGATATGTGCTGAGTTCCATCCCTGGATTTTTAAAAGTCCTTTAACATTCTCCACTTCCTCTTCCTTTAGGTTTGACTGGCACTGATTTGGGCCTGGGGTCCAGGATGGTTTTTTCTTGGGACCAGACCTGACCAGAAGTGACCTCATGAGCACATCACCCTCTCCAGCTGCCATGCTGCTCCGGAGGCTGAGGCGGCTCTCCTGGGGCAGCACCGCTGTCCAGCTCTTCATCTTAACGGTGGTGACGTTTGGCCTGCTGGCCCCGCTGGCCTGTCACCGGCTTTTGCACTCCTACTTTTATCTCCGCCATTGGCATCTGAACCAAATGAGCCAGGAGTACCTGCAACAGAGCTTGAAAGAGGGCGAGGCTGCCCTCCACTACTTTGAGGAGCTACCCTCTGCCAATGGGTCAGTGCCGATCGTCTGGCAGGCCACCCCCCGCCCCTGGCTGGTCATCACGATCGTCACTGTGGACAGGCAGCCCGGCTTCCACTACGTCTTGCAAGTGGTGTCCCAGTTCCACCGGCTTCTTCAACAGTGTGGCCCCCAGTGCGAGGGCCACCAGCTCTTCCTGTGCAATGTGGAGCGCAGCGTGAGCCATTTCGATGCCAAGCTGCTGTCCAAGTACGTCCCTGTGGCCAACCGCTACGAGGGCACTGAGGATGATTACGGTGATGACCCTTCGACCAATTCGTTTGAGAAGGAGAAGCAGGACTATGTCTATTGCCTGGAGTCCTCCCTGCAGACCTACAACCCAGACTACGTCCTGATGGTGGAGGACGACGCCATTCCAGAAGAGCAGATCTTCCCGGTCTTGCAGCACCTTCTGCGGGCACGCTTCTCCGAACCGCACCTCAGAGATGCCCTTTACCTAAAGCTCTATCATCCCGAGAGGCTCCAGCACTACATCAACCCCGAGCCCATGAGGATCCTGGAGTGGGTCGGCGTGGGCATGGTGCTGGGGCCCTTACTCACCTGGATATACATGCGGTTTGCCAGCCGTCCAGGGTTTAGCTGGCCCGTCATGCTCTTCTTCTCCCTGTATAGCATGGGTCTGGTGGAACTGGTGGGCCGCCACTACTTCCTGGAACTGCGGCGGCTGAGCCCTTCCCTGTACAGCGTGGTCCCCGCTTCCGAGTGTTGCACCCCGGCCATGCTCTTCCCTGCCCCTGCGGCCCGCCGGACCCTCACCTACCTGTCCCAGGTGTACTGCCACCAAGGCTTTGGCAAGGACATGGCACTGTACTCGCTGTTGAGGGCCAAGGGGGAGCGGGCCTACGTGGTGGAGCCTAACCTCGTGAAACACATCGGGCTCTTCTCCAGTCTCCGGTACAATTTCCATCCCAGTCTGCTCTAGCAGGCCAAGAAACACCTTTCTGAAATTGGCCACTTCTTGGAGGTTGAAATATTGACACGTGGTTGCTTGCAGATACTTCCTTGTTGAATGCTCCTGGGGATATAGGCACTAGGGACAGCTGAGGAACTGACCAGTCAAGAACCTTGGCTTTGGTTAGCTCCCTGTCAGGAGCCGTGTTTGGCTACAGGTATGGCCCTCTCTCCCTCCACACAGCCACACTGCCTCATGCAGTCTGCCCCACCCAACGAGGGGGCATTTAAATACTGGTTGTATTCTTCAGTTGTTTTTTCAGCTCTGCTTCGTGATAGAGCTTGTGACTACCAAAAATATTGTGCACCATGATGTGATGGTTTTAGGAGTTTAAGAGTAGAAGTTGGTGAAAGGTGAGATCTTTTTGAATCCATTTCTTTCTCACTGGACATGAGAATGGATGTATGTTTAAAATATATGTCTAAAGAAGCAGGACCATGTCAATTTGTTTCCTTGACCTGATGTGATAAAAGCTGTGTGGCACCCGGCATCTTGGAGTCAAGTGACCTGGCTTCGGTTACCTGCCTCTGTCTTTTCCACACATCCATACACACTGATAATCAATATTGTTAGTGAGAAGTATAAGGCATAGTGAAATTTGAAGGCACATTATGGATCATCAAAGTCAGATTGCGTACGTTTAGTAGCGATTTAACATTGAAGTTTTTCTATCCAATTGGACATTGCAGAATGATGTAGAGTGGGTGAGCTCTTTATTAATGGTATATCTTTTCCCCTAACTTTGCTGGCTAACCATTCACCCTCATTTCTTTTTCTTCTGGGTAGCATGATGTTATAGAAGAAAAAGCGTGGACTGTGAAGTCAGAAGACGTGAATTTTTATTTCAGATCTCTGTCATGCCCTAGTGGTGTGAACTCGGGCAAGTCATAACCACTCTGAGTCTCAGTTTCTTCACCTGTAAAATGGGGACAGTGATACCTACCTTTTAAAGTTGCCTTGAGGATTAAATGACAGAATGTATGTAAAGACCTAACACGTGCTTAGCCCATAGAAGGCACATGACAAATACTAGTTCTTTTCTCTCCTGTAATAAGTATATAAAACTCAAGTGTATTTTGGATAAAGATGTTAATGATATTGTTTAGAGTATGAGATAGGATCCATAGGATACAGCCGCTCCAGACCAACCACTGCTAGAATAAAGGCTGACCTGTCATTGTGACTTGTGAAGTATAGCAACTTTCATCTAGCCCCACCTCCAACAAAGCTAAAAAGAATTATTCATTCAAACTAGATATGATCTGAGACTCCTCTTGAGCTTATTCCAAGACTAGCATCTGAAAATTATTTTTCTTGAAAGTGACAAATAAATGGCCTTTGACGATACTTATTAAACCAGTGCCCGACAAGTCCCTTTATGAGGATGGACAATTTCTGTAGAGTTCAAAGAGTTGTCCTATTTTTTTCAGTGCCACATCTTCTGTTTGTCTTTAAATTTCCACACTGAGTTCCCACTTGGTCATCCACTCAAGAACACGGAAGGAATAGACAGCACCACCCTTTTTAGATGAACAAACTGAGACCCAGAGATGTTAAACAACTTCTCCAGGTTCATACAGCTAAACAGTGGCAGAACCAGGACTGAAACATAGCTCTTCTGACTTTCAGCCCCTGGGCTTTTGTCTTAACCATATTCATTTTATAAATATCTACGTAGTCAAATTCTCTTTTGTAAAATCTGATTGTAACCTGGACTAAATAATGTCTCCTTAAACTAAGATGGTGGAAACCCATTGTCATATTGGTCTTGGGGAACAAACAGGTATCAGTGTGTGTTGTGTTGTTATAGTGACCTGTTAAGTATCCCCCAGGAATGTCCAAAGTGATCAGAACTACTAGATGACTTATTAAGATGTTCAGATTCCACACCTTCACTCCTCCTCTCCCAACAACTGGTCCACCCCCATGTTTGAGAACAGAACTGTCCCTAACCTAGACCTCATTGGAATTTGTTGCGTTAATGATTGGATCTCCTCATGAATTTTTTTTTCCCCCCAGTAACAGGAGAGCCACCTCTAAGCTAGCCAGGCCCAAGATCATTGCCGTTTACATTTCTGCTTTTTCTAATTCAGTTGTCTAACAGCATGCAGTTTTCTCTTCCCTGACTCCATTCTGGATGGCTGAGGCCGTCTTTGCCTTGTCTAATTACCTACATGCTAAGACATCTCCTTCCATCTTCTTACCTGGAGTCTGCATCCTTAGACATTTTCTGAAGATGCAGGCTCAGTGCGCCCCTTTAATCCATACCCACGTCTAGATCCTCCTTCCTGTAGTCCCTCGTTCTTAGAGTCCAGTTTTGGTATATTGCCCTTTACCAAGATAGCTGACAGCTTTACACCAAAGCTGGAGTCTCCCGTTGAATCCTAAGCAAGGGGACTAGAGAACTGAAGCCCCCTTCCCATGTCAAGGTTCTTAGGTTTCCAGGTGGGTGAAGGTCTCTAACAGTCTTGCTCACCTTTCAGAATTTAAATTATAGTCAGGTTTAAGAAGCTCTTGTTTGTGACTGAGTATATTTGCATACACATATCAGTTCAAATAAAAGTACCCATTCCACTGAGGTATTCTGAGAAGACTTGTCGTTTTCTTTTATTTGTATGGGATACATTTTTTGGATGTGGCAAATAGTATCAAACACACACCATTGTGGGGTCCCAAGGTACATTCAAAAGTATGGGCTGTTTGCTTAAAAATTCATAACTGATTTTGTTGTATTTCTTAAATGGAAACATTTGAATCATGCATTCTTTTTTATTATTGTTTAAAGAAAAAAATGGCGAGAATACTATAGTGTAACTGGAGAATACAAATAGGAGTTATATAATGCTAGGATTAATCTGAGTTACCTTGGGTACACATCTCATTTGGGAGAATTTATTTAATTGGTAACTTAGTGTGGGTGAAGAGGCATTCTAATTGGAATTGATTACTATGGGAATTTTAGATACACTAAGATGTATTGTGAGTTACAGTAACACATGACATAAAGTTGGGTAATTTTAAGTCACATGAACAATTCGGGTATTTTTTTTGCCAACTATAATGAATGTGCTGAGAAATTCTCATTAACTGGAACTGTTTTTTCATGTTGGATTTTATTTGGAAAACCGTTGTGGTTTATGTCAAAGGTGGTTGGAAATTGAAGAGTCCTAATGGCAAAAGCATACTTAATATATTAGAACTGCAGTGGAGATATACTATGATTCGCAGGCCACACCAATACCTAGATTACAGCATTACTGTGAATCATCACTCTGCTGAATGGGAATTTTTGGTTTAGAATTAAAGAAATTATCTTGATCTTCCTAACGACCTACACAGAAATGTGAATAAATCAACTGATTTTTGGAAAGCATCTATGTTCACCATTTGGAAGTAAAAACAGATGAAAATCCAAAGGCAAATGATATGTTTATCAAAAAGAAACAAGGAACAGATGACATAAGTATGTAGGAATGAGGTAGCTTTCATATGTCAAAGAGATGGGAGAAGTAGAGTGATGTAGAGTGAAACAGTCTCACATTTGTCAGCTGTTTTTATGTGTCCCTAACTCCCTTATATAATAAATCCTTTACTTTGCCCCACTGTCATGAATTCTTTATAGGACCCGTCTGTGGAGAATGTAAAGGAACTAAACAATGGATAGTCAATGTTCTGGATAAATAATTCATTACTTTGCTAGGCCCTGGCTTCCTATTGCATTTAGAATAGAATTCAAACCCCTGCATTTCCTCCCAGACCAGATGTGACCTGGCCCCTGCAAACTCCCTGATCTTGTTTGTGTCTTACCACTCCCATCCTCACTCTCCAAGTTTTAACCTCACCTGCTTTCTTTCAGTTCCTTGTCCTTGCTTCACTGGTTCTCACTGCAAGGTTTTGCCGTGCCATTCTCTGTCTGAAATACTATACCCTTTGGCTGAATCCTTCCCATAATGCAGGTCTCGACTCAGCTTTAAATCCCCCTAACAGACTTTCCATCCTATCTAAATCTGCCTTCCCCCTTTTCCTACCCATGGCCCATGTACCACATTACTCTGTTCAAAGCTCTTGTCATTACCCAAAATTCCCTTATTTATTTGGGTTTTCGTCGCCCTCCATCTCCTGCCAGGGTATATAAGGTCCACAGTATCAGGGATCTTTTATGCCCATATCATTGATCCCCAGATCATAGAACAATACCTAACACATAGTAGGAAATAAATGAAAGAAAGAAAAGAGAGGATTTACAGTGTAACTGCCTTCAAAAAAGAAGAAAACAGAAAGAAGAGACATGGGACTAGGAAATAAAATTATATGGAAAAGAACAAAGAGTGGGGTCCAGGGAGTGAGGGTTGGTTATGATGTACAAGTTGACGCCTGTAAAAGAAGTGTTTGGGGGCTGGCCAAGTGGTGTGGTGGTTAAGTGCTGGCTTGCGACGCCAGCGATGCCAGCGGCCCCAGTTCAGATCCCACATATGAGGGCCAGTGATACTGCCCTCAAAAAAAAAAAAAAAAAAAAAAGTGTTTTGCACACATTCCAGGTAGATGGAATGGTGAGTGCAAACATGAACTTTCTTACACCACCACACAGCTTGTTTTTCTTTGTTGTTTATTATAGTTTAGTTTTCAGTGTGTATTGTGAGTTGTGAGGGAGGCGGAGGGTGTCCCTGTGTGTTACTCTCCTTCAGGCTGCACCTGCTGCATTTTCCTGGGTTGCCAGTGGGAATCATCTAGACATGACCCATGGTGGCACCACAGCCTGTTCTAGAACTTTCAATCCAGGGGCTTAAAAGAGTGAAGGAATAATCACCACACTGTACTAATGAACTCATCTCAAGATCCATGGGTGAGGTGTTGTAAGCCTGGCCATGTCGCCCTGGGTGGTAGGTGTGGCCTTTGGCAAAACATAGTATGATTTACCACAAACCAAGAATAGAGAGGTAAACATTCTCAGAAACTGGATGGGAGGGACGAGAAACTCTTGAAGGATCATTTTTCTAGTACGTGACTTCACTGTTGTCTTTAATGTTTTGTTAGTGTAGCTTTGTTTAAATGTGAACAAGTTGAGTCCTCTGCAAAACTCATGCACTGGCAACACGTTAGACAAGGAATGTATTCCACCCCAGTTTGTTTTTATCCAAAAAACGATGTCAGCCCTGCCACTGCCGTGACCTGGGAACTTGAGACCGTAGGTTTTATACATTCAGCAGCCCATACTTTTGAAACACAAGTCATCCAGTTCTGTATTTGAAACAGAAAAGGCTTTGAAGAGGTTAGAATCACATTATCTTTCATTTTACCGGTTATCATGAGAGGAAGAAAATAACGATTTCAGCCAAATGAACCCCTTATTGTCACACTTAGACCTTAATTCTCAAACTAAGACAGACATTCATTAAAATTCATGTTAGGAGCCTATTAGACAGTTTTTGTTCTATAAAAGGCACCAGGTATCATGTCTCACATATCAATTTACATTTTTTGAGTGCCTACTGGGTGGCTGGTACTGTGCTGAGAGCTGAGACACCAAGGTGAATGAATATGCCATGCTTTCTTCTGTGGACAAAAAGGGCTACCTTGGCAAGCCTGACAAGCTCAATAACTAAAAGTAACCGCATGGTATGTTTTGATCATTTTAAAAATAGAAAATCCGGGGCTGGCCGAGTGGCGCGGTGGTTAAGAGCTGGCTTGGGACACCAGCGGCTCCAGTTCAGATCCCACATATGAGGGCCAGTGACACTGCCCTCTAAAAAAATAAATAACATAAAAAATTAAAAAAAGAAAATCCTGAGTGAGTTATGGTGGGAAGTCACATCCTAAGTTCTATCTGGTAGATTAATGTCTACCTTGAACAAGCTCTGTCCATTGCTTTTGTGTGTCTACATGACATACTTAAAATGTCAAAATGACCTCTTCTGCAGACCCTGGTACAAGATGAGACAACCGTAACATTCCTCAGTGTTGTCTTTTACCCACATACCTTTGTGAATGATGTATGTGAAATGTTAGCTATCCTGCACCCACTGGCATAAAAGAAGTGTGTATCTCTATTTTACTTTTTATCCAGTCCTAGAGATTTCCCTGCTTTGCTTTCTCCTCCCACCTTTGTCTGCCACCGGTGGATTTCATTTAGCCTTTCTTACGTCTTCTCCTTTGATTCCAATGTATAAAATCAATTGCAGAACTGCTGTTGTCCAGAACATTCTCTTAACCCCTTGGTATTTTCCTTCTGGGATTAGCCCCAAAACCTTTGACTCATAATAAACTCTCTCTTTTTTTAAAAAGATTTTATTCGGGAAGGGGAACAGCTAAGTTGCTGTCCTGTTGTTCTTCAGTCGAGTTGTGGAGGACGTTGCTTCATTGGCGCATGTTGGTGTTATCATTGGGCTCTTCCCTGCTGAGGCAGTCGCTCGCCGGCCATTGGATGGACACTCACGGCAGCTCACGAAAGCGCACACCCAATGCTAGCGAGCCCCACTGCAGCCTACGCTGTTGCTGGCGACAGGGCAACCCAGTTCCAGGATGAGCTGTTGTTCACCATCTTAGCTGTAGAGGGTGTAACATCACTGGCCCTCATATGTGGGATCTGAACCGGGGCCTTTTTGCTCAGAGTTGTGTCCCAAGCCAACTCACATTAACCAGTGTGCCACTCAGCAGGCCCATAATAAATCGTTTTTAGCCTTTCTTTTAGGTTTGGGATTTCTTTTATCAACCCTTCCTTTCAGGACCTTGGGGTTCTCTGGGGGAGTTAGTACTAAGTAAATCCTGGGATGGCAGGGTCACAGGGTGCCATCTATAAACTGCCACAAAGGACCCAGACTCAAGTTACCCCCACTTTCTCAACTCCTTGCAACTTATTTTGCTGAGGATAACATGGCCCACCAAAGAAACTTCAAACTAACAAAGCAAATGACTGACACAAACATTTATTTACAGAAGTAAATGAGTGTCGGGGTGGAGGGGAATTAGCCAGCTAAAGGGAGATAGAGAGGGCGAGTTGGCTTTTAGAGCAGGTGCTTTGGTGAAAAGATATATAGCTTTTAATGCAAGAGGAAGATCCAGAAAATTATCTTTGAACCTATTAAGGGCTATTTCTTTTTCTTGCATTTCCAGAAGAGCCTCTGAATGTCCTATTTTCTAATCCAAATTCATGTGACACCGTTTTCTGAAACTGAATTTAAAAATACTCATTTTGAAACAAACAAAAAAATGACTCCCGAAGAACTTTGCTTGCCCAAGGATGACACACCTTGTTGGCAGCAGCTTACCACACCTTTCTCAAAGAAGGAGAAAAGCCGCCCACACAGTATTTTTTTGTCCATCCTATCTTGCCGACAAAAGTCTGCTGAACCTCAAATGGCGAGAGGATCGTGATGACCCCACATCCTCACTCCCTCAAGGTAAGTCTCATACTCTAAAGCTTTCCTGCTAGTTCATTGCCCTTCCCAAGTCTTGTGGCCTTTGGGTTTTTTATGTAAAGTCTGTTCTTTCCTTGGCTCATCTTCTTTATGGCTGACTGCAAGTTAGATCTAGTCTCTCAGAGCTCTCTGTCCTTCTCACAGGATGACTATAGCTCGCCCATCACAAATTATAAGGGAGCAGCCTTCTTCAAACTCTGAAGATTTTTAACTGAGGGCCACATTATTTCCCCTACCTAGTCTCCTCAGTGTTTCCATGTGGTTCCCCAAGCTGGCAGAAACTCATCCCTGGCTTTTTAAAATTAAAAAAAAATGTTTTTGTTGTTTACCAATCCACATGGAAACAGTGTTGGCCGTAGTCTGGCCCTAAAGATAGTGGGCCAAGCTGATGCTCCACAAATAGTGGAATATTTCATTCACAAGCATTGTAAATAACTCTTCAACTACCCTAATCCTTATCTTCAAAGATTCTCCCATATGAATGAACTAAGCAGAACAGCCCAGAACAATAAAAAAAAGGCCCAAGTTTTTAGCAAATGTAATTCTTTTTTTTAATTTTATTTTTTTGAGGGCAGTGTCACTGGCCATCATATGTGGGACCCGAACCGGGGCCGCTGGCTTCCCAAGCCAGCGCTTAACCACCACGTCACTCGGCCGGCCCAGCAAATGTAATTCTTAACCAGTCAGAATGCATTCATGAACTAACAGTTTCTAATCACTTGCCAATAAGAAAACGGATTAATTGGGTTTATATGTGTATATGAAAATTCTAATTTTACTTGCTAAAGAGGGGTCGGCTCAAATGAAAAGAAAAAAAAAATGATGCTCTCAGCCTATTTCTCTCAAAGGGATGTTTGGAGTGCTTTTTAACATTCTTTTACATATCCGGAAAGCGTGTTGTACGTTTTGCAGGTTAGTTTCAGTGCATTAGATGGTGGTAGCATTAAGGTGCATTCAGCTGCCAGTAACAGAACCCAGTCTCCCAAGGCCTTACGCATAACGATGTTTAACAGTCTCACCTCACAAGAAGTGTGGAGAAGGAAGTCTCAGCAGCACAATGGCGTCATCCAGGCCCCAGACTGGATTCTTCTCTTCTGCCATCTTTTGCCACCTCGTGGCAATTGCAGCTTCTCATACACGTCTTCACAGGACTGTGTTTTCAAAGCAGGAAGGAAGGGCTGAGGTAGAAAGCTTTTTTCTAGTGAAGTTCCGTAGGATTTTTTCTAGGAAGAACAATTTCAGGAAGTTTCCCAGCTGACCTCTTCTTTTGTCTTATTTGGCAGATATGGACCACAGGCCCACTCCTAGAGTGATTTTAATCATAGGCAAATGGAAATGGGATAAGCCCAGTCATAATTCATTCACTTGTGGCTTGGGCAGGGCCTATCTTCCTTGAGCTCACGGGCTGTCTACCCACCATCCTAACAAGCTGGGGCTTTTGTTAGCCAGGAAGAAGATGTGTGCGAATAACTCATGGGCAAAATGTGAATAGCGATTGCCCTGTTGCTGGAAGAAGTGATCAAGGTTTTTAGTATTCTTCCTGTTCTTGCTACTTTGATATTTAGAAATTAAAGCCATATGAAGATTTATTTTCTTTAGATTTACTTAACCACAAAGTCACATGCTTTGGTCATAATAGCCTTTTGAAAAAAAATACTGCTACAGATTAATTGTTTTGGGGTGTCAAAGGGCTTTGAGAGGCTTAGCTTGTTAGATTTCTAGAGGCCCATAAGATGGTATTTTTCTTTTCTGATATAATAGGACATCTGAGCAACTGGACATGAGATATCATGGAAACAATAAGATCATTGTTGCTAGTTTCAAAGAAGGATCATTAAACAAACTCAAATTGGAGATGGGGATTGACTAGTTCACAATTGGAGATTATGCTTTCTATCAATTTTTTTCTTTGTTCACATTTATTATGAAAACACTGAGTGCTCTTGTGCAGTAACATTGTATTACAGGAGGGAGAAAAACAGTTTTGTTCAAAACAGCTCACCAAGTTCTGACAATAACAAAGACAACATGAGGCTGAGATTTGAGAAGGGAAATAAACTGAGTGCACACAAATTATACAGTTAAAATAACGGGTATCACTGAAAAAAAAATATTTCAAAACTCACAAATAGAAGGGAAGCCTTGGTACTTAAAAAGTAACCTTCATTGCCAACTGGTCAGTCCCCATGTATTAGAAAACTATATATCTGTTAAGAGGTTAATATCCCTCCAAATATAAGGAACTCCTACAACTCAATAGCAAAAAAACAAACAATCAAATTTTAAACATGGGCAGAGGCTTTGAATGAACATTTTCCCAAAGAAGACACACAAATGGCCACCTGATACATAGACAGGTGCTCAACATCACTGATCATCAGGGAATGCAAGTCAAAACCACAGTGAGATATCACCTCAGACCTGTTAAATAGCTATCATCAAAACGTTAAGAGATAAGTGCTGGCCGAATGGCTCAGTTGGTTAAGAGCTCGCTTAAGAGTGCAAGCTGAGCTCTGAGCAACAGCGGTTCGAGGCCAGCCTGAGCTGAGTTGCCGTTGAGCTGCCAACAGGTGGCAGGATGGCTCAGCTAAAAAAAAAAAAAAAATAGAAAAAAGAAAAAAAAAAGAGATAACAATTGCTGGCAAAGATGAGGGGAAAAGGGAACCTGTGTGCACTGTTGCTGGAAATATAAATTGGTACAACTACTATGGAAAACGGTATGGAGTTTCCTCAAAAATTTAAAAATATAACTGCCATATGATCCAGCAATTCCACTTCTAGATACATATATCTAAAGGATTTGAAATTAGAATCTCAAAGAACTATTTGCACTCCCCTATTCATTGCAGCATTATTCACAATAGCCAAGACAGGGAAGCAATCTAAATGTCCATCAACAGATTGATGGATAAAGAAAATGTGGTGTATACATTTAATGCAATATTATTCAGCCTTTAAAAAGAAGGAAATCTTGCCATTTGTGACAACAGGGTTGAAACTGGAGAGCATTATGCTAAATAAAATAACAGACACAGAAAGACAAATCCTTCGTGATACTACTTACATATATGAACGATTGAAAATAGACTCATACAACACAGGGTATAGTGATGGTTGCCGGGGGCTGCAGGGAGAAGAAAACTGGACAGTATTAGTCAAATTGTACAAAGGTTCAATTATATAAGATGAATAAGTCCTAGAGATCTACTGTATAGCATACAGCCTATAGTTAACAATACTTTAAAATTCACTAAGATTTTTTTTTTGAGGGCAGTGTCACTGGCCCTTATATGTGGGATCCGAACCGGGGCCACTGGCTTCCCAAGCCAGCGCTTAACCACCGCGCCACTTGGCTGGCCCCCTAAAATTTACTAAGATTTTATGTTAAATTTTATCACACACAAAAAGTAATACTAATGAAAGAGGGTGGGAGAAATTTTTGGAGGTGATGAATTTGTTTTTGGCACATATTATGATGGTTTCAGGAGGGTATGCTTATCTCAAAACTCATCAAGCAGTATACATTAAACATGTACAAAAGTTCCACCATGTAAGTGTGCAGTCGATAGTTCACGAACTTAATTGTCCGACCTCGTATGTCAAAAAATAAATAAAAACCAAATAAATAGGAAAAAAATCTGTCCATATTTCCCTTCATTTGGATGTCACACAAACTCCAAGATACTCTGTCTTAACTTTGTGAGACAGAGATAATCTTAGGCCTTACATAAGCATGTACAAATGTAAGCATTAACAGACTATTAAAATATACGAGATAAAAGAGGGGAATCAATCTAAGAATCAAGAGGAAATCTTTAATATAGGTTACTGTAATAAATTTTAGAAATTTTCTAAATCAAGTTTTTGAAAGATTAAAGAAGACATTGAATCTACAAATCATGTAGTTACAAAACAATAATGAAAAAATTAATAAACAAATAAAATTAAAATATTTAAATATATCTGTTGGTTGTGGTGAGTTTGATAAGTATGTCTGGGTCCAAATTTCTGAATCCTGTTCTGCCACTTCCTTTGGAAGGCCATCCCCTTAGAGTATGTGTACCAGTGACCCGTGGCAAAAATCATCCTCACATCCTAACGTCATCTATTCTCGTCAGTTGGACTAGACCATGTGACTTGTGCCTAGATGATGGATCTTCCTGACTGGGGGACTTCACTCTGGTTCTTGCTTAGTCTTCCAAGTGGAGGAAGCAAAGTTTTAAAGTGGGAGGAGTATCCAAAGTCCTCTTACAATCCCAGCTGCACAGAAGCAGAGAGAGAAGCAACTCGATAGGAAGCATCTAAAAAAAGAGATCCCCAACACCAAGAAGCAGGGGGACGTTCATCTTAACCCAGCTCAACTTAAGCTGTGTCCTTGCTAGAAATACTCATTCTTTTCTGACCTTAGGAGAAAAAGCCTTGAGCGCCCCCTAGAGGGTAGAGCATGTGGCCTGTACTCCGTTCTGCGCTTCCCACAGGCTTACCTGGGACCTCACTTCTCTACTCAAGAAGAGGCATTAGGGATTCCCTTAATGCCTTGGGCATACCTCTCTTATAGAATTTATCGTATTGTATGATTTGTTACAGCCCATCTCTGCCCTGCACGTGTGAATCCGGAAGGAACGCACCCAAAAGGCCACTTTGACATAGATTCTTTTGAGTTAAAGGCACCTAATATAAAAACCAGTAGATGGAAAAAGGGCACTCTGACCTTCCTTTTTTATTCTGAAAGCAGGGATGAAACTCTCAGGTGAAAGATGTCCTCCCTAAGCCGAAGCGGGGGGAAAAAATTCTCTCCAGAGAAGGAAGATGAGGCTGAGAGTAATCTGTACACACAAACCTTGCTAAATTAACCTTTATCACCCTATTCGCTGCTCCACCATTAACTGCCCTAACCCAAGTCCCTTTTTCGTCTCATGTTTTCACAATTTACTACTTTTGCCCCATGTAGTATATAAATGTTTGGTTGTAACTACTTCTTTGGGTCTTCACTTTCCTTGTGGGACCTCCCACGTGCATGTGAACGTTCGTATGTTTTTCTCCTGTTCATCAGTCTTATGTCGATTTAATCCTCAGGCCCAGCTGGAGACCCTAAGAGGGTAAAGTTTTGCATGCGCGCACACACACACACTCACACACACCCGTGCCCAGCCCCTTGAGGTGAAAAACTGTGGACTATCACTAGGTCCTCTCCATCCTTGTAACAGTGTCTGAACACAGTCGGCCCTCAGCAACTGTATTTATTGGAGGAATGAAAGCATCTGTGACGAACGAAAAATGTTAACATTCCTGGGATGGCCACATTTTATCTTGGAATGTCCAGTTATTTCTCCTTCTTTTTTTTTTTTGTTGTTCCCCACTGTATCACATATTATAACTAAGAATTTACATGGCCCTTTCATGTGCTATTTTTCATTTAATTATCACAATCCCATTGAGGGCAGACATCTGTACCTGCCTTTACTGTTGTAGTTGAGAAAACTGACATTCAATCAGATGAGGTGAGTTGTCCCAGGTCACATAGCCAGGAGTAGTAGAACAAGGAAACAAAGCTGGGTGTTTCTGACGTTAGCCTCCATCACCTAATTTAGGCCACTTTACTGTTTTCCTCTGGACTTTTGCAAGCTTTAGTCTTAGTGTAATTGTGTGCAGTGGTGTGTGTGCATGCACACACACACATACCCGTGCACATTGCACATAAATTGGCAAAATGAAGATAGCTTTCTCTGGCTTCCACTTCTGTTTTATAAATATGATCACTAATTATAAAAAAGTCAAACAATATAAATAACACTGGTTCTTAGACTTGACTGTGTATTGGAATCATCTGGACCTCACCCCAGTGATTCTGACTTTATTGGTCTATATAGTGTTCAGGTTTTTAATGTGCTGCCCAAGTTAAGAACTACCACAATACAGAAATATATAAATTAAATAAAATAAATGTTTAAAAAAACAAACCAATACCACTACTTAGATATAACCATAACATTAACCATGTTAATATTTTGGTGACTTTCTCTTTTCATGGAAACACAAACCCAATGTTACAAAAATAGGATATCATACAAGTTGTTATATAACTTGGTTTCTTTAGCCACATCCCACCCACTGCCCCTGTACCCTGTGTGTGTAACACACACACACACACACACACATTTTAATATCTTTATAGTATCCCATTATATGAATTGAATACAACCACTTTAACAACCTTGTACTAATGGATGTTTATCTATTGTTTGAAATTTTCTGTTAAAATCAGCACTATAGTAAACACTCTTGTACACACTTTTATACCACCAGACTTGTTGTATCACTGCTATTTGTTTTTTCCAGTCTGATGTATGCTTTCTTACAGTATTCTCACCCAATTTAAAAAGGAAAGGATGAAAGGAAGGAAGGAATAGATAGAATGAGGGAGGAGGGAGAAAAAAAGAAAAGGAAAAACAAATATATGAAAAACAAGTTTAAGAAACAGAAAATCTGGCTTTCTTACACATTTCCTCAGCTTATTTTAGAGATGACACATATTGGAATGATGTCCTTTTCAACGCTGACTTCCAAGCATGTCGGCGTGTGTGAGACAAGATCAAGTCCTATTTCCTGGTTCCCCTGTGTCCCCTGTGGCTCATTTTCTGTAGCCTAAGGGTGAACATGCAGAAGGCAATAAGACAGGGATTCTCTGGAGGCAGATTTCCCAGCAAGCAGTCCATTAGCCACAAGAGGTCACTAGGGAATAAAAGACCACTGCCTCTTTGAGCAAACTCATCTTGGCTGAACCTGCTAGTTTTCTGGGTGCGTGTGTTGGCAAGGCTGGACATCATAGGGATGGAGTGATCTGATAGGATACCAGGGTTTGGATTTATTGTAAACATTGATTTGCCACAAGATGTAAAGGAAAACATTTCTTTTCCCAATCTCATCACTGGCCATTGTATTAGGAATTATCTTGCTATCAAAAAGCTTAAGTAGAGAGAAATGGTTAAGCACAAAAACTTTGGAGTCATATATTGGGGTCATGACTTAACTTAATGTGACCTTCAACAAGGTCACATAAGCTCTCTAAGCCTCCATTTCCTCATCAGGAAAATGATGATGATGATGACAACATCTATTAAATAAATGTGAAATGCTTGGTTCATTTTAAAGGCTAAATAAATACTAGTTATTTTTGTGTCTAGTTGATATTGGAGGGGAGATGAGTTTTGTTTGGGGCATTTTAAGTTAGAGGTGCTGGAACATCAAAATGGAGACAAGCACGAGCAAAGTGAAGCATTTGCAGTCAAACACAGTTTTGGGTGTTTAGACTAGACACTCTTGGTTATGCAATCTGGCAATATGTTTATTTTTAGGTAGACCTTATTTTTAAACAATACAACATTTTTATAAGCCATTTTAGGAAATGCTACTATAGAGATGGATCAAGGAGAAAACATGAAAAAAAGATACATGAGTAAAATTAAGTTGTGTTTATGAGATGCTAAATTTTTTTTTTTTGGAAAATTGACCCATTTTAATTTTTTAAAAACAAAAAACATAACAAAACATCAAATTATTTTTACCATCTACAATTCAGTTATATTCAAACATTCAAAGACCAAAGAGAGTCCCCTGCCCAGAAGCAGGGAAGGAAAATGAGACACATGAAGGTGAATGCTGAAGGTCAAAGTTCCAGCTGTAGGTCACAAGTCTTCCAATCAAACACACTCCAGTGCTTTCTGTTTCACAGTTGGTGAAGGCATTTTACAGGAAGTTCTTTAAGATAATTTCATCCCAGACACCAGGTTTCTTCATTGATACAGAGCTCTGTGACATTTGTTTCCATCCAATTGATAGGAATAAAAAGTAATGTTTACTTGTGTCTTCTATTGAAAGCATAGCATTTACTTCTGTAAAACTCTCAGCCAGATTCCTTTAGCAATCAATGAGGAAATGACAGGTAAGAGACCTGGGCTGTGCTGGCTGCCGGTTTCCACTTGTCTTTCTGAAAGTGTGACTTCAGAAGTGTTAAATCACACTCATGCCACTACAATGATTAGTACTACTAATCTTTTTTTAGATGATAAAAAGGAAAATATCCAATGGACATAAAAATGGTCAAAAGATTTTTACTGCAGGTCAATTCCCTGCCCCCCCCAATATGAAATGAACATATAATTGGGATGGTCACTCCATTGGACATTCCAATTGACCCCATTGCTCGTTCCCCACAAAAGTAAAGGGAACAGGCATTACGTTTTATTAGTAGTGTTATAATAGTAACCAGATGTGTTCGTGGCAGCTTATTTGAGGTCCATCAATCAAAACATGGGTGTCATTCTCTGACGGCCCACATGTGAACACATTTAGCTACCATGGAAACTACATAGAAAATGTATTTATTCCAAGATTCATTTACTGGGGTTTTTAAGTGCCCTGTCCTCTGTAGAGCCCAAGAGTGGTGATAATGTGCTAGGGGCTGCTGTGTTTCCCGGCATGAGCTCCCATCCTTTGAGGGTCCTGAGAAGGATAGTGGATTGGTCCTGGAGCCCTCATGAAAGGAGGAGGTGGTCCCATTGGTGGAACATGTGTGGCCCAAAACCTGGGGGTGGGGGCAAGGCGAGGCTCACCATAGCGGGAGGACCACTGGGCAGTAGGTTGAAGCAGTTGGCGGAGGCTTCCTCTTCTGCTGCAGGAGTGGGGTAAAGCTCCCAGCAGTCCAGGCATGGGCTCTAGCTTGATCCCAGAGTCTGTGGTTCTGTCCTTCTCTTTCTCTTTTCTTCTGGCTGCTTGGGACCCATTTCACGTTGCGTCTACAGCCATTGACGATCAGCTTATTAAAGGACTTCTCCACAGCCACTTGCGCAGCCTGCCTGCGGAAAGCACACTGCTGTCTCTGTACAACGGTGATCGTCCAGGTTTCTCCAAACTGGGAGAAATGGTTTCTTAGATCTGTCTCAGTAATGGTATCAGCCAGACCACCAACATAGAGTGTGGTGATAGTCTTGTCCTCTGGAGAGTCCAGGCGAGGCATTGTTGAAGCCCACTTTAGAAGCTTACCTGCCACAGTGTCGTTGATGCCATAATATCGGTCTTTAATGTTCTGATCAGCAAGGGGGTCATCTCGATCTGTAGGCTTTTCATGTCTGTATGGACACTCTTCTCCTCTCTTACATTCTCCTTTCACCCAGAAGGAGCAAATGTGAGGTCAATTCCTTCTGTAGTAGGGTGTGGTCCGGGCCAGTTTGAGCAGCATGTCACTGGTGGATGTGGCTTTCCCCAGCATGCCAACTGGCCGTGTCCCGTCAGAGTTGGAAATCTCCCTCTCCATATTTGTATGTAGTACTCTTTGTTGACATCTGAATTTGGCATGTCATCTTTAAAAGACAATCCTGCATCACGAACCTGGATTGGGAGGCCATAGCCTAGATCCAAGAGGCAGGTCTGACAGACATTCTTCAATTTACTGCAGGTTTGGCACGCTTCAGTCTTCTTGAAACTCATGCGGACCCTGGGGCGCCAGCGAAACACTGTGAATGGCCTGGCGCAGATTTTGCATTCCTTCCCATATTTGTTTTGGTCATTCTGATATGGGTTTTCTCCAAGACACGTCTGGCACAGAATGGGAAATTCTGCATCCTCCCAGTTCTGCCTGTTGTAAGTGTTGGAACGCAGCGAAGTGGCCATGTTGAGAGTATCCGGAGGCAGAGGTAGCTTCCGAGTTGTGAGATGCTAAAATTTTTAAATGAAGAAATAAAAAATTGAATAGGCTCTCTGGCTGATGTTTGGCATTATGCATGCACATTTCTAAAAGGACTTTTAATATTCATTTATTCATCCTCACTACATGCTTGCTACCTTTTTAATATTCCATTCAACTCATACAGGGGTTGTATAGATCCAAGGTTCCATGTAGGAATATGAAATATTTAAACTCTCCTGGTGAAAACCCTTGGCAGAGGGAAGGAGGGTGGAGAAGATTCTGTTTGAAAGAGGTATCTGGGAGAGCTTTAGAAGAGATTAGAGATGGAGAGTTTAAGATAGTGACTCTGGAGTACTCATGAGGTATCAGACAAAAACAAAAGGGGGATTTAAAAAAGCGTTGCTATAGTTATGAGTCTGACCTTTGCTGATGTCCCTTGAGAAACATGAATAAATCTGAATTGTTCTTTAATTGCTTTCGGTTATGTGACCTGAAAGGGGCCCTGGAATAATATTCCAGGGACACAAAAGATACAAAAGTAATTAATGATTTTAAATCTACATTGTATCAGTAGTTAAAAAATTATTTTAAAAATGCTCAAGCAGGGCCGGCCAAGTGGCGCATTGGTTAAGCACTGGTTTTGGGATGCCAGCGGCCCCGATTCGGATCCCACATGAGGGCCAGTGACACTGCCCTCTACAGCTAACAGCAGCTCCACCTGGAACTGGGTTGTGTGAGCACCGGCGACAGTGTAGGCTGCAGCCCCTGCTGCAGTGGGCTGCCATAGGCTACAGTGAGTGGCCGGCAGCCAGTGTGAGCGGCTGGCAGCCACTGTGAGCCGCCAATAGCCACAGTGAGCGACCATCCAGAGGTGGGCGACCAATCTGCCTCATCCGGGAAGAGCGCAATGACGATACCAACATGGGTCAGTGAAGCAACATCCTCCGCAATTAGACTGAAGAACAAAAAGACAGCAACTTGTCTGTTCCCCTTCCCCAATTCCCCAATAAAATCTTTAAAAAAAAAATAAAAAATGCTCAAGCAGATTTTGAAGAATGAAAGAGGAAAGCAATATTCTGTCCAAAAGTAGGCAGGGAAGGAGAGAAAGAAACAAATTGAGAAAAATGAGGGCAAAATAAGATGGTAGAAATAAATATAAAAATCTCAGTTGTGATAAATGTAAATAGATTAAGGTCTCCAACGAATACATTCCCATAATAGATTTTTTTTTAAAAAAAAATCAGTATATGCTGTTTGTAAGCAATGCAGCTGAAATGTAGAGTCAGAAAAGTTCAAAGTAAAAGGATGGAAAAGCTATGCCAGGCAAATACTAACCAAACTAAACTGACATGGCTATATGAAGCTCAAAATGGATTTTAAGGCAAAAAGCATTAACAAACAGGGGATTTCTACAATACATAATGACAAGAAGCTTTATTCACCAGGGACAGAAGTTATTTTCTTTTATCACATTGATAACAGCCTACTTTCTTCTGGCTTCTGTGGTTGCTGTTGAGATGTCAGCTGTGTGACTGTGGCTCCTTTGAAAACCATGTCTCTGGTTGCTTTGAAGATTTTTCACTTTGTTGGGGCAACCCAGTCAAGAACCCCTCTTGTTCAGAGAGCTGTTACTTTGTGCCCTAATAAACTGTCTTTTGCTACAAACTTTAAAAAAAAAAAAAGATTTTTCACTTTGTTATTCTACAGTTTGTAGAGTATTTAGATGTGCTTTAAAAATTTTTGTTTGTCCTGCTTGGAATTCGCTGGGTTTCCTGAATATGTGAATAGATGCTTTACCAGTTAGGAAATTTTTCAGCCATATTCTTTTCAAATATTAATTCTGCCTCATTTTTTTCTCTTCTTCTGCTAGTTAATTTATATGTAAGTTAGAACTCCTCACTGATTCTCCTATTGAGATAGGAAAATTATAGGCAGTCAGGGAAATTGCCACAGTAAAGGGAATCAGGGTGGAAACTATAACAAAGCCAGGGAAATAATTTATTAGCTAGCAGATAGGTTTAAGTCACAGGACCCCCCAGAGTGACAAACTCAGGTGAGGGGGAAGATGGCCTCTTTTTCCAAGTCAGGGATTCCCAGGTAGAATGCATATCTCCAAAGAGGTTATTTAACATTACATGAAACTGTCAGGGGTTCTTTCTTTATGGTAACATGCTCCTCTCAGAACAGAGACAATGATTAAGCTGATTAAACTCTAAGGAAACCAGGCGTTTGGAGGAAACACCTCCTCCGGGCTGAGCAACAAATGTGGCCCCAAAAGGGGCCAGCCAGCCCCCCTCCCCAAACATACAAAAGGTATAAAAACCAAGGCTTTTGCCCTAACTATTGGGCAACCCAGTCGGGACCCCCTCTCGTTTTGAGAGCTGTTACTTTCTGCTCTAATAAACTATCCTCTGCTGTAAACTTTACCTCCCTGGTCTGTATCTCCATTCTTCGACTTCACGAGACTATGATCCCGGCACAAGAAATATCCTACATCACTATGTCTCTGACTCACCCTTCTGTATTTTTATCCCCCTGACCGTCATGCTGGATATTTTCTACTGAACTACCTTTCAATTCATTAATTTCCTCTTCATCTTTGCCTAATCTATTATTAAATTTGTCCATCAAGTTCTTGAGTTTAGTTATGTTTTTTGAGTACACACGTCTTCTTATCTTTTAAGGTAAGCTAGATACTGTATTTGGACGTTGACTTGTAGAAGTAAATTGGGGCCTCAGATAATGTTATCTTGTTCCAGGAAAGAATTCTAAATTTTCTTCTCTCTAGGGCCGGCAGAGTGGCTCAGTTGGTTAAGAGCTCACTCAAGAGGGGCCAGCTGAGTGGCACGGTGGTTAAGCACTGGTTTGGGAAGCCAGCGGCCCCTGTTCGGGTCCCACATATGAGGGCCAGTGACACTGCCCTCAAAAAAATAAAATAAAATAAAATAAAATAAAATAAAAACTTTAAAAATAAAAAAAGCTCGTTCAAGAGTGCGAGCTGAGCTCTGAGCAACAGCAGTTTGATGCCCAGCCCGAGCTGAGCTGCCACTGAGCTGCCAACAGGTGGCAGGATGGCTCAGCTATAAATAAATAAATAAATAAATAAATAAATAAATAAATAAATAAATTTGCTTCTCTCCCATGCCTGGGGTGGGGCCTCATTAAAGCTATATCTTATACAAACGGCTTTTCCAGCCTTCCATGTCCTTTATTAATGTCTTATTAAATAACTGACTGTATCTGCACTCCCTCATTCTTCTATTATTCTGAAGTGCTTGCTTATCTTCAATTTGTTCTGGAAATGTGAGGGGATGATCTATATCTATATCTATCTATTGGGTGGTCGGAAAAGTCATGACATATTTTTTCTGTTTTTCATTGCAAAAATGCATCATGACTTTTCCAACAACCCAATATCTATCTATCTAAAATAAATGTTGTTACAGCTCCACCTGGAGCTGGGCTGTGCAAGCCTCAGCAACGGTGTAGGCTGCAGCCCCTGCTGCAGTGGGCTGCCATAGGCTACAGTGAGTGGCTGGCAGCCAGCGTGAACTGCCAATAGCTGCGGTGAGCGACCATCCAGAGGCCGATGACCGATCTGCCTCACCCGGGAAGAGCTCAATGACGATACCAACATGGGCCAGTGAAGCAACGTCCTCTGCAACTAGACTGAAGAACAAAAGGACAGCAACTTGTCTGTTGCCCTTCCCCGATTCCCCAACGCTGTTCCCCTCCCCCAATTCCCCAATAAAATCTTTTAAAAAATAAAATAAAATAAAATAAATGTTGTTAAATACCCTGTCTATGGTGTTTGCTATAGCAGCCTGAGTGACACAGACAAGTAGAGTCTGTTATTTTTTATTTAAGAATATGCATTAAGGACATTAACATGAATGGCATACAGTTTACTATTTGAGGGAGAAAAAAAACATTTAAGTTCCTGCCTCAAACCATTCATAAAAATAAAATACTTAATGGCTAAAGTGTTCAAAAGTAAAATAAAAAAAACAACACTAAAATACCAAAACCAAAAGCCCAAAGATTAGCCTAAAAAGAAGTAGTCAGGCTAATTACAATTAACTAACCTCTATGGACCACTGCTTGACATGGGGTAGATCAAAAACGTGTCTCTGAACAAACCAGCAGTCTATGAGAAATGGAAACCTGGTCAGCTGAGCAATTTCACAGCATTTTAAGATCCACTGACTGCTCAGGAGAAGTACAGTTATTCTTAGTTCTCAGATCAGACAATTTCTGTCTGGGCAAGTCCTAATGAGCACAGTTGGTGATGAGATTTTACTGGACAATGGCCAGAGTGAGTTGGACAGACCTATTTTTGATTATGGCCCTCAGGCAAGTCAGATGGCATCACACCAAAAGCATACCAGTGCTATTCACCCAAAACAATTCCAGCGGGAAAGGTGTAGGTCTGGGTACATAATGTGCCCATTCTCTGTACCTCTGATACCAAGCTGGATGGACTGCATATTCTTCAAGGAATCCTCTCCCAATATTTCTTTCAGGTGATGTTTTGATAAGTAATTAGGAGACTTGATCCCAAGTTTATACTCCTTTATTGTGGAATATATGTGTGTGTGTGTATATATATACAATCAAGATAGGTATGGGACAGGGCCTCTCAGAGGCCAAGGGAAATCTGGGCTACTTCCATGATTTGAAGCTTCCAGGAGGTAGATTAAAAATGAAGAGATAGCAACACCAGAATTACCAAAACTGTGGTATAATTTGAATGCATACATTTAGCCAATTAATGCTTTGAATACACACATGAAGCAATAACTGTGCATGTATCTCATTCGACAATAACATCTAAACCGAGGGCCGGCTGAGTGGCGCATTGGTTAAGCGCTGGTTTTGGGATGTCAGCGGCCCCGGTTCGGATCCCACATGAGGGCCAGTGACACTGCCTTCTACAGCTAACAACAGCTCCACCTGGAGCTGGGCTGTGTGAGCCCCAGTGATGGTGTGGGCTGCACCCTGCTGCAGTGGGCTGCCATAGGCTACAGTGAGTGGCCCGCAGCCAGCATGAGCGGCTGGCAGCCAGCGTGAGCTGCCAATAGCCGCGGTGAGCGACATCCAGAGGCCGGAGACCCATCTGCCTCATCCGGGAAGAGCGCAATGACAATAGCAACAGTGAAGCAACATCCTCCGCAACTAGACTGAAGAACAAAAAGACAGCAACTTGTCTGTTCCCCTTCCCCGATTCCCCAACGCTGTTCCCCTCCGCCAATTCCCCAATAAAATCTTTAAAAAAAAAAAAAAATCTAAACCGAATTTGAGGCCCTTTTTGAATGTGAAGTCCAGGACCCTCCTGGCCCTCTGGCATGGGTCCTGGAGAACAAAAAGGAGTCTGTTGGGATGGGCCTGAATAGAAGACCATTCAGTCCTTACTCATCAGGGAACCACAGATGTGGAAGCCAATACAAACATTGTTTTACTTCACTTTAAAAGGGTGCCTGAGCTGCCCCAAACTTGTAGTCTGCATGTGAATAGCCAGGTAGTCTTGGTTACACTTCCTCTTTCGCCAAGATAAAATATCTTGGTGCATACCTAATTTCAAAGGAAGCTATCCCTGGCTTTAAGTGAACATGTAAAGTCAGCTCTGTGTGGGCTTGATTTTCACAACCGAGTTTAAGGGAGGTGAATGAATGTCTATGAAAAAGTAACTAAGGCTCAGACTTGTCCATCTCTTCCTTTGCTTTTCTTCCTGGCAATGATCAGCTAACAGGGCCACTGTCTGTCCTGGTCACATCTAGCTCAAGAAGATAAAATGACATCATCTGGGTATAAAGGGATGATTGTCCTTTGTTAATTCTTCTCCTGGGTTTTGTGGTTCTGTTCCACTCCCCCAGTCATGGAGCAGAAAGGCAGTGTGTAGCGGGGAGGAACAGGCCCATGGAAGGACTTCTCCTCATTGCAGCTCTGCACCCACCTCTATCTTCTGTGAGGCATAGAAAACACACCAAGTTCTGTCTCAGAGCGGGGGAAATACCATGTGCCCAACTCTGCTCAGTCATCTGCATTTGCAGTCTCCCCTCAGTTTCAGAGAAGGAAACTCAATACCTTCCTTTGAACTCACTTACAAGAGGGCTTGCCTCTTAGGTGATCTTCACCACACAACCTTGGAATATATTTAAAAGAAAAACCAGAATTGTGACATAACACCAAAGTGGCCTTTAAGGAAGGTAGAATATGTTACAGGAGTCTTCTCAGTGACTCCCCTCTAGCAGAGTAAATGGCCCTATCCGCTAGCCAAGCAAGTTGATTGGTTTGGAGATACAAAGTTTTACAGGTGAGTTTGGGGGACTGCCTCGACTAGTAGGGTTAAAGCAATTCAGAGTGTTCAAAGGGCAATCTGTGAAGGAGGAAATGAGGAGGAGACCTGGGAGAGGGGAGATGTAGAGCCTGCTGCGGTGAATGGAACGCCCCATCTGGCATCTGGTGTGGTGTTTCAAAGGACTTTCAAGCATAGGGATGATTAATGCTCAATCTAAAATGTTCCTTTGGCCACCACGTCATTCTCCTGCTTCTGCACAAGGCTGTAGCTATGTCTGCTGTTAAACAAGGACGCCATTGGACAGAAGTGGCTCTAATGCTGCGGCGCCTATGTAAACAACCAAAATCTAAGCCTGTAAATGCCTCAAGGTTACAAGATCAAAACCAAAGGACAAGCAGTCACAAACAGCCAGCTAGGTTTTAAGCTATCACCAGTTAATCATTTCCTTACTTCTGTCTTTACTCTATAAAAATTGTTCCCTAGCTCACTTTGCTGGAACACTTCTAACCACTTGGTATTGCTCAAATAAATTCTTCAAATTTTAATATGCCTCAGTTTATCTTTTAACATTACAAAAAAGTCTCTGTACGCTTGAAATTGTTTGTTTTGGGCTTTTTATGGAAATCTAATGAGGGGGTCATTTCCTGTCTAGGTCACTGTGGTATGGGCTGAGCTTGGGGATGTCATGTGTGCTTGGCTGAACTGATTCAATGACAGCTCTGAGCCACAGAGAACTTAATAACAGAAAATCCTGGGAATTTCCCCAAAATTGAACTTCCTGGAAGTTAAAGAATAGAGGTTTGAGCCAATCGTACCTGGTCTAAAAAGGCAAGGAGAGCTGAGCTGAGATCAGAGTTATTTATACCAATTTGTGATCTTTCCTCCTTTTCCTTATGAGACACCAAAGGGACCTTCACTTCTACAGAACCATGTAAGTGGCTAAACCTCATAGATCCAGGATGGATGAAGGAGAAGGTATGAGGGAAAAGATCCCAGAGACAGTGTCTTAGGGGTTGGGAGAGAGGAGCAGGCACTGGAAAAATGGCTGGCAAATTCACCTCCACACACGTGAACAAGAGCTCTAGCAAGAGGTACCTGGATTCTCTGACAGTGACATTCCAGGATATAAGTATTTTGAGTAAGTCACTGCCTTTTTTTCTCCCCATTTTGTAAAGTGACAGTTTTTACATTCCCCCCTGGAATCAAACGTCTCTGTTCTCACTTAGCAAATGGCCCAAAGGAGAGCCACCAAAACGAGTGACAGGAGAGGGCAGGCCTGGGGCAGATGCTCCCCTCTTCCCTGCTCCAGGGAAGCTAAGGTGTGTGCTGCTTGGTCATCATCTGTCTGCTGGCAGCCTCCTCTCTGGGTGCCAGTGATTTGATGAGGACTTCCCTGGGCTCTCTGTGGCAGAGAGAACTTGTTCCATCCTCCTATTTGCACCTCCATCTGGCAGCCCAGTGGGACCCAGCAGGCCTGGAAGTCAGCTGTGTCACAGAGGACAGGTGTGCAGTGGCACAGACCAGCCATACATCTTGCATGATTGGCACAGGGGTGCTAATGAAACCAGTTTGTCTGCCCGCCTGGCAGGGTGGCCTGTCCTGCCACTGGGTCTGTTCTGACTCTGGAAGTGTGGGTGCATGGCCTTCTATCTTTATTCATCTCTCTTCTTTCTTTCAATCCTCTTTCCACTTCCCACAAATAATATTGCCCTTTTCTTCAATCTCCTTAAATCTGCTTCTACCTCTCTCCATCTCTTTCAGTGGATAAGTCATACACTCCTGTGGTTCACATAACAGGGAAGAAAAGTCTACAAAAGTCATCTACAGCTCCCCACTACCCTGTAAGGGGAAGGGTATCTCTTCTTGGGTGCAGGCACACGACTTTTGAGACAGACTCAGGGCCCAGCTTCGTTTTTCTGCATATTAAATGGAGAAAGTTTGGTGGGTGGGAGTGGATGGGAGTATTCAGAATAGAAGATACAGTCCATGCAGTTAGGTGCTGTTGCAGCCAAAATTTTGGAGCCTTCCTCTTTGGTGACAAAATTTAGAGAATGTGGTAAGGAGAAAGGAATGATGATGACAATGATGATGACGATGATGATGCTATCAATACCTGTTATTTACACAGTACTTAAATTTTGCCAGATACTATGACTTTTGGTTTATGCAATCTGCTCCTCCAACATGTAGGTCAAGTTCTAGGAAAATTGCTGAGGAAGCTGAGGCTCAAAAATGTTAGAGAACACTGGCCGAGTGGCACGGTGGTTAAGTACTGGCTTGGGAAGCAGGGGGCCGCGGTTCAGGTCCGCATGTGAGGGCCAGTGACACTGCCCTCAAAAATAAAAAAAAACAAAAAACAAAAAAACAACAAAAAAACAAATGTTAGAGAAGTTGCCCAAAGTAACACAGGTGGGAAACTCTGAGCTGGAATTTGGAGCACATTCTATCTGACTTCAAAGTCCACATTCCTAATGATTAAAGTATATTGACTCACCAAGATAATTTATAGTTGGACCTTCAGAAGGGCAGCAAATTGAGTTTGTAAGCGACTAGATTAATTCTCTTGGGAGGCCTAATGACCTTGCTCTTCATTTTTTTTGTGGGGGGGAGGGTAAGTGATGCTGAGGTGGTCACTAAGCAACTGACTGGTCTGCCATGTGCATATGCTGGCTGGCTTCCTGCCCCTCAGTGTCTGGGCCTTTTGTCCAGCCTTCCAAGAAAATGTAATTCTAGACCTGGTCAGCCTGGCACTTCTCATTCCTAAAGTGTGAGATGAGACGAAGCAAACCCAAAGAATAATAGGGGAATAAGAGGTGTGTGTGTGTGGTGAGGGGAAAGTGTGTGTGTGGGGGAGGTTAGAACCACCTAGCTTTTTTCATACATTCAAGTGTTTTGAAGATCTCTACTCAATAAATATTCCATTTCAACAAATTTCCCCAAAGAAAACATTTTATAGTCAAATCTAAGTTTCTTACATTCTTGTTTAAAACCATTACCAGTATTCTACAACAGCTGTGACTGTCAAAAACATGCAATTTGTTGGGGGTGGGGGGGAGACCATACAATATCACAGCTAGAAGGGACCACCTCCTTCACTGTATAGATGGTACGTTCAAGGTCCCAGGATTACTTTAGAGTAACAAATCTGTATTTCAGATCTTGCCAGACCTTGAGACAGAGATGGGATCAACACCCTCCTCCGCAAAATAACACCTACCCTGTTGACCACAGTGGGGATTAAATGAAATATCCTATGTGAAGTGCCCAGAAAAGGCCCTGTAAGGAGTAAGGGCTCAACAGATGGTAATGCTCTCGCTTGGGTAGAGCCACAACCTTGTTTTCTGATTCCCGTGTGTGTGTGTGTGTGTGTGTGTGTGTGTGTGTGTGTGTGTGTGACAGGAGCAGTGTAATGTCTGCTTCCGTGAAGTAACATGGCATATAACACACTGTAATTATGTAAGGCTTTATAGTTTTCATAGCACTTATGTACATGGTATCACTCAGTCAGAGCAACAGCTTGGTCAAGTTAGACAGGAGTAGTGTTACAAGGCCCACTTTACACATCAGGGAAGGGAAGCTGAGAGAGGTGGCTTCCTTTGTGTCACAGCTGGTCAGGGGCAGGACTCGGCCACCACCCAGTCCTCAGGCCTCCTCATCCTCGGCTCTTCCCACTAGCGCACAATGCCTTCCCACCTAAAGGCCAAACAGCTTCACCATAGCGGTAAGATAGAGTGAAAAAAATATGCTAGAAATTTGCTGGGGTCATCAGTGACTTAAATAACCAACAGTTCTGATTAGATAGTGAGGGAAAAACTGGACTTTGAGATGATTGAGCAAGCAGGAGAGAGAACACTGACCAGGCAGTAGGCAGTAAACAACCCACTATGAAGGAATATGAGAAAACGGGGTTAACTCTTTCCTGTCAGACAAATACTGGTCACTCACTAATTCTGAAATTCTGCAGCCCATTCTTTCCAATTCACCCTGCCGCTGCAACATCCTAAATGCACTGGCACAGCTCCTCAGACAAGGAAAACCTAGAGTTCTTTATCACATTGCAAACTTCAGTTTTGCTCTTTCGTCTCTAGGGGGTGGTATCACTAAGCCCTAGAATTTGAATACTCTTAAATTTACTTGAATGGAGACTTGAATATGCACGGGTGCTCTAGTCTTCCTAGAATATGCAGAATCTGGATTTCCTAGTGAGGAAGAGTGTCCAGAAAAAAAAAAAAAATCACCCTGAGGAAATGGAAGGTACCCAAATGACCCCTGACCCCAGGCTTCATTCTGGTGCTTTAAAGACAATTTACATCCTCAGATTGGTGGATTTTTAAAAACCTACCACATCTCTCTCACGGACTCACCTTTACTACTCTTAACTCTGTGAATATACCAAACAACATTGGACTGTACACTTTAAATAGGTGAATTATATAATATGTGAATTCTATCTCAATAAACTGTTACATGAATAAAAAGGCCAGAAAAAATTCGAAAGCCTGGTCTCAAAGAGATGTGTGTATACACTCTGGTTTAAGGCAGCATTATTCACAATAGCCAGGAGGTAGAAGCAACTTATGAGCATAGACCAATGAATGGATAAACAAAATGCCTGTCATGTTATTTTGTTCATGCTTCATCATCATTTTCACCATTTTACAGATGATGAAACTGAGGACAAAAGAAGTTGGAGGATCTCACAGCCTCCAAGTCCCATGGTCTTTCCATATACCATGCTATCTCAATTTTGAACATTCTATGGAGTTAATAGGTTAAAAAACAAACAAACAAACAAAAAAACACTTGCAAGTAGTCTGTTTTGCTCAGCAGTTGCTGTTTTTCTAAGGTCCAGTAAGCCTCAGCCTTCCTCTCTTGAACTTTGAGTCTCAGTTGCACATCAAACCCCGTAAGTGGGCAAATGCTGATGTCACCAGAGCAGCAGCAGGTGGCACCACTCGGGAGAGGGCATGTTCATGCCCCTCTGATGTGCTGGCCAGTCTGCTGTTCACGTGAAACGATGCCGAGCCGGGCCAGAGCCACCTAAGTCTGCCAACGCAAGTCACTCTTCTCTGATTAATGCAGGTTTAATGTCCAAGGTGACAAAGTGCTGCAAGGTGGAGAGGAAAAGAGCTAATCTATGCAGTCTTTGGTGACCCCAAAACAGCTCTGCTTTAGACCGCTGACTTGAAGTGGGACAGACTCTCAGTGTACCTGTGTTGTGCCTCTAAGCAAGTTTCTTGCCTTCTCTGAATCTAGAATTTCCTCATCCAGAAAATAGAGCAATAATCCTTTCCTCCGAGAAGGGCTGAAGTTGGAGATATGTATAAAAAGAACCAGAACCATCTTAGAACCTGCAAAAATAGCTATTATTATTGTTATTGTTGTCATTATTACAATGAGAATAATTGGTACCAGTAACATAACTAAAATTATTTCTACCATGCAGCTCAGTAGGTGGGGATCTTTGAATGCCTACTGTAGGCAGGAACTTCTTAAAAACATATTTAATGCTCTTGGGAAGTTGAGATTCACCTTTACAGAGGAGGAAATTAAGGCTCAGATAAATTTTATAAAGCAAAATAAAACTCTAGCTGAGGTCATGTATTTTAAGTGCTGGAGCTAAGCTAACTTTCTTCCCAGTTTCCCTTGGTGGACTCTAGAGCTCAGTCATTCATTAGCTGCGTGACCTAGGGGAACCGCCTAATTCTCTGTGCCTCCATTTCTGAACCTATAAAATGAAGAGTGTGGCTTAGAACTACTGGGTCTCCAGATAGCCCTTGTAGCTTTAGCATTCTATGAGTACAGTGAGTGTGTGAGCATGACTAGAAGGATTGGCTGTTAATGAGCCAATCAGAGGTATTGGATAAACACCTCCCTATCAAGCCAAGGTGGGAAGGGCAAGGCAAAAGGAGTTAAAAAAAAAAAAAAAAAACTTTGATGAGAAGTCTATAAAAGCTGTTTGCTCCCAAAGATTCGTTCTATTTGGCAGCTGCTGCCTTATCCACAGCTTCTGATCTCTAAGACTTTCCTCCCCCAAAACAGTAAGTAAAAAGACATCGGTTGGCTACTTGGACTGCACAGGAAGGGGTTAATGAGAACTTGTAGAGGGGAAAAGTCCATTTGCTTTTGTTTTCAGGGAAAACTTGAGGGTGGCTGAAAATGTGAGGCTGTGCTGAAATGACAGTTTTTCTCTCTAAGGCTAAATGCTCACTCACACCCTTCCTGGCTCTGAGAGTGGAGGGCACAAAGCTCAAGACTGATGCCAGTTACTGGTGTTACCTGTATGAGGGTTCTTTTGAAACTTGTTCTAGGAAAAACAACTTGATTACTCCTGTTCGGTTCCGTTCTAACTCAGTTTTTGAGATTCCTGCTCATTTTTACTCTCTCCATAACAACTGCTTATTTTGATTTATTTACACGTCTACCACCTTATGTCATTTTCTTCATTCTTTTCCCACACCTACTGATACTGGCACTGACATTTTTTAGGTCATGGAAATGAACTCTTGGCCCTTCGCCTTCACCCACTACTCAAATGAGAAAATGGAACAGGCGTGGGAATGTCACCGAGCATAGTTGTCATTTGATTATAAATTCTAAAACCTTCCACTTGTTTGATACTTCCTATCACATTTCCTACCAGCACCAAACCCTCTGAAGACCCTCCAGCTGAAGATATTTGGCATCAAAAGCTGCTGAAGCGTTTTGGTGCATTTGTTCTACTCTTTGAAAATCAGGCATGTTGTGAAGATATGCTTGCCTTTTAAAATACACTCGACTTTTAAATAGTTACCTAGGGCTCCATTAGCCAGTTGGGATGCAGTGGGGACTCAAACTCTGCTGCCATCATCACTTTAGCCACATCATAGCTGGGAAGACCTAGGCCCAGGCTAGACCTGAGGGGCTGTGCCAGGGAATGGAGTCCAGTTGCTGTAAACCTAGGAGTTCCTTTCACTTACTTGCCAGTTTAGAGGAAAGGGCAACACTCTTTTTCTGGGCTGCTGCATGAGCATTCAGAGGTACCAGGGATCAGGCTGTCTGAGAGCATCTCCCTGCACTTGTCACTGTGGCACTAGGGTGGGTAATGAAGCTGTAGCTATCTTCATGCATCCATACATATAAGTGCTGCACACAGTACTTGGCGATCACAGATTTTCAGTGAATAAGCCCCTCATGTCTGTCTTCTTGAAAATCCACCTGCCTTGTCCACAGTGAAGTAAATGGACTCCCAACTACCTTCTATTTCTCCAAGTGTGGAACATTTGTAGTTTACAAATGATTATCTTTTCACAGACCTCTTCTAGGAAGGCAGAAAAACCACACTGTAGGGTTCCATCTGTTAATTTGCTGAAGAAGGGTTAGATATAGGATTCCAAGTCATACGTCAATAAGATGTGACTTACAAACCTAGACCATCACAATGTAGAAGGGACATCAAACATATTCTTCCTGAGCCTCTGTTTCCTCATTGATAAAGTTGGCAGGGTTGATGCACACCTCTGAGGTCACTTGTAGCTGTTTTTCTGTGGTTACCTTCTATTCATACATATTCATTCTCACAACCTTCTCCCAGATTTTGTGTGTGTGTGTGTGTGTGTGTGTGTGTATTTAATATATTGTGTAATATATAAACCTGTTTATTAAGAAATCAAACATTATAAAAAATTCAAATGAAATGTGAGAGTCACCCCACCCCCTCTCATTCCCCAGAGGTAACCCCAGGATGGTTATTCTCTGCTTGTGTAGACGTACAAACAGTATGTCTGTACACCACTCTTTTAATTAAAAAAAAAATGATAGTATATGTGTCACATACTACTCTGAAACTTGCTTTTTTCACTTGATAATATAATGTGAACCACTTCCAATCATAGTTTAAAAAATGGTCACTTGAAACCTCAGTGAGCAGAGGTGTAAGGGCACAGAATTCATTCTCTCTCATTACCCATTGCCGGCTGGCCTCCTCTCTCCCAGGAGTGAACACTGGCCTATGACCCTGTTTTATGATTAACAGACAGGCAACATTTGTGCTGATGTGGTACAGACCTTTAATCCCTCTGTAGAAGTTTAACTTCCCATCAACAGTATTGGTTTTGACTTGACCCTTTCCTTGTTTGTTTTTCTGGTTGAGTCAGCACAGTGTCTGAAGAAAATAGCTTGGTAGTAAATAGAAACATGGAAGCCCCTTAGGTAATTGTTTTTTTTAAAAATGTTTAAAAGAGAGAAATAATAATAGCTTACATTTTTCATAATGCTTTATGAAGCATCTTCATGTTTATCATGCAATTCAACAAATATATTTTGAGCAACTACAATAAGCAGGGAGCTCACAAGTCACATTTGATCCATTTGGCAGATATTATTGTCATTTAATCCATAATAAACTAAGACTCAGAAATTCTTGACTTGCCCATGGTCCCAACCAGGGGGAAACAGAGCTGATTCTTGAACATGGGTCTGTTTGATCTACCAGCAGCAAAGCTCTGTGTGAATGTGTCAGATGTTTATGAATTGTAATGCCAGTGTGTGGGAATAATGATCCACAGCACAAGGGTTTGGAGCACTCTGGGGGTGTCATCACCAAGTATTTTGGTGTCATCAAGGACATTAGAGTCACCCAAGGCCCATTCCTTTCACCAAGTTCACTCTTTCCTTGAAAGACAGTACTGCCCCTTATCCCAACTTTATGTCTTATTAGCTATTTGTCCGTGAGCAAATAATTAAACTCTTGTATATTCTTTCCTTATTTATTACATGGAGGAGGAGGGCTGGAGGGTGCGAATCCCAACTGCTTTCTGGGATTATTGTGAGGAATAAATTATATAGTGCATGTGAAGCAATTAGCAGAGTGCTTGGCAGTAAGTGATAATTTGCTATTATTGTTGGGCTATTTTTCCTTTTTTTTTCACTAAGAAAACATCTTCATTTTTTGGTAGTTGTCCACCCCTCTGTGCAAATACCTAAACTGAGAAAGAAAATTTGCACTTTGGCCTGAATGTCACCAACCTCAGGTTAGCTTTTATCTGTATGAAGATCTGGAGGCCAGGTTCAAAGCTAAAAGTCCCTGACTACAATATTGGCATTAATATATAAACAGGGGCAACATTCTTATCAGGTGGCTGTGATGTGAGGAGCCTGGAAAGACCATCTTCTCTAGAGACTGTCACCCACAAGCCTGTCTTGGTACCCCAATAATGGCACTGTGGCTTCATTCTTCTCAGTTAAGACAAGAATCCCTGCTGAAGACAGGGTGGCAGCAATGAGAGTAGTATGAGTTATACCATCCCATGAATTAGTTCAGTAGCCATCGACTTCTTATATAGAGGGGTAGGGTACTGAGGGCCTGTCTCAAAGGGATGCAGAAAATATGAAGAAGTCAATTTGCCAAGAGATAGGATTGGGTAAGGAGCTCTGCTTCATCCTAGCTAGGACCTTGGGCAAGTCAGTAAACTTCTCTGAGTCTTATCTCATTAATAATGATAATCCCCGGGCTGGTTACCTCATTGTTGGGTGGATCAAATGAGAATTGAGGTACCCCTGGGCTTCCAGGAAATAGAACACAGGCATTGGGCATCTACCCTGTGAATGAGTGTATGAGGGAGAGGAGGCCACAGGATTGGGTAGGAAACTACTTAAGATAATCTTCACTATGATTTCTTCTCTTTAATAGTTCAACCTATGCAATATCACTCTTTCTAGTATACAAGATAAGAGGCCTATGAGCTGGCATTGTCAAGATTAGCCCAAGGGGCAACTGAATAGGGCAATGATTGCCTTCAGAGGCCCACTACTGAGGAGGTGGTTGGGGCAGGAGGTCTTGGAGCCAGAGTCTCTCCTCGCTAAAGCCATGGAGCTGAGAATCACTGGAGCAGGGATCACCATGTGACTTCAGCAGCCTTGGAGCCTGTAGGAACCTCCAGCCCAGAGGCACTTAGGAAAAATTCGTCCCATCTGCCTCAAATGGCCTCACAGATGGTTGAACGTAAGAAAAAAGGAGGCTGGGTCCCAAAGCTGAAGGGAGGTTAACTTCAAGGTCATGTGATAGTTTCTCCTCTCAAGCTTATTGTCTGGAGAATAGTCTGGTGGGCTATAGACTGACAGAACAAAGTGGAGAACGACCACAGAGGCCAAAAGCCTCACCATTCTGGCCTCAAGCCATCCAGGGTGCCCGATGATACCAGGAATCCACAAAATAGAGAGGTAGTCAATTACTGTAGTGGCCTCTATTTGTCAGATTCAAGTGGGTTACTAATTAGCTGACGCAGTCTCAGGATCAGCGATCCCAGCGGTCTCCTGTAAGGCATTCTATGTAGGATCACCATGAACATTTGGCATCCCACCTTTATCCATTATGGCTCATGGCAACTATACTTAGGCTAAGTGTGTATGTGTTGCAGGGGGTAGTTGCGGGGAGAGGAGGGAAACAGGCCTCATTCGTTTACCATGTGTGGCAATGGGCTAGAAATGTCAGAAGGGCCTACAGGGCTTGTCTACACACCTCGGCTGCCTGGGTCATGAGTCCATCTGAGCTACCCCCAGTTCTGTTCAGGACTCTCCTGCGCTCTCTTCCAGACCTGTCACCATGGCCCACCGATTTCCAGCCCTTACCCCAGAACAGAAGAAGGAACTCTCAGAAATCGCCCAGCGCATTGTTGCCAATGGGAAGGGGATCCTGGCTGCTGATGAGTCTGTAGGTGAGTGAGTGCCTGAAACATCATACAACAAGCATACTCGTTGTTTCTACACTTCGCAAAGGCAACTTGATAATCATAGTGTCTTTCCTCTCAGAGGAGTAAAGGCTTATGCACAAAGGGGCTCGAGCAGAAGACTCAGTTAGCAGAAACCTTTTGAGTCTTGTTATTCTAGTAGGCAGGCTTCTGTAAACCAAGGACAGGAGCTCCAGCCTTCCATTTTAAGGGCCTGTGCCAGAGGTCATTTGAATTCAGGCTATAGCAAGGCGAGGAACTCAGTAACTAGACGAGGTCAGATCCACAGCCCTCTGCTGCTAATGAGAAGTCGGACACGAAAGAGCAGAGAGGGAAAGGAAGTGTCCACATCTGGCCCAGGGAAGAAGGGCTTGTGGCTGAGAGAAGCCCAAGATGGTACAAAGGAGAGCTGTGACAGGCGTGCACGCCACCATAAAACGATAGAAACCACAGAAGTCAACAGCCTGTCCACCTCTCCTTCTACTGTATGTACATCCAGTCAGATTAAGGGTTGGAGGGGCTGGAGGGCCTTACCTCCCCACCTGGACCCAACAGTGACTTCCACCCTGACCTGGACACGCCCAGCCCAGACACTCCCTAACCAGCATCCTGACAGCACCCAAGGTCTTGTCCTAGGGAGACAGAAAAAAGAGGCAGGCGTTCTGGAGGTCTGAATAAAAATGAGAATCTTGCCGTCCATCCCGGTGAGAGTCACTGAGACCATGGAGGAGGGTGGCAGGAAAGCCCGGCTGCTCCTTACGCTGCCTTCGCCCACTCACCATAGGCACCATGGGAAACCGCCTGCAGAGGATCAAGGTGGAGAACACGGAAGAGAACCGCAGGCAGTTCCGAGAACTACTCTTCACTGTGGATGACTCCATCAAGCAGAGCATCGGGGGCGTGATCCTGTTCCATGAGACCCTCTACCAGAAGGACAGCCAGGGCAAGCTGTTCAGAAACATCCTTAAGGAAAGGGGGATAGTGGTGGGGATCAAGGTGGGTACTCCCTGCCCCTCTCACTGCTGCTTCTCCTCTGCCAAGGGGGCTGGGACAGGGCCCGCACTCCTGAATATTCTAATCATTGAACCGCTGTTCTCACTCGTTTATCACATCCTCCTCCTGAGAACAGATCCAATGTCCTCTTCTTTTAACCGTTTTCTACAAGGTGCTAAATCTCTTAGTCTCTCGATTTTCTCATTTCTAAAATGGGAATAACAATACCTACCTCATACGGTTCTTATAAGGATGAAATGCGTTTTTAAAACAGTCCCTGCCATGGAATCATTAGTCAGCACATGATAGCTAAACGAGGTCTTCCAAAACTCCATGAACTTCTCAAGAGTGAACATGAGAATTTCATGCGTGCTTACAACTCCAGGCACTCATCTAATCCTGGTCACAACCTCTGGAGGTAAACTTAATTATTATCCTTATTTTGGAGATGAGGTAAGAAAATGGAATTACCAAGGGGTAAAATGGCTTGCCCCACAGCAAGGGGAAATTGGAGCCAATTCCAGCCCAGACTACCTACCTCTTGGGCTCATGCCTAATTCCCCTGTAATAACCAGTGCCTGGTATGTGCAAGTATTCAACAAATGTCTCTTGAATAAATGCATGAATAATTTAAGGGAAGCTGCTCTTACACAGCACCGCTGCATCTCAGGTACTCAGGTTACTTCTTACTTCCCACACTCCAGGCCTGTGCCTTCCATCCTCTCAGGGTTGTTCTTACCATGTTTCTTCTGGGTAACTTCCCTTCTGCTATGGACTGAACTGTGTCTCTCCCAGTGATTCATACACCCTCCTAATTCAACTGCTTAGTTTGTGAAAGATGAGAACTATTGGGTTGTCGGAAAAGTCATAATGTATTTTTTCTATGTTTTTCGTTGCAAAAATGCGTCATGACTTTTCCAACAACCCACTATTAGTTAACACCAGGGATTCTGCTTGAGTTTACTGGGACACCTGATACCTGCTAATTACTTGTTAATTATCTTCACAGTTAGACCAAGGAGGTGCTCCCCTTGCAGGAACAAACAAAGAAACCACCATTCAAGGTAAGGATATTGCTTACCTAAATGATTCATGCCAATATATGCTAGAAATGAGCAAGGGAAAACACTGGCTTTAGAGCCACATACACCTGATTTTCTATCCCAACTCCTCTATTTAATAACTGTGACCTCATGCTAGTCACTTAAGTGTTCTGAGTCCATTTCAGGGAAAACAACATCTGCTTTGCAAGGTAGTTTTGGTGATTAAATTAGATAATGTATATAATGTACTTACCATAGTGTCTTGCACAGGGAAGATACTCTGTCCCTCGGGAATATTATTTTTAGACAAAAATCCAGCAGCAATAAAGGAAAGGTCCCAGGCTTTAGGATCAGACACACATCTGGATTTGAATCCTGGTTGCAATGCTTACTACTTCGATAATTTTGCAAGGTACTTCACTGCCCCAGTAGACAAATATGAACCACAGCACTGGGTTAGCTAAGCAGCATTTGAATCCCAGCTCTGTCACTCTTTAGCTATGCAAACTTGGTAAAGTCACTTAACCTTTCAGAAAGTCGATAGCCACATCTGTAAACCGAGTATAATAATAACTATTACAGTTGTTATGATAACTCAATCAGAAAAGGTGTGCAAAATGCCTAGAGTCATGTCTGGTACATAGTAACTACTGAACAAATATTAGTTCCCTCTGTTCGTATGGAGAATCCACCATGTACAGTAAAGCCATCTTTATTAAATCCAGGTCTTATGGCTCAGTATTGGGATCCATGTGTATTGGCCTTGGTGTGTTCAGTTCTTAAGCTCTGCTGACTGGAAGCTAACTTGGCCAAGGGAGAACTTGTCACTATATCAGTGGCCCCATGGATCAGGGACAGGGGTACAAAGACACCATTCTCTTTTCTGTGACTTGCAGGGCTTGATGGCCTTTCTGAGCGCTGTGCTCAGTATAAGAAAGATGGCGCTGACTTTGGGAAGTGGCGTGCTGTGCTGAGGATTGACAACCAGTGTCCATCCAGCCTTGCTATCCAGGAGAATGCCAACGCCCTGGCCCGCTACGCCAGCATCTGTCAGCAGGTGCTCTGCCTTCCCCTAAAACACTGTAGGCGAGAGCTTTCTTTTAAGGCCTATCTTTCTAATTTTACTATAACCACACACAAACCCTCCTCCTCTCTCACCAATATATCCTGATGGCATTTTCCACTACTTTTGCTGTAGCCAAGTGTGGTAGGGAAAGGTCTGGCTCCACAAGCCAGCTCTGAGTCCTAAAGGTGAATGCCATCAACTGTTGCCCTTCTGTCAAAGTGCTATAAGCTGAGTCTTAAAAGTGATCAGAGGGCTGGCTGAGTGGCTCAGTTGGGTAAGAGTTCACTCAAGAGTGCGAGCTGAGCTCTAAGCAACAGCAGTTCGATGCCCAGCCCGAGCTGAGCTGCCACTGAGCTGCCAACAGGTGGCAGAATGGCTCAGCTTAAAAAAAAAACAAAAACGGTGATCAGGCTTTTGAGGCCAGGGCGCTTGCCTGTCAATGTTCCACCATGTCTAAGACAGGGTCCTCTTAGATCTCCAGCTTGAGGGTGATAGCTCTGAAGTAGCCCCCATCCAAATAATATCTTGGAGGATGGTGACTCGAGGCTCAAGTTTCCAACATATGTTGAAATGTCTCTGGGATCCAAGTTCAGTCTGATTTCCTTGTGTCGGTGCTGTGTTGGGGTTACCTGAGTTGTGGGCACCTGGAGACTCCCAATCAGAATTGTAAACACTTCTTGAATTCTTTAATTAAGGCACACAAGAGGCACCTTTCTTAGTGATTTAAGCTTGACTTAAATCACTAAGGATGACGGTTAGGTTCTGAGGAAGCTAATACAGTTTCTAGAAAAAGATGTGGAAATGTAGAGTTAACATTTATTTTACCCCATTCACAGGAAAACTTTTTTTTTTTTAACCTCACTGTTCTTTTTGGCTAAGCCATGCTCACCAGACATCCCACTAAATTTCTTTCATTACCTTCAGATCACCTATATGGTATTTCTCCATAAGGGCTTCACTTTACACCAACTGCAACTGTTGAATATCCTCTTAAGCCCAGTGAGCCGGGCTTCACTCTGTACTCTCCTTTTTCCTTTTTAGAATGGGCTGGTACCCATTGTTGAACCAGAGGTAATACCTGATGGAGACCATGACTTGGAACACTGCCAGTATGTTACTGAGAAGGTGAGTCTTGAATATAAAGATCCCAATTCTAGTTGAAAAATCTTGTTTTTAAGTAACAGCTGTTACTTAACATATATCAGCTGTTATATATGAAATATTCTTCAGTCGGAATCATTATCTAGCATTGAGAAGGTAAGGAGGTGTTATCAAACCTTCCACTTCGTTGGCACATGGTACACTCCTTATGGAAAAAGCACTGGATTTGTAGTACTAAAACTAAGGTTTGAGAATCCATGTTCCCAGGTGTGGGATTTTGGATAAGTTATATTATCTTTTTGCACCTCAGTTCCATGATGTGTAAATTAGAAAGTAATTTGTTTACATGCGACTTTCTAAATTAGCCAGAGTATAGCTGTAAGAGAGTAAGAAAGTCATGATGTAATCTGACCTCAGTTTCTTCACTTGCAAAAATTAGGTGAACTGAAATGAGACCTGAAAGTATTTCTGTGTCTAAAATATATACTTTTTATGACTACTCAGCATCATTGGGGATGGAGAACAGAGGTCAACTTGTATGTCTCCAGCTAACTAAAGCAAGGCAGTGTCAATTGACCAAAGGGAGTAATGGGAAGGGAAGAGTGAAGGGCCTCTAGGAAGCAGAGCCTCGCCAATAGTCCATTCAGTGAGCATTTAGAGTAGGGGTGGTGGGGGCAGGCTAGCTTGGCTGCGCTTAATGGCTGTGGTTTGCGATATGCTGTCCTGATGAGGCCTAGGGACTGGTTGGGTTGCTTTGGCCAAGTGGTGTATGGGAATTCCTTTAACCTGCATCCCTGCAGTGTAAAAGTGCCAAGGTCAGGTGACTCTAAGGCTGTCTTTAGGTTTCACCTGTTTGGACCTTTTGTTCTTCAGGTCCTAGCTGCTGTCTACAAGGCCCTAAATGACCATCATGTTTACCTGGAGGGCACTCTGCTGAAGCCCAATATGGTGACTGCTGGGCATGCTTGCACCAAGAAGTATACTCCAGAGCAAGTGGCCATGGCCACTGTCACAGCTCTCCACCGTACTGTTCCCGCAGCTGTTCCTGGTAAGGCTTTCCTTTTCCTCTAACTCGAGGTCTTAGCCCTCATCCTTCGAAGGAGTTCCACAAGCATTTGTGTTTGTCCAGGGCTCTTCTATGCAGGAAATGGCCCTCTGCTATCTCACGGGCAGCCAGCCCTCCACGATACCCCACATCCTGAGTCTATCCAAATGCACATAATCCATTGATTTCTCAGCATTTCACCACCCTCCTTGTTTATTAACGCCCTGCTCACCTTAACCCAACTAGCTTCAGCAAAGGCAAACTAGTCTCCAACCCAGTGCCATAGAAATCCAGTAGAGAAAATACTGAGATGTTCCATTTCTTTTAGGCTCATTGCTTGCTTCCTTAAGCAGGGTCTGCAAACTGGGACTAGTAGAGTACAATGGCTTCTTTTCTTCTAGGCATCTGCTTTTTGTCTGGTGGCATGAGTGAAGAGGACGCTACTCTCAACCTCAATGCTATCAACCTTTGCCCTCTACGAAAGCCCTGGAAACTAAGCTTCTCCTATGGACGGGCCCTCCAGGCCAGCGCACTGGCTGCCTGGGGTGGCAAGGCTGCCAACAAGAAGGCGACTCAGGAGGCTTTTATGAAGCGGGCCGTGGTAAGACCTTACTATCCCTTCTCTACTTGATCAAGTGACACTTGGGGCCTGGCTCTCACACATGGCAAAGCTTTGTTCCTCAGGTAGTATCTACTGGGTATTTAAAAATGGTAACTTGGAGCTCAGTAGGGAGATCAGGGCCAAAGAAAGCTTTGAGTTATTCACATTGGGAGTATATAGGTGATGACAGGAGACTGAAGGACAATTTTCACAGAGACACTTCAGAGGGAAGGTAAGAGGGCCAAGGACTGAACTGGGAACACTTTCATTTTGGGAAGATGAAGAGAAGCCATTGAGACAAGCAGCAATAATATGACAGGATGGACCAAGGATTCTCAGAACAGAGAAACACATTTCAAGGGGTCAATAACTACATGACAGAAAGCTTCAGAATAAATCTTCTGAGATTGGTTTTTAGGAGCACATCAGGGACCCTCCATATAACAGCCTCAATAGAGAAAGAGGAGGAAAGGTATCCATTCAAGAAGTTTGTCACGAAAAGACCCAGAAAGGTTACCAAGAGAAATGAGGACAAAAAAGGATTTGATTCAACTAATAACCATTCCTTTTTGAACACTTACTATGAGTCAAGCACTGGGTTGAACAAAGCAGACACAACCACTGCTTTCAGGGAGCTTAGAGTGTAGTCAAATAAGAGAGAGCTTGGCATGTTTAAATGTAAAGCAGACAAAGCTAGAAGAGAGATTAAAGATTAAGAGAGTGGGGATCATTGAGAAGACAAGGGCTTAGAGGAAACAGTGTTGCATGAGACTAAATATTACATACAGGTAGCAGAGTTGGTCTTCGAAAGAGGAAAGAGACAGCAAAGAAGAAAGGATGGGTTTGAAATCAGGTCTGTTGAAGTAGAGAAACAGTATCAGCTGCAATATTCAGCAAAATGGCTGTAAGCAGAAAAATATCCAAATGAAGGTGTAGCAGGTTTAAATGAGAAGCAGCGAGGGTCAAACACTGGCTTGCGTTTGCTCTGACTCTGTCTCCTCTCTTGCGCTTGTTTTTCAGGCTAACTGCCAGGCAGCCCAAGGCAAGTATGTTCACACAGGCTCTTCCAGCTCTGCCTCCACCCAGTCACTCTTCACAGCCTCCTACACCTACTAGCCCCGGAGACAGATCAGCCGGCTCCAGTTCTGCTAGATGTCTTGGGAGGAGGGCTGAAAGGGAACCACCTTCCACTGTCCCTGAAAATTAGACAAAATTATCAATAGATCGGAACTACTAGAACACAAGAGAAAAAAAATCAGTTATTGAAACTGAAGTCTGAATATCAAGGATCTGCCAAAATTTTACACAACAGTTTCCTTGCCACACTTCCAGTGCCCCATGACCCAGAGTATCCAAGAAAAGTATAAGACTTGAAAACAAAAAGCTGTCCATCCAAATAATGACCACTGAATGAAACATCTCAGAAGCTGAGGGCAGAGAAGTGCTGCTTATTAAACAATCTTAGCAGGGGTAGGTTATGAAGGAGACAGGTGGAACCAAAAAAGAAATAAAACGTGCTATAAACCTTCAGCTGGTATCGGGTTTTCTGCTCTTGTTTTCAAAGGGCTTGGTATGTGTCATTACCTTTGACGCTGCTAGACATGAGTGACTGATGATCACGGGCCTCAATTTTGGCTACACGTTGGAATCATCTGGAAAAATTACGAAACAAACAAACAAAAGAACCCCACAAAAACAGATGCTCAGGACATACTCCAGCCCAATTAAATCAGAAACTCTTGATGTGGGGTCCTCTAAATAGCAGGGTTTCTTCTAGCTTCCTTGATGATTCCAATGTGCAGCCAAGTTTGAGAATGACCAATGTTGAGTTCAAGCTTGAGGCTATCCAAAAAACTATTGATATTTCAAAGCAAGCTAAAATGTGACATGATTTTGAGCAACATGGGGTGAGTAATAAGAGAATCATTGTGACTTTGCTGCATGGAGCCTTCCTTTTCAAGTGGCTCAGGTTTGGTGACACAAGACTACATCTTCCTCTGCATGTCTACGCACAATACCTAACCTAGCTTTGCAGTAAGTGCTACTCACATAATGACATTTACTGGTTTTCATTTTTCAGAATTAGCCTATAGCTAAAGCATTAAAGACAACCATAATTACAAAAGAGAATTTAAACACTGTAACTTTGGACAATGCAAAAGTAATGATTTTGGTGAAAAAAGAAGGTGGGAAGTTCAAGGGTGGGGAGAAGTGGAGGAAAGCAAAGAGAGCACTAACTCACTTAGTGGAGAGTCAGGAACACTTCTTAAAATTGATGGATTAAGAAATAGCACTTTAAGTCTATTAAAGTAATAAAGGAAATGGATATAAATCATTAAAATATTCATACCTATAATTAAAATACAGAAGATAGTAAATTCTTTGCCATGAAGAGTACAAAGATAAATGATATTGCTTACAGTTAATAAATGAACTAGAGGCGTATTATTTAGAAGAATAAGACAGGATTAGTCCAAAGGGGCTTCTTCTGATGAGAAAGACCCGGGAGGGGGGCTCAGAAGGAGTTATTATTTATATATGTAATATATAAGTACAAGTACATGTTATATATTTATAAATTATATATATACGGAATTAGTATGTGCCTCTACAATATTTGAGTATTTATTTCCATTTCCTGTATTCATTTTCCAAAGACACCTACATCCATATAAGCAATTCAGATCTACCTTGGAGGTAATTTAGCCCAAGGCTTTCATTTTACAGATGATAAAACCAAGCTTGGAGCAGTTAAATTACTGCTGCCAGTCACACATTTAGGGGTTTAGGGTAGAGCTGAGAGATTAGAATCCAGTCTCTTTGTCCTGTAACAGATGCATAGATAGGGAGGAAGGTAAAGACAGGGCAACAGGCAGAGTTCCATACTTTTGCCGCCAGAATTGTAGGTTTTCTACATTTCTTATTGCATCCATTCGTTCAACCAGCAACTACTTGAGTTCCTACCATGCACTAAACTGTCCTAAAAGCTGGTAACGCCTGGTATGGCAAAGCTTTTCTGCCAGAAAATTTTTATCAAGAGCTTACTCAGCATCACTGATCCTATGTTGTAGGGAAACCTCTTAGGTTCTCATTTATGAGCTGAATATGAATTTATAATCAAGGCTGAGTTATTTATATCTTTTGGTCAAGGCCAAATTACATTTCACTGGGGGTGAAGATTTATATATGCATTTTCCCCGGCTATCATCTGATATATTTTCCCTACTGAAGCACGACAGTTGCCTTTGAAATCTCAAGCCCCGTACTTCCTTCCCTCTGGGTCATATGAAGACAAGGGTTATGAAGCTACAGACTTCAATTTTTATTAACTGTATGGTAGCTGAGTGAATATATTAGTAACTTCCTAGCTTTTGGTACTTTGTCAGATTTATTCTAGTAGTTATTGAACACCCACTAAAAAATAAAACCTGGTACTAGGCACTGCAACTAATTAAGATTTTCAGCTTTAGGGTAGCCATGGCATTTGCATACCAGATAATTAAGTTTGCGTAGCTAAACAAGAAATGCAAGTGCCAGTGACTGGGGTTTGGGAAGTGAGGACAGGAGACTATCAGTATACCTGGGTGCAGAAAGGGAGGTTGGTGGCTAGGTTGAAAATCACAAAATGGCAAAAAGAAAAGGAACTCTTAGAAAAGGAACTGCCATTGTGTAAGAAAATACTTCGATAACTTACTGGAAGAAGATAATACCGTGAAGATATAAGTATCACAAGCCAAAAGCCCAAAAAATTACTAAATGCTGGAAGGAATAAAAAGTAGAACTTATTTTTGCTCTGAAAAGGAAGGTGAGGAGGGGAGGGAAGGGGCACGAAAAAGAGGGAGGAGAAAGGAAGAAATGAGAGAGAAGGGGGGAAGAGAGAAGGCCCGGAGAAACTAGTGCAATATGAAACTGTGGGCAGGTGGCCCAAGGACTGCTAAGAAGGGGGAGAGATACTAAGCAATCTAAAGTGTCATCTTGACAGGAAGAGCCAATTTTATATATGACTCTACATGATGCTATGCTTTACAAAAACAATAAGATGATTCATAATGATTCATGATGTGAATTTAGCAGCAGCCGACTATGACAGTGAGAACATAAGCCTCTAGAAACTTGCAGACATCTTGGAGCAGGCTTTAGGCAAAGCAGAAATGGGACTTCAAATCCATCTGATTTAGCTCCCTGGAGTGAAAGACTCCAGTGACACCTATATTTACTCGTAGCAACAGCAGAGGAAACTGGGGTTCAGTGTGCAAAGGAAGCTGTCCAAGGTCACAAAACCAGTAGGTGAGACTTAGGCTAGTGAATTGCACAATCCTCTTGGGAGGCAGCACGCACGGTGGTGAAAAGCAGATTCTGGAGTCAGATGGTCTAGGGTTCAAACACTGGCTCTGCCACTCACTAGCCAGGTGACCTTGGATACATTATGCCACCTTTCTGTGGTTGTTTTTCATCTCTTAATTAAGAACAGTGTCATAAATTATTGAGAAATTAAATGAGTCAATACATCTCAATAACAGGCTCACAATCCCTTATCCATAACTGAAATCCAAAAAGCTCTGAAAACTGAAAGTTCACAGCAAATTATTTGGTGGCAACACCTGACTCGAGGCTGTCATCTTTATTTCACTTGCTGGGATGCCAAGGTGTTAATGTGTCAACTGTAGGTGCTGACTCAGACCCTGCAGAGGGAGTTATACCATATCTAGCATAAGCACTATATTTACATTCTAAACTGAAAATTTCTGATTTCCAAAACACAGGCCCTCAAGGCCTTCAGATAAGGAATTCTGGATGTTTTTAGAACAATATCTGTCATACTTTTAGGGTAAAAGATGAATTACCCATGCTTATTAGAGCCTGGAGGACTCATATAATGCCAGTTCCCTACCTAAGCCCGTTTTCCAGAGAGGATGAAGAGATAGGAGCATCGGCACAACTCAGCACTGTCAGTCACAACTCTTTTTCCATCACTCAAATAAACATGGTTTTCTGGCTGTAACACAGTCTGTCCCAAGCCTCCTAAGATAGTCTAACATTTAGTACTGGGAGTCAGTATAAGTAAACATACAAAGGGGCCGGCAGAGTGGCTCAATGGGTTAAGAGCTTGCTCAAGAGTGCCAGCTCTGAGCAACAGGGTTGTCAGTTCAATTCCCAGCCCAAGCTGAGCTGCCAATGAGCTGCCAACAGGTGGTAGCATGGCTCAGCTAAAAAAAAAAAAAAAAGTGAACATAGAAAACCAGTCAACCAGTATCCATTCAGCACCTACTGTAGACTCACTCAGCACTGTGGAGACACTGCATGGGCCTTGTACGCTTCCCACTGAGATGAGAAAGACAAGGATACAGTTAGGAAAAAAAATGGCACATAAGAATGTGCTAAATGGCAGTGGCATAGGTCAGGTGCTGAGATCCCAAGGGAAGGAAGGCTTTACAAAGGTGGGGTGAGTTGCAGGCAGTTGGTTGCTAGTTATATGACCCTGGAAAACATAGTCTCTCTGAGCCCGTTTCCTCATCCGTGAAACAGGGCCATTGTGACGTTACCAATATTTTATGTATAGTACCAGATATGTAAGTCGTGAATACTATTTTTTCTGTCAGTTGGCTCTAGAAGAATTGTAAAGGCACTCAAGTGAAGATGTATGAACTGTGTCCTGACTACAGTACAGATTATGTATGTTGAGGAAATTGTGGAATATTAGACTAGAATGGGGAGACCAAATGCAGTGGCACAGTGTGGGGAGGGGAGGATTGCCAGAGAATGGTAAGTCTTGCCTTGTAGTAATAGGAAATAAGGAAATGTGAATAATTTTCTTTGTGCAGGGAGTAACATGGTAAGAGTACTGCTGAAAATTATATTGTTAGAATGCAGAGAGGATGGGGAGGAAATCTTAGCCCCATGTTGGTGGAAGTCGGACAGTGGATGAACAGTGGATATGACCTCACAACACTAGGGAAAACAACAAAACTCTCCTTATGCCGCAGAGCCATTTACCACCAATATGCTGTTTTATTCCAACCCGGGAGGCAAGTAGGGGACAAATGAAAATTCAAAATTCTACCCCTAGTTCTGAAAGAGGCTTGCATACATGCACAGGTTTGGCTCTTTAAGCATGATGGTACAATGAAATACTGAGCCTCTTCTAAACATAGCACCAATTTTTCGGGCAGCCGCAACCATCAGGGCTAGCCGTAGCCCAAGGGCTCAGGTGTCAGAGAAATCTATCCTACCCTTTTAAGACATCCAAGGTCAAGGCATCTTTCTGCCACGACTTCCAACTTTTTCTTGCCCTGCCCTGGTTTTACCCTGGGGGAACTTACAGGCTAGAGCAGTCACAGTGCACTTTTGGTTCCAGGGATGCAATGATTGTCGTGTGATGTGAGGGTTTACCTTAGCCATTGGACTGACCTGAGTGGCCTTGAGAACATAGCTCCTGAATAGGAAGTAGCACAGAGATACGAGCTATTTTATTTGTGCAGTGTATTGGCTCAGTGTTTCAGAAAGTTATGTGATTTTCCCCTTCTTTAAGCTATGGAATCCATTTGGCTTACTATTCACTCCCTCAAGTTTCCTTGAGAATAAAGGGCTGCTTGATGCAACTAGTACTTACAGCATTAATACAGCATCTGACAGGTATTTAAAAAATACTTAATTGAACTTGTAACCATTTGGGCAGTAAATACGTAAATCTGTCAATTTGTCCATGCATCATGGTTATGATAGGCTAAATTAAAAAGAAACCCACTCATCCACATCCACCAACCACCCAAGGCCACCACTTTTGAAGGAGGCAGAGAAGGTGAAAAGGATCAAATGCTGATTAGAAATAGTAACTTTAAAAAAGCCATTGGAATATCTGGACTCAATAAAGTTGAAATTTACAGTGCAAGCATCATGCTTAACGGGGTACACTACGTATCCCCTTAGGTTTGCTGATGATACCCTCCTTTAGGAAGACACATGATCACTCATCAAAACAAGAGAAAGGGTCTATTATACAGTGACTTCCATTTTTTTTTTGGCCACCAGACTCCTTTTATCATTTTTTTTTTTTTTTTTTTTAGCTGAGCCATCCTGCCACCTGTTGGCAGCTCAGCTCAGGCTGACATCGAACCGCCTGTTGCTCAGAGCTCAGATCGCACTCTTGAGCGAGCTCTTAACCAACTGAGCCACTCGGCCGGCCCTTATCTGCTTGTTTTAATGTTATCCACTGTTGTGGTTAATTTTGTTGACCTGACTGGACTAAGGGATGCTGACAATGCATTATTTCTGGGTGTTTCTGGAAGACATTAACATTTGAATCTGTAGACTGAATAAAGACCACCTTCACCAACGCTGGTAGCCACCATCGAATTCACTGAGGGCCTGAATTGAACAAGGTGGAGGAAGGACAAGTTTGCTTTCTGCCTAAGCTGGGCGTCCAGTCTGTCTTTGGACATCAGTGCTCCTGGCTCTTGGACCTTTGGACTCAGACTGAATACCACTGGCTTTCATGGTTCTTCAATTTAGACGGTGTGTTCTGAAACTTCTTGGCCTCCATAATCACATGAGCAAATTCCTGTTCTGTCTCCAGTTTATTGGTTCCTCTGAAGAGCCTGAATACATCAACTCATTAATATTTTGCATCATTGACTTTAACTCTAATTCTCTTTTCAAATTGTTCCATGTTATTCCCACAAGGAATCTGAATAATTCCATTAAAAGTTCATAGCCCTTTATTTCAGCAGAGCCCTAACAAAACCCCACAAACCCTCCCCAAGTTTTCCCCTTCTTCTCACTGCTACTCCAGACCTTTACTATTTATGAAGCTCTTAACCCTTAACAGCATCCACCCTTCTTCCTTCCAATTCTCAGAATGACCAGACTTTTTGAAAATGGCCACCTCAAGTGTATTCTATTTCTTACCCCCCCCACTAAATCTGTCCACTTTTTCTCCCAATAAAGAAAGCCATAGAAGAAAATTCTCCCATTAGTGCTACAATTTTAGCTTATCTAATAAATTTCCCACCTGCTTTATCTTCAACCTTTCCCTCAAATAGCTATCTTTCCACAATGGAAAAATACTCAAATTTTTCTTTAACCTCAATCTATATCCCTTTTGATATCCACAGATGAGTAATCCACCTTTAATAGACAAGTAAAATTAAGTGGTTAAGAATTTAAAGGAGGTTGCCAATGTTTTTTTGTTTGTTTGTTTTTTACTGAAGACATACATTCAACAAACCATCCCCTACAATTACTATTTCCTAAAAGGACTTGCTAATTAAAAGGGGGGGGAAACAGAATTTCAGAATGCAGTCTTTCCCAATTTAGCTTTTTTACAGACACTATACTGCCCTTATTTCTACCATTTGAATGTACAACAGTCATGAATTGATAGTGTTTGGGAACTGATGACTTATATTCTCCAGACACTACTTAACTCTGAAAACCAGCTCTCTCCAAATTTGGAAGATGCTTTTATAGAAATCATTGCCTTTCTAATTACCTAAGGACATTCTTTAACTCTGTGATGTGTCCATAGTGCTCTTCCAGGCCACTTTCCTGCAGCAGCTATTGCGTCATACTGGGTTTTCCCTGCCTCAGGGTGTTCCTCCCTGTCTCCTTTGCATCTTGCTCACCCACTAAACAAAAGTGGGCCTCAGGATTCCATCTCTGGATTTTGCTTTCTTTTTGCTTATCTTATCCTTAAATCTTAATTCATTTTTGTGTCATTTCAGCACTGGTGAATTCCTAAATCAATCTCTAGCCCAGATACCTTCCCTGCACATCATAGCCACATCTCCACTTACCTCTGGACATTTCTACTGTATCACAGGTAGCACAAGTCAGAGCAATTTCCTTTAAATCCCTGATTCTGATTTTTAAACATAGCAACACATCTGACTGGATAGATTTTACAATAAAGTAACAAAGAACTCTTACACAAAGCAAAAAACAAAATAGGTTTAATGACTAGAACAGAGGAATCAATAGGTTTATAACAACCATTAACTAAGGGAAGCCCTAAAACCTGAAATAAGGATTTTAAAATGGCATGCAAAGTCTAATTAGCATAAAAACCAAAGCAATACCAAAATATCTCAGCTTCCTAACAGACTCCAGGTCTTTTTATTTCCAATTCTTGACATATCAAAATATGTACACTTTCACATGCTACCGGTAATGAAGGAATAAGATTATTTGTATAGGACTACAAATATCTTTCATAGATAGGGCACAAAAGAACAGTGTCTTCCTCCACTTTTTTGGGCCCATCTGGGGGAAAAAAAGAAAAAGGCACTCCCAAAGGTTCCTTGGTAACACCTTTGCTAGGTTTGTTACATAATCTTTACATGTAAAATTAATGGTCCACTCATTTCACAGATCTGGGAACCGTAAGGCATTGGAACTGCCTTCTTTAACTCATGTGCCAAACAACAGGCTGAAACAACACAAAAACTCTGGATACCAGTTTCAAAAAAAAAAAAAAAATCTGCGCTGTTTCCTTGAAAACTTCATCATATGCTCAATTACTGGACTTTGGCATGCATAGCCAAATATATCATGAAACTGAAAGAACCACCACAGAAGATGGTGGCAGAGGACTCCGAATTATTATTCCAGTTTTCTAACATCAGCTGCTTCCAGCTCCTTTGTACCAATGCCACTCTGTCATTCTCTTTATTAATTATAACCAAGCACTGAGCCTGCATTTAACCTGATTATTTTAAAAAGATGATTACTGAGTTTCTCTATCATCTCCAAAACAAAGAGTAATGGAAATCTTCAAATGCCTGTGGGCAGCTATTCACAGCATCTTTAGAAAGCTTTGCCTGAGGCCAAGGAGAATTTGCTTTACCATTAAATCTGACTCATGTTGAGCAATACTGAAACTGCACTTGGGTAGCTTAAAGTAATCTTAAATATTTCTCTAGGTTTACTGCATCCACGTAGTGTGCAATTTTTGGTGCTGAGTAAGAGATACGCGGCAATTGAAGGCTTCGCCACAAGCATCACATTCGTGGGTTTCTTGGGTTTTCACCTCTACATGGATCTTCTGATGGTTGACAAGACTGCGCTGTTGACTAAAACTTTTGTCGCACTTCTCACACTTATAAGGCTTTTCTCCTGTGTGTATTCTCTGATGCTGAATAAGGCCTGAGTTCCGGCTGAAGGCCTTCCCACATTCATCACATTTATGGGGTTTATTACCTGTGTGAACACCCTGATGTCGAATAAGATTACAAAGTTGACTAAAGCTTTTGCCACACTGTCTGCACAGATAGGGTCTCTCACCAGTGTGGATTCTCTGATGTTCAATAAGAAATGAGCTCCGACTGAAGCTTTTCCCACATACAGTACACAGGTAGGGCTTTTCACCAGTGTGGATTCTTTGATGTTGTACAAGATGAGCACTGACACTAAAAGTTTTCCCACATTCATCACATTTGTAAGATTTTTCCTTAGGGAAGACTTCCTGCTGTATAACAAGACTGCAATTTGGATCAAAACTTTCCTTAGTTTCATTGTATGAATAAGTCTTCTCTCTGGTGTGGATTCTCTGATGCTGAATAAGACCTGAGCTTCTACTAAAGGCTTTTCCACATTCCTCACACTTATGGGGTTTGTCTCCTGTGTGAATTCTCTGATGACGAGTAAGGTTACAAAGTTGACTGAAGCTTTTCCCGCACTCTTTGCACTGATAAGGTCTTTCACCTGTATGGATCCTCTGATGTTCAATAAGGAATGAGCTCCGACTGAAGCTCTTCCCACATTCAATACAAAGAAAAGGTTTCTCACCAGTGTGAATTTTTTGATGTTGTATAAGGTATGTGCTTAATCTAAAGGCTTTCCCACATTCACCACATTTATGGGGTCTTTCTCCAGTGTGAATTCTCTGATGTTCAACGAGTAATGAATTTCGACTAAAGCTTTTCTTACATTTGGTACAGTGGTAGGGTTTCTCACCAGTGTGAGTTCTCTGATGCTCAATAAGGTGTGACTTCCAACTGAAGGCTTTTCCACAGTCACTACATTTATGGGGTTTCTCACCTGTGTGAATCCTTTGATGTTTAACAAGGCTCCTTCTCTGACTGAAGCTCTGTTTACACTGATTACACTGATAGGGTCTCTCTCCAGTGTGGATTCTCTGATGTCTAATAAGGGTTGAACTCACACTGAAGGTTTTCCCACAGTAATTACACTCATAGGGTCTTTCCCCAGTGTGAATTCTCTGATGTTCAATAACAAATGAACTGCGACTAAAACTTTTCCCACATTCACTGCATTGAAAAGGTTTCTCACCAGTATGGACTCTTTGATGTTGAATAAAATGGGCCTTGCGAACAAAACCCTTTCCACATTCTTCACATTTATGGCATTTCTCTTCTGAGTTAGGTCTTTTACGAATAATGTTAGTGTTTCCCCTGAACATTCTCTGTTCCTGGGTCAAAGATTCCCTTGGTATTTCCCATAAGAAGATTCCTCTCTGTTTATCTAACCTACCAACAAGTTCAAAGGTTTCTCTATGCATGGGATCCTGGTCAATTTCACTTTTGATTCTTGTAACTATTATACCCTGTGATTCCACTTTTTCCTCAATTTCCTCAATTTCTTGTTTCACAGTTGGCTCCTCATCCTTATCTCTGTTCAAAACATCTGGAATAATAAATAGAAAACAGAAACATCAGCCAAGCTCTTTGCTAGTAAAGAGAAACTGTCACAAAAATGAGATAATTCACATAAATTAATCTACTGTATCTATCAAATGCAGTTTACTACCTCACAGCATTGTTGTGAAGATTAAATTAGTTCATTTACATAAGGCATTTAGAACAGTACTTGGCAAAGAGTACAAGTTACATAAATATTATTTAGTTATTGTTCTTGGAGAACGAGTATGAAAAGAATGTTTATAAGGCAAGGAAGAAGTCAGCAGGAGCAAGCAGAGTTGGGAGAAAGGGCTGGTAAACCAACAGTAAGTTATGCAAGGTAAGGTGGACAAAGAATTAAACAAGTAGTGGTGAGATGAACCAATCTATCAAGGAAGGAAGAATAACATGGGAAGAAAACCATAGGTTCAGGAAATTTAGAAGGAGACAGCATTACTGGAATGTGAGTAAACCAAATAACTGACAAAAAGGAACACATAAAATGATGCTGAAAAAGGATAAAAGATAAAAACCAGGGGAAGCAAAAATTCATTCATTAATAAGAATTTATTTATTGCAATCAAAAGTATTTCAGGCACTATGTAATGAATCAGGATTCAGAGATAAGACACAAAGTTTCCTACTGAATGGAATAAACAATGAATATAAATGGAGAAAGAAAATATGATAAAGAAAATATTAAGTAAAAAGTAGCTCCTATACCAAGACACAAAATGGCTTTTAACAAAAATAATGGGTTGAAGTGACATGGAGTACATGATATATAGAAAGACAGAATAAAATAAATATAAAGGAACATGGTCAGGCCTAAGAGAACAAAGAAAAAGAGCAGTCTGTGATGGCTTACAACTTTACCTACCACAAATCATACCACATTCTTCAAGCGTCTATGATTCTCACATCTCTAAAGATATTAAGACCCAAGTTGGAAACGCTTTGTTTCAACTGAGAATCTACATGACATCTAATAAATGAAAATCTTGCATGTGTTGGAGCAAAGATAACATAAAGGTCTATGATGTAACAGAGTGGCATATAGGACACGTAAGCCTGTCTCTGACTGCTTTCCTGATTTTTCTATCTCTTGCTGCCTGTTGGATAACCTCATTAGAGGATTCATCACTACCAAATTTAAATTTGGCTTAAACAATTTCCTTTTCAGACTTCCCCTTTTCTCTCCATTTTCTAGACTGTGAAGTTACCTTTGAATTTTCTTTTCACTTACTTCAAATCAGTCATTAAGTTATTTTAGTACCCCCCCCAAAACTACTTCTCTTAGTCCCCCCTAATAAACTACTAAAAACTTTACTTCTACTTAAGCTACTTACAGTGTTCTCTCTCAAATTCACTTTCAGAGGACTGTTTTTCCTTCACACAATGAAAAAGGATGGGAGAACTCCCTCAACTTTCTGCCCCCTACCTATAAAATTATCTGCAATGGTACATGAATATATATCCCATTCCTATCCAAGGTTAATCCATCGACCCTCTTTTGATCCCACTTGCCTCTGGGAACTTGTTCAATTATTACCATTTTTTCCTCTTTCTCCAATCTCTCTTCTCCACTGACATCTTTTGACCAACATATAAATATGCTCATCTTGAACCTGATGGGATATCTTGAATCTGAAATCCTTCTCTTGATGAAAGCCAAGCTTTGAAACACATCTTAGGTATAGCTCTCCATTTCCTAACTATGTTTTCCATGCCCAACCTGTTCCCATTCAATCTGTTCTACAATCTTCTGTGAAATCTGGTTTCTGCTTCCAGCATCTAGAGAAACTTCTCATTAAGGGCACCAATGACTTTTGAATAACAAATACAATGAATGTATTTTCAGTCCTTATTTCACATAGCAGCATCTGACACTGTTGATCACTCTCATGTCTTGACACTATTTGTTTTTGGTTTCTAGACTATTATATTTTTCTAGTTCCCTCTCTACTTCTTCCTTGGCCTTCTCTAATACATTTCCCTCATGCATTTTTCCTTTGTCAACTGTTTAAGGGTATTGTCACCCATGTTTACACCATCTCTATACACACTTTCTGGATATCACCTCTTGGGTGTCTCAAAAAGAGCTCACAATTAACATGATTAGCATGATCTGCTCTCATGTCTGTCTCCAGCCCTAATCATCATCTCTTGAGGCACTATCACCCATTACTCTAAAGTTCCAAAGCAGGAAATCATCCTAGCTTTCTCTATTTTTCTTATCATAAGTCAATCACCAAAATCAATGATTCTATTCTCCAGCATCTTACCTTCTTCTTTTTACCCTCACAACCATGTTTCCCTGGATTGCTGCAAAATCCACCTAACAATCCTTGGCTGTGGTCTTTAGGCTGCCCCACACTACATCTACCTCATTGAACCCAGAGAGATCTTCCTAAAATGGAATTCTATTCACATCACCACATGTAGATTCATTAGCACTCCATCACTTCTAAGATTAAATCAAAGCTCTTTACACTATGATACTCAGCACTTCATGTCACAGTCTCTAAATTGCAGTTCACCTTGCTATCCACTTTATCAGACTTTAAGTGGTCGAACTGCTTGTGTTATAGTCTTTCATGTTATTTCATTGCATATCTTGTTTACTAAATGTCCCCCAACATTATTTACCTGGAAAACTCTTGGTTTTTCTTTAAGATTCAATTCAAAGCAATAGTTGCTCTGCAAAGCCTTCGCTAACTCCATTAGACAGAGTAGGTGTTTTGTTTATCACCAGCCCTTGTCCCTAACTCCATTATAGCTGTTATTACATTGCACTGTTAACTGTATCTGTATCTTCCACTGGATTGTCAATTCCTTGTAAGAAGGGCAAGTCGCTTCATGTTTACCCAGTAGATATTGTTCCATGGATTTTACTCACAGGAATAAGAAAAAATTTATCATTATTTGCAAATGATATGAATGTGTACCTAAAATCCCTAAAATAATTTTTAAAAATACAATAGCAATGACAAGGCTAATATATAAAATACTGTTTCTTACTACCAACTTAGTAAACATTATAGAAAAATAAAATATGCTCTTCGTGATAACAAAAACCATAAAACCTAGGAATAAATTTAATAAGAAAGTGTAAGATCCATAAAAATTGTCCATAAATTTTTTCTGAAGAACATAAAAGACAGTTAATAGATAATCAAATTGTTAAAGAGAGTCAATATTATAAGGATCCTACTTGCTTCTGGGAACTTAATTCTTCCAAAATCAACCTATGAACCTAAATACCTTCTAATCAAAATGCTATAAACCAACTAAAAAAACCTCCGAATGAATCTAAATTTCAACCAGAAGAATGAAGAAAACAAGTATATCCTGAAAAGGAATATAAAAGAATGACTTACTTTACCAGATAAAAAAATATAAAATATTCCTAAAAGAAATAAAACAGAGAGGCAATGGCATAAAAATAATTAGGGTTTGGTAGCTATAATCACTTTCTGGGGTATGAGCCATGCTTGTATTATATGTTCCCATCTTGTGATCATAGCTAATTTGTCTAGACAGTTGACTCAAAGTGCATCTCTCCTTGGAATTTGGAACTGAAACTGCAATGTCAGTTAGTCTGAATGTACCTATAAGCTAAAGGGACAAAAGCATGTGAACATAGGAGGAAACAGTAGTCTGCCAAGAAGAAACAAAGCATATAGAGTTAATTCCAGACTTTCTAAGAGTGATCCAATTTATTTTCTGATGTCCGGTTGCAATCTTGCTCATATATTCCATGAGCCATCCATGTCCTATAATAACTTCTCTCATTAGCTTAAGCTAACTAGCTAGCTTAGGTTGAATTCAATAATCTTTAACCAAACAGTTTTAGAATACAATAGCTGAGGGGAGAGACAGAAGGCAAAAAAAACGGTAAAGTGTAAGTGGATGAACTTTAGGACAGAACAGGAATTGGCACTTTTTCTGTAAAGGGCCAGATGGCAAATAGTTTTGGCTTTGTGAGACATGTGGTCTCTGTTGCAACTACTCAATTCTGCCAGTATAGCATGAAAGACAATATGTAAAAGAAAGGGCATGTCCATGTTCCAATAAAACTTTATTTACAAAAACAGGCAGTAGGACAGATTTGTCCTATGGACCATAACTGCCAAGCCTGCTATCCAACAAAGTACAAAAACAAGTTTTGTTGGTAAAAGAATGGGAGGATGGAGAAGAACTTGCGTTCCTAGGAGTAGCGCAGTACTTGACAACTATTTATTAAATGAATGAGTAGTTGAACAAATAATTGCAGAGACTATAATCAAAGAAGATGAGTTTACAACCTTGTAGGTATTGCAGTCCCCAATTCTGTCATGGTCCAATATGGCTCCAGTAGACTGTAGATAAGTCTTTAAAACTGAAGAAGTCAATTTCAATTGAAAAGACTGAAAGATCAAGAACTGAGAAATCAAGCTGTCAGCTGTATTATCGATGTAGTTATTAAAGTTTTTCAAGAAAAATCAGCATGGAAAGAAAAGGTATGACTAAAGAACCAAAATTACAAAGCTAGAAGGGAGTTGTGTTAAGTAAAGCAACAAGAAAGTGGAGGAAACTCTACATTGGAACAGTCAAATAACAGTGATCTCTCATCAAGGGAGCTCTCATCGAGGAGACCTAGAGAGTCTGTAGAGGAGGATGAAATGACTGTGGAGGAAAAAAGATTAAATGAAGAAAACCTGTATTTCAGCTAAAATAAAGAAGAGAGCCTGAAAGGAGATCACAGATGGATGCACTGCCATGCCTTTGTCCATATGGTACTTGCATTTTGCAGCATTAGGGATGATGCCGGGCAAGGCTGGGCATTTGCCTAGTTCGATCATCCAGGATACCATATGTGTGGATAAAGCTGGCAGTGACTCAAAGACAGGATGGCATATTGAAACAAACAAAAATCAGCATCTGATATTGCTGGAAATTGAAACAATGGACCGGAGATAGATGAAGCTAGAAAGCTAAGCAGGGGTTATTATTAGGGAGCTCCTACTGTGACGGATAAGAAATCAAGATTTTTATCCTTTAAGATCGCAGCAATAATCATAAGTTGTAAGCAGTTAATTAACACAAAATTACTTTGGTGGCAAGAAAGAGAATACATTAAAAGCATGAGAGACTAGAGGCGGGGCTAGTTTACAGGCTAATGTAATAATCTAGTCAAACGGTATGAGTCTTAAATATATTCACTCAGTCACACAAATATTTAAGAAGCATAGCACACAATATATGCCTGGTTTTCTGCTAAGTGCTGGAGAAATCAAAATTTTCAATCTGATTAAATCAAATTTTAAAAAATGTAGTTACTGTCCTCATGGAAATCAGTCTAGTTAGAGAAATAACAAAGATTACAGTACAGTGTGATTAAATTCAACAGTGGAAGTGCATACCAAGTAGCACAGTGAAAGGGGTGCTTAATTCTGAAGAAGAGGCCCTTAAGATCTTAATGGATTATTTGAGATTTGCCAGATGAGTTACTTCCGTGGTTTCCAAAAGGAGATGGCTAGGAATTCGGAGCTCAACAGAGGAGAGAATGACAATGATGACAGCAATCAACATTTACATTATATTTACTAAGTGCTAGTCAGGGTTCTAATTGCCTTACATATACTAGCTCAGTTATTATTCACAATAGCCCTAAGAGATAAATGCTATCATCATTTCCATTTTATAAAAAACAAAACAAAACAAACAAAAAAACTGAGGCACAGAGAAGTTAAGTATTTCAGCCATGGTTACAAGGCTAGTAAGTGGTGGAACTAGGGATGTTTTGTTTACTTAGACGGTTAGGCTCCATATTGCCTTTCTCAGGGGGAGATATAGATTTAGGATTTATTACCACGTGGTGACAGCTAAGGTCTGCCAAAGGAAGTGTATAGACTGAAAGGAAGTCTGAGAATGCAAGGCAATGGAAGGAAGCAATAAAGAGTTTCAAATAGACAGATAGAATAAAATAAGGTCCAAAAAGAATCTGTTGCAGTTGACAACTGGGCTATTATAACTAATGTTAAACAATTTAAGGGGAGAAGTAGAGGCAAGAAAAGGGGCTTAGAGATAATGTGAGGAAAAAAAGTACAAACCACGTATTACAGTGACAAAAACTTGGCTGTGAAGAGAACAAGTAGCAGGTTATAGGAAGAAGCAAGAGGGAGACTGTGGCTTAGAGGTGTTTTTTCTTTTTCTTCCTTCTTTCCCCAATTGGAAGAGCCATGAACATGCTTATCATCAAAATAAAGATATCAGAGAACAAACAGAGACTGAAGCTGTAAGGAAAAAAAAAAAATGTATGGATGATTTATAAGTACTCAGAGAAGTGAGAAGATAGCAACAGCCTTAAGCATGCAGATGAGGGGCAGAAAAGTTGAGAGTTCATGTTTAGTGGCCTCTATCTTCTCTACAAAACAGAAGGTAAGGTCCACTATTGAGTGATGAACCCAAGGAAAACTCTTGGTTTTGGAATAGTCACTAACAGGAACAGGGGAATGAGCAAATCAAGTATAAAAAACTTGTTGAGATGTAGAAGACCAGTGGAGAGACTAGAAGAAAGAAAAGCCAGGCATACATATAGGGCATCAAACCTTTCTGTTAAAGAATTTCTCCTGTTCTGTTTAGTAGCTCAGTAGGAGAGAAGAAACAGCAGATTTGTAACCAATACAGGATTTGAAGTTTGCAAAATGGGTACAGCATAATGACAAGGTGGCATGGGAGCATGATGGTGATAATTCATATACAGGTCTATGGATTAGATAAGGAGGTGAAGTCAGGAGGGGAAAAAAATAGAGAAGTCAAGCAACAGGAAACATCATTACGAATGAATAGGTTTAGGGCCAGCTGAGTGGCGCAATGGTTAGGAGCTGGCTTGGGATGCCAGCTCTGAGCAGAGGGGCCCCGGTTAGGATCTCACATTTGAGGGCTAGTGACACTGCCCTCTACAGCTAAGATGGTGAACAACAGCTCTACCTGGAGCTGGGCTGCTGAGTCACTGGCGACCGTGTAGGCTGCAGCCCCTGCTGCAGTGGGCTGCCATAGGCTACAGTGAGTGGCCGGCAGCCAGCATGATCTGCCAAGAGCACCACGAGCAGCAGTCCAGAGGCCGGCGACTGATCTGCCTCACCCAGGAAGAGCGCAATGATGATACCAACATGGGCCAGTGAGGCAATTTCCTCCACAACTAGACTGAAGAACAAAAGGACAGCAACTTGTCTGTTCCCCTTCCCAGAGTCCCCAATGCTGTTCCCCTCCCCCAAGTCCCCAATAAAATCTTAAAAAAAAAAAAAAAAAAAAAGAATGAATAGGTTTAATAGGAGAGGTAGAAAAGCAAAAGTTACAGTAAGCTCCACTTGAGATTATGTCTGTTTTGGCCTCCCCTATTTAGTCAGTCAATAAACGTCTATTGCCTGAACAACTTGTCAAAAAATAAGATATTGGGGTTTAAAATTGAGGGTATGATCATTGATGTGAGTTGCTGAATAAAACCAGAAAGCAGGGTCCCTGAAGACAATATAGCCAAGATACATTGAAGCTTAAATAATGACTGCACCATCGATTGTGTGGGTTAGCACAGAGAAGACCCTGAAACATGTGACAAAGTCTATGTGTGAGGGTCCAAAAAAAAAGTTGACAAATGAGAGTAAAAAGGAACTGAATGGGTAGAGCAAGACTCCTGAGGCCTCAAAGGAGAGAGATTTTTGTTTGAAAGTGGAAAAGGAATGCTTTGGGAAGAGTACTGAAGAGCTGAGAGAACAATAACTTCTCCTTTCCAGCCTTGATACAAAGGATGAGGAAGGGAGAGGATATGGGAGAATTCGCAGCCCTGCCAGAGAAGTGGTGTCCCTGGGAAAGTGCCAGGTTTCAGTTCAGGCCAGGAGGGGTAAGGAACATTATGTGAAGAGGAACAGGGGCTCCAGAAGGCAGAGTGAAAAAGGGTGGGAGGCAAGTGGTGGGAGGATGAGCGAGGAGGGAAAGTACAGAGCAATGTGGGAATGAGATTATGAAGACAAGAAGCCAGAAAGGCTTGTACTCTGGTCACTGTAAGGATGCTAGAGATGAGAGTCATGGAAACAATCAATGGCTGAGAGATGTGAATCAGAAGTTTGGAACAAAGCAGTTTTGGTACTTGTACTGGTCCAAGTGTTCTCAACGTCTGATTTCTAACAGCCTTTCAGATATTTTAATCAGAGAAACGGCAGATGCTTACCCAGGGAGACCAGGTTTCCGTAATTCTCCATCATGACATCTTTATACAAGCTTCTCTGAGCTGGATCCAGATAATCCCACTCCTCCTGGGTAAAAAACACAGCCACATCCTCAAATGTCAGCAAGCCCTGAAATAGTATGATTTCTGGAGTCAGTTCTTGTCTCGAGGACAATTCTACCTCTGAAAGTAGCAGAGGCAATCACTTATCTGGGCCGGCTAGGCTAGGAGGAACACTATAACTTAAAAGCGTTCCAAATGGGGCCCCATGCCGGGAACTGACTGTAACAAACAGGCACCTAAGCCTAGAGGGGAACTCAGCTGGGTCGCTGTGTTGGGCAGTGAGGGGTCAAAGGACCAGGCTTTTCTGGTTTAATCATTAGGTCCTAATATTCTGATTTTAGTAAGCTGCCCCCAAAGCCTCCCCCAAGCTTTTCCCACCGTACTGCCCCGCTCCAATTCTCTATTCGCACTGGCTCGTGACCCTGGTCAATTTAATTCTATGAAGTTCCTTCACGGTTTGTCTTGGGTCCAAGCATCCTAACAAGGGCAGAACACACAAGGGAGGGTCCAAAACGATGCCTCACCTGGAATAGCTCACAAATGAGAGCGCTAGTGTGGAGCACTACTAATTTTCTGCAGCTGATTTATCAAGTTCCTTTTAGGGAGAAAAAAATGGAGCCTGCTGGCCGGCAGTTGGGTCGCGAACCGCACCCCCGAACAGTAGGGGGTACTTTTTGCACTACGCTGGCCTAAAAGACCGCGGTCGGAGGGTGAGGTGGGGGCGGGGGCGCGGCCTAGCCTGGGTCGTAGCGAGAGAGCGGGGCTACCCGGAGGGGCGACTTACCTTTGGCTCCAACTGGGGGCTCGGGGAGGCCATCTCCTGGCCAGAAGTCAGGGCAGGAACCTTAGGCGGCGACACGGAAAGGAGCCTCTCGTGAGGCCTACCCGACCGCTGGAGATCAGGCCTGTCGAAGGCGAGGCCTCCAGGCGGGGTCTGGCCAGGTCCAGCCTCCGTCCGAGCGGTCACGACCCCAGCAGCATATTAGACACGCTCCATGGCCGCTCCCCAACTCCGGACCCCCTCCCCTGCCTGAACTGCGCAGCCTTCCAAGGCCGCCCTACAGCCTCCTCCCCGTTGCCAGTTCCTCCTCCTTTCAGCCAAGGAGAGATTTGACCGCCCACCCCCGGACCAGAAGGCGTCACCCGGAACCTTCCGGGGACGCCCCCCAACTACAACTCCCGTCATGCTCCGAGGGAGAGTCGCGGTCCAGCCTCGGCCGGCAATCGCTTCCGGACTACACTTCCCGACAACGCGAAGGGCGAGGTAGCCGCTGGTAAGTCTTCCTAGGAAGCAAGGACCTCTGCCATTAAACGTACACCCGATTGGCTAGTCTTTGAGCGCCCGCCGGCCGGGGGCGGGGCTCCGCCCCGTAGCTCTCTGCGGAGATGGCGGCGTTTGCAGGGCTCGGTGTTACCAGAAGAGGCCTCCCTTGGATAGTTGCAGGGGCGCCACGCAGAAATGTGTGGTCTCCATTCAGGTAAAGCGGAAGGTTAGACAGTGGGTCGCGTTCGCAGAAAGTCAGGAGAGAAACCGAGGAGGAAGAAGGGACGAATTGGAAAGGAAGTGCGTTAGGGCTCTGAGTTCCGCAACCTCAGCGCCGCGGGTGGTGCGACCCCGTCCTTGCGCCTCTGGGCCTCAGTTTTCTCGCCTCGGAACGGAAGTACCGCCCCCTTCCCCCGCCGTTTGGCCCCTTAAAGTATGAAGCAAATAGCGCCGACGTGGTGGCCTAGGCACCGAGTGTGATGCTAGGAAACGAATGAGTCATTTGGAGCGAGTAAGTTAGACCATGACCGTGAACAGTGTTCCTAACTAAACTCACGTGCGCGTGTATTTCTAAACCAGCAAAAATTCGGAGATAAAGTGCAGCCTCGTTTTGTTGGTTCATTCATGGATGTACTCAACAAACAGATCATTAGGAAACGCCTCCTCTGGCCCAGCCTTTGTCTTAAGTAGGAGAACAGCAAAAGACACCAAGTTTCTTGTCCGAAATGAAGTATTCGGACCTATGAACAAGCGGAGACCCTACGGAGAGGAAGGTCTCTTCACTCCCCACGTATGGCTGTTCCCACAGCACCACGTGGAACCTTTTGAAGCTAAATTAGGTAAAAAAAAAAGTATGGGAGCCTCGGGGAACAATGTATGTATGTCATCTTAGGTTTCAAACAAAAAAACTCCTTCACTCCAGAAGGATATTTGTCATCAGCTTATGAATTCATTCGCTTCCCTCCGTTTTTGGTTACTATTTGCTGTGATCTCCTGAGTCTTCTTAAAGTTTGTTTCGTTCACTCATTCCACAAATATTTATAGAGTGCCTTCTGTATGCCCAGGTGTCTAGGTGTTAGTGATAGAGTTGAGGACAGATATGCTACTGGCATATTCATTGGTGGGTAGAGGCCAGGGATGCTGCTAAGCATCCTACTGGGAACAGGACAGCCCCCCCACACACAACAAAGAATTATCTGGTTCCAAAATGTCAATCATGTTTGGGTTTAGAAACCCCGATACCATAAGAGAGGTAGAATGTCAATAAAATGAAAACCCAGGTAGGATGCAATATGCTCTGAGAGCAACATAAAGTATGATAGGAGGAGTTGTATTTGATTGGGGAGATCAATAAAGGTCCCTGGAAGAGAACAGTTTTGTCCTGTAGGATCTACAGGATGAGTAGGATTTCTATAGGTAGATGTGAAAGACAGGCATTTCAGATAGGCTATAACTTGAACTAACACAAGATGTCAAGAAAGTAGGAAACAATGTTTAGTTTGGGTAGGGCGTAGAGTGTATGTAGGAGATGATGGAGAGATGAAGTTAGAGAGGTAGATTGGGTTTGGATCTTGGAGGACTGGGAATCACAGAGTGATTTGCCTTCACCCATCTTTGGGAATTCTTAGATCATGTAAAATCTATAATTAGCTTTTGTGTTTTGATGGTGCCAAGTCAGTTCAACTATAAGTTTCCAAGTGCAGGGACCTATCTTACTATTCTTCCCACAGTGCCCAAAACAGGAAGTGTGAAAATTATTTGTTGATTTAGTTTTGTGGGCAAGATTGGTTTTGGTGTTTGTCAACTTGTCAGCTTCATTAATACAGTGAACCAAAGATTCACATATTTCTTTTTGATCGTTCCAGGGAAGAGAAAAAGCCAGCAGTGGCTGAGACATTAGAAGAAGTGAAGGAAGAACCTATCTTGGTGTGTCCACCCTTACGAAGCCGAACATACGTACCACCTAAAGATCTCCAGAGTCGTTTGGAGTCTCGTGTCAAAGAAATTTTTGGCTCATCTGCTCCTAGCAATTGGCAGGACATCTCCCTGGAAGATGGTCATCTGAAGTTCAGTTTTTTGTCACGTTTAGCCGATGACTTAGGCCATGCAGTGCCTAACTCCAGGCTTCACGAGATGTGCAGGGTCAGAGATGTTCTTGATTTCTATAATGTGCCTGTTCAAGATAGATGTAAATTTGATGAACTTATGGCCAGCAATCTGCCTCCCAATGTAAAAATCACTTGGGGTTACTGAGCAATTCAGAAGAGGACCACATTGAAATCATTTTCTCCTGAGCAAAGGGACTGCTTATCATACCTTTTGATGCTTTTCCATGTGATATACTATCAGAACTTTCTCTAAAGTCACTTTTTCTGTGGAAGAATACATTTTTTTTCTCATATCATCATGAATTGACAACAGAATCTTCTGTTTCCATATGTGCTCAAACTTTGTTTTTTTAATGAAATTAGGTCATTAATAATTGATGAATTTTCTTTTCCAGAGGACACTGTAATTAACTTGGATTTAAGATATAAGGCTACATGTTGAGATGTCTTTGTTATTCATAGGAATAAAATAAGATGCAAGAAAATGTTTTAATCCTGTCAGTACTCCTAAATCTAAGATAGTATTATATGTAGTATGTACACAAATAAGGAAGCTTAGATATTTATAAAAGGAACACAGAAGTCTATGTGGTAGGGGCCGGCCGAGTGGCTCATTTGGTTAAGAGCTCACTCAAGAGTGCGAGCTGAGTTCTGAGCAACAGCAGTTCAGTGCCAGCCTGAGCTGAGCTGCCAACAGGTGGCAGGATGGCTCGGCTAAAAAAAAAAAAAAAAAAAAAAAAAGTCTATTGGTATATTATAGAAAGTTGTTTCTTTCACTGTTGCTTTTTTTCTATTTCACAAGTAGAAATAGAAAATGATACTGTTCGTTCTGGATTAATCTCTTGGAATTTAAGTAGATTTCTTGAAGTGTGTTGTGTGTTTTAATTTTTTTAAAAGATGAAATTTGTTTTTCTGCCTTAACATTTCCTTAATTTAAGTTTTATAAGTGAAAAAAAATTAGAATATGTGCTGACTATTAGGTGCTGTGACTTTTTGAACAAGAGATATACCATATTCTTCATCTAAATGAAGACTCTCTTCAGAGGAGAGTATTTCAAACCTTTTATCTGTTCTGTAACTTTTAAAAAATGGCCTTGAGTACTTATGAGTATGACTACGGTGGTAAGTCGTTAAGACTGGTGTACTCTATCTGTGGAAATGACTCAAATAGCCAGTTATCAGATGGTTCTGTGACAAAAGGATTAAATGAGGAAGTGATGAAATTGGCAATTATTTTGGTTCAGACTTTAGGTATGGCTAGAGAATAATGAGACAAGGAGAAGGAATTTCTTTTTCTTTTTTTTTTTTTTTTTTTTTTGAGGGCAGTGTCACTGGCCCTCATGGGGTACCCGAACCCGGGCCGCTGGCTTCTCAAACCAGCTCAACCAACGCACCACTTGGCCGGCCCCCTTTTTTTTTTTTAAGTTTTTATTGGGGGGTTGGGGGAGGGAAACAGCATTGGGGAAGGGGAACAGACAAATTGCTGTCTTTTTTTTGTGCTTCAGTCTAGTTGTGGAGGACATTGCTTCACTGGCCCATGTTGGTTTCATCATTGCGCTCTTCCCGGATGAGACAGATCAGTCGCCGGCCTCTGGATGGCCGCTCACTGCAGCTATTGGCAGCTCACGCAGGCTGCCGGCCACTCACTGTAGCCTATGGCAGCCCACTGCAGCAGGGGCTGCAGCCTACACCGTCGCCGGGGCTCATAGCCCAGCTCCAGGTGGAGCTGTTGTTAGCTGGAGAGGGCAGTGTCACTGGCCCTCGTATGTGGGATCCAAACCAGGGCCACTGGCGTCCCAAGCCAGCTCTTAATCACCACGCCACTCGGCCGGCCCAAGAAGGAATTTCTTATATTTTATCTTGACTGTACTGATAATTCTGAAAGGTGATAGGTTTTTCTTTTCCTTTTTTATTTATTTATTTATTTATTTATTTTTTGAGGGTAGTGTCACTGGCCCTCACATGTGGAACCCGAACCGGGGCCACTGGCTTCCCAAGCCAGCGTTTAACCACCGCGCCACTTGGCCGGCCCTGAAAGGGATAGGTTTTAAATGAAGGAAATTGCATTTATTCTCCTTTGCAGGGTGACTAATTTGAAAAGGGCAAAAATCACTTGGATATATAAAATCTGGATTGCTTATTAGAAAAATTAGTTACTGTACAGTCATTCCCTATAAATGTCATCAGCAGACAATCAGTTACCTGTGCATTTAAGAACTTCAGAAGTATCTTGAGCCCTGGAGCCTTAAACATTAGAGCTGTTATGTCCCTTCTGTGGGAAAAAAGCGTTCAGCAAGGAAATGGAAGCATTTGAATTTTACTTACGGGACTTGGTTATCTCATTTCCCACACAAGTCTTCTGACCTGGAGACGCAGAAAAATGTGCAAAGGAAAAGATGGAAATAAAGGATGTTAAGGGCAGTGTGGGAAAACAGGTTCAACTGAACTGCAAAAAAGCAGGCTTCACAGGAGAAATTACTCCTTTGCCTTTTAGCCTGGAGCAGTGTTACTCAAAATGTAGCATGCATATGAATCACTGGGGGGATCAGATTCTGATTTTGTAGGTCAGAATGGATCCTAATCTGCATGTCTAAAAACCTAGGTAATGCTGCTGATGATTTTGAGTAACATGGCCCTAGATGCTATGATATTCAGGTGGGAGACAAGTACTTGAAACAGCCTTGGAAAGTTTAGCTAACAGGGAAATTGAACTGCAGATCCATCAATAACTAGAAGTTGTCACTGGTTTACAGTCCAATGCAATAAATCCTAATGTTTAGTTTTTGTGAAGAGATTAAGGCAGGTGTGCTTACTTGTTTATTGAGGTAACCAGTCATGATGTAATTACAAAAGGTTTATATTTTTTTATAATTAAATGATTGCTGTATGAAAGTTATCAATTGGATAAAGAAGATGTACATATATACAATGGAACACTATTCAGAATGAAATATTGCCATCTGTGACAATATGGATCTTGAGATTATCATGCTAAGCAAAATAAGTCAGACAGGAAAGGACAAGAACCATGTAATTTCACTCACGTGGTGTATAAAACAAAGCAACAAACGATCAAACAAAACAAAATTCAGACACTGACAGTATGAAGGTTACCAGAAGGGAAGAGAGTGGGGAGAAGGAGGTAAAATACGTGGTGATGGAAGGGAACTAGACTTTGGGTAGTGACACAATGCAATATAAGATGACAATAGAATTGTACACTTGAGACATAATGTTATTAATCAGTCACCCCAATAAATTTAATAAAGATAGCAATTTTATTTAGTTGAGCATTTGATATCAGTAAGTAGGCTCACATAAAAGCTGCTAATATAGAGATTCATGGTTAATAGAAAGGGTCTTACATAAACAGCATTTATTTCAAGCAGCAAAAAACAGACTTCTATTTTTTACTTTAACATCACTTCTGATTATGAAAGCACATTTTTTTGAGAAAATTGAGAAAGACAAAAGCAACGTTTCTATCCTGTGGCTCTCATAATCATCTAACGTTCTGGTATATTTCCAAATTTAAAAAAAAAAAAAAAACAACTTTTCCTGTATTTTAAAATTTACTGTGACATGTTCTGCCTTTTTCACACTATGAACATTTCTGGTTCCTTAAACAGTCAAGAATAACAAATTTGATTAATCTCATTATTCTGTAACTTGATGTCACATAGCCATAGTCTCTTAATTGGATATTTAAAGTTTTGCCAGTTTTTTATTTTCTACTCTGGTTTTTCTAGTTCTTTTGAGTATTGGTGTGCTGCAGACCTCCCTCTAGCTCAGAAGTGGTTGTTCACTAAATTTCTAGACCCTAAACTTTGGAATGGACAACTTGATCCTGCTTTGATTTGTCATCCCATTAGCATGTGTTCTGTGCACCCTAAAGTACAAAATGACAGATTCCTTGAACTCAATCATATTTGCATGCATGAACTTAATGTTATCTGCAATTACTTTACAGTCTGATTTTCATTGGATTGTGTCATAATGCAAAAGGCTGCAGTTTTTACTTGAATGGTTTCGGAATTCAAGAGTAATCTCCAAAGTTACCTTCTGATTCCACAGAATTCCAGTGTTAACCTTAGTTGTACAGTAGCAAACTGCAGCTACCATCAAGTTTCTACTGCTTTCCATCATGAAGTGTCAAATTCAAAATATTTAACACTGATGCAACACTAATCATACATTGTTCATATTCAAATTTTACCAGTGTCTCAGTAATGACTTCCATAGCAATTTCACCTGATTTAATAATCCTGGTTCATCCTTTGCATTTTGTTTTCATGTCTACTTAATCTTTATTTGGAAATTTAGTAAATTGTATTTTAGAAGGCATTTATTCATTTAATCTAGGTTCTCAAATTACTTGGCATAAAGTTGTTCATAACATTCTCTGACAGTAGTCACCCTTATCTCCATGGGATATGTTGTAAGACCCCCAGTGGGTGCTTGAAACCTCAGACAACACCAAACCCTATATAATCCTGTTTTTTCCTATACATACCTATGATAAAGTTTAATTTATAGATTAGGCAGAGTAAGAGATAACAATAGAACAATTATAACAATATACTGTAATAAAAATTATGTGGATGTGGTCTCTTAACATGTACTGTACTCACGTTGTGAGGCTGCCAGATAATACAATGCCTACACGATGAGATGAAGTGAGGGGAATGATAGGCATTGTGATGTAGCCTTAGACTAGTGTAAGGGTTACCTGAACACTTCAAAGCACTGCAATACCACAACAGTTCAAACAGCTAAGTGACAAATGATCGGGGAACATATACAGGTGGAGACTATGGACGAAAGGATGATTCACCCCCCAAGCAGAATGGTGTGAGATTTTTTAAACGCAGCTCAAAATGGCAAGCAATTTAAAACATGAATTGTGCACTTGAAGTTGTGGGGTTTAGTGTTCTATGAATACCAATTAGGTCAAGGTCATTAATAGTGTTTAAATCTATGATTTAACTAATATTTGTCAAGTTCTATCAAGTGCTGAGAGAGAGATTAAAAATCTCCAACCATAGGGCCGGCCGAGTGGCGCGGTGGTTAAGCGCTGGCTTGGGAAGCCAGCGGCCCAGGTTCGGTCCCACATATGAGGGCCAATGACACTGCCCTCAAAAAACAAACAAATAAAAATCTCCAACCATGATTATGAAATTGTTTATTTCTTCCAGTAATTCTGTCAAATTTCACTCCACGTATTTTGAAATCCATTATCATTTATTTTTATTGCTTTATTGTCCTCCACTACATGAGTATGCCAAAAGGTATTAATTCATTTTATTGTTAATAGGTGTTTGGTTGTTTCTAGCTTTTTAATACCTTGAAAAATACTGCTATGACTATTTTTGTATATACTTGCTCATACTCTTGTGCACACATTTCTATTGGGTATATATCTGGAAATGCAATGGCTGGGTCAGAAGTTATTTTGTCACATTTAGTAGATAATGCCAAATTGCTTTCTAAAGTGATTGCACTCATTTACATTCCTCTAGCAGAGTTTGAATCTTGGTGATCTACTTCCTGACCAATTCTTATGTTCAGAGTTTTTAATTTTTGCCACTCTTGTAGGTGTAAATATACCCCATGATTTTAATTTGCATTTTTCTGATGACTAATGAGATTACGCCTTTTTTCCATATGCCTATACTTGTGTTTTCTCTTCTGTAAAGTGCCTATGTAAGTCTTTTTCTCATACTTAACTGAGACTTTTATAAATTGAGATTTTAGGAATTCTTTATGTATTCTGCCTAAGAATTCCTAATCAGTGTTATGTGCAACAGAAGTCTATTGCAAGTTAGCAGCTTGTGTTTTCGAGTATTTTTTATGGAGCATTTGGCTGATCAGAAGTCCTTAAAATTAAGATAGTTAAATTTACTAATAGTTTCCTTAACTTTGTACTTTTAAAATGCTCTGTCCATCACCTCAAGTAAATAAGGACCCAATAGTTTTATGGAGATAGCGTTTTTATTTTCTTATCGTGGAAACTCCCAATAATGCTCCTTTCATAACTATGTCAAGACCCCCTGTGAATTAGTTGGGGAGAGGCAGGGAATCGATGGGAGATTTTGTCTTGCCCAAATTCTAAAAGAAATTTTACCCAAGAAAACATTTTGTTACTCATTACTGTGACCACATTAGTAATTCTCAGTTAATTTGAAACCCTTTGGTAGTAAGTCAAAGCCCTTGATTTCCTTTGTAAAGGGAAAAAGATGCTCAAATGCGCCAACAGAGTTCAACTTGTTTATAATAAAATATGTGAGTAAAATGTTGACACTATCTTTCAGAGGGAGAGATTTAGTGAGCACAGAATGAAAAAAGGGAAAAGAGGAGAGGACTGGATCTGATAAATTTTCCAAGTTAATAGGAAACTAAAGTGAGAAGAGGGAGTAAACTGTTTCTTCTCTTATATTAGCTTAGTTAGACTGTAAAAGATGTATTTGATGTTTTGACCATCAGGACGACTCTAGGTAGAGGGTTATTCTTCCTTTTCTGGAGATGGCACAGGTTATGTTATGCGACCCCCAAGGCTAGTATATGAAAAGAATATAGTCTCTACTTGGCTCTCTCTGTCTTGGGATGATTACCCTTGGAATACAGAGGCCAGGCTGTGAGGAAGCCCAAATAAAAAGCCCATGTAGAAAGACCACACGGAGAACCACATATAAGAGAAATGATGCTCCCAGTTGTGAGCCAGCATCAACTCTCAGACATGTGAAAAATGAGACTTCAGGTGAGTTTATTACCCTGACTTTGATTTTCCAGTTGAAATACCAGGCATCATGGCACAGAGAGATGCTGATCCCAGAGACCTGTTCTAATCCCCAGCCCACAGAATATATGAACATAATAAATGACTGTTGCACACCTCTAAATTTCAGAGTGGTTTGTTACACAGCTACAGTGATTGCAACACCAGCTTCCTTTTCGGAGAAATAAATTGTGTGTGTGTGTGTGTGTGTACTCTAGAGATTAAACTATGTACCTGGGGAATTCATGATTTTACAGGCCTGACCATAAACAATTACAAAGGCTTTAGTTGGCAGGCTGCTGGGGGGAAAGCTGCCCTCCCCACCCCAAACTTGGGGTACACCCAAGAGGAAGAAACTTGCAGTCAAGGTCTCAGGTTACTCTGGGTCATCATGTTCCTCTCATATTTGCCGACCTTCCTCAAGAGGCTTCATTTTTTTTTTTTTTTTTTTTGAGGTCTGTGTCACTGGCCCTCATATGTGGGACCTGAACCGGAGCGCTTAACCGCCGCATCACTCGGCCGGCCCTCTTTTTTTTTTAAACGTATACTAAATCATTTATTGATTACATATATAATGGATGATACACAAGCTTCATTCCCATCTGTAATTTCATCTGGTACCATAATTCAATTTAGATATATTGCATAGGATGTGCCAACAATCTTGAACAACTAAATAAACACCATGACTCTCCTTTTAACAGTGAACTCCGGTTTACAACACAGCAACTGTCAATTCAATTACACCACAGTTTCTGAAGACAACGGCTTCTGTGCCCAAGCAGGTTGTAAATAAATTTCAAATGTAACCTGGCATCTTCCTGAAGGAATTGTAACTTCACACTGTTGGGGTAATTTGGCAAGATGTCTTCAGGGTAGACTAACTTTACACAGCACATTTTTAAAAAGACACATTTATTTAGCATCATGATCAGACTATTCCATTTAGCAATCAACAGCATGGGTACAAAAAAAATTACATTAAAACCCTTTGTTGAAATGCTTTACACTTCCCACGGAACAGAAACTAAAATAAACTGTTTTACAATTAGTCACAATTACAGTCTTTGAGTTGTTTGCCCATACACATGAGTATTGTCTAAAACATGTCTTCTTTATAGCAGCTAGGTCCTGCCACCACTGTGCTTGGCTGAGTTCACAAATCTGTTGTAACCTGTAGTTCCCCTGTCACTTCTCCGGCTCCCCTCTCCTGCTAAGCTTTGTTTCCTGGCTATAATTAAAACCACTGCCATAGCTACGGCTGCTGCTGAAACTGCCATAGCCACCTTGGTTTTGTTTGGCAAAAGATTGGCCTCCATAGTGGCTACAGCTTTTGCCTGCAAAGATTATTCTGTTGATGGGTCCAAAATTTGAAGACTATTGTTATAATTGCCAAAATCATTGTAGTTTCCGCCACCTCCAAAATTACTTCCATCATTACCAAATCCATGATAGCCATCCCCACTGCCACCATATCCTCCACCACCACGACTGCACCAAAGCCACCTCGACCACAGACGTTTCCTCCATGACTTAACATCATTCCCACCAAAGCCACCTCCATGACCAGTACTGAAGTTTCTAGAACCACTTCGACTCTCTGGCTGGATTAAACAGTAGCTATCTCTTGCTTAGATAGGGCTGGCCGAGTGGCGCGGTGGTTAAGCGCTGGCTTGGGACACCAGCGGCCCTGGTTCGGGTCCCACATATGAGGGTCAGTGACACTGCCCTCAAAAAAAAAAAAAAGCTATTTAAAATAAATAAATGAAGTCTTGCTTAGATAGGGCTTTCCTTACTTCACAGTTGTGACCATTCACAGCGTGGTATTTCTGAATGACAGCCTTGTCTACAGAGTCATGGTCATCAAATGTTACAAAAAGCAAAGCCTCTGCTCTTGACAGGCCTCAGTCAGTCATGATTTCAATCACTTCAATTTCCCCATACTGTTCAAAATAATCTCTTGAACTTCTTTTGGGGGTTCTGTCATTTCTGAGTTTCAATTTAGGCATAGGTCATAGGTCATTGCATGATTGCCACAATAAGCTGAAATTATTGGCCATTGGCAATTGATTCAACCTCCAGCCCTCTCTCCTCACTTGGGGTGGAACTGAAATTTCCAACACTCTAATCTCTTACTTGGGTCTCCTGGCAACCAGCCCCCATCCTTAGGTGCTCCTAAATGTCATCTTATCACATAACTAAAGACACCTTTATCCCTCTTAACACCTTTATCCCTCTTAACTTTTAGGAAATTCCAAAGGGTTTAGGAGCTGTGAGCCAGGAATTGTGGACAAAGAACACATATATATATTTCTTATAAATCACAATATCCCGCCCCCATCTAAATTCTTTTAGGGAGTTAAGGGGAGGTAAAAAGAAAACCTCCCTGAGTCTTCTATTTCTTAAAAATAATCAGCCTAAAATAATATTCATGCTAAAAAGACACATTTGGGGGTGGCAAATTTTGCTCCCCTAAACTGAATCAATTTGATTTGTAGTTGAACTCAGTCTGGGCTTTATCTGACACAGTGCACTTCTGGTTTCTGTGGACAAAAAATGGGCCACATACTAAACCTGACAAGCTCAGGGGAGGCCAGTATGGTGGGCCCTATTGTTAGGGTAGGCAGAAAGAACAGGGGGAGGAGGGTGGAGGGAGGAATGGAGGAACTTTTACAATGAATTAGTTAGTGGCGGGGCTGGGATCAGAACCCAGGGATAGCCCTAAATTGTACTGTAACGGGAGGCCATATGAGTCCAGGGCTCATGCTGCCTGCTCTGCTCAGCCAATAGATCCACACAGGAGTAGGATGATAGAATAAGCATTTATTATCAGAGCATCTGTGGTCTGAGAGGCAGCGGGTTAACACTTTCAAAAATGCCTTAACATTCTCAGACCGGATGGGGGTATTTAAGGGAAAATCAGGACATTCTTCCAGAGGCTGCATAACATCCTGGAGGTTTGTTCTCCTTTCATGATGCCCCCTTCTATCATTGCATCTCTTGTAGCACCAGTGGTTCAGAACGGAACTTGGGAAAATGCTAAGCAATAGAGTTTGTGAATAGCAAAAATCTACAAGGTGATCTTCTAAGATAAGGCGCCGGAACTGGGATAGGGCATTCCGGAGGCAGTCTTAGCTCAGCCACAGCGGGTATGAAGCCCACCTGGATAGGGGCAGGGCACCGTGGAGGCATTGTGAGCTCAAGCTGCAGAGTGAAGCCAGCCAGGATGGGGGTAGGGCATCTGGAGGCATTCTGAGTACAGAGGGCCCAGCTGGGCCCTGCTTCACTATTACACTATATTGAGATTTTTTTTTCCCCTTAGGCTGTTAAACTCTATTCTCTAGAAATTTGAAATAAATTTTGGTCTGTACACTAACGTTTTTTTTTTTGTCTCAGCATTGAAAGGGAGTCACCATTTCCCACCGATTGTGCTGCAGGTTTGTGGAGGCTCCACGAAATCTCTTAAGCACACCTGGAGACTTTAACCCATTAGAATAGTCTTCATTCCAGAATCACTTATTTTTGCTGTGTTTCTTCCCTCTCCTTTGAAGGAAACCAGACTATGTCACCCCCAAATATCCCTCTTTCACATAAAATTTATTAGCACTTAAAAAGAACAGCATATGCAGAAAGGGCCCTCTGACCCTCCCCTTTTTCTTCCTGAAAGTAGGAGATAAAACTCCCAGATGGAAGATGTCCTCCCTGTACCAGAAAGAAAGTAACAGTCTTATCATCAAAGACCAGAAGCTGAGATGGAGAGAATTCTATGCAAACAGGCCTTGTTAAAATAACTCTTATCTTTCTTTAGCCTCCCCACTGTGGTTGTTAAAGGGGCCACATGTTAAACCTGACAAGCTCAGGAGGAGACTGAAAATAAGATGGCATGAAAACACACAAAAAAATTTTTTAACTAAGTGGTCAGATCTTCAGCTTCCTCATTAAATTATTCTATGCCTTTTCTGTAGGCCTCTTCATTGTCTTTTTGTACCTAATAACATCTTTAATCCTTTTTCCGGACAAGCCCTGGAAACTGCAAAATTCCTCATTATTATGCTTGTCTCCTGATTATCATTTCTATGTGCCGTGAAAAGCTAACTGTTAGCTATCCTGCACCCACCTATGTGTAACAAGTACCTGAGTCTCCAATTTGCTTTTATCCAATCCCAGAGATTTCCCCGCTTTGCTTTCTCCAAACCCCTTAATCTATCACCAATGGATTTCATATAACCTTTTTCCTTTGATTTTATGTATAAAATAAGCTGTAAAACTGCCATTCTTCGGAGCATTTTTTCAATTTGTTGGGAGTTTGCTTCCCAGCAATTGTTGACAGTTTGGCTCAAATAAACTCTTAAGTTTCTCTTAGGCTGAATGTTTTTCATCAACAGCTTACTTTTCCACAATTGCCGCTTCTTGTTTAACCAAATGTAAAAGCAAGTAGGTTTTGCCATTTTTTTTTTGGGGGGGGTGTCTCCATTCCTTATGAGGGATCCTGCGTCACATAAAGCTTACATTATATAAATTCATGTTTTTTTATTGTTTTAAAAAATATTTTTATTGGGGATTATTGGGTAACAATGTGTTTCTTCAGGACTCATCAGCTCCAAGACAAGGAGTTGTTTCAATCTAGTGGTGGAGGGCGCACCTCAGTGGCCCATATGGGAACTGAACTGGCAACCTTTGTGTTTTGAGCACTGCATCCTTCTCTCTAACCACCTGAGCTAACCGGCTGTCCTATAAATTCATTTATTTCTCTCCTCTTCATCTATCTTATGTGAGTAAATTCTCAGGACCAGCCAATATACCCTAAGTGTGTGTGTGCATGTGTGTGTGTGTGTGTAGACAGAGAGACAGAGATTTAAGAAATTGGCTCATGGGATTGTGGGGCTGGAAATTTGCATGGCAGGCTGGAGATCTAGGGAGGTGTTGGTGTGGCAGTCTTGAGTCTGAAGGCAGGCTAGAGATAGAATTCCTTCTTCCTTAGAGTACCACAGTCTTTTCTACATGGTTCACACCTGATATTGACAGCCGCTAATGCCTCCTTTGTGCAGTTGGCACTTTACTGCCCAGTGCTCCCACCAATGTCCCCACTCCTCATTTGCTACATCCCTTAAGGGTCCATGGAGTGCCAGGTTCCCTGATGGCTTCTGTTCTGGGCACCAGGGTGGAGCCTGGTGCTGTGCCAGTTTAACCTGCACCTCACTTTGTCACCTGGGTACTGATGCACTATGACTTGCCCACCCTTTTTCTGTGCCTCTTCTTCTTTTTTTAAATGTGTTTTCTTTTCTTTTGTTTTTTGTTGGGGAACAGTGTGTTTTTCCAGGACCCATCAGCTCCAAGTCAAGCAGAGAAATAGGATCTGATGTAATTTCCTGGGATTGTGATCTCACCGTTACCGAAGAATGGAAAGGCAGATCGGTAAGGCAAGGTTTTTAAGTAGTAGCAGTTTTATTGCAAAAGCGGGAGAGAAAAAGCACAAGGGAAAGGCTCTCTGCAGATCCGCAGAGAGTGGGGATTCGAACAAAATGCTCTGTGAGCTGGGCTAGGCTGGGAACTATAATGACCCCAAGCCAGAGCTGATTGGTTTTTCCCATACCTGGGCGGGCTCTGTAGTTTGAAATAGTTTATCACAATCTAATTGGCTACCTACACCTGGGCTGACAACCTTAATGGGCTTTGTCGTTCCAACTTGCTTGTTGATTGGCTCTCCCCTTACACCTGTGCTGATAATTTTTGGCGCGTTCTTCAGCTTGACTCTCTTTGCTAGTCATTTTAAATTTATTTCCTTTGGCTTTGTTAGGGTCTCTGCCTTAATCCCCTCTACCGTGGCCATTTTCCTGACTGCCTATAATTTTTCTATCTTAGTAGTTGTGTCAATCTAGTTGTGGAGGGCACATCTCAGTGGCCCCTGCGGGGATCGAACCAGCAACCTTGGTGCCATGAGCCTGCGCTCCAATCAATTGAGCTAACTGGCCACACCTTTTCTGAACTTCTCTTAGTCTTAGTAAACACAGCTGTCTGTTTGTACTGCACTCCTCCACCACCCCACCTCCCATCCTTGGATATGGTCCTGGGAATTAGTCACTAAGCTGGGAGCCTTGTTATCCTACCAAGGTTCCTGTCATCCAGTGGCAGAGCTGTGGTACCAAACACCCTTCTCTTCTGCCCATGACCTCCGAGATCAGCCCCTTATCCTCAAGGCTTAGTTTTTACTTTTAATACATTTCATCATATCACTCCCGTTCAACAAATGAGAAAGCTGAAACATAAGGAAAGCTAAGTTATTTGCCTGAAATCAGTCACATTCATAGATAATAAAGAAATCAGGGTTTCAATCTTGGTATCCCTGATTCCAGAGACCAGTGGTATCTGAACTGGACCTCACTGGCTTCAAAATATGCAAAAATTAAAAGACACAGTCCCCTCCTTCAAATAATTCAGCCTGTAAGCACCGTCTACAATCTGTAGGTTGGATCATTTGTGCGTTTTGACAATAGACATTGACTGATGGGATGAACACTGGGGCAGATTTCAGATGTTCTGGTCCTAAGGAGGCAGTTTTGCATTGGGAGGGCTTCTGCTGTGTTTTGGAAGAGTGGTTTGCTAACTGGGCTATGGATCAGCATATGTTAAAAATATACATCCTAGGGCCGACTGAGTGGCGCGGTGGGTAAGTGCTGGCTTGGGAAGCCGGCGGCTCTGGAAGCTGGCAGCTCCGGTTCGGATTCCATATATGAGGGCCAGTGACACTGCCCTCAAAAAAATAAAAAAATAAAAATAAAAATAAATAAATACACACACACACCACACACACACACACACACACACACACACACACACTCACACACACACACATCCTAGAACCTTACCCCAGACCTATCAAGGTCAGAATCTCCAGGTGCAAGGACTAAGGAGTCTTCAAGAGACCCCTCGGGCGAATCTTAAACGCACACTACTCTGAAGATGGATATTTGGGAGTCAACTTCTTAGAAACCACCCAAAAGGCAGCTGCCAAAGAGACCATGGACTTAGGGGAGGAGATTCAGAAAGAACTGAAGCAAAGGAGACTAGAGCCAGGAGTGGAGAGGAGGAGTCAAGGGAAAAGTAAGTCTTCAAAACCAGAGCCACGTGATGAAATATGAGTCTCCATTATGAAACCCTTGCCCTTCTGAAATGCTTGCCCTGATAGTCACACCAGCTGGAACAAGCCTCTGCCTGGACGAGGTGGCAGCAAATGCTGGTAACCCTGTCACTTGGGGCTTCAAAAGGAGCTGCTGAAGGTTTCTGTGGAAACAATTTGAATTTTGAACAGAAAGCTAGAGTGTTTTCAGTGATACAAATTAGAGAGCAACAGGCAAGTGTCTGGGTGCTGATAGTTGGCTCAGCAAGCCATCCTGCTAGAGACTGCTTCCTGCCGCTGAATTCAGGGTAAGTGTTTGGGCAATCAGGGCTGATGTCAGAGAAGGGCTGCTTTCTCATTTCAGTGGCAGGACATCTGGGAAGACTGCTTTCACTTTGCTGTGGGCTGATTTCTCATTTCAGTGGCAGGGCATCTGGGAAGACTGCTTTCACTTTGCTGTGTGTGTTTTCTCTCATCTCAGCAGGTAACACAGTTCTCTGAGAGACCAGCAATTACCATTTCTGGCCGTTTATTGGTCAGCATCTCTTGGCGATAAAAGTCAAGAGTCCAGCTAGCCTATTTACGGAGAGATTGTTTCTTGATTTAATAAATTTTTTTCTAGGGTTTATTGCTTGGAAGGAGAAGGAGGAAGAACTTGTGGTGAAGAGAGAAAAGCAACTGGCTCCTAAACAGAATGGAATTTTTTTGTGTTGATTTAGTCATTTTAGTTTTTATGGGAGAACTTTGCTCAGCTTTATTCTTTGTTTCCTGCCTGCTGAGATGTTAACGTGTTGACAATTTTTGTTTGGGTTTTTTTTTTTGTTTGTTTGGTTGGTTGTTTTTTTGAGGGCAGTGTCACTGGCCCTCATATGGTGGACCGAACTGGGGCCGCTGGCTTCCCAAGCCAATACTTAACCACCGCGCCACGTGGCCAGCCCCAACTTGTTGACAATTTTTAACTGGCCTTCCTCCTAACAGGTTAAATTCTCCCCTGGGGCACAGGCTTGATGTCCTTTGCCCTGGCAGTCAGGAGGTCTGGAACCAGCTCAGCAATGTAGCTTTCATCCCCTATCAGGCTGCGTCCATATTGCTGAGGGCTCCCTATCCAACCACAATAAGGCCAATCCTGTGGGAGGCAGCTGAGTCCTGGCTTTTTGCCCTCTGATTGTTTTGTATCTTTCGTTTTATTGACAAAGTGTGTGTGCAGTCTTGTTTCTGTTGCAAAGACGTGAGGAAGCCTGGAAATTTTATTCCATTGGATTTTGAAGAGTCTCCCATCTTCAGAAGTAGCCTATAAAAATTCATTTGGGCTTCCATCCCTCTTCATATTCTCTCTCAGATATTGCACTCAATTTTTGTGTGTGTGTATTTCCATCTATCATTTATTCTTTCATTTAATTCCTCAAACACTTACAGAGTAATTAAGTGCCAGGCACTATTCTAGGAACTGAGGTACCATAGACTGTTGAACAAGATAGAAATTCAGGCTTTGAGGAACAATTTATAATTTATTTATTTATTTATTTATTTTTGAGGGCAGTGTCACTGGCCCTCATATGTGGGACCGAACCGGGGCCGCTGGCTTCCTAAGCCAGCGCTTAACCACCATGCCCCTTGGCCGGGCCCCAGAATAATTTATAATTTAGAGTAGTGCTGTCCAATACACTATTCTACGATGATGGAAATGTCCTATATTTACATTGTCCAAGGCAGTAGTCACGAGTTACATGTGTTTACTGAGCAATTAAAATGTGGTTAGTCTGAGTGAAGAACTAAATTTTTTTTTATTAGTTTCAGGTGTACAACACAATGTAATAGTTATACTCTTTACCCCCCAAAGTGACAACCCACCTCCCCCAGTTCACCACCCCACTCCCCCGCCATATCATACATATCTATCACAACTTCCCTGACTCCCCTCCACAGTATACTCGACATCCCGTGACCATCCACATATTCCATTACAGTTGGCATACAATACTATACAACATCAGCTTCAGGTGTACAGTGCAGTGATCAAGCCTCTACTCCATCCATGGAGTGGTCTCCCTAACAAGACATGTGACTATCTGACACGCCATAAAATTTTTACAACATTATTATATTCCCCGAAGTGTGTTTCATATCCCTGTGGCAATATTGTAGTTGTCTATTTATGCTGTTTAATCCCTTCCCCTTCCCCCCATCCCCACCCCCCTCCCAACTAGCAGCCCTCAGTTTTTCCTCTACATCTACGCGTCTGTTTACTTTGATCATTCACTCAGCTCTTCAGACTCCACACACAAGTGAGATCACATGGTACCTGTCCTCCGACTGACATTTCACGCAACATAATAGTCTGTTCACAACATTATCAATTACATTCCCAGAACTGCCCCCATATCCCTGCAGCAACATTATAGTCCTACCTACACTGTCCAAAACCTTCCCCCTCTCCCTCTTCCCCACTCCCTCCCAGCCAGCAACCATCAGTTTTTCCTTTATATCTGCTTGATATGACTTCAATCTTTTTTTTATTTAAAATTGGGGGTTGGGGGAGGGGAACAGCGTTGGGGAATCAGGGAAGGGGAACAGACAAGTTGCAGTCTTTTTGTTCTTCAGTCTAGTTGCAGAGGATGTTGCTTCACTGGCCCATGTTGGTATCGTCATTGCTCTTCCCGGATGAGGCAGATCGGTCGCCGGCCTCTGGCTGGTCGCTCACCGTGGCTATTGGCAGCTCACGCTGGCTGCTGGCCACTCACGCTGGCTGCCGGCCACTCACTGTAGCCTATGGCAGCCCACTGCAGCAGGGGCTGCAGCCCACACCGTCGCTGGGACTCACAGCCCAGCTCCAGGTGGAGCTGTTGTTAGCTGTGGGGGGCAGTGTTACTGGCCCTCATATGTGGGATCCGGGCCGGGGCCGCTGGCATCCCCAAACCAGCTCTTAACCAAAGCACCACTCGGACGGCCCTTCAGTCTTCTTAAATTTACTGAGACTTGTTTTGTGGCCTAACATGTCTATCTTGGAAAATGTCCTATGTGTCCCATATACTTGAGAAGAATGTATATTCTGTTTTTTCAGGGTGAAATGCTCTAAAAATATCAACGAAGTCCAGCTGGTCTAAAGTATCATTTAAGGCCCCTCTTTCTGTGCTGATTTTCTGTTTAAACGGTCTGTCCATTGGTGACAATGGTGTTGAAGTCCCCTACTATGATAGCGTTACTGTTGATCTCTGTCTTTATGTCTGTCAAAATCTGTTATATGTAATTAGGAATTCCTATGTTGGGTGCATAGATGTTTATTAGGGTTATAGTGCCCTTCTTTGTCTTTTATTGTAGTCATTTTAAAGTCTATTTTGTCCAAAATAAGTATTGGTACTCCAGCTTTTTTTTTCTCATTTCCATTTGCATGAAATATCTTATTCCATCTGTAAACAGCATATACATGTGTCCTATTTTCTTATGGACTCAGCCACTGTCTGCCTTTTGATTGGAGCATTTAGCCCATTCACATTTAAAATGATTATTGATAGGAGGGCCGGCCGAGTGGTGCGGTGGTTAAGCGCTAGCCTAGGAAGCCAGCGGCCCCGGTTCGGTCCCACATATGAGGGCCACTGATACAGCCCTCAAAAAAAAATAAATAAATAAATTCTGGCATAAAATGATTATTGATAGGTGCGTATGTATTGCCATTTTGTTATTTGTATTCCTGGTCTCCCTGGGTTAGCTTGTTTACCCCTTTCTTTTGTTTAAAAAGGCCCTTTTAACATTTCTTGCAATGCTGGCTTCGTGGTAATGAATTCCTTAAGCTTATTCTTTTCTGAGAAGCTCTTTATTTCTCCTTCAATTTTAAGTGATAGCCGTGCTGGGTAGAGCAATCTTGGTTGTAGGCCTTTATTTTGTGTCACTTTGAATATCTCCTGCCACTCCCTTCTGGCCTGCAGAGTATCTGTAGACAAGTCAGCTGTTAGTCTAACAGGAGTTCCTTTGTATGTAACCTGCTGTCTTTCTTGTGCAGCCTCTAGGATTCTGTCTCTGTCTTTAACCTTTGCCATTTTAATTATGATGTGTCTTGGTGTGGACCTGTTTGGGTTCAGCTTGTTTGGAACCCTCTGCACTTCCTGGGCATGTATGTTGATTTCCTTCACCAGGGTAGGGAAGTTTTCAGTCATTATTTTTTCAAATACATTTTCGTCCCCTTGCTTCTTCTCTTCTCCTTCTGGTATTCCTATGAGTCGTAGGTGGTTGCGCTTCACCTTGTCCCATAGGGCTCTTAAACTATTTTCATTGTTTTTTATTCTTTGGTCTTTTTGTTGTGCCAACTGGGTGATTTCTGCTATTTTATCTTCCAAATCACTGATCCGCTCCTCTGCTTCATCTACTCTACTGGTGATTCCTTCGAGTGTGTTCTTCATTTCAGTTATTGTATTCTTTAGTTCTAACAGGTTGTTTTTTATGGTTTCCCTATCCTTCTTTATGTCCTCGCTAAGTTCCTTAAACATTCTTATCATCAGTGTTCTAAACTTTGTCTCTGAAAGGTGGGATCCCTCTGTTTCATTTGGTTCCATCTCTAGAGGTTTCTTCTGATCTTTTACGTGTGACATGTTTCTTTGTTTCCCCATTCTGGCTGTTGCTCTGAGATTGCTTTGATGTATTAGATAGATCACCAGGAGGGCCCTGGCTGGATAATGCAGGCACACAGCTCACAGCCCAACACTCCCAGGAAAACTCCCAGTCTCAGCCTGTCCCAATCAGCTGCTCGCAGATCAGGCTGAGCAGCCTGACAACCAATCACCAGCCTGGCAACTCTGCAAGCGCAGTGCGGAGAGCGGGGACCCGAGGCGGCTTGCGCACTCCCGTGTCTCAGTGAGCAGCCTGTTGGAGCCGGAGCATGCCCACCAGGCATTTCCGTGGCAATGCAGCACAAGCCGGGTGGAGGGTGGGGATCCAAGACCACATGTGTGCGTGCACGCGCACACATGCACTTCTGTGCCAATTCCACCAGACCAATGAGATCTCGGACCTGATCCTCCATGGGAGGGCCCAAGCCCGACAAAATGGCGCCCTCCTTACACCACTCGCATGCAGGCTCCACACCAGGGAAACTATAGTCCAAAAACCTCCAGCCTTTGCACCAAAGGTGCTCAGTTCAGTCCGTCCCCGCAGGCTCCCGGGTACTGCTCACACAGCCACTCCCTCCACCAGTAACCAGGTAAGTGCTCACCGGCGAGCAAGCCCGGGCGCCGGACCCATTGATTCTCTAGCAGCTCTGAGCCTCACCAAGCTGAGCAAAGAGAGTCCTCACTAATTTACTGCCAGCTATCTTGGAACTCCTCTTCCCGGCAAAGGAACTCTGGGCTGGTGAGCTTGGTGTGCAGCCGGAGGGTCTCTCCCCCAACTGGAGAGGCCTCCCCACAGCTGGGGTGTCCCTCATGGGGTTCACCCTCTCTCGTCTCCGCCCATCCTACCAGACCCGACATGGCCTCCTCTTTAAGTTCTTCGTTTAGAGGTTCTGTTCATCTAGTGTTCCGGGGACTTCCGGGGTTGAATGCTGTGTAATTCGTTTGTAATTTTGGTGTGATCCTGGGAGGTAGTTAGCACAGCGCCTGTCTATTGTGCCATTTTACTGGAAGTCCAAGAACTAAATTTTTAATTTTATTTATTTATTTAATTATTATTTTAAAAAGATTTTATTGGGGAATTGGGGGAGGGGAACAGACAAGTTGCTGTCCTTTTGTTCTTCAGTCTAGTTGTGGAGGACATTGCTTCTCTGTCCCATGTTGGTATTATCATTGCGCTCTACCCGGCTGAGGCAGTTGCTCATTGGTCATTGGACGGCGGCTCATGGCAGCTCATGAAAGCTCACACCAGCTGCCAGCCAGCTCCGCTGCAGCCTACACCATTGTCGGCGACTCACCAAAGCCCAGCTCCAGTCAAGCTGTTGTTCACCATCTTAGCTATAGTGGGCGCAGCGTCACTGTCCCTAATGTGGGATCCGAACTTGGATCCTGAAGCTCAGAGCTGGCGTCCCACACCAACTCCTAACCAACGTGCAACTTGGCCGGCCCGGAAAATCACTTTTTTAAAGTAAGTGCAAAAAAGGGCATATTTGGGCCGCCCAAGCAGCTCAGTTGGTTAAGAGTTGGCTTAGAGTGTGAACTCTGAGCAACAGGGCTGCTGGTTTGACTCCCACATGGGCCAGTGAACACTGAGCCTGAGCTGAGCTGTCGCTGAGCTGCCAACAGGTGGCAGGATGGCTCAGCTGGTGTAACAACAAGATTGCCTGTTGGATGGTGGGCTATGCCCACCTGCAACTAAAGACTGAACTCTGCACCTTGAGCTGAGCTGCCGCCCGATTGCTCAGTGGATAGAGCGTGCGCTCTTAACAACAAGGCTGCTGGTTCAACTCCCACATGGGATGGTGGCTATGTCCACCTGCAACTAAGACTGAACACAGCACCTTGAGCTTAGAGGCCACGAGCTGCAGACAGGAAGCCAGATGGCTACTGGTGCCCTCTACAATGAAGATTAAAGAACAACAACTTGGCTGGTCCCCTTCCCCAATTCTCCAACACTGTTCCCCTCCCCCAATTCCCCAATAAAATTTTTTTTTTTTTTTTAAAAGGGCATTTTCCCTTGGACACCTCCAAAGACTTTCTATAGTGAAGAATTGGATATTGGGCCGGCCAAGTGGCGTGGTGGTTGGAAGCTGGCTTGGGACGCCAGTGGCTCTGGTTCGGATCCCACATATGAGGGCCAGTGACACTGCCATTAAAAAAAAACGAACAAAAAAATCTTGGATATTAAGACCTCCCTTTTCTGTCCCTGCACTGCCAGTCCCAGTTTTTTCTCAGAAGCTTTTCCACTCACAAATCTAAGCCCCAATGCCTTTATTTTGGATTCTCCCAAACAAAAACTTGAAGAATCAAACTTTTTGAGGGGACACATATTTCTACAATTTGTGATTTGTTGAAAAAAATGGTACTTTTTTTGTACATATCAAAGTCACATATGAGAAATTTTTTTAGAGCTAAATTTTGGAAAGGCTTCACTTTTTCCTTTCTTCTGAGGAACTGGTAACTTTTTCTGTGAAAATAATTAGAACAAGGGAACTAACCAAGTTGCCTTTTTTTCCTTTGGTTATCACTAATTCGGTGTCAAACTTACAGCCCACAAAATGCCCTACTTTTCATGCTCCAGGTTTTTTTGACCAATGCCTCTGACTGTAGCTCATACTTTCCTAGATCCTGTTTTATCTTTATTTTACTCTGTATCTGTTGTTCTGTAAACAGGTTCAAATCTTTTGTGGAATGAGGTATAAAGGAAAAGAGGGAAGGAAGGATAAGAAAGAAGCACCCAAATTTTCCTCATAATTGATCAGAGTAAGAAATGGCTGATCAAATGTAAATTATAGCCTCTTTATTACAAACACTGACATTTATCACTCCATTGGAAAGGCATAAAAGCAGAGACAAGATCATAAGGTTTTATTTTCCCTTGAAAAGAACACTAGGAACTGTGAAAAGAGATGGAAGTCAATCTTACAAAGGCAGGGAGGGATTGAAGATTAAAATAATAAACACCACTGCAATATATTTCTTGTTTATGTAACTACCCCAGGTAGGTGTGAGCGTGGAAAAGCAGCACTAAGCCTTCCTACAAGCCACTTATCGTGTTACTCTTTTCAGTCCTAACAAACACCCTGTGATATTGGTCACATGAGTATTATCTGACCTGAGGAATTAAAGTTCAATTTAAAACCACAAAACTGAGATTTATTGCATTGTTATAATGGATAAGACAGGAGGTTGTGGTATCAGACCGAGCTTGAATTTCCTGTTCTACTATTCATTATTTATGAGGCTTTGAGCATATCACTTAACCTGTTTCCTCCTAGGTAAAATGAGAATAATGAGTAATCTCTGCTTGTCTTCTTTTCCCTCCTCCAAATACTCTACATAGTTTGCACTGTCTCTAGAAGTCCAACTTGGCCAGAACTAACGTAAGCCTTGTCTGGACCTTTTCCTTGGAATTGTCAACCAAAATAACACCAGAAAATCCACCAAAAGAGCGGTTTATTCGGGAAAAGAAAAAGAAACGAGACCACTCCAGCGGTGTGTGAATACATACTTCCCACTGAAGCTCCAACTGGCCACACATGTGCAAAAAGCTCCGCTCCCAAGATGGCCTCTATATTTATTTGAACCCCTCTCCCTGGAAGTTACCACAAAGATTAACAGGTAGTCAGGACTAGAGAGTTAACAAGCTCCACCCATAGTCCTCCCAGCTCTGTGGCTAATCATCTCAAGATGTCAGTTTGCTTTTATCAGAATTTAAATCTCCAACTTCAAATCTCTTTCACTGCAGGGCAGGAAATACCACCTGGCCCCTTTGCCAGTCAACAATGTTCCAGCTGACAGCTACCCCCGTAAGTGCCCTTGCAGATGAGCCGGTGCACATCCGAGCAACAGGCCTGCCCCCGTTGCAGATGATGACCCTTACAGCATCTCTGAAGGATGAGAAGGGAAAACTGTACCGGTCCAAAGCTTTTTATAGGTCTAACGAAGCTGGTGAGCTGGACCTGCAACGAGATTCTTCATTTGGAGGCGACTACGTGGGGGTCCACCCGATGGGCCTTTTTTGGTCTCTGAAGCCTGAGGTGGCTTTTGGGAGGCTGCTGAAGAGGGATGTGATGAACAGCCCCTTTTTGGTCACTCTGCACCTATATGACTCAGTTTGCTTCCAAGATTCAGCCACGGTTGAGCCCAAGGTCAGCCAGGTGGTGCAGCGCTGGTACTCCAGCCCAGGGACACAGCGTGTGCAGATCCGAGAAGGCTGTGTGCGAGGAGCCCTTTTTCTCCCGCCAGGTGAGACTAATTTTTAGTGGTAGGGAAAACATGGTTGATGGAAGTAAAAACTAAAACACATGGCATCAAATTATTGGAGAACTATTATTTCCCACAATATAGTCAAACTAGCATGCCATTGTGTGTTTGTATGTGAAGGTAAAATTCATTTTGCTAGGCTTCTGCCTTCAAGGCTGTCTGCTTGATCCCATTCTCTTTTCTCTTTGTTGCTCACAGGGGAAGGCCCTTTCCCAGGAATCATTGATTTGTTTGGGGGCATTGGAGGTCTAATTGAGTTTCGAGCCAGCCTTTTGGCTGCGCATGGCTTTGCAGTGCTGGCAGTAGCGTATTTTGCCTACGAAGACCTGCCCAGCCAACTGGCAAATGTGGAACTGGAATATTTTGAGGAAGCTGCCAACTTGCTACTAGCTCATCCCAAGGTATTGAAACATGCTTTTCATTTTACCTTGCAACATTACAGCAAAAGACAAAAAAACAAACAAGCAAACAGAAATCACAAATTGTCTATTCTGCCTATTTTACCAGTCTGTTTAGACTTTTTATGTTTTACAGTTAAAATGGGAAGGCTAATAGCTACATTGTAGGATTGTGGGGTTGCTTAGAGATCAGCTTAGCATTTACTGGCACAAAGAAGACTATTAAAAAGGTGGATATATTATGGTTATTTTCAATGGGAAAAATGCCAAGACTTCTTTTTGTTTTGAGGGTAGTGTCACTGGCCCTCATATATGGGACCCGAACCGGGGCCTCTGGCTTCCCAAACCAGCGCTTAACAACTGCGACACTCGGCTGGCCCAGCCAAGACTTCTTACATTGAAAGTGCTTGTGATTTATTCACAAATGGTTCTTCACTGTTTTATCAGCCACCAATCTTTTTTTTTTTTGAGGGTAGTGTCACTGGCCCTCACATGTGGGACCGAACCGGGCCGCTGGCTTCCCAAGCCAGCGCTTAACCACCATGCCACTCGGCCGCCCCTCAGCCACCAATCTTAAATCATGCATTCTCCGATTAGACATGTTTTCAAACTTCAATGATTATTTCAGCATGGGTAGTGGTAGAGTAAAGTCACATTAAAGAGCCCTGAGACTAAGAACAAGGCAGAAGTTTGGTGTTAAAGCTAGGCCATGAGATCAGAGCAGGATTACATGCAAAACTGACTTGGCTGCCCCATCTGATTAGCTGAATTAGTTCATTAGTTCGTTTCAAATCTAGGAGCAGAACTAGGCCTAAAGTAAGGGTTCAATGTTAGGAGGTAGCCTAGGGAACGGAATCTGGAAAGGAAGGGTCATTTTAGAACTCTTTGTCAAGTATCGTAGTATTGAAAGTATGGTCCATAGACCAGAGGCTCTGGCATCACCTGGGAGTGTTTGAATGCAGACTCTCAGGCCCCATCTCTGAATCAGCATCTGCATTTTAACAAGATCCCCAAATGATTTGTATGCACATTCAAGTCTGATAAGGACTGGAATAATACATCTCATAACTCAGCTTTTTTCTAGAAATTAAATATCAGATGATTTATGATTTATCCTCAGGAGGTCCCAAAGTATTGATATTTGTGGTAATGACTAAAAGAAGAAACATAGGAATAAATATCACACGGCCAGGTGTCAAGTTTGACATTCTATTAAGTTGAACCATATTAACTTAATATTCTAGTTAAAAAATGTTCATATTATTTGTTATGCTTCAACCTAACAGTGGTAAAATAATCATACCAGCTAACATTAAACTACTGTTTGTTATACTCTATGCTAAATACTTCATATGCACTATCTCATTTAATGCTCATGATAACCTTGCAAACTAAGTACTATTGATATCATCCTCATTTTTCAGATGAGAAAGCATACTCAGATGAAGTAGTGTGCCAAAACTACATGGCCAGTAAGTGACAGAGTTCCTCTGGCAATGTCTGCTCCAAATCTTAAGTCATCCTGACTTCCTGACTTGTTTCCTTCTCTCCTTAGAGAGCCTTGTTGGAGCATCATCAGTATCTTCATCTTCAGGGTGGTCACCATCACCATCACCATCAACCATATATGTGCAATTTTTCTAAGCACGTTTGGCTCTTTTTAAAGGATTGCCTATGAGGAATTAAATCCATATAAAATGTTTTCAAGTTTATTTTCATTTCAAATTTAACCATTTGTGACATTGTCTGAGGTAACCGTGGTAACATTGTCCGAGGAGAAAGGGCAATTGCCAAAACTCAGTTTGAATTTAGATTCAGCAGAAGAGGTTCAATTCCCCCTCTGACCCTTGATGCTGTTGTAACCTTGAGTGAGACTTAAACTTCCTGAGTCTGTTTTCTTGGAAGAACTAACTGAGATAATATGTGCAAAGCACTTAGCCTACGGTCCAGCATACAGTAAACTCTCAGTAAATCCACTGAGTCATCTTAGCTCATCTGGTGTCTTCCCTCTCCCTTTCCCCATTCCTCAACCAATCCCAAAGTGCTTTAGAATCTTGAATCTTTCTCAATATATCACACCCTCTTCACCCTTCCTGCCACTGTTTTTAGTTTTTTTCTCTCGTCATTGTTCACCTGTGATACTGCAGGCGTATATTAATCAATTTCCTATTGCTAGTTACAGCCCTCTTCCCTTACTCCCCCATCCCTTCCTCATGTGTGGGTTTCCAAATGTAGAAGCACATTGGATTTCCTAGGAAATATTTTATAGTATCAGAGTCTTGGATCTACTCAGCCGTATTGAAGTAGAAACTTGAAGAATTGGATCTCAGAAAACTCTAATTAAAAAAAAAAAGGTGTTTTTTTTTCTTTTTCTCAGATGATTCTGATGACAGGAAGGTGCTGGGAATACAACTGTGAGCAAAATAAACATACCAGATCGTTATGTCTTTGCTGTTGTCTATCTAGAATGTTCTTTCTTTCCTCTCTCAGACTTTCCCCGCTATAAGCTACTACTTTTCCTGTTGGTCTCGGTACTGAAATTCAGCTGTTGGTAGAATCTAGGTCTTTCCTTGTTACACCCCCAGTGCTTTCAGGATTTGTCTTTGGATTAATGAATATGCAAAACCTTTGTAGCTGTAAAATGCTACTTAAATATGAATTACACTAACATAATATTTGAAAGAGCCCAGGAAACCTCTTTTGCTAGCTGGAGAGAAAATTTTGATATTTCAGAAAGCTTACCTGGCTCTGCTCTTGTAAAATCGAATGTTGCTGGGGCATTAGATCCTTCTATAGAACTCTGCCTTTGGTGAAGAGTTTTTATTTCTACTGTTTCACTTGATCCTCATAACAACCCTGCAAGGTAGGTAATATTATCACCCCCATAAGACAACAAGGCTTTGAGAGGGTAAGTAGGTAGTGTTCTCTGTCACAGAAACTGGTAAACTCAAGTGCCAGGACTCTCACCTCCCATGGTCTGACTGTCCATCATACTAGCTTATGGCCTGCATGACAGCTCCTTCTCAGAGTATGGCCTATAATGGGTTCCCTTGGTTTTGTGCTTCAGGTCCAAAAGCCAGGAATCGGAGTGATCTCCGTGAGCAAAGGTGCAGAGATCGGGCTGGCCATGGCCTGCTTCCTGAAGCAAGTGGTAGCCGTTGTCTGCATCAATGGACCCAGCTCTGTCTGTCATTTTCCGTTAAGGTACAGGGATTTGGCTATAACACCCATGGCCACATTTCTGGAGCGCATGCAGATTGATATTTCAGGGGCTGTGAGCCTCCGCCACATCTTGGATGACCCTCGGGATAAACGGAATCAGCATAGAGTATATCCTATTGAAAAGGCCCAGGCTCAGATCCTCTTCATTGTAGGAGAAAATGATGCATCATTGTCTAGCAGAGAATATGCTCAGCAGGCCCTGGAACGGCTGCAGAGCCACGGGAAAAGCAATGGAAGGATGCTGGTGTACCCTGGGGCAGGCCACCTCATAGAACCTCCCTATGCGCCCCTATGCTATGCTTCCTGGAACCCCCTTTTTTCCATACCCCTGCTCTGGGGAGGGGACCCTGTGGCGCATGCCGTGGCCCAGGAGCACGCCTGGGGAGAGATCCAGAAATTCTTCAGACAACACCTTGTTCAGACCAGCAGCAAACTCTGAGCAACGGCTAAGGGTGATGATGAAGTATGGATACAAAATATGAGTACAAGGCAGAGATGTAACGACGAGAGGGGGCGCTTCTGAAATCTCTATTTTCAGTCATCTTGAATGAACTGCAAGGAAACTGGACAAATCAAAGGATCTTGGCATAGTTACATTTCAAGTGTTTCTGACCAATTTGTATGTACTTTGGATTTTTGTAAATTGAATCTTTGTTTATATGCATCAGGAGATGTTATTTCAGAATTATGATACCCTTGCAAACTGAATAACCTTTTGTACCCCAGTTAGGGATACCAACGAATCAGGTATTGCCGTCTAGATAAATTCCCTGGAACTTAAAAGCTACTTGTGGAAATATGTTTTCTGTTTAAACTATTTTGAATTGAGTTTCTGACACTTGATATGAAAAGTTCCAATGGCACCATCAAGTGTAGTACTTGCTATAGATTGCCAGTAGATACTTTAATTTTTTTTTAAATAGTGATGTTTCTTTTTATTCCTAAAATATATATTTTTTACAGTTTTAATCAGGAATGGGATTGAATATAATCAAGTGCCTTTGTAGCATTTATTGAAATTAAATGAATCAATATATTTAAAGCTCTTAGAACAGTATTTCTATATGAGTTAGCTATTATTTTCCTAATGCTTTCCTCCTTAATCTGTTAATGCGGTGATTTACATTCACTAATGAACTAATTTTGCGTAGTCATCTAATTTTAATAGAGAATTTCTCAATATTGACTAATTCAGATTTTATAATTTATTGCGGACCCAACCTGGTCATTTATATTTTCTCAGAATTTCACCCATATTTTCTGGAACAAGTTTTTCTCATAATTTTTCTTGTTGTTTATTTCCATGCTTTCACTTTTTCCTCTCAGTCTGATTTGCCAAATGTTTTCCTACATTATTGATCTTTTTCAAGAACAACTTTTTGTTTGTTTATTGGTCAAATCTATTTTTCCTGATTTATCAATTTCTGTTTCTTTAAAATAAATTCATTCCTTCTGCCATTTTTGTGTTTATTTTTCTGGCTTTGTTACAATATCTGGGAATCGTTTTAAAATACTACAGAAATGTGGGAAATGTGAACAATTATTACATCTAGATGATAGGTATAGTGAGGTTGATTTGTTTTCTCTACTTTTATGTGTGCTTGCAATTTTTCATAATAAAAAGTTAAAAAAATAAGAGATATAATCAGTATATTTACCTCTCTGCCCCCAAAGATAAGAACTTTAGCATATACTACATTTTCCCTCCCTGACACTCCCCATTAATTTCAGGTTATTGATTTTTTTTTTTTTTTTACAATCAATAATTATTTAACATGACTATGCTTTAATATTTATTTGCTCCTGTTTCTTACAACCTGCCTTTTTAATTCTTGGCTTTGTCATCCATTGGCCATTTTTCCAAAGTAAAAACTAAAGCTATTATTTTAAAAGATTGATGTTCATCTGTCTATATTTTGCTCTCTCTCTTTAATTGTATTTTTTTTTTTTATTAAAGATTTTATTGGAGAATTGAGGAGGGAACAGCGTAGGGGAACCGGGAAGGGGAACAGACAAGTTGCTGTCCTTTTGTTCTTCAGTCTAGTTGTGGAGGACGTCGCTTCACTGGCCCATGTTGGTATTGTGATCATTGTACTCATCCCAACTGAGGCAGATGATTGCTGGCCATTGGACAGCCGCTCAAGGAGGCTTACTCTGGCTGCCAGCCACTCATGGTAGCTTATGGTAGCCCACTGCAGTCTATGCCATTGCAGGTGACTCACGGTGTCCCAGCTCCAGGTCGAGCTGTTGTTCATCTTAGATGTAGAGGGGGCAGCATCACTAGCCCATGTGGGATCTGAACCGGTGGCCCTGCTGTTCAGAGCTTGGATTCCCAAGCCAACTCTTAATCAACGAGCCACTCCACCGGCCCTAATTGTAATTTTTAAACATACAGAATTTGATGTTAACAATTATTTTCCCTCAGCAGTTTATGGTCTTAATTTCATTTAAGCGAGAAGACTGATTCTTGTTTGTGGAGTTGTTTTCTTCTTTCTCTGAAAGCTTTTTACAATTTTCCCTTTGTTTTTAGTGTTCTGAGATTCCATCATGATATGAGCAGGGTGGGTTTATTATTACTATTTCGTTTTGGTTGATACTCTTTGGGTCCAAACCGTATCACATGTTCATGTCCAAAGCAATCACAGGCATGGGCAACGAGACAACCATAACAACTTAGACAATCAAGAGTTACCTGTGGGGGGCCGGCTGAGAACTGGATCCCACATATGATGGCCAGTGACACTGCCCTCTACAGCTAAGATGGTGAACAATAGCTCCACCTGGAGCTGAGCTGCTGTGAGTCCCCGGGATGGCATAGCTGCAGCCCCTGCTGCAGTGGGCTGCCATAGGCTACAGTGAATGGCCGGCAGCCAGCGTGAGCTGCCAATAGCCGCGGTGAGCGGCCAGCCAGAGGCCGGCGACCGATCTGCCTCATCCGGGAAGAGCGCAATGACGATACCAACATGGGCCAGTGAAGCAACGTCCTCCACAACTAGACTGAAGAACAAAGGACAGCAACTTGTCTGTTCCTCTTCCCCAATTCCCCAACGCTGTTCCCCTCCCCCAATTCCCCAATAAAATCTTTTTTTTTTAAAAAAGGAAAAAGCATAGAGATGAGGGCAACCCGGTCGGGACCCCCTCTCGTTTTGAGAGCTGTTATTTTCTACTCTAATAAACTGTCCTCTGCTGTAAACTTCACCTCTCTGGTCCGTGTCTCCATTCTTTGGCTTCACGAGACTACGATCCTGGCCCAAGAAAAATATCCTACATCATTTGGGGGCTCGCCCGGGATGAAAGAGAGGTAAATATAATCTGTGCTTTTCTGTTTGCCTTGCTCACTCGCAGGCCTTCAACAATATTTTCCCGTCACACAAACACTGGGTCTCCGACAGCCAGGTAAAAATGACTAGCGTGGCTGCCAATCTTAAGACTCGGAGGACAGGTTTAGCAGAAGGGCTCTGGTTAATCCCTTCTGACACGGAGCAGGAGGAATGTTGGCCTTAGCCTGACTGCCTTCTCTCTTGGGGAAAAGAGGGGAATCTGAGGACAGTGTGAGGTTGGGATGAACGACTCTTGGATGCATCTGAGGAGCTCTGGTCACGGCGACTCTGTGACGTGTTCCGAAGGCTCCCTGGGTCTTCTCCCGACCCGATAGCCCTAAGGGTGCTGGCTGATGGCTCTCCCTCTCTCTCGCCTCTCTGCTACTCTGCTGCCTTTTCCTTTCTGCGAGAAGGCTGGATACTGGCGCGTGGCTAGGTTGTGGGCCTTTGCAGGCAACTGAGGGACCCTTGGCCTCGGCCACTCTGTGATAGAGTCCCAAAGGCCACACTGGTCCCTTCTCAACCCGACCGCCCCACAGGGTGCTGGTAGAATGCCTCCTCATTCCTTACTGCTTTCTTCATCCTGACACTATATCTCTCCTCAATCCCTGAGACACTGGTCCGGCGCCCCTTCCCTGTAAGACCTTCTCAACACTCAAGACATCTTAAGGTAAGAACATGGAATTTTGTCTCCACATCTCTGCTGTTTTTATACCCTTTCCACCCACTGTCCACTTTCCAGCAATTACTTAGTGGCCCACCTCCATGAGGGGCTCCACCCATCGGGTCCCAAATATCTGGCCACTTTCCTTTTACACTGGTGCTATTACAAACCATCATCAGGCAAGATCCTGGGGGAAAACCAATATTTTTCGGACTCATTTTGCCTTAAGAAGGTAGCCTTATCAAAAGTCTTTTGAGGCTCCAAAACCTGTATCTATATCGCCTTACATATTGAACATCACTGTGCCCTACCATCCTTTCACGTGCGCTATGTACCTTCCCTACAGACCTTGAGCATATATACTCCCTTCTTAATCATCTTTATACAGATTACCACCACTACATTGACAGTGCCACCAATTTTAAAGACACTCAGAGTCAGGCCAGATGCCCCAGTATCGGCCACTGCCTTTATCGGCCCACAGGCTGACACTGGAAGTCCTGGAAGAGACTCACGTAGAGTTAGGTAGGTGCCCACATGGAGTTAGGTATGGGCCGGCTGCCCAGGTAAGGCACGACTAAATCCTGGCACGCCATGTCCCCCCACCCTGCCATGGAACCGAGTCATGCAGTCTCCCTGGCGCATCCTCCAGATCGGTAATTGGGAGGCGAGTTATCAGCCCTCATGCACCTACACTCCCCTGAATTACACCCTAAAAGATTTAACCCCCAGACTCTGATAAAGCCTGGGCTTCTTTTGTTCCAAGGTTTTAACTTCAATACATGTTAGAAGACAGGAAAACCTGGCCTTTGGAGGGAAGTATTAGCTCTAATATTATCATGCAGCTAGATTTGTTTAACAGCCGGGAAGGCAAATGGTCAAAAGTTCCCTATGTTCAGGCTTTTTTCGATCTGAGGGACAACCCAGACCTTTACAAAAGATGCCTAGTTGATTCAGCTCTTTTGGCTCTGGTTTCTTGTCTCCCTCCAAAGGAGGCCCATTCAAAGGAACCCAGTACTCCACTCCTTTCTCAGTCTCTTGAAACACCTCCCCCTTACTCTGCTGGTCGCATTCCTGTAGGGACCACCTACAGTGGGACTCATTGTAAAGAAGATGACCTGAGTCAACATGTGCTTATCTCTGATACAAAATTGGTCAAAAAGAAATAGCTGGTATAATTGACTTTGGGACCTCATAAAGTTAAGAGCTAATAGAAAGTTGCTCAAATAAGGTTTTAAGTAAAACTTTTCAGTAATGATCATATATTGGGGATACTTAGATGTGATTTCTCAGCATCTATTGACAACTTAAGATTTTAGTTTTACTAAATTCACATATTTCCAGCTTCTTGTCACAGGAATGGTCAAAGATTTAGATCTGTTAATAAATATATCTTATGTTTTATCACAAGCCTATGCTTTCAAGTTCCTGGATTTGCCAGTAAAAATACTAATTGCTTACTTCTGGTTGTCATTAAAATTAATGTTTTAGAGGTTATGGATTCTAATTAGTATGAAAGGAAATGATGTGTGGTTTCAAGGAAGGTATAAGGTATGGAAATACATTTTTTTGAAGGAACTGAAAGAAAGTAGTTTGTCCTAAAGATGGTTATTTTCTAAAAGAGTGAGAAGAGACAGACTGGGAAGGATTGGGAAAGTTGTAGAAAGATTGTAAAAAGTCTTGAGAGTTTTGTGTATGGTTAAGCTAAATACAAGCATTCAGGTAGATTTGAATATCAAAAGTAAACTAATAGGGCCAGAGTGGCGTGGTGGTTAAGCGCTGGCTTGGGAAGCCAGCGGCCCCGGTTCGGTCCCACATGTGAGGGCCAGTGACACTGCCCTCAAAAAAAAAAACAAAAAAAAAAAAGTAAGCTAATAGAGTTAAATATTTTCTTTCTCTCTCTCTCTGCTAAACCAAACCAATTTCTTAGCTAAGTTTCATATTGTCTCACAATCAGGTTCCTGGTTGCAGGAAAAACACTAAAATCTCCACAATAGTAACAACTAAGTTTTGCTAATGGTTATGTGGACTCCTGTGTTTTGGGACTGCTGGAGTTTATGAGTCCTCCTCAGCCTCAGAGTATGGCCAATGTAAAGGAGCTCATTCTCCTTAATCTGACAGGATCATAATGGTCCTGGCCCACTGCTTAGATCATAAAAAAGGCCAGGAATTTGTTTAAATGTCTTTAACAACCAAGACAAAAAAAAAAAAAAACCCACAAGAAATTAAGGAACAGTGTGACCAGAAGATGAGACCAAAAACAAAGCCAGACTTTTTGGCCACAGTTACAAACAACCCAGGGCTAAAGCCACCTCAGGACACCCCAAAAGCCCCAGGAGAGGAAATGCCAAATAAAGGAGCCTGCTTTTGGGATGTGGAACCACAGACCACTGGAACATGGTATGTTCTAATCCTCCAAAGCAGCCATGCCCCCTGTGCAGTACAGGGCACTGGAGGAGAGATTGTGCCCTGCTCTGAAGGGAGCAGGGACCGGTCCGCTCCCTCCCACCAATAGCTGTGATCACTGTTGGGCCTAACAAACACTCCCAGTGGCTCCCAGGCTGTTCTCATTACAGGAATGAAACTGCAGGTGACCCTGACATGTCAGGCAAGCCTGTTAATTTATAGAAGCCAATATTCTGTCTCAACTGCTCACTCTAGACCTTTTTTCCTGTAAAAGCTGCTTGGTTTTAAAGATAAAAAGAGCCCCCAATTTGGGCTCATTTTACTCAGCCTGTTCCTTACCATTTGATTACATACTGTGGGGAAAACATAAAACATCAAAATCAAACTTAAAAGGATGCTAAAAAAGTTTTATCAAACCTATACTGTCCATTGCTTTAGATTCTAACCTCAATTCTGTTGTCTTCTATGTTGTTAGCTTGGGAAAGTTTCAACGGTCACTTAAGAAATCTAGAAAACCAAGTTCTAAAGGGAAAAGTAAACACCCCAGCGGTTTTAGGACTTCAGAGAGTCGGTAGCTGGGTCTACTTTCCTGGAATTAAACTTATTTCGTTTAAGTCTCCACAGGACTCCCCCAAAAGGAAGCCTGTCTCTCCTACTCCTGTGAGCCTCCAGAAGACCTAACTTCTGGAGGGTAGACAAATGTCACCTGAGGTTAAGACAAATTGGGCTTCCAGTCCCATCCCTGAAGCCAGTGCTTTCCTTCCCACTGAGAAACCCTTTCATTTCTGGGGGAGAGGGAATAGTTTTAGGAATTTTGGCCTGGCACAGAGGTCCCTCACAGCACATGGCTGGCCAGCTTGTCTCAGAGCCATTGCAGCAGCTACTCTCCCAGTTCCTGAAGCCACTAAGCTCACAATAGGACAGGACTTAACAGTTTTCTCCCCGGACCACCTAAGGCTTTTAAATGCTAATACTAGTCATTGACTTACAGACAGTTGCCTCTTAAGCCAAAAGGTTTCATGCAAATTTATGCTGCCAAAATAGATTTACAGACATACCCCTAGACAACCCAGATTGGATACTCTTCACTGATGGGAGCTCTTTTATGAAAAATGACACACAAAAGGCTGTATATACTGTAGTTGCTTTACATAATATCATAAAAAAATACAAGCCTCCCATCTGGGGCCAGTTGACAACCGGCTGAGCTGATAGCTCTTACCCAAACATCAGAGCTACTATAGACTACCTACTCAAATACAATCAAGGATGTAAAAATTTTAAGGGATTATATTGTTTCAACCTGTCAGATAACTCACAATTAATCAAAAACAAAATTCAACAGATTCATAACATAGTTTCTAAAATCAGACAAAAAAAAAAAAAAAAGGATTCTTCAGCCTAGATTTTTTTCCTTCCTTACATCCTGGCTTCCCAGTCTAATAGGATTTAGGAAAACATTTCTCATTTTTCTTGTATTCATTTTTATAGGGATTGCCTCATACTACCGCCTCAAATACATCTCTGCTTACAGACCACGCACAGGCTGGCTACCATGGCCTACAGGACCACAACAACCTCACCTGGATTTGCTCATCTACCGTGGACTGTTAGAACCCCTTTGGACTAGCCCTAAATGCGGATTCATACTTTGTCCCTCCTCAGCAGGAAGCAGCCAGAGCGATCTTCACCCCTTACCCTAACAGCAGTTAGGGTTACCTCATCAAAGTGGGGAATGAGATAGGAAAATTATAGACAGTCAGGAAAATTGCCATGATGGAGGGAATCAGGGTGGAAACTGTAAACTATAACAAAGCCAGGAAAATAATTTATTAGCTAACAAACAGGATTAAGTCACAACACCTGCCAGTGACAAACTCAGGTCGGGGAGGAGAAAGGACTCTTTCCCAGTCAGGGATTCCCAGATAGAATGCATATTTCCAAGAGGTTATTTAACATAATATAAGACTCAGTCACCAGTAACATGCTCCTCTCAGAGCAGAGACATTGATTAAGCTGATTAAGCTCTAAGTATATTAGGCATTTTGGAGGAAACACCTCCTCCGGGCTGAGCAACAAATGTGACCCCAAAAGGTGCCAGCCAGCCCCCCACCCCAGACATACAAAAGGTATAAAAACCAAAGCTTTTGCCCTAACTAATGGGCAACCCAGTCGGGACCCCCTCTCGTTTTGAGAGCTGTTACTTTCTACTCTAATAAACTATCCTCTGCTGTAAACTTAAAAAAAAAAAAAAAAAAAGGGCCGGCCGAGCGGCGCAGTGGTTAAGCGCTGGATTGGGAAGCCAGCGGCCTCGGTTCGGGTCCCACATAGGAGGGCCAGTGACACTGGCCTCAAAACACATACCAGGGTCATGTGGTTTATCATTTAATAAGGAAGATTTTATGTTTTTAACAGAGTTAAACTCCAGCTTCCTGCCAATGAGGAGAAAGTTATGGCTGTAAATCTGGTATATGTTCACCAAAATCACCAAACTCGCAGTGGTAGATTAATGAAAACATATCCAGTGGATCTTGGTATGTCTGACATTACCAAATGTACAAAAATCTATTGTTAAAAAACTCAAAATCTCTCTCATGGTGAGTTTATTCGCAACTGGTGACACCTGTTGAGTCCATTAGCGCTAGATATGGGCCTTACTGGGCCCAAGACCCCAACCCAGAAAAAGCCTCCCCAGAGGACAGGCAGCTGGAGTGGAGGGGTAGCTGCCAGTCTTCACACTTACCCCTGGGGCTGCTGAAGAACAGGATGAAGAGATGCTCAAGTGAAGGAACACCTGACTATGTGGTTTCTACCAAGGCAAAAGCTCTGTTGGCTACAAAGAGGGGTAATGAGAAGGGGATAGAAATATTTTGTACAGAATTATGTATGATGATGAGTCCATCTTACTCTAGTGAGCCTGGATTTACTTGAAATTGAAACAAAACTTGACACTGAACATCAATTGAAATCGGAAAAAAAAAAAATTGCTTTCCAGGACGATTCATTGGAGATAAGACTTTATGTAACATGCTGGCGTAAGAAACCTCCAAACCTGTAAAGGATTTTTATGAGTATATTTAGGCCAAACTGACGACATATGCCAGGGAGCAAGATCTCAAATGCTCCAGAGAATAACAGCTCAAATGTCCATAACTGCTGAATGCAGTTTCCTCATCCTTATTATTCCTGTATCTAAATATACTGATCTGTCAGCTATCTTTAGGCCCCATTCAAATTCTCTTTGTTTTCAAGTGAGTCAAGTCTCCTTCCACCAAATTAGGAGAATTTCTGGAATCCACCTTTGAACACTTGAGCAGTTTGCTCTGTCACGCCCTGTTTTGGACACTGAGTCAAAGAAATGAAAGATGTCATAGATATCCTCAGGGGCTAATAGTCTCATGAAGTTGCTTATGTCAACACATTGTATTAGCCTTTCTTTTGTCTTTCCACTTCCCTCTCACAAAGTTGGACTTCTCAGCCTACTCTGGGCTTTCTTTAAAAAGAGGAAGAAAAGCTCATTGCAGAATTTATTCTTTCTGAGGCTGAGTGACCAATATCCAGGCAGAGGTCTTTGTTTTATTTAGGCAGAGGTCTTTGTCCTGGGTAGAAGGCCCGTGTGGAGGAGTCCCTGGCTCTAAGACATGAATCTCAAGTGGCAGGCTTGCAAGATCAATGTGAGGCGCATGTAGTGGCTAATTAGAGGAAACACTAATGTTGCCATGGCATAATGGAAGGACTGGCTCAGGGATCCTAGGGTATCAGCCCAGAAATGCTCCTTAGTTCCAGGTGTCCCAGTGCGGTGTCCTGTGGAGCATGACTCGATCATGTACCATACCCACCAAGCCCAAGGCCAGGAAATTGGGTGCTATGGCTAGAGATCTTGGAACACTTTTAATAGGTCAGTCCAGATCAAAACCAGAGGGAAGAATAGAAGGATAACACTCATGTTGTCAACCTGACTTAAGCTCTTGGAAATACCATCTGGTAGTCAGATATTTTAATTGTGACAAGAAATAGGTAATGTAAAATCAATATAGCATGACATCCTTTTCTACAGTCTTATTATGAACAATGAAATAGAATTGAGCTATTAGTGCTGTTACCAAACAATCCTAAAATATGTTTAGAAAACAAATCACTCTGAAATTGGACAACATTGTGCTTAGGTAGCTTATACAAGATTGGAGAGCCCAGCATTTGCAAATTATTTCTTCTCATAAGCAGAATTCTTTTTTCACCTACACCATCCCCTGAACCACCTAAGTAGGCACATTATTACATGGTAAAGCCTTTGAAATGATGTGGACTTTTTTCAAAGGCATCTTGGTGTATTGGAAAGAGTGAAATCTGGAGTCAGTCAGTCCTAGATTCTAATATTGGTGCTAATATGTACAGCCTCAGGATTTATCTCAGCAGGCATGGAACCGAAAAGTATAAATGTTGGGAGCCGTCAGCACCCCCATATGTGACAAGGTTTCATGGTCGGTCATAGTCTCCACTCCTGTGAACCCATGTGCCTTTCCTCTACATCGGATCCTATAGGAGACAGTACTCTCACTATATTTATGGCAAGTTCCTGTGATACCCCAATGAGCTAACTATGCAGCCAAAGACAGGTAAGATCTCCTAGAAAAGAGGGGAGACAACCTAAGCCAGTTGGTAGTTCCGTAGGGAGCCCTGAACTGAGATATTGGGGACTCAAGCCTCTTGGAAACTGAGCCACAGACCTTTGGCCACATAGGCCAAAAAAGCCTGGTTGTGAGAAACTGATGATAACAGCCCCTGAGTTAAGTTGCCTAAGATAATCACAGTGAAAAGTCTCCCTAGAGACCAAAGGTCTCCAGGCCATGAAAGTTCCAATAAGAGACACTTACTGACCATGAGCTATGTTAATCAACAGTTTGTTTGAATTCTTTGCCTAGTGCCTTGTTGCAGCAACAGATACTGAAGCTTTGACTGAGAAACAGATGCAGCCCTCTGTAGGATAAGAGAGGTGTGAGAGCCCCTTTGGTTGCTAGGTATTGTATTTACATAGGAATAAGACTTTAGATGCTTTTACCCTAAACACAGTCACTGCTAGTCTTTTAGTAATAATTCAAGTATACTCCCTGTGAGTCTAGCTGCTGGAATTTGGGATAATGGCTAGGTAGTCATGGTAACCACTCTTTAGGAGATATATAGAGATAAGTCTACCCTTAACATAAGATAGTCATGATAAAGATTCTTTGGATGATAGGCAGAGACTGGGTCTGGGTCTCAGAGGTTATCACAGTGAAAGACAAGATAATCCTTTTTTTTTTTTAGCTGAGCCATCCTGCCACCTGTTGGCAGCTCAACATAACTCAGCTCGGGCTGGCATCGAACCACGGAACCACCCTTGCTCAGAGCTCAGCTCGCACTCTTGAGTGAGCTCTTAGTCCACAGAGCCACTCAGCCCAAGATAATCCCTTAATGGAAGAGTAAGTCACAGTGCACCCTGGAGAGAGCACTTACAGGGGAGTGAAGACTGTGTAAATCCTGGGAACTAGAAATCACCAAGCTCATATGAAATGTTTTGTGATTGAGATAATGATCAAGAGTCCCTATAAAGCAGACATGTTATTACATTAAAGTGTGACACTCCTGCGAAATTCTTTTGGGTGTCTCCGTTTTCTTTCTTTCTCTCTCTCTTCTCTTTTTTCCTCGCGGACTCAGTCCCACCAGAGGGAATCCCTGGTCCTCGCGGGGGGGCCGGCCCCCTGCATATAAATATTTATTGAGTCCCTTCATTGTGACTATTTGAATACTTTTGTCCAGTGGATAAAGTTTAAAACAAAGGACATGAGCCAGAATACATTTTTGTGATAACTTTTTTTCTTCTCTTTAGAAAAAAAATATGTACAAAAAAAGGTAAGAAGAGTCAACATGGATGTGTCAAGAAAACATTTGAATAGGTACAGACAAGGGAGATCTTCTTGGAAAGGAGTTACATGTCAGTTATTACCATGCTAGAAAAATGAGATGCAGTGAAAATTCTGGAACAATTAAAAGCCACAAAGTCAGGCTGTTGCTCTGGGCTCTGGGTTGTAGATGCTCTGAGACACTTTCTGTAAAATAATACTGTGCAAACTGTAAAATATTCATTTTCATATAAAGTCCATACATTATGATATACAAAACTGTTGAGTTGACATGGGAGGCTCGTGCTGGCAGCTTTTTGGAAAGAAGTCTGCAGTGTCATAATTCCAGGAAGATCTTGAGTTTCTTACAAAGGAGAGAGCATTGTCTAAAAAAGAATCATAACAACCCCAACACTCCTCAAATCCAGAATCTTCTGTCAATTGTTTATGTAACTAGTTGACCTCATTAATGTATTACTTTAACTTAGAATGCAATAACATGTTAAGAGATCAGAACACAAAGTTCTTTTTGAAAGTAGTGTTTCTTTGTGTACAATTGATTTTGAGATTTACCATTAACCAACATTGTCCTCTCTGCAACTCAAAAGTTATCTTTCATTAAGATTCAAAAATTTTGGAGGAGGCAGCAACTGTGGTAAGAAAAGGTTACAGTGAATTGTTATATTAATTTTATTTCCGTGTCTATAAAACTGAGAAAAGAAGGTTTGTGTACAAATATCACAAAACAACATCAATCATTGAATAAATGTGTTTCTTCAATGCACACTTGAACAAGAAGAAAGTTTTGTTGGTTTAAAATTCTCGCATAAATATATTAAAGCTGAAAAAAAAATCAGGGCAAGCTACATCACTTCCTCATACAAAAAATGTACAAAACATCAGCCTCTAACTAGATAAACATAATACTTGTCTTCACAGTTTGACATCGGGTAACTGTGTGTCTTGAAGTATCGAATTGGAGGGTGATTAAAAAAACAGCTTGTGACACAGCAGCTGTCTCAGGTAACTTCGGTCATGGAGGCAGAGTGATTCTGCAAATATAAGCAGATAAAATCTTAGAGTTGGGTGGATTGACTTCTGCATACACTCACTTTTTATTTAATGTCCCTTGCTTTCTTGTCTCCTAGAGTTTGCACAGGTTGTTCCCTTTCTGATACGCTCTTCCAAAGCCCCTCAAATTGTTACCTCTAAATCAGATTATCTCTTCATCTAAATTTGTTCTCTATATAATTCTGTTTTATTACTCAACTCTATTCTAATATGAACATTTTAGGATCTCAAAGTAACTAGCTGTATCATACATTTTTTAATTTTATTTTTTAGCTGAGCCATCCTGCCACATGTTGGCAGCACAGCTGCTGCTACAGCCTGGGCTGGGCATTGAACTGCTGTTGCTCAGAGCTCAGCTCTCACTCTTGAGCAAGCTCTTAACCAACTGAGCCACTTGGCTGGCCCGTATCCTACATCTTTTTAAAGGTGATGTTTTTAATATTGAACAGTTATAATTTTTGAAAAAAATTCAGTATGATTTACTCTTTGAGTCATGAGTTATATAGAAGTGAGTTTAATATTTTCAAATGTATAGTGGTTTTTTTTTTGGTATCTTTGAATTTTTTTCTAGAGAATGTCATCTGTGTGATACAGATTCTTTAAAATTTCGAGACTTGCTTTATCATCATGTACATGTGTATTTTCATAGCGTTTCATGCATTTTGAGAAGGCTTACATATAATGTACATTAGATCAACCTTATTAATCATCTAACATCTTTACTATATTTTGTTTGTTAATTACTGAGAGAAATGTTAAAATCTCACACTATGATTGCAGCTTTGTCCATTTTTCCTTGGAATTCTATCAATTTTTGTTTATATGGCTTTTTTATATAACCTCTATCTCTTTTGTTTACATAACTTGTATATACAGTTGACTCTTGAACAACATGGGTTTGAACTGTGTGGGTCTGTGTACTTATGAGCAGATTATTTTCAATAAATACTGTAAGTGTATTTTTCTTCCTTTATAATTTTTTCAAATAATATTTTATTTTCTCTAGCTTACTTTATTATAAATACAGGATATAATACATTAACATACAAAATATGTGTTAATTGTATGTTATTGGTAAAGCTTCTGGTCAACAGTGGTAGGCTATTAGTTAAGGTTCTGGGGAGTCAAAATTATATGTGGATTTTCGGCTGCATGTGGGGGTCAGCTCCCCAACACCCAATGTTGTTCAAAGTCCAACTGTATAACCCCACCTTTTGCAGACCAAGGTTTTCTCTTTCGTTTGAACTTAAAACTCTTAGTCCATGGAATTGGCAAATACCTTACGAAACTGTGGCTATAAATCTAATTAAAGATTGCAGTTTTCCTGATGCCCAGCCTGAGCTGAGCGGCCAATGAGCTGTCAACAGGTGGCAGGATGACTCAGCTAAAAAAACAAACAAAAAACAACAAAAAAAATTACAGTTTTCCTGATTCCTATTTGTTTTTAGGACACTAGAGATTTACATTATATTCCTGAGAGCTCAACTATGCATTTTAGAAACTGAGTATTTTGTATTTTTCAAGATACTTTTATCTGCCGTATTTGTGAACACTAAGGTTTGATGCATTTCTTGCCATAATGTGAAAAATAGCTTCTCCTTTTGTGTTTACTTTTATGCTTTCTGTTTGAAAATTGTTTTTTTGGTCAATACTTTGGCCATTTATATGTATATGAGATTTTATTTATGAGTAAGAGGTAAAGATAAAGTAATTCAACATCCTTAGCTCACTAAATAGGTGATTTTGGGCGATTTCTTTAACTCTCCAAGTCTGTTTTTTCTGATTATAATAGGAAGTCTATGATATCAATAGCTTCTCACAAATTATATTTTCTTAAATACGATTTTTTTGTCACCCCAGAATTGCTGAATCAGAATCTCCTGGAGTAAAGTCCCAGGCATCTGGGTCTCAGCATAGATTGGATTCTTTTTTGGGTGTGTATTACAGAAAAGAGATACCTTGTTTCCTCTCTGTCTGGAGACCCAGGGATACTTTCTATCACACCAACAGTGAGTTAACACAATTGTTTCATCTCTAATTTCTTTGTTAATCTAAACAAGGACACATTGCTTAAGGCTCAGCAATCCTGATTGCTTAGGTGAATGTGGACATGGAGATGCGTCATGTGGCTAGGTGGAAGCGGGTGTCTTTAGGATCACAGTAACTCGGTGCCATCCTAAAACGGGGGTCCCTATGAGAGTCAATAACTCTATAGGACAACATAATGCTTTGGAAATTTGACCATTTTTGTTTTGTTTGCATCCTATAATTATTTACTTTTTGGTTTCTCTTTAGTACTTGGGAAAGAGTTTAGAAAAATACACCCTGTTTCAATCAACCCGACTATGGGGAATCACAGAAGGTAAATATGCAAATTTCAGTTGATATTTTAGAGAGGAAAAAGAATACTATAGCTCTGGGGGATCCACATGGCAAAGGGGAAAGAAGGTCTGGCAGTGGGGAAGGGATGGAAGGTGACTGGTTCCTGCCCCATTCAATCTTCTCGGTGAGGTATTATGAACAGAGGGATGCATTTCATGTATGTGAAGGTGTGCTCTGAAGAGAGGTTCACCTCTTCTCTAAGATCCCCAAAGATCCTTTTCCTGAGTAGATGGTCTTGGCCCAGAAATGACGAAGGAGCAGCTTCTGGTAGATACCACTGCTGTCCGAGTTGCACAAGTAGTTCTTGCCCATAGGGGAACACAGGGCATATTTATGTTGAAAGAACTGTGGCTCAGTTCAAACCACCAATCTATGCAGCTCAATTCAAACACACTATCCCCTATGGCATATTTCTGTATTTGGCCCTGAGAGTTGCAGATTTAAAAATGTCATTTCCCTTGAATGAAACGTCAGGTCATGTGATGTAGGAAGCAGGGCCTTCAGAAATAGATGGGCCTATGTTTCCATGTGGACTGGGTGACCCTGGGTATGTGCCTTAAACTCTTTGTGACTTATGTCATCTATAAAATAGAATAATAATGCCAATTGCAGGATTATTGTGAGATTGAATGTGATGGCTAACAATAAATGCTAATTTACCTTTCTTAACCAATGAATAACGGGTATATTCTCCTAACTAACCATGTGGAAACATCTGACAGTAAAAGCAGATGCTTGGTTACTTGAATCCTCCACAATCAGTAGGGAAGACATCACTTGAGAGGTAACAGTTTCCACCCAGTTTCCTGTTGCTTCATTTTGACTAACCTGCAGAAGGCTTGTTATTGTCATAAATTTCTAATTTACATGGAGGCTCAGATAGTGACTTGGGCTGATTTTAGGTTCTTGGTTTTGACTCAAGTTCAGATTTTGGCTCTGGCTTGCTATCTGTCCATCCATCAAACATTTATTTCACACCTAGTGAATGCCAGGAAAATGAAGAAGAAGTAAGATGTGGTTCAGATCCTCAAAGATCTCTAAGTCCTTGTGAGAGGCAGATATGAGGGAGCGCTCTTGGCATTAATTACGAAGGACAATCACATGAGGGGCCCTGGGATCCTTTGGGCCAAGCCTGGTATTCAGGAAAGGCCTGAAATGATATCTGGATGAGATCATCTACATGGATACAAAGACATATGAACAGATTTAAAAGAAGTTCCACTACTGCCCATAGTGAACAATAAATAATATATATTTTTAAAGACTGTTTCATCTATCTGGTGAATTGCAGTGTTTGAAACCGTTTGGCACTTCATTTTTTTTTTTTTTTTTTTAGGGCAATGTCACTGGCCCTCATATGTGGGACTGAACCGGGGCCGCTGGCTTCCTAAACCAGTGCTTAACCACCGCGCCACTCAGCCGGCCCGGCACTTCATTTTTCAATGTAAGTGGAACCCCCCATAATATGGCCTGGTTGTCTCTTGGCCTGGTCAACTATTCATGGTTCTGAGGGAGAAGAGAGAAGGCAATCTGGAGAAGGCTTCAGAAAGAGGATAATGCTTCAACAGTGCTGGGCAAAATGATGGGGTGGAAAGGGGGGTGTTCCCTAAGACCAGGATGTTCGGGGTGACCTAGAGAACATTTGCAAGAACACAGAAGCTGACTTGTTTGTGGAATTCAGTAAATATTTCTTTGCTTTTAAAATTGACCTTTGTCTTCAGTCGGTTCATCTAAAAAATACAGGGAACTACTCTGACCTCACCAGGTATAGAAACATAGATAGGTAAGAAAAACTCAGTGAGAGTCAATTTCACCATTTGACTATAGGATACCATTAGTTAGTTAATTTGCCATTCCACTTGCATCAATGGGCTGTATATAAATAAACCAGTAATACATGTTTCAGTACATTACTTATAATTAGACCAAGTCAAAAATTTCATCTTAGTACAGGGTAAGATAAAATAAAATACTTGGCACTGGATTTAATGGAGAGTCCTGAATATTATTTCCCAAAATGGAAATAGCTTTATTAGTTTTGTTTTCCTGATTTATTGGTAAAATTAAAAAGACTTCATTGAATGTGAAAAGAAGTAGGATAGTCTTAGAGAGATGTCTGATAGTTAATAATCTTTAAATAGTGAAAAATATTATTTTTGTACTATACTGATATGAAGCACATGCTAATTCCAGTGGGAGGTGATTTGCTTCTCCCTTGAACAATCTAAAATAATGGTTTCATAAAGAAATGCCAAATACAAACAAGATTTGAAGATAAATAGACTGTTACAGAAAATAAATATTTTAGCAGGGCATGGCTACCTGAGAAAAGTGGCATGATAATAAAAACCCTGTTTTATTGTTAGTCATTCCCTATCTGCTTAAAAAACCCTCATTCAGCTCTTTGACATGTTATCTATGTGGCCTTGAGCAAGTAATTTAACATAGCTATCTTCAGTATTCCTATCTTTATCTTGGAAATGGGAATTATACTATCAATTCAACAGGTTTTTGATCAAATAATAATACATTTGTAAAGCACCTAGCAACAGTCCCAGGCAAAAGTAAGTAAGTAATGCTATCTTTCAAGTCTCCTTTCAGCTGGCAAGCCTTCTCCATGGCTTTCCCTGTCTTCTCAAACAGAATAGATTTTTTTCCTTCATTTGTATTCACACAGCACTTTTTGGATCTCTGATTTGGCATGCCATATTATGATTACATATTTATATCCATCTTTCCTGATCATCTGTGGGTTCTTTGAAGGCAGGGATAGCGTGGCTAATTATTTTCTGTATCCTGGCATAAAACAAGGTCCCTGTGTCAATAAGTGATCAGCAAGTATTGTTGCATTGAAATTTTGATGGTTGTCATCAAAATAGATCCAAAAGGACACTTGGTTAATAACCTTTTTAATGTGCTTCCAGTTTACATCTATCACTGAATGCAATAGACCCTCTTTCTTTCCAGATATTATTGTCCTAGTTAGTAAATCAAATTGGCCTCTCACACGATTGGTCCAAATTTTATAACTGTGGTATTACTGGAGATCAAGATACCCTGAAGAAGCTGAGATTTCAGTTAGACATTACTAAGAACTTCCTGAGGATTCATGATTGGCAAGCCACAGAATAAATATAGGACTAATTGAAGAAGTTGTGAAGTTCTTCATATCAGATTTTTATAGGTGCTGGGCAGATCCAGTGGTGTCCTGCTTCCAGGAAAAGAATGGATTAGTTAACCTCCCAAGATAACAGATATGAATCTGTGGGTTTTGTTTGCTAAAATCACTTTACTATACCTGTGCACTTAAGGTTTCCAGAGGGCTTTCTATCCTTGGGAAAGCCATTAGGGGGACTCCATGGGGATCCTCGGGTTTGGGTTTAGAAGGAGATCCTTGTGTTCCTTTAAAGTTATGGACTACACACATTCCCTGCAGGATGAGGGGAAAAAAGATTCGGTCAGACTACAGCCATCAATGCCTGGCCATCTCTGAGGGTGGCAGGCCTTTCCCCTAGAATAGCATTGCCATACTGACTTTTTTTCCTTTGAGCCAGTGGGTAGGCACCACGGAAAGACCTGGAGTATGGTCCAGGGTGTCTGCTGAGCACATTCTAGGTGCTGAGGAAGCATTTGTTTGATCCCCAGATGGCCAGTCATAATCAATCCATCCCATTGAGCCAGTTTCCTCAGCTGTAAAATGAGAACAATATACCTACCTCATAGACCTATAACGATTAAAAGGCATGATGATTGTAAAACACCTTATAATTAACAGCTAACACTTACTGAGGGCCACCTGTGTCTGGTACTGTCCTGAGTGTTTTCCCTTATTTTATTTAACCTTCTCAACAATCTTAACAAAAACAGGTACCATTGTCATCTCCAACTTAGATGAGGAGGCACAGAGAAACTAGATAAGTTGCCCAAGGCCACACAGAGATTTAAACTCCATAGCTCACATCACTATGATATTTTGCCTCTTAACAAGTGCCAAACATATAGCAAATACTCATTCAATGTTAGCTAGTCTTTAATTTCTGTGTAAGATGATCATCCTTAAATTATGTGACTGGTATTTACTTAAGGTTAAATAACTCATTAGGGACACTTCTCTGTTATTGGTTCCATTACCAAACAACAACAACAACATTTAAAAAAAAAAACACCTGCCCTCTAAATTACTACCCATTTTTAAAAATTTTCTACTGAGGCCCCTTCATAACTGAGTCTGTTTTTACCATCTGCTATGCTTCTTTTTCTCATGTACAGTTTATCTGTTTCATTCCATGCTCTATCATCCATTGTTCTATATCTTTGTTTCTACATCCAGTGCCTTTGAATCTTTTCTGTAATTCTTCAGGCCCTGCAGAACATTTACATAAATATTCTCTACCTGGTTTTCCTTCACTTCACTCTCCAGCTCTGGTTAAACTTCCTCCACTCAGGCAATGGGAGAAGTAGAAGGTGTAGGAACTCTGGGGTTGAAGAGACTCAGGTTAGAGTTGTGGCTTACTGTTGGGTGGCCATTGGGCAAGTTATTTATCTTTGGGCCTCACTTTCCTCATCTATAAAATGAAGATAAGGATATTTTCAGGGTCATCCTAGAAGCACAGGCTATGGTGTGTATGTAATGTGTAGAGTTTATAGTAATTGCTCAACTAATAATCTCTCCTCTTCCCTCACTTTCATCTTCATAGGAAACACAAAAAACTAATGAACATACACAAGTATGGTCCTGTTCTTGGACTCTCCTCTCTTTTTCTCTCTGTCCCCTCTTCAAGTCTCTGCTTTGAAATGCTTGTAGTCTCTTCTATTCTTGCCATCCCATTTCCCAGCTTAGTGTGAGTGTATGTGAGGTGTGTACACGTGCACATGCAGACATAGTGGGAGACAGTGTGGTCTGTCTCCTGCCAGAGCCAACTCAAAAGCAGGTCTGGGTCTTACATGAAGATCATTTGTAGAAAACAAATTTTGACATTTGCCATCAATTGGGAAGGTAATAACAGACCAAATAGTAAGTGAGCGGTAGGACACAGGGCTGTGAGTTACTGGGAGAAAACAAGTTTAGTGTTAAAGCACAATTGGTATATGGGGTCTTAGCAAACAAAGGATTTTACAGATTTCATCCTATAAAGACCCCATTAAATTTCTTGAGACAGTCAACACTGCTTTTTCTCTTTGGGAGGTGGCTGGCTCCAAGTCTGACAGACAGCAAAATTGTTTGGCTTTCCTTTGGTGCCTAAGTCTTCATTTATGTACCATTTATCTCCCTTTGAAAACCCTCTCTTTTCTTTAAGTCACTCATATTCTTCTCTTCTTTTAAAAAGCACTCTCAGGGCAATATTCCCTACTGAGAAGTCAATATCTCAGATGATCTCAGCACCACTTTTCTGGCTGGCTTCACCTGGAGAATTTGCATTTAAATCCTTTGTCTTTTGCTATAGAAAGGAAGCAGGGGTCCATTAAAAATAATTTTGAATTAGAATGGAGCCTCCCAATCAGGGTTCAGAATAAGTGTGAGCATTTTCTGTTAGCAGGTAAAAACAGTGGGACACTCTGAGTTAGCAGTTGGGAGAGGTATGTGTATATTTTGTATGTTGGGGAGAGCAAGAAGGAGGGGTAGGACAAGGCAGAGTTAGGTCAGAGAAATGTGAAATTCATCTAGTATGTGAAATGCCAGTCTTAATGGGTGCTTTAGGCCAGGAAGGGAAGAAAGGGAGAAGGGACATCAGACTGTGATGGCTTCTATCTCAGAGGGGAAGCTTACTGAATATTATTAGGGGATTCATTTCATGTATAACATGTGACTCTTCAGGCCTGGTGACTTTCTGTAAATTCATTTGCGCCTATTTTAAATCTTTGTAACTTATAAAAAACCTACACCTTTATGGTATGCCCATGAAATACAAGAAAATGGAATGAATTGTTGCTTTGCTACATGCCATAACGAGAATGAATCCCCAAATTACTATGCTGAATGAAAGATGCCATAAAAAAGAACACATGCTCTATGATTCCATTTATATGAAATCCTAGAAAAGGAAAACTAATATAGAGTGATGGAAGGATCAGAGTTTGCTTGGGAATGAGGGGAAGGGAAGGGTGGGAGGGAAGGATATAGCTGTATGTCAAAATTGACAAAATTGTACACCTCTACCAATTATATATACCTATCATACCTCAATAAAAATGGAAAAAATAAAAACAAGACAAAACCAATCAAAATTAATCTCTTCTCTTCCAATCCAACCCAGAGTAAAGGATTTCCTAGTAGAGCAGGTTGCCAGGCCCCCATCTATTTGAGAAGCTAAAATATCATCAGAAATGTAAAACTATGGAGAAAACTGTATTCGTCAAAACTAATCTTCAGGAATATTATTATGGATGGTTGAGAATCTACTTGTGGCTGAAATAAGATGTCTGAGAGACATGTTCAGGTAAGAACAGAGGCCTTCTAAAAAGTCTAGGTGTGATTAGCTGAGGCTTTTCATATTTCTGAGTAGGATATGCACGTCTAGGTCAGAGCCGATAACAGCGAAAGGGCTGCCTGCTTCCACTAGTGGTCTTCTTTCTCTGGTCTTCCCTCAAGCAACTTAGCTTCTGCTCCCAATACATTCTGAACACATATTTTAGCAATGGTTTGAAGGTATGCCAAATTACTAGTTGGCCCAGTCTCAGTCCCAAGCAGCGTTGAAGGAAACGGAGCAAGCCATTCTTCCCGGGAATTCCTTTCCCTGATTCCCAGAGGGAATATGCAATCATATTTCTGAAAGAAAGGGCACTTTAGAAATCATTCTTGCAGCAAAAGGATGCATAATACTTGGAGAATAATTGCGTCTCCAACTGTTGGGGCCAGGGGAACCTGGGCCTAGACTGTGAAGCCTGGGAAACCTGACTCACCATGGTCTTGGACAGCCTTTCAGAGGGCACAAGATGGAAAAAGGCAGAAAGTGGAGCTAACCTACCAGAAACAGGGCTACCGCTGTGCCCAGGATGAAGCCCGCGATCACGTCGGAGCAGTGGTTCCGATACTCAGAGACCCGGTTGAGGCCCGTCAGGAAGGCCGTGCAGAGGGTCCCGAGGCACAGCACTGGCTTGGCCAGTCGACTGCTCTTTGTCTTGATTGTGCTTGTGATGTACATCTGGAATAGGACAGAGACTGGAGAGTGACTGGACCAGGCAGCCTCCTCATACAGTGCATTCCACTCATGCACACACACACAAGCTCTCACACACATGGGCTGTGCCCAAGCAACCACATCAACAAATTGAACAATTCCCCTGAGCTACCCAGTGAAGAATTTTGGGAGGAAATGAGCACAGCGAAGACGATGAATAGGCATACATTAATCATGGTGTTTTATATTCTTGTGGGCACATGAACAGAAATTATAGTGACATGAAAAATGACTACATAATAATGGTCAGATTTAGAAAATGTAGTTTTTAATGCAACAAATTAAAGAATCATTTGAGGTATTAGGAAATCCATATACATTTCTAAGATACCAAATACACTTTCTGTAAGAATGAATTTTATGGAGGGGAAGCCCAGGTAGGTGAGTGGCTATCCATTTTACTTTTTGTGTCCCCCATAGTTCAAGCTGATTTTTCACACTTTTGAAGTTGACTGATGAGTTGATTGACTGAATTAGAACTTCCAAACCAGTGTGTCACACAAATAGATTTCTGTTGTGCTGAGAAACAGATTCCCACATTCCTTGAGACAACTGTGATCAGCTCTACCCATTCATGTACTCCAGTGTGTTTTAAAATATTAAATTTTAAAAATATGTGCCATGACGTATGAAAGCTTGGGACATGACTTAAGAATGATTAAACTTATGACACCTGAAATTTATGAAGCTTAAGTTTACGTAGACTGTTCTTATTTCATTGTAAGGAGCTGGGTAAGACTCTTAAGTTTTATAGGTTCAGTTATCAAACGTGTCCCTGGTAGCGTGGAGTTCGGAAGATGTGCCTTTTTTAAATAAGTAAACACTTTGTTAGATCACCTTTGGTAATGGTTACAAGAAACCAGTAGAGGGCATTACTGATCCATTGTTTCTTTAACAAATGTGAGAATGGAGTTTGCAACCCTGAAAGATAGTATGTAGATACTTAAACTGTAATCTATCGTGTGTTTGTGTGGCCTGAGCACATACAAAGTCAAATAGATGCATTTTACAATAGTATAATGGAAATTGTTAATTTCCTAGAATGATGCTTCCACACCGGTGTGAATATAACATGATGGGATTCTTTTTTTTTTTTTTAAAAGATTTTATTGGGGAATCGGGGAAGGGGAACAGATAAGTTGCTGTCTTTTTGTTCTTCAGTCTAGTTGAGGAGGACATTGCTTCACTGGCCCATGTTGGTATCGTCATTGTGCTTTTCCCGGATGAGGCAGATTGGTCGCCGGCCTCTGGATGGTCGCTCACCGCGGCTATTGGCAGCTCACGCTGGCTGCCGGCCGCTCACTGTAGCCTATGGCAGCCCACTGCCGCAGGGGCTGCAGCCTACACCATCACCGGGGCTCCCACAGCCCAGCTCCAGGTGGAGCTGTTGTTAGCTGTAGAGGGCAGTGTCACTGGCCCTCATATGTGGGATCTGAACCGGAGCTGCTGGCATCCCAAACCAGCTCTTAACCAATGCGCCACTCAGCCAGCCCGATGGGATTCTTTTTATTATATGTAGCAAATGCTCTACAAAACTGTGGTTAGGTCTGAGTTATGTAAATTAGAGCACATTATTATACCATTCTGAGGCTGTGTAAGAAATGTAACATTTATATTAAGTATATTTATTTACTTCTATATTGTTTTTAATTATAACCTTTATCAATCTTTCCTATAAGACTACAAAAAGAGCATGAGGCCTATAGATAATTAATATTCTTCACAGTATTAACTAGTAGTTAGGAAATCTTTGTAATTTCTGAAAGCACTTTACATATAATAGGGACTCAGAAATGTTTGCCCAATTGGAATCTTGTATCAGGGTTTTAAATTTTTTTTAAATTTTTAAAAATTTTATTTATTTATTTATTTTAGCTGAGCCATCCTGCCACATGTTGGCAGCTCAGTGGCAGCTCAGCTCGGGCTGGGCATCAAACTGCTGTTGCTCAGAGCTCAGCTCGTACTCTTTTTTTTTTTAAACTTTGCACTTTTATTTATTTATTTATTTTTGAGGACAGTGTCACTGGCCCTCACATGTGGGATCCAAACTGGGGCCGCTGGCATCCCAAGCCAGATCTCAACCACCACGCCACTCGGCTGGCCCTCAGCTCGCACTCTTGAGCCAGCTCTTCACCAACTGAGCCACTCAACTGGCCCCTTTGTAACCGGGCTTTTTATCTGATGATTGTCTGTCTATGGGGCATGATTTGAATCAGAACATATCTGAATCCTTGAAAACATGTGCTGTAACTGCATCTCCTCTGAATAAGCTGACTATACTTACTTCACTCTCCTCCAAAGAAATTTATATCTCACTTGATGAGAACAATTCATTATGAGTAACAGATTTAATTTTAAAATGAGGTTGTAAAATTAATTTTGCACAACCATGAGGAGTCCGGTCAAAATACACAAAAAGGTGCAAGAATACATTGCTTCATATAGCTTACATTTGAGATAATTTAGGGCAAATCAATATTTTGAAAATTAAAAAAATATGCTAAGTGCCTGAGAGAACTTTCTCTGCTTAAAAAATAACTGGCATAGATTTTTTTAAAGAAATAAAATAAAGAAGGCTCACCAAGCCAGAAGTGATCTGTTAAGTAAATTGAAGCTTCTGTATTATGTTCCAGTTTCCTTAATGTGAGGGCAGCTGAAATAACTTTTATCATGTATTCATTAAAGAGTAGATCTAAAAGGAACACCACAAAGACTTATTTTGGATAATTGGTGGTGGCCAAATTGATCCTATAGATGTGATCCTATATGATCCTATAATGGGACACAAAGGAACCTTTGTTTTAAAGGGAATATTCAGCCATTTATCTTGAATTCTATGAACGAGACCAGAGTTGATCGTCGGTCACCTTTTTTCTGTCCTGAATGTACGTATTCTGGGCGATGGCACAGACACTCTTCCATTAAAGACTGATTCTCAGTGGAGGAGATGGGAATATGCCTCTGGGGGTGGGGGTGTCGAGGGTGTGTTCAGAATCTCTGGGAAGAATGGGTAGTTTGAAAGGGGTCTTTCCTCTGTCTTCTTCCCTCACCTTTCATTGAGAATCACTAGACTACTCATATCCTGAATATAAAATAAGTTGAAGTAAGGAACAGGGGTGGTTTTGCGCAGCCGTCGCTCTCCCAGAGGTAACTGCATATGATATCTAGCATTTGAACTAATCCCTAACTCTCGGCTCTGTGGAAGCATACGCCAGAGAAAGGTGAAATGAGGTCATTTCCCAAATGGATGCAATTAAGGAGTAGAAAAATAAAAGGGACATCATTGTTTCTTCTTGAATTTTAAGATGTGCGATGCACTTTAGGTTTTCTCCGTGATGAGAGCAAACAATTTAAAGAGAACATTATACCTCAGTGGGGGCAGTCAAAGCCTGTGTGATCTGGGGAGTAATGAGAAGTGGACTTTTGGGTGTTGGGGGTCTTGTAGGATGATGCATCTGTCCTGGCAAAATGATGGAGAAGAGTGTCAGGAGGAGCAGAGGAAAGCTGTGTCTATATCCTGAGTCCGCTGCCCTTCAGGGCAAATAAGACCCACACCTGCAAATGTGCAGGCAGGTGTGAGAAATGTATGCTGTCCTGGAACCAACCAAAGCTTTGGCAGAGAGTGTTGCTGTGAGCAGTGAGAGAATCCCAGACGTGGTACCAGAGGTCTGAGTACCAGCTCTAACTGTGCATTCTTAGCTATTCCCTGGGCCTCCGTTTCTGCATCTGTAAAATGGGAAGATTTGACTAAGTGATTATCAACATTCTTTCCAGAGCTAATATCGTCTGGCAGGTCAGGGCATTATTGTACATTGGGATGTTGGGGGTGAGGGAACAGCATGATATTATAGAGGAGAAACATGTTGTAACATGACTCTAATCACTATAAGTGGCAGTGATGAAAGGATAAGGGTGAAGAGGGCAGAGGGACACACATCCCAGCCAAACCTTGACTTGGGAGTGCTGCAAGACTTGCATACTCACCGTGGCATATAAGGCAGAGTAAATGCTCAGAGCAGCGTGTTTGGAGGGAAAAGATCTCCGAGCCTTTTCTATCACGTCCAGGTCCCCGGTACAAATGTTCCCATTGTTTATGAACTGGTGGTGGGCTCGGCAGTCTGTACTGGTGTAGTTCGGCTTGCACACCGTCAAGAAGTACGGTGTTAGATGCCCAGTGACTACTTGTCCAGCGTTTACAAAAATGTCAGTAGCAAAAAGTCCAAATGCAAATACCCCTAAAAGGAGATTTAAAATAATTAGTAATGGAGACATACACTGGTTAGGTTTTGTCCCTGAGAGGAAACAGCAGTGAGTGTCCATGATGACCTATCAAAAACATCCTCCCCAGTGTCAAGCTGTCCCTTCACGTTTATCTTTTCAGGGAGTGGTGTCTACCTCCCAAAACACTATTTCTTCCAAATTGATGCAGGCATCCTGCTGTTAGCATTGTATTGTTTTGTATAAGTAAATTAGAAGCAGCATGTTTAAATGGAAAAAGCTTGATGTGGGAGTCATAAAGACATGGACTCCAGGCCCACCTTTGGTAACTCATTCACAGAATAACTTATTTACCTTCTTTGAACCTTGGTACCCTCAGTCACAAAATGGTTGGAGGGAGTGATGTCTCTAAAAGGAGTTGCGGGGATAAAATAAGATAGGTGTAAAATATCTGCCATGGTGCCTGGCCCTAAGTAGTTACTCAACATCACTTCTCTTTCTATAGAAAATAGCTCCTCCATGGTCCTGTTTGGAAATGCAAATTCTCCTAGCAGGGGTTATCTGTAACATCATGGCAGGTGAGAGTGAATGAGGTTGTCAGGGAGTGATCCCTAAAAGAGAGAAAAAAAATTGTTCCAGAAACCTTGATTGAATTGGATGTTTCATTTGATGTTGGAAAGAGAAAATCAGAAGAAAGGAAGAGTATTAAAGACAAATATTGTTTACTGTATTATTTTCCTATGGTTGCTGTAACAAATTGCCACAAACAAGGTGGCTTAGAGCCACACAAATTTATCCTCTTATAGTCCTAGAGGTCAGAAATACAAAATAAGTTCCAAGGGACAAAATCAAAGTGTGGGCAGGGCTGTGTTCCCTCTGGAAGCCCCAGGATAGAATTCATTCTTTGCCATTTCCAGCTTCTAGAAGATAGCATCATTCCTTGTTTCTGACCCCTATCAGCAGTCATATCATTATTACCTTTGCTTCCATTGTCACGTCTCTGATTCTCCTGCTTCACTCTTATAAGGACCTTTTGATTATATTGGGTCCACTTGGACAATCCAGGCCACTCTCCTCATCTCAAGATCCGTATTTAACCACAGCTGTAAATTCCCTCATGTCATGTAAGGTATTATATCCACAGTTTCCAGGGATTAGGATATGGACATTTGGGGAGAGAAGGGCATTATTTGTTCTGCCACGCTGACTCTGCTGTGTGGCTGAGAATCCTGTGGGTAGGCCATATTTTCTGGATTTTAACTGTTCCCTGGTAAATTTCATAGGATTCACCTCACTAAGCTTGAAAATGGAAAAATATTTCCTTAGAGGAAGCTTCACTATGAAGTCTTTCAAAGCCTATTCAGAACATCTATAGATTATCTGTTAAATATACCAAATGTACCAAGAGAGGCTATGCAGTGCCAAGGTACATACAAGCCGCTTGAAGGGATAAAGCCGACTTTTCAAATGCAGCTCAGTTATGAGAGAAGTTGGCAAGTGTGAGAGGCAGTGTTAACCCTTGTAAATGTCAAGGGTCTGCTAGACTTTCAATTAAATTTCTACCCAATTTTGACTCCTATCTTTAATGTCCTGAATCTGCAAATTGTGCTGATATCAGCACCCAAAAGTGAATCCATTATAGCAGAAGTGGAGACAAGTTTGGCTGAAAACTTCATCCGGTTTTCATTTGGATCTGTATTGATTGCTATAATTTTCTTTTTTGTGGCTTTGCCAGGATGTGCTTTATCACAATGAGAACTGGCTCTTTTAATAGCGTCAGCCAGCTCACTCTCATAGGGTCTGACCTCTTGAGAGTAGGCATTCATTGATCATTCGTGGCAATTTTCACCCTTCCATTCTGAAAATCTGAGTGGTTAGAATTTTTTTTTTTTTTTTTACATCTTCAAGCGAGATTCTTAAAGAGCAGGTCTCCGGCTATTTTCAAGGGGCAATAAGTGTGTCTAGACATACTTTTCCTGGAAACTAGGGTAATTTATGATTTGAAAAGGGAAAAGTGACAGCATTTTCTTCTGGCATTTTATTTGCCAGAAGTGCTTTCAATTAGGGTTTTTCTTTCTGAGACAGGATTTCCAGGCTCCATGGCTCAGTGTCTGGCGTGCCAGTTCTGTGGTCACAGTGATTGGGTGGGTGACAGGCAGGTCTCCTCTTGACTGTCATGTGCTCTTGTGGCTGAAAGTGGCTTTCCCCTCTTAGCCTCCTCTGAGTTATGTCTACTTCTGCTCACAGCCTAACAAGCATCTATCTGCTTTCCAAACATTTCACTCTGGTGCATTCGATCTAGCTTCATCAGGGCACTGCAGCAGCCACGGGAATCCATCTACCTGGCACAAGCTGTGCCAACAAAGGACAGTGGAGCCTGGTGATTCACAAACAACGTCAGATCACACAGGGCTTTTGTAAGAAAGCCCAACCATTCCTGTTGTTTAACCCTGAACTCCTTGTGGATACTTTATAAGGCGTAGAAGCTAAAACATAGCTACTTTCATCCAGAGTCAGGTGGAACACCACTTTTGGTCTCCTGGATTGCAAGGCATGATTTGAAAGGGATGTTTTTAAAATGTGTAGATACCCTAAAGTTGGTGTCTAAAATTCTTTAAGTGAGATCATACTTTTGGACAGATACTTTTTTTCATTCCTGTAGCCCTCCCCGGCAGGTTCTGTATATCGTATAGCTCTGTTCTCAATGGTATTCCTTGCTTTGCGGAAGCTGGTTACATTTCTGAATGGATTTATGGCAGACACAAAGGTCTAAAATTGAAGTGCTTTTGGTTTGCCAGAGCTATGTGTTCCAGACACTTGTTATTGTTGTTGCTTTGTTTGTTTGGAATTACGAAAAGGCTTGGCTGGGATGACCAAGAGCCATGGTCTGGAAAATGAGACCATCGAGTTTCAGAATCAATCCTACAGCAGGGGAGGATTTGGCTAAGGATGTCACCCGAGGAGAAGACAGAACCCTGCCTGGTCTGGCTGAAGGAGTAAAGGGGCATTCCCACACTCCCTGCCTCATGCCGGTTGTCAAACACCAGGGGCAGGACAATAGAAATCTCCAGAATAATTTTTGGAAATCCAGTTCATGTGTGTCCTGTGCATCTCAGCATGCTGAGATGTGTGTCCTGTGCATCTCAGCATGCTGAGATGTGTGTCCTGTGCATCTCAGCATGCTGTATGTAGCTCAGCAGCCCTGCATGCCATTTAGAGAAGTTTCCCATTGAGCATGGTATCAGAGCAACAGGGCACCTGAATTAGCAATGATGGGAGGAGGGTCAAACAGATTGAGCCCAAGTTCCACCTCACAAGGCCCATACATGGGATCGGGTAAGCAGCTGTGAATACCCACATCCCCAGAAGGCGGGGGGCATTAGAATGCTGAGGGGACCAGGAGGCTAGAAGAAGCCCGGAATTAGGACAAAGAGATTGGCATCAGTTACAGAAAATAGGCCTGTTGTCACTCTATTGGATGAGTTCTGCTCTTTGTATTTCCCTGGAACTGTCTGATCTCCTTCATCAGCCTTCCAAATCTATTTAGAGACACACTCCTGCACAACAACTAGGCAGGAAGTGGCGGGGCATAGGCATTGGCATCTTGCTTCTGAGAGAAACAGACCTGCATGCTGGGCACTGTAGCTTGTGTTCACCCCATCTTCCTAGCTGTGGGGGTGTGAGGAGATGACAGTTCATTGGAGCTCTGGGAGAAAGCCTGTTAACCTGGGATTGAGCTCAGTACTGTGCACAGCAACCTGGTCTCAAGCTTAAGCTCTGAAGAGTGGGCCAAGAGCAAGTCACACTTCGATCTGCTATGAACACTGAATGTGCAGAGATCTTGCCCCACTTAAGGGTAAATAGTTCCCAGAAGCTGGGAGTAGGTGGTGGGTGAAATGGTGAAGAGGGTCAAAGGTACAAAGGTCCAATGATAAAATAAATAAGTCACGGGGACATAATGGTCAGCATGGTAATTATAATTAAAAAGACTATGTTGCATATTTGTTTTTTTTGTTTTTTTTTGAGGGCAGTGTCACTGGCCCTCATATATGGGACCGAACTGGGGCCGCTGGCTTCCCAAGCCAGCGCTTAACCACTGTGCCACTCGGCTGGCCCTGTGTTGCATATTTGAAAGTTACTAAGGGAGTAGATCTTAAAAGTTCTCATCACAAGAAAAAAAAAAGTTTTGTAATATGTACAATGATAGATGTTAACTAGACTTACTGTGGTGATCATTTTGCAATATATACAAATATCGAATCATTATGTTGTACACCTGAAACTAATATAATGCTATATACTTCTATTATAAAAAAAGAGTGAAAAGGAAGAAATAATCCCATATCACATGGGAGCTTGAAAAAAATACTTCTATTTTAGACTAGCATGATACCATTATACTTTTTGGTACCCCCTTCCAGTAGGAATTTTACATTTATATGATTATTCAACAATGTCCAACTCTCCGTTTAGAGAGATGGTATAGACAAGTTCTGTAAGAGCAGAGATCACATCTGCTTTTGCTCTACAGTGTATTCCAAACACCTATTTTCAATCCTGACATATAGTAAACATGTAATAGATATTTAGGGAATCGATGGATGAATTGCTGAAGAAACTTCAGAGGTTACCAGGAGAAGAGGATAAAAGAGCTAGATATTTGTCCACATTTTCTAACAAACATTGGGGTCTCACATCCCTGATTGTATTGAACATAGGGTTGACATCAAAGCATTTAGCATGTAAGTTGTAGGGACTACGTCTCTTTTTATATAAACTTCACAAAATCCAGCATAGTGCTAGGTACTTAGCACATAAATAATTGAAAATTGGGGCTTTATGTGTCACATGAATCAAGAAACTTATGAATCATAGTTTGGAATAAAAGCATTTTACATTTTCAATGCAAAGAAAATAAAAAAGGAATATTGAACTGGAGTATTAAGATCCATGCTATACCTAGGAAAGACTTCTTATGGGGAACATTTGAGAAGCACAAAGAATCTGGAAGCCATGATGAACTTGGGTAGAGTTTTACTTAGACACACACATCTCTGAGAGAAATGTCCCCATTTCTGATCTGAGAGGCTGCAATAGTTATCAGTTTAAATAGTAACACATGGGCACACAGAAGCCTGGCTCCTATGCATTTCTATGTGGAGAAACTACCACATAGAACTTTCAAAAAGAAAAGCATAGTGAAAAAGACATAAAAACAAGTTATCTGGGTTTGGTTGGTAACAGGACTCTCTGAAAAGGGGAAGGAATCTTATTCTTTCCTCAGCATATGTTCTCAACCTCCTCTCACACATTTCTAAAAGAGGGATGTTCTTTTTTCTATGTCTGCAAGACAATACATTGGAAGAGACAATTTAAGAACTATTGTGTTGTATGATGTGGAGAATTCCTCGTTTTCAAAATTTACCAGCTTTGGGAATCTTTTGTGGTCACTTTTCTACTGTGATGTCCAAGAAACAAGGAAACCTGCCCTCAGATCCATTCCTGGCCTTTGTTTTAGGGAAACAAAGTGAAAACCTTATCCCACACAGACAAGTACCGGCAAGTGGCATGGGAGCCCCAGGGCCAGTTTTTGGACAGCAGAAGGGGAACACCTAATAAATTTTTATGTTCAGTTCCTCAAAGCACATTCTGATTCAATCACCAGCCCAATTCTAGATGGCGTCTTTTATCAAATCACTATTGTAAATGGAGTATAAGATCCAAAGAAATGCACAGAGATCGTTTTTGCTTTTTCTTTTGCCACATCAAGATCCCCAGTGGAAAATTTCAATGGAGAAAGGTATTCAGCTGCTGCAAATGTGTTCTCCATTTGGCTATGAAGAACATTCCTTCAGGAAATAACCTTTTCTTTGGGAAAAGAAAAGATGGTGAAATGGTTTCTCCTTAACCTGCCTTATTCAAACTGGAAGTTTCCTAATGAAGATATTTACCCGAAGTTAACACGTTCATCCCATTTCCTCGCAAGGACATACTGAGCTGATGAGATGTTTGATTAAGACTGCCATGGATACTAGAAGATAATAAAGATACAAATAATGGAAGCTAGTACACTGTACTTAGTATGTACCAGGTGTTGTTCTAAATGCTTTGAAATATCACTTCTCTTGATATTAATTCTCACCACAGCTCTATGAGGTAGACACTATTATTATCTCCACATTTCACAGATGAGGAAATTGAGGCACGGAGAGGTTGAATAACTTGATCAAGTTCACACAGCTAGTTAGTACAAAAGCTGGATTAAAAACTAAATAGCATGGCTCTAAATCCATCCTCTTAATCATAATCCTCTAAGCTTATGCTTTTATATACTTAAAAAAAATGGGTAGGCATCAGGTCATGGAAAAAGCATTTTAGCTCTGTATGTTTGATAGTACACGTGCACACACACATGCACTCGCACGCACTGAGAAGAGAAGATTTACAGCATGCCCCTGGTGAAATGCATTACCTTGTCACAACAGAACAAGAATTCCTCAGTTTTTTAGCCAACAGTTGTCCAACAAGAATATGATAGACTACCTATGATACGTTATTATCAAGTGAGGTACTTTTCTCACCACTTTGGCAATGAATCAGCCTTTTTTTCTAGTATAATACCAACATCATCAGTGCAAATTGATCTACATACATCAAACACCATCTTATATTTCAAATAGAAGTTTCTGACAGAATGGAATCCAATTGAATTCCTTGGATAATGAATTTCAGGGCTTCACAGCACAAGATTCTTGTGGTCTCTTTCTCCCATACACGTTGCCAAAACACCAAAGGCTGACAGCTGTCTGCTTGTTTTGATGGCATGGTTTTAATCCTACATGTAGATTTTATTTAAATTAATTAATCTGAACCTCAGTTACTTTATATCACAGCATTATTATTCAAATTATAGAAATTGTTGCAAAAACATTTTGTAAATTGTGAGCTCTATATAGATATTAGTTATTATTACTTTTATAATTAAGGGAAGTAGATGTCCTCAGTATTTTAAATAAGTTGATCATAAAATTATTTTTAAAACAGAGGAAAGAGACAAGAACCCTATAATTTTAACCACTTCAAACAAATACTGACTCTAGGTGTTATTCATCCTTGTATAAATAAAGCACCTTTTAAAGTGTGATGAGCTGGTGGTTTTTAAAAAATGCCCTATACTTGTCATTATTATAACTACTCAAGATAAGTGAAAATGAAGGATCATTACTTAATAAAGATGGTGGGTTATCCATTAGAAAACCCCCAAAATATTTTTACAAATGAAAGAACAAACAGATACATTTCTATTTCCCTGGAGCATAAAATTACATGATTTCTTTTTTTTTTTTTTGAGGGCAGTGTCACTGGCCCTCGTATGTGGGACCTGAACTGGGGCCACTGGCTTCCCAAGCCAGTGCTTAACCACAGTGCCACTTGGCCTGCCCATGTGATTTCTTGATGACATGGCTTTATCTCAACAGGAGTGTCTTCTTTTTTTTTTTTTTTTTTTTTTTTTTTTTTGAGGGCAGTGTCACTGGCCCTCATATGTGGGACCGAACCAGGGCCGCTGGCTTCCCAAGCCAGCACTTAACCACCAAGCCACTCGGCCGGCCCCAGGAGTGTCTTCTTTATTCCTTTCTCCGGACAGCATTTCAGCGCATTATCTCTCACATGTCTGAGTCCTCTCTGATGCCTGCTAGCCTTTAAATATCTTCTCAGTTCTTCTAGGAAGTGTGGCTCCAAGTGCTGATTGATAGAGACAGAAATCCTAAAACTTTGCCAGGAGCCATGATAATTTTACAATGAAGAACGTGGGGAATGTGGACACAGATAACGAAGTCTAGGACAGACTCATATACCCCAGACGGGCACTAAATGTGGAGATTCCTTACCTACCAAGGACTCTAAAAACAGGCATATCAAAGCCTGGAGGGACTGATTCCAAATAAGAGCCCTCAAATTCTGCCCTTTTGGATTCTTGTTTATAAACATCTAAAGCTGGTAATCTGAATCTACTTCCATTCTCCCCACCAGACCAGCCTCGAGCCCCGCTGGGAGGCTGCCAGCACTGTTGTTACCGATCTGGTGCTGCTGCCCTCTGCTTGGTGCATTTCCTAATCACTTCTGGTGTGTTGTAATGTAATAATTTCACTGGTTTCTAAAACACACATTACTTTTTTTTTCATTATAGATAACTCTGAGACCACCCTTTATCAATTGCAGGGAGTCATTTCCAATGTTCGGGTAGTATTTTTGCACCTCACTGTGCCTAATTTTGTTATTATTATTTTTTTAATTTAAAAACAGTCTTTGAAATATAATTGTTTTCTTAAACCTTTACAACAGTGGATGTCAACTGAGCGTGATTCTACTTCTAGGAGGAGACATTTTGTAATGTTTGGAGACATTTTTGATTGTCACTAGTTGGGGAGGAGAGTGCGATTGACATCTGGCAGGTAGAGGCCAGGGATGCTACGAAATATCCTACAATGTACAGGACAGGCCCCTACCTTTATACAGAAAAGATTTATCTGGCTCCAAAGGTCAACAGTTGAGAGGTTGAGAACTCTGCTTTATAGCAAATAAGTTCCCTGAAGTGTCATGAATTTGCACTGGCTAATTTGCACTGGCTAATCTTGCAAAGTGCCAGCTAGAGAAAGCAGCAGTCTGCTCAGCCCTTTTATTTGAGTCCAGCCTCTAAACACTGGTGCTGGGAGAGCTCTTGGAAAGGGATCACTAGAGTCTCATATGATTGAATAACTTTCCTCTTGATAACTCGAGTAACCTAGAGAGTTCTGGGCCAGGAGTCTTGTTCAGCTCTGTAACGTTCTGGTTCACGGAAGATGACACTCAAAGAGATTTGTTCTCGGCACTGATTCGAATGACCAAAAGCAGCCTCATCACGACTTCTTGAGATCTCAGCTGAGGCTGATCCGTGGCTATGCCTGTTAGGTCAACTAAGACTCCTAGCTTCGGCATCCCTCGTCTCCTGTATCCTTGATGCCCACCCACAGGGCCAATGCTGATCTGTGGTAGGAAGCACTAAACATCTAAGTCTCAAAGTCTGGTGGCTTGGCTACTCATGGAGTTCAGAAACTGAGGTTCCATTTTTTCTCTAAGATCCATTCTGGCTTCTCTTCCTGATTACCTGAGCTTCAACTCTGGTTCCTATTGTTGAGTTCTCGAAATATCTCCACCTGCTTATAGGGCCCTGCTCTGCCTTGCTCTTGACATTTTTCTTTTAAGATCTAGCCTCTTGTCTTGGCACTAAAGTTGGGTGCCTAAGCACTGCAAGTTATTTTTAGAAATTGTCTTTCTTTTTTTTTTTTTTTTTTGAGGGCAGTGTCACTGGCCGTCACATGTGGGACCCGAACTGGGGCCGCTGGCATCCCAAGCCAGCGCTTAACCACCGCGCCACTCGGCCGGCCCTGCAAGTTATTTTTAGATGATCTGGTCAGGCTCAACTTCCTTGGTCATCACATGGAGCTGACCTAGTTCACTGAGAACCTGGTTGGCTAGGATGGTCCCTGGGCTGCTAGAAAGTCAAGGCCAACGTTAGACCACTCTCTTTGTAGAACAGCTTTTCCCTCCCCATTTAAAATTGCATATCTTCCTCCACAAACCCTCTATTTCCCTTTTCTACATAATTTTTCTCCATAGCACTGATCTTCTCTGAAACATCATCATTTACTTATTTTGTGTCATGCCTGGATTCCCCCACTAGAATATAAACTCATTGAGGGCATACCCTTTCTGTTTACTTCACTAATATGACCTTAACACCTCATTCAGTGCCTAGTGTATGGTATGTGTCCACCAAATTATTCATTAAAGATTGAATGAATATGATCATTCCCCCAGTTCATAATTTAATTATAAAAAATAAATGCAAGCCAAAATGGAATGATTGAATCAAACAGTCTCTTTTCAGACAAAGTACATTTAAATGGTTTTCAAAATTGAGATGGATTTTTTTTAGTTTTTGAGAAGGCTAACATTAAGCTCGTCTCAGGGTATCCATTCTCACAACCATAAAATACTGTGACCTTTGAAACTGCATTTAAAATATTCATGCTTCATTTAAATCGCACTTAATTTATGACAATTAATTACTGCTACCTGTATTAACTGTTTACTGTGGTGCTTTCTATTCTGTCCAGTGCTACTGAATCGTTAGACCTGATCTAAAGGGCCTGCTTGGTATTTAATTAATTTTTTATTAGAAGTAATTATGGAGCAACTATGCAATTCCAAATGAAAATCCCATAATAAATAGCTTCTGGGTGACAGCCCATTTTAGGTGCTAATAGACAGTCTAATCTTGTCATATTTGGATCCGTTTTTTTCTTTAACTCAAAAGAAAGCAGTTATACAGGAAAGGATATTGTATATATATGGCAAACAACCCTCAAACCCTCATAGAAGTCTAGTGCTGCTTATTCCTTATTTTTCAACATTAAATCAAAATTTATTATTTAATAATTGATATTTACAAGAACATGTTTACTCAAGTATATTTGTGAATGAAAAAAAATTGACTGAACTTGTCTTCATGAATTTTGGGGAAAATGTGACTGCCTTATTTTGCTTTGCTGTTGAAAAAGAAATATAGGGGCCGGCAGCCAGTGTGGGGGGCTGGCAGCTGGTGTGAGCTGCCAAGAGCTGCCGTGAGTGGCCTTCCAGAGACTGGTGACCTATCTATCTGCCTCACCCGAGAAGAGTGCAATGATGATACCAACATGGGCCAGTGAAGCAACATCCTCCACAACTAGACTGAAGAACAAAAGGACAGCAACATGTCTATTCCCCTTCCCCGGCTCCCAAACGCTGTTCCCCTCCCCCAATTCCCCAATTAAAAAAAAAAAAAAGAAATATAGGGGTTTATCTCTCTTGAGAACTTAAATCTGTGTATTGTCGATCAATTTCATGCAACATCAAAGGAAATGGTATAAGAAGGGAAAGGAAGCAGAGGGAAAAATGAGGAAAGGAAGAAGTGTTACTAATTAGTGTTACTAATTCGACTACATTTGTTTTTATGTCAGTCAAAATTAGTTCAGGCAATTCCATTCCTCCCTTCATACATCATATACACACAACTTAAGAAATTATACAATGGTTTAGAAACAGGTAGAGGAATTTAGATATGAGGGTTTATACCTAAAGCCTGGGAGGTGAGACATCCTTTTTCTTTTTTTAGCTGAGCCATCCTGCTACCTGTTGGCAGCTCAGCGGCAGCTCAGCTCGGGCTGGGCATTGAACCACTGTTGCTCAGAGCTCAGCTCGCACTCTTGAGCGAGCTCTTAACCAACTGAGGCACGGCCCTGAGACATCCTTCTTATAATGATAAACTTGGGGTAAAAAATATTTTTGGATTTGTGAATCAGGGAAATTCAATCCTCTCTGTCGCAATCAAAACAATTAGCATTTATCTACAAGAGGAGATGGTTTAATTTGAATGATTTCCCTTGACTTTGCTATTCTTGCCATTTTCTCATTTAAAATTTAATGTGGGTCTCTGGAATGGGGTCAGGGGCTACTGCTGAAGTTCATGTTGCACAGACTAGAGAAGACAAGGAATTGGGAAACCAAGGTGCCACTTTCAGCTCTGCTTTCTACACTGAAGACTGCGTTAAAGAACTTGGCCATTCTCTGGATAAACTTTATTTTGCCACCCCTCCCTTTTAAAAAAAAATAATGTTTAGCTCTTTTTCTGGTTTTAAAATTATACATATTCATGATAAAAAATTGGAAATACAGAATAGGAAGCAAAAACTAAAAATTATTCATCCATTATCCTATAACTCAAAAGTGGCAACAGTTAACTTTTAGTATATTTCCCTTTAATTTTTTTCCATGATACACATGTACACACAAATACATACGCATACCCACACCACATACACACACTTAAATAACATATCCTTTTTATTTTGAAATAACTAGATTCATAGTGTCTTGACTTTTTCACATAACATTATATCTTGAATAGTTCCCCTTTCATTATCAATTCATAAAAATGCCATTTTCTTAGGCTGCAACTTATGGTGGTAGCATTATTTTTAAAAATTGTATTATTAGATATTTTTAAGTTATATTATGATAAAGTAATTTTAGTCCATAAAAATTAATCTACATTTCTGATTGTTTCCTTACAATAGATTATTTGAAGTGGAATTTTGGGTTTAAAAGGACAGTTATTTTTTAAGACTATTGAAGTATACTGTCAAATCACTATGCAGAAAGGGTATATCATCGTAGTCTCACCAGAAATCTATTAAAATCCCAAGCATTTTTCTCATCCATGACAGCATAAAGCATTATTTTGTTAAACATATTTTGCTAATTCATTGGTCACTTTCTGCAATGTGAAGCTGATTGTATTTGTCAGGAAATCCTATTTGTAATGGATTCTAGAATAATTACATAAACTACAAGAGAAAAGTCATACCATTTCAGCTTAATAGTTGAATAGTTAGCTGAAACAGTTCTTTTCGAATGCCAACTGCATATTATATAGTTTGGTACGTACTAGGAAAAAAGACTGTTAAGCTCTTTATAATCATATTTCTAATATATTTTGATTACTACCTTATTTTACTATAATTTTTTTCAAAGGAAACATCTCCATTTAAAATATCTTTATTTTAAGTAGTGCGTTTTTTCTCTTAGGAAAAAAATGAAGTCACAGATACTTAGACAACATAAGTTACCCTTCTTGAGGTAAATAGACACCTATGTGTCTTCTAAATAGACAGATTAGATTTTTCTGACTTTCTCTTAGAAATTGCCTTTAATTTCCTAGAGCTAAGCTGAAGCCTGGTAAAAAAAGTTAATTAAACAGGAGGCACGTGAATATTTAAGAATCAGCATTCATGGAAGCAATTTTAGGAAAATCTGTGATTCAACAGAGTTTATCTTTGCTTCAAAAAAAATGTATTTAAAACCTACTATGTGCCAGGCATTTTGCAATATGCTGTTGATATGAAGTGAAAAGGATACAGTTTGTGCTTTCCAAGGGATCACAAATTAACAGGAGTAATGAACTTAAGTAATTTCAGCAATGTGGTAAGTGCCTATCAAAGGCTTAGGTGTAAGGCTCCGTGAGGCCTGGAAGAGGAGGGAGCTAGCTGTCTGGATTGGCGGAGAGGTAATGTACAAGCAACACTCTGAAGGATGAGCAGGACTTGTCAGCTTTGACGGTGAGAGGGTGGCAATGGGAAATTTCTGGGCAGAAGGCGCAGCATGGGAACAGGAACCGGGGCAAGGCATCAACTGTTAACACTAGGAATGCATTGAAAGATGTTCACCAGGGAAATGACTGGATCCTATTTTTCCTCCAGAAAGACCTGCAGAATGGTCAGTGAATGACGGTATTGATGCAGGGCTGGGGTGAATAGAACCAAGTTGCAAGACAAGCTGTAGAGAGTCCACTTACGAGGGGTACGAAAATGGGACGCCCTAAACCTGTGGCTGTCAAACTTGAGCGTGCGTTAGATGACTTGTTATACAACACCGATTATCAGGCTCCATCCCCAGATTTTCTGATTCAGTAAGTATGGGAAACAGCCTAAGAATTTACATTTCTAACAAGTTTCCTGGTGACTTTCAGGTTTTTGACTTAAGCAACTGGGCAGATCCTGGTGTCACATAACAAAAGAGAAAAAGCATGAAGCCAGTGCTTCTTTACCCAGGAACGCCCCCCTTCCCTTTTGATGCTGGTTCCCCTAATTCTCCAAGGTTTACTTATTCCCCACTGGCTGCCCTCCTCCAGTATCTCCAGGCTGCTGAACTCTAACTGATCCCATTTGAATGTCCTTGGCTTATGCTCCCAGGATCCAGCTGTCTGTTAGCTTACAACAGATCCAAATGGACCAATGTATCATTGATTATAAAAATGAAAATTTGATGCTCCTCCAAGAGTGATACATGTCTGCTTTAATTGTGGTCTTCCTGAAACCATGCCTCAGCCCAATGCAGTAACTCAAGTGGAAATCTCAAGTATAACAACAGGTAATCTGTGGGATTCATCACTGGACAAAGGAGTCTTCTGATGTCCCTCCGTGAACAAAGACTTTCGCTGCCAATGCATACAGGCAGGCCTCATATACATGACAGGTGCCAGTTAAAATTCCTATTCTTTGGATTCTGCCCCAGCTCGGGTGGTTTACAAATAGGGTATGACTTATCTTTGCCAAGGAAAAATAATAGTGACTTTTAAAGATACTTCATTTAATTGCAATCTGATAACCCTGTACTTTAAATAACTTGTTTTAATTACATGTGCAGGAAACAGAACAGACAGTGGTTATAACAGTTTCTTCCCTGAATCAAATATACATGTGTGTGTATGCATTTCCTCCCTGCCCCCCCCAACCCCCACCCCGCTCTCTCCTTGGGAAAAGTTACTGTATCCCATTTTATATCAGATTCTTCATGTGCACAATTAGGACTGTAACCTACCTTACAGGGCATGGGGTAGACTAAATGAAATAATATATATAAAGTGTCCTGCATAATAAATATTCTCTTTGCTCTTTTCTCCTTGCTTTGTTATCTAGCCACTGTGCTGGGAAGTGACCAAACTGTGGATGTCTTTGACAGGCAACACTGTTTGGAATGTGTAAACCAGACAGCAGTGACATTATTTTGATCAGGGTATATGCCCCAGGAGCCAACCACAGACTTCCACAGGTCATTCTGCAAATAACATCAATAAATGCCAAAGACTACTTTAATGTTAAGGGTTCTGTTTTCAAATTCGATTTTCTTAGGCTTCTCACTGTACTACCTCCCTCATTCTCACTACAATCATAGAAGTTACTGCATATTTGATTTTGATGTCATTTCCTCATGGCTTGGGGAAAATTCATCCCTTTTCTACAACAGAAAAAACAAAAAGGATTAAGGATAACCAAAAGAACTGAGAGCATGCTGTATTCTGGCCCTAGCTTTCTCAGTTCTCAGTACCATGTGTTCTAAATGGTATCATGGCTTGTTTTAATACCAGCCACATTCATACTTTGGGAGTTTTATCCTGGCTCCAATGTGATCAGTAGGTATTTGAAGGATCTCATTAGAACACTGTAATATTTGTTTATCAAGTATTTTCTGTGTATGAACTCTGCAAGATCTATATTCTACCTATACCCGTGCACACACTTATTCCTATACCTATAATCATTATCCATGTCACCCCAGGAATTTTTACAGAAGTCTTAGAAGGAAGGAAGTAGAACACGCTTTAACTAGTCCTTGTCATGAACACTTTCCAGAGAACAGTTTCCAACTCTGGAAAGGCATTATTTTCAAGAACCTGATGGATTAGAATTCCTGTACTTTGTTACATTTCCTGCATAACAAAATTACTGGATGGGAAAACTTTGTCAGGAAATTTGATTATTTCTATATTCATCTTATTGCTGTCCCTTCATGCCTCCCACCCTTCCCTGAATCACCTAAATGGCATATGGTAATATTCAATCAATATTAAAATATGTGTCCAGAAGGAATCCCAGGTAAACACTGTGTGCTCTTATACTCACCTATGAATCTTACAATCCTTCGGAGTAAGGGGTTCAGGTAACAACAGTCTCCAGTTAGAATTGTTTTCTCCTGGGCAATCAGGGATTCTCTGGTTGACTTTATGAAATACATGGATATCTCACCAATGAAAATCTGGAGAAGGAATGTGTGAGAAATGTCAAGTTGGAGGGCTGTCTGATAAAAGAGACCACAGGCTTAAATAACCCCAAGAAACAAAAACCAAAAAAAAAAAAACTAAAGCTCCTCAATCCTTTTAAAAGGTATGCTGGAGAGATGGAAAGTTAAATAGTAGTTTGCATTGGACTCTTCCAAAGAATTAGAGAAAGCAATAATTGATCATTTCAGATAGACTTCAGGTTATAATATTAAATTCTAAGGTCATATAAAGACACAAATTGAAACAATAAATTGTAATAGAATCCACAATAAGGTTCATTAATGCTAGGAATGAATGTTTTTTTTGACCCAAGTTGTGTGAGTTGCAATGATGAAGAATGACTGGGACAACCATTGTACCCAACAAAGCATTACGTGCACTTATCACAGTAAGTTATGATTTCATTATATGGCAATACTACCATTATTTACATGATAAATCCTTATTTGAACAAGTTTGCCTGAGCTATTAATATATTTATCCCATGCTGAACTGGTTGCCTGCCCCTTCTTTATGATTGGCAGCTCTCTCTTGTTATCTTGTTATCTATGTATGTTATCATTTAAATCATAATGCTTCTGCATAGACTGCAAGCGCCCTGATCCCAGGGACTACATCTCATATTTCTTCATTATGTGTACAGCACACGCAGTAGTGTATCCCCATTTAAAAGAAGGAGGTAGCATGAAGTAAGTTGTCACCAACTTGGACACTGCCGCAGTTGAAGACTGAGAACCCTTAATGAAGAATAAAAAGTTAGTAATTATCATTATTTATTGAAAACTAGGTGTCAGGCACTTTACCATAGTATTTGTCATGCTCACAAGATCTCTGGTATAGGTATTATTACTCTTGCTTTACTGGTGAAGAAGGAAAGTTCAGCAAGGTTAAGTAACGTACCCTTCAGAGTACACAAGTGGTACATGGCTGCCATTGGGATTGGTACCCAAGACATCTGGGTGCCAAAGTCCACACTTCCCACCACATCATATGCGATTTTTGTTTTCCTAATCCTAATTTCAGCATTTCCCCCAGAAGAATGATCTTAGAGGTGCTTTTCTTTGCTATGCATATCCTTGCGGTTTTAGAGAAACTCTATCAATGATTTAAGAATTCCCACATCTTATATTCCTTATGGAATATCTGTTTAGATGAATAAATATGACAATATCATGAATAGCACATGGGTAATGGAAAGTAAACTATAGACGTTTAAAACTGGAATCGTTTATAGATGTTTCCCCTTTCCTTTTACGAGTGAGGAAAGTTAAGGTCCTGGGGACTTGGTCACACATAGCCAGACAGTGTCTGAAGCAGCTTTAGAAGGTGTGTGTCTATAAATAGACACTGTTATCCTGATTGTCCAGATAAGACACCTGAGACATAGAGGTGTTAAAATAATTTGTCCAAGGACATCAGAGCTAGTAACTCACAAATCCTAGCTCTGAAGCCAGGAAAGCCTGGCTCTAGAATCCTTCCTCTTAAGCACAACACTTTTACTCAGTAGTGACTTAGCAAAACTATCTGTTGAATTTGTGTTTAATATTGAAGACATAGGAAAACAAAACAAGTTAGATGCACTCTTCTTTCAACTCCTATGACATGAAACTCCTATGACATGAAAGTACAAGATAGAATAATGTAGTGGAAACAGAACTATGGGCAAATCAGAACGGGGTGGAAAGTCAATAGACAGAATTCCAAGTCAGACAGGCAAACAATGGGCCAACATGGATCACCTTGGCAGATTCTGTCTAGGTACGGCTGTGCAGAGTTAAAAATATTTTGTGCCGAACATCCCTTGGAATTAACAATGAGTTAATGAGCTCTGCCGTGTAACAGTGTTTGAATAGCTTCAAGGATTCAACCCTCCCTCTTTGCCCTAAGACCTGTCTCTGACAAAATAAGGTGCCAAGAGGCTTTGTTTGTCCCTATTGTATATGATGGAGCTGCATTACTCTTCTTTATCTTAGGGAACAGATGGGGATAAATTCATGCATGCTCAGATACATGAAATCGTATTGCCTTCAGCGACCTTTCTCTCATCCCACAGACTAGCTTTGGCATTATTGTTGTACACGAATCTCTTACCTTGTGTTTCTTCTGTCTAGTTCTTATCACAAATAATTACATATCATTATTGCTATTCTTTTCTATGGAATGTCATGACTCTCTTATTCTCTGTTGTATCCCAGGGGCCTAACCCAGTGGAAGGTGCATAGTAGTTAATCAATATAGAATGAATTAAACATATCAGATTAATGACGGTCTTTTGGAATATAGGTTTAATGAGGTAGACTAGAAAGAAGGAAAAATGATGTCTATTATGTATCCTTTCAGATCCACTGAAAAATGTCACTGCTCTTTCGAAAGCCTTTCCCAGGTCCCCTCAGGAAAAGGGAAGCCCTATCTTGTCATTACTCTCACAACACATTTTACAGATCTCTGTCCTGACATCTATCCAATTAATTGCAATTATTGTTTGCATGTTCCTCTTCATTTGACTATGATGTCCTCCCAGGAAGGACTTTTGCTCTGCCTTGTATGCTACCTAAAAAAGGACTGGGATATAGTAGGCTCAATCAATGTATGTTGAAAGAATAAAAGATTGGCTCTTTAGAGGACCTACTTATGGATAGAACCCTCTAACCTTAATTTCTCTGAAGATGAACACTGCAGGAAATTCTCAAGATGGACCAGACAGCACGCAATGATTTGTGTATTGCTTAAGCATAAATAAAAACCAAGGACTAAGTAACACAGTGTGAATGATTTCTTTCAAACTAAATTCACTCATATACTCATTTTGCAGTCAATAGTTTGGGAGGGTGAGTACCCACTCTGCCAGGAATTGCTCTAGCACTGTGTCTCCACATAGCGGTGAACAGATGCATAGTGGGGGAAGGGACACAAACCAGCTAATAAATGTATCATGTAATGTCATGAAATGACATGTGATTCAAAAGGAAATCCGGGAAATGGGATGGAAAGTGATAAAAACATGAGAATAAATGAGAAAAGAAATAAGCGTTGCTTGCCTTAGGCATTTCAGAAGTCCCCAAACATTTTTACCCTACACGAAAGAGTTGTGCAAATTCTAGAAGTTACACATTCAGTGAAGCCTTCTACTACTCACACAGGAGGGCAAAAAAGCAAGAAGCTGTGTGGGAAAATCTCTACGCACTATTTTTGTTAAAAAAAATATCCAAGTGCACACACGTGTACACACACACACAAATCAAAACAAAATCACTCGAAGGCGTACCAGACCAAACAGAAGGCAAAAGGGTACAGGGCTCAAATACATCCATAAGTAAAATGTCCTAAGGCTCTCATGTCAAAGGTGATTAGCAGTAAGGAATTATTACTATTGGCTAACAATATTCAAATCACAACTGACGTATGAAGCATAAAAGAAAAAAAATCAGAGCAAGGATATATACTAACCTATATATCTAGTTACTGACCTAATGCCTGGAATATATTAAGTGATAATGAGTGTTTACATAAGGAAGAAAAGAAGGAAGGAAGGGAGGGAAGAAAGGGGTAATTTTATAACTAAAAGGGAGGAAGATATTCCTGGTTTTCAATTAGGACCCACAGACATAAAAGTTGCTGATGAAACAAACCAGCTCTCAGATCCCAGTGAGTGGGTTTCATAGACGATCATTCTCCTGTGTTTTACTGACCACACATCCGGTGCTGTTTCTCCATCCATTGAGTCTTGTAGTCTCATACAGGTTCTGCTTAGAAAGGGGAAGAATTCTTCTTGATAAGGGGAAGGGCTTGCCTTTCCTGCCAGGCCTCCAGCCCACACTGGATGCCATTTTGCACAATGCGACAGATTTCTGACTGGGTTGGCAATGGCTGGGCTCCTCCATCTGTATCTTTGCCACACACTCTGCCTCTATCTACCACTCTGCTCAGAGAGCAGCTGGAGTGTGTGGGACTCGCCATGTGTTTGGCCCTGGCTGCCCTGCCTATTATGGCCTTTGTGAATGTTAGCTAACAAACATCGTATCACTCATAGCAAAAGAGAATACCCTCTGGTGAGAAATGATCAAGGCAATGAATTAACTGTAATGAATTCCATTAGTACATTTCTCATCCCCCAGCTATGCCAGCTACAATCCAGAGTGACATTAGACATTTAGATAATAGTACATTAAAGTATAACTGTTCTATCTTGATAAAATTGTCTTCAAAATATGGAAACCTAAATGGCAAATAAATAAACAAACAAATAACCCTGGAATAGTATGTCAGTTTGGTGTGTGATTATTTATTTATTTATTTATTTATTTATTTATTGATGGCAGTGTCACTGGCCCTCACATGTGGGATCCGAACCGGGGCCCCTGGCTTTCTAAGCCAGTGCTTAACCACTGTGCCACTCGGCCGGCCCGGTGTGTGATCTTTTAGATACAACTTCTTCACAATGTTTTACAGGAGGTCTGGTAAGTGATAAATAAGGCATAGAAATGCAAAATATTTAGGGAACAATTTTTAGATTTCAAAAATAAAGTCTGTAGAAAAAAATAGACATTGTAAGGTATATGATAATTTCATGCTAAAATTATATAAGTAAAATGTCTGCATGTTAAATAAGTAAAACGTGCATATTAGATGTAAACATAAGTCAAACACTGCATGTTATATGTGGTTGTCATTTATAAGGGCATCTAGAATTACTAGAATATGTGTTTTGGGTTCACCCATATGCTAGTTGTGGCCCTAGTGGTTGCAACTTCAAAGTCAGCACTGTTTCTTCAATGTGGGCTGTGAAGCTGATGTCCCAGCTCTCCCCCTTCTTGATGTGTGACTTTGGGACAAATAACTGAATCTTTCTGAGTCTCAGTTTTTCTTTTTTTCATGATTTTGAACATGGGAGAATAACTGATTAGAACATTGTTGAGAGTATTAAAAAAGGTATGTCAGGACATCTATAACTGCTTAAGGAATGTCTGTTGCTTTCACTTACTCGTCTATCCAGGCAACAACGTGCATGGGAATTGATTTTTTTTAAAAAAAATCATTGTCCCTAGCCCTGGAATACGGAAACATCGTGTGACTTCAGCTCTGCACCGACCCAAGCAGGCGTTTGATCTTGGACAAGTCACCTGACCTCTTCTCAGCTTCTCCTCTGTCAATGTGTCAGTTTCTCATCTGTTGGATTAGAAGACCTCTAAGGTGCTTTTTCCATGCCAACATCTTTGCCTTTGTGATAGGAGCTGACTGATTAAGGGAAACTGAAATCATATGATTGGGCTTCAATCTCAGTCCCATCAGTTAAATTCTCCAGGGTCTCATGGTTTCTTGCAATGCTTCTTCCTTTAGCTTTCATTTACTTTTAAAATCCCATGGGATTTTGCCCTCATCAAGTCATCGTCCTTTAAAGCAAAGTGGACACAGCCTACTCTGGAGTCCTCACATCTTGGGTTTCTAAATGACAGCGAGGCTGGCAGCCCTCTGTCTGGGTTTTGCTTTGAGGGTTTTCCCACACTTCCTGATGTTAGTATATTAGTGTCTATGTGGCTTCAGAGCTTTCAGTCCCAGGGACTTTTTAGATGCTTCCAGTATCCTCCCTGGGTAGTTTCCATAGGCATGAACATTTCCAAGAAAGACAGGTGTGGTTTTTGCTGTAGATTTTGTTTCAACATGACCCAGGAGATTTTACATGTATGGACTATGCTGCCAGTCCTGACTGCCAATGTCTTCATGCTCTGCTTTCATCTTTCCTGATGAGTGCCGTTGACCACCCAGGTCTGCAGAGAGGTCCTGGTCCTCTCGCTTGCTGAACTTTGGTTGGTTCAACAACTCTTTACTTCCACTTTATCACACTGAAATGCAAATAAAGGAACTCAGCACTAGACACTTCCTATGCCTTTCAAAGCTCAAGGCTTCAAAGGAATCAAGGTCATTGGGATGATGGCATTTTGACAATCACTCTGCGACTATGATAATAAGTGTACTTGTATTGGAGCCTCCCTTCTGGTCTTAATCCAAGGGCTGAATCTAACAATTCAGAAGACTATTAAATTGATCCTTGTTATAAAAGCAGCACCAACGTGCTATATTATGTTTCCAAAGCATAGTAGTCTCTTCAGCCTTTTTTTCTGGACAGTGGATACAAAAGAAATGGGAATTTAAGATGAATTAGCTAAGGGCCGGCCAAGTGGCTCAGTTGGTTAAGAGCTCGCTCAAGAGTGTGAGCTAAGCTCTGAGCAACAGCAGTTCGATGCCCAGCCTGAGCTGAGCTGCCACTAAGCTGCCAACAGATGGCAGGATGGCTCAGCTAAAAAAAAAACAAAACCAAAAAACTTCGTACCTAAAATGAGTTAGCTAAAATAATGCTCTCAACAAAAAGTGAATGCACTGTGATCATCAAGTACATGGATCATCACGTCTTTCTGGGTAAATGAGAGAGGGCTGAAAAATTCAAAAAATGAATAATCACAGCTCCTTACCACAGTCACCTAGTTACCTCATTTAGAAGGGGTATCTCAAAGATGGTATAAGCACATCTCTCTGGAGGACAATGTTAGGGCCAAAAAAAGTCTGAAGGAATTTGGAGCAGTCATCTGAAACGTGTACAGAAAATGGGGAAATGGATTTTTTTCTTTTCAAGTTTTAAAACCCCCCACAATTAATGGGAATCTCTATAAACCTTTCCCAGAAAACACTGTAAATTATGCAGACTAAGTATATTAGCCACAAAGAAAATGTGCTCATGGTAAAAAAACAAAAATACAAAAAAGTCATGTGATAATGTACTGAAGGAAAAAGATGTGAATTAGGAAGTGTTGAAAGGGTTTCAACAGATAAGACTGCTCAGAGCCTGGAAGAGGCAGATGATGAGGCAGTACAAGGTCCTACAATGTCTCCTTTGCTTCAGCAGCTGTGTCCCTCATCAGCCAGCCAACAAACTTGCATTTACTGAGAGCCCACTCTGTGATTCGCACTGTGCTCTGGGGCTTTTCTATTCACTGTCAGAGCTTACAGCCCAGAAACCCTCTGAGTGAAGATTCACAATTTCCTCCAAATTGTGCCTCTCTATCAAATTGTGTTTGTCTCTTCCTTTCCTGGGAAATTCTAGATGAGCCTTGTGTGAGCGTGCATGTGTGCACACTTGCATGACAACTGTGAGCCATTGCAATTCTCCTGGGCAGGGCGTCAAATGTTCTTCTGCTTCAGTACTAAATACTCCCGTTACTTTGTCGTGAGGCCAAGGAAAAGGTTTTGTAGCCATTTTCTCACGCCTTGTGGCGCTAGACCTGAGATAAAATAAGGGTAAATCAGATTCTCTGTGGAGCTAAATCCTCTTATCCAAACAGGCTCTGTACCTGACTAGGAGTGTCTGAGTTTATTGAGGAGGCCCGAGGCAGTCAGTAGTCAGCCAGGGTCACCGTGCTGGTCAGAGTGCACCCTGCAGATTTCTTTGAAAAATGGGCCACCACCTTCGGCTAAACAGTTCTGGATGCAATAAATCCTCCAAGCTCTAACCTTTCCTAAAGATCTGGTCTGTCCCTGTAAGTTTATCCCAAGTGGCCTTGCCTTAACGTGATGCTGATATTTTCTGACAGCAAAGCACAAAAAGGAGAAATAGGAAATGGCAGATCAAACACATGGCAGAGTCTTTCCCCTCATGCCTTTCTCGTGCATCCCTGCAGTTCACAGAGACACACAGCAGGGTAAGGTGCTAGGCTTTTCTATGGCTCATGTGCTTGAGAATACAGAACTCCTAGGACACGTCCAGGACGAGCTACTGTGTTTGACAATTGCCATTAGTTAGTGCCACATATGTCACCCCAGATGAGTCTTGCTTTCATTCTACTCCAGGGAAAATAGGAAATGGGTTTAAGGAGGAATAAAAAACAAAAACAAAAACAAAAAACTGTGCAGTTCTATGAAACACTTAACCAGGAACAGAGGTGTAAAACTGAACTCCAGAAAGTCACGATCCGGGAGTTGGAAATCTGACATTTGGAGCCTTCCCATCAGAATGGTTTTTGTGTTTTTGTTTGTTTGTTTAGTTCTCATGGAATATTAGAACTGGAAAGATCGTGAAGATCATTTAGTCCAAACTCTCCTTTTATTTATAGATGAGAAATTGAACCCACATAAGGAATGACTTACAGAGGCAAAGCATCTGGGATCTCTGCCTCTCTTCACAGATCAAACCTGATAGGATGATTCTGCAGCGTGAAGAGAATGAAGGATGCACATGCAGAAGCAGGGGCTGTGCTGAGCTAAGGACTTGGGATCTGGGTCCCAATGGGTCCATAAAGGCTGCTCTTGGATAAGCCACACTTCCTTAGGATGGGGCAGGAGAAATGAACAGAGTGCCTTGCTCCCAGGAAATATCCTTGAGCATCAAGAGGGTTCTGCTTTCTGTCTTGATGCTACTCACTTGAGGGAAGATCAAGCACCATCAGCAGGGTTCAAAGGCCACATGTCTCTCTGCCATTAACCATCAGCTGTAATCAGCCCTGGTTCCTAGCAATTACCCCTCATTCAGGAAGAAAATAAAAGTGGAACCAAATGGGAAGCTATCTGTCCAGTCACATATACAACTAGCGGGGACCTTCAGCAAATCATTTGACCTAGTTAAGTCTCAACGTTCTCAATACAAAAATGAAGGGAATTGGACCACGTACTTTCTCTATGTTCTTTGGGATTTCTTTTTTCTATTTCACTGGCATGTTGTGGGGATAAATGAGGCAACGATTGCAGGATATAAGTATATTAAAAGATGTTACTCTTATCATCATCATTTATGGCCTTTTCCTCAGCACGTATCTTGGGGACCTGCCAGCATTTTGGTCACAGTTTCACCCAGAGAAACAAAGGACTAGAAAGGCTGAATCAGGGTTCCATGCTTAAGAGCTAGAGTACAACTGTAGGTACTAAGCTCACTGTCTGTTGACCATATTCCCTTGGCTTCACATAGGAGCATTTGAACCTCACATCAATTTGTGGCATTTGGGGAAAGGAATCCTTGGAAGAAATATGATCAAAATTTGTAGCCTGGAGAAGAGTTTCTGCTGAAAATCTTAGTATAAAAGTATAATTTTTGCCAGAGAGAGAAGGGAATATTCTTCAAAGTTCTGTTTTTCTATTTTTGTGCTTTGGCCATCTGTGTCTTTGTTTATTAGAACTGCCATTTTCAAGTCTAATTAAAGATCGGTCATTTTCTATTTATTACCAGAAGAACTGCAGTATACAATTTGTTTTAAAAACATATCTTTGGATTTGAAAATAATATGCTGTCATGTAGCATTTGGGAAGAAATATATAAAAGTATCCAAGAGAAGAAAAGTATTAACTGTACCATTGGCACTCAGAGGTAACTGCGGTGAATTTTGGTTTACTTCTGACTAGTCTTTTTATATATAATTATACATCTGGGATTGTACTTGCAACACACACAAGGTCCCTTCTTAGGGTCTATGAAACATTCAGACCTACAGACAACAACATGCCACATCCAGCATTGGCCCACTTGGAAGGAAGCACAGCTTGCCAACAGGGTAGCATCACATACTGCTCTTCAGCAGTGGTTCAGCAGAGCATTACAGCTCGGGAGCAAGGAGGCTGCAGACATATTAATGGATGCAGCCTTGTGCCCTATGGGAGTCAATGTATGGTGCAGCAACTCTGCAGGCAAAGCTTCCAAGTTCCCAAAATGGACATGCCAAGTTTCCTGAGTCACTGTACTTGGACGTCCTAGCATGGTACCTCCTTGAGTAATTATAGTTCTGAGTCCAGATGTAGTTCACCATGAATCAGTGGTTAATTTTGCCCAGTACCATAGATACATACCATCTTTTTTTCCCCGTAGGGGAAATAGCCAGAAAATTAAGAGAAGTTCAGATTCCCTTGTAGAAAGGAAAAAGATTTCCCTTGCAACACTATATATAATTTTTAGGCTTTTAAAAATCTTAATAGTAAATAAATCACAAGCATGTTTCATTGCTGTTAAAGGTGTTTCAGAAACACTACTACCCCATAATGTATTTACGCAATCCTCTTATATTGTATATTTAGCTGGTTCTGAGTTTTTCACTATTAAAACTATTGCTGAGATAAAAATCCCTACACACAAATCTTTGCATTTAAATAAAGCTCCGATTATCTCCTTAACATAAATTCAGGGAATGGAATTAATGACTGGTTCTGAAATTTATAAAGCTCTTAATACATCTTTGACAAACTTCTCATTAGAAAGAAAATATAGGGCCAACCCAGTGGCGCTGTGGTTAAGTGCTGGCTTAGGAAGCCGGCAGCCCCGGGTTGGGTCCCACATATGAGGGCCAGTGACACTGCCCTCAAAAGAGAAAAAAAGAAAGAAAATAAAAGTCTACGCTTTGACTAGAATTGTATGAAAATATCTGTAACTTCTACAACATGGGCTATGTTTCTTTAAAACATTTGCCAGTTTTATATGGGGAAAATGCTGTCTTTTTAATTACTTTTCTTTGTTAATTGATGAGTTTAGAAATGTTTATGTGCACACAGTCAGTTTGTTATTTTGTTCATTGTTTGTTTTTGTCCTCCCTCATTTTTATTTTGGGAAGTTCATTTTTTTAAGTATGAAGGATATGTACAATAGAATCTCACATGCTACAAACATTTTTGGAGTTTTTATTTACTTTATCTTGTGACAGAAATGCTTATTTTCAGGTAGACAAATCTATCAGTCCTTTTCTATATGCTTGATTCAACATTCCTGAGTGAGATTGCTGTTGCTATTCAGGGTGCTTTTGTGGGTGTGTATACAGACTTTCTAAGTGTTGAACACGCATATTTTTCTTACTTTGTAATGTGCATATAAAAGCTATCTATTTATTTTTAGGCTCTGGAACATTTTATATATTTATGGATTTTCTATTTCTTGAAAGTTTGAAGGAATTTATACTACAGATATATGTCCTCAGTACTACTTTGTGATAAATTTTAGACACATTTAAAAATTTATTCTATTGTTATTCATCTATTCAGTATCTCTACATCTTTTTAAAGCATTGTCAGTAATTGTCAGAATATTGTCATTTTTTTTGAGATGTAAGCATTTATTGGCATAGAACTGTATATAAAATTTAAATAACAATACAGCATAGACTTTGAAAGCTTTATGTATTTTTGCTTATATATATTTTTTTCCACTTCTGCCTTTCTCAAATTAGATTAGACAGGGGTTGTACATTTTAGTTTTTAAAGAATTAGCTCCTGATTTTATTTATCAATTCTATTATTTTCTGGTTCACTAATTTTTTGTTCGTAATTTTTTATTACTCTGTTTCCAGTGTTTTCCTGAGTTTTTGTTTAATGGAAAGAATCTCTGTAATTACAATAAGTAACCATAGGAGAACCTAGACAATGATATTTCTGTGGTCTGGGAAGAAGAGAGAAACATATTTTAGTAAGTCAATGGACCACTCAGAGCTTGATGTCTAAATACACAAGAAAATGATACGTTCATGAGACAGGAAGAAATGAGGATCTGATTCTAGTCTAAGCCCAGTGCCTCCAGGTAGAGCCACCCATAAACCATTTCAGACAGAGCCCATTGTGGCCTCCTAGTTTAACCTGGCGAGTGGAGTGTGTTGCCTCTTGAGGTACATGGAAGGGTATCTTTTGTGTTTTCTTTTAATCCAGGGCTGGTGAGGAAGTAAAAGGTAAAGGTAAGAGGGATATAGAGATCTGGGAGAGGGCACATCTTCAATCACTCTGATGAGATGTTACAGGGTTCTCAGTGGAATCTCATTCTATTCAGAAAGAAGTTGGTCTGTGACTCTGACAAGGGTGAAAATCAGTTCCCAGTCAAGTCCTTTGCTGACTGACCATGACTTCTAACCACTTAGTACATGCCAGATGCTGTGCTAAGTCATGTGTATGAATCATCTTATTTACTCTTGTGACAACTCTATGAAATAGTCGCATTATCCCCATTTTTCATGGGGGCAGGGAACAATAGACAGACTTGCCTGAAGTCACACAGCCAGGATGTGAATCCAGAATGTCAGACAGTAAAATGTGTTTTTAACCACTCTGATACATCATGTCTTATCAGCACTAACCTTAATCTTTACAATATCATTTTATCATGTAAGGGGGAGCTTGTCGAGTGTAGGATCAATGATTAAAATGAACTTAAAGCACTATGACTTATTATGTCTATATTACTTCTCAAAATTCTATTCCATTTCTCATCTTAAAGCAAGCAAAAACTCTGCATATCAAAGAATATTTGAGCTGAATGTATGAGCAATCAGTATATTCTTCAGTATGCCAGTAAGTATTTTTATTACTGCCCAAAAAGGTGGGGAGAAGGAGAATGCAGGTGGGGGAAAAGGGAAAGTGGGGGAAGGGGGTATCTATTGGAAGAAAAAGGGGGAAATGATCGCTGAGATGACATCCCAGGCAATCTGACCTTGTAACATATTGCAACATAAAGATGCTTATTTTAAAACCCTCACCAAGTCATTTTTAAAATTAAAACGTCTAAGTGTTAAATCACTTTACCAGATAATACAGATATGTGAGCTTTACGCTTTGAAATAGGCTCTCTAAAGGCTTGTCTGACCAATTTTTTTTTTTTCCTCATGAGAAAGAAGAATGAACTAAATGAAGGTACAATTGCAACTTAATTGAATGTGATGCAACGTGAACAGAGCCAGAGCTATCAAGAGCGAATCACAGCAAACTTCAGGTCAAGCGATTTCTCTCATCTCTGGTCTCTCTGCAAGTTCAATCAAATCAGCAGGAGATAGAGGCCCGGGGGATTCTGCATCACTCTGATCACAGGATTTACATCAATGCCGGCATTTACATTCAAGACCTCTTCTTAATACACACGATCCACTGTATATTTTTCAAGATCACAGTAGCTGTTCTTACCACATTAGCCAACCACGCCTGTTGATTTATGACATTCACATATGCTTTAAAAAAACAAACAAACAGATACCAAAAAGCAAAAGCCATTTCTAAAAGACAAGACCTATTTTAATGAGCTTTTAAATGCAGAGCTCAACTCACTCTGTTTTGGCTGAAATAGGACACCCCTGATAAGGCTGCTGGTGAATGCCCAGGAAGAGAGGAAAGAGGAGAAAAGGCAGACAAGAAATGTTTCGTATCTGACAATAAAGAAGGAAGTCTATTTCTGTACTTACAATAGCAGTTGGGGTAGCAGCCAGCACACAATAGAGCACCAGAGGGGTGATGAAGCTGTCTTCCTCTGTCCCCGGGTAAGGCTTCATTAAGTCTCCATCCTGACAGAAGAATCCTTGGATATGCACCTGAAAAGTGTCAGTGCATTCGAAGTAGTAGGCAAGCAGCACTGTCCCAGCCATGATGACAAGCTGAAAATACAGCATGGCCACACAGAGACATTAGCAGGGCTTCGGAGCAGTGCTCGCCCATCAGCGCACAGTCCCTCCATAACCCCGGCAGCTCTCCTGGTATTGGTACTGGCGAGTGTGTGCGTGCCTGGCTCAGCATTCTCTGGGTACGGAGAGTGTGTGCTTGCTTGTCTGCCATGTAACATCTGTTATCTAAACCTTCCAGCAAATAATGAACAGCTCCCATCGCAGAGGCAGACCACAGTAAAGCTTGTAAAGAGACCCCGCTTCTGGTGCTCCCTCCCCCCGCCTCCCTCAGAGGATGTGTGGGAACCGAGGCAATATTTCCATTCAGGACAGAGGTGAAAAGCCAAAGGGCAGTGGCGTAAGAATCAGCAAGATGGATATGAGATCTGTTCATGAGAAATTTCATAAAATATTAGAGCTAGACTTACCTTAATATAAAATATTAGAGGCATGAATGAATGAATGAATGCATAAATGAATGAACAGGAAAGCTAAAGCTTAGAAAGGTCAAGGGAAATTTTCAGAACCACACAGTAAATTAATGGCAAGGATGAAAACAGTACAGGTATCCTATATCACTCATAACTTTTATCCTTTTTCAAAAGCTTCCCACCAGTAAATCAAAGACTCTGTTGATGATCACATCTTATTACAGACATGTATCCTTCAGGAGGTTTAGACATAAAAAGGGACGCAATTACCCTTTAATTTTTGACTCGGAAATGTCCCAGATATTCACCAAGTTCTAGATCTTGCCTTTAATAGGTATGAAGAATTGAGGGGATATGGAAATCCCAACTTTATTTTTCTCATTTCTATTTGGAAGACACCAAAAGGCCATGATAAGATGGTGATAAAAGTAAATAGAAAACAAGTCTTTGAGGCTATGAAATTATAGAAAATTGAGCTGGATGAATTCTTGGAGACCTTCTAGTCTAATATCTTTGTTTCATAGATGAGAACACTGAGGCCTGTAAGGACAACTGATCACTGCTAAATCACCCAAGTAAACTAAATATGTGCTTAGACTGAGCATCAGCAGAGCAAGGAAATTCAAATGGAGGAAAAATAGTTTTAAATGTCAATTTGCTTCAAAGTATCAATGTAATGATGGGGAAAAAAAATCAAAGCTTGGGAAAATGTCTTTGTATATTTTTATGGCTTACAATTATTTTTATTTGGAAGTATACATAGGGCAGTGAGGCGGAAGCCATAATCTTTTTAGGGTTTAGGAAGTCTAAAGTTTTTATTCCAGCCCTATAATTACTAACCCAAGGTCATACTAGTTAATGTTAAAGCCAGAACTAGAACCCCACATTTTCAAATCTCGCAGGGAAAAACACCTATATCATGGCATCAGAATTTCACCCTATACAAAAGGTGGAAAGTTATGGGGGAGGGAGGCAAAGTAGGTTAACTCTAATGCAGAGAGACCGTATCTGACTTTTTTTTATCCACTTTCTTATTCACTTTTTCAAGTGTACAAAACAACATAGGGATTAGACAATTACACCCCTCACACCAAGTGTGATAACCACACCAAGTCTACTACCCATCTGACACCATACATAGCTATTACAATACCACTGACTATATTCCCTATGCTGTACTTTACATCCTGTGACTATATATATATTAATTAAATTAAATATCAATTATATTTTACCTTCAATATTATTTTATATTAGTTTCAGGTGTACAGCATAATGGTTAGGCATTTATATAATTTATGAAGTGATCCCCTGGTAAGACTAGTACCCACCTGGCACTATTCACAGTTTTTATAATGTTATTGACTATATCCCCCATACTGTATTTTATCCCTGTGACTATTTTGTAACTACCAATTTGTACTTCCTAATCCCTATTTACTTCTTCAGTCAAAATATGAAAACAGAGCCTTAAACTCTTCCTTCCTCTACCTCACTCTCTGGAACCAGGCCTGTTTCTGAAATATTATCTTTGCAACTCCTCCTCATTACAGACAAAAGCTTAATTTTCTTTAAGCGTCATTTGGATTACAAATCCTCCCCTATCCTTCCATTTTCCCTATTTCAATGCCTTTCCTCTCTGGCTCAGAAGGCTTAGGTATCTTCACCTGTAGTATGTCTCAAGTACAAACTCCTAGCCATCCTGCTATAAAGGCCTTCACCTTTGGTCATTTTCATCACCATCTTTCTTTACCTCCAGGTAGGTCACAAATCATTCTTTCCTTCTATTATCCTTCATACACGACTTGTTTCTGGCTCTACAAGGATTATACTCTTCTATTCTCTGGCATTTTCTATTCTCCCTCCCAAGTGGACCTTCTGTCATGATTTCTAACCACCCAGTAATCTCTGGATACTCCCACGTGTATCCCTGTGCCTGAAGTTCATTGGCACTGTGTGTAAATTGCCAACGTTCATGCCAGCTGTCTCTGCTGTTTTGAGCATTTGGGTTACTTCTTTTCTTTTTAGCAACAGACAAGAGACTTGGATAAATATATTTCCTATAGGAATGAGAGATAGCTGCTCCAAAGTTGCCCCTACAAATGGGTACTCTTGCCAGCAATTAGTTTATAAAGTAGAGGCCATGAAGTTTCTATTTCTTTTGTGCTTGACTGATCAACTGAAGTGACCTGATGGAAAGGAATCTAACCAGCTGACCTGAACGTTTTGGAGCTGAGATAAATTAGGATTCCAACAGTTTTGGGGCTCTGGGGTTGTCTGTCTCCTACAGAGCTGACCTGGGATTTGTGTGTATCTCATCCATGTGGCTAGAAACACAATTGTCCCTCTCTTGGCATCATCAGCCTTGGGACATATCTGCCTGAAGAAAGGCAGAGTCTAGGGAGGCTTTTTTATTTTATTTTAAAGATTTTATTGTGGAATTGGGGGAGGGGAACAGCATTGGGGTACCGGGGAAGTGGAACAAACAAGTTGCTGTCCTTTTTGTTCCTCAGTCTAGTTGTGGAGGATGTTGCTTCACTGGCCCATGTTGGTATCGTCATTGTGCTCTTCCCGGGTGAGGTAGATAGGTCGCTGGCCTCTGGACGGCCGCTCACAGTGGCTCTTGGCAGCTCACACTGGCTGCGGGCCGCTCGCGTTGGCTGCCACTGTAGCTTATGGTAGCCCACTGCAGCAGGAGCTGCAGCTATGTCCTCCCTGGGAATCACAGCAGTCCAGCTCCAGGTGGAGCTGTTGTTCACCATCTTAGCTGTAGAGGGCAGTGTCACTGGCCCTCCTATGTGGGACCGAACCGGGGCCGCTGGCTTCCGAAGCCAGTGCTTAATGACCGCGCCACTTGGCTGGCCCCCAAGCCAGTTCTTAACCAGTGTGCCACTCGGCTGGCCCTATGGTGGTTTTTCAGACAAAACAAAAACTGCATGTATTATAGCTTCCTCTATTACGCAAGAGTATTATATTTTATGGGGTACCTTTGTGCTACCACTTCTATTAAAAAAAGGAAAGGCGAAAGTGAAGTAAACAAAAGAAAATATATATATATATATATATATATATATATATATATATATATATATATATATATATTCTTTTATTCCAAAATGCTTTCCACCAGGAAATCAAGCACTCTACTGATGATCACATCTTATTATTGTATTCTTCAGGAGGTTTAGACATAAAAAGGGATGCAATTACCCTTTAATTTTGACTCATAAATATCCCAGATATTCACCAAGGTTTAGATCTATGGTGTACATATGTAAAAAGACTCAGTTGAAAAGAGAATAGAAACTTTTAGAACATAGAATTGTTTTAACATCAAATACATCAAAATCAACAATAACAACAGAAGAGCTAAGGTCATATGCCTAAATTTGGAATCTTGAATAGCTGTCTCACCAATGTAGTCCTGGAAGTAGCATTGCAAGAGAATTAAATGAGTGAGTGAATGAATCAATTGCAGGGCATAAAGAACACAGGACCTTGGAGACTCAGGGTGGTAGAGGCAGGTGGGAACTTCGGCAGCCAATGGGACAGAACTGATCCTTCAGCACCAGTCACCTTTGCCTTTGCTCCTCCACAAGCAGCCATAAACCCCTCCCTGTCATTTTTCAAGCAACCCTCAAACTCCTTGGAGAATCCCTGATAAAGCCAATTAGAGATGCACGGAAGCAAAAATAGAACAATTCTGATCTTGGCTTCTAGGGTTCTTTCCTATTGAACATTCTCTCGTGACCATATATTAAAAAGAAGCTTATGCATGAATGCAGGAACAGAAATGCCATGTTGACTCTGTTTCCATGAGCAGAGAGGTCTGCCTTGCTGCACTGATGACACCACGTAGTTAGTCATCAGTGTCCTCTCTTCTTCCTCCCTGTCTGGGCGATGATTCATCACTGTCTAGGTTTGTGTCACTGGTGCCAGCTGGCACACTGGCCACCTCCATTGCCTTCTCCAGCGCCATTTAGGGATGCATGGAGGGAGGCCATAATGTTGGTGTCACATGAGCAGATGGCGAGACTGTGCTGTACCCAAGTGCTGATGGAAGGGCTGAAGACATCGGTGTGAAGGGAGCAATTATGGCTGTAGGGGGGATAACAAGGTGTAAGGAACTCACGTACCAGGGATTTTCCTCAGCTGTCGCTTCCTGAGAACGACAATCCGATATTTATGTATAATATCCTCAGCTCGCATTACAACCATGAGAAGTAACTCAATCTCTTTTTTTTTTTTTTTACAGAAGAAACAGATGTGGAGAGGCTAAGAGATTGGTCCTACCTGATCAAAGATCCCTTCCATTAGACTACTGTAATAATAACATTTAAGCGTTGTTACACAATTAAATCATTAAAAAAAGACATAGGTTTGTATTTCATTATCAGCGCACTTAAGATAGTCTCAATTCACTGTTACCTAGCCGTTTTTAAAACCCAAGTTGAGAGAAACTATATCTAGGAAGGAGTGCTTGAAGAATACACAGTCCATCCAGTCTTCCAGAAAATGCTTACTGGTATGTGTCAAACACTGCTCGAAGTACTTAATATGCACTCCTCACTTAATTCTCACAATAACCTGAAGAAGTAGTTGCTACAGTATTATTAGCTTCATTTTACAAAAAAAAACAAAAAAACTGAAGTGCACGAATGTAGATGCCCCACCTAGTAAGCAGCAGAGCTGGGGCCCAACCAGGCAGTTGGGCCTACACTTCTAAGCTTTCATTGTTCTGACTCTCTCAGGTTTAACCTGAATTGAATCATAGTACCCACCTCCTCTATTCTAGCCCCAAATACTGTTTTTGTACCTTTCTCTTTGATGTGACATCATCAGCCCATATTAAGAGTTGATATGAGGTCCCCTATGAAAAAGAGCACCATCATATTCACCACTGAGTCATTGCTTATCAGGCCACACCCTTTTTTCTTACTATGAGTTGTAGTCAAAAAAATCCTTCAATAAAACAGGATTTTTTTTTAGATACTCTTCTCACAGTGTGCAAGTTCCTCATACTACAGTGACTAAGACACACAGGTGCAGATCTCCCATCCGCTAATTACTACCATATGACTTTGAACCAATTCTGTAGCCTGTCTGTGCCTCAGTTTACTCACCTGTGAAATGGATGAATCGTTTCTCACAGGAGTAAAGGGTTCTCATGGGAGTGGAAGGAGCACTATACGCTTTAGCAGCCAAAACCACTTAGCAGGTGTTCAATAACTGTTAGCTGTTATTAAGACTTGAGTATAATTTTTTTTCTGAATAAGCAAACAATACGCATCTTATTTTCACAGATATGAATTTTCAAGAGCCATGTAACTATTCTTAGGTTTGCTATTTGCAAACAATATTACCTCTCAAGATATGAAGGAATAAAAATAAAATATTAAGCAATCAACATGTCTTCCTCTGTCAGTATATTTAATCCTCGATTGACCGTTATGTTTTTGTATATTCTGAAAGACCTTTTATTTCATTGTGATAAGAACACTTAAATTAAGATCAAGTCTCTTAGCAAATGCTTGAGTACCACACATTATTGTTGACTATAGGTACAATGTTTATTGTATAGCAGATTTCTAGAACTTATTCTTCTTGCTTAACTGAAACTTTTGATTAGTAACTCTCCCTTTCCCCCTCAGACCTGCTTCTTTTATTTAACAGGCAATCAAGCTGTGGTTAAAATGACATCCATGTGGGGCCGGCAGAGTGGCGCATTCGTTAAGAGCTGGTTTTGGGATGCCAGCGACCCCGGTTCGGATCCCACATATGAGGGCCAGTGACACTGCCCTCTACAGCTAACAACAGCTCCACCTGGAGCTGGGCTGCGAGCCCTGGCGACAGTGTAGGCTGCAGCCCCTGCTGCAGTGGGCTGCCATAGGCTACAGTGAGTGGCCGGCAGCCAGTGTGAGCGGCCAGCAGCCAGCGTGAGCTGCCAATAGCCGCAGTGAGTGACCGTCCAGAGGCCGGCAACTGATCTGCCTCATCCGGGAAGAGCGCAATGACGATACCAACATAGGCCAGTGAAGCAACGTCCTCCGCAACTAGACTGAAGAACAAAAAGACAGCAACTTGTCTGTTCCCCTTCCCCGATTCCCCAACGCTGTTCCCCTCCCCCAATTCCCCAATACGTTCCCCTCCCCCAATTCCCCAATAAAATCTTTAAAAACAAAACAAAACAATAAAAAAAATGACATCCATGTGAAAACTGAAAACCTTTCAATAGACCAGCGCCTGTATGAGAATTCATCCCCTCTTTGGTTCTCTAAGGAGAACCAAAGGATATGTAGATGGAATGAGATTGTTCAGTCATTCAACTAATAGTTATTGAGCACCTACTATATGGAGGTATTCAGTTGTTAGACACTGGAGGTATTCAGTTGTTAACAAACTGAATAACAAATAACATTTTATATATGATGAAACTGAGATTCAGAGAGATTTTATGCACGACTGATGCCATACAGGTAGTGAATGGTGCATCTAGTACCTCATGTGAGTCTTTAAGCTTCAAAAGCATAAATTTCCATTACACCATATAACCAGCTCAAGTGTCACTGCTAACACAGTCCTTCCCTGTCTCTCATCATGTCTCTCTCACAGTCAATAGTCTCTTCTTGATGTCATCATAACATCCATCCCTCCTTCCACACATCTTCTATCCATCCATCCACCTATCAGTCAATTATAATAACTAACCAATTGTGTTATAACATTGATTATTTGCTCACTCGGTTATATCCCTGAAAAACTAAAAACTCCGTCTTTATGTTTCCACAAATTAGCTAAGAGGTTTGGCACATAGTTGGTGTTCAGTAGCAGTCTGTGACTTCTAATGCGTCTGCTGAGAAGCCTTAGGTTAGCAATCAAATCAGCTTAGCTTGCTTCAATGGAGGATGCAGTAGGACTGTAGCATTTTAGACCACAGGGATCATTGATGCATTGATTCCATCCATCTCTCTTACTTATCTTCAATAAGTAAATAAAATGCACATCAAAGCCATCCAGAATTTTCTTTTCACAGACTTCTCTGGAATCATCCTTTCATCACTCTTTCTTACACATTTAACCTCTATTGAGCTCTGACCCCCCCACCCCGAGTCCTGAGGCAGCCCTGGGGAAGGGCAGGGACAGTCAGCGTCTCAGAACAGCATTCTAGGCCTTCCATCCTACTGGTGCCTGAAGTTACTGAATAGCAGAGCCTTGTTGTGGCACTTAGCCTTTATCCCTAAAGAAGGTTCACAAGTGTCAAAATCATTCTGGGTTTTTATTCTGCTTTCTCCGATATTAGTTACACCTGTCAGTTTTGTGTCACTATATGTATTTTATATGTATTCATCCATTTCATTGAATAAAAAATTATCCTGAATGGCAGAAGATCAAAGAGAAAATTTTGTGGCCAAATTTAGCTTTAACTATGGACCCAATAATTATCCCTTCCTAAGTATATAGTAAATCAACCTGAAAATATTATCATACATACTACATTTCTCCATATTATTTACCAGTAAATAATCAACATGATGCTGGAGGACAGAAATGCAAAAAAAAAAAAAAAAAAAGAGAAGGATGTGGTATTTATTTGCATTTGTTCTTTAAGGAGTGGCCATGTAGGGAGGTATAAGCAGCCCAGGCTGAATGATATACTCATACCTGTGTATTTTCTGCTAAATGAGGAGCAGTGCCTGGCTTGCTCTCTGTTCAAATTGCAGGCTTCTTCTCCCCATTACCAAAAACATGGGTAGGATACAGAGAATATTATGAAAATTAAAATATGTAAATAGTACTGTTAACCCATGGCTTACCCAAAATCAACCAACCAATCAGAAACTCCACACAATTAAAGCATATCAATATGCAGAGGCCTGCTGCCCTGTGGAGAAGGGTAGACTAACAAGGTCTTGGTCTGCTCAGCTTTTGAAGATGACACTGAGGATTGAAGAAAGGGGTCACAAACTGCGCTCAATCACTTCCCAGTTGAGTATCAAAGGGAGGTGGCACCGACAATGTTTCTAAGGGCAGCTGAATGTCTCCTTGGTCAAGGTGTTTCACATCTAGCCATTACACTCTGATGACACACAGGAGGATCAAAAAGAGGGAAAAAACCCCATTATTTGGTGATCAAGGCCTAACTTTTGTTCTTTGTTCTTTGAGTAGCTTTGTAATACTAGACACAGGACTTGGCTTCTTCGATCCTCTGACCCACATTGTGGGATGAAATACCTTAATGGATATGAGAACATGGGAAATGGAATTAAATAAGACTTGGAGAAACTCTTTACAGCTGATAAAGCTCCATACAATATATACAATTCCATATAACATACATGTTATACAAATATGTATAACCAATGGGAAAATTAGAAAATGTCAGGCCAATATATGGGATGAATAGCCAAAATAGGTTTAGGAGGTATAAATGCATATATAAATTATTGGGATTTCCTTTAACTTATGAACATATTAATATTTTGGCCCTCAGACTGTGTCATTTGTCACAGGTAAGACATGTGCTGCAGGCTTAAGTGAATAAGTAGACGTGAGGGGGTTTGAATGGGAATAGGGGAGGAAAAACCTCATTAATCTGTAAGGATGACACCTTCTCAATTTTTAAAGAGCCAGTTGAAGAAACTACACTTATACTATAATTTCAAAAGGAAATGTAATTTTCTTGCCATCTTTGAAATTTCCTTCATTAATAATCGAAAGAGGTTTTCAAGTAAAAGAGATATGGATTTAATCAGCAGGCATGGCTGTTGCAGGAGTAAAAGCTGACATCATAAGTGAAGGAGCAAGCCTAGTGTTCGAATCACCATCACTGCAGCCTTTGCTTTCTACATGAGCACTGAAATGGCTTTGGGGAGATGGGTTTCACTTTTTGCCGAAAGGATGGCTTTCTAATTGGTCCTAACAAATGCATCTTTTGCCCAGTCTGAAGAGACAAGGGACCTTTGTTGTCACTTCCTTTGACTTGTCCATCCTATAATAATATCCACATTAAAATCCTAATGTATGAGGTTCCAAGTAAAGGTAATTTATTTAAGAACTTCAACATTCTAATCCACTTAATCTTGGAAAATATGACAGAATAGGATTCCAGGCCAACAAAAGAAGTTTCCTAGTCCTGGATCCCCTGGAGTGGGATTAAGGTCAGGGGGCTTCATAGTCCATTTGACCCTGTACTTTTCTTTATCTGGGGGTGGGGGCATGTAATGTGTTTTTGTTCACTAGGAATATTTTGGAACAGAACACTAAGTGTAGCTGTTATAAAGAAGAACCCAAAAGTGGATGGACGTTGGCTTAGATGAACGCTAGAGCTCCTGAAATTGCTCCAGGAGTCCTCCTTGACCACCTTCGCAGTGATGAAATGGATCTCTCCTATGGCTTCCTGGACAAACCCAACATGATCTCAGCCCTTTGGTACTGCAAAGCCATCCCTGATTTTCCTGTGCCTCCCTCTCATGGCCATAAGGGAAATGATCCTTCAAAGTTGTAACCCCAGCTAAGCACCGGTACATATATAGGTATTTAACAGATATCCGTTGAATGAATGGATGAGATTCTATAGTTTGTTTTACTCATAGTAATTCTGCCATCTGTTTAAGAAATATATAACCTGAAAACTGTTTGGGACATCTTATTAGTATATTGGTTAAAACTAAGGATTTTTTTTTTTTAAGGATTTTTTTTTATATAAACTAGCATGTTCTGAACAATGATCTGTGGTATACAAGATCTTAACAAGTGCTTTGAAGGGAGAGAGGGAGATTTGTGGTCACACCCCAGAAAGCTATAATTATTTTGCTTTAAAAATTAAGGGATATGTTCATGGACCTACTGTTTCATGGTTTTAAAAGGATATGAGAGATATAACCGGTGGCTATTAAATATTAAAATCAAACTGTTATCTCTTAAATAGAAAAATATTGAGACTTCTTGTTTGTTATTTACAACATAAATCCTTTTCTCATCATGAGCTTTTAAATTAGGGATCTATTTGAAAAAATAAGGCAGTAAAATGATTTTATGACTCTAAATTAGAAAGAAAACATAAAACTAACATTGCATATTCTGCATGCCACGTAGAACAAACGTTAAAGATTCAGAATGAAAAAAGAAAACAAAGGAAACCAGGTCGAGCTTCCTGTCTACTTAAAATAATTTTAAACAGAAGTGCTTCAGACACCATTTTAATTTCCCTGCCAGGAAGGAATGTGATTCTTCTTCCTTCTTTCTCCGTATGCATTGCTAAGATTCTTGGGAATTAGGCAAATGAGAAGAAAAGGAGAAAAATTCATTCAAGTCAACCAGTTTATTTTTCTTTCTAATTAAAACAGGTAAATCTCAACATTGCAAAATTTAGATGTTCTCATTTTCCTTTAAAAACTACCGGTGGGGATTTTCCTTATTTCTCATACAGTTATACCAAGTAAGTTGCCTCAATAATAGTGCCTCTCCCAAACACATTAGAAGATGCTGTACAAAGTAACACAAACTTGGATCTCACTCAAAGTCCTGGAGATTGTTAGGTCACAGATGCTCAGGCCATCATCTGCTTCACTCTGGCTTCATCTAAACAAAGCCAATTATCCTAGGGAAAGCAGTCAGGTGAGCACCTAGGTTTATCTAGCTTGTCAGGTGTTTCCTACTGTGAGAGTAATATTTTGCATTGATGGAAATGTTTTATGTCTGTATTCTCCATATGGTAGCAACTAGCCATGTGTGGCTATCAAGCCCTTGAAATGTAGCTACTGCAACCAAAGAATGGACCTTCAAATCTTATTTCATCATAATTATTTAATTTCAAATAGCCACACATGACTAATGACTACATATTGGAAGTCGAACGATGGATTTGCATTGGCAGGGTTGTAGCATGAACCAAGCACACATTTGAGCCTTTTAAAAAATTATAGAACACTCTGTAATACATAAAGGTATAAATTGAAACTCGTATCATCAGAATTTTATTAACTAGAGATTAATAAACATTAACATGTGGTATGTATTTATTCTTCTAGACTTTTTTCTCCCCTTATAACCATTGACAATCAGGTAGATTTTAAAATATGTAAAGTAGAATCACACGATATGCACTATTCTGCCGCTTGCATTTCTCTTAACATATTTTAACTGTCTTTTTATGTTAGTAAATAGAGATCTTTACAGTTACATGAACGATATGTTTCCTTTTGCACTAAGCCAGTCTTACTGTTGTCATTTCCTGTCAAGGGATTTTGATCGACAGAGGTGTATTTAAGGACCACCTTCATCTTTAGGGTTGGCATGTTGGGTGTATCAAGGGCTCTATCTCAGGGTGAAAGATGAGAAGTAGAAGAGAGGAGAGCTTTGTACTGCAGGCAGAGGAAGTTAACATTCTTTTGCATATTCAAAAGGAAACAATTGAAGGATTTTGAGCAGGGAAATGGCACCATCCAACGTGCCATTGAAGAGGGTAACTGGCAGTAACCTGTATTAGGTCAGAACAGAGATCCTTGGCAGAGAGATCAGAGTTGTTACATGGGTTTGCTTACAGTTCAGTTACCAGGTACTCAGCATACGACTTATATTGCTGCGCCATAGCACTCCAGAGCATGCCCACAAAATCCTACTTAGGTCTCTCACTCACAATAGAGTAGAAGAAAATACTGTGTATTGTGAGTTTAGTTTTCAACTACTATTGTGAAGATATGAAGTAATTAATTCACTCATATTTTATTGATAAGCTACTATATGCCAGGCATTAGGGAAAGAGCAGTATACCAAATAAGGTTTCTGTCCTCACGGAGGAGGCTGTAAAAGGAGTGAATTTGGGGCCTGGGGAAACATAAGAAGTTTGATTTTGAACACATACACTTTGAGAAGCCTATTAGACATCCAAGTGAACTGTCAAGAAGGCAGTGAGATACAGGAGCTGGAGATACATTTTGGGCATCATCCAAGTATGTTATCACCTAGTGAGAGAGCAGACATACACAAAAGAGGAGTCCAAGAGATGAGACGAATGAGCTCAGGAGACCAAAGAAGGTGGTGACAAGAACAGGGCTGAAGAGAAAGTAACAGTGAGCCAAGATAGGATCTCCTAAGAATGCAGTCCAGGACTTCGTATAACTCCACCAGTGAGGCAGAGTGAGTGGCACTGACTTATGGCATGAGTTTCCAAGCGGAGTGATTTTTAAGGAGTACAGGACAAAGCAATGAGGAGCAAGGATACCTACTTTGAATCCAAGTCTAATAGCACAAGGGGTGTGGGAGCCACTTAGGAGGGCTTCAGGGAAGCAATATAATTCAGAAAGCCAAGTTCATGGTAAGAAGAGGAAGTGACTGTTCAGACAAGGTTGAAAAGATAAGGAACTTTACTGATGACAGACTTGTGAGTTTTGGAGTTCATAGAGCAGCAATTTAGGGGTTGAAGAGGGTGGAAGATGGGATCAATTAGAGATGGAGCTGTGTGGGCATGAGAGACCACACAGGGTGAGAGATTACCTGGAGCCCTTGCTTTCCAATTGTGGTTAATATAGACAGGGACCAAGGGCATTACAGGATTAGCCCCATTGTTCTTTGAGGCAGATCAATAGGTGGGGCTGCATTAAGAAAAGAGGAAGAGACAGATGGAGCTCTTCTGTGTTGTGAATTTAAAAATAATATGCTGTTGGGTGCTAATGTAGGAATGTGACCACTTAAAAATGTTTTTATCATGAAATATGTTTCCTAAGCTGTGGCAGTTTAGACCAGGCATCTCCAGGCAGCATGGATCCAACCCTTGTCAGAACAAATATGTGTTGAATATAGACTATCGTCTAGGCATGGGAAGGGACGAAGAGAAAAGAAAGCAGTCATCACTAGGAAATGTATGCCGCCACATGCAGCTGTGCCTGTTCTCCAGCAGGTGACAAGAAAAAAGCTGACAGTCAACATCTTTTTGTTCTCTGTGGGATGCCAGGAGATGCATCCCCTTCTTTGTCTCCAGAGCAGAAAAGGCCAGTTGTCCATTTCTCCAAGTACTCTTATGTTGGATATTTGTGGCTCAGGAATGCCGGTACCATTTTAGAACAAGTGCCTAATCAACTATCAGAGAATGACACAAATATAGGGCCAACATCTTCATTGTTTAAAATGTGGAGGACCTAAACCCATCCTCCACACCCAACCAGGCTTCCCTTTCACCTGCGTTTTTAAAGAAATGAGAAAATGTGAGGAAAAAATAGCAGTTTGAAGTCAGCAGATCCAGAATGACAAAAATACGTGAACTGTGTCATGTTCCTCCATCCATAATTATGACTGATAGTACCAGTAATTCTTGAGACTTTCCTGTTGAACCTGGTTGGGTCTTCAAATCACTTTCCAGATGGTACTCCAGACAGTCATTACCAGTTGATTAGAATTAGGCCACCCCGATGACATAAGGCGCACCATCTTTTCAGGCATATAAAATGTGGGTCCTGAAATAGGGTAAAATACCATGAGGTTTTTAATACATACTAGGATGATTTCTGTGCTCCTTCAAAGTACTCCATGTTCCCAAGACAAGGAAGCTCTAGATCCAACTAGAACTAGGAAAGGCACCCAAGAAGCAATCTAGCATGGAGTACTGCCAGGTATTTTCTCATCAACTGTTTATCTTAATTTTGGAGGAAGCCTGGAGGTTCAGTAAAGGCCCCAATTCTGTCAACTGATAGTGTTGCCGTATCATGGAGGTTGGCATGGAAATTGATGCAATCATGGTGATTCTACTAAATTCAGAGAATTGAATAGAGCAAAAATTTTTTTTTTATTTCCCCTTTAATCTTAGGTTAACTTGTCTCCAAATGTATTTCATTAGGAAGATGTTATTATACCACCTAAGAATCCCAAGACCACTTCTCCATTCGAGCCTTGGCCTGGGAGAGGCTTCCTTTACCTTGTCTTGAAAAGGAATGTCCAGTTATGTGGTCAGCCACATAAGCTCAGAGCCTGGAGTCATTTGAACAGCTTCATTTAGAGAAGCAGACACTGAACAGGTACAGCATTTTTGTTCTTATGTTCTCTCTAAATGGAACTAAGAACAGGCATTAAGAGATTTGAATTAGAGGAACAATTATCCTAATATACATGATAGAAGGAAGGCTCTCAGAGCTCATAATCTGCTGATTCTTATGAAAAACTGTCACTCTTTGGGTATCCATGCTTGACTGGAGGTTCTTCAGAGTAATCTAAGTCTCCTTTTCTCACTTTATCCTCTTGGATTGATTTTTTTGTTCCTTTTGAAAATGATTGTTCCACTTTAAAACTTTCTGCACAGGGCAAAATGCATAGTTGGCATGGTTTAGCACTCTAAATACCCTGCCATTAAACTAGGGGTCTTATGACTGAGCATGCCTTGTCAATGGAAATGTATTCAATGTAATGTAAAATGACTTGAAAAGACATATTTAGGGCATTTGGTTTAAGCCAGGCATGTTAAGCTGAAAAGGTTCAGGAAGTTAGTAATGTATATTCTTAGGTAGTCAAAATTGTTTATCTTAGGGTATATTTTCATTCTTGGCTGCTGCCTCTGCCTTTTGGCTTTTCACAATGGCCTTAGAGGGAATCCAGTAGGTGAAAGATCATTTCAATGGTGTCTTCAAATTTTCATGACATCTTTCATGTCAGAACTGTCGTAACTAGAGTGTGCAATCAGGGTGCTGGTCCGAGTTCCATCAACTGTCACATTGCACCCTGCATGATCACCATCTTGCAGCCTCCCAAAGCTGCTTCTGTTTACTGTTAGTATGCTGGAATAGCTAACTCAGGCTTAGACCAGCCCCTTCCTAGGTACAGGCTCCTTTGTTTTCGATGAAGTAGGATAGGAATTCTATTCCCTGGGAATCAGAAAAAATATTTTTAGCTGGATATAGTTAAGAGGAAGTTATATTCACTTAGAATGTTCAAAGGGGTGTAGGAAATAGAACAGCAATAATCATGCAACTTTAATTCCTGAAGATATTCCAATAAGCACCCTGGGACTGAAAGACTCATCCTTCCACCTGGGAGCCTGTACAAAATCAGTGCACTGGACTAAGAGGTCTCCAAGTATTGTGAACACAGAAGAGTTATTATCTTCTCAGAGCCTGATGTGTGGAAGGGGCTCCATGAGGGCTAGCTCAGAAAATAGATGAAAGCCAGAGCAGAACTGCAAGATCAGCCTCCAGCCAGATGGGTGTCAGTGCACAAACCACTGTACCCACAGCCCGGGAAATGCCTCGAGACAACCATTAATAACAAGGAATGCTCTGTAAATTGCCATGTAGTAAATCTGGGACCCACTAGGAACTGAAAACACTTCTCCTCATAAACATCTCCTTCGATTTCCTTCCCATTCTTATGATGGCTGTGAAATTCCTCTTCTGAGACGGTATAGGTGAAGGACGGGCTAGATCAAGGGTCGGCAAACTGAGGCTCGGGAGCCACATGCGGCTCTTTGGGTACGTACATGTGGCTCTGAAGTAAAACTGAAAACGAAAATAAAACTATCACAGTTTCATTTATAAAATTTTTAAAGGATATTCACATAATGGTGAGTGTGTAAAAATATATTTATGGCTCGAAAAATTTTTAAATTGTTGTGAGGGACAGGACTGGCTCTTCTGTCTCAAAAGTTTGCTGACCCTTGGGCTAGATCATCTAGAAACCTGAGACAGGAGGAGTGAGAGAGGGTTAGAGTCGGCATGGAAATTGATGCAATCATTTTCTTTGTGTTGATTATTCTCTATGTTTTTCTCTCTTGTTGGAGAATCTTTTCTGGAGGCCAGATATCTGAATCCTGTTGTCTGAAGGGTTGGGCCCAACATGACATGTTATTGGGCTCTCTCCTTCTGGGGGCTGCTACCTACAGTTTCCGGGAAGAGCCTTGAAGCATCTCGGAGAAATCCTTGTCACTGCAGCAAACCTTCACTGGATGTGAATACAAGCAGAGGCATAAAAAGCATTTGTGTTTTTCTGTTTGCTTTTGCACCTCTGCTGTTGCCAGGAAAACATTTCTACGTTCACCTACTGGAGGGAGCCATAAGATACATGTCACCCCAGGTGAGAGCCAACCAACCCACAGATGTGGGAGCCCCAGACAATAGCTGGTCAACTCTCACACCTATGAGTGGGCCCAGCCAAGACCAGGAGAACTGCCCCGTAAGGTCTAAACAGCCAACCTGCAGACTCATAAAGAAATCCTCACTGTTGCATATACCACCAGGTATTGGATCATTATTGTAGCCAGACACAGACACCAGACACAGCTACTTTCTGTTGCTGTTAAGGGGTAGCAGAGTTCAGTGATTAAAGCACCTGATTCCAGGAGCTGAGAATTCAGGTTCAAATCCTGCGTCTGCCACTCATTAACTTGGAGAGTCACTTAACCTCTCTGTATCCCAGTTTCTTCATCTAGAAAATGGAGATAATGATATCTACCAACAGAGGGCTGGTGTGAAGATCAAATGAACTAATTATATATGAAGAGCTTAGAATTGTCTCTGGAATATAATAAGGAGTATAAATGTGCTATTTTCACTTGCTATTATGTTGATTTGCGTTGGTTAAAAAAGCCAAATAGTTTCATTCTACATATCCTAATTGGGAATGTTAGTGGGGCTTTTCAAAGGACTTTATCTTTTTTTTTTTAAGAGGGCAGTGTCACTGGCCCTCATATGTGGGATCCGAACCGAGGCCGCTGGCGTCCAAAGCCAGCTCTTAACCACTGCGCCACTCGACTGGGCCGTACTTTATCTTTTTAAAACTACATGTGATTCTGCTGCTTTTTCTGGTGGGCAAGAGGTTTTATAAGTTGGTCTCAGTTTTTTTCTTCCTTCTTTTTAGTCAACCTGTACCATATCTGTGGATAGTTATTGAGATTGTCATTTGGATGCAATTTTTCCCTAGAGTTCAGTGTTTATGCAACTTTTTATTATTTTCATATTGTTTTACAATTTTTGAAAGGGATAGAGACGGATAAATAGGAGGCTTGTGGTCAAGGAGCTATTTGACCCAGAGATACAACAGTACAATTTCAAATAATCTAATACAACTTTGTTTATTTAGTCTTCCTTATTTGAAATTTCCATTTATTTAGAATAACTTGGTAGATTGATATCCTTTGCTCTGTTCCTCATATTTGAGCCTGTGCAACACGTGTCAATTGAAAGCTAACTGGAGAAGTTCCTTGGCATATGTACATAACTTAACAGAACAGCAATATTTAAATAAATAAGACTTAGGGGAAAGCCTATTCACTCTCAGTTGTTAACTAATTAAAGAATTTGTCTTTCTTGGAAATGTAGCTCTCCATTATTTTTCCTCTTTCTGAATCTGAGCCCCTCTATCTTCACTGCCTCTGAGCACATCTTAAATATTTAAAAGAAACAAAGCAATATAAAACACAAACACAAAATAAAACCCTGCCTTGATTTTATTATTGCCTTTAGCCCAATCTTTTTACTTTCCTACACTACCAAGCTACTCAGGGGTTAACTTCATTTGCTCCTTCCACCCTTCATAAATTGGTCTCTCAAGTTATCAATGACCTCATAATTGAAAAATTCATTAAACACTTTTCAATCCTAGGCTTATTTGATGCCTCTGAAGCATTTGACACTCCTGACCCCTTTCCAATTCTTGAATTTCTCTCTTTCCTTGGCTTTCTTTCTTTTGTGGTTATTCTCCTAGTCTCAGAATTCTATTTTTTGTCAACTCTCCTCATGTGCACACTTCATTCTACCAGTAGCTTTGTGCTTTCTTCTCACCATTTGTGCTGGGGGCGAGTCTCATATACTCCCAGGGTTTCAACTGCCTCTTACATTTGAAATCTTTATTTCTTACACAAACCCCTTTCTTGAACTCTAAACTTTCTACTGAACTTCTCCAATAGCTTCAATTACCATCTATATTTGATTATCCACAGATATATAATTCTAGCCCAGATCTCCCTCTCTTGAAATCCAGGCCCTTATTTCTAAATGCATACTCAACATCTTCCTCTAGATGTTTCTTAGGCATCTTATACTCAAGATGTTCAATCTGAATCATAAACTCTACCTCCTGAAACCTCTTCTTACAGTATTTCCTTTTCAGAACCCCTCCCCTCCCCCATACAGTTATTCAAGCCAGAAAATGAAGAGTTGTCCCGAATTCTTCCTTCTTTCTTTTTTCCACTCCATATTCAGGCAGACTCCAAGTCTGATCTATTCTATTTCTGTAATATCACACTGCAACGCCACTAAAGCCCTTTTTTCTAAAGCACAAGTTCACCGGTTTCCTTTTCCTAGAGCATAAAACTTCCAATTCCTTAGCGTGCCCCCCCCAAGATCCTTCCTAGCTTTCCAGTCTCGTCTCATAGCTCTTCCTTGTAGGTATCCAATGGACTAACCATACGTTTCTACTAAAAGTAAGGTTACCTAGATACATTTTCGTGCCTACTCCTGTGTTTTTCCTTTTTTTTTTCTTTCCCCCCCACCTATTGGCAGCTCAGCGGCTGCTCAGCTTGGGCAGGGAATCCAATCGGCTACCCTGTTGCTCAGAGCTCGCACTCTTGAGTGAGCTCTTAACCAACTGAGCCACTCGGCCAGTCCTATTCCTGTGTTTTTCCTATTGCTTCATTGTTCTTTCTTCCATTTCTTCGCCTGATGAATTTCTTTAATGCTTCACCTTGTTTTCTCTCTGGAAGCATTTGTAATTTTCTCTTCTGTGTTCACAGAGAGCCACATTTTCCTATTACAGTGCATAACCCGGAGTAGTAATTACTTGTTTTGCATGACAATCCTCATCACTAAACTGCGAGCCCCACAGGGAGGTGACTAAGTTCTAGTTACCTTTGTTGCCCAGCACTTAGCATAGTTGCTGGTAGACAGTGAACACAATTCACGTTTATTGAATAGATTAATTAGATGTGCATGAATACAGCAGTGTCATTTCCACAAACATTTGTTCTCCTCTGGTTCTAGTAACAGTTCTAGAACTTAACCACAGTGGTAGTTCTGCTTTTCTCTGAGCTGAGCAGTCCACGTTGGCAATATTTTGTTCTGATGTGATGCTGCACACAGGCAGATGTGAACTAACCAAACATTAAAGGAAAGCAATAAGGAATCCTACATCGTGTCAATGAAGCCATAACTGAAGAAATAGGAAATATTTCTTCATGGTGAGGCGCCTTGAATTGAAAAGAAAATTAATAGTACCTATTGTCATAGTAAGCGATTGAGAGCAAGCCACTCCGTTTGTAATAAAACACAGCTCTGGCATATTAATCTTGATGCCAGGTTCTTTGCTTTTCCTCTCAATGAGAGGTGGAGTCTAATTCTCCTCCCCTTGAAGATGGTTTGCTTGACTGATAGCATGGGATGAAAAGGACACTGCAAGGCTTCTTAAACTCAATCAGAAGAAACTGCAGCTCCAACTTGGTCTCTCGAAATATTTCTTCTTGGAGTGTTCCCCTTCTAAACACAGTCACTGTGCTGTGAGCAGCCCAAGGCACATAAAGAGGCCACAGGTAGTTCTCCAGTAGAGTCAGCAGACTTCCCAGGTGACAGCCAGCTAAAACTGCCATCAGTTATGAAACATTTTGGGCACCCAACCCAAATAAGCTTTCAGATAACTGCAGCCTCTGCCAACATCTAACTGCAACGACATAAGAAACCTAAGCAAGAATCAGCCAGCCAGATCCTTTTTTGAATTCCTGATCCCAAATCTGAGCACAAATGTGTTTTTGGTTTTTGTTTTTTTAAGATTTTTTATTGGGGAATTGGGGGAGGGGAACAGACAAGTTGCTGTCCTTTTGTTCTTCAGTCTAGTTGTGGAGGATGTTGCTTCACTGGCCCATGTTGGTATCATCATTGCGCTCTTCCCGGATGAGGCAGATCGGTCGCCGGCCTCTGGACAGCCGCTCACCGCGGCTATTGGCAACTCACTCCAGCTGCCGGCTGCTCATGCTGGCTGCTGGCCACTCACTGTTGCTTATGGCAGCCTACTGCAGCAGGGGCTGCAGCCTACACCGTCGCCAGGACTCATGCAGCCCAGCTCTAGGTTGAGTTGTTGTTCACCATCTTAGCTGTAGAGGGCAGTGTCACTGGCCCTCATATGTGGGATCCAAACCGGGGCCACTGGTGTCCCAAGCCAGCTCTTAACCAATGCGCCACTCGGTGGGCCCACAAATGTGTGTTTTTAACCATTAAATTTGGAGCTGTAAACAATTTTGTTTTGTTACACAGCAACAGATACCTAAAACAACAGTGACCAGAGTTGACAGACTGGAGAGTGATTGGGTAACAGTAAACTATTGTGGGAAAAATGGAGATGTGTCACTCAGATGTCTCCGTCCAGGGAAGGACTTGCTGCCCGGCTGCAGGGAACATGGTGAGCTGGCAGCTACCAGCTGTTTGCTTCCTCAGGGGGCTACCTCATGTTCAGAGCTGTGGTCTCGCTCTTTTCAAGGCAGGCCCCAGCCAACGACTGAGCAAGGCAGTGCTAGTCACGGCCATGTTCTTCTTGGAGTGTCCCCAGTCAATGGCTAAACAAGATGTGGTACAAAGGCCTAGCCATGTCTGTCCAACTGCCAGCTCCTTAATGAGCCTCCTTTGCTCCAGAGCCCCGCATTGGGCTGGCAGAGACCTCCTCTGGTCTGTGTCATGGCAGATTTCTCCACCTGCTCATCTCTTTTCCCAGGTATTACTTCCCAGTGAACAGTTTGCATTCCTGTTCCATTTCAGTGTCTCCTTCCTAAAGAATTTAACACATACAACCCTCTTGCATTAGCATAAGAAAAATGATCATAGCAAAGAGCAAATTTTAAGACTTAGTGGCAGATCAAGCCTAGCAATATTAATGTGGCTATTGGTTCTTGGCTTAAGGTCATTGTTTGCTTCATTATTTTTAAGTAAACCATGGCAGTAGCCCTGGTTATTGGCTACGTAGAAGGCAACATTAAGACTGCGAGTAAAAGGAGGGGAGGAGTGGGTTATATAGACAGTACCAGGAGTCTTGATTTTGCATCTGCCTGAAGAGAAGTGGCAGAACTCAGTGAAATGCTAAGCGACTCACAAAGACCCAATTGGCCTTTTTATCCCCACTCAGAGAATAAGTGTTTGTTATTATTATTATTAGTTTCAGGTTTACAAAACATACAAAACAACCTAGTGACTATACATTTATATACCCAACCCCCCTCCCATTTGCAACCATCGGTTTGTTCTCTGTATCTATGAGTCTATTTGTTTTGTTTGCTCATTTATTTTGTTCTTTAGATTCCATATATAAGTGAGATCATATGGTATTTGTCTTTCTCTGACTTATTTCACTTAGAATAATACCCTCTAGATCCATCCATGTTGTTGCAAATGGTAAGACGGCCTTGTGAGGCATTTGCTGAATGAAACACCTCAGTGTAAGTTTACTAATTTCTCAACCTTGTCAGAAACCCTCATCTGACACTTCTTGCTTAAGAATATGTGGGCTGTAGGGAGGTCTAACAGTTTCTAGGCATTTATGAAGGAGCCCTGAGATTGGATATTCTTGGGAACATTCAAATCATACTATTGCAGAAATTGAATTTGTCTCCTGTTTCCTTTACTGAGTTCAAATATGACCATTTTAAAAGTGTACTGTGGTAACCATGGAGGGAGGGAAAGAGGGAGAGAGGAAGAGAGGGAAAGAGAGAGGGAGAAAGAGAGAGAGAGGAACAATTAGTACATCACTTTAAAATAGGAATTTTATATCCTACTGGCATTTTGTCCTAAGTCTTTGTCCCTTTGGTGAAACATTTATAAAACTATTTTCCTTTTTTCTGAAGACAGTTGACATTATTCTTGCTGGGGAAGAGAAGAATGCCAAGAGAAAGACATAATCTTTCTTTTCAAATATTTGAAGAATTAAGGGGAATTAGATTTGTTACAGCAAAAGCTGTCATAGCAGGCAAAGGGTAGAAATGAGCCCAATATTTGGAAGCTGAACAAAAAAAAAATTCTGCTTAGGCTTTTTGTTAGAATCCTTCAAAGATGCAATGGGTTGCTTTGATATGTGGTGTGTTCTCTATTTCTAGGGGGAAACGAGGCAATTACATGATGGAGATGACATTAAATGGGGTTCCAGTATTTCAGGAGCATTAGGTTTTAAAATCTCTTTATGACAGAAACTCTATAAATACAGGAAGACCAATATGAATGGATTCTGAGGGATTTCTCCCATTAAATATAAATATAATGTAACAGAAATGGCATTACCATAATCAAATGTTAGTTCTGGTTCTCATTTTGTCAGGTATAAAGCTCTTGCCGATACCTTTAAAATTGTTTTTCTAATAAAGCCAGTCAAGCAGGAAATAACTTCTAGATGCTTTAGTAAAGACTAATAGAGGAAATTACACTAATGAGAAGCTAATCAAGCCGACTAAGATGACCCTAGAAGCACACGTCCTTTTCAGACAAGGCTGGTGAATATCAGACCTGTTGGAAGCAAGGGGTTTATGTTCTCATTTTCTCAAGAAAGGTTTTGGGAAATTTATCAGCAGGGGGCATTGCTGTTCTATTGGCAGAACTTGACTCAGAGAGTCAATGCTCTCGGTAATTCTGAGCACTAGAAAATGATCAACACATCCAAGCAAATAGGCGACTATTTTTCTCAGAAAAATCTGCATAGATACATCATCTGTCCTAAATGAAACTTAAGGGAATCAAAGTACAGCATGTACATATTTGGTTTTTCCAAGATAAATGAAAGATGCTGGAGGCCTAAAAAAAAATTTTTTTTTGAAAGAGAAAAAAATATCACAGCAGCTGCAGACTCAGCATTTTCAAGTGCTCAGGAATTGAGAAGACAGCTGAATTTGCATCCTGGTGAGCCAGCATCACTAAGGCTTATAGCTTCTATTTAGCTGTACTGAGAGTGAAATTCAACAGTTCTCTGTGTTAGAAACTCCTCTAATACAACAAATGCTGGCCTTTCTCCCCTTTTACTGGTACAGGCAAAGGCACAAAATCAGGAAAGAACTGGGGGAAAAAAAAAGATACGTAGATTTGGAATATGAGACAAAGAGCTACATTTCTTCACTCTAAAACACACATGGCCCTATAATTTGTCATGGATAGAAAGGTTATTAAACACCAATAAAAATAAATGCAAATTTTCCCACATCTACTATGATATACATGCTGGAAAGCAAGTATAATTACTTATGATTACACGTTATAGAAAATTTTGATATCCCAGCTTTCTCACGCTCTATCCTCAAAAATATGTTTAACTTTACACCTTAGAAGTTAGAATTCTAGGACTTAAATTTTGAGATCTTAAGGAACAACACATAGGAAGACTAACACACATACACACCCCTACCTACAGATTTCTCTGATTTAATTCCATTTGGAAAATGAGAAGCCTGCCTAATTACCACCTACCCTTAAGGCTCATCCAGATTTTTACCTTAGTTCATTTAACACACATTGATGAAGCCCCTTCTAGATAAGTGGCAGTCTTGAGCTAGGAGCACATACTCCTCTATAAAATTTGCTTTCACGGGCCGGCCAAGTGGCGCGGTGGTTAAGTGCTGGCTTGGGAAGCCAGCTCGGTCCCACCTAAGAGGGCCAGTGACACTGCCCTCAAAAAAAAAAAAAAAAATTGCCTTCACCTCTGGGGCCATACTCTGAACTTCTGGAACGTGAGTGTCTCGTTGGGTTTATTTTTTCCAACTTAACGAATGCTTATAGTACTTCTCTCTGATACTGCCTACAGACACAGGAAGGGAAATAGCACTACTCTATTTACAACAAGTGAATAAGCAGTGAGCAAAGTTCACTTGGCTGTTTCTATAAAATAGTGGTTGTATAGTGGTGATTTAAGTGAATCTCATCCTTCGAAGGCAAGAATTCTCTGAGTAGTAAGCTCAAGAAGTTTTGAATTTTGGAGTGACATTGTCAAACCAATTGTACAAATATGAAAGAAAAAAGTCATTGGAATGGTTTTGCAATTGCAAAGAATTTTCAGACCAACAACAATGAAAAGCATAATCAAATGAGATATTTATAAAAAATAATGTAGAATCTCCTACAACATCTTTTTAAAACTATTTGGGAAAATTAAACTTGTAATAGGAGAAATTTTGCTAAGTGCCTGCTTCATATATTGGGGTGCCAAAAAATATATATATATACACATGACTTGTATTCATCATTTGTTATCGGTATATATTGCGTATTACAATTTTAGTATAGTTTTTTTCCTTTCTTAAAATGTGTATACATTTTTTTGGTACTCTCTGTATATTTGCTTAACCTGTTTCAGAGCAGAAAACAAAACAAATGGCTCTATTTATAGCCAGGACACTTTAGGCTCAAGATAGTTCCCAGGCAAACCACTGTCTTCTTCTAACAAGTATTCTTTATCAAGGCACCCCTAATCCTCTTCCCCTTACCGGCCGGCCATGAGAGTGAAAGAATAGGGGGAGATTGTGGGGAGAGACGGAATGAAAGCTTTCCTAAAGAAAAACCTCTGCTCTTGGAGCTGGACAGTTCAGCTTACTGCGCTGCTGCTAACCAGCTGTATGGACTTGGGCGAGTTGCTCAACCCACCCAGTCTCAATAAAATGGGGGAAATCATTCCTAATATAATAGGAGAAAAATATCAATGCGTGAAGACTAAAGCCTCCCATCAAAGAAAAACTGTGGCCATCCTTCCTTTTAATTAAATAAATCCAGAATTAAAGAATAAAGGCAGAATGTATGGCAGAATTTACACTGAAAATTCAAAACAGAGTGACTAATAGAACAAAAACAAACCAACTCCTAAGACCATGCCTAAAAAAAGGAATGGTGTTTGTTTTGTTTTGCTTTTGAATTCCCAGTCTTTGTGTTTGGTGGTATTGACTTTTAAGGGAGACAGTAAATAGTACCCTTCTCCCCCACCCAGTGTTTTGAATCCAGAGAGAGAGAGAGAGAGAGAGAGAGAGAGAGAGAGAGAGAGAGAAAGGAGAGATTAAGATAGTCCCTCAGTATTTCTAAAGGCTGGGTCGCATGTGGTTTAAGATGGCTCTGTTAATATTGAACCTCAGAATGAGATGGACTTACCTACCCAATCACCGACAGTGTTAGAAAACCCCAGTCCTTCCCCACACAGAAGGAAGGGATGAGAATGCATGTCTCCTGTGGTATCTGGCTTCCACAGGGAAGGAAGAAGTTGCTGAGCCACACATGTCTGGTTCTTCTTCAAACTTGTCAATGATGAAACTTATTCCACCCCAGGGGAGGGGCAGCTGGAGGGCTGGAGAGAAGCCAGGGTTTATACCTCTCATTGATAGCTCTCCACATGAAAGGAAATACCAGGGTGGGAAGTGTGCTTCTGAGAGCATAAATCACCTCAAGTCATCCTTGTTCAGCAGAATGAATTGGATTTTACAATAATGAAATTTATCAGAAGTAACAGAACTCGGCATCCATATCCTTAATGTTTAAACAGACCACATTTCATCACCCTGATGAATATGCATTCTGGCTCTATCCTGGAATGGCTTGAAATGAGACATGATATGTCTGGATTTTCCTTTCCTTTATGAAACCTTTTACAGTATTTAATTTCCAGAGATGACTGGATCGTTTCCAAGGGAGGGAGGGGAGTAGCATGCACGCGTCTGTAATGATCTCTGACAGTGTGACAGAGCCCGGATTTTTACAGCAGTAGCCAAAATTACAGTAATTAGAGAAAATACCCACATCTTCATAAACAGAGTGTTAACCGATTCAAAGAAACTTAATGAGAACTTACGAGAGGAAGAGCACTTTTGCTACTGAGAATTAAACATTAATTAAAGTCAGAAGGAAATAGTTAAATTGCCTCTTCACTTCAGTCACTCGGCAAGGCACAGAAATTAGAGAGGCTTTAGAATCTGTGACTTTGCTGGCTGTGACCCTCCAAATGGGCTCTCTCAATTTATGGCCAGTTTTGATGCAGAATTTTAGTTCCTGTTAAAAGAGTTTGTTAAAACCTCGTTGCAGAAATTAGGAGATGAAAACTTTCAAATGCCCAGCATTTTCGATTTAGGCATCTTATTTTGAAAAAGTATTTTTAATTGCCCTTTTTTATTATAAAGATAAGTTAAAAAAAATCCATACATAAAATATAGTATAATCTCATCTATGAAAAAAAATATGCATAGAAAATATTGGAAGGACATATATCAAATTATTAGCGTAGATTTCTTCGAATGATTGAATGATGATTTTTTTCTTTTCTGCATTTTATATGCATTGCTTTTATAAATGGAAAAAAATAAACTATGTTTTAATTTCTAACGGTCTGCTTATTCTCAAGCAAGAGCTAATTGGTGCCCCTCAAATTGGCTATAAGGTACTTAGGAAAACTAGCTTTTGCTTCTGTTTCTAAGATCTTGGGGGTGTGGAAAATTTGATGAACTGGAAACAAACACAGATAACATTTGAACCTGACTACCTTTTGTTTTGTTTTGTTTTTTGACTGAATAACTGCAGATACTTTATTTCATTTCAATATAAAATAAAGAATTAATGTGTAATTGTGGCTTTGATCCAATATCAAACCTCTGATCAATAATAAACAAGACAAACTTCTGGAAGCAGACCTAATCAATTTTCCACTCTGCGTTAAGAACTGACTCATTTTGACGGACAGGTCAAGGAAATGGCCAGTTTGGCCACATGAATCTCCTTAGGGGCTGCAGCTCAAAACACTTTCTATTGATTCCTAGGTACATAATATAGTGACTTAGGGAGAGGGTTGTTTCCTCATTTCATTCTTTAAGCTTATGCATTTTGTATTTCTCCCTGGCAAATTTCCATTAACTTCTTATTGTTCCCTCCCAGCCAACTCGCTCTCCCCCATATTTAGCTGCTACCCTGTCCAGTCACCTTCCACCTGTATATTGGATTGTCTATTTTACTTTTTTAAATGATGATTTTCCCAGTTCCTGTGTAGCATTTATGGTGAACTCAATTAGTTGTGCTTTTAAATAATCTCATCCCCCGCAATATGTCACATCCCCGATAGTCCCACTGGAATTTATAGTCATCTTCAACCTCTGTCCAGTTTCTCTTCTTTTGTGCTTAAATTTATTGATTAAATATACTTTATTTACCCTTTCTACCCCTGTATAGTCTATCTTCTTCTTAATTCCCTGAAATCTGTTTTTTTTTAATACTTATTCTTTCTTTGACAGGATCTTTTTTTAAATAACATTTTTTTACACTGCACTTTGAAGTGTGATATATTCTCACCAAACTTCTGAGGCAAATATGACACCCACTTCCAGATCCAAATAAAAGATGTGCTTTCAGAACCCAACCTTTGTACTACTGCACTCCTACCGTGTGACTGGAATAGGTTGGCATTTGTACCAGCGTTTCAGTTGGCTGGACTTATGTGAGTCCTGGATGGGGGACCTCAAGGGAGAATGACAGTAAAGGAATTTGCAATGTGAGTTTTCTCACCATTTCAATTGGTTTTGCCTACATCCCCCAACAGGCTGAGAACTTCTTAATTATGTAAGTGTGAATGTGTGTGCCTGTGTGTGTTTTCTTACAGCACAGACCATAGCGCCCCAAATAAAAGTGAAAAGATAGACACCTCACACCTTTTAAATAACTTTGGGCTTTCCTATTTTCATTAGGTAAAAAAAAAAATCCATATATGAAATATAGTCTGACCCTAACTATGAAATAAAATATGCATAGGAGATATCGGAAGGACATACATCGAACTATTAGCAGATTTCTTTGAATGACTGAACAATGAAGAGAACATAGGGTTTTTTTGGGTTTTTTCCAACCTGAAAATAAAATTACGTGTAGCCTCAGCTGCTGATCCACAATTTGTTCTGAAACTCTTTTGAGGAAAAATGCTATAGGAAAGCCACAGCTCTGACTGCAGCATAAAATAGATTTACTGATTTACCCACATGCCTGCTTTTGTACTGGTTCCTGGGGATGCATTGAAGAATAAGGCACACACTCCATTTAATGAGTTTGCAGTCTAGCAGGGGAGATAGTCCTATACACAAATAATAATAACACAGGGGGTCAAGTGCAATTATAGATGCATGTACAAGATACAATAGGAGCCTACAGGAGGGTACATCTGGTCAGGAAAGGTTTCGCAAAACCTCCACCACACCATAGACCTTTTGGGGCAAATCATTAATTTTGAAGTTGGGTCTTTTTATATGCTGAAAAAAACTGTTGCTATGTTTCCCGTTGTTGAGGCACATGTAATACCTATGCGTTGATAAAAATTTTAATACAAATACAGCAGGTAAAAATCTTGCCTATATGGGCCAGCCGAGTGGCGTATTGGTTAAGAGCTGGCTTGGGATGCCAGCGACCCCGGTTCAGATCCCGTATATGCAGGCCAGTGACACTGTCCTCTACAGCTAAGATGGTGAACAACAGCTCCACCTGGAGCTGTGGTGCTGTGAGTCCCCGGGACGGCATAGCTGCAGCCCCTGCTGCAGTGGACTGCCATAGGCTACAGTGAGTGGCTGGCAGCCAGCGTGAGCGGCTGGCAGCTGGTATGAGCTGCCAAGAGCCGCTGTGAGTGGCCATCCAGAGGCCAGTGAAGTGACCGATCTGCCTGACCCGAGAAGAATGCAATGATGATAATATCAACATGGGCCAGTGAAGCAATGTCCTCCACAACTAGACTGAAGAACAAAAGGACAGCAACTTGTCTGTTCCTCTTCCCCGGTTCCCCAATGCTGTTCCCCTCCCCCAATTCCCCAATAAAATCTTTAAAAAAAAATATTGTCTATAAATTAGGTACTAAAAAATCCCATTTCTTTTTTATTTAAGTCAATTTATACCTGGGTTTGAGCCACCATTACATTGGGCTGCAGGAATTTATTCTGTAATAATTAATGGGATTCCCTACAGGAGCTCAAGAATGCACTACAGAGGTATTCGGGGTGATGGCCTCTACTGTACTGGGTACCCCCTGAGACCCTCAGTATCCAGCTCACGCAGTTCCTTCTAGTTCCAGTGGCTCTGCTGGCTCTGTGCCAGGGTGACACAGCCATCTTTGCTGGGACTCAAAGCCCCAGGGCCCAAGGTCTAGCCTCTTTTTTCCTATGTGGTCATCACCTTTGAGGTATTGCCAATTCACAGAAGTTCTGCAACCCAGCAGGACATATGCCCCTTTTGTTTCTCTTTTCTAGCCCTGGGGAATAACCAGCCCCCCCACCCCCACTCCGGACCTCAGATGTCCCTCCTCTTCCTCTGTCCCTCCAGGTCTCCCAGTATAATCACTTTAAGCACTATAAGCTTTGATGAAAACACAAGAGAGGTCAGTAAATTTAAGTAGCTTCAGCTGTTTTTCCTGGCACTCATCCCTGTGATTACAAAAGTACACTGAGCTTGTGGCTGCTTACTTGGTGTTGAGATGAATTCAATATCCTGTTCTGCCGTGGAAGCAACATCTTTCCTAGGAAACTCACTTTTAGAAAAAGCTACCCCGACAACTGCCCAGAGTACAAGCAGTTGCACCGTCAGGTCAGAGCGTGAACTCGGGAGCTGACATTGTAAAAGATGAAAAGAATCCATGGGCTCTTTGGTCTTGCAGAAAGAACACTGAACTGGGAGTCAGGAGACACGGGGCCATGTCTTAGTTCTCTCTCTGCACTTACTGTGTGACCCTGAACAAGTGACGTTAATCTCTCTGGGCCTCAGTTTTCCCAGCTGCTCAATAAGTGGTATTGATGGGTCGATCCTGAAGTCCCTCCAAACCCCAATATTTGTATCTGAATTGGTGTATCATTTACACCAAAGCATCTTAATAGTCACCAAATCATTGTCTCTAATATTTGACACTTTGAAGTTACATTGTTTGGCTAGACAGCTACAGGAGACAGTGGGGGGAGTAATGTTTAGTGGAAGTGTGTCAGGCCTCGAAGGCAAATGTAGCACATAAGTAAGCATGGGGTGGGACAGACAGGTTGTCACTCCCACTGACTGCCAAGGGCCCTTCTATAATTGCTCATTTCCTGCTATGTTCACTGCATGATCCTCTTTCATGGTCAGCTGCACAGGCAAATGTTGCAACTGGGATACAAAGTTCTGGAAATCTGGAAGGTTATGGGTGAATCCTTGTCAGGTAGTGGTCTGGTGCTTGCTTTGGGTAAACTGTGTGGGGACAGGATGAGCCAGTCGGCCCTGGGCAGCGTGGCCCTTTTTTTTTTTTTTTTTTTTTTTTGAGGGCAGTGTCACTGGATGTGGGACCTGAACTGGGGGTGCTGGCTTCCCAAGCCAGTGCTTAACCACCACGCCACTCAGCAGGCCCTGTGCGTGGCCCTTCTTAAACCCGTCTGAGGCATCATCTATTTTTGGGAAGCTGCAGTGTGAGCGGAGACAATATTTCTCTCCACAAACGGTCCATCAGAAACATTAAAGATGTCATGTGCACTAAAGCAATTGGCTTCATGATTCTTTTTACTTATGGAGGAATTGCTGGTAAAATTCATTCCTCAAATGACTCCAAATGACAGATTTCTGAATAGGCACAAATTCAGGTCCAAGATGTGAACACCATCTTTTGCACCCACAGATCTTCTCTAGAGTGCCAGCCGAGGCTGTCTGTGGGCACCCAGAAAGAACCCACAGAGCATTTTCTCTACCAAGGGAAACTGCCACCAGGATGCCCTTTTTACAAGGAAGACATAAAACACATCCTCAAGAGTCAATGGCAGAGGCCTGAACATTAGTAACTTTGCGTTTAGTGAGAGGGGGAAAAAAATTCAGTCATCAAAGTGGAGGCTTTTAATGATGTTCCCCACCATGAACTGAACTGAATGTTCAAAATTCAATAGGGGATTGTATCTTTTCAGCTATAAGGAATCCTCCAGGAATGCTCACTATTTTCCTAGCACATTTTTAACCAGGGTTAATATGTAATCACCACCAACAGCAAGGACATCACCACCTGACTGGTAGAGAAAACTCATGTTGCAGAATCTTCAGCCATTTTATTCAGCTTCTTACTTTGTCGTTTGTCAGAGGCTAGAACATAGTGGCATCTTTTTGTGCTTCTTCACAATAGGTCTTCTAGGGTGGTGAGGAGCTTTGTTATTTCATCTTGATAAGATGGGGAATATTTAGACCCAGATATTAAGCCACAGGTTCTAACACATTAATAGGAACAGGAGAGGAATTTGAACAGGAGTTTCATCTTGTTACATAATTTGCTGAAAAATTTTACAAATACAGTCTACAAACTGACTACTTGTTTTCTACAATGATGAAGTACTGCTTTGGTTATATACATTTAGATATTAGATGTATTTGTTTCACATACATATTTATATATCATTTTCTTTCAATTGACAGAACTAAATTAACAGGTTTTTCATTTCACACTACAATTGTCATGTCACCATTTCCCAGAGGAGCTCAAGCTACCTCAAAATATTGCATAATTTCCCCAGCCCATGTCTTAAATGTATCTCCTAATACTTTTAGGTGTCTGGTCAGGTAGAAAATAGTCTGTAGTTTCCTTTTGCTGCCCCACTAGTAGGGATGGACAATCCAGAGGCTTAAATTCTCCTTAGAAGTTATCATTATAGGTCCTGTTGGCTGAAGGTGAATTAATGAAAGGACTTAATTGTTGGGGGCCGACTGCCCCCCAGTGTCTGACAAGGTCACATTGCCATGCTCAGCACTGGATGTTTGGGGTGCTGCCTTATGGTTGGTCATGTAATATCTCCTGCCTCTATGAACCCATGTGCCTTTCCTCTATATCGGATCCTATAGGAGACAGTACTCTCACTGCATTTATGGCAAGTTCCTATGGTACCCCAATGAGAGATGACTGTGTAAGTCAATGACGGGTAAGATTTCCTAAGAGGAGACAACCCAAGCCAGGCTACAGTCCCCATGGGAACCCCAGGACTGAAAAAGAGGGGACTCAAGCCTCTTGGAAACTGAGACACAGACCTCTGGCCACATAGGCCAGAAAAGCCCGGCTGTGAGAAACTGACATCCTGCCTGTGAGAAACTGATGATAACATCAGCCCCTGAGCTCACTTGCCTAAGATAATCACAGTGAAAAGTCTCCCTAAAGACCAAAGGTCTCCAGGCCATGAAAGTTCTGATAAGAGACACTTACTGACCATGAGCTATGTTAATCAATAGCCTTATTTGAATTCTTTGCCTTGTACATTGTTGTAACAACAGATACTGAAGCTTTGACTGAGAAACAGATGCTACCCTCTATTGTAAATACTATAGCTCTCTGTAGGATAAGAAATGTTTGAAACCCCTTTTTGGCTTCTAAGTAATCTCATAGGAATAGACTTTAGACTCAGCCACTCCTAGTCTCTTAGTAATAGCTCAGGTATGCGCCCTGTGAGTCTTATGATTGTGTATTAGCTGCTGGAATTTGGGATAATTACTAGATAGTCAAGGTAGTCATGGTAACCATTCTTTAGGTGATAAGGGGAAATTGAGTCTGGGTCACAAAGAGAAAATCATAGTAAAAGACAAGATAATCCTTAAACGGAAGAGTAAGTCACAGTGCACCCTGGAGAGAGCAATTACAAGGAAGTAAAGACTGTGAAAGCCCTGAGAAAGAAAAAACATCAAACTCATATGAAACATAACTTGTAATTGAGGTAATGGTCAAGAGTCCCTATAAAAGGGGACAGGCTGTAACAATAAAGTGTGACACTCCTGCAAAACTCTTTTTGGTGTCTCCACTCTCTTCTTTTTCCATGCTGATGCCATGCCACCCGAGGGAATCCCTGGACTCTGCGGAGGCTGGCTCCCCGCACTTAATAATTGGGGGTGGAGTATCCCTCAGAATAGGATGGATGGTTTTCACCAAAGTTCTGCAAGTTGTATTTTCTGGATGTCGTGACCAGCACTATTATATACCAACAAACATGTTGCCATGTGAATTCAGGAGACATTTGACCCCCAAAATCGGCATACTCTATAGCTGTTGATTTCCACATTACTTTAGGACCTATCCTTCTGAGAATAACTCAGACTTTTCAGAGGCATAAACATGGTGTTTCCTTCTAGGACTGTGGTTTAAACCTTTGTTAGTGAAATGCTGTTCGCAGACACCCTCCCTCTTCGGTCGAGCTCCAGTGTTAGAAGCAACCTGAAGGGAAGAAAGTGGCTTCCTCCCCGCCCCACCCTTTGCCATCTTTGAGACACTCTCTCAGGAGCCTAGTTCTCTGCAGAACCCAGTTGGAGGGCCCCTGCTCTAGGCTATCTGCAGAACAAGCAAGTCATATACAATTGCCCACATTCTCTGAGCTACATAATGGAGAAATGGCTATTTCTGGGTGTGCCATTCTACTCTGTAATATGGATCAGGGGCAAAGGAATGAGTTTAACTCACAACCTGTCAAAAGTTCACGTGGGTTTAGGATGACAGGTAGAAGGTCTGTAGAGATGGAGTTGAGTAGGGGTTGTTTGATGCATTTGGGTGTAGCTAATAGCCATATTCTTGCCTGAGCTGAAAGAAATCCACATAATACCTTATTGGGTAAAGAGCACGCACAAATTTTATGGCTACATTGGCTTTTCAAGGTAGCCCAGGAATGAGCAAACATCCTTCCTGTTTGTTCTATTTCAGATTGCAGAATTTCCATTTTAGAAAAACTTGAGCACTTTAGCAAATTTCTATAAAAATTTTAGCATTCTCCATGCTTATGTGCATTGGTGTACTATCTTTCTCCAAAAGCAATTTCCTTAGGGCATACCAGCCTGGGGGCAGGACTGAAATGCTTTATAATTGTCACATGTACTGCTGGCTTACCTTTTTCTCAAGTGCTGCTTCGATCCCCATGTCACTGCAGCACTATCTTAGCTGATGCTAATGTTGCTAATTTCTTTGGGGATTTGGTGTCACTGCCTGAAGAAGTCACGCACTGCACTTCCGCCGAAGAACTTGCTTCACCATTGCTACAGATATTCTTGTTATTACATATTGATGCCAATTTTCAAGGCACCCTGTCCATGTCCCTCTAGAATGGCTACTGATCTCTTCATGATGCAAGGGTGTTATTTCCTATTTTCTTCCATTTCTTCTTACATTCATTTATTCCCAGAGAAAAGGGGAAAGGATGTATATTCACTCTTAAACAAGTAATGTTGAACATATTTCTTGATAAATAACAGATTCTTTGTAAATACATATTCATTGAGTGATCTTCTTCTGGAGGGTTCACTTTTGGTGACAAAAAACACAGATTTTCGAATGAGAGACATTTCAGTTTGAGTCCATGGCCTGTTTCCTATAGGTGGTATGACTTTGGGCAAGCTACTTGACCTCTCTGTGCTTCCATTTCCTCATCTTTAAAGTGGGATAGTAATACTTACCTCAGGGAGGCTGTAGAAAGACAGGGTATGTGACTTGCTTGGTATACAGTAGGCACTCAAAAGGATTAAGTCCCTTTGCACTTGAAGAATGAAGTGCTTTCCTACTTGGAGTGAGGATAGTCAGGCACTGGAGTCCCCATGATTAAGGGACGGTCTGATGGCATGATAGGGACTGGATGGGAGGCCTCTCCAAGAAGCAGTGGGATGTCCCCTACCTTGGCCCTGGCCTAGGCTAAAATTCATTCTGTGGGTGCTGATTCACCACACTTGTCTACTGACTGTACCTGGGCACTTGTCATGCAGCTTTCAGAAATGCCTGAGTAAGAAAACAGTCTAAACAGTCTATGGTAAAAGCTCTGTGATAGAATAAGAAGGGGAAGTGTTGTTAAATCATAAAAACTACCAACAGCAGGAGACAAGTTAACAGAATTGGCGTACAGGCATATTATTTGCGCCCCCCCGCCCCCAGTATCCATTCTCCCATCTTCTGGGATCATATTCCTAACTTACCTTGAGAAACCAAAACTTCTCAATTTTGGTTCTATAATTTGAAGGAGATTGACACTATCCACAGCCCAGAGTTGAGCCTTGATTCGCTAAAGCAAATCACACATTCAACCCTCTGGCTGCAATGATTGGTTCATGGGTGGCATTATGACTCAATGAGAGCCAAAGGTGTTTAAGGAAAAAAAAAAAAGTTGATTCTCTTTTGTGCAGCTACCACAAAAGAATTACTCTTCTTTTTGGATGGTGTAATGTGAAGCTGTGAACCATCATAAGGGGAGCTTAGGGCTGCTGGCCCATAGTGCAAAACCTAAGAATAAAATTGGCATTAAGAGAGGCGAGAAAGATAGAGAAGAAAAAGTCTTTTGATCTGCTGGATCAAGCCTTACCTGAAGCTAGACCTATACCTGGAATTTTCAGTTATGTGTACCCATCATTTTGAAATCTGTTTTGTAATGATTCAACTGAGAGACCCAATACATCTGGGAAAAGGAAAACCCTCAAAGATAAATTACTTTTCATTTAGGTAGAAGATGGAATTGTAAATTATGTGCTCTAAAAGATATTGGCTCTTTGATGTTCTTCTTTGCTACTTCACTCTCCCATGTGCAATTATGTATATTGTTATGAACTAACGGTTTATGTCCTCCCCAAAATCATGTGTTGAAATTCTAACCCCCAATATGATGGTATGAGGAGATGGGGCCTTTGGGAGGTGCTTAGGTTATGAGAATGAAGGCCTCATTAACGGGATTAGTGTGCCTATAAAGAGACCCCAGAGAGCTCTCTCTCTCCTTCTACCCTGTGAGAACACAGGGAGAAGATAGGCATCTATGAGGAAGGAAGTGGGTCCCTACCAGACACCAAATCAGCTAGCACCTTGATCTTGAATTTCCCAGCCCCCAGAACTGTGAGAAATAAATGTTTGCTGTTTAAGCCACCAAGTCTATGGTATTTCTGTTACAGCAGCCCAAGATGACTAATACATATATAAATAGTGGGGTAATAATATGGTTTGTACTCTCAAGTAGAAAAAAGACGAAAGTTGTAGTCAGAGAGAGCTAGGTTCAATCCAGATATTACCACTTATTAGCTGTGTAACAATTTCCTCATTGAAAAATGGGTTTAATAATAACTGCCTTTTAAATTTGAGGTGGTGAATAACAACATATTTAAATCACTGTGTTCATTAAATTTTGTTTTGTTTTACATAAAATTGATCAGGAGGTCATACAGAAGTACCACCCAAAAGAGTGCTTCTTAACTGGGCATGATTTTGCATCCCCAGGGGACATTTGGCAATGTCTGGAAATATTTTTGGTTGTCACAACTGGAGGGGAGCTGTTGCTGGCATTTAGTGGGTGGAGGCCAGGGATGCTCCTAAACATCTTAACCATGCACAGCACAGCCCTCACCCCCAAAATCATCCAGTCCACAATGCCACTATTGCCAAGGTTAAGAGACTCAAATTTAGAAGACATGTCTGCTGGTGTTAGTGGAGCTCTCACACTGGGCCTGGAATTGCATTATTTCTGTCAAAACACTACAGGAAAATGAAGGAGGAAAAAAATGGTACAACGGAGCCGGCTGAGTGGCGCCTTGGTTAAGAGCTGGCTTGGGACACCAGTGGCCCCGGTTCGGATCCCACATATGAGGGCCAGTGACACTGCCCTCTACAGCTAAAAACAGCTCCACCTGGAGCTGGGCTGTGAGCTCCGGCGACGGTGTAGGCTGCAGCCTCTGCTGCAGTGGGCTGCCATAGGCTACAGTGAGTGGCCGGCAGCCAGCGTGAGCTGCCAACAGCCGCGGTGAGCGACCATCCAGAGGCCGGCGACCGATCTGCCTCATCTGGGAAGAGCGCAATGATGATACCAACATGGGCCAGTGAAGCAACGTCCTCCACAACTAGACTGAAGAACAAAAGGACAGCAACTTGTCTGTTCCCCTCCCCCAATTCCCCAACGCTGTTCCTCTCCCCCAATTCCCCAATAAAATCTTAAAAAAAAAAAATGGTACAACGAACAAGTATATGAAATGGTAGCACCAAGAGGGAAAACAGAGGGCCTCCCAGCGCCTGTGCCAAGGCAGCGGAGTTGTCCCTGTGATTGGTGGTCACAGTAAACAAGGGAGGTAAACTGGGGTGTGCCAACCTGAGTGTCCAGCTAGGGCTCATGACAGTGCTGCCATAAGAGGATGAATGCTGTCCTGGTGGGTATGGGGCATGACACAGCTCTGGCCTGGAGTGCTCATGACAGGACTGGTGTAACTACCTGTTTCTCTGTTCCTCTGCTGACTTCATCAGCTTCTCTCAAGGATAGATATTGGCTTGTTGGAAAAGTCATGACGCATTCTTGCAATAAAAAACATAGAAAAAATATGTCATGGCTTTTCTGACACCCCAATAGATGTGTGTGGGTTTCCCTGTGTATATTTCTGGTGGCAGCTTTAATTATCGCCACTCATTACTCTTCCCTGTGCTCATCCTAATTGCCTTTGTGACTTTGCTGAGCAGCTTCTGTGAAGACATTTGAGCAGTTCTTTTTCTTCGGGGAAATTTTTTAAAACAGTCTCTATTATCTTTGCTTTAATCGTTTTAGTTTGCTACCTGCTGAGATTGCTGTCGTCTTAATCATTACATTTTTAAAGACAGCTGTTAGAAGTTTAACTGCACACATAACACCATAACAAATGAAATTAAAAAAAAATATTTTAACTTTCCATGTTTTGCAAATAATAATAATATTAATAATAATAATGGCAGCTAACATTTGGAAGCTTACATATACAAAGCACTGAGCTATGACATATAGTTTTTCATTTAAGTTTCACAACATTCTGAGATAGGTAGTCTAATGTTATTTATATCTATTTTGTAGAAAAGAAAACTGAGTCTTAGAGAGGCTAAGCAACTTGCCCACAGTCATGCCAAATGATGCATTGCCAAACAGGACAGGGCCAGGACTCCAGCTCAGGACAAGATGAAGGCCAGAGCTGGAACTCAAAGATTGTGTTCCAGTTCTTCCTGTCGTCCGTAGCCACTAGAAGTTTGGTTCCTTCTAGTATTTATTATATGCACGATAGTTTTTGCATTTATGCAGACATAGCATTGCCAGCCTTTATTGTCTGCTCTTTTTACTTAGAATACTAAAAACACGTTTCAAGTTGCTATATCACATTCACAAGGTAGATCATTTTAATCGATAGTATATTCTTTCATAAAACCTGTAGATCATGCTTGACTTGTTTCTGTTGTAGCTTATTTATACAGTTTTCAGGTTTTCATCAGGTAACAATAAATCTCAAGGGAACATCTTATACATGCTGTATTTTCCAATTCTGACCTATTTTTTGGGACAAAGTCCTAGGAGTGAAGATAGCGACTCAAAGGATAGGTGCCTTTTTAAAATAATTCTTCACACCTTTTTCAGAAAGCTTGACAAGTTATGCCCCTGTGAGTACTTCTGGAGGGTTCCAGGTTTACCATGATTTTATCAGTATGGAAATTCATCATTATTTTAAGTTTGTATTAATTCAAGTTGTCTTCTGTTAATAGGTATGCTTTGAAAATCACTGAAGTGAAAAATTCATTTGTATATGGTTCTGTTTATCAGTTTCTATATATTTCTGTATAATATAGACAAGGGTAAACTATGGCTCATGGGCTCATCTGGCCCATTGCCCATTTTTATAAATAAAGTTTTATTGGAACACAGACACAGTCATTCGTTTATGTATTATCTATGGCTGCTTTTATGTACAACTGCAGAGTTGATCAGTTCCAACAGATATCATGGGATCGCAAATTGAACCAGCTACATAATTTGCAGGGTCCATTAGACAAATGAAAATGTGGAGCCCTTTGGCAAAAGATTATTAATAATTTCAAGATGGCAACAGCAACGCATTAAGCCAAATGACGGTCACATGCCCACAGCTGGCCCTGCCCACAAAGTCTAAAATATTCACTGTCTATCCTTTTATTGAAAAAGTTTGCTGACCCCTGGCATACATATTAATCCTAAATCTTTTATAATAGGTTCAGATATTTGTGTGTAATTTTCCTTTTAAAAAATTATGCCATTTGTTTCACAACATGATGTTGTTTTTGTATGTGAGAGAATCTTTAATTCCTTCAATAATCACTGTTTCAAAGATTAGACAGTTAAATCTGTTTTCTACTAGTTCCTTTTAATGAGATGATTGCCTATATTTAATTCTATTCATAATATTAATTTTAGTGTGTAGTATGGAATCTGGTTATATGATAACCTATTTAAAAGTGGATAGTTATGGGCCAGCCGAGTGGCGCGGTGGTTAAGCACTGACTTGGGAAGCCAGCGGCCCCGGTTCGGGTGCCACATATGAGGGCCTGTGACACGGCCCTCAAAAAAAAAAAAATGGATAGTTACAATTCCAATTGTAAACATTTTCCTTATTCATTATCTAGCTATGTCTACCTTATCATAAATGAACTTCTTATATAATATAATTGGTCAACTTTTGAGCTTTTTAATCTATTTCATTAATTTCTGATTCTATTTTTTTGGGTTTTAGCTCAGTGGTTCTCAACCAGGGGTGATTTTGCTCCCCAAGTGACATTTGTCAGTGTCCAGAGACATTTGTGGTAAATACAATTGAAGGAGTAGGTGCTACTGGCATCTAGCAAGCAGAGGCCAGGAATGCCACCAACCATCTTACAATGCACAGGGCATTGGTGCCCCTACAACCAAGAATGAGGTGGTTCAAACTGTCAATAGTGCCGAGGCTGAGAAATCCTACTTTAGCTTTGTATTTACCAAGGCTTTATAACATTTTAAAGTACGTTGTCGTCTAATGACAGCCACCTCCCCCATTTCTGTTTCTTTTCAAAATATCTATTAGTCCTCCTGAATGTTTCTTTTTACAAATGAACTTCAGAATAGCTTTAGTCAAAAAGAAAATGAAAATTCTTTTGAGAGTTTGACCTGAATGGAACTAGCTACAAATAAACTATATTCCCAGTCAGCTTTCTATTATAGTTCTAGTTTTTATGTCTTTACCAAGCAAAATTTCAGGACAAATTTTCTAGTTTTCTTAATTTGTCATAAACAACTCAGGTTTATTCCTAAGTATTTTACAAGTTTCTTGCTCTAAAATGGGATCTCTTTATTATTAAATGGCTATTTCTAGATACTACTTTTTATTTCAAACAACTTTACTAAAATTCATAATTTGAGTAGAGTTTGGCTGGTTTCTTTAGTTTTTCAAGCTATAAATTAACACAATTTATAGATTCTTTCCAATGTCTATCTTATTTTTATTTAGTTTTTACAGCATAGGTATGGTCTTTCAAACTAACTTTAATTAATAATGTTGATAGAATTAAAAGTGTGAAATATTTCTCAATTAAGCAAAATCTTGATTTAGCATATTTTTCATTTAAGTTAAAAATGATAATCTATTTGCAATTACTCTCTATGAAAAATTTAAGCTACAAATCTTTGATTTAAAGTAATTATTATTGGTCTTTTGGTTTTATTATACAGTCAGTATGTGTGTGTATATATTTGTGTGTATACATGCACAGGTATGCACATATACCTATGCACATATGCATACATATAATAGACCTCTAAAAAATTAATGTGAAATGGCCAAGTGCTGGGCATGCTAACTGGGCTAGGATATGTTGTCAGTGCAATGATGTGCTTAAGCTCCAAGGAGCTATTCAGAAGCCATCAAAGTAAAAGGTGCCCCTGTAGCAGGTCAAATTGTAATTTCCTCAGCATCCCTGCAGAATAACATGATTGATTCTTGAATGGACTTGAACAAAAATATTTCTGACCTAATCTTTAGTCCTTCGATGATAGCAATCCCTAAACCCCTTTTTACCAGGATCTGTTTTGTCACCTCATCCATCGCTTTGCAGATTTTTCTGGAGGCCTCACAAGGTGGTCAAGAGTGACTGAGCTGCACATTCTCTTCACAGATCAAAATGGTAGACAAACACTTCTCTCCAAACTGACTCACATTTTTGGTTTTCTTAATGAATACATGGAGTTATAGAAGTTTGGAGGAAGAGATACAATACTGATGAAATAAATTATTAGATCAAATTATCACACACTTTTTTCCTGTCAGTATTTAACATTAAAACAATGGTACATTTTTGCATTTAGGTGCTTAGGACTAAACTAACTTTCCCTTTGCTTTTTCACATGGGTTTCCTATCTTAGATACTGAGCATTAGGCTTAGAACTTGATTAGCTATAGGAGCAATGGAAGTGTTGTGAAAATGAATTGCAACCCAAATTATATTATGTAGGAATTGATAAAGAACATTTTATATACAAAACACTAAGATACATTTCCCTAGGTTTAGGTGGTCACAGGTTTTCCCATGATAGCTCTAGATAATGGGCAGGAAAGCATACCATAATCACGTCTAAACCATGACTTTTAATTTATAAACCTGACATTGATAAATTATGGGAAGGTAATGGCTGTTTAAAAATTTTATATGTTTCTGTATATTTGCTATTTTAATATTAACCTTAGAATTTCTACAGTATATATAATGTTAAACGCATACCTTACTTTGAATTTAATATAGTGCTTATTAATAGTATTTGTAAGGATTATATTTTCCTGTTTACTCAAAATACTTTATGCATTTGTTGATGTTCAAAAGAAGCCTTGGATTTATTAACATCAAAAAAAGGTTTAGGGCCGGCCGAGTGGCGCCGTGGTTAAGCGCTGGCCTGGGAAGCCAGCGGCCCTGGTTCGGGTCCCACATGTGAGGGCCAGTGACACTGCCCTCAAAATAAAAATAAAAATAAAATAAAATGAATATATAATTTTTTTAAAAAAGGTTTAAAGATTAGCAGGTGTACAAATGGCTAAACCGCTATAAAAATTGTGGAAAACTGTAGAAGACATGGTAAGTTAGCATTAAAGGAGTGATCAAGTAGACTACGAGAGTAACCAAACCCAGTATGACTGAGTTGGACAGAGGACACAGAAGACTGAGAATAATAATTGGATGAAAGAAGAGTGAAATACCACAGGAGGACAAATCAAAGAGCACTTCCAGGCATAAACACCCAAGAAGCGGTTATCAATGAGGAAGAAAACTACCTGGGGAATACCTGTTACAACTGACAACATCAAAATATACTTGTACTTAATCCTCATGTTATACATACCTTCCCATTCCTTCTTCTACAGATATATCATATGCAAAGAAGACAGTTTCCTACATGTTTGTACTTTAAATGATCCTTGATAACTCAGAGGAATATACTTTTGATGATATTTGCTTATATTATCTGAAATCTGTAGGTCTATACTGATAATATATGGCTCTCTCAAGTGTTTGGCCTTTGAGCTCATTAACTATTGTATCTGAGAAGACTGAGGTTGGTAATGACATTTATCCTAATATAAAATACACAGATATTTTAATAACTATTAGTATGCTCTCCTAGAATTACGTATGTTACTCTGGGTATAGTATTACTATCATTTAGATTCTATGAAATAGAGGAGGTATCTCAAAGGCAGTAGAATATAAAGTTAAGAGCATGGGATGTGGAGTCAGACAACTTGAATTTGAACCTTAATTGTGTAATTTTGGGCAAGTCAATTCACCTCTCCGTATTTCAGTTTCCTCATCTGTAAAATGGAAGGAATAATATCTACCTTAAAGGCTTGTTACAAGGATTAAAACAAATTAATTTATGTAAAGCACTTAGCACTGTTCCTGACATGCAATAAATATTTGATGTTTAATATAATGTCTACCTCATCTACCTATCTGTCAGTCCATGTGTCTGTCCGTCCGTCCATCCATCCATCCATCCATCCCCCCATCTACACACCCACCCTATTGGTTTTGTTTCTTTAGTGAGCCCTGACTAATACATATTTTCAGTTTGGATTCTAAGGTGACTTTTTTCTGTTCAAAGGCCTATTTCCAGCATGTGAACCCATTAAGAATGAATCTACTAGAAGCACTGAAGTCAGAGAGAGACAGAGCTGCTACATCAGCAAGCCATACCCAGGGGTAAGGAGGTGGGCATAACTACTGCAACTTAGATTTGCTGCTCAGAATCAACATAACCAAACACTAAAGGCACTTAGAGAATACTCTCTAGCCAAAGACCACCAAGAACACACCTCTAGTTGCACAAGCTGGGTCTGTTCCTCATTGCAGGGAGGGAGAACGCACACCCTGGGGAACTGTGGGATGCTTCAGCAAGAGGGTGTTAGCAAGGACTTACAGGGCTGACTGAGCGATCTGAGGAGGGTCCAACGAAGCAGGCCTCCCTCTGGATTGGGTACTTTTTTTTTTTTTTTTAAGATTTTATTGGGGAATTGGGGGAGGGGAACAGTGTTGGGGAATTGGGGAGGGGGAACAGCCAAGTTGTTATTCTTCAATCTTCGTTGTGGAGGGCGTCAGTCGGCTTCCCATCGGCAGCTCTTGGCCTCTAAGCTCAAGGTGCTGTGTTCAATCTTAGTTGCGGGTGGGTGTAGCCACCATCCCACGTGGGAGTTGAACCCGGCAGCCTTGTTATTAAGAATGAATGCCCTATTGTTAAGAATGCACGCCCTATCCACTGAGCCATCCGGGCAGCAGCTCAGCTCAAGGTGCTGAGTTCAATCTTTAGTTACGGGTGGGCATAGCCCACCATTGAACAGGCACTCTTGTTACACCAGCTGAGCTATCCTGCCACCTGTTGGCAGCTCAGCGACAGCTCAGCTAGGGCGCAGCATTCACTGGCCCATGTGGGAATCAAACCGGCGGCCCTGTTGCTCAGAGCAGGCACTCTAAACCAACTCTTAACCAACTGAGCGACTCGGCCGGCCCTGGATTGAGGGACAGGGATAATTTTATGATTCTCTGAAGAAATCTTATCTAAGCGCAGGGCAGACTAGAAAGAGACTAAAGCTGCAATTGGTAAAGAAGCAGCAGTGGCTCCTATTAGCTGAGAAAGGGAGATATTTAGTATTTTGTGACTCGGACGGTGTCTGTGGTTTGTCATTGTTCAGATGTGAGTTCAGAATGGTCTTGCTTTTGTCCTGATCCATCATCGTCACAGAATGGCCTTGTCTGATGTTGACATCTCGTGACATTGTCTGTGTTGAACAGGAGAACACAAACCCTAGCTGACAGCACTAGGCCAGCTCCTGGGTGTCAGAGCTGCTTTTCTCTTTCTATCTTAAGGAAGCTTGTTTCTGAATGGGTGCATGATCCCCTGTGACATCTCCAGTCCTATCTTTTTTATTATGATCTTGAGTAGCAACAACTCAATTCTGAAATTCACCAGGGGCTCATAATATCATAACGATAATTATAGCCTGAATATGAAATTGAATTTCATTAAGATTAAAAAAATAGAAGGATGCCCTACTTCCACTGTAAAGATCAATAAAAAAGAAAATTGCATTCTTCTTCCAAATTCTGGGCGTTAAATGCCTCTCTATTTTTATAAACAAATGGACCAACAGAAATGAGTAAATCATATTATCATCATACGATATAAGGTCAAATGTAGGGAAGAAATTGATAGATGATGAATCCTCTTAGGATTCTAAAGAAGCAGCAGCAAGAAGGCAAGCAAGTATCCCCTGCAGATGGCTCCAGAGAGTGGGGTGGGGATGGGGTGCACTTCCCTGTCTGTTCCTAACCAATGATGATTTCCTACACAACCGCACAGAGCCCAGGGATCTCCTGTGTCCCCTGGATTAATGATCCAGGAGCCTCTGAGCTGCTTGTGTCATTATCTGCACATGTCCTTCTCTTTTCCCAAATAGTCCCCTCACTGCTCTGAAGAAGGACCATGGGTTACATGGATTTCTTGTGAGGTGCATACAATTTAGATCTCATCACCCCAAAGCCAGCAGTGCTTCTGCCTTTGGCAGAATGCCACTGTATCTTTGGCTGCAGCCCTAACCATTGTTTGTGGCGTTAGCCATGTGTGGTTGATGATCATAACCTAAAGCAATTGTCAGGACCTAGCAACTATACATGACATTTGGTTTTATAATTCGACTAACGAATTCTACACCTGAAGGAAACTTAAGTATTTATGAAATGAATCTGTACACTTCTAAGAAGTACTGCTTATTCTTCACATCGAAGGCTGAATGATTCCTGGATTCATGCCTGGGCGAATCATCACTGTACAATCAAGTTGTCTACAGGAATCAGTATTCATCCTGAAGACACAGCAAATAATTAGATCAGCAATGCTGTGATCCAGAAGAGAGCTGAGGTGCTATTTTTAAAACTTCTTCCTGGGAAAATAATCCACATTTGCAGAAATTCCTTCAAGGGACTATTCAGTAGCTGAACAGTGAACAAATCTGGAATGGTCAGATTCCTTTATATTCATATGATGTGGAATCAAATACTTGGGCTAGCAAGAGAACCTCACTGTCAACTGTTCACAATATGTCACAGGTTTTATCCTATGCATTGCCATGATTTGGACCAAGTGCAGGACCAAGGACCATCATCATGAAGGACCAAGATAAGTCCTTCTCTGGGAGAACTGGTTGATCCTACCTTTCTTTTTTTTATTAAATTTAGTGGGATGACATTGGTTAATAAAATTGTAGAGGTTTCCAGCTTACAATTCTATAATCCACCATCTGTACGCGTATACTGCATTATGTGTTCACTACCCAAAATCAAATCTCTGTCACAGTAAATTTGACTCCCTTTATCCTTTTCTACCTCCCTTCTATGCCCTTTCCCTCTGGTAATCACTAAACTGTTGTCTGACTATGAGTTTTTGTCTTGTTCATTTGTTGCTTTCAGCTTTATACCCCACATATGAGTGAAGTCATGTGGTTTTTGACTTTTTGTGTCTGACTTATTTTACTTAGCATGATATTCTCAAAGTCCATCCAAGTTGTTGCAAATGGTAGTATGTTATCTTTTCTTATCGGTGAGTAATATTTCGTTGTATATATGTACCACATCTTCTTTATCCAATCATCTATCAAAGGGCATTTTGGTTGTTTCCATGTCTTGGTCACTGTGACTAATGCTGCAATGAGATAGGGGTACATGCATCTTTACAGATAAATGTTTTCAAATTTTGGGGGTAGATATTCAAAAGAGGGGTTGCTGGGTTACATGATAATTCTATTCTTAATTTTTTGAGAAACCTCCATACTGTTTTCCATAGTGGCTGTACCAATTTACATTCCCACCAGCAGTGTATGAGGGTTCCTTTTTCTCCATAGCCTCTCCAACACTTGTTATTATTTCTCCTGTTGATTACAGCCATTCTAATAGGTGTGAGATAGTATTTCATTGTGGTTTTGATTTGCATTCCTTAATAGCTAGTGAAATTGAACATCTTTTCACAAAGGAGCCAAAAACATACAATGGAGAAAAGACATCCTCGTCAATAAATGGTGCTGGGAAAACTGGAAAGCCATGTACAAAGGATTGAAACGAGGCTGCTATTTTCACCATACACAAAAATTAATTCAAAATCGATCAAAGACCTAAACATAAGACTTGAAACAACAAAATGCATGGAAGAAAACCTAGATACTAAACTTATGGACGGTCTTCTTAGAGAGGAGGTTATGAATTTGACTTCAAAGTCAAGACAAGTAAAAGCAAAAATAAAAACTGGGACTATATCAAGCTGAAAAGCTTCTGGACAGCAAAATAAACCATCAACAAAACAAAAGACAGCCAACCAAGTGGGAGAAGAGAGTTGCAAACAACATCACTGATAAGGGGCTAACGTCCAAAATATATAAAGAACTCATACAACTCAACAACAAAAAACCAAATGATCCATTTAAAAAATGGGCAGAAGACCTGAACAGATACTTCTTCCAAGAAGACATACAAATGGCCAACAGATATATGAAAAGTTGATCCTATCTTTCTGATCAATAGACAATGGAAGATTGTATAAAGGGAAGATGCACAAATTCCTGGGCTGTGGAGGTGCTGGTGGAATGAACGTGCCCAAGAAATCTGAGAAAGGACACTAAACAGAGAGACAGACAAGGAGCAGATGTTTCATCCCTCTACAGTTTACCCTAAAGGTTGGTCCTATGTGTTATATACCCATGCTGCAATACCCATACAGCACATGTGTCCACTAGACAGGAAGAACTCAGAGGAAAAACATCTACCCATGTGAGTACTACAAACCTCACACCTTAGTTTATTTGTTTAGTCTCAGAGAAAGCTTTGTGAGGAAACTCAGAGTAAAGCTGCTGTAAATGGGACACAGAACACTAGAGCTCTCAAACATTTTTGTGTCTGAGTCACTGGAGGGCTTGTTATAACACTGAGTATGCAATCCACCCCTAATCTTTCTTATTCATCATATCTAATGTGGGAGTTGTGAATCTGCATTCCTAGGAAGTTCCAATGTCCTGCTGATGCTATAGGTTGGAGATCACCCTTTGAGAATCACAGGTCTCATTCTTTCATTTCATCAGTTTCTGAGCTCTCTGAGGACAGACCTCTTTCCTTGGCCATGGCTCTCACAGGCATGCTCAATAAATGAGTGTTTGTGAGGAAATGAGGGCACAGAGAGACAAAATGGCATGCCCAAGGTAGGTGTTTCTCTTTTTCAGCCTGGCCCAGAGGGAACCCACTAAAGTGGGTGGTAGTGGCCAGAGAGATCAAGCATTGAAAATGGGCAAAGCACCAAATTACAGTTAGTAACCCGTTAAAATTTGTGTGGATCTTTTAGGAAACCACTCTAAAGGATTTACAAGAAATTTCCTATATCCTTTTCTGAATACTGTAACTAAAAAGTACCTTTACAAATGTATTAATGTATTCTACTCCGAGAATATATTCAGTGATTTGGCAAAACGAATCTGAACTAATCACACACACACGTTAACTGTGGCTAAGCAAATCTACCCGTAGAGAGATATTTAGCCATTTGGCACAAATGAAGATTGAGGTATAAAGATTAAAGAAATTATGTAGTGTCCAGAAGAGGTGAATGTTTACAAAGAGAGTGGCACAAAGTGACGAAAATGCAAAGTTAAAGTGCATGCTGACAAAGAAAATGATCTCAAGGGAGTGGAAAGCTCAATACCACCACTACCCAGAAATTTGCCACCACTGACAAATGCTCAGGTTCAAGAGATGGTCTCCGTGGGTCTGTGTCTCCTAAGGATGCATAAGCAAGGACCACATCTCCTCAGAGCCCTTGATTCTCTCCAGTGGTGTCAGGCAAACAGTGACTGCCCAGCCACTTCCATCCTGCCAATGAAATATGTATCCAGTGTGTACTGTCCTTTTAAAAATCCTAAATCTAGTCATAGCCTGGAGTTGAAATCTTGCAGCCTACAGTGTTCAATATAAGTGACTGAAATTGGAAGAACACAAGATGATAGGTAATAACAGGACCTGGTTAAACAAAAACTACATTCTTTTTGAAGGAAAAGCTGCTTCTAAGCTCTAGAGGATTGTTGCATCACGGGATGTGATCCTTGTGTTACCGGATCTTCCAATTTTTCAAGAGGTATCAAAACTTGTATTTTCATGTAAAGTTTCTTGAGTGTTAAAATAGCGTGTGACCCGGGCCGGCAGAGTGGCACATTGGTTAAGAGCTGGTTTTGGGAAACCAGTGGCCCTGGTTCGGATCCCACATATGAGGACCAGTGACACTGCCCTCTACAGCTAACAACAGCTCCACCTGGTGCTGGGCTGTGTGAGCCCCAGTGACGGTGTAGGCTGCAGCCCCTGCTGCAGTGGGCTGCCATAGGCTACAGTGAGCGGCCGGCAGCCAGCGTGAGCTGCCAATAGCCGCGGGTGAGCGACCATCCAGAGGCTGGCAATGGATCTGCCTCATCTGGGAAGAGCGCAATGAGGATACCAACATAAGCCAGAGAAGCAACATCCTCCACAACTAGACTAAAGAACAAAAAGACAGCAACTTGTCTGTTCCCCTTCCCTGATTCCCCAATGCTGTTCCCCTCCCCCAATTACCCAATAAAAATCTTAAAAAAAAAAATAGTGTGTGACCCAAACAAAGTATGTTTGTAGGTGGGATGGGGCTATCCGCCTTCCATTTAGGACTCTCCTTAGGCTCTAGTCCTCACTGTTTTCCTAACCATCTCATTGTTTAATTCTGGCTATGTATTCGGTTTCCTCCTTGAAAGCACTACTTCTGTTTTCAAACTCTCTCATAGGCTCAGAATTCTTCCCTCCTCCCCCCTCCTCGCCCCCCCAATTCCTGAAGGACAAGCCAGGCAGATCATGGTTCCGTCAGGAATTCTTTGGTCACTTCATATGCTGAGATACAGTCCATTAGTGATGAAAATGCCATTGGAGGGGGGAGGGGAGGGTGATATTATAGAGCTTGGGGATGATTTAAGGGGCAGAAGCTTGGGTTCTATTTCCCATGCTTATCCTCTCTTTCCCTTCACCCCTCATCATTCCATCTCAGGTCCCTGGTACAATGTTCTGAAAATATTAATACATACAGGCTTCAAGATAGAGAGCATTCTGGGCCGGCCGAGTTGCTCAGTTGGTTAAGAGCTTGCCCAAGAGCATGAGCTGAGCTCTGAGCAACAGCAGTTCGATGCCCAGCCAGAGTTGAGCTGCAGTTGAGCTGCCAACAGGTGGCAGGAAGGCTCAGCTAAAAAAAAACCAAACCAAAACAAAAAAAAGAGCGCATTCTACACAATTACTTAGAGTATGAAGACTGTGAAACCACAGCTGTAGAAAACCATAGTGTTGAAATAAAATCAAATCAAAGAATTAGAGGGTATGAAGACAACTCTGCTTAACCTTCCCAGTTCAAGTACAATTACAAATAGAGGGCAGTCCTTGTGATAATTGTACAGGTTACTGTGGTCTCATGCTTCTAGTTCATTCTTTATCTCATTCTCCTTCATTTCCTGTAAGAGGAACAAGTGAGGAGAAGGAAAAGGGGCTGGCTATTTAGATTTTTCTTAAGGGTTTATTTATTCACTAAACCAATGTGTATTATCTTACAGTTGTTATATATGAAGCTTATGGTCTATTGAGTGAGACACACAAAGAAAACAAGAAAACTAAGACAATTGCAGGTTGTAAAAAGTGTAATCTGGCCCATAATCAAGATAATGCAAATAATCAGAGGAAAATTGCTTAACGCACGTATTTGTTGCATGTCCATACTCCCGGACCCGGGGAGAAGGGGTAGGTGATGCTCCTTTCTGGAGGGATTCCAGTGGGGAAGGGCTATGTTTACTCTAAGTCATGGGTGGGTAATGGAGGGGTTGCTTTGGTGGTCCACTTTATGCCCTAACAGGGGATACCAAACCCCAACCTCCTATACACCTAGTGATGCTAGGACCCTCTGCTGCCCTGGTGAGTTCGTGGTGCAGCTCTGAGCCCTTGGAGGAAAGAGTAACTCCAAGTATTGGTGGTGGTTACAGGGAAAATAGAATTAGCCCACGTGTGGTTAGAAATGTGACAGCTTAGCAGCAAAGTCTGGGTGCCATAGCTGGGAGATGAATCAATGTTCCTTTTCAACCCCTTTCAAGGAGACAATCTGTTGGGGAAGATCCAAGTTGAAAGCTACTTTTTTCCCTCTTTGCCGCTCTGTGTGGAGCAAGACGACCTTGGACAATATGCTTGCAACACAAAAGTATGGCACAAAAAGGTACCTAAGCAGAGAGCAGAGAGCACAGACTTTGGGAGAAAGCTCAGGCCACAGACTGGAGCAAATGGAGTCTCAGGTTAATATGTCAAAGCAGTTGGTGTTTTGCTAAGCATCCTCAGATACCATTCCTCCAGAATGAAAGGTAGGGACTTAGATAAGGACTGTACTCAAAGTGAACTTCCAGAAAATTATTCATCTCTACACACCACTTAACCATGTCAGTCACAAGAAAAACAAAGATATCATTCTCTTTCTCAAATTCCTTTCCCTGCTCTGATCCTACATGGAAAACAAATAGTTTCATTGCTAAGTGGATAGTCTCATTGGTAAGTGAGAGAAGAAATCATTTGTTTTCAAAGAAAAAAATCATTTGAAAAAGACATATTCTGAATGCCATAAAATTTTTATCTTCTCATTTTGCAGGTAAAAATAACTACAGAACAAGTAGACATACAGACGTCTTACATAAATAGATGTGTATTTGCACATATGTGTAAGCCTGTATTTTTTTCTCCCAGTCTCGAATTGATCCACATAACAGATACAAGTCCCATTGCTTTATTTCATAGGATAATCATGCTTGAAGCTGGAGGAAACCTTGGTATTCAATATGTACATTTTACAGATCAGTAGGATGAGGCCTAGAAGGTTCAAAGTGATTTCTGTGAGGCCACGTGGTTTCAAGGCACACAAGAAGGAAGATGAAAACCTCCGTTCCCTAATTACTGGTCCACTACTACTTCCGAAGGACCATAAAGTCTTCCCCGCTCCCAAAGTCTCTACTGAGATCCCACATAACTTGGTTTAAAAAAGCACAAAAAGTACTTCTATTGCTCTGTAACACAGCCTAGGTATGGAAGATATACCGAAAGTGCGATGGAGTTAGAAGAAAAACACTCCCGCTGCTGCTTTCTGGGACGCCGCTGCCCCAAGTCATTCAGTTCTGACAAAGTCGATACTGTTGAAAACACGTAGCTGCAGGAGGTGAGTAAAAATCAATGATTTCAGGTCTTAGGATCATGGGCAATTCTTACAGCTCTTGGCAAATTCCATTCAATTCTGAGCAGTACAGCAGAGGCGGCCAGGCCCTGCCCACAGTCCTCGGGATTGGCTGTTTCTTCACAAAGCCCCTCTCTGCCTGAGGGCTTTCTGAGTTGCAGGAGTGTGCTGGTTGCGCCCCAGGCTGAGCACAGCGCCCAGGAATTAGGGCCTGCTGGAGTCAAGCTCAAACAGCAACACAGCCATCATGATAAATTCTCCAGCTTCCTCACCCGAGTTGAGATAACTCTGAGGCATATTCTAGGCAGCCTCCCAGAATCTGCAGCCTGGCCTGAGCCCCAGTTCTCCACATGGGAACCTGTCTGCACTCCCCCTGTAAGTGCTTCATTCCTTTCCCATTTTCCTACTTTCCACAGGTACTTTCTGGGATTACCATCAAGATCAATTACTTCCACTCAAAGCTTTGTTTCAGGGTCTGTTTCTGGAGGAATCCAACCCAAGACAAGCATAGACTCTGCACAAATCACTTTTTTTATAATAGGTGTCAAGAGATATAAAGATGAAAAAGATACTGACCCAGCCTGGTTGAGGGCAGGGCAGGGTAAGACTTCTTCTACATATCTAACCATGTAGACAAGAGAAAAAGTACTTTAGGAGGAGACTAGAGATTTGTACAATAAAAACATGTTCACTCATGAAGGAGACTTACAATGAAAGGAGGAGTTTGCCATTAAGAAGTCAGCATGAAATTCTCTACAGCAGGCATCAAATAGGCAAAGCAGTAACATTACACACATCAAAAGGACAACCAAGGTCCTGATCTCATCTGGAAATACATGTTAGAAAATTTGTCACTGCTTATACAATGCAAGCTTAAATGATCAATCCAAAAAGAAAAATTTCATACAACCCAGGCTTGTTTTTGAGTGGCAAGGTTGGCGTGGAAACCCCCAAACTGGTCGAACAAGTTTAATCGGCTATTTTGCATCTTGTGTTTGAAGAGTGTCAAAAACTATCTCTTTTCATTCAGTTCTGTCAAAAGAGTCTAGTTTCTGTGTAAAGCAAACAGTGAAATTTCGTGTGTCATTTAGGTTGACAAGTCAGCAATCTGAGTTTTCACTTGGGCTAGAGGCCATGCCAAAGTCGGCCAAACATTAGCGATCTGTAGACATGGGCTATCCAGAATCTTATAAATAACTCTCCTTTAGCCCAAGACAGATTACTGAATAAAAAACAAAACAGAGCAAAGCAAGTTGAATAAACGTATAATGCAAGAAACCTCAAGGGCATCCTTGAGTTGACAAAATGCTGTTTTTTTCATGGTGTGGTGGTTCTAGTTGGTGTGTCTCCTGAGCTAATGATTAGAGAGCATCTACCTGCCAAATGCTGGGACCTCAAAAACGCTATTTATTCCTCAAAACAGCCTAATAAAGCAGGTATTATCATTATCCTTTTACAGATGAGGAACTGAAACTTGAAGATGCCCAGTAGCTTGCTGAAGGTCACACAGCTCTTTGGTCAGACCCTCATATCCAAACTTCCCCCAAATTACGTCTTCCTTCAGAGCTGAAAAGAAAGTACACCAATATTTCAGCTTCAAAGGGTTTTGTCGTAGGAGATGCCAAAGATGAATCTGAACAAATGTTGTCTGAGAAAACTTATATTTTAGTAACAGAGTTGAAGTTCTTATTTGGTCAAATAACATATAGCTCGAGGGAAAATGAGTCTTTAAAATGCCTTCTATTTTTGGTTAAGCATTCTTTTGTCTGCTATCAAAAGAAAATAAATTCCCAAGTTATCTAAATTCCATGTATACACAAAATTAATATTTATCTCCAGAGAATCCGGAGACTTTGTCAAGGAAAAGTTGTAGGATTTAATATTAAGTGCTTAGGATACTTTGGGAAGGATGCTGAACATATCAGAGTTCACAAAGACTCACACAGAAATGAGAGCAGACAACATTAAAAATCAAGTTACCTAAATTAACTCAATTTTAATTAGGCAGATTTAATCAAATTTCCTTCATCAAATCTCTTTTTAAAAAGCTTTTAGCCCTCCATGCTTCAAATCTCATCCCTTAACTCAGTGGGATAATGTTGTTCTACTCCATATATATTCTCTGCCAAGTTCGGGTTCCCCCCAAAGTGGACCTTGAGACAATGATGTAGGTGAAAGCAGTTTGTGAAGTGATTCCAGGAAGCAGTTGAGGAAGTGGGGAAGGGAGGAAAGTCAATAAAGGTACAATAATTACTAGGCTATCATTACAGGCAACAGGCAGTCTACCTTGCTGGGGACTCCTCAGGAACAATGTCAAACTCCCTTCGAAATGGTTTCATGGAGGAGTGAGGAAGCTGCTCCATCACGTCTTCTTCAATGGCTGAAGGTAACTGGGGTAACTCCCCAACAATCATGGCCTACTCCGTGTGTTAAGCCTAACATGTTTCTACAGACAGAGAATGGGCTCAGGCCCAGGCAAAGGGCAGAGAAATCAGTATGTTTGTTTAGGGCTGTTTGCAAGTCCCTTTGGGATGCATCAAGGGGAAGTGGGTACGGCACTGCCAGCATCTGCTAACTGGGTCTGTTGGTAGACCTTTCCACAATGAACTGCTTTATTGATTTAGTTTTCAAACTTTGTTGAACATAAGAATGACCTGAAAAACTTACAAAAAATGCAGATCTCTAGCCTTCCTCCCTGCCATGCCGATTAAGGTCACTGATTGGGTTTAAGAATTAAAATGTTAACAAGCTCCCCAATCATTCCAAAGCAAGCCTCTAGGTCACAGTGTGAAATTACTGTGTTAGTGAAGTTAAAGACCATGAATTAATTCCCTTGTGGGCTAACCAGCGTCTCAGAGAAAAATCTCTAACTTGGCCATGGATGCACCTTACTTTTCTATGTTTCAGTTTTCAAATATAAGCTATTGTTCATAAGGAGAATATAATGAGAGTGTGTGGATGGTTTAGCACTTTGCAGGTCTAATTCCAGAAAATCACTTTAAATATAGGTACATTCAACTGATCATGACTCAGGAGCAAAATGATCAGATACCCGTATGCTCGAGTGGTCATACTCTCCCACCACATGGTGTGACGAGTTAGAGTGAAGTTATAGGGAAAATAGGAGAGAAGAGTTCAATTTGGGATAGAAAATGAAATCACTGTGTATATATATATATATCTATATATATATATATATATATATATATATATATATATATATATATATATATGTCAGGAATCTCAGGACAAAAACTATCTGCAAGCCTCTGTGACAAGGAACCAGCATATAAAACAGTGCAGCTTTGTGAAGCATCCAAGCTAGACCAACATTTGGGATTGTCTTTTTCAAAGTTTCCGTAGCTATGATAAAGGGTGACATGATAGTTCTAAAAGCAATTTGCTATGCTCCATTTTTCAATAATGTAGAGTTCCTTTCATATTCTTCTTGTCCACTGTGTATTAGGGAGAGTGGGCAATGGGGATCCTAGAACCATGACACTTGTCCTTCTCTAAGAAGGATATTCTGCAGCCTGGGGAGAGATGGCATGTGTAATAAACAATGAAAATCTGAGCTCACATCTCTTCTCTTTGGCTCCTGTTGCATCCTGCACGACAGGGCCGTGGGCATTTGGAAGGGACAGCGGGGGTTGAGAAACAGAAAAGTATAGACAAGAAACAAAGGATAGTTCAAAAGCAGTGCTAGGCAGGGAACTCAGTGTTTCTAGGACAAAGAGCACTG